>OY728150.1:737304691-739704691 GCA_963277665.1 Viscum album | reverse complement strand
TTGAAGAGATTGAGCATAGGGGAACACATTGGTGATCAAGCTCAAAACGTGCCAAGAACAACTGGAGAACTTTCACTCACAAGACTACTACTACCGGACTCTAGAACAAAGAGCATACATCGAGAAATCTATGCTAATGAAGAACTACACAGAAAACTTAATTTTCTGAACCAATAACCAAGCTGAACCCGGAAGCACTGAAATAAGAAACGATACTCTGTTTTTCAGACAAATACCAGAGAAGGACTCAGAACCATTTCTGATCAAATCCAAAGGAGTCCAGAGCTACACTGCAATCACCAGAGCCATTCTAAACTCTATATCTTGCTCTAAGTGATTTAGTATTTGCATTACGAGTAGTGTGTGTAGCCTGTTAATTATTACACACACTGTCTCTTGAACCTTAACTGGAGGATTTTTAAATCCTCAATCACAATCTTTACATTCTTTATTATCCCACTGTGGATAGTGGTAGAGGTCGAGTGTGACCTGGACAGCTTTGAGCTGTAGTTTGTTATCACACGTATAAATGTGGTAGAGGTCTCTTGACCTGAACAGTGTGATCACTGTTGTTAACCCAGATCCAGGGTGTGGATCACTTTATATAAATTTTGAGAGGACTATGTCTCGGCTTGAGACTGAAGCTCTTGGTTAACTCTTGTGTTTTTAGATAAAATCTATATCCATACTATATACATTTATTTCATATTCTGTTGCTATTACTTTGAAATATAATTTATCTTCAAATATACTATGATTGTTAAACTCGCAAGTGTTTATATATATTATAAACTAGTAAGTTAGTTTCAAAAGTTAATTTAATCATAAGATTAAGATAGCTGAGAATTAATCAATCTTTGAGAAACTAATTGAACCTTTAGAATCTATATAAATTCACTACAGTTTAATTTGTTTTGAAATTGGGGGATTTTAATAGAAATTGTTTGTAGCAGAAATTTTAATTGGAACTCAATTCACCCCCCCTCTTGAGTGTCCACTCCGACCAACAATTGTGATTAAATGTTTCCAAAGTTGTAATAGTTTTCGATACAATATCATGTTTTGTTGAGATTGTTTGTTATTATGCTTCAATTGATGAATTATTATGATACATCCCTCATGAAAACTAATGAATTTTCTTCCCATACTATTATCTTTGATATATTCATTTATTTGAACAAAATTTACAATCTTTGGTACTTAATATATTTAATAAAATGTTTGCCATGAAAGTATAAATTTATTTTCTTTTTCAGCATTAAAGATATGTTCTATCAAAACAATATTTTGAAAAAAATGTTTCCAATTATTTCACTACTGTTCTATTATATTTATATGGAATTTTTACCAATGTATTACTTTTTACACAATTTATTTAAATGTAATCATCTTGTAATTTTCTAATCAAGGAACTTTTATAAACATGTAAAGTTAAAAAGAATTTTCAGCATGTATTGAAATACCCATAGATATGACCATCATTTCCTTGATGATTTCTTTAAATTATTACAAGGATAATATTTTTAGAAACAAATTTCTTAATATTCTGGAAAAGTTTTTATTTTAAAAATAATAAAAGAAAATGTATTTTGAAAAAAAATATTTTTACAAACTGTTTTAAATGAATTTCAAACCCTCATTTATAAGATTTGAAAAGTTTTTTCCAAATAAAATGATATAAATTATATCAAATACTATTTTAGATGTCTTTAAATTATTCTAAAATAATTCATTCAAAACACTTTTATTATTCATTAAAAAATTTTCAAATAAAATACTTTTCAAACTATTTTTATGATTCTTTTATAAGTTTTCAATGAAATGGTATTAAAAATATTTCCCGGGATATTTTATAATTTTCATGTAATTTTTTTTAAAATTATTTAAATTATTCTTTTAATATTTATATGTATTTTACATGTTTTTTTGTTAGAAAAACAAATTTCAAAGAAGAAAAGATATTTTACTCATGTAATGTTTTTAAAATATATTTCAAAATTACATTTCATCTTAGATGACATCCGTTGATGTTAATCATGAATTTTTTGGAAATGATCCAAAGGTTCCATTCATATTCATTTTTTAGATTGCTTACATTTTGGTGACATTATGTTTATGAAACCCATTTCTCCTTCATTGGTTATATGTTTATGAAACTCATTTATCTATTCCGGTTTATATGTCAATGAAAATATTTTCTATTTCATGGGTTATATGTCTATAAATAAAATTTACCTTTCACATGTTATATATTTATGAAACTCATTTCTCTTTCATGGGTTTGAGGTCTATGAAACCTGTTTTTATTTCATATGTTATATGTCTACCAAACCCAATTATTACTAAGGGGTTTATTTTTATGTAATTTATTTCCAATTCATAGGATATATATTTGTGAACGATTATTCCTTTAATTAGATATTATTTTATTAAATGTTTATGAATCCTTTAAATTTTTGATATGTTATGTTATGATTTCATGTTTATGAAACACATTTCATTTTGAGTGTTATGATATTTATATTTCTTATCTTGTGGAACAGGTTTGTATGATTCCATTATGATATAGGCGGGAACTATATCTCCCTTCAATTAATTGGGTAAAGAATTATATGTCATTAGATAATTATTGGATTCATGTCTATTGGCCTAATGAACTACAGAAGATGAGGAAACTTGATCCAATATGGGATGATGGGGAAACTGGTCATTTATGGGATGATAGGGAAAATAGGCCCACTAGGGGATGGTGAACAAATGTTTTACATTATACTATGATGGGGATATCAGATCCACTATGAAATGATGTGGAAACCCATCTCACTATGCAATGATAGGGATTTATTCTCCCTTACATGGAAGGGATAAGGAATGGGGAGGGTAGTGATCCCGCCTTGTTGGTGTAGTCCCCTTGAAGTGACCTAATAATTTCTAAAAATAAACCTTGACATGAAGAAAATAATATTACATGTTTATGTGTATGAAACAATTACCTGACTCATTCCAATGATTATATTTCTATGATCAATCTCTTGATTCCCTTATTATTCATGTATAATGAAATACCACACTCTCTGATATGATTTACATTTATGATCTTTGATATGTGTAGAATGATCTTCTAGTGTCATGATCATGTTATCATAATATTATGATCATCTTTATTCTTACATATCTCCATTGTTTAACTGTATTAAGAATATATGCTCACCCTTCTTATGTTTCATTTCCCAATGTTTGGAATAAATGATTAATATAATAGTAATAAAGGGGATGATCTTTTTTTGGGAAACATTAAATATATTTTATCATGTTTGAATATTTTTTTTCAATGAATCGAAATACAAAAAAATATTATGGTCCTAATGCATGTACTCTTGTATTGTGCTGAATATTAATGAAAAATGGTGTAATATCAATGTATGTTAATCTTGGGTCTCTATTGTTGGTATCAATTTAATGGTTTATTCAACCTTTAAACTACGAGGAGACAACCGTAGTGGGAACTCAAAGAACATGTCTAAGGATTAATATAAGGGAAAAGAAAAGTATAGGAAAATGCCATGGAATATTTTTTAATGGATATAGAGAGTGGTTTCCTATAACTACATCCATGTCTGGATAATACAAGTGTATATGGATCTAGAACAAATGTACATTGGGGTGATAAATTAAAAAATGCGTGTTGGGACTAACTCGAGAATAACTCGGTATAAGACAAAGTCCCTTACTGCACACATGGTTTGAAAATCCTGGTAGATATTCTTTGGGAATTCAAAAAAACATTCTGAACCATCATAAATTATTACAATAGAATATGACTTTTAATAACCTCAGATAAAACAAAGTTGTCTTACATTAATAAAATTGGCATCATTATTTAGACATCATATAAGTGATTTTACATAATTCTACGGTTTTCCAAAATGATAATTGTTTCTCTACCTATCCATCCTCATTTTATCCAATGGTAGGAATGAGAAGGAACATGGTTAACAATGGATGTGATGGGAAATTTGGTGATGAGAAGATTAATGTGATTATCACTAGAGTTGGGGTTATTGTGATCACGCCTAACAATTTTTCACCATAAATTATTAACAATTTGTACCATAAACAAATCTCAAACTAACTAAACAAATGAATGAGGGAGTTTTTTAAAAGATCGGGTAATTAGGACTATGTATAAAAGAGGATTCAGTTTTATTTGTGTTATGAATCTGGGGAGAATCAACCATGTGAATATCTTATAAGAATCAGAATATGTTTTGACAAAGGAATATTGTTCGAATCATGGTCTTCTATGTATTATTTGGAATATGATTTTTGTTTGTTGTCAATCCTTAGTGGAAGTTAAGAATGTGTTACAGAAAAGAGATCATACAGTTCAAGCAGACAATAGTATTGAAGGTGGCGCTGTTTCCAAGTGTTTTCCAAATTTTTGGGCCTAAAAATCGACAAATAGAGAAAAGTGTTTTTGGATAATAGACTTGTGCACCGTGTACTTGATGAAGAGGAAAATTTCACGCCATATGTTATTCAATATCAGAACATGGGAAAATGGAAAAGGGATAAAGGCCGCACAGGTATTGGGCTGGTCGCACAAGTGACATGCGCTCCGTGAAGAGACTTGCGCGCTGATGCCTAGGATGACTGGAAAATTGCACTCCTATTGTTTTTCAAGATCATAACTTCAAAATTTGGAAAAGGAAAGAATCTCTCACAAGTATTAGTGTGGTCGCGCAAGTGAGTAACTTGACAGAGGCTAGGGAGGATGAGCTATGGGCCGGAACCTGTGCGCCGAGGGAAGACTTGTGCGCCACTGTGAAGGTGTCCAGGTTGCCTATAAATAGAGGACCACCCCTCCTCATTCAGAACTATGTTCACTATATAGAGATTTTTCGAGCACTCATCGCGCAAGTGGTTGAGTCATGCAAGTGGTTATTGGGTCGCGCAAGTAGATGCTGCGCGCCGATAGTTGGCTGCGTGACCAAGGCAGTTGGGGAGATAAAGTCACAACGTCACGAAAGTTTGGTGTTGAATGAGGCAGTGTCGCAGATGTAGTTTGGTGTGACTTGCATGCCGAATTTGTACCACGCATGTGACTTGCGCTTCGGGATTGAAACTTGCGCGCCAGGCTAGGAGAAGCGCTCTAGGGTTGTTAAAGTACATCTATCCTTTAGAAGCAGCATGAAAGCTGAAAGATCGCCTGGTACCCTCAGCACAAAGTGAGATTTGTCTTCTGGTGAGAGTTGGACTTTAACATAGCATCTACATACAATAGAGGATGCATTCTTATGCAATGATGAAGAGACCTTCACGTCTATAAACTAAGTGTGACTGCACCAAGGGAATTGAGCCAGGGGGAGTCAACGGGAGTGACTCGAGGGAAGCAGTGAGCTATCCCTGAACCTTTGTAAAGTTAGTGAGCCTTGGATAGAGTGATTGTGCCTGAACGTTTATAATCCACAGCTAGTGAAGAACTGTGGAATTAGGTATGACCGAAAACTTATCGGCGTATGTTCCTTGAACGTAGCCCTTAGTGGTGAACCAAGTAAAAAGTGTTGTGTCTTCTCTGTTCATGTGAATGTTTTCTTTCTGATCATATTCGTCATACAGGTTCAAAAAGTTCCTACCAACGTGGGAACAAGATCCATCACATTAAAAGAAAAAGTTGTCACCCTGATTTACTGCTCCCCTCTCAGGGTGTCCCGGGGTCCTTCATGTGGTATCAGAGGGTAAGGTTATTGGTGTTGAATCTGTCCTTTATCATCATGGAGAATGCAGTCAATGTCAGGGGAGTCCCTCACATCGATGGAAGTAATTATCAGATTAGGAAGAACAGAGTGTGATCTAATATAAGATCTCTTGGAATGGATGTTATCTTTTCTACTGTTCAAGTAATACAAGTCATTGATCCAACAGGCATGTCTATGACTGAAACAGACAGGAACAGTCTTGATGTAGATGTTAAAGCGTAAAATTTACTCACTGCACCCATTTCTGATCAGATCTACCTAAAGGTGATGAACTGCACCTCAGAAAAATCAATGTGGGATAAACTCGAGAATATTTATGAATCAGATTGCAAAGTGAAGGAGGCAAAACTACAAGTGCTGCACAATCGGTTTGATGATCTAAAGATGCATCCAGACAAGAATGCAGACTCTTTTTTCAATTGAATTACTGAAGTGGTTGGAGCAATTCGGGGTCTAAGCGAAGAAATCAAAGACATTGATATTGTAAAGAAAATATTTATAAGACTTCCACCTCTGTACAATGAAAAGGTGTCAGCACTTGAGGAAAGAGATCTTTACAAACATTTCTGGATGATCTACTGAGTAGCATGGTAGCATATGAAATGAGAGTCAAACCAGAAGATGATACGACTCATGTGAGCAAGGAAATGGCATTCAAGGCCATGGATAAACTGAAAATCCAAAAAGATAGTAGCAGGTGAAGATGATGAAGAAAAAGAAATTCTTTCTCTCATTTCAAATATGTTCCAGAAGGGGAAAGGGAAATTCAAAGGGAAGTTACCTCTCGCATGTTTTCATTGTGGAAAAGATGGTCACATTGACTCTTAGTGCTTAAGAAATATCAATGATGAAGATAGTGAAGATTAAATCTTCGAGAAGCCTTGGAGAAGGTTCTTCAAAATGGGAGAGTTCAAATCTGGAAAGAAAATGCAAAGGAATAGTTTTGTCTGTGAAGAGGATGAATATGATAATGAATTCTGTGATGAAGAAGAACCAGAATTCAAAACTGGGAACCATGCTTCTATAATGGTCACTGTTGAAAAGTCATAAGATACTAATGGATAAAAAGAACTGAGAACTTGTGTAGATCCCGATATGCAACTTAAGGATGCGGTTAGTAAGCTTAAGATTAAATTTTAGAGTTGCAATAAGTGGAAATCAATTGTATAATAATCAAATGAATATGTTGATCAACATGAAGCTGAAATTGAACGACAGTAAGAATTTGTGAAGGTACAGTCTAAAATAATTGAAATCAATGATGATGTAGTGGATTTGAAGCTAAGAATTGAAGAGCAGGAAAAGGTAATCAATGACCTCACCTCCAGACTTGATGAAAAATCCAAGACTATTGAGGGTCTTGAGGAGGATGTTGTTACTAAATGGAGTAAAATTGAGACTGAAACAATTCCAAAAGAATCTATGAAGAAAATAATGTTTGGATGATTCTCAGATGCAGAATTACTAGTAAGAGCCAAGTGTGGTTCAGATGTGGTTGGAAAAATATTGAGTGATCAAAGACCCACTTGCATGGGAAAGAGTGGAATTGGCTGTGAGGCTGAGACATCAACTGTTGGAAGTGAAAAGATCCAAAATAAAGATAAGATGAAGGTGGAACATTTTCAAACATTTCCTAAAGTTCCAAAAAAGGAACCCTCAATCCAAACTAAATTGAGAATTTAAAATAATCCTCAAACATTCAGAAATGACAGAAAATCTAACTATTCTCCCAAGGAAAAATGTATGAGGAGAAATTCAAGTGAGAAGAAATTTCCTCTCATGAAGTGTCAGTTCTGTGGCTATTTGGGCCATACCATGTCCTCTTGCGAAGAGGCAAGTAGATATATGAATGGAGAAGATATAGAAGTTCAAAAAACGAAAATATATTCATATCCTAATTATTATAGAAGAAAAATGTTATGGTTATTGTTATAGTTGTTCTAACATTGGTCATAAGGCTGCTAATTGTAGGCAGAGAAGGGACATGGACACCTCATACCAAAGTTCAAGACAAGTCAAGTCTCGTCAGCAAGATAGTGTTGCTCTTTCAAACATGTTTTCTCCTCTCAAAGAATATTTTGACTATGAAGAGCCTGGGTATGCAAAAGAGATAATTGAAAGGCCATCAGTACTATATACTCAATCCAATGTCACATGGAAGTAATAGAATAAGATTGAGAAATACAACCTTGTAGAGGTGGCCCTCAAAGCTACGAAGAACAACAATACCTAGATTATGGATAGCGGTTGTTCATCTCATATGATAGTTAATACCAGACTACTAACGGATATCAAAAGGATTGTTGATGGTACGGTACGATTTGGTAAAAATGGAGCTTTTAAAATCAAATGGATTAGAAGTACCGAATTAGATAATGGAGAACTAAAGAAGACTGAATTCCTTTATGTATATGGCCTACGTCATAATCTCCTCAGCGTGAGTCAACTCTGTGACTCGAGACATATAGTCACATTTAATCAAAGAGGTTGCACTATCATGGGAATGAAATGAAATTCACTTATGAAGGGATTCAGAACAGAAGGCAACTTGTATCAGTTTGATAGTGATGAAAATGTATGTTACATGACTGTGGAAGAAGAAAACAATTTTTGGTATCGGAGACTAGGACACATAAATCAACAAGACACGGAGAAAATATCAAAATTGAGAATTGTCATGGACATTACCAACCTGAAGCATGAACGTGAAAAATCTTGTGATTCTTGCATTCGTTGGAAGCCGGTATGTAGTTCATATCAGCCAAAGAAGAAAAGGTCTTCTCACCTTCTTGATCTAATTCATACAGATGTATGTGGGCCAATAAATGTTGCTAGAACTCATGGGGAATGATACTTTTTTCCTTTTCATAGATGATTACAGTAGAATGGAATGTGTGATGGTCATTCACAGGAAACAACAAGTCCTTGACTACATGAAAACATATCGGATAATCGCTGAGAATGATACTGGACGAACAACCAAAGTGTTGCGATCTGAAAATGGAGGAGAATACACGTCTATTGAATTTGAAACTTATCCGGAGAAGCATGGGATACAACATGAGGTAGCTGCTGTGAGAACTCTACAACAAAATGGATTTGTTGAACGTAGGAATTTATAGGTGAACAACATGGAACGAACTATGCGGATTGAGAGTCATATTCCACGACATTACTAGAAAGAAGGTTTTCAAGCTGCAGTGTACATTCAGAATCGAACAGGACCTTATATGGGTGAGACGAAGACACCATATGAATTGTGTCATGGATGGAAGCCCTCTTTAAAATACTTTCGTGTCTTTCGATGTAAATTCATCATCAGGAACAAAGAAGGAAATCAAGGGATGTATGGTAAAAATGCAGATGAAGGAATTTTCATTGGTTACACAATAAACAAAAAATCCTACAAATGTTTCAACAAGAATTTATGAAGGAATGTAGAACGATGTGGTGTTAAGATAATTAAAGAGAAAACAAAAAATTCTTCAAGGAATTCATTTGCTGATGCGATAGAAAGTCAGGAAGAAAGCGAACGTGAATAAAATAAAAATTACGAAATAGAGGATGTTGTAAAAAACACTCAGTAGTCACATCTTTATATGGAATCAGAAGAAGAAACTATGGCTGAAGAGAATTCTACTGAACCTCGCAGGACAAATAGAAGAGTTGAGATTGATCCATCAAACATAATTGGGGACAAAAGTGGACCCACTGAAACAAGAAGGATGAGGAATAACACTCAATCTAAATTTCTATCAGTTGTAGAGCCATACTCATTCGAAGAAGCAGCAAATTATGAATCTTGGGTGAAATCCATGAATGATGAATTAGATTAGATTGATAAGAATCAGACATGTGATCTTGTCCAGAGACCCGAAGGTAACAATGTGATTGGTACCAAATGGATCTTCAAAAATAAGTTTGATGAGCATGGAAGTGTCATCATAAACAAGGCACAACTGGTATGTAAATGATACTCCCGGATTGAAGGCTTTGATGTTGATGAAACCATAGCTCTAGTGGATAGACTGGAGTCAATCAGGCTTTTCCTTTCCATGTAACTCCAAATAGGATATAACGTATATCAAATGGATGTCAAGATAGTATTCTTGAATGATGTACTCGAAGAAGAAGTCTACATTGAACAACCAGTGGTCTTTGTTTTGGGTACTGATGAAACAAAGGTTAAGAAACAGAAGGAAGCTCTATATGGTTTGAAGCAGGCACCATGGGTGTGGTACTCATGGATCGATTCATATATCAAGAAGCTGGAATTCAAAAGAGGAGGAGTAGATCACAATCACTATGTGAAGAATTCTATAAAATATCAATTCATGGTTCTAGTCTACGTTGATGATATCATAATTGGTGGCAGCATGAAGAAATCAGTGGATGAATTTTCCAACCACTAGAAATCAGAATTTGAAATGTCTATTATTGGAAAGCTCACATATTTCATGGGGATGCAGGTGATTGAAAAGAAGGAATACACTTTCATTTCTCAGGAAAAACATGCCAAAGAGCTGCTGAAGAAGTTTAATATGCAAGACTCCAACCCAATGTCAACTCCGATTGCAGTTGGAACTAAACATGGAAGGAATGAGGATGGGGCCTCTGTTGATCCCACCATGTACAGGAGGATCATTGGGAGCCTACTGTACCTGACAGTGACATGAGCAGATATTGTCTTTGCCACATGCCTTGCAGCCCGCTTTCAGTGTAATCCAAAGGAGGAACATATGGTGACAGTAAAAAGAATCATGAGGTACATTCACGCTACACATAACTTTAGGTTATTTTTTGTAGCAGGAAGGGACAGTGAATTATCAGCATTTTCTGATGCTGACTGGGCTAGTGATGTCGTAGATAGAAATTCCACTAGTGGTGGAGCCTTCTATATTGGGTATAAATGTGTTGGGTGGTTGAGTAAGAAACAAGAAAGTACTTCTCTTAGTACTGCTGAAGCTGAGTATATCTCTGCCACAAAGTCATACACTCAACTGTTACTGATGAAGCAATAATTAACAGATATTGGTGATGAGATAAAGTATCCAATGGTTATTTACTGTGATAACAAGAGTGCAATTGATCTTACGAAGAATCCTATTCATCATTCCCGTACGAAACACATTGAAATCAGGTATCACTTTATCAAAGAAAAAGTTGAACAAGGGGTGATTAGAATGGATCATGTGGGAACTAATGAGCAAGTGGCTGATATCCTGACCAAGACACTATCCGCGGCTATGTTTGAGAAGCATCGGTAGAACCTCGGTGTTCAGCCACCTCCCAGTGCATAAGGAGGTTACACAATACCCCTCTCTCCGATTATGATAACTGTTTTTATCTATTTATGGATATGATGCAGGTTTGTGGGGGAGATACTATCCAGGGGAGTATGGTTTGAGATGAACAATGAACAAATTACCAGGTTTTGGGTTTATTTTCAATGGGGGAGAATGGAATAAATTCAACAATGTTCAGGCATATATTACTCCTGTGACAAAATGTGAATTCAGTGTCACTGATAGGATGAGAATGATAAGAAGTAATTCATCGATCATGTAATGATTCTTGGGAATCATTGAGAATTCCAAAACACTAGAACACAATTCAAGCTTCCTCTCTTGTTTTCTACACCGAGCACTACTCACGTAGACTTAGAGTGTTGGCTTAGCTGATTCCGGCGTTTTTGGTTTTCACATGGATGAAGATCTATTTAATTTATTTTTCGATTGCCAATAAACCCAAAGGGGAGATTGTTGGAACCATGGTATTCTATGAATGATTTGTAGTATGATTTGTGTTTGTTGTCAATCCTCAGTGGATGTACAGAATGTGTACTGGAAAAGAGATCATACAGTTCAAGCAGACAACAGTATTGAAGGTGGCACTGTGTCCCAGTGTTTGCCAAATTTTTGGGCCTAAAAATCGACAAATGGAGAAAATTGTTTTTGGAGAAGATACTTGTGTGTCGTGTACTTGATGAAGATGAAACATTCGCGCCATATTTTTTTCAAGATCAGATCATTGGAAAATAGAAAAGGTATCAGGTCACGCAAGTTTTGGGATGGTCACTCATGTGACCTGCGCGCTGTGAAGAGACTTTCACACCGATGCCTAGGAGGACTAGAATATTGCGCTCCTATTGGTTTTCAAGATCATAACTTCAAAATATGTCAAAGTAAAGAAGGTCACGCAAGTATTAGTGTGGTCACACAAGTGATTAGCGTGATAGAGTCTAGGGAGGATGAGTTGCGCTCCGGAACCTACTCACCGAGGGAAGTGTTGCGTGCCACCGCGCATGGGGTCCAGTTTGCCTATAAATAGAGTACCACCCCTCCTCATTCATAACAAAGTTCAATACATAGAGATTTTTCGAGCTCCCTTCGCTCAGGTGGTTGAGTCGCGCAATTGCATGTTGGGTCGCACAAGTAGAGTCTGCGCGCTGATAGTTGGCTGCGCGACCAAGGCAGTTGGGGAGTTAAAGGCGCAACATTGCACAAGTTTGGTGTTGAAGGAGGCAGTGTCGTGCAAGTAGTACGGTTTCACATGGCGCTGAGTTTGTACCATACAAGTGACAAGCGCTCCGGGATTGAAATTTGCACACCGGTCTTGGAGAAGCATGCCAGGGTTGTTAAAGTACATCTGTCCTTTTGAAGCTGCACAAAAGCTGGAGGATCACCCGGTCCACTCAGCGCAAAGTGAGATTCGTCTTATTGTGAGAGTTGGATTTCAACAGAGCATCTACATACAACAGAGGTTGCATTATTATGCAATTATGAAGATATCATTAAATCTATAAACTGAGTGTGACTTCATCAAGGGAAATGAGGCAGGGGAGTCAACAAGAGTGACCCAAGGGAGGCAGTGAGATATCCCTAAACCATTTTAAAGGAAGGGAGCCTGGGATAGAGTGACTATGCTCGAACCATTGTAATCCACATCTAGCGATGATTAGTGGAATTAGGAAAGACTGATAACTTGTTGGTGTATGCTCCTTGGACGTAGCCCATAGTGGTGAACCTCATAAAACGTGTTGTGTCTTTTCTGTGCATGTGAATGTTTGATTTCTGATCATATTCATCATACAGGTTCAACAAGTTCCTACCAACATGGGAACAAGATCCATCACATTAAAAGAAGAGTTTGTCACCCAGATTCAACCCTCCCCTCTCAGGGTGTCCCGGGGTCCTTCAAAAATAAGGACACAAATTAACAACAAATGGAAAATTAAAATTTCTGAAAAAAAACTAAATGGGAGTATTTGTATTGATATGTTATTATATATTAATAAATTATTTAAATGTGGAAACTATAGGCATTATGAATATCAATTTCCTAAGAAGAAGGATCATGATGAGAATCAGTAAGGTGGTTCAAGTATTGTTTTTTCTACATAAGATGAAGAGACTGCATATGACATGTGAAAGTTATGGGATGTTCTTCTAGTATTATTTACATTCAAAATAAGAAGCATTATTAGAATAATGATGATGAACCAAAAGTCATGATTAATATTTCATATTCTAGGAATGATTTATTAAGGTCGAAGATGATAAATATTGAGTAATCTTTTATGAATTAAATAGTATGATTAAAGTAAATATATACATATATATAGGAATTCAAGAATTATATAATAAAAATCATTAATTATATGTCTTCCATTAAGGATTTAAAAACATATTCAATGGTTCTAATGAAATATAAAATGGATTTAATGGAAAGGTGATATTTTGATTAAAGGAAGTTTACTCTTAATGTTTCCTTGATGTTTGAGAAAATTTTCTTTATCATGTATAAAGATATGATTGATATGGATAAACTAAATTTGATAGTATTGATTTCCCTATAACTAATTATTGATTTTTTGTAAATGTGTTCAATGTCATCATGTATGAAGTTGACATCTTATTGGATTAATGTAATATTACCATTAATATTTTGAATAATGAAGAATGCATATATCCAAAAGGATTTACTGTAATTTAGGTTATTACTATGATTACATATAATATTACATGAGGGTGTTTACATGTCTGGAATGTGAAAAATAAGACATGCCTTGTGATATATGGGGGATCAATCTTAATTTGATTTCATGAACTTATTTATAATTATTTATATAAATATTTCAAAAGTTTTATAAGATTATATATTTATGTATTGGTTTTTGTTATACAATAGATTTAGTTTCACAGAATAATGTATAACATCACCGTGTGGGGATATATGCATATTGGATAACTTATGATGACATTTTTATGATAGATGGAATAACTTATCATTTTATTTCTGTATCCCATTATATGTTAATGATTTGAGAAATAAAAATTCACTTTCATATAAACAAATAGGATATGAAGGGGAAATTGATCAAGGAACAACAAAGGGTGAGTTTTTCAAAAATCATGAAAGTATATATTTTCATTTAAATTCATCAAATTTATGAAAATACTCTAGAAATAAAATGTCTTTATAATTCAATAATTATTGTTGAACTGATATCCTTTCAAATAATCAATGATTTATAAATTTTAAGCCATCAACATTCCATTAATCATTCAATTGTTTGGATTTATGATTTCAATCACTCCTTTAAAATTTTTACACTTTTCCACAAAGTTTATATTTTCATATACAACAAATTATCTCATTCGTGGATAAGAAGTTATGTGTGGGTAGACATTATTGTTCCAAAATTTCTTTTTTAAAATAATGTTTTAGTATTATATATTATGATGTGCGTCACTAATAAATTAACTTTCAATTATTTATTATTTAATAACCAAGATTAATTTTGAGGGTTAAATTCATTTTATGGGGTACAGAATGTGACACCCAATGTTTTTGTGAGTCTTTTTAATTAATTTAATATTTTTGATAGTTTTTCACAAAAAACTGAACATGGATTCTATTATATGAAAAAAATAATTATGGATTTTTTTATGCACAGTGGTGATTCATGTTTCCACTAAACCCAAAACATGGATTAGCTTGTGGTACACAAAACACATTGTTTGTCTTGTATCAAACACAATTTGGAGTGCTTTGATACCTTGTGTTAAAAGCAAGGATGAGTTTTTCTAAGCAATAATATAATACTAATAATATTATTTATATATTATTATTGTTACCACATTTCCATTGAAATGGCTCTTAAAAATAATATTATCTAAAATGTGATAATTTTATCTAAAATTTTACATAAATTGAATTCTTTATTTTTAAATTTCTTATAAATGAATTTATGAATGTTTTGATAATGAAAAATTCATATTCTAATAAAACTATATTTATATATATAAAAATAATTTTATGTAAATAAATTTAAAATACCACTTTTGAATAATGTTTTGAATAAAATTAATTTAATTTATATTCAATATATATTTTGTATACTCATCTAATATATTCGACAGGTATAATTCAATAATAAATACAATTTTTTGAATAAAAATATGTATTCTTATAAAAGGTAATTTTATCTAATTTTAAGGGAAACCCCATTTTAAATCATATAATTAAACTTTAATATTTTTTATTTGAAACAATAAGCATTATTTTTGAATATGTAACATACACAATTTTTTATGGTCAATTTTTAGTGTTTTTTCATGTAGTTCAATTTTTTGATGAATAATGAATAATAATTATTTTCAATTCAAAAAATAGTTTAATTTAATTTCTTTATATGTATAAATACATATTTTTATTTGTTTTAAATTTATGTTATATAAGATATACATAAATAAGTCAAACTTATGTCATTGGAGCCAACTTTACATTGAAATAGGATATAAAAACATTTTAAAATTTTAGACATTTCTCTTAAAAACATGTTGTCCTTAAATATTTATGGGATTAACATTAAATTAATTTATTCAAATTATGTTATTTTAATTTTCACAAATATATTCTATATTTGGAATCACAATTATTCATATTTTATAATATAGCCAAAAAATTGTTTTTCCCAAAATATTATTGAATGTTGCTATAATTAATTACAGTGATTAAGATAAAACTTTTCTTAAAAAATCACTAAATAATAAACATAAGGATTGAAATGACATATAAACTTATAAAAAATAAATTTGACACACATATTATGGTCCTATCCTCACTGGTATTCAATTTGGTATATTATTGGAGCCACTTTTCATGGAAAAAACGTGGTTGGAATTCCTTTTTAAAAAATTTACATGAATGTAACTCCTCATCCACTATACAAATTCATTCACCTAGATAACATATTCATAACAATCAATCCCTTTTCATCACCTAATATCTACTCAAATAATCTACCAACATCCCTCTATTACTCAATCATGACTCCGTTTAGGCATAAGTCCAACTAAGGAATCTTATTAGAGAAAACAAAAATGGCTTACCCAAAGAAGAGGAGGGTTGAATGTGTACAAAGAAATTCAAGAATCATTGTAAGGGTTTTCTCATCTCACCTTTATTTATGTAATAATTATATCTTATTAACCACTCATTTTTTGTTTTGTATATACTACCCAAAAATATTTTCCCAGATTCATATACATAAATTTATGAGAACTTTACACATACATTTAATTATCTCTCATTCATGGGTTTTATGGCTCAAGAGTTTCCAAATATGTTATGTTATTTTTTCTCATTTTACCTTCCTTGAGATACGTGTGATGTTATGAACCGAAATTTTTCTATGGGGTGTATATAATTCCCAAGGAGATGTAATATCACGAGTTTCCTTATATTCATTATATTTTAATCATCATGTTATTTTGTTAATTCATAGAGGATATGATTCAATGCTACAAATATGGTAATAATTTATTTCTACAATCTCATTATTTATTTGGATTTCTTATGATTATGATTACATTAATTAAATATTATGATCTATATCATAGGATGACTCGTGTATTTTTTCTCTTTTATTTATCCATGATACCTTTATGTATTATTAGCATTTCCCACTCATTGGTACAAAAGATATATAAAGAAATTATTTTCTCAAAATCTATCTTTATTTTTCCATTTTGATAGAAATATATATTCTTTGAATGAGGTGTTTTATAAAAAATACTTTCCACAATATTTTTCTATTATCTAATTTTTTTTCTCTCGAAATTTCTACCTATGTATTAACTTTTTACAATATGGTTATAAAATGATCTTTCTTGTAATTTTTTTGACCAAAGCACTTTTCTGAACTTTTAAGCTGAAAATGTAATGTCTGACATGTATGTACTTACCCACCAACATGACCACAGTTTATTTGATTACTAATTTTTAATATTAAAAGGTTATTTTTTAAATAATTTTTTTATAATTTGTTTTATAATTTTTATTTTTAAATTATTTTCAAAGAAAAATTGTTTTCAAATTGGTTTTATTTTTTAAAAAGTGTTTAAATGATTTTTAAACAATCCTTTATACGAGTTCAAATGGTTAACATCATATAAAAGGATAAAAATGATATAAAATATATTTTTATAAATTTTCAATGTATTTTCAATGAAAATGTTTCTACAAATGTCTTAAAATTATTTTATATGTTTATAATGAAAATAGTTTCTAAATTATTTTCAATATAATCTGATATGTTTCCATGGAAAATTAATTTCAAAATATTTTGAAGCTTATTTTATATATTTTCAAGGATAAATGTTTACAAATTTATTTTAATCATTCATTATATGTTTTCAAATTATTTTCAATGAAATTGTGTTTCTAATGTTTTTCTGATTTAATAAATTAATTTTCAAATAAGAATGGATATTTCCTTCAATAAATGTTTTAATTGTATATCGATATTATTTTACATCTAAGATGAAATTTTTTGACATTACTCATCTATTTCTAGGAAATGATCCAAAAATTCCATTCATATTATCTCTCTAAATGTTTTAAGTTTTGGTAGTATGATGTTTATGAAACATATTTTTCTTTCATAAGATAAATATTAGTAAAACCCATTTAAATTTCACATGTTATCTATTAATGAAACTCATTATCTTTAATGATAAACATGTCTATGAAACCCATTTTGATTTCATGTATTATATGATTATGAAACTAGTTTCTCTTTTATCGGTTATATGTCTATGAAACACATTTCTCATTCCCAGGTTATATCTATGAAACCTGTTTCACTATCATGGGTTTTATGTTTATGTAACTTTTATCCATTTCACGAGTTATATGTTCATAATACCACTTACATTTATAGGTTATTTAATGAAAAAATACTACAAAATATGTGTATTTTACATATGTTTTTATATGATTACTTGTTTATGATACCCATTTCATATCATGGGTTATGATATGAATCATTGTGGTCTTGGGGAACACATATGTAGGATTCCATTATGAGATAGATGAAACATATATCTCCCTCTAATAAATTGGTTAAATATTTATATCTCATTCTTTAATTATGGGGTTCATGTTGATGGGATTTATCCACTATAGAAAATTGGGAATCCCAATCCATTATGGGAAGATAGGGAAACCCGAACAACAATGGGAAGATGGGGAAACTAGGTCCACTATGGGAATTTGAGGAAAATCAATCCACTATGCAATGATGGAAAAACCTACAACACTTGGGGAATATTGGGAATCCTGATCCACTATCGGAAGATAGGGGAACCCAATCTATTATACAGAAAGGAATTTGACTAGGGATGGAGGAGTGTCCCACAATGTAAATGTTGTCACCATGATGTACCTTTATATGTTCTTTTAATTTATCATGACTTATAGGGAGTGAAATTACATGTTATTTTTATGCCAAAATTCCATGTCATATTCCTTTGTTATTGTTTCAGGGAGAATTCTCTCAATTCCCTTATGATTCATATCATATGAGCTTGTAATATTTATACCCTAATTTTCATTTGTAATATTGGATATACATGGTACGATATTCTAATGTTTTGATCACATTATCATACTCTTATTCTCATGTTAATGCTTATATAACTCACTTTTTACCCTTATATAGAATCTGAGCTACCCCATTCTCATGTTTCTTTGCCTAGGTTATGAAGAAGGGTTTTGAGTAGAAATACTAAAGGGGAATATATTTGAGGGAAACATTGATGATATTTCATCATGATAAGATATTATTTTATGTTTCAAAATATACTAAACTTTTATGGCCCTCAGGAATGTACTTTTTAAATGTGAATAATATTATATAAAAATGATGTATTATTTATGTATGCCATGCCTAGGTCAGTATAGGAAACAACTCGATTGTGAACAAATTATTCTACTTAGGTGGTATGACGTAGAAATAATTAGTTAATAAATTCTAAAACTGGCCTTTCATTGGAAGAAAAAATATCATTATAAATTACAATATCATCTATATAAAGACTTACAATCTAATGAATGAAAAATCCAATCAACACTGAATCAGTCCTGCATGGACCAACCTGAAGATCCCACTTACCCTAGTTATATTAGATGAATCCTTTTAGAGATAGAAAGTAAATATCATTTGATAATAAATAATAAAATATTTTTATAGAACTAGCTAATACATAAAATTAATTAAATCAACCCCATTCATTTCATTCATGATGAGCTAAAAAAATAAATAATAACCAATAACATCTAAAGAACAACCCTTGCATCATCTAATATTCTTAGACCACACTCCCAACAAAATCTTGATGGTAATGAAATCATCCAAATTCCAAAAAAATCCCTATCCTTGTGAAAAATGGGAATATATAAATGATTGGGATTCCTATGTATAAAAAAAATACAATAAATAATATAGGATACAAAATTTTACCTCTAATGGTATAAGGTTCTACAATCAACATAGTCAAATTAGACTATGTAACATGATGATAAATTTCCTCTCATTAATGGTCTTTATTCTGACAACCTTGGGATACTCCCTCTATCGGGTACTTCCACTCATATATTGGGATCCCACATCCATTTCCATAACCATAAAATCAAGTAGAACTCCAACTAAAAGTCTTCTGAGGGATAGCTATGTCCATTGGTTCTGGTACACATCCTAACCACCTTCCACTGCTCTTATACTACATTCCCCTACAAAACATATATTGGTGACCAACTCTATGACAAGCATGAAACTCCAATGAAGGGTCTTCAATCTAAGTCTACATGTGACCATGATTTCCACACTAATAGCAATATAATAGAACATGGTCCTAAAATAAATTCACAATTCATTGGATGATCTTCCAAATGTTTCCATGGTGATAATTGTCATATCAGTGCTTCTTATGACTAAAATAATATATATATGTTCTCTATGATGAAATATCCTGGTCACTACTTAGGGACTGCCAAATATTCACTTATTTTGAGGTCAATATTTATCACATCCAAAAATTGACTCATGATAATGACGTTCACCCATGGACTGGTCTTATATTGAAGACCATCCTAAATAAATTCTCCCTAGATTTCTTATCGGATGATAAATATAGACCAATCCACTACAATTAGGTGAAACATCTAGTATAGTACATAACTAAAATTCCATCCTATGTTTGGTATATGAAATCATAATTTCTTTTTCAACCATTAACATCTTAGGTTATAATTTTCTCATAAACATCACATTGAAGTCCTTCAAAGAAAAAATATATTACTTTTTATCATTCTCTAGAATTTTTTACCAATTCATTAAAGGTACATGAATCATGAATGAAAAAATTATAACCACCGAATATTTGTTTGTCTCAAGGTGCTCAAAGAACATCTTGACTGACCCAATAAAGAACTCGACTACTTGGGGGCCTCCGTCTCTTTTTAATGTAGATTGATGTTGTAATTGAAAATATATAATCAGCTCATTAATCAAGGGAATGGTGAGAATAGTCTCACCTTCCATGGATCTCATGACCCTCATGAAACATCCATGAAGATAAACATTATTATGATCCTTAAGATCTATAAAAAGATCCAGATTAGTTGTGTTAGAATGATATTGATTATCATTCTATTGAGGCTCAATTCAAAGATTACATGGATACATTTTTACTATAAGAGAGATGCATCCTTATAACACTCAGTGAAAACTAGGTAAACCTATAACATTGATATAAACAGAGAACCACATGCTCATGGTCTCTCTAAACATGGATTAATAGATGAATTACCAAAACATAAAGGTTATTCAATTTAATTTATCAATCCTACCAAGTATCTCATTTAATAGTTCTTACAGGAAAGTTACTTCTCATGAAATAAATATATCCTAATAATTAATAATGCATATATATATATCAGTATGTGTCTATAATGACACATGCATACTCTTCACATGCCATACCAATCCTTGAGTATAAATCTCACGAAATAATAACATTAAAAAACATTATAATCACCCAAAATGAAATAATGTCAACCGCAAAAAGAGAACAGTATGAACAATAATGCCATCCCATGGAAATTAGATCTCCCTCATACATGGGTTAGTTACTCCCACTAAAAAGATAGTTACCCATTTTTTGAAACATCGTAGTATCCTTTATACCGCTCCTAAATACTAAATCAACTAAAAGGGTAACTTTATGCTCTGATACCACTTTGTAATTTTCTTCGATGTGGAACTCTATCATGTGGCCAAATCAAATTAGTCATTGGACCTCTAGAGAACCACCTTGTATACTAGAGGCTATAAACTAATAATAGGGGTGTAGAGAATATAGTAGTGAGACTATACCCCTAATATATAGTTATAATACAATAGTGATATAAAATATTAGATTACTGAATATAGTGGATAAGGAACCACATGTAATTGTATGGTAAAACATGAAACAAGAAAATAAAATATTAATAAATTTAATGTAAGGATGGATTGTAAATAAATCTTATAATGAGGGTAATAAATAAAAAATACCATGAATATATAAAAATCTGAAAACAAAACTGGTAATGATTTCCTAGTCAGTCCCACCTGAAAGATCCAACCAATCTCGTAAGTAGCAACTAACTACATTGTTACTTACCCTTGTCCAAATTTGTATCCATGTAATCTACTAAAATACCAAATGGATACCTAAAAAGGGTGTCTGTAAATCTCATTTGGACAAAAACACCAATTCTTATCAAAAATCATTATGATAAGTCTATACAATAAAGATAAAAAATATGTTCATTAATTAATCAACATAATATAGTACAAAAAAACCATCTTCATCACTCTCCAGTAATATATCTAAACAGTACCAAAACCATGCCAACAATAAACACAAAAACATGGAATAATCCCATTACCAGGTCAAGGAAAATAATCATTACTACATTACTTGACCAATTCTTCTATATAATAATTTAATCATAACTTAACCAATACCTTGAAGCATTACGTAATAACTTTGAAAATACCTTTATATATGAATTTCAACGTAACCAGGTCAAGTCATTTATATAATTATTTAAACATAACTGAGTAAATTAAATTATATAATAATTTATCCATAACTAAGACAAGACCTTTATATGTTCTTTTCATCATAACTCGCCTCACAATATAAAATTTATAGAATAACACATATTATATCATTATCTGTGAGGGTAAATTATTCCAATTATTCCTCTGTCTTTTCATTATCCATATTCATTATTAAGTTAGTATTTAACCATTATCATTCAATTCCATAGAACCCTATTATATCAAGCATTTCATGTCATACAATTTTAATTAGTAATCCATTTTTCAAGATGAATATATGGAAATATATGATATAAATTATAAGTTAATACTAATCAAAATTTAATCCATTATCCAATTAATTTTTATTTCAAGGTGGGATCACCCAATGGGTAGATGAAATCCATTTGTCAACACCATTGAATCAAAAGGAATCCAAATATAAATCCAACACATAATCTATTATCACCCATTATTCAATTAATAAACATTCATGTTATGTTGACACATTAGTAATTATGGACATACTAAAATTATTAAACAGACAATAAAATTTTGTTTTAGAAAACTTATCTTTATCTAGTGATCAAGAAATATTTCTACATATAACACCAATAAGAAATAAGTTGATGAATACCCTATGAAGAAACCTTGATCATGTAACATCATGATCATATACTAGAACTACCACGGTCCTGATATTCCACCCATAAATTGGATAAAAAGTAAATTAGAGTGAAACCCTAAAGAAAACTACTCACACAAGATAAAAAACATTATTGAGACATCTTGAAGGTAAGAAATAACTCAAAAATCAACTATAAATTCCCAACATTTCCTTATAGAAGGGATTCATGCATATAAAGAATGAATCAAACACACATTGTGGCTTTAATACCAATAATAATGATAAATAAATGGAATGTAATCTATTCACATCATGTGTTTCTCAGTTTATGAGTTATATAGAAATAAGAATCAACCCAGGATAAAAAACCTTGATTGAACATTTACATATAGCGATCCAATTTCATGTAATGTCATAAATTCAGGCCCTGAACTAGTTCACGAGGTCAATAAAGAAACATTTACTTACCATGAACCAATTTAGCATGTAACTAGATCAGGCTCTGAACTAGTTAATGACATCATCCTAGAATAATTTTCACATCATGTAACATGTTCATGATGTGTAAATGTACATATTAAATATATCACCCCATTTTACATATAAAATCTTGAACAACCTTTGAATCTCTCCATGCTCTTATATAATCATAATAATTCCCATTGACAATATTCTATAAACACATTATTAAATTTCAAAAAAAAAAATTCTCATTCATTCAGTACTTTTATCTAGTAAATGATTTCAATCCACAAAAAGAACTCAACCCCCAAATTTTATGGATCAAAAAACCCCCAATGAATGAAATTCAATGAAAAACTCAATAAAGGTTATTCATGGAAAAAGATAGGTTGTTACACATATAATTTTTTGTGTTTCTAAAGTCATATTTTTATATAATTTTATAGTTAATAATGATGTATACTAACTATACCAAGGTAGAATATATAGAAATGAATACATTTATTTAATGAAGATAGTGATTCTACGATAAAAATTGAGGTATAATCAGAATAACCTATTTTATGGAAATAATGTACATTTTGTGACATTTATTCCTACATAAATGTCAATTTATTCCTAATTCCCTATACATTATACCAATAATATCAAGGGAATGAATTAAGGATAAATATTATTTATATTAAAATCATAATTATGATATGGTTATATATTGGTTGTCATAGTTGGTATCATATATTGATTTCAGATAAAATTATAGTTTATAATTTTATTAATGAATTAAAATTAAATTTATTGTTAAGATAATCATTAATTTACATTTGGGTTCCAATGTTTCATTACATAATCTAATCCCATTTTATACTAAGATTCAACATAGGTAACAATTTGAATGATTTTAGATGATATTATGGTGACAGTAACAATAATAATCAACCACCTAAAATTATTTGAGTTAGTTCACTATAGAATGTTATTATTTTAAATAAATTAAAAAAGTATATAAACGGAAGTTCTCATGTATGACATAATAATCCCTAATAGATTATTTTTACAATATTTTATCTCATTTAATAAAATCCTCCAACAATTTGTGGAACCACAGACTCAGTTATCGTAGAAGTATTGATAAATACCTTTGAAATAATATTTATGGTTTGTGGCTGTTCAGATCATCAAAAGTTTATAGATTTTATTTTCCATCTAGAATGTCATTCTGAAATCTGGTAATAATTTATAATGAATACCAAATAGAATATTGAGATTGGTGTTATAGATTTGTGGTATTTAATAATGAATTTATTTAAAAATATTTACCACAAAAACAATGTATTCTAATGGATACACAATTTCTAGTATTAAAATAGGTGAATGTTGACTCAATGGATATTTATGAAGCATCATTTAACAGATTGTCCAGGTATGAATTGAATTTGTTCTTTGTTGTGAATGTAAAATTCAATAACTTAAAGAACTTTTGAAATTGTTTTGGAAATGTTCCCCAGTTACTCATTCATTTTAGAATTATAAAGAAATTATTTGATGAGATTTTAATGTTATGATGGATTTATTTACCCATTTATATCCAATAAAAATTATGATAAGAAGAATAACTTGTGGAAAAAAGGATAAATAATCCATACGATAATTTTAATATAAATTTCAGTTAAATAATAAAATATATATGACGAATTATCGGTAGTGTTTGATGAGATCAAGTAAGTGTTATCCGTGTGGTCGAATTAGACCCATGGATAGGGACTATATTGAAATGAGAAATTGTAATGGCCAACCTAGGGATTTTTTGTTGATAAAAATGTTTTAATTAAAAATGATAGGTTATGTTTTCCTCTATATTCACAATGATTGGTATAAAAGGTGGAAGTCATCAATACCATATAAATAAAAGACTTACAAGGACATAATTTTTTAAATAACATTAAATAGAAGTGGTGAATAAAATATAAATCAAATTAAGCATTGTGTAATTTGTTCAATAATCATGGTGAATGTTTAATGATGGTAGTTGATTGATTATCATTTTAACATATTGGGTTTTGATATTTATTCCTCTAAAAGACACATTTATATGTTTTCATAAGATTATTTTCATAGAAAATTATTTTAGTGATATAAATGATTTTTATCTATGATTTTATATTTTTTTCATAAAAATACAATTTCAAAATGTTTTATGATTTTTAAACATGTTTTGATAGAAATATATTTTAAAATGTTTTTAAGATTCATTTATAAGTTTTCATGGAAAATTCATCTCAGAATCTTATAAAAATTATTTTTATACATTCATGGAAAAACTTTTTCAAATTGCATTTAAGCCTTCTATCTATGATTTCAATGTATTTTCAAAAGAAATTCATTTCATAAGTTTTTATGTTTTAATAAATTATTTATCATTGAAGAAATGATATTTTCCTTTAAAAAGTGTTATAGAAATGTATTTCAAAATTATTTTCCATATAAGATGACGTATGATGATGTTACTCTTTCCTTTATAGGGAAATGATCTAAAGGTTCCATTCATATTCTTTCTCTGAATTGTTTATGCTTTTATGACATGATGTTTACAAAACTCATTTTTCATTCATGATATATATTTTTAGGAAACATGTTTCCTTATTATGGGTTATATGTATATGAAACCAATTTATCTCTCATGGGTAATATGTTTATAAAAAAAATTCTATCTTTTGGATTATATGTTTATAACCACCCTTTCACTTTCACATGTAATATGTCTATGAATATGATTTCTCTTTCACAAGATATATTTCTATGAAACCCATTTCGATTTCATGGGATATATTTTTATGAAACATGGTTCCTTTTAAAAGGGTATATGATTATGAATCATTAATTCTTTCAAAGGTTAGGCTTTCATGAAATATTTTTGAAACATTTATATATTCACTAGGTTATTATATGATTAAATGATCTTGATACCCAATTTATTTCATGGGTTATGATATGAATCCTTATGATCTGGTGAATCACCTATATATAAATCCATTATGATATGAGTGGGACCTATATATCCATCAGATGCATTGGGTAAAAGTTTTTATCTGATGAGATAATAAAGGGATTCAGGTAGATGGCCTTAACCCACTATGGAAGATAAGAAACCCAATACATTATATAAAGATGTGGAAACCTGATCCCCTATGGGAATATGGGGAAACCCAATCCACTATGGGAATTTGGGTAAACCCGATCCACTATGGGATGATTGGGAAACATGATCCACTATATGGTGATGGTAAATTCAGATCCACAATGGGGTGATGGGGAAACTCAATCCCTTACAATGAAAGGAATGTTACTGTGGGTGGTGGTGTGTGCCTACAAGTAGGTGTAGTCCACATGATGTTCCTTGATATGTTATAGTAATTCATGGTTACTTATAGAGAACGACACTACATATTTATTTTTATGGAAGAAATCCATTTCTTATAAATATGTTATGCTTTCATGGATCATGCTCTTGATTCCCTTATGATTCATTCCTTAAAAACTATAAATCCTTATTATAAGATTAAGGTTTATAATATTTTATATTCGGGTTATGATATTGTAAATTTATGATCATGATATCGTAAAATTATACCAATGCTTATTCTTAAATATATCCATTATTTACCGTTATTGAGAATTTGATCTCACAACTTCTGTTGTTTCCTTTCCCTAGGTTATGAAGTAAATTATTATGTAAAATTACTAAAGGGGAATATACTTTTGGGAACCATGGAATATATTTCGTCATGTTAGACTATTTTGTTCCATGTTTCTAAATACACAAAAATATTATTGTTCTTGAGAATTATATTTTGTAATGTGTTGAATATTCATCAAAAGTGATATAGTGTCCATGTATGTTATGCCATAGTCACTATAAAAACCATCTTGATCATGAAATATATATCCTTCTCTATTGGTAAGCCATATAATTCATCATGAAGAACATCCTATAATTAGTCTATAATTTGAGGAAAAAAATATAATTATGCATTCAAAGCTCATCTATATAAATACCTACAATCTGATCAGTGAGAAAATTCAACAGACATTGAATTAGTCCTATGTGATCAACCTAAATTTCCCACTAAGCATAGTGATAATATCTTCCTCCTTTTAGATATATAAAGTTAACTCTACTTTGATTATAGTTGATATATTTATAGTGTATAACAATCTAATACATACAATGAATCAAATTGAATCCATTCATTTCAAGAAATAACAGTTACGAAAAGAAATAACAGAAACTAACTTCTAAATAAAATTCCATCCATAAACTGATATTCTCTTACTACACTCCCAAAAGTGTGTCAATGATAAATATAGAATCAAAATTTACATAATGAATCCAAACCCCTTTGTAAAAAATATAATATAGAAACTAACATTATTACCATTTATAAATAAATAGAAGAAAGTGTAGAGGATAAAATAATTATACCATTGATGGTATAAGGTGCTATATCATAACTATTCGAAGTAGACTACATAAAATAAAGTTGAAATTCCCCTCTATCATGGTCTCTATTCAGAATCACCTAGGCTATTCCCTCAATTGGGTACTGCCACTCATAAAATGGGTTACCACATCCCCTACCACAACCATAAGATCTAGTGGAACTTCAGCTACCAGTCTGATGAGGGGTATTTGTGTCCTTCCTAGGCTCTAGTTCATGTATTAACCCCCTCCCACTATACATCTACTAAATTTCCATATAAAACCACTCCATGTGACCCAAACTATGGTAAGAATGAAACTCTAAATATTGTTGTGGACAATGAGTACACTTATGATTATGCTTTCCACAATATTATCACTACAACAATACATGTTCATGATAAGACTGCCCACTTCCTTAACTGGTCTTACCAGCATTTCCTTGGTGAAAACTATCATATTGTTTCTTGTTTATAGTAAAATAATAGCTAAAATATTCCATTAGGAAATATCTTGGTGACTAATTTGGGCCTCTCTCAAAATAACTTCAATTATGTGATCTGTATTGAACACATATAAAAATATACTCTGTTGAATAACATTCACCTATGAAATGATTTCATAGTAATGACCATCAAAAAAACATTAATCCATTGATATCTTAGTAGCTTCTTAAGATGTAACAATGAACTGTATGTTAGGGAAAGGCTTAGTATAGTACATCATTGTCATTCCGTCCTATGATTGATGCATGAAATCAGGATCCTTCTAATCCCAAAACATCGCCGAGTAGATGTGTCTCATAAAAATAACTATTAAGTCCTTGTAGGATAACTCATATTAGTACCCATCATTCCCTAGAATGTCAAAACAATGATTAGAATGCCCATGAAACAAGTTAGAAACAAGAATCACCCTCTAATTTGAGGGTGTCTCGAGGTTCTCAATGATCATCTAGGCATATTCAATCTATAACTAGGATCCCTGGGGCCAGTCACTCAAGTAATTGTAGATGGATTATATAGTTGAAAATATATCTTCTTCTCATACATATAAACAATGGTGAAAACAGTCTCCCTTTCTATTGATCTCAGGACCAAAATGAATCTTTCACAGTGATACACATCCATCTATTCATTAAGTGCTACAGGAAGACCTGGTTTAGCTACATTGGAATCTGGTTCATTTTCACTCTCATAATACTCAATTCAAAGATGATGAGAAGTAATTTTCTCTAGAAGACAATCACACCCATTATAACACTGGATAACAACAAATTCATCATTAAAAATTGACATCAAGAGAGAACCACTAGCTCATGGTTTCTATAAACATAGATTAACTGATAGATTAGCATGGAAAAACATTTTTCCATTTTATTTATCAAACCTACAAAGTATCACATTTCATAATCCTTAAAAGATAATATATCACATGAAATAAATATATTTCAATCATTAATAATGAATCTCATGATATATCCTTATTTTCCTATCATGATGAATTCATAATATTCTTGTTCTATACTAAGTCATGAGTATAAATATCCTGAAACAATAACAGCAAACAACATGTAAATAAACTAAGGCAAAATTATATCAACTGTAGTATCAAAACATCATGAAAAACAATCCCATCCCTGGGAACACATTTTTCCCTCTAAAATGGGTTAGTTAATCTCTTTAACAGGATCATTACCAATTCTTCAAACATCTTGGTATGCATTAATCCTTTCCAAAATAATAAATCAACTGAAAAGAATAACTTGATTCTTTGATACCACTTTGCAATGCCTCCATTATAGAACTCTCTCATGTGAAAAATCAGATTAGTTATTGGACCTATAGTGCACATCTCTATATGTAAGAGGCATATGATTGTCATCATGGGTATCAAGAATTTATTGGGGTATAAATTTCCCCTATATAAAAAGATACAATATAGTGGTGATAAAAAAAATTCTGAGTAAATGAAATTTTAGAAACAGAAAAATATACATTTGGAAGGTAATGGATGAACCAATTAAATGAAATAACAAAAAATGAAATGTGAGGCTAGAATCTAACTAAACCAAAAAAAAAGAGCTAATACATAAAAAGACAACGTGAATATAAAAACTCAAAAAACCACATCCATGAATACCATGATTGTCCTATACACAAGATGAAGTCTATCTAGTAATAAATAATCAACCACATGTCCCCTTTACCGTTTCTACAACTACATCCATGAAAAAATTTAAGTACTAAATGGAAACCCAATTAGGGTGTGATTAAAACTCATTAGATTAAAACCAACAATTTTTTGTATTAATTATTAAACTTAATATAATACAAAAACAAAAAACATCTTTTATACCATTTCGTAGTATCATTGTTCGTCTACCAAAACCATGCCAACAATAACCACAAATACAATGAATAATCACATAAATAGGTCATTCCCACTAAGAATTACATCCTTACATTATGAAGTCCACTATATAAAAATTTCAACATAACTAGGCCAACAAATGTAAGCCTTAAAATATGACTAGTACAAGCCCAATATATAATAATTTCATTATAAAGAGGTTAATCCCTCATTATTATCATATAAACATAACTGGTAAAAGGCATTTATTGGATCATTTCACCATAACCAAGACAAGACCATTATATAAACTATTTATAATAACTCACATCGCAAGATATATCAGATAGAATAACACATATAACATCATAATCCATAAGGGTAAATTCAACCAATTATCACTTGATCATTAATTACCCCATTCATTTATCAAGATAGTATGTAACCATCATCCATACAGTTCAGAAAACCATGTAATATCAAACATTTCCAATCATTATAATTATATTTGTAACTATTTTTTCAAGGTGAATCTATCACAAGATATCACCTAAAGTCTCATTTCAATATAAAAAACATTAATACATTATACAATACATTATTATTCCATCGTAGGCACTCCCAATGGGTAGATGTAATCCAAGAATCCACACAATTAAATGCAAAGGAATACAAATAGAAACACAACACATGATATGTAATCCCCTATTATATAATTAATAAACCCTCATGATTTGTCAGCACATTTTCAATATTGTATATACATAAAAAGTTAAATAGACCACATATTTAGTTTCTATATACCAAAAATTATCCGGTGATCAAAAAACATTTCCAAATGAAACACCAACAAGAAAAAAGGAGAAGAGGATCCCAAGATGAAACCTAGACCACCCAATATCAACATCAAAACCTAAAACACATACAGTCAAGATACTCCACATCTATATTGGAGGAAAAAATAGTAGATTGGGGAAATTAAAAAAAACTCATTAGATATCAATTCTTTATTGAAAAATACAAAAGGATAAAAAGCACTAAAAAATCACTTATAAATTCACTAGGTTTCAAGAGAGAAGGGTTACATACATATGAATAATTAACAAGATGCATAAGGTGGCTTTAAAACCAACGATATCGATAATTAAAATGTGTGTAATACATTCACATCATGTATTTCTCAATTAGAATGTTATGGTAAAAAAATTCACCAGCTCATGATAAAAAACCTTAGTCGAACATTTATATATAGTTAACCATTTTTATTTTGTGTAACTATTTCTTGACCTGAACAAGTTCATGTGGTCTGGTTGTCAACATTTAAATGTCATTAACTAATTTTGTTATGTGTAACTAGATCACACTCTATAATAGTTCATGAATGATTACCAGAAACATATACACATTGTGTAATGTGTTTATGATGTGGAAATTTCATGCTGGCATCTCTCATCCCATATTATGTAGAAATTCATGAACCATTTATTAATCATCCCAAACTCATGTAAAATCCTCATAATCCCCATTGACAATATTCTACAAATATTCGATTAGTTTACAAAATATAAACATTATCAGTCTTTTTGTAATTTTACCCAGTAATATCTCTGCATCTACAAAAGGATCTATATGACAAAATTTTAATATTGAAGAAATACCCCCAACAAAAGTTCTTCAATGATAATCACAAAGAAGGATAAACTTGGAAAATGATAGGATATTACATATATAAGTCTTTGATTTATTCATCCAACATTTTTATATATTTTTATGGGGAATAAGAATGTATAAGTATGATAAAATTGTAAGCCATATAGTAATGAATACATTAATAAAAATAAGAATGTGATTCCCAGATTAAGATTTGAGTGCAATCTTGATAACCTATAATTTATAAATAATGTACATTTTTTTGAAAATGATTTGTATATAAATGTTCATGTTATCACATTTCCTTAAATGTTATACCTAAAAGGTAAAGGGAATGAAATAAGGATTAAAATAATTACTATTAAAATCGTAATTATGATTTGGTTATGTGTGGGATGTTATAGTAAGTAACATAGAAAAAATTTACATAACAATAGAGGGTATAATTCTATTAATGAGTGAAAATTTAATTCATTGTTCTGAGAATTTTTAATTAAACTATATTTAACATGTTGCTTCATCTAATATATAGATACATATATATATTTTATAATGGTATTCCACAAACAAAACAATTTTAAATATGTTAGAAGGTAATACATTGAAAATATCCATCATAACCAACTACATAAACTGGATTGAGTTAGTGCTCAATAGTTTGTGACACTATTAACTGAATTAATATTGTTTAAAAATTGAGGTTCTCATGCATGAACTAATCATCCCTGAAGGATTATTTTTTTATTATATCATCTTATTTGAAAATAACATCCAACAATTGGTGGAAATAGAGACATATTTATTTATTAAGGATGGATAAATACCATGGAAATAACATTTAAAGTGTTGGGTTGTTTAGAGCATCAGAATTTAACTACTTCCATTTATCATTTATAAGTTGATTCAGATCAATGGTTTTCATTGATAATGAATATCATAGAGAATAATGATATTGATTTCATAGAGTGTATGATATTTAATGGTATATTTATTTAAAAATATTTTCCTAAAATTATTTTTCCTAGGGTGGATATACAATTTTTGGAGTTAAAATATATGGTTGATGAATGAGAGGATATTTATAAGGAAATTATTACCAGATTATCCGTGTATGAATCAAAATATAATCTAATACATGAATGTAAATTGATTAACATTACTCAATTTTGATTCCATTATTTTGAAGATAACTATTTACTGATGAATTCTAGAATTATGAATAATTTATTTTATGTAATTCAGTTATGTTTTTTCAATAATTTATGTCCCATAAAAATAAGAATAATAATAAAAATGGTAGAATGTAGTGGATAAATTATTTGTAATGTAATTTTAATGTAATTTTCACTTATATTCTAAATTATGTATGACGTTTTATAGGATGGTCATGATGAGATCCTGATAGTGTTACACGTGTGGAAGGATTAGGTAAGTGGCTTGGGAATATAATGAAATGAGAAACTGAAATGTTCAACCCATTAATTTTATATAGAAAATGAAGTTTTTTAATTTAAAATAGAGGGGAAAAATTTCCTTTTTGTTCACAAAGATAGGTATGAAAGGTGGAAATCATCAATACCATAAAAATAAATGTATAATGAATCCATATACTATTAAATCTAAAGACATAAAAGTTGGGAGTGGAATATAAATGGAAAAAATTATTATGTAAAATGTTAAAAAATCATGGTTAATGATTTATATAAGTATTTTCTTGATTATGGAGTCAAAATATATGGTATTGAGAGTTATGATTCAGTGGTATTATATTTAAATTTGTATTGATTTTGGATAATCATAATCTGAAAGGTATAGTTACCCTTTGGGGGAATAACATGATTATTTTTAAATGTTAGTAATGATATGTTGGAATATTTTTTTTATAATTAATGTATTAATATATGACTCATTATGCTTGGGTGTTTACATTCATTGAATTTAAAATTAATGAATTTTTAGAAAAAAAGTTATTATGATATTTTTAGGAAGTTATTTAAGTTATTATTAAATATGGTCAGGGTATTTGGAACATTTTATGAATATAGAAAACTGAATATTATTTTATATTATATTATTTTCATTTATTGTTGTTTATAATATTTTTGTATGGATTTTTTTTGATATTTGTGTGCCATCATTATTTTTTATTACATTGTTTTTAATTAATGAATAAATATATGAGGAATAACTATTCATCCCATCTATAGATCACATGTGCTCTTAAAATATTTATTCAGTTCTTTATAAATGAAAAATTAATAATTTTTATTTATTATTTAGGATATGGGATGAATCATAAATGAGAAATTTCGTGATATATAACCAAAGAACTATATTTTTTTATATAATTTTATGAAATCATATAAGTATTTTTTTCATTATCTATCTTTATGGTATAATAATTCATTAACACATGATATAAGAATATAAATCTAGCATTCATTATGGGTATAATTTTTCTAATCTATCATGGTATGTTTTTTAGAAAATATTTCAAATTTATGGGTCATATAATGATACATACATGGTTTTAGAAATATGTTATTGTGAAAAACAATGCTTCTTAGAACTAAAATTGAAATTAATTTTAATTATAACATCAAATTTATATTTTACTATTTTTCATGATTCACCCATTTTGGTAATAAGATAAAAAAATTCAAGGATGCAATCTATTTAAGATAGTTTTATATAACACTGTGAAATTTCAGAATTCATTTTCTTTCATGTAATACCCTATTAAATAGGTTGTGTTACATGAAAGGCCAAAATAAAGTCACTAATAAGCTATAAATTGTAATGATAAATATTAAAACATTAATATTATAAAATAATAAAATTTATAAATTAATACACATTAGTAATTGAAATGAAATATGTTTAACACCACTTAATGTTTTGAATGGCTCACTTATCTAAAAATAAGTTTTCATTTTTATTTGTAAATTTAATTTAAAGCATAAAAATATAAATTTTTTAATTTAAATTTTATGAAGTGAAATAATTTTCTATATTTATCAGGAAAAATCATTATAATTCTATATTTTACATATTTTTTACAAAAGGATCATTTTTTGGTGATTATTTAAAGAATTCATATTTTATAACTATTATAAAATTTATGAAATTATAATGAATTATGAATGAAATTAAATATTATAAAACATTTTTTTGAATCTAAGTATACATATAATAAGAAATGTATGTAATTTTAGAATATAATTTTAAACATTGAAATTTATTTTTTAATATTTTTGAAACATTAGTACCATTTTTATTTAAATAAAAACTAGTTTTTGTTCATTGATATTAATCATGTATTAAAAAGGGTACATTCCTTTTTTTCATTTAAAACGAATACAAGTATCCTTTTATTAAAAAAATCTAGTTAATTCCATGTTAATGTAAATAGTAATCTATAATTGTGTAAAATATTTTTTATGCATAAATATTTTATATATTTTTTAAACCCAAATTTTTTATTCTGATTTCTGAACTTATATTAAAATGAATTTTTAAAAAATATTAAAATTTTATATGAAATAATGAATTAAATAATTTGAATCATTATTATCATATTTATTAATGGTTTTAATTTCATTCTTAGTTATAATTATTAGTTATCATAGTCAAATTTTATAACGTCGGTAAAGGATAAAATGGGTTAAAGAGGGCGTTAAACTAAAATTTATGGCTTAAAATATATTTAAACATGCCTAATCTTTCTGGGTAGAGTTTATTTCGATAGTATCATATATTATCATTGATATTGGAATATATTTTTTTACTTTCAATGATAAAAAATTATTCCATTTAAATGTGATTAATGTTTAAAAGTGTGACACTCTCTCACATGTAAAATGGAACCTTTTCTCTTAAATTGCTCAAACACATTGAGAATAATAGATCAACCTGGATCCTCCAAAAAAAATTTATGTTATACCTCCCCTATTTTATTGGTCTGGGTATCTCCAAAAGGACAATTTTAGGTTACATAATGTGTATGTCATAAAATGATATCTATGGAGGATGAATAAGTTATTACAAAATTGATTCAATTTTATTTCTTCCTATACATCTAAAAGTATGTTATAAAAAAAATATATTGAAATAATTATATTAATTATAATTAAATTTTATTATGTGTTGGAAAAATCTATTCCTTTTCGCATATCCATGCAATTAAAAATGAAAACATCAGTCATGCATATGTGTAGAATACCGCTTACATGAAGAGATGAATTTCATTTTTCATCAATTACATAGAAATATTGAAATATAATGAATTTAATGGATATTTATATATGAAACTTATGAAATATATATTATTCCTTAAATAAGATAAATTTTATACCATATTTTCTTCTCATCCATTGTAAAATGAAAACGACTCTCATGTGTACGTGCAGACTACCACCTCGACAAAGCAATTAAAATAATTTTCATCACTCATCACATGGATTTTTATTTGTTCGGAATTAATTAATAAATAAGATATTTTTTAAATTAGTATAAATCTTTAAATTTAATCCTTTATATAAATAATTAATTTCTAATCCATTGTGAATGTTAAAATTTCTCTTAGGCGAGCAGTCAGATCACCACCTCCATGCACAATGTATTTAATTTTTCATCACCAACATACATGGATGATTTAGAAAAATATATTAAATATATAAAAATAATTATTTTATCTTATTTTAGAATATTGATATACTTTAATCATGACACTCTTGATCATTATCAACACACTGATGATTTTTTATATTGAATGAACCAAAAAACGTATGACTTGAACATAACTGATTTAGTAACTATATATATCATGATAATAAATAAAATAGAATAAATAATTATAATTGAATTAAATTTAAAATATTTCTTAATATGTTAGAAATTAAATTTATTCTTATTATTCAGGAATGTAAAATGAATATGTAGTTTGTCAGAATTCAAGGTACTGGATTTACCGTCTTAATTTTCATTATTTGATACATATTCCATTTCCACCACATGATTCATTTCTATGGTGAATGTACGATGATATAGATTCTATTTATCATTTTTATACTGAATTTCACCTTGTTAAGAAAACAATTTTGGTCCACTCATTTAATTTCGCTTTGATTGAAATGATAATCAATCCATATGTTTTTTTGTCACTAAATTAATGTTTTAATATTTCCATCAAACTATTTTTCCTCTATATCAATGACCATTTAAATTATTAAATAATTTATAAATTTTTATATCATTTATTATTAATATTATTTCTCATCTGGTTTTTCTTTAGTTATAATTTATTAAAATGTAATTTTCTTAATGTTTTCTGTTTGAGTTATTTTTTACTTTCATTTCAAGTGTGAAAAAATAATGTTTGTAATGTTTTTATTATGAAATCATTTTCCATCAATCATGCCCATTATAAATTATATTATATACTCTTTGTGTTTGAATTTTTTTTCAATGAATAATATGTTCCCATTTTTATCAGATGTTTTATTTTTAGAAATGTTTTCAATTGAAAAATATATTATAAATCATTATTATGAGATAAATGAAAGTGATATTACATAAGAAAAAGTTCAAATTATTTATTGTGTTATAATATAAATATTAGATTATATGTGTTTCATTCAGATTTTTATTATTTTAAAACTTTTATGATGACATGTGGGTCTCATATAGCCCACCAATTCATTTTTTTTATAGATGAAGTGATGTGGCAATACGTTACTACTATAAAGTAGAGAAATTAATTTTTTTACTAATTTACTCATATGAAATAGAGAGATTTATCTATTTCTATGTTTCTTTATTTAATGTGTAAAGAGTTAAATATAAATGACTTACTCCAATGATGAATTATGTAATAACTAAGAAGGATATCCCAATAACAAGGTTATTATTATAATGATTATAGGAGTGATATGAAGAAAATGCAACAATATACCTACATTTATTCTATTATTTCAAATGGGTGTTTCTGGTGTAATTTTTATTTTCTAATTTATTCATATTATTTTATGATTTAAATATAATTATTTTTCATTTAAAATAAATGTATTTTGTTATAAATACTATTTTATGATTTTTCGAGAAATCCTCAAAAATATGACTTTTTCATTTTGTTTTATTATGGAATGATTTATGGAAAAATATTAAGAAAATAATTTTATTTAAATACATAGTAAGTTAGTAATTTTAGAAAACAAATATTAGGTTTAAAATGAAATCTCTCATATTTATTTCATTTATTAAAAAGGAATAACATATTTTCATTATTTTTATATCTCATACCGAGATTCCTTTTTCACATACCATATTTTAAAATATATTTAATAGTGATAATGGGTTTATAATAACTTTTGAAAAGTAATAGTTACAATAATATTTAATACCATATAAAGAAGAAAGTGTTTAATGAATGAAAATAGAAATGTAAAGCTATGATCCACTTTTTTTCAAAGAATGTGTACTATGTAATAGATATCTCAAAGTAACTATTTATGTTTTCCTAATTTTATAAAACTCTAGAACATGTGAATATATGAAGTATACTAATAAATTAAATTAAAATCAATCTTATGGAATGATTAATTATAGGATTTTTATAGTTGGTATCAGATAAATGGTATTGATAACATAAGATGTTATAATATTATTAAAGAATTGTAATTTAATTTTTGGTTGTCAGTGTGATCGGTTACACTAATGGTATTAAAATTTCTTTACTATATCAATGATAGTTTAAATGTTTCTCCATCAATTAAGTAGGGTGAATCAAGTTTTAAAGAATTAGGAGAAAAATATTCGTCTAAATGAGAATCCTAAATTTTTTTCTATTTGAGCTGAGCTGTTTTTTACTATGCTAACTTTGTTACTGTAGGAAATAATCATTTTTATCCAGGAATTATCAAATACTCCCAAAAAACATGTAAATTGTATAGAATTTCATGGAGAAAAATATTCTATAATTTGATGTATTCTTAGACCCAATGGTTTCAGAATTATTGATAAATTTCTTCGAATATATTTTTCAGGTGTTTTGATATTTAATTCATTATATGGTAGAAGTTTCCATTTATCATCTTGGAGGTGAAACCAAAATAAATTAGTAATTGTTAATGAATATGAAATTTAATAACTATAATGATAAAATGTATTAAATGTTTTTAATGACATATTTCATTAAAAATTATTTTCTAATGTGATCATCATTGACTACATTGGAAACTTCAAAGGGTAGAACAAAGATACATTCAGTTAGTGACTATCTATTAAGAAATATTTAATATATTGTCACTATATTAACATAATTTTGTTCTTAATTTAAAATTTAAAATTGATATATTTTGGAAAATATTAAATAAACATATATGAAGGCACCCCATTAATTTTAAATTTTTGAATTATAAAGATATTTTTTGATGTCTTAAGAAAATTGAGATGGATTTTTAGACATTTTGTCCTCTATAACACCAATTATAAGAAGACGAAAAGGTTGAATGTGTTGGTGAAATAATCTTTATAAGATATAATGATAAATTTATTACACTATATAATTATGGTAGAAATAATTATCAAAAGTGTCTTATGTGACTATAGAAGTTTTAATGGTGGGGTAGGATATGACATTCAACTCGTAACAAAAAAATTATCAATATAAATTTTTATATTAGTAATTGTATATAGGAATTGAATTTTTTTAATTATAATGACATGAAACATTTTCGCAATAGATTTCGAAATATATGTGTTAATGTCGGAAATCATCTATATTATGTGAATGGATATTTATAAAATTAATTTTCTATTATGGTTGAGGATGAAGAAATATTTATGGAATATATTCATCTTCCATCTTTATTTACCAAAAAATTGTTCACTCTCTAGAATGTTCCTTATAAAAATTCAATTTTTTTTATTAATTTCCCATTTATTATGGTAACAAAATAACCATTTATCCAATAATAATCAAATGATATTGAAAAAACAATCATAATGAAAAAATATAACCCATTAATGGGATCTTAATTTGTTTTTTTTTTGCTATTAGTTTTTAATTGATTATAACTATTGTTGACTATGTAGTCTACAATGTTTTTGTAAAAATGGAATAATATATTTAAATTTATCTTGATTATATATCTTTTATTTATGTTATTTTGGGGTTTTTATAATTCCTTAACAATAAAATTGATGCTACCATATAGGCGTACATCCAAGGGGAGTTGATTTCAATAATAATAGATTTATCTGTGGAGGAATAATCGGTTACTTGAAATGGGTCTTAGTAATGATAATTTCCTTGAGTAATGTGGCCACAATTATTGTATTCTATTTTATCTACTAAAATAAGAGTCATCCTCTAGATTTAATTATTCCAGATCAATATTTTTTAAATTTTAAATATTTTAAATTATATTCTAGGCTTCTAGTTGTTTTATTATTATTGATGTTACAAACTATGTTTATCAATATATATATCTCTTTTCTTATCATGCATAGTTTCCCATTCTACCACATTATTTAATTTTATTGATAAATATAAAAAATATATAATTTTTTGGTAGTTATGAATTATTTTACTATAGTGATCTATACATACCATATTAATATAACATGGATTATATGAATATGAGTGTATAATTAGAGTTTTGATAATTGTTTTTGATATTTTGTTAATTAAAAAGCGTCATGATGATCATTTTAATGTGTTAAATATTTTATAGAATATAGGATAACATGTATAGTCTGGAAATTAAGAAAATTTAGTTTATTTACATTATTTTTGGTACTCTAATATCTGTGTTGTTGTGAGTCCATTTTCCAGTTGGTAGGAAATTTATAAGGTCAGTGAGTGGTTCATAGTGTGTTGTACATCATAACTATAATTATATGAGGTTTTCTAATTCGATAAAGGTTTCCCATTTTCTAACTCTGTTATATTTACTATTTTACGTGAAATACTTCCCAATAAAAATAATATTTAGTAATTTTTGATATTGATGGATTAATACTATTCATTAAATAAGATCATGTATGAGGGGTTAATCATATTTTCCATCATTTATTTATTGATTAAACTATATTTTAAATATATATATATATAAAAATTATCAAATATATCACTACCCATAGTGGTAATATCAATTGTTAATTTTTAGGTTAAACTATGAGAGGGTACTCCTATTTGTCAATATTAAATAAATAAAAACACATATATATTTTTATCCTTTTTAATGAATTCATGATATATATTATCATGTGAAAAGGAATAATATTTTTTAAAAATTTGGTAATAAATTCCATTTATGTACTTTTTAGGGTCATATAAGTAGGCCAAATGATGATCCTTAGGGTCTATACATCATTTAATATTACATTTAGTAGTTCATAGTCATATGAATTTATGTTTTGAGTAGTTTAATATCATATAAAATAGACACCTTGGGCTCAATTATTACAATTTTTTCTTTTGGGACTTAATCTATAGATTCCATTTATTTTTTATCCTACCATGTCTTTCATATGATAGTAATTTCAGTATTCTACTGTTTTACAACCTTTCTTGTATTATTATCATTATGTGGACCCAAATAATATAATGTAACGTCAAAGGGATATAAGAAAAAACATTGGGAATATAGGATGTGGTCTTATACTTTGTTGGGGTTCACTAGTAATATAAGGATAGATATCTAAAAAATAAGAGAAGTATCCTTAAAAATAGAAGAAGAATACATTAGTATAAAGATCCTCATTATGAAGAGAATATATGATTTACAATACCTTGAGGATCCTTCTAGTGTGTGAGGACATCCTATGTGAAATCAAATATAGGATTCCAAATTCTAATTATAAAAATATTAAATTATCCAAATTATCCAATACAGGGGACTAAGTCCACAAGGACATTTGGGACACTATGGTGAAGTGGATTGAATTATCTAATTTATGTGACTATGGAAAATATGTAACCCAATTATTCTCCTCCTTGATGGGTGTAACTCCATTATAAAAATCAATGGGTACCATTTATTCTTAAATATATTTATTTATATTATTAGATCCCTAATCAGTAACAATATCGTTAATAGGAACGCAAATAGAATCTTCTAATTTTTTTTTCAAATTGTAACTCCCGAAGAATTATTAATGGTATTGGTGAATTAGGGTCCTTCATTCATAAAAGAATATTTATAATAGTAATATACTAAAAAATATTAATAATTCATTAAGAATTGGGGAATAAGATAATTATGTTTCTTTAATATATCACCTTCAAAACAAACTTCAACACTAATTAAATTGTAAAAAATTATCATTATAAAAAAACTATAGACACTTCAAGTAAAAAAAAATAGAAAATAGTTCTTTATAGAATTATGATCGATTAAAAAAGTATAAAAATCATTATAAAGATCAAGTAAAATCCATGATCATACATTATACTAGAATCCCATTATATATTACATATCAGTTGGTATATTCCATAAAATCATCATAAAATTTATTTGATGACATATTTAATGTGATCCCACAGAACCATAGATATGTAATCATTTTTTTAATAACAATAGAGTCTACAAAAAAATTAGAATTTAATAAAGTATTTTTTATTTCAATCCTTACTCTTCATTTTCATCCACATATTCCATATCTTTTTTTTCTTCCCCTACTTTCCCTACATCTCTATGTAATAAAAAATATAAAAACACACTCACATTATCTTCATACTCACAACTAAATTATCCCCTTTAATTGTTATGAGAATTACTCCTGCAACCATTGACACTTATTTTCAAAACATCATATCTATTTATCCCTTATAATAACCCTTGGATAAACTTAAGTTTGTTAATGGATCATGTTTGATTAGAAGTCATATCACTACATTGGATACATAATAATAAATCAAATTATATATTTCATTATAGTAAGAAATTCATCAACTCATTCATATTTAACTTCTCATCTTTATTCATTTCATTTCACATTGATGTGTCATGGAGAATCCGAATAATCTTCTATAAATAGTATAAACATGAATAATCAGGGACTAATTTTATTTTGATATTTATGTCATCATATATCTTCTTATAAAATAATAATATTAAAACATAAATAATTACACAAAATCACATGTAATGGTATCATTTACTCTTAATCATGAATATTTTACTCTTATAAATAATGACTTTAATCTCTAAAAACAACTATTTTTGTGTGAAACCCTTGAATCATGCCTCGATATCATCAATAACACCATCACTTCTACCTGACATTATATTTTGAAATCTACGCACATTCAAAACCCATCCAATAAATTTCATAACTTTTAATGATTTTTTTACAAAAAATGAAACAAATTTTAAGACATTATATAAAACATGATTTATGTATTGACATGAAATTTGACACAATAACTATATTCAATTAATTTTTTCTCTAATTCCACTACCCATTCAAAAAACATCACAATGAGTGTAGATTATTCCAAATATGTAGATCTAAACATATTACATAACCTGATATTGATAAAAATATGACCCCACATTATATATAGTTATCATAAATTTAAAACGAATCACATTTAAAACATTATTATGAGGGGGGGCCTTCATAAATTTTGAAAACAACATTTTCATTAACTATATATCTATCAAAATGATATCCCTGTATGAGTTTTTTTCAACCATGGAGAATAAATCACATTTCAACATTAAGAAACATAAAAATGAATCATTATTTATTAATTATATGATTTAATGAGTGAAAATAATGGATGAAATAAGAAAATTGAATTGTAATTCAATTCTTTCATTTAGCATGTCTCAAATTCACCTATCAATATATTTTTGATACCAAATAATATTGATTTAATAAAACATTTTTTATTCCAATTTATCAAAAGATATCTATGAAAAAAAAATATAATATTTCTCCTGGTACATGCTTATTAAAAATATTAGAATATTTAATATGCATCACTAATTAGTAAAAAAACTCAAGGTTCATAGATTTCAATTTGGAGAAAACATTTCTAAACAACGTCCCCCAATGAAATACATATTCTATGAATTTATGTATATTTATCCACCATTAAATTAATACAATGATAATAACATAATTAATGGAATCCCCATTCTGTGGCCTTTAAAACATTAATATTAAACACTATTTTCTAATTTTATTTTTTGAGAAGAATAATTCTCCTACAGTTTAATGATCACATCTTCAAATTTCTCCCTTGTTGGAAGAAATTAAAGAACCAATTTTTTTACTCGACTAAATAATTAAATTATTGATACTTTGTGTAAATGTTATTTTATTATTTAAACAGAGAATTGTTTCGTAAAATAGAATGAAATTTTATAATCCCCCTCTTTGGTGCTTATGACCTCCATCCAGGAACCTCCTTTTCTCATGATTGACACCACACTGCCTCAACCCATACACTCTTATGTTACCTTTAATGGAAGCAGTCAGGAGGTCTTAGACTTTTCACCTAGTATCCCATTAAGACACATTCCTATACCTCAGACTCTATCCACCCCTCAACCTTGGGCCTTTCCTCCTGTTTATATTGGTGTGATAAAAAAATCTCAGAAAAGTAATCAAATTCATCCTTCCCATTAGTGAAAAGAGGCCAATCTGCTCGATTCCAAAGCCACGAATCACTTCTCTTAAAATTAGCTTTCCTCATATTGAATTCTAGTGGCCTAGGATCCCATGTTAAAATAGGATACATAGTTTATTTGGTTTTGCCCATATCGATTTATCTTTTTTCGGTACATGATCCAAACCAATTTAGATCAAGTATTAAATATTTCTTTTACAAAAAATTAGAATGACTAGCTTCTTGAAAGATGAGTCTCAAAACCCCTCCATTTAGATTATCTAGATATTGAACATTATTGTGAATCTGGATCAAACATCAGAAATCTATATCACTATTGATATCAAGAATCACTCCAAAACTTTTTTCTTCTCATTTGTGTATAGATTTTGTGACATTTAAGAACAAAAACTTCTTCAAAATGAATTTATATCTTTTGATCCTCATAACTCCCCTTATTTGGGGTGGGGTAATTACAATGCGGTTGTGGAACCTATTAAGACGAAGGGTTGGGGTTCCTTTCACTACATATCTAGCCTAGATTTCTCGAAGATCTTGTCTTTTAAAGGGATATTATACTGGGGTTTCGCAGTGAGTCACTTTGTAGTTTGTTATAATTATAGGCTCGTGCATCAGTCTTGGAGTAGACTGGACCAATGTCTTGAAATTTTCCATCCATTTTCGCTTACCAATATTATAAGGTCTCCCATGTGGCTCACAATGATTCAGACTATTATCTACTTCTCTTTGACATTTCACCCACATCGTTTAAGAGAGATTCTTTCACTTTCTCCAAGTTGTGGATTTGCTATCAGAGAAACCACTATATATTGGACCTGTCTTGGAACAATCCAATGAATGGGAATTAATTTGAATAATTTCATAATAAATTATTTCCCCTTTAGGAATACCTCTAGGATTGGATGTGTAACCATCCTTTTATTTCCCATGATCAAGAAAAGGTTCTTCTAGAGATTGGCCACTTGGAATCCATTTCGAAAAAATATTGGAATTAAATCCTTTTTATGTAGTATGATATTAAGAAGAAAAAAAGGGAGAACTACTTTTAAGACATGATAATTTAGATCAGTATCAATCCAGAGTCATATGGAAGACGAAGGGCAACTAGAATGAAAAATAATTCCATTCTTTCATCATGGAAAACTATATTCTCCCTCTTCTTATTATCTAAATGGAGGATGGTTCTTACTCTGATGATCATAATGTTTTTGGTGGAATAGAATATTCCTTTTTCATGAACCTAATTTCTTGAACAAATCAATGTATGTATAAATATTATATAAGGGTTTATGATGAGGTTACGTACATTATTTATAATGTTGTATCTGGGCTTGATATTTAGCAGATTGAAGCCTTAACACATTTAGATGAAATATTAGGGTCCTTGAATTTCCTCAACTCAAATAGTTCTCAAGGCCTAGATGGATTTATTATATTCTGTTCCATATCCTAATGGAGTATTGTAAAGGATGTCCTGGTGTTGGATATTCAAGATTTGATCCATGTAGGGGCCCTCCCTCTTTTTTTATACATTACCAACATGGTTCTGATACTAATGATTAAAAATATCTCACTTATTCATCACTGTCACCTTGTGAGTATGTGAAATGTTAAGTATAATGTCCCTTCCACCACCTTTAACACTAGATTATGTAATCTACTTTCCAATTGGATCTCTCCAAAACAGCATGGATATGTCAATCATATATCCATAAAAGGGGCGATCACTTTATTTCAAGAGATCATTGATGATCACAACATAAAAGTCCATGGTTATAATATGGTGGTCATGATGGATATGGATACGGCCTACAACATGATTGAGTGGTCCTTCATCATTAAAGTCATGATAGGCATGGGCTTATCCTATTGGGATATTGAATATCTTTTTAGGTGTCTTAGCTCCTCATGGTTGGTTTTTTATTTCATGGCAAGGAATTTTGGTCTCCTCAAAGCTGCCCATGGTTTGAGATAAGCGGATACCTTATCTCTCAGCCTTTTAATTCATACCTATAAGTGTTTAGTTTCCATATTAATAATGAAATATTTTATGTAACCATCTTTACCAACTGAATAAAATCTAGATCATGTGGTATCTCACATATCATCATTGTTGATGATACAATCATTTTCATGAATGATAACATGATGTCTATTCATGGGATTAATAAAATTCATTCTGATTATAGCCTCTGGAGTGGCTATATGATTAACAGGAACAAGATACACTTTTTTATAAAGAAACATTGCATGGAAATATGGATTTATTCTCTTATAAGAAGGATAGATATGATGTATGGTTCATTTACAATGGAGTATCGCAGACCTATTATATCATTAGGAAGGGTGTGAATACAAAAACATGATAAGATTATTGGGAAAATAATCGTCTGAGTTCCCAACCTAAAGAACCAATTATTATCTTTGGGTGGTAAAATAAACATAGCTAGTAGTGTCTTTTCTTCCATCCCTTGGAATGATCTTTCTGAACCTAAGGTCCTAATGTTTGTGATCAATATGACTGATTTTATTATCTCCTCCTTTATATTGGATGATATTAAGGAGGGGAGGAAACATGTGACATCATGTAGTAGACATGAATGATCCTTTCTGGAGGGGGTATCGATGTGAACAGTATCGCTGGTATGGTGCATGGAATGAGGGAAAAGATGGTCGTAGAACCAATAGAGGATAATTCCATGTGGTAAATACTCATGGAAAGTATAATTAGTGGATTAGAAAATGGAGAAAACATGCATGAGTCGAGTTTAACAGTGCTCTGTGGTTTCTTCCCGTATCTACTCCCTATAGCCCATTTCCAGATGGATTATAGGGTATGGAGAGGCTTATTTTTGGAATCAAAATTGGTTTGATGATCCCCTATGGTTTCCTGATTTCCAAATCATAGACATCACCTTCGAAAAACCTAGTAGGTTCCTGAAATTTATCAGTGTAGTGCTGGATAGTGACCAACACATGGTATTTGATGCAATTGAGCTTATGTAAGAATGTGATTGATGTGTTTTTAGAGATTCAACTTGAAAGGATTTATCATATTATGATTATCATAGGGTGAACGTCACTATGACTCAACATGATGTTTGGGAATCAACCGTGTGGGTCATGGAAATTATTGTTAATATTAATTTCAAGGTGTATCATACATGGAACCATTCTCTTCTTATATATGAGAATGTTACAAAGACTAGTGTTATCCTAGTTTCATGATGTATGTGCTGAAGGTAGTATAAAGAGGAGATCTTGGAGCATCTCTTTTCAGTAGAGACTAGGAATATCATGTTTGGTTAGTCTTGGGGGACTTCATGAGTTTCTTTATTCCATATTTAATAGACTTTTCATTCTGGTATCATTAGTTTTATGGTGTGGTAAATACATGACCGGAGAGGATAGGTCGTGCCATCATTCTTTCTGATGGATGTTGGTGTATTTGGATGCAAAGGAACAAGGCCATTAATTATGGAATAATGTGATAAGGTAAGGCTTCTGTGGATATGATTACATTGATTTTTGTTGATATGGTCTATTATTATAAAAAATGGCTTGATTCTCCCTCTATCAAACTGATTCACATGGGAGACCTTTTCATATTTCTAAATAATACATTCTATTATGTTATATGGTTCCCACACCCCCCGTATTCTAAAACATAATATGGGAAGATCTTGAATCATAAAAGAAATGAAATGTGGTGGTGTAGTCCATGACTCTTGGGAAAGTTTTATTTAATCCTTCAATTCTCACATTGAAAGAGGAAATTCTCATATGGTTGAGGCTATGGAAATACATACAAGTCTTCAGATTTGTAGGCTTATGTTGGTCTAACTATTGTCTAAACTGACTCTATCATAATACATTACTCCATGAATGACATGTGAAACACTCCAATGGACTATATCGTATATTGTGAGAAGGTTCATGTATCTTATTAGTGATGGAATAAACACTCATCATACATAGAGGGAGGGAAATAAGGATTGTAATCATCATTCCTCCTTGTCTGGACATGGTCTATGTATTTTTATTCCCTCGGTCATAAATTCCATATCTATTGAAGGGATGTATATTTTTTGAGGGGATGTTCCCGAGATTCACCATTTTAGTCCTACATATCTTATAACCTTTCTCCTTATTTTTGTTATTTGTGTTACTATTGTAATGTACTTTATTTATTAAAAAAATTAATGATTAATGATGATTGATGCCCCATCAATAGTGGTTACTTCATGTCCAATAGAAGATCCTTTAATTGGGTCTTTATTCATAGAAAATAATTCATATCAGGAGTCAGTGTATATAACTCCATTATATATGTAACAAATAACACAAACAACATTTATTTTTTTTTCTGAGCTACACATGTCACCCCTCGAAAGAATAACCCCACGAATATTGATCTTTAATCATCCACATTTTCATTGCAATATAAATCTAAATAAAAAATAAATAAATATTTCCATTATTATCCTATTTTAACCCATAATTATCAATTCCATTTTTATATAAATTTGTGTGAATTGAATTTATATATATATAAAGTGATTATTTAAGACATATTTTAAATAACACAAAATGTTTAATACTATATATAAGATCACATTTCAAATTATTTATGTATAATAAACTCTAATTTTGTTTCTAAACTCTATTTAGTAAAATTACATTATAATAATTTATTTTGATAACTTGGTTCACAAAAAATTATGGGAAAAACTAGCTTCGACTCCTCAATTTTTATCTTCATTAAAATTTCCCAATAAAATTAATATTGTGTAAGAAAAATAAGGTCCTTATCTTGAGAAATTATTAAATTAAATAAGTACATTGTCTATTAAATAATTTATATTTAAAACATCTTCTTATTGTTAAGGTAAATTATCCATAATATTATTTTTTACCTTATGAAAATAAAATATTGTTTAAAATTTGAATAATAATTAAATTTCTCTATACATCATATTTTTTGTAGATGTTTTTTATCAATAATATATTCAAAAATTTAATAAACATTAATAAATAATACATAATTGAGTATTAGGCTCTTTGGTTTTACTTGTATCCAAAAAAATATCTCTTACATAAAAAAAATACTTCATCCTCTCAAAGAAAGAATCCATCATCATTACCAATGTACACATCCTATTTTATTTATCTATTAATGAAAACCAATATAACATCCATTTGAAACCTCATTTATGGGCACTATGCCACTATAGTAATAACAATTATAATGGTTTCAAGTAAATAAATAAGTATGAAATTATATATATCAATACGTTTAACATGTGAGTATACTTTACAAATAAATATATAATTATTTATTATAAGCTATCCTTTTTTATTGAACATGTAATTGAAAAACTATTTTATTCTAATAAAATATTTATTTGTTAGCTTGGGTACAAAAACCTATGTATTTTTTCCGTCACCTAATCCAACTACATATCAATACCATCAATCCACTATGTCATGATTTGACTATTTTTTATGTAATTCAGTTTTACAAATAAAAAAAATTATCCATGTGATTTTTTCCTAAATGATCTCATAGTTTGAATCATTTTTCTTTGATCTTGAATAATATATTATACCTCCATTAATATTTTTTCCATAAATATATTTTCATATCCATAGATGATTTAATGTTATACATAATCATTGGAAATAGATGAATCATCCTCTCCAACCATAAAAACCTATTATTGAATATCTTTTTTAAAAGTACATACTACTTATAAATGAATTTTACTATTTAAACTATAGTTATAGAACTTTATTCGTCATCTCTGACATCATTATATGATTTTTTTCAACACATTAATGTCATAATAATGCATTAAATTAGATATTTCATAATTTTGATGTGAAAAAACCCATGAATTCACTATAAAAACGTGGAAGACACATTCAAACCCCCTTTACAAAATATTCCATTTGTTATCAACTTTAATCATTATAATGAATGTAAAAATAAATACCATATTTCTTATCTTTATAAATGTCTTATTCTAAGACATCTTATATAATTATATCTGTTTTAGGTTGACATAAAAAACAATTTTGAATATAGACATCAATAATAATTTCAAACCCCCATAAAAATGAGATATACCAACATCCACACCAATAAGTGATATATTTCTACTATTATGCAATGATTCCTTAGCAAAAAAATATTTTTTATAGGGTATATAATAATATAAATTAATAAATAATTATTTTCTTTCAAATAAATTCTCCACATTGTTAAATTAGGTATCCCTTTCTATTTTCTATGAATAAATTCATTGAAATAAACACACTCCTAATCTAGAAATATTTATAAATTAATAAAAAAATTAATTTTCTCCCATTTATGTTCCAAAACCATAATAATTTTAATATGAGTAAACTCATCAATAAATGAAATGAAATAAATATGTTAATTGGTTCATTATTTCCTTATAGGCCTCTAATATTCTAAATTAATGAGATATAATGGGTGAGAGTTTTTAATATCCACAACCTTACATATTAAATTGATATTCATCACCTTTTAAAATATAGGGAACATCCCATTTCATTATCTTTTCATTATTGGCAGTTCTTGATTTGTTTTTCATTTTTTTGGTCGGTTAAAATTCCTTTAACCATTGTGTTCAAGCAATCAGTCCCAAAAATTATTTATCACATAATGAAAAATTAAAATAAATTCTCAATATCTCCCATCTAGAACATGTTTAACCATTTTCACATTCCTTATATTAAAAAACACTAATCAATCAATTTCGTCACAATTATTTCATTCTTAAAATATCACATATTTACATAATTTCACAACTAAGACACAAATAATATGTTTTGTTTCAACTTTTAAATAAAATAGGGTTTTCATAGATTTTTAATTTTCTTCTCTAATTACTATTGAACGAAATCCTTCTATCCTATAAAGTTGATAAATTACACGATATGTGATGACTTTCTTATGATAATTTGAGTGTTACATAAAAAATAAACACCTTATTTATTTGTTTCTTATTTTTAATATTTGAATTTTTAATAGAAAAAAACATAACTAATAGGAAATTAAGTACTGCGAGATAATATTTAGTGATATTTATCATTTTGAAACATCTACCATTAAATTATTAAAATAATTTATTATTTTATTTAATATTTATTCAAGAATTTATGATTGATTTTGAATGTTTTTTATTTAGTGGGATGAATCCCACTAAATATATGCATCCCAAATCCTCTAGGCTTCATGGAATACTTTGTACTCGAAAAATATATCATTATTATGTGCCTAAGTGTAACACCCCTTTAACTTTCTATCATGTATGTTCTAATCTCAGTTTTTGGATTCCATTTTTCTTGAAATGATTGTTTTTACCTTGAATTGGAAGGATACATATAATGGTGAAGTCCAGGAAGTGTTGAATTTGTAGCATGAACCAAGAGTTTCTTCTATTTTTTGGGTTGTTACATGTTGTTTATTAGAGTTTCACTATGTGTAATACCAGCTGGGCTCATCTCATGATATGACTTCATAGTGTGATAATTTACAAATCTCGTATGGGTTACACGTCATGTAATTTAAAAATGTGGGTTTTAATTATAAAGGTGACACATTTTTCAATATAACATAAAATAAAATGTATTCATGATGTATAAAAGATTACATGTCATGTAATTACCCATGTTATAGTATTTAGTGTATTATATGGGTATGTGATTCTTCATTATATACTGCATCCTTATCCTCACATATAGATCTCTTACCCTAAGATATTTCGGGTAACTTCCTTCTATTTGGGTCGATTCGTTTAGTCATTGATCTTTTTTAGTGTGTAAACAAACATCTTCGAGTATGTTCTCCACATTGTCCTTCTTTTTTTCTAATGTATACTATGTTTAGACTGTGGTTATGTGACTGAACTGGGTTTTCTATACATAATCGTTAGATTCTTCATTTCCCTAGTATTATGATTTCCGTTCTCTCGCTATTTAAAATCCTTATTGTCAAAGGAAATTAGGTTTTCTATGATATTGAGGTAGATGGATATGTTCAATCCTTCTAATTTATTTAATTTCATATTCTTCATATGGATTACTTGATATTATAAATGGAATTTCATGTATTGAGTATTCAAAGGGGAAAGGATTCATGTTTTAAAGGTCCTTTTAATGAAAATGGAATTACATTGATTTTAAATGTAAAATTGATTTTCTAACCTTGAATTTAATTAAAATTTCTTTGAAATTTTTTTATAAAAAAATTTAACATAGCTTTAAAAATATGAATTTAAAAAACATTTCATAGAGGGAACTTTAGGTGTGTTTGGAAAGAGACACGAGTAGTCGTACTGTGTGTGACACCTCTAGAAGATAACCTCTTATATGTAATGGGAAAATGATAGTCCATTATATTATTTAGATATATCCTTATTCCTTGTTATTGTTGTGATTTTATAGCACCTATTTTCTCATAGGCTATAGCCAAATATTATGTGAATTTTTGTTTCTAGTTTTTTATTACATCATTGTTTATATCTCATAAGATATCTCAAATTATTATTTTTATTATATATCATTACCTATAATGTTTCAATAATTTTAATGATGATATGTAATTTTTAAAAATATATATGTTTTTTGAAAAAGGAATTTCAAATTTTTGATTAAAAAAATTATTAAAAACACCTTTTTAAAATATTAATATGTAAATTCTTGTTATAAGAAATTGTATAGATTATTTGGAGGTATAATACCAGGATTTTTTTCTCACACAATATGTATACACTATGTGGATATAAACTCTATTTTTTCAGGATTCAAGTAATTGGAAGTGAAATATGTATAATTAATGCTTCTCATTATGTTTTTTTAAATTTTGGGTATTTTTGAGGTGACATTTAGCCACACGGGGACTTGTTTTCAATAATGTTCACTCATTATATTTTCACATGTTTGGCTCAATTTTACATCCCATTTTTTCCTTATTGTACTATGATTGTATGTATTATATATATATAAGAAAATATTTTAATATATAATTTTACCCCACCCCATGGTATTCTAACTTGGGTGACTAGTCTGTTTGACCTAGGTTAGTTTGATATAATTTTTTTATCAAAGGAGTTTTACAGCCTGATGTTTTTTACACTACCTAAATTATTTTTATGTCTTGGGTATATTAGAATAGGGTTATCAAAATTTGGATAGCATGATCATAAAATGGGACTGGCCATCTCACTCTCATTAAAAAATATGAGTTTCAATGGGTGTTCATAAGTTGTTTATGATGTACAATATCGATTATTTAATTTTATTGGAATAACATTTATGTAATGTTTATTTAAATTTACCAATATAAAATGATAATGGACTCGGTGTGTGTGTTTTCATCTAAATAAACTAACTGGATAGTTTAGTACATGGGCCTTCTACAATAAGACGGTGTATCCTATTTGTGATATGATTCATAAATTCTTTCAATTATTTTTGTTTTAATGTTTTTTTGTTTCATGTTTATGGATAAATGGTTTTAGAGTTTTTCATGAATTGCCAGTTTTTTTTGTTTAATCGTCACTGCCTCCAAGATGATGTCTTCCAATTATAAGAGAGGAATCCACGATTCATTTTCTATAGGAGGATCCCCCACTGGACCCATATTGGGTGTGTTAGTTATCCATTCCATTTTGACTATAGGGCTAGTTTGAGAATTGAACATAGGATGGGTAGGGGATCATGGATCAAGTTTTACTAAGAATAATCCATGTAATAACTAGAACTATTGTGAATAAAATTCCAATTTTTTATTTAAGTAAATGGTATATGTTTATAGGAAACACATGGACTTATTTTGTTTTTTTATATCCAATAATATTTAAATGGCCATTAATTATCATTAACATTGATAATATAACTATTTAATGTTGACCACATGACTAGTATAAATACGGTGTTTTAACAAATAAAATTTAAAGAGACAAATGAAGTGATGGCCTCAACCAGTAGGGTCATACCTTATGAATCCCATTTATTAGGGCTTTATAGGGAGATAACAATTTAAGGATATATCCACGTACAATCGCAACCCAAGATCCAACAATATGAGCATGATCAAAACCATTTATGGGAGAAGTTCAAGCTTTTTACGATCGTGAACCAAACCATGTTTTTCAAATGGCCCCATGAAATCCCCACCATCTGGATCCTTACTCATTGAAAATATGATGGTGTGTTAAGGTATATGTATCCAGACCCTAAAAATATGAGTATGTGAACAATTTTTTATATATTAATGAATAAATTTTCATCCAGTTATTTCTGCATTTTATAAGTTTTTTATTTTTACTGAATAAAGCACAAATTATATGTTTGGTCAATATTAAAATTAAATTAACGAATTTATCTATTAATGTTTTTTAAATAAATAATATTTTAATTTAATATTATAATTAAATAATAATTTTCATTTATAAATTATCATATAATTTTAATAAAGTCAAATTTAAATTTTATTTGGGTTCTAAAACTCTAATTGTCAGAAACTACCCATTTTCAAAAAAAAAATTCAACATTATATTAAAAGAAAAAAAATATTTAGATAATTTTTATTTTTTTCTAAATCAGAACATCAAAATTTTTGAATGTTAAATTTTTCATTTTTTTTAAGACAGTCAAATTTTCAGGAAAAAATGAAATAACATATAACAATAGTTTGTGATTTATTATATCATAATGACCCAAAAGTCTTGTAATAATTAAACATAATGGGATCCAAGACCAAATATATATTTTAAATTTATAATATTGTTATTTTATGTTTATTTTATAAATCCATTATGAATCCTCCATGAAATATAATATATTTTATTATTTGAAAATAATTTCATTTGGAGTGTGGCTCCCCTTCACATCCCCAAGGTTAGTATTTTATTAATTTCAGCCATGGTCCCCATAAAATAATTTATACGACTCCCTTTTGGCATAAACCAAGTGAAAAAATCATGGGATGGTTTGTGGTTTTGAGTATTTTATTATGTATGGTCCAAAACCAAAATAATAATGATATGACCCTCTTTTCATATATAATCCCACCAAATATCTCATTTATCTCTACTAAAGATCTTTTTAAAAATCCCAATATTTTACCTATTCTTCCTATAGTATCCCCAAGGTTCCCCTAATCTCTCAAGATTTCCTTCCTAATCCATTGGAGTCCCCCATTCAAGTAACGAAACCTCTTAATCAACATTCCTCTTTTCTCAAGGGCTACATTCTTGTTATTCTTTTAATATTCATTTTATAATTATAGAACTTGATATTCAAAATTACATTTAAATTCCATTATATTTATATGTTATTAGTGTTTCATTTCACTTTCATTTAGCCTCACATTATCATTTATTCACACCCATTACAATGCAAATATTTCATAATTGTTATTTTACATATTCATGTTTCTTCATTACCTTATGGCTTTAATTAAAAAATTAATAATTTTGGGATAGATTCATATCCATATATATATTACTAAATAATATATATATAAATAATTATACATAAATTTCTCTCTCAGAAACCATTTTTATGAATGTTTTAATTGACGCTATTATGATGCCAAATTTTCACCGCAATTTTTCAAGTCAAACCAACTGTGTAGGAAGTACCATACCAATAATTCATTCAAGGGTATTATTATCTATGAATATCTACTTATTTATTTGGGAAATACTTATATTAAATCCACATTCCATTATCATTGAATAGATTATGGTGATGAATGAATATACATCATAGGATCTATGTGGCACACATTATTTTGAGAATGAAATGATTATAAAGGGTTTTACCAAATAGCGCTCTAATGTATTGGGTAATATTTAGTATCATTATATTTAATTTTCGGACATGAATTTATCTAATTATTTTTAGGGACATTTTCAACCATGAGGTCTTTGTGGATTTATCCGTGACATATGTTTATGATTTAGTATTTTAGGTTGTTTCCATATATCCCATGTAATTATTATCATGTTATATCATGCCTTATTATTAATATTCCTTTTATACTCCATCGATATTCAAATTTCCCAACATTTATTATTTGAATTATATTATGAATTTTGTATTCCCAAACTGGGATATGTATCTCACCCTTTCTTATTTTTCTCCAGGATATCCCATGTAGTTTTAAGTTTGTTCGAATATTATGATCAAGTCAAGGGAGTGTTCAATAATGTTTTATATCCCATGTTATAAGTTGTCATGTAATGTCTCTAACTCCCAATGACACTATAAATATCAATATTTTTTATTTTATTAATTATACTTTGATGTAATAAATAATGTATTAATGATTAATAATTATAAGGTATGTTGTAGTTGGTATTAGATGAGAAAGTTAGTTGTTTTTTAGGAATAGAATTTGAAAACTCTAGAAAATGATTTAGGGATCAAACTAATTATAAGAAAAAATTCTCAAATTTAGGTAAGTATAGAGTATGTGTTTTATCAAAAATAAATACATCCTGGTCTGGATATTACAAATGTATATAGTTTAGGCTAAAATGTACCTAGTAGTAAAAACATTGTTAAGACGGTTGGGGAATAACTCAATTTAATATCATGCATTATAATAGACCTTATTGTGCTCCTTGTTTGAAACACATTGGGGATATTCATTGGAAAATTCAGAATCTCGTTATGAAAATTTATTGTTGAAAAAATATACCTAACAATATATCATAAGAAATAGATTATAGAGAACATAGATGAAAGCCTATAAATTCATAAGTTATGTGAAAAAATATAATTTTTAAGTTATCCCATTTTTATAATTGCAATACCATATATATGTTTAATAGTTTAAGATACTCATCAATAATTTTCGTTTTATTCTATAAAATAGTTGGAAATTGGAGGAATCGTGTTAAAAATTGATGTGAATGGAAATGTGATGACTACCCCAATGAGTTGTCAAACCTGATATGAGTAGGAATCACAATGTTTATCATAATACTATATAAAGTGACTTAGTTTTTAAATATATTCCTTGATCAAGAGGTTAATCCAAACCCCCATAATAGAGAAAAATATGCAATTGAGAGATACAAGTGACAAAGGTCTCTGGAATTTAATGGATCATATGATCCCTAAATCATGGAACAATGGATCTACTCCATTTAGAAGATATTATTAATCCACTAGAGTTCTAAAAAAGATAATTATCTTATAGATTTTTATTATATGGAGGTAGAATATTATTATTAGTGTAGAATGATCAAGAATACAATGTATGAGGAATCGATTGAAATAATTAAGTCGAAGATATTCCCAAAAAAAATTGGATAAATATTATCCTTGAAATATACTTATTAAAATGGATAGATATTACATTTGTCTGATTGAATAATATAACATATCTATTGGTAAATATGAGGAAAACATCACAAGAAGTTCGTGATATGCCTTTTGTTTTGTCATTACCCTCTAATTGAAGGTTGAACAGTTATCTGGTGGGATAAAATGTAGTCATTAAAAATCCATGGTTATCCAAGACTTTGATAGCTAGGGGAAAACTATCTGATGTTCCCCCAAAGTTAAAATGGAGATCAGTGAATCCCAAGGGAATCATAGGAAAAATAATTATAATGTGATGTTAATTTCTAGTGTTCCAATGGAGAAATATAATAGTTGTATGAAATTTCATCATCCCACCTGTCAAATTATTGAAAATATGAACCTTGGAAATTGCCTACAGGGATGAATAATTGCTTTGGTGTGGGGGGGGGGGAGGACACCAAGCTAAAAGATTACTGTATGAGAAATCCATGATTGAAATGGAGGAAATGAATTCTATTTTTAACCCTCAACTCATTTTAAATTACATAAATTTCAAGGAACTAGGGATCTTTTCAAACCAATTCCAGAAGCAAAGGGTTTTGAGAAACAACCAACAACCTCTAAGGTAGTAAGGTTGAACTTTTTCCATCACTATCACCTAGCTAAATACAAAAAATGAAGTGGTTATAGGTATGATATTTATTCATTCAATAATAGTAAACATACTTTTGATTATAGTTCTACACAATCGATTATTTCAAAAAAAAAACTTTAGTAGAACTATACAAACACAACTATGAAGCATTTAAGTTGATATGCAGTGAAAATGGGAAATAGTGAAATTATTGAATCCCAGGTATATAAATCATCCCCTATCAATAGTTGAGGTATGAAAATACAAAAAAATAATTAAATACTACCTTTTTTGAAATTTTATGAAATAAAATGCATTGATTTTCATTCCCTATATGTAGCCAACAACTATTTCTACAAGAATGAAATCACTCTCTGTATGGAAAATCAGCCATAGATTCTATGAAAGTTCAAGGAGGAGGATGAATTTTCCTTAACACCATCATCCAAAGAATGGATATTAATATACTATGGGATAGAATATATTTCTAAAATAATTTATTCTACGATATAACAATCATCAAAGAAATTCTTATTGTGAGAGAATACTATTCAAGAGGATGAGTTTTCAATCGAGATTATACTTGAGGAATTACCTATTTCCAAGACTCCATATAGTATGGTTTTTGTTGAACATGTAGAGATAAATAAATAACTAAAATAGAATCTAGAAATGGTTTATACGCCCAAGTTCTTCACCAGGCGGTTAACCATTCCTCCTCATCATGAAGAAGGATGGGTCAATGTTCCTTTGCATCTATTATCATTTGATTAAAAATATCATGATATAGAACAAGTATTTTATACCACATATTCATGACGTGCTCGATCAGATACTTTTAGAACAATAATTCTCTAAGGTTGATCTTTGGTTGTTATAGTATCAGGTTTGTGTAAAGAAGGATGTTATCTCCAAGACTACTTTTCGTACATGGTTTAGGCAATATGACTTAATAGTGATTCCATTCAGACTCACTAATTCTCTAGAACTCTTCATGGAGATGATGAATAGTGTCTATAGAGATTACCTTGACAATGTTTTGGTAATCTTTATAGATGATATTGAAATTTAATCCAAAACTAAGTAAGACCATGAATTGAATTTGAAAACTATGAAAAAATCCTTATGAAATAAGAAGCTCTATGAAAAGTAAATAAATAATTAATTTTAGTATAATTATATATCATTATTATGGAATATAATCAAAAGTAATGGTATATATATGGATCCTTCAAAGATAAAATAAAATGAAGGATTACTGAGGACAAAATCTATGAATGATATCCATAGTTTTATTGGGATTGTCGGATTTTAGTGCCGATTTGTGAGAAATTTATAATGATTGTAAAACTCTCTCACCAAGCTCACATATAAGTGAGTCATGTATTCATAGAATAATGAATATGACAAAATTATAATGGAGTTGAAAATGACTATTAACACTAGCCATGAGCTCACACTACTCACAATTGTAGAAGTTTTAAGAATATTCAATGATTATTCAAAAAGGATTGGGTTATGTGTTGATTAAAAAATAAAAAGTCATTTTCTACACCTCAAGGAAGTTGAAAATTCATGAGACGAAATATTCCATGCATGATATGGAGTTGGAATCTATTATCAATGCATTGAAAATCTAGTGGTTTGATATCTATGGGGAAAAGTGTGAGATATATAATGATTACAAGAGCATGAAATATATATTCACACAAAAAATATTGTAATATGTTCTAATGAAGATAGTTATATATCATTAAGGATTACTATTTGTCTATTCACTACCATCCTCGCAAATAAAAAATGGATGAGGATTATCTATAAAGATAGGACCTATGAAATATATGATTGATGAGAAGTGAAAATGATCTGATCTACAAGGATTTTAAGTGGATGAAAATGGGAATAATATATAAAGAAACATCATCAATGCCTTTGAAATTATTTCTCAACCATCAATTTCATAATTTTTAAAGGATGCAAAATAAGTGATGTTGGAATTTAGAAGTGAGTGGAAAATATAAGGAAATCGAAATCCATGGAGTTCAATAATAATGAAGAAAGAATTGTGACATTTGGGTCAAAACTATATGATCCATAAAATACTTATTTAAATAAGGAACTATAGGATGATGCCCATAGTTAAAATTTCCCCATTTACCCAGGAAATAGAAAGATGTATTGAAATCACCAAGAGAACTATTTGTGGGACAACTTGAAGAAGGAGATCATTGAAAATACGTCAATGTTCCTAGTATGTCAGAAAGTGACGGATGAAATGTAGAAGTCTATGGGGACGATATATCCATTACCATACCAATATGAGAAGGGGAAAACATCTCCATTGAATTTCTCACCGGACTTCTAAATAAATCCAATGAAAACAATGCTATCTGGTTTTCAATAGATTGTATTACAATGAATTCACACGTTATTATGATTCTAGAGGATTTATCTCTTTATAAACTAGAATGGATATAAATTAGATTAGTGGTAAAAACTCATTGAGTACCAGTATCTATTTTATTTGATTGATATCGAATATTCACCTATATGTTTTGGGAAAGTCTGCAGTATCCTCTAATCAATTAGCTGAATTCTGGAATATAAATTCACCATCAATATGATGGCCAATTTGGACATACTATTCTGATGTTGGAATACATGATTCATGAATGTTCTATAGACGTAAAAGGTAGATGGGTTAGACATCTTCCTTTGGATATGTTTTCTTTCAAATAAAAAATACCACTTGAGCATAAAAACGGTTCTAGATTAAGCCCTTTTGGGAATAGGTGCAGAACACTAACATGTTGGGATGATATTGGGGAACAAAAACTTCGAGGTCCTAAAATGGTTGAGGAAATGGCGAAGAAGGATAAACCATTCAACAACACATCAAGGCTGATCAGAGTTGATAGAATATGTATACAGAAAATCATCAATGATACCTAGAGTTAGATGTTAGAGATATCATATTACTCAACATATCTCTATGGAAGAATGTGATGATATTTAGGATGAATTTAAATCTTATTTCATGGTACATCATTCCATTGTATAACCTTGATCTCCTAGAAGTAGTGGAAAATGAACTAGAACTCCCACCAAAACTATATAATGTCCACGATGTTTTCCATCTATCCTTCTAAACAAAGTACATATGAGAAACCTCTAATTTACTCATTTCAATGGTGGTACCATTGAATAATGATATTTCTTATGAATGGGAGCTGGTGATGATCATAGACCATAGAGAAAATGATATATGAAATAATTAAATAACCCTCATCAATGTGTTTTTGAGAAACCACATATTTAATGAAACAATGTTAGAACTGATAAAGGCGATGAATCATAGTTACCGTCATCTATTGTAATCTAGGACAATAATATTTTGAGCATGAAATTTCTAAAGGAGAGAAGAATATAACAACAAAAACTGTTATGAATAAAATTCACCTTTTTTATTTAATAAAATGTATCACATTTATAGAAAACACATGCACTTAATTTGTTTTGTTATATCCAATTGGATTTAAATGACCATTAAGTATAATTACCATTGATAATATAGTCATTTAATAGTAATCATGTTACTTTTATAAGTTTATAAACAAATCCAATTGAAAGAAACAAAGTAAGTAATGGGGTCAACTAGCGAGAGCATACTGTATGAAGACCATTTATCTGAGTTTCCGAGGAAGTTATAAATTTGTTTCTCTTTCCAATACAAATCCCAATCCTAGATACAATTACATAAGAATGAGTGAAACCATTTACAATAAAATTTCTATCCCATTGAGATCATGATTGAAACCTTGTCTGCGGAAAGGCCCAATGAAATCCCCACCATAGCGTACCTTACTCATAGGGTGTGTGATTGTGTATTAGAGGTAGATGTGTCAAGACCATAGAAATATGAGTATATGAATTCCATTTTTTTCAAATATGATTACATAATTTGTGGATGTGTGCACTACCACCAAATAAAAGAGATTTAACAAATTTACACAACACAAGGAATGTGATAACGATGGTTTTATTAAAAATATATTATATAAATGAAATATATATAATATTAATGAAATTATTGCCCATATCAACGTATAACATATCAATATCTTTATTAAACATTTCACATACTAAAAATGTGATAACATCATTCTCAGAATTGTGTACTACCACCACCTTCTTGTGAGGTTATTCGTTTTACCTCACAGAAATTTTATATAAAAGAAAATATTATTAAATAAATATGTACTGATTATATATTTTTAATAATTTAATGATTAATTTTACATAACTTATTTCCATAGTGAGCATTGAAAAAATGAGAATATTAGTCATGCCTACGCACAACCTACCATCTCTATGACTGCAATGTTGGATCATTTTTCCAAAAAATACATCATCATTGGATTTAAAAGTATTATTTATTTTTATATAAGGTAACTATTTATTTATTATTCATTATATGTTTAAATTATTACTTCACTAACCATATTTTACTTATCAATTTTATTTTTGACACATAAGCCGAATATATTTAAAACATCCAACTTAATCATTATTGATTAATTAATTGAATATAAATTGTATAAAAGTGAAATAAAAGAAATTATAAAAAAAATTAAATATGTATGAATCAAGTAAATAATAAAAATAATTTTATTACTCAATAATATATAGTACAATCATGAATAATTAGACTAATGGTAAGGGGTTTCATCTAAATTTACATTCAATTTAGACTTAATTGTTATTATGGTCCATGTTATGTTCATATGGTGTATCTATTTCTATATGAATTTTTTTATTAATGGTTTCATTTATTTAATGATATAATATTTTAAAATTGGTGTTATTATTTTATTGATCTCATGATACAAAAATTTCCCATGTAATAAGGGACTTCAACCCAATTTCTTTTTATTAAGGAATATCTTGATCTTATGCACCTTTATTCATTTATAATGTGTATGTCTAGCACCATTTACATGTTATGTCATGAATTTATATATTATCATTATATTTAATGTTTTTTAATGTTAATATCTAATTATTTTCATAACTCATGTGTTTCTTATGCGGTAAGGTATTTCTTAACTCAATTTTCCTTCATTACGTTAAAATTCCATGTCATTTGTTATGTTATGACAAAAATATGTTTTAAATGACATATGATTTTATTATATTTTTTTAAAAAATTTATTTCATGGATTTTAATTTTTCACAAAAATTTATATCATCTATTTATTCCCACTCTAATGATATGATCATTATATGTTTCTACTCATCTCACTTTTATTTCAGTGTGGTATATTCCATATTAACCATCAATATTTTTTGTATGGGGTATATAATACATATAAATGTATTTTATGATTCATAACATTGAAATAATTGGGTTTTAGAAAAACTTTTTTTTCTATTTCATGGGGTTCATTGTTTCAATGTTACAAAATCAGTATTAGATTTTTGTCACAATTTCCATTATTTGTGATGTTTTTCATGTTACACACCTATATTATTTTAATGATTTGTATATAATTTTGTATTAATATGTAATATCATGAATCTCATTATTCAAATGATATTATAAGAGATATTTATTTTTATTCCATTCATGGTGTTAATGATTAAAATGTTTTAAATTGGTATGTGGCAGTTTGGAGTTTATAAAGATTATTTTTCCCAGTAATATTTTATGGTCATTTCTATTCATCGACAACACATATTGTTAATTATCCTCCACTGGGGACATTTTTTACTGATATAATCCACATTATTTATTTTTATGGATTATGTTCATTACATAGAGATTGTTATGAAACCTTTTTCGTTTCCCCAGGTTTACCATGTCCTAAATAGATTATTAAGAATCCTTTTTAATTCCAATAGTTTGAATATGTAATAAAAAGATTTTAATGAAACCCATTTCATTTACACTGCTCGATTATTAAATAAATATATTTTTATTAAATGTTTTTCATTTCCACTAGTTTATTATGACCTAAAGAGATTAATATGGAACCCATTTATTTTCAATAGGTTAATAATGTTTTCAAAGAAATTGTTTTGAAACCCAATAAATTTCAATAGGTTAATCATGTTTCAATGATATTTTTTTAGAACCCATTTCATTTCCATAGGTTTATCATGTTTCAAAGAATTTATTTATGAACCCATTTCTTTTCAATGTCTTAACCATGATTCAACGATATTTTAATGGAACATGATTCCTTTATATATTTTAATCATGTTCTGAAAATAATAAAATATGTTTCAACGAGTTTGGAAGATTTATCCTTTTATTTGGTTCATTGATATTATAAATGATGGGAGCTCCCATATAGCGTCAGGTGAGCTTGATATAGCTTATATGATGGGTCCTCCAAAAAAGTGGTCTGATGCATTGTGTAATGATTTTTTAATCTATATTTTTATATTAGAAGTAAACCATATGTTGATTATAATTTTTAAGGGTTTTATAAGGGGTTAATGAGGTTATGTTCAAAGATTAAAATAGTTCTCATTATCCATTATATGATTTTATAATGCTTCTATGTATGGTAATTAATATCACACAGATTTTTATTATTGATTATGAGGACCCAGTTGTTTTTCATGATTTTATAAATTATGAACTTGTTTTTTAGGTGTATTACAACCTTTATGATTCACACATGGACTTTGATTATGTCATTTTACCTTAATCTACTCATATTCTCAATGATCACATTTAATTTTTACTGGTTAGATTTATCTTTACTAAGTATCCATACACACCCACTTTATATTTTCTTTTCCCATAGTTTTATAGAATGATTTTAATGGTTTTATTCAATAAATCATTTTAAAAGGATGATGTTTACAACCTATTCTTAAATAAGAAAACAAGGGTATAATGGGAGAAAATATTCATCGTTATGAATTAGATTTATATTATGTGAATTGTTTATATTAATGTTAATCCCAATTCTCAAAACATATAAACCTTTTAGACCATATATAATATAAGTAATTCATGTTTTACTTTTTATTTTGTAAGGTTTTTATGGAAAAAATTGGTTCATAATTATCGTCATCAGAGTGAGAAATATATAGTCATAGATTTAACAATATGATTTAGGAGTGTGTGTTTTGGGTTGTAATAGTAGGTATCAAAGGTCAATTTAGATAATAATGGATATGATGATTTTATCATGTAATATTATCATAACATTTTTTGGTATCATCATAGTTATATAGGCATATGGATGATCATATGTTAAAAGTACAAGACACCACATACAGGTTTTAAGAGATGAAATCAAAAATGTAATCATTGAAGACATTTTTTTTGAGATAAGGTATTTTCATCCTCTAAGATCAAAATAAAATTTTTATGAAATAAATTATCTTTCATGTTTAATGAAATAAAAGTAAAATTCATATGTTTGGTGGTAACATGTCGCACCTTGGAGGGAATCCGAACTTGAACACATGACTAAATGACAATAAAGGTTACACACAATCCCAATGGCCTATATGATGTCCGGGTTAACATAATTTTTTTGAAGCAATGATTATGTCATATACACAAGGGAATTTATTTTAGGAATAATGGTATATTTATAATGGAAGAATATATGATCATATCCTTATAATCATTGTGTTTTAATATTAGTTATGAAATGAATGAAGAATATTAAAGATAGTTATTTATGTAATGATTTATTCTCAACATTGGGTAGTACTATTTCATTTTTATGATTATTTTACCGTATGGTGTTTTATTCAATTTGGGGACTATCTTACCACGTTTCAACTATTTTATTTATGGCCAATGTCTAATGATATTTGAAATATTAAAAATATCCCTTTTATGGTTATTTAGTGTTAAAAATATTATTTTAGTGCCTCATGTCAGAAAAAATCATCTGGATTACTCAAAAAATTGAGAAAAAGAGTAGATTTTGGGAAAGGATGTAATTCACTAGTGAATTAATTATATTTACATATGATTTCATATGGTGATGTAAATCATTGAACAACATAAAAAATGACCTTGAAATAAAAGTTTGTCTTATTAAAATTTTTATGATGAGAAATTGACATTATTACAATATCATTTGTTTTTTTTTCTGTTTTACCATCAATGAATCCATATTTAATAAATTCATTATCCCTCTATTTTTTTCCATTAGAATTAGTTTCTCCTGCCAAATCAATCTTTTAATTTTCTATTAATCTCTCCATATTTTTAAAATTATTTATGATTAACTTCTAATGACCTTTTGGTTTTCCCAATTACCATTTAAAAACGATGTTTTATTTACTACCTTTTCTGATTTGAGTATAAATTATTATTTTCTATAAATATTAATCATTTGAAAACCATAATGAATTTTAACAGTGAAATTAATTTTAAGGGGGTATAGATATAACATATCAATATTTTAAGAAATATCTTATTCCAAATTAATTTAAATTCTATACTGTATTTTTTTACAAAAAAAATAAAATGTTTATCTTGGATCACATGAAACAAAAAATTTATCTTTCATTGCATACAACATTGATTCCCTTTGATGACATATGTTACACCAAGGTCAATCCTTACCAAAAAACACTATACTATTAATATTATATACAAAATAAAATAGTTATCACCTAAAAAATAGAATGGATAAATTGATTTTGATTAACTAAACTATGAAATAATATTTTAACATATGTTTACAAAAGTAATTCATTAGTTACCAATTATTTATAAATTAAAATTAATACTATATGAAAATAATGTATTTGATTTTATGAGATACTATTTTTATGACAAGAATGGATTTTTTTCATAATTATTAAATTAATAATAATTATTGAATGATATTAATGTAATTTATATGTCATATATTTAATAAAATATTTTTAAAATCATCATATAAATTTTATATTCTTAAGATAATAATTAATCTAATTTTAATCATAAAACATTGTATATTTTTTAATAGGCATCTTTACAAATTTTTAACGTCACAGTTATATTAAATATATTTTTTAAAATATTTATATTTTTTATTATTTTAAAAAATATTTTTTATAAGTATAATATCAAAATTTGGATTTAGTAATTTTATGGTATTTCTCAGTGAATGGTCATATTTTGATAAATAGTTATTGACATTGAATTTTAATTGAAAACTGATTTGTAGTCAATATAATTTATTGTGTTAAATAATATTTGTAATTGGTATTAAAGTATAATCAGATAAATAATTCTGATTTAAGAAAAAATTATTAAATTTTAGTCATTTTCAGAGTGATATTTGATATAAAAACATAATAATATTTTGAGAATTTTTACATTAAAAACATGCTTTATTGTCTCATATGTGGGATTAATATCATATTTATTTATGAAACATCTATGATTGGAATTTGGAAAAAAGGATTTCATTTTTTTAATCAGAATAAATTATAATTTCTAATAATTTCGTGTTTTTTGACAAAAAATATTATTGAAACTAATCGAAATTAGTTACAACTAATATGGTAAAAATAAGTTCACATCGTGGTTAAATATTAATATTATGAGGACAAATGAAATAGAAAATTTTAAAAAACTAATTTAATTTTGATTACTCGACCATTTAACAACTTTTATAGAAATGGGATCATTATTGGATGTTCATTAGGTAAGAAATACCCATCAATAGTGTTTACCATCTTATATTTACAAGAATGGCACTCTGCCACCTCTACAAAAGGAAATCACGCTCACCCATTTATAGAAACCTATCAAGCCATTTTTATTATACAAAACCTTACCAAATAAGCTACAAAATTCCCTCCCCTCAGCCTAAATCCTTAAATATTTTTATAATATTTTCACATAATTACATTTGGTGCAAACCAAAAAGAGTTTCCTGAAAAAGATGAATCATTCTTCAATGTGTATATATATTTTATTTCATTATACACCCATTAAAATATTATATTCCATGATTTTGTAATGACATACATATCCTAAATGTACATATATTTTCTTATTTGAAGGTATTCACCAAAACATAAACACATATCAATGAAATTAGTAACAAACATACCATTTGTGTGTGCGGCGAACTATCACATCATGAAATGTTGTCGTTATTTTTTCATATACCACCTCCCATGGTTTGGAGTAATGGTGGAAAGATTGTTTTTATATTAAAGATATTATATTTAGGTTTTATTTATATTTATTTAATTATTATATAACACGTACCTTCCTTATTTCCATTTTGTGTAAATACGATATATTCATGTCTGGACATATGGACAATGACCAAATCTATGTGATGTGATATGTTCAAAAATTAAATGGAATATATTATGGATGGTTTTGATAATAATTTGTGGAATAAGTGATATATATTTTATTTTAATTAGATTATTAATTTTTTGAATTTAAAATATATCTTTCTCTTTATTACCCTTTTCACAATTCAAAAAAGGGATAATGTCATTCATTGATGTATGTACTACTTCCTCCTCAATGCGATGGGATTCCTTTCACATAAAAATAATTTTATAGGTATATAAAAATAAATAAAATGGTATTTTTATTCAATTACCATTATCTAATGATAAATGTTACTAATCCTATTTATATAATTATCATTGAAAAATGAGAATGCTATTGAGGTGTATGTACGACCTTCTATCTCCTTGATTGTAATTTAAGTTCATTTTTAGAGGCAATAATTAATGACAGGTTTTAAAGGTATAATTGATTTATATATATGATAAATTCTTCATGGTTATTATTAAATATATATTTAAATAATGACTTCATTTTCCATAGTTAACCTATCAATGTCAGTTTTGACTCATAAGACGAATATGGTAAAAAAATCCATTATAAACATTTTTTATTATGTAATTATATATAAAATGATTATAAGAGAAATAAATTTAATAATAAACCATTAAAAGTTTTAGTATTAATTAAACAATTATCGTATGTTTATAATTTAGTCATATATAGTAAAATTAGGACAAATTGGACTCCTGGTAAGGGGTTTCGTCTCAATTTACATTCCATTAAGACATAATTGTTATTATACACATAGTTAATGTTCACTGGTGTATGTACTTCCCTATGACATGTTATATTATGAGTTTCATTAATTTAGTGATAATAGGAGTCTACATTGATGTTATTCATTCATAGATCTCATGATTGAAAACATACTCATTTGATAAGGGACTTCGTCTCAATCTCCTTTCACTAAGGCATATCTTGATATTTTTCACCATTAGTATTTTTTAAGGTGTATTTATATATCCTTTATCATTTTCTATCATCGATTTTAGTGATATAATGATTTTTAATGTTTTTAATGTTATTATTTAATGGTTTCTAGAATTTGGGTTTTTCTCACGTGTTAAGGGATTTCATATCCTTGTTTTCATTTTTTAGGTTAAAATTTTATGTCATTGGTTATTAAATTCCCATAATAGGTGTGAAAGGAAATATGATTGTATTATTCTATATTTCCAATTTAATTATGTAGATTTAAATTGTATACTTTTAATTATATCATTAATTTTTCTGACATCAATGATATGATCTTTGTTAGTGGTTGTCTCATCTCACTTTTATTTAATTGAGATATATACCATTTTAAAAACTTAATTTTGTTGTGTGGTGTATATACAAACCATAAATGTATTTGGTGATTCTTTTCCTTAAATTTAATGGTGTTTAAATATCCATTATATTATCTTTATTTCATGGGTTTTATGGTTTTAATTTTTCCAAAGTAGTAATGATTTTTTCCGCCAACATTCCTTCATTATATCGTTTGTTAGGTCATAAACATATATTATTTTATGAGGTTTATATACTTATGATTTATATTTTTTATAAAATAAATATCTATATTCTCAATATATTTTATGTTTATTTTATTTCTATTTCATTCATGGGATAATGATTCAAAATTTTCAATGGGCTATGGGACACTTGGTTCACGCCCAAATTTACCCAAGAGAAGAAGGGTAGAACGGTCCTTGTAGTGTAGCTTGGGTTGTCGATTCCACAGAGACCTAAGAAGATACCTAAGATACAAGACCTAAGGGATGGATTTTTGGCTATGAAGTGGCCAACTTGGATTGATTTTGGATGGGTTTTAATGATATCTAAAAGATTTAAGTGGATTCAATTTAAAAGAATGAGTTGATCCTAGGTTATCACTCGGGGTGGATTGGATGTATTTTCTTTTTAATGATTTCAATTTCTTAAATTTGAGATGGGTTCATTTAAGGAGATAAAACAATATCATCACTTACTGGTTTAATGCCTACACCCTCTAATACTAATCACCTATACACTTGAAGGATCAAAGTTTTGAGCACTTCAAGGTAAAGGATCGTATTAGTACTTGAAGTGTGTGGCCTTAAATTCAACAAGGACGATGGAGTTTAAAAATCATCAAATAAAAATCCCAATTAAAGAAGTGATTATACATTAATTAGGTGATAAATAACATCCAATCCAGCCCCTTGCTACTCCCTTGGATCAACCCATAAGTGGGTTAGCCCTCCATTGATCCCATGGTTTCAATGGAAGCGGAAAGTAGACTCATAAGGGAGGAATGAAGAAGTAAAGAAAACAACAAAAATAAAATGATCACTCCACCGTTGTGTGAATAATTTCACAAGGGTTGGTGTGAATAAATTCACACCTTAATCCAACGGTATCAAAGTGATATTAAGAACAACAGAATAAGAGTAGAAGAAGAACTTTTATTAAGAAACTAAAGTGAATTGAACAACTTACATGTGAAAGACAAAATTGAGGCAACAAAAATGCAGCATAACATTACAAGTAAACAAAGCATCCAAGATCTTCAACTCCTTCACCACCACTGCCTTAAATAGGCATTTTGGGAGCCTTGGGTCGAGCCTTCAACAGTACAAGTCATCCCACTTGAGTATGGTAGGCCTAGGGTGGTGGAAAGTTTGTGGAATTTGGAATTTTCCACATTTGACCCGAGGTGGCAGCCAGATTTCATCCACCGAACAGACGCGTTTGGATGACCTTCTAGATGGCCGAATCAGGGTGGGCCATAGAAGAAGAAAATGGAGCTCCGGATGTCTTCTAACCGCCTGTAAAATTTGGGCCCATTTGGAGTTGTGTATTCCGAGATATGATCAAAATGGTGGACTGTTTTTCTGGACCGCAGAATCTGGCCCAGAATTTTATCTCTAACTTGGGCCGCCTAAATGACCAACATGGAGGCCGAATTAGCATTAACTCCTGAAGAGTGATTTGTTTCTGTACATGTCTTCTATCATCCCACGAAATTTGGGATTAATTGGGCCTGTATGTTGGGCCCCAAAGTCTCATCAGTGGGCTGGTGTCCAATCTACCTTCTCCAGAATTGCTTCCTTTCATTGCCAAATATCTCCATCATCCTCCATAAATTCTCCATTGATCCCTGAATCAAACATGTTCATATTTAAGTGTAGATCAATTTCCAAAAATATCAAATTAAAATATGTAAAATTCAATTCCTTACAATCAGATGAATCATTGGGTACTTTAAATGATGTTCAAAAATGTACCACATAGTAGTGCATTTTAAGAAGGTATTACAAACATAATGTGAAATGATGTTCAAAGTGAAAAATGCACTAAAATGGTGTTTATGAATAACAAAGAACATGAAAATTATGTATATTAACAATGAATATTAGCCTCATTTAGTGGCTAATCACACCCCCCAACTTGAGTTTTGCTAGTCCCGAGCAAAATATATCTCATCAAAAATGAAATTCAAATTCCCTTTTCTAAAAACATTTTAATACAAAATGATCACCAAAAAACCTTATACCAAACAATCATGAAACCCATCAAAATATTTTAATACGAGATAGTTTCATAAGCAGATCCCAATCCCAAGCCCATTCCTTTGATCAAATCCATCATCATACTTCATCCAACTCAATTAGGTGTAATGATGTGTTGTGAATCACAATAGATATGGGGTTCATTTTCATTCAAGGGGGAAATCATGGAAGCGCTAGGTGGAATCACATTTAATCCTAATATGAGCATTCTTCATCCCTATTTTTTTTTTGATTTTTTTTTGCAATATTGCTATAGTAATTGAGATTGCAATTAATCAAATTAACCCATGTAGCAAGACTTTGCCGATGACTCCCAGACTCAAAAGGCCTTAGGGCACCAAGTGAAGCCCACATACTCGGGCATCGTCTCGAGTTAACTTAATCAAAAACAAAGTCATATTACCATAAATAGAGATAGATTGAAAAACTCAGGGCTAGACAACTCTGGAGTCACGATCCCCAAGTGCCGAAAGCCTCGCATTTTATCAATCCATTGCTCTACACGCAAATTTTTATTTTTATTTTTTATTTTTTATTTTTTAATAATTTTTTTTTTTAATAATTTTTTTTTTTTTTTGAGTACTCATATTATTCATAAAAATAAAACCATCCTATGCTATTTATTATGGGACCCCAAAAATTCAAATTAGTACCCCACAGTCTAGAGGACGTGCATTGTGGCATTTTTTTTATTTGGATGAAAATATAAATGATGACATATCACATTGGACAGCCACACTTTCCAAAATCTATGCTCATGAAATTATACAAGGATTAAAATCAGAATCAGGGCATGCTAAATTATTTGATATTCAGTTTCAAAGTGTGCAATGTGTATTACCATGTTCGAAGTTAAAGGAATTTTTCCTTCCATTTACTTTTTTTTTCAAATCATTCAATTTTTGTTTTTGACACAAAAGCATTTTTTTTTATTTTATCTCCCCCCCAACTTAAAACAACACTGTCCCCAGTGTTTAAAGAAAAGAAAATTTATAAGGGGGTAGAGGTAGAGAATTAAAGTTCAAAAATGAAATTGAAAATGAGGGTTATGGAATGAAGTCACCTGGTGGTTGAAGTTGGAAGTTCTTGCAGCTTGAATTTGTTCCTTTGATATCCATGTCTCTTGTAAAGTTCCCTAGTGGAAAAAGGAAAAAAAAAACAAAACAAACAAAACAAACAATATATATATATATATATTTATATAATAAAGGAAGTAAAATATAAGAATATATATAAAAATTATAGAATAAGGTAGCACAAGAAGCCGCAGGTCAGTGGTAAGCGCGCGCCCCTGTCTCCCTTCGGTCCCGGGTTCGAGTCCCCGCGGCTTCGCCGGTTGTGACGGGGTTTGCCCCACGGCCTATGGCGTGGACTTTTTTTTTTTTGTATTATTATATATTTTTTTTTTAACCCATTGAATAATAAAAACAAAATAAACTGATGATACATTGTCTTCTTTTTAAATTTCTGGGTAAGGTATTACTCAAGGATCACACCACGTGACACGGATGAATATGGTGCTCCTCTTTCGTACCCATCCATACTCATAATAGAAGAACAGGTCAAAAGTCTATTTTTTTTTTATTTTAAATATAAACATGATTAAGTAATCTTATTTGAAAAATAAAGATGATTCAGAAATATTAGAAACATAAAAACCACGGGTTGCCTCCCGTGCAGCGCTTTGTTTAACGTCGTTAGCTCGACTTAAACCCCTTATTGATTAATTGTTGTTTTTTTTTTCAAAGGTAGGTTCACTCAGGTCTTCATCAACTTCATGTTTTTGGAATGGTTCTATGAATGGTTTGACTCTATGACCATTAACTTTAAATATTTGACCATTGGTGGGATCTTGAATTTCAACAGCCCCATGGGGGTACACCTTATGCACTATGTATGGACCGGACCATCTAGACCTCAACTTTCCCGGGTGCAAATGAAGTTTAGAACTATACAAAAGCACAGGTTTCCCTGGTTCAATGTGTTTAGTTTTAAGATTCCTAGACTGGTAGGCTTGAACTCTAGCTTTATTGATCCTTGAATTTTCATAAGCCTCCATCCTAAGTTCCTCAAGCTCGTTTAGATCCAATTTCCTCTTTATTCCGGCCAAAGAAATGTCAAAGTTCATTTTTTTGATTGCCCAAAAGGCCTTATGCTCAATCTCCACTGGCAAATGGCATGCTTTACCATAAACCAACCTATATGGGGACATTCCTAGGATAGTTTTAAATGCTGTTCGATATGCCCAAAGAGCATCTAAGAGTTTGCTCGACCAATCTTTCCTAGATGGATTGACAGTTTTCTCAAGAATTTGTTTGATTTCTCGATTGGCTAACTCAGCTTGACCATTGGTTTGTGGGTGGTAAGCGGTGGACACTTTGTGAGAAATTCCATACTTCTCCATGAGCGATGAGAATGGGCGATTGCAGAAATGAGTTCCACGATCACTAATGATTGCCCTAGGAATCCCAAATCTAGAGAAGATGTTTTCTTTAAGGAATCTAATCACAGTTTGATGGTCATTGGATTTTGTAGGAATGGCCTCAACCCATTTTGAGACATAATCGACAGCCAAGAGAATGTAAAGATATCCCCTAGAGTTTGGGAAGGGACCCATGAAATCAATTCCCCAACAGTCAAAGATTTCAACCACTAATATTGGAGTGAGAGGCATTTGATTCCTTTTTGTGATGGACCCTACTTGTTGACACCTAGGACAGCTTTGACAAAATGTGTAGGAGTCCCTTGAGAGGGTGGGCCAAAAGAGACCACATTGAAGAACCTTTGCAGAAGTTTTCTTAGAGGAAAAGTGACCTCCACATGCCTCATTGTGACAGAATTTAAGGATGGACTCTTGTTCGGATTCTGGCACACACCTCCTAATGACTAGGTCAGGACAGAACTTATATAGGTATGGATCATCAAACACATAATGCTTGACATCAGAAAGAAATTTTCTTCTAGCTTGGGTCCCTAAGAATTTTGGAATGACCCCTGAAACTAAGAAGTTGGCTATGTCAGCATACCAAGGGCAGTCACTCACAGAATAGAGGTTCTCATCGGGAAATGAATCAGACACAGAAAGGTGATGTGATTTGTCCTTGAATTCCAACCTAGAGAGGTGATCAGCTACAACATTCTCTACACCTTTTTTATCCTTAATGGTTAAATCGAACTCTTGAAGAAGAAGGACCCACCTAATCAATCTAGCCTTTGCATCTTGTTTTTGGAAGAGATATTTTAGAGCTGAATGGTCGGTGAATACAATGATGGGTGATCCTAAGAGGTAGGACCTGAATTTCTCTAAGGCAAACACAATAGCAAGTAACTCCTTTTCAGTGGTGGTGTAATTGATTTGGGCATCATTTAAGGATTTGCTTGCATAAGAAATGACATATGGAGTTTTATCACACCGTTGTCCTAACACAGCTCCTACAGCAAAGTCACTGGCATCACACATGAGTTCGAAAGGAAGGTCCCAGTTTGGAGATTTCATAATGGGAGGAGAGGTGAGAGCGGATTTAAGGGTTGAAAATGAACCCTCACAGCTTTCTGTCCAAACAAATGGAGCATCCTTTACTAGGAGAGCACAAAGAGGGCGAGAGATTGAACTAAAGTCCTTAATGAATCTTCTATAGAAACCAGCATGTCCTAAGAAGGACCTCACTTCCTTAACAGTTCTGGGTGATGGAAGGTGACGAATGATGTCAACCTTTGCTTTATCAACTTCAATCCCCCTACTCGAGACCAGATGGCCTAGAACAAGTCCCTCTTTAACCATGAAATGGCATTTTTCCCAGTTTAGGACCAGATTTTTTTCTTCACATCTTGACAAGACTCTATCCACATTCTGCAGACATCCCTCAAAGGTATCCCCAAACACAGAGAAGTCATCCATGAAGACCTCAAGAAAATCCCCTACCATGTCTGAGAAGATTCCCATCATGCACCGCTGGAAGGTTCCAGGGGCATTGCATAACCCGAACGGCATGCGTTTAAAGGCAAAGGTACCGAAAGGACATGTGAATGTAGTCTTCCCTTGATCCTCTAGGGAGACCTCAATTTGATTGTAACCTGAGTACCCATCTAGGAAGCAATAGAATTGATGACCCGCCACTCGCTCGAGGACTTGATCAATAAAGGGCAAGGGAAAATGGTCCTTCTTGGTACAAGAGTTGAGCTTCCTATAGTCAATACAGACTCTCCAGCCACTACTCACCCTAGTTGGAAGAATTTCCCCATCCTTATTAGTGATCACAGTGATTCCAGCTTTCTTTGGGACAACTTGAATTGGGCTTACCCACTCACTCTCAGCTATGGGGTAGATGATACCAGCTTTCAACAACTTAAGAAGTTCTTTCCTTACCACATCCATAAGATTTGGATTGAGTCTCCTCTGAGGTTGACGACATGGTTTGGATTCAGATTCAAGAGTAATCCTATGAGTTCCAATAAGTGGGCTAATCCCAGGAATATCAGACAGGGTCCAACCAATGGCTTTCTTGTGTTTCCTAAGGACATCTAGAAGCATCCCCTCCTGATTGGCTTCAAGAGAAGAAGATATGACTATAGGATGTGTTTGATTTTCCCCTAGGAAGGCATACTTGAGGGAGGTAGGAAGTTCCTTCAATTCAAGATCTGGTTGGTTCAGAATTTCAGCAGAATATTGGGGCATTGGATCAAGATCAAATTTGTTTCCTAGATTTTCAGATTGAATTGATTCCCCATGTGTAGAGGTTTCAGCCACAAGATTGTATTGACCTGGGTTAGGGAAGGGAGTTTGAGTCGTCTCCATGAATGTGGTTTCCTGAAAGGTTTCACTGATTGTTGGTCCTAAGACATCATTATAGGAGCAATTTGAAAATGATTCGAGCCAAGGAGATAAACTTCCTTCATGTGAACAAAGGAAATCAATCTCATTCTGACTTAAACATCCATCAAATATTCCTTGATGTTCCATGGATTCATTATCAATACTTCCTATCATGTTTACTTCATGAATGTCCTCGTCATCTCCTATTTGTGAGCTTGCGTTATAGATGTTCAAGTCTAGACTCATGTTCCCAAAGGTGATGGTCATGTTCCCATTTCGGACTCGGATAACAGAGTTGATTGTTGCAAGGAAAGGACGACCAAGGATGATTGGGGTTTGTTCTTTATTTCCTAAATTTGGATGGTTGTCAAGGACAATGAAATCAGCAGGGTAGATGAAGTTTTCAACCTTTACCAGAACGTCCTTTAAAATCCCCTTTGGAACCCTAATGCTACGATCAGCAAGCTGAAGTGTGACAGATGTGGGTTGGAGCTCTTCTAGGCCTAACTGGCAGTACACAGCATATGGGATGAGATTGACACTAGCACCTAGGTCACACAAGGCCTTGACAACTTTGCTTTCTCCTAGTTCAACATTGATGTAAGGGCAACCTGGGTCTTTCAACTTAGGAGGAATGGTCCCTTGAATGGTGGTACTCACATTAGCAGCCAAAAGGACTTGGTTTTTATGTGAAAATTTTCTTTTAAAAGTGCACAAGTCCTTAAGGTACTTTGAGTAGGAAGGTATGGTTTGGATTGCATCGAGAAGAGGAATGTTCAACTTGACTTGTGAGAAGATTTCCCTCAATGTTTCACTCAGTTCAGGCTTGGATTTCCCCCTCATGCGTTGGGGAAATGGTGCAGGTTGTGGGGTTGTTTGTTGAAGAGTTGTTTCTTTCACATTGTTATCAGTTTCCTCAGTTTGATCTTGTGGTTCACTTGAATTCTCATCCAAGTTTGAATCTTCAGGTGGGTTCTGAATTAGTTGTTCAGGTTTCTCAATTGATTTCCCACTTCTTAAAACAGTCACAGCCTTTAGTTGTTCATGAGTTGTTTGAGCACAACTTGACTCTCCCCTTGAAGTTGAGGACGGCACCGCCTGAGTAGGCATGGGTGCCTTTCCAGTTTTGATGGTTTGAAGTTCTTGTTTTAGGGAAGAGACTTCTGAGTTCATCCTCTCCATTTGTTTGCACAATTGTTCTAGTAGGCTTTGTGGAACAGTTTGGGTTGGTGCTTGAGTAGGTTGGTTTATCCCAGGGGGATATTTTGGAGGTGGGATGGTTTGTTGAAAATGGACCGGTGGTTGTTGGTATTGGATAGGTTGGGTTTGGAACTGGTTATGGTTTTGGTAGTTCTGATGGGGGTAAGGATTTTGTCCCTGTGGTTGGCTAGGTTGTTGGTTATCCTTCCATCGGAAGCCAGGGTGGTCATTGTACCTTGGATTGAAGGTGTTTTGGTATTGAGGCTTTTGAAAGTTTAGGGCATTGACTTCCGCTGGGGGTCCTCCTAGAAGAACATCCTTGATGGATGGAATGGTTGGGCAGTTGTCTGTTTTATGGTCATGTTTGTCACAAATTGTGCAAACAAGGTCTACATTTTGGATTTCATGGACTTTCCTAAGGTCTATCTCTTCAACCTTCCTAGAGAGTGCTGCGAGTTTGGCCCTAAGGCTTTCCTCTTCTCTAAGTGTATGAATTCCTGTGGTTCTTTGTGGCTTTTCAGAATAGGGTGAAGTTCCCCAAGTTTGGTTTTGTTCAGCCAGACTTTCCAGATACTCGTAAGCATCATTTGGGGCTTTGTTTTTAAAGGTTCCATTACACATCATGTCAATGAACTGTTTGTTCCCCGGACCCAACCCTTCATAGAAAATTCTCACTTGTTCAGGTATGGAAAACCCATGGTGTGGAACCATGTTTAGGGTGTCTTTGAACCTCTCCCATGTTTCATAAAATGACTCTCCCTCTTTTTCAAAAAAGTTTTGGATGCTCTTTTTAAGTGCAATTGTTTTGTGATGAGGGAAGTATTTTTTGTAGAATTCTCTTTGCAGTTGGTCCCAAGAGTGGATTGATGCAGGTCTCAAGTTGTTTAGCCAATTTTTAGCTCGATCCTTTAATGAAAAAGGAAATAGCCTCATCTTAGCAGATTCTAGTTGATGTGGGGGACACATGGTTTCAACAATGTCGTTGAACTCTTTGACATGAAGGTATGGCATTTCTGACTCCATCCCATGAAAGGTTGGAAGGTGGTTTAGGACATGGGGTTTGAATATGTAGTTGGTGTCTCCTATGGAATTGTGTCTAATGCATGAGGGGGCATTGGTCCAAGCTGGAGTGAGGTAGTCGTTCATGGTTTGATCAACTACATTCCCTAAGTTTGGAGCTTCTTGGTTTTGGTTTCCCATTTGATTCCCCCCAGGGTTTACAATTTGATTTTGTGGATGACCCTCCATTGGACTTGTTTCAAGTTCTGACTTTGGGGTTTCAAGAATATTTGAATCTGATTTAAACAATCCCTTAGGTTCACTTGACTCCCCTATCCTAGAACTTTCCACCCTAACTAGTCTGTTTGAGAAATCGCGGGTGTAGGCGGACATGCGCCCAAAAAAAAAAGCGAGAAAGGGACAAGATAAGAGATCTTGGGTGAGAGTAGAAGAATGGAGGTGAGGAAAGAAGGTTTTTTTTTTTTTTGGATCTAAGGTACTTACTTGGTCCCCGGCAACGGCGCCAAAATTTGGTTCACGCCCAAATTTACCCAAGAGAAGAAGGGTAGAACGGTCCTTGTAGTGTAGCTTGGGTTGTCGATTCCACAGAGACCTAAGAAGATACCTAAGATACAAGACCTAAGGGATGGATTTTTGGCTATGAAGTGGCCAACTTGGATTGATTTTGGATGGGTTTTAATGATATCTAAAAGATTTAAGTGGATTCAATTTAAAAGAATGAGTTGATCCTAGGTTATCACTCGGGGTGGATTGGATGTATTTTCTTTTTAATGATTTCAATTTCTTAAATTTGAGATGGGTTCATTTAAGGAGATAAAACAATATCATCACTTACTGGTTTAATGCCTACACCCTCTAATACTAATCACCTATACACTTGAAGGATCAAAGTTTTGAGCACTTCAAGGTAAAGGATCGTATTAGTACTTGAAGTGTGTGGCCTTAAATTCAACAAGGACGATGGAGTTTAAAAATCATCAAATAAAAATCCCAATTAAAGAAGTGATTATACATTAATTAGGTGATAAATAACATCCAATCCAGCCCCTTGCTACTCCCTTGGATCAACCCATAAGTGGGTTAGCCCTCCATTGATCCCATGGTTTCAATGGAAGCGGAAAGTAGACTCATAAGGGAGGAATGAAGAAGTAAAGAAAACAACAAAAATAAAATGATCACTCCACCGTTGTGTGAATAATTTCACAAGGGTTGGTGTGAATAAATTCACACCTTAATCCAACGGTATCAAAGTGATATTAAGAACAACAGAATAAGAGTAGAAGAAGAACTTTTATTAAGAAACTAAAGTGAATTGAACAACTTACATGTGAAAGACAAAATTGAGGCAACAAAAATGCAGCATAACATTACAAGTAAACAAAGCATCCAAGATCTTCAACTCCTTCACCACCACTGCCTTAAATAGGCATTTTGGGAGCCTTGGGTCGAGCCTTCAACAGTACAAGTCATCCCACTTGAGTATGGTAGGCCTAGGGTGGTGGAAAGTTTGTGGAATTTGGAATTTTCCACATTTGACCCGAGGTGGCAGCCAGATTTCATCCACCGAACAGACGCGTTTGGATGACCTTCTAGATGGCCGAATCAGGGTGGGCCATAGAAGAAGAAAATGGAGCTCCGGATGTCTTCTAACCGCCTGTAAAATTTGGGCCCATTTGGAGTTGTGTATTCCGAGATATGATCAAAATGGTGGACTGTTTTTCTGGACCGCAGAATCTGGCCCAGAATTTTATCTCTAACTTGGGCCGCCTAAATGACCAACATGGAGGCCGAATTAGCATTAACTCCTGAAGAGTGATTTGTTTCTGTACATGTCTTCTATCATCCCACGAAATTTGGGATTAATTGGGCCTGTATGTTGGGCCCCAAAGTCTCATCAGTGGGCTGGTGTCCAATCTACCTTCTCCAGAATTGCTTCCTTTCATTGCCAAATATCTCCATCATCCTCCATAAATTCTCCATTGATCCCTGAATCAAACATGTTCATATTTAAGTGTAGATCAATTTCCAAAAATATCAAATTAAAATATGTAAAATTCAATTCCTTACAATCAGATGAATCATTGGGTACTTTAAATGATGTTCAAAAATGTACCACATAGTAGTGCATTTTAAGAAGGTATTACAAACATAATGTGAAATGATGTTCAAAGTGAAAAATGCACTAAAATGGTGTTTATGAATAACAAAGAACATGAAAATTATGTATATTAACAATGAATATTAGCCTCATTTAGTGGCTAATCAACACTATAAAATGTTTAATGATAATTTTCATCCAAAATTATTTAATTATCACTTAATGTCATTTCTATTCATCAAAAATAAATCCATTATTGTTAATTTTTTTGTACTTGGGGTATTTTTTATTAATACCAAATTTATTAATTCATTGGATGGATGATGCCTTTTTAGATAAATTTTAATGAAACCCATTTCTTTTCAATTTGGTGAACTACGTCATAAAAGATTTTTTTGAAACCCATTTCTTTTCAACTGGTTGATTATCTCCTAATGAGAATGTTATGAAACCCATATCTCTTACATGAGTTTATTATTTGATAAATATATTTTTATGAAACTTGTTTCATTTTAAGAGGTTGAATATGTCTAAAAATATTGACATGGAACAAAATTCTTGGATTTCTTTAATCATTATTTCATAGAGATTGTATTGAAATCCATTAATATTACAAGGGTAAATCATGTGTCAATGAGATTATTTTGGAACCAATTTCATTTCCATTGGTTTATCATGTTTCAAATATATTATTTTGGAACCCATTTATTTATATGGTTTAGCCATGTTTCAAAGAGATTTTAATGGAAATTTTTTCCTTTCCACAGCTTAATCGTGATCTGAAAAGAATAATGGTTACTTCCATGAGTATTGATGAATTATATAAGTATTCAGTTCATCGATATTATAAATTATGGGTTCACCCAAATATTTATAAGTGATCCTAATGTAGTTTATATGATAGTAGATCATAGACATATTAATGAATCATTGGGTAATGATTTTTTTCTATAGGGAATAATATTTGAATTTTATTGTAAGGTAATTAAAATTTGTAAGGGTTCTGTAGTGGTTAAATTAGATGTTGTTTAAAGAAAACAAAATCTCTTTATTTCCTCTATGAGTTTATAATGGTTCTCATGATTGTGATTGATATCACATCGATTTGGATTTTGGTTTCTGACAACTGTTTCCTTTTCCATGTTTTTATATATGATGATCTAGGTTTTGATGGGTATGATATCCCTTATCATTCGCTCAAGAACGTTGACTGTGTAATCATTCTCTTATGAACTCTTGTTCTCATTATTGACATGTAATTTTTAATTATTATTTTTACCCATATAGAGAATACGAGATCACCCTTCTTATATCTTTTCCTATATTTTAATGAAGGATCTTCAAAATATTATGTCTATAAGGGAATTCAAAAGGGTGATGTTGATCGCATAATGTGGAAAAGAAATTTGTACTATGGGAGGTAATACTCAACACTATGGACCAATTGCTTATGAGTCCATAATGATGTGAATTGTTTTTATAGGATATTGTCCTAGTTATATAAAACTACCAACCTAAAAGGTCCTCTAGAATGTATGTGAACAATGTTTTCCTTTTGATGTTATAAGGTTTTCACAAAAAATCTGGATTGGTATTATCAAAATCATTACTTGAAATGTAATGTCATGTATTTTAGAATAGGATATGAAAGTTTTTATTCTGATCTATTATAAACTTAGTGAAGGAAATATTGAATTTTTTTAAAGTATTATGAATATGTATATTCATTTCCTCTTAAATATTCCTTCCAACAAATGGGTTAGTATATTTCTACAGTACTGTGGGTTTAAAAAGAAGGTGAAGAGACCATGTACATGTCCAAACCAACATTCCAAAATGATCCAAAATACATTATAATATATTTAAAATAATGTATAATATAAAACATGGGTTTATTTTTTCTTATATGAGCTAAATTTTAGTCTTCAAATTATAGTACATTATGAAATGTTAATAAATGGGTGGTTATTGTTATATCTCTATGCATGCATATAGGTGAGGGTCACCACTATTAATAATTGAAGAATATTATTCATTAAAGAAATAATAAATCTTTATTATAAAAATTAATGTTAATTATTTACTAATTTATATTCCAAATGCATTGGGGTATAACAATGAATAAGATACGTATCCCAATTCAATTCATCCAAATTTATTTAAACACATAATTTTTTAAATATATACCCATAAATATATTGTTATCTCCATAAATCTAATAAATACCCAAATTTCATGATATTATTGGTATGTGGACACCAACCATCGGTGTATATTATTTGTACAGTGTTCTAGACTATCATCCCTAGTTTAATGTTTTTCTATACAATGCTGCATCTTTGGTGACGGTGAATGATTCCATTGGTACTATAACTGGAAATTCTTATTAAATTTTTATACATATTGAAACATAATTGAAAATTTTAATGATAACATTATTTATATTTCATAAAAATGAAACATTCTATGATAAAACACTAATTATGGTATATATAAATTCATGGGGGGCACTAGAAATCAAATCCACATGCCTCCAGCTAATGGTATAATTAGTTTATATTTAAAATATTCTTAATCTTAGAATAAATGTTTCTATGATGAAGTGCATAGAGGGGTTATTACATGATCATGTGGGCCACCATTAATGTTCAATAATTTTTTCACCAAGTTACTACCACGATATAAGACTAAGAATATGACATTGTCATGTTAGAACACTTAGTTGATAAATTAGAGGCTTGTATTACAGAGGCTAATGAATAATAAGACAAATACATTCCTTGTATGATATATAATAAATTAATTCCTATATTAGGATGTAAGATTAAATTTTCTACAAATTAATGTGGTAATACTTATCTATAGTATTTGATCCTCACAACAACACATGGATTTCGGTTGTATAAAATATTCATGTAACTCATGTCGGTCAACCTTTTTTAGAGAACCCCCCACAACATGGGTTTTCCAAAATCAATTAAAATAATATCTAGATAAATAATTAGTAATATATCTACATCTAAAACCATGATCCATATTTATATTTTAATCATGGATGATGAATCTATCCCTTCTGCTCAATCTATCAATATATATATATTAATATGGGTATGAGAGTAAAGAAATTTACATGAATTAATAACCTGGAATTTTTTTTCTAAGATAGGGGAAATGGTATATTTCCATTTTTTATATTTATTTCTCGGTATCAACCTCATGAAACTATTTAATTTATTATTTTTTTTTTATTTTTTTTTAATTTTCATTAGATTTCTATGAATTATTGTGGTCTGTAGGGAGTCATGCCATACCAATGTCCAATATACAATGTTTTGGGGGTGTGGTTGAAAAGAATTGTGTAATGGATTTCACTATGGAATTATGGATATGTTCCAAGAATATACACATCCCAAAAATAAATTTATAAATCATAGAATATTATTTTTACGAAAAATACATCTTCAATTTTTTTGAAAGGGTGTGTTGTGAATTGGGGTTTATTCCAAATGAGCCTGGGTAAAGTGATAAATGCCCATATCCTTCTTTAGATCAATTGAATTATAGTTAATTTAAAACACTATACTACAACCTTTTAAATGTTCTCCATTATGTAGAGAACTACGATCCACTGTGGTGAGAGACTATTGTTTGTTGGCCCACTATATGGTTCAAGGGATCCTTTATTGTCTGTTTTCTACCAAAATTTATATTTTGTTCAATTTACTGTCTCCCCCACATACTTGTTAAGGGTGTTTCCTTTCTTTTCGACATATATCAGGTGTTTTTACGGTAGATATCATTATAGGATTCACCTTATTCATTCATTAATTAAATAACTTCCCCCTTTTAGTTCAATTGGGTTTCAATTAGATTCCTCCTTTTAGTATTTGTTTTAAATTGTGTTTTCGGTTATATAGTGTTTATAAGGGTCACCATTATCTGTATTCTTACATTCAACCTAATTGAAACATGTTTTTGTTGATTTTGGTCAATATTTTTGTGCTCCGCATTTATTTGTAATTTCATTGAATACTTGATATGTTCAAATATATTGTTTTAACATAATATTTTTTTATGATAACTATTGTTGATTTTTTCAATATTTCAAGTGACATCCAACATTTCATAAATGTTATTTAAATATCTTTTATTATTTTTAAATATGTTGTGCACTTATAAGAATTTGATAATATTCGTAATGACTTTTTTAAATGAAATGTGATATTTAAATGTATTTGACTCAGTTTGGGTTATGAAATGCATGCAAATATATTTTTTCATTATATTTTATTGAAGTATGAAATTTATTTATTTAAAATGATTTAAAATAATTATTTTTTTCTTATAAATGACTTAAAATGTGAATTCCAGTGGTTTATAGGAAATAAATCTCTAAAATGGTATTTTAAATTGAGGAATATGAATTGGAGTCATTAATTAGTTTTAATATAGGGCTATCCAAAAATTTATAAATATTTTTTAAAAAAATTCATGTGATACACTTAGTTTATCATTGTTTGTTTGAGATTAAATTATCCCTACTATCATGCACTTGTTCTTTATTTCTAATTTTCCCTCACTCACACATGCCAATGATAACATACAAGTAAGTAACCATACTTAACACTACAATCGAAAAATCATTCTTAACTACTGTGTTCTAATTAGGTAGGATCCTAAAAATAAATCGTTGCCTTATTGACATGGGTAGTACAAATTTCCCTATTTATCCTTTAGAATTCTAGGATATTATATTGAAACCCATCCCTAGAATCCCCAAGCCACTGTCTATGACCATTACAACTACATGATTATAATGAATAAAATCATAAATGATTTAATATTTTATTAGTCTTTATAATATAAGTGCATACATGAGTCTTGTATTACAAATAAATGGACTAATTAAATCATAATTGTTTCCATTCAGGAATAAATTTATTCCCTCAAGAATATCCATTAATATATTTCTTAGTAAACTTCTTGGATTCTTGGGGGAAGGAAATTAAAAAAGGGTGATCTCAAATGCTCAACAAGTGTTATGTATAGCTTAATGAATACAGAATCATTGAGAATAATTATCAATGGAATGGTAAATATCTTAACACGGATACCTTTAAATAAACAAATTGAGAGGGATGTGCATAAACAATACATCAAGGTAAATAACCAAAATCATATGTCATTTAAATAATAAATTAATAATGAATTGAATCCATAGAATATTTCACATTGAAAATATCATGGGTAATAAATATTGAATAAAAATGAATGTAATTCTTAATTGTTGGAAATAATGTCTCAGGTATATGAAAACCTCTACTGTCAAGGTCTATCATCGAGACTTTTTAAAACTGCTGGTGGATTCCTATTTAGTTTTATAAACTAATATTTCTATTGAGAAATGTTGATGAATTGAGGAGCTATATAATCTCTATCCCCATGTCACTTCATGTCCAAATAATTCCTTATATCAACTAAATGATTTAATTAATAAATAATTTTACAAATCAAATAGATTTATTGAAGAAATAATATTGTGTAAATAATATTTCCCTTGACAATAAAATATAAGTTAGAGTAAAAACTTTATATAAAAAAGATATACATTTTTGGAATTAAACATATTCATGATAAATGAAATGGATAATTAGGGGAAATTCGTTGTCTAATGATTATAATAAATTTAATATTTCAATTTGACTAATAAAGGATTCACGTAGGTGAATTTTTGTAATATCATAAGAATAATAAATCATAAACTATCAAGAGAAACAATAAGGATGGTATAAAAAAATATCCCAAGTAAAGTAAAAATAAAGGGTTATTGTCATTAAAGAATATAGAAAATATAGAAATATCTTTTAAAAGAATTAATGGGGAAAATAACCATTATTTTTTGGGAAAAAAATTCCTAATTAATTTCATTTAAACTCACTATTTTTAAAAAAAATTAATAAATTAACCTCTTAAAATAGAAAAGGAATCATTAAAGGAAATGATAGTAAATAAATATTTTCATTCATTAAAAGGTAAAAAAATTCCATTTCTAGGGTAAAATGTTATAAAATCGACATGTTCAAAAAGAGTCATGAAGATTCTTTTGAAAAAAATAAAACAAAAAAAGTAGTATATATGTATTTAATAAATCATTTTATAATGTTCTGAAACATTTTAGGAACAGTTTTTTAGAAAATATATAATTTAAAAGAAAATAGTTTCTCCTATTGAAGATTAAATGAAGTCGTGTTTTCTTAAAAACATATACTAAAATATTTCAAGTACTGAATAGTGGAGAAATGGTACTATTAAATTAAAACGGTCAAAAATAACTATATGAGAATAAAATTAATTGATTTATTTAACATAAATATAATAATTTACTCTAATGTAAATTCAAGGGTAAAAAATCCCTAATTAAATGAGATTGTTTAGAAAAACGGAAAAAAGACCATAACATTTATATGATAATCAAAAAATGAATTGATTATGTGTGTAAAGTTTCAATATAAATTAAACAATATTAAATAAAAAATAGATATTTAAATTTATTACAATCCTAATTTTATAATATTAATGAAAACAAGGATTTAATATAACCCAATGAAAAGGAATTGTGTTATTAAATGCTTTAGAACCTGGTTACTATTAAATCATATATACTTAGAATAAATAATTAAAACATAAACTAAATATACCATGAAAATAAAATAATTCATAATGTAATATATCAAAATGGGAAGTAGAAACACAAAAAAATGAATTAAGTGGTGAATATGACATTTCTCTCACAGATTTAAAAAGTGAGGTGAAAATCATTTACCATGTGTTTCCTTTCTGCTGAATGTCTTTTATCGTCATTCATAATGGTTTTAATTATGTCAATAACTTATTAAATATTGATAATCATATTTATAATATCACATATTATGTTTTTATAATATCTTTTGACACATTGTTTAACAATATGTTTTTATTTTAACTATTTTGATTAATACTTACCTATTTTATTGAGTATATTTTGACTTGTTACATTTTGTTCCTATTTATAAGACCCAAATATCATCATCTCAAAACATTTAAGACATGATTTAAATATGATATATGTTTAGTATATATATATTTATCAAAATTCATAAAATTGTTAGAAAAGAAATGAAATGTGTCATTCATGGAGACGATACCACATATTGTTGCTTGAACACTACTTCAATTTATTTGTTGAATTTAAAAGGTTACTGATATATACATATATGTAAAAAAATATTATAATTTCAGTATTATATATACATCATATATTTTCCATTATTTTCTTAATACCAGCCCAAATACATTCCATGTATAGTTTGACAGAATCACATCTCTTTGAAGAGGTTTTAGTCCACATATCCACATATGATGTTATCATATCCCAAAAAAACATGATTTAATATATTATATAAGAATAAAATTTTCATAAAAAATTAAAAGTATCATATAAAAAATATTTAAACATTATTTTATTCTAAAATTACACCATGAGAGGTTGTAAAGGAAGAAAGAACAATAATCATTTCCTGATGTGGTAGTATACCGCACACATTAAGGATATGTTTGTTACCCATTATCTATAAGTTTGGGTAACATTATACCGAATCCATAAAATAAGAAATATAATTATATTTATGATATAGAGTTTTTATGTAATCTTGGAAAAATAAGTGTTGAGGGTCTAGAGAAAAAAATAAAATGAAATTGATCATTGAAAAATGATACCTCATTTTCAAGTAACTCCTTTTGGTTTATAACAAAAGACATACTTTGATGACATAGATCTCAATTTTAGGTTTATATTATGAGTTAAGGTATGTGAGTGTTTTATTTTATTAGATATTGGATGATCCAAAAGGATTTATAGGTTTAAATAAGTGGGATGGTTGAGTTCCCTTTAATAGGGGTGGAGGAGTGGTATTATTGTATTTTTTTTGTATATAAGATTCCACCGATGTTTTCCCCTTTTACATGGCTCCAGTATTGTAAAAAAATATTTAAAATGATATATAGGGTATAAATAAGAATATTAAATGATGTGTTTCATCTTTATAGCTCATTTGGCCATTAATGTTATGGTTTATTCCCTTCTTAAGAAAAGTTTTATATCAATTGCTATAATTAATTTTTATTACAATAAATAATTTTTTTCTATTGTTTTATCTAATTTGATATTAAAAATTATTTGGAATCCAAAAATGTAATTAATTTTCAAAAACTAAATCCACATAATTGGATAAAATTTTATTAAAACAAATACGACAGATAGGACGAAAAATCAGGTTTTCAAAGTAAAAAATGTTAACAATTTTGAACTGTTTTCATATCCAATTTCAAATTAAAAATGAATAAAATTATAAAAATTGTATTAATCAAATGAAAATTTATATAAATATTCATTTAAACTAATAACAATATTATTTATCGTTATAAATTAATTTAATGGAAAATGTTTTTTGAATTAACATTTAGTGTGTATCATTATTCATCAAAAAAAGAAACCACACAGAAAAATACTAACAATTCACCATATCGTTATTTTTATGTTCTAATTTAAATATAGAAGTTTATTTTTTACATATATAAGTTATCAAAGTAGTAAAATTAGAATTAAAAATACTTTAATCATTAAAAAGCTGTAAATTTGACTCTTTAGAAAAATACAATTTTTAAGCATGAAACATGATTTATTATTATCTTATTATTAACAAAACTATTGTATGACTATTAAAAACTTATTTTAATTTATAAATTATTTATATATTTTGTAAATATATATTTCAATAATATTAATTAAAATAATTTATTAGTATAAATCATCTTTATGAGATAAATAATTTATAAAAATATTTATATTCAATTGGTTTATATTTTTCATTCTAATTAATTGGAAACCTATGATTTCATTTTATAATTTTATAAATGATTTATTTTATTCAGTTAGGTAATAAAATCCTTAAATATTAATTTATTGGATATTTCATATATTATAATATTAATTAATAATGTTTTAATAATATATTGTTGTTCTATAAAACCCAGCCATGTGTGTAATGAAAGCTATTAAAGAAAGCATTGTTGCATGTGAAAAAAAACAACTTAGTATCACTTAAAGTGAAAATATTTAATAGATTTAATTTATTTGAAATAATCCATATATTTTAATGTCCTGAGATATTATGTTCCCTTATGCACTTAGTGTCACATGACTTACACCTTGTTGAATATAATGTTCTTACTTTATAATTTGGTGGTATTACATTTTCCCCACGTTAAATAAATTGTGCACTCACAATTTAATCTCGCTAATGGTAAATTTTTTTTGATATTTTAAAATTCTTTTGTTGTCATACCAAATCATAAAAATGGTTATTAACATATTTCCCTGAAATGAGAGAATTAGTAATACCATAGTCACATGGAATAACATATAACTATGATTCTACATAGGATTACAATAGTTGATGTTGAAGATATCGACTTAATTGAAAAGAATAATATTGTTAGGGATTAATATATTCCCTCAATCATAAACCATTGAATTATCAGATGAGTTTTTAGGGCCTAACATAAATATATCAATGATGATTTAATACATCATCATTTCAACAAGAATTAATGTATTAGGCCAACATTTTTTGATGATTTTCCTCATGTTGAATAATTATTTTTCTTCCTTAAAATATAAGGAAATAAAGTTACATGGTACATTTTAGATTCATATAAACAATTAAATATTGTATTTTTTCTTCAAATAAATTCTAATTCATCCCATGCTCCATGAAATGGATATCCAATAATGAACCCCCCCCCACACATTTTTTTGAAATGAAAATATTTTCTTTTAATAAATCACATTAACCATAAGGAATGTAATTCTATTTTTCTATAAATATTTTTTAAAACCTATATTTTTTATAAATTATTCTATAATTATAAAAAACCACTAGTTCATTAGTAACATTTATTCATTATATTTCGTCAATAAAATTAATTACACAACAACAAAAAACTCACAGAAGACAATCTTTGTAACGAGACCCTTATCCTCCATTGGTCAGTGCTTTAAGTCCTCTATCCTTACCAAACATGATATTTTATCACACGACAAACAAGTTTTCCTTTAATAAACCCATTTTAATATAATTTTTAAAAAATGTTGATGGACGTACTTGAAATTTAATAAATAAATAGCCTTTTAACTGTAGTTTTTAATGAAACTCCAATATATAAATACAATATCTGTTTTATTTCAACATATGTTCTTCCTTGTTCTAGAGTTTATCCATTAAATAAGGAAGTTGATTTGGTTAATTCCTAGGTTCCCCACATTTAAGGTATCAAACCATAAATGGGTCATTAGAAAGTCATTTGGTTTCATCCACTGTCATTTCTCCAAAGAAATTATTTTCTTTGTGTCCTTCATTCCCCCACATAAAGAATTTCCCCATTCCATAATGACACATTACAAGGTCTCTCCTTCTATATATCATTCATCTTGTATATATAATCTTCTTTTCTCTTTGGTTTCTACCACTCAACCTCTTCGAAACCCCCATCATTCTCTTCTTTGGAGAGTTCAGAAGTTGGTTACGCTTTATGTTGTAAATCATATTTTTGAAAAACTTATAAAGAATAAACATGATATATTTCATTCCTAACAATAAGTTATATGGTTTCTCATTTTCTCCACCTTATCATTCATGTTCAATGTTTAATTTTATACTTTGGGTTCCATCCATTGACTAAACCAAAATGCATAGTGTGAGTTATAATAGTAATAGTGAGAAAATCTTATAATCATTTAAATGATATCTAAATCGGGAATATTTATATTCAATATAAAATATATTAGGTTTAAATTTCCATATTTTAAAATTATTTATAATTTTATGTAAAGACAATGTGAATTATCTTAATCATAAACCCCAGGACTGCCAAACCAGGTGCATCATAAGGATAGTTTGCATATATCAAGTTACACACAAGTTTATCTCGATGCACCTTTTCAGATATATTACCCTTAGGTACATTTAATATGAAACCACAACAACTTATAATATACAATAAAATAGGTATTATATATAATAACCAAATAATATATTGGTTATCAATATTCTAGTATTTTATTCTATACATATCCCCAAATTTTACCTTAGGGTTATGTTATCTCATCTATGTTTTCCTAAATCTATTCTCCAAGGTTTCTACGAAACCTCATTTTATACCAACTATAATGAAGAAACTGCATAAGACCATAAACATTGTCTTGTAAAACATTATAATCATGATTACATGGAATAAAATAAAAAAGGATCAAAGAGTTCAGTATAATATTGTAATCAAGATAAATACATGTGTATTTTATTATAAATAAATACACTAATTACAACATAAAGTTTTCATTCAAAAATAATTTTATGCCATCTAGAGTATCATTGCATATAATTCTCTGTAAACATGATGGATTCATGGGGAAAGGAAAAAAAATAATTTTGTGCTCAACTTATCAAAAATAGTTTAGAATAGAGTAATAAATATTCAATCAATGTGAATAATAATTATAGAATTGTAAAAAACATAACACAAATTCCATGAAAAAATAATTTGATAAGGAAGTGAATAAAAAATCTGGAAAGGTAAATAACTAAAAACATGTTCCATTTAATTAATAAACTAATTATGAAATGACCCTTGAACATTTTCATAGTGAAAATATCAGGGATAATAAGTACTGTATAAAAAAGAATCCAAAGCATAATTAATAGACATCATGAGACATGCACGTGAAAACCACTACTATCAAGATCTATCCTCCAGAAAACATAAAACTCTAGGTAGAAACATGTTTAATTTTTGAAACTATTTTTTTATGATTTGAAACTCTAGATGCATTATAACGACCCATACATTACATACATTGTTAAAACCTCAAAATTGAAGCACACTTATTACAACATATGACAAAACCACAAAGAACCGTATAGGTATAGTGTCTTTAGAAACTGAGAAACATAAACAACTGGTTCATAAATCTTCTACAGTGTCTCCCATTTATTTCATCATATCTAGGGTCCCTTTTAGCATATTCTACTTAATATCCATCTTCATGACCTGGGAAAAATAAAACATAAAAGGGTGAGCTCAAATGCTCAGCAAGGGCAAATAAAGGAAATAAAAATCATATCATATCTTTTTGAAAATCAAAACCTGTAAAAGATATCATAATATCTTAACATGGAATAAATCATAGAAGTGAAAATGAGATCCCCATAATCATAACATAAAACTTGAAACTTTGTGGCATGCACACATAATCATGGAAAATCATTTCTTGTTAGTCATGACTCATTGCCAAGGGTATCTTAGTGGACAAAGTCCCTTTCTGAACTGAGTTCACTCCTCGTTTCAGTCCTGTATCACTGAACCGAAATAACCTTCTGTTCCAGCCATGTCTATCTCATGAGATATAAAATCTTTACCCAATGCATTGGAGGGATATATAGGTCCCACCCATCTTATAATGAATCCTTTCTTATGTGTGCCACATAATCATAAAACATACATCATCGCATAACACATGTAACAAAAATGGGATTCTTGAAACATCATGACATCATAAATCAATTCATATAAGATAAAGGAATTCATAAAAATAATTCCATCACGACATGATCAAATCAATGTAATAATAGGGATAAAAACAGAACCCTTTATTATCTTAGATTGAAAATAATTTTGATAAAACACCTGAACTCCATTCTTGAGGAAAATATCCTTTCTTCTTCAAAAACATTTTTCCTTTCATAACATGTCATATAACTTTAAAATAAAAGAAGTTGATTAAAAATAAACTTGAAAACTTGTAAAGGAAGCTTCTTGGAAATAATGTTTTAAAAATCTATTCATGCCGTATAAGTTAAAAAAACATTCTTCGTACTTTTGTCGGAAAAGTCAAAAAGTACCTTGTACGACAAAAGATTCCTTTCATACATATTACTAAAAACTCACCGAAAGGTAAAAATGGATTTAAACAATTGTAGGTGGATGGAAATAATATTACATTTTGATGAAACACGGATGTGGATGATAAAATACACCCCAGTAAATACTTATGAATAAACAATCTCGGATAAAAATGAGATTGTGATATTTCCCTTACCTTAGGTCCGATTTGCTTTGTATGTGTCTGAAGCTCTTGTATAATGGTTTAAATAGTGTTATTGACTTATTCCAGAATCATACATATTGATATGATATCATATATGGTCATATTCTTAGCTTCTTGTTAGAAATATTTCATTGTTACTTGTTACTCGGGTCTTTATAACTTTTTGTTCTTATGTGTGTTTTGTCGAATAAATTCTTATTCTTATCTTTAGGTTATAGATAATTCATTTCCAGAATGGTATTAGTGTAGTATATACCATATTCATTCATTAAATTCATTTATATAATCATTATGAAATCAAGATCATGTAGAACGAGTCGCATCACATCGTGGAGACGGTATTCCGTACGTACGCACGAGTGATGATATCGTTTCTATGATCGTGGAATTTTATTGGATTATATATATATATTATTTCAGTATCAATATTACTTCATAATAATCATATATAGTTACTCATTACACCATTATACCCATCCTTGTATGGTGATGGTGGAAAATAGATTACACCACGGCGTGGAGACGGTATTCCGTACGTACGCACGCGCGGTGATTTCATTTTTCCGTAGGATGGATAGAGGGTGAATTAGGGTTGTTTCATATTTATAATAACATATCAGTATGTAATTAATACTGATGTTATTACTTTATCATGAAACAACTAAAGAAGAAGAAGTTGAAGAAGAAAGAAATTGAAAAGATCGGTAATTGATATTACCTCTTCTTTGGAACGCCTCTTTGAATCCTCCACTTAGGGAACTAAGCTTGGTCTTTGAAGAAGACCAGGACCTCTAGGATTATTCTAGGGAAGTGGAGAGGAGAAAATTGCAGGGGTTGGCCAAGCATGAGTGCACAAATTAGTGTGTGGAGGAGGGGGAGGAGGTGCCCTTTTATAAGGGAGGAGAGGGGCACCTTAGGAATATCTCAAAATATTATTTTATATTAAAGTCAAAATCGGTTTATAATGGTTCCAAAGGGTCTTATTTCGAAGATAAAGTGGGGAAGGGTCGAAATACTATCAACCAATAAGATTTAGACAAGTTTAGGGTATTATTTTAACCTTATCAATTAGATTTAACTCTAAGTTAAATAATTTAACTTTTACCATGTCTTTTTGTTTTCTTTCACTATATGGTTAATACACTTACTATAACATGCCAAACGAACCCCAAATTGTTTATTATTAATATATATATCCTTATCTAAGTCATTTGGCTGAACCTTAGATTTTTAGGAATAAAATAACAATTAATAATATTTTATTTTATTTAAAAACTATTTTGTGTCAATTTTGACACTATTTGATATATGATTTTTGTAAAAGTCATAACGGAATTATATGTTCGAACCAAGTTGATTAAATCAACACTAATATATCATAGTAACCTATAAAATTAGTGTAATTCATAAAAAGTCTCAAATTATATTTATTTTGGTGTTTATAACATCAATTATGTCAATATTTCATTAATAAGATAATTACTGCATCATCATTGTGTCATATATAAATTAAATTATTTGATGTCTAAAAATTACAAATAAAATATCAACATGTATTAAATCTTTATAGCTTTCTAATGAATATTTACAATCGAATTTATCTTATGTATAACCCCATATTAAAAATGATTTACTTATTAAACTTTGATTTTAACTATTTTAACCCTTCTTTAAATAAATTAATAATAAATGTCCTAATCTAATCCAAGTGGGCCTAAATGGTCATATTTTATTCCTAAGTTTTTTTTTTGTCGAATTACACTTGTCCAATAGAATTAGGACATGTGTTAGGGTAATATTAATATCATATTTACCCTTAGTTACCCTATTTACTATTAACCGCGGTAAAAAAAGTAAAAAGTTACTATTCACCAAAAAATTATTTTTATCTCATTGAACCACATTTTACTTAGTGATATCAACCGTGTCTCTCGGATTTTTGAAATTCCATTCACAGAAGCGGTAAGATTAAGATTTATGAAGAAATTAATTTTTTTTAACTACCACTTAGTAGTTTCACTATTCATCAAAAATTGATGTTTTTCAGAACAATGCCAAAATTTCATCCTAAGCTATATTTCATATTCCGAATTCAAAAATGAAGTCTATTTTACCAAATTCATATCATAGAAGTTCCATTAATTAATTTTATAATTAAATCCCGTTGTTAAAACAAAGAGTGTGTTTTTAAGAAACAATATCTATCAAAAGATTGACACTTGTTTATGTCTAGTTTAAATGTGAAATTACATCTAATGACCAACATTGTATTAAATTGTAAAAATATATTCTAAATATACTTTAAAACCACTCAAATTAATAATTTATCACTATTAATTATTTTGATTAAAAAAGTTGTTTTTAATTATAATTTAGTAATTTTCACTATTCATCAGAATATGAAAGTTATCCGAAAAGTACCAAAATTTCACCTTAGGCTAAATTCGATACTCCGAATCCAAAAATGAAGTCCATTTTGAGATCTAAAATTTCTAAAATTTAAAAAGTGGTTATTACTATTCATAACGGCTAGTTTTAATAATATTTTAATAGCATATCATTGTTTCGTGAAACTCAGTATTACGTACCACACACGCTATCGAGGAAGGTTGCGATTGCTTGTAATGCAAGGCAAGTCAAGGATGTGTGTTGTGCAAGCTCCTTTTGGTGTAGCGTACAACACAAGACATTAGTGAAATAAAAAAGAATATTTTTCATAAAATCTCGGGCTGTTACATTCTACCCCCCTTAAAATTAATTTCGCCCCCGAAATTCGTCTGGGTTATAAATGGTTTACTATTCGAAAGTTTCTTTAATAGAAACCCACATCGTAAAAAGGAATACCAAAACTTGGCTTTAAAAACTAAAGTATGAAATGTAACGATTACCCAAATAAACTAATCACTGGGTTTCCACATAGGTGAAAATATGGATATGGAAGAGAAATCTAACCATCATGTTCTGATGGAGAGTGGTAGAGAACATGGCTATGGAAAAGCCAGTAATCACAAATCCATAAATTTGTGACGATCTAAGGTACCATCTGATTCATCAGGTATAAGAGAACTAGGACAACATTTTAAGTTTTCAAGATCATTTCCCTAAAGTTAAAGAATTTGAATTAGAATAAATACTTACTTTATTTTGGTACAATCTCATTGTTGTTCGTGCCTTTAACAATTTCCACTTCATCTCTTAAATAAATGAAGTTGAATTTGTTATTCGTGAAGTGTTAGCAGATCATGTGATAGAATGACGGGTCATTCCATCTGTCTCAAAAGGATAGAAAAATTTATATACATAAGTCGATCTATAGTGGGATTAATCATATATGGTTCCTAAAATGGGCTTATACTTCATATATCATACTGATTAATATAATAAAACTAGTTTCTAATAAACAGGGACTTCTTGTAGGCCAGTGGTAGGCGATAAAGGCCAGTCGCATTTCGGTTGTGGGTTCGATTCCTACAGCCTTGTCCGAAGCGATGGGCTGTCGCCCATCCTGCAGGTTGTCCTTTTTCTAAAACTACGTTACTATAACATCCCATCAATAATATCGAAAATCTTCTATCCTTAAACAATACTAACTTATGTCCAACATAATCCAGTCTAATCTTTAGGCTTATACATAATACTGCAGTCCACTCTCATAATATAGTGACAACGATTACCAGAGATTTAATACTGTCGTTGATCCCCACATATCATAAGATATGTCTTGTTGGTCACATTCCAAACATTCAAAGTCCTTAATCATGTATTCTCTTGAATACCTTAGTGAAAACATGGGTGCAGTTAAAAGTTAACACTTTCCACATACCAAAATCCTCAAAATTCTATATACTCAAACCATGATATCACTTAGTCCTTATATCAATCATGAGCTCATGAATACTATTAAACATTTCATTTTCTCGTCTTCATTATGCGCATATCATCTTATTTCCAAAAAATATCTCAATCACTTTGAATACCACATCAATAAATATTGCAATACTCAATGATACAACATTATTTTGGATTCCCATTACATAAACACTTAATCATTCCACCACATCGTTGTCATATTCAACATTTCCAATAGTGATCGCATGTGATTTCCCATTGTCCTTTGCCTTCAGTGGTTTCTCATGTTGATCATCACTAACCCTTGGATTAGGGCAATTATTAGCATAATGCCCCATTTCCTTGCACTTGAAGCATTGAAGTGTTGGTGGTGCGTTCTCTGCAGTGTTTGCTTTATTCACATCATTAGAGACCCTTTTTCCATTACTTCGACACTCAGCTGCTCGATGACCTTCTTTTCCACACTTAAAACATTTTCTAGTCCCTTTAAGACAATATCCACCATGCTTCTTTCCACACTTTGTGCATAAGGAAACATTCATCTTCTTTTCACCATTATTCTGAGATTTCTCCTTGAACTCCATATTTCGTTTCTTGTCAAAACCATGAGATGGATATGTAACACCAACATCCATTTCTACCTTCATTGCCCAACACACAATTTCTTCATAGCTACTGAAGTCTCTTATAGGTAATGCCCTTCGAAGACTTGGTTTTAAGCCACTGAAAAATCGATCAACTTTACTTTCAGGTTGGATGATAATACCAGAAGCATACCTTGCAAGTCTTTTAAAATTTGCTTCATAGGTACCAACAGATTCATCGTCCCTTTGCTTCAGTTCAAGAAACTCTTTCTCCATCTTTGTTCGAAGAATACGAGGGAAGTACTTACTGAAAAATAAGTTCTTGAAGTCGTCCCATTCCATGGACTCAATTTCATCTCTTTGCCTTGTATTCTTGATAAGATTCCACCATTGATCAGCTTCACCTTCCATACGATATACTGCTAAGATGACTTTATCATGTTCAGAACATTGAAGAATTGAAAATATCTTTTCAGTGGTACTGATCCATTGTTCAGCAACAAGTGGATCAGAAGTCCCACTGAAAGAAGGTGGACGTTGCCTCATGAAGGACTCAATAGAATATTGTTCCCTTCTCTGCTCATTTGGAAGTCCAGAATGATTCATAGCTTGTGTAAGTATAGCAATAAGATTTTTCACTCCATCTCCCATAACATTTGTTTGTTCAGGAGGGCAATCATTGCATTGTCCATTGCATTGATCAACACGGTTCCTTCGGGTTCCAGCCATCGTCTAAAACCCAAAAAGAATAGTGTGAGAGGCAAAAATCATGCTAGGGAAAACAACATAATAAAGGGAGAGTACCTTCAATATCCAACACCTTAGGTTTAATTCTATGATCGTTAGCGTAATTCTAGTACTATAACCTATACGTATACTTATCCCTAGGGACAACCCTAGACATACCTTAGAAATATCTCTAGGGATCTCACTAACGTTTTCGCATCCTAGTTTCCAAAGTATGACTAATCCTTTCCTCTGATACCAACTGTAGAGACCCGTATCTTGACGTACATTGACATTACATTACTTTTGCGGAATACATAGTACATAACAAAAACACACACACAAGGATCGTAATAGTTTAGTGTCTTTGGAAACTCGGAACGTAATCTTCTAATCGTGGTGGAAGATCTTCAATATCTCCCATAAAGATCTTCCATTTTTTTTACCTAAAAACCTTTCTTTATATCCTGGGGAAAAGAAAACATAAAAGGGTGAGCTCAAATGCTCAGCAAGGGCAAATAAAGGAAATAAAAATCATATCATATCTTTTTGAAAATAAAAACCTGCAAAAGAGATCATAATATCTTAACATGTAATAAATCATAGAAGTGAAAATGAGATCCCCATAATCATAACATAAAACTTGAAACTTTGTGTCATGCACACATAATCATGGAAAATCATTTCTTGTTAGTCATGACTCATTGCCAAGACTATCTTAGTGGACAAAGTCCCTTTCTGAACCGAGTTCACTCCTCGTTTCAGTCCTGTATCACTGAACCGAAATAACCTTCCGTTCCAGCCATGTCTATCTCATGAGATATAAAATCTTTACCCAATGCATTGGAGGGAGATATAGGTCCCACCCATCTTATAATGAATCCTTTATTATGTGTGCCACATAATCATAAAACATACATCATCGCATAACACATGTAACAAAAATGGGATTCTTGAAACATCATGACATCATAAATCAATTCATATAAGATAAAGGAATTCATAAAAATAATTCCATCACGACATGATCAAATCAATGTAATAATAGGGATAAAAACAGAACCCTTTATTATCTTAGATGGAAAATAATTTTGATAAAACATTTGAACTCCATTCTTGAGGAAAATATCCTTTCTTCTTCAAAAACATTTTTCCTTTCATAACATGTCATATAACTTTAAAATAAAAGAAGTTGATTAAAAATAAACTTGAAAACTTGTAAAGGAAGCTTCTTGGAAATAATGTTTTAAAAATCCATTCATGCCGTATAAGTTAAAAAAAACATTCTTCGTACTTTTGTCGGAAAAGTCAAAAAGTAACTCGTACGACAAAAGATTCCTTTCATACATATTACTAAAAACTCACCGAAGGGTAAAAATGGATTTAAAAAATTGTAGGTGGATGGAAATAATATTACATTTTGATGAAACATGGATGTGGATGATAAAATACACCCCAGTAAATACTTATGAATAAACAATCTCGGATAAAAATGAGATTGTGATATTTCCCTTACCTTAGGTCCGATTTGCTTTGTATGTGTCCGAAGCTCCTGTATAATGGTTTAAATAGTGTTATTGACTTATTCCAGAATCATACATATTGATATGATATCATATATGGTCATATTCTTAGCTTCTTGTTAGAAATATTTCATTGTTACTTGTTACTCGGGTCTTTATAACTTTTTGTTCTTATGCGTGTTTTGTCGAATAAATTCTTATTCTTATCTTTAGGTTATAGATAATTCATTTCAAGAATGGTATTAGTGTAGTATATACCATATTCATTCATTCAATTCATTTATATAATCATTATGAAATGAAGATCATGTAGAACGAGTCGCATCACATCGTGGAGACAGTATTCCGTACGTACGCACGAGTGATGATATCGTTCCTATGATCATGGAATTGTATTGGAGTATATATATATATATTATTTCAGTATCAATATTACTTCATAATAATCATATATAGTTATTCATTACACCATTATACCCATCCTTGTAAGGTGATGGTGGAAAATAAATTACACCACGGCGTGGAGACGGTATTCCGTACGTACGCACGCGCGGTGATTTCATTTTTCCGTAGGATGGATAGAGGGTGAATTAGGGTTGTTTCATATTTAAATATCATATCAGTATGTAATTAATACTGATGTTATTACTTTATCATGAAACAACTAAAGAAGAAGAAGTTGAAGAAGAATGAAATTGAAAAGATCGGTAATTGATATTACCTCTTCTTTGGAACGCCTCTTTGAATCCTCCACTTAGGGAACTAAGATTGGTCTTTGAAGAAGACCAGGACCTCTAGGATTATTCTAGGGAAGTGGAGAGGAGAAAATGGCAGGGGTTGGCCGAGCTTGAGTGCTCAAATTCGTGTTTGGAGGAGGGGGAGGAGGTGCCCTTTTATAAGGGAGGAGAGGGGCACCTTAGGAATATCTCAAAATATTATTTTATATTAAAGTCAAAATCGGTTTATAATGGTTCCAAAGGGTCTTATTTCGAAGATAAAGTGGGGAAGGGTCGAAATACTATCAACCAATAAGATTTAGACAAGTTTAGGGTATTATTTTAACCTATCAATTAGATTTAACTCTAAGTTAAATAATTTAACTTTTACCATGTCTTTTTGTTTTCTTTCACTATATGGTTAATACACTTACTATAACATGCCAAACGAACCCCAAATTGTTTATTATTAATATATATATCCTTATATAAGTCATTTTGCCGAACCTTAGATTTTGAGGAATGAAATAACAATTGATAATATAATATTTTATTTAAAAACTATTTTGTGTCAATTTTGACACTATTTGATATATGATTTTTTTTAAAAGTCATAACAGAATTATATGTTCTAACCAAGTTGATTAAATCAACACTAATATATCATAGTAACCTATAAAATTAGTGGAATTTATAAAAAGTCTAAAATTATATTTATTTTTGTGTTTATAACATCAATTATGTCAATATTTCATTAATAAGATAATTACTGCATCATCATTGTGTCATAAATAAATTAACTTATTTGATGTCTAAAAATTACAAATAAAATACCATCATGTAGTAACTCTTTTTAGCTTTCTAATGAATATTTAAAATCTAATTTATCTTATGTATAACCCCATATTAAAAATTATTTACTTATTAAACTTTGATTTTAACTATTTTAACCCTTCTTTAAATAAATTAATAATAAATGTCCTAATCTAATCCAAGTGGGCCTAAATGGTCATATTTTATTCCTAAGTTTGTTTTTGGTCGAATTACACTTGTCAAATAGAATTAGGACATGTTTTAGGGTAATATTAATATCATATTTACCCTTAGTTACCCTATTTACTATTAACCGCGGTAAAAAAAGTAAAAAGTTACTATTCACCAAAAAATTATTTTTATCTCATTGAACCACATTTTACTTACTGATATCAACCATTTCTCTCGGATTTTTGAAATTCCATTCACAGAAGCGGTAAAATTAAGATTTATGAAGAAATTAATTTTTTTTAACTACCACTTAGTAGTTTCACTATTCATCAAAAATTGAAGTTTTTCAGAAAAATGCCAAAATTTCATCCTAAGCTATATTTCATATTCCGAATTCAAAAATGAAGTCTATTTTACCAAATTCATTTCATAGAAGTTGCATTAATTAATTTTATAATTAAATCCCGCTGTTAAAACAAAGAGCGTGTTTTTAAGAAACAATATTTATCAAAAGATTGACACTTGTTTATGTCTAGTTTAAATGTGAAATTACATCCAATGACCAACATTGTATTAAATTGTAAAAAAATATTCTAAATATACTTTAAAACCACTCAAATTAATAATTTATCCCTATTAATTATTTTGATTAAAAAAGTTCTTTTTAATTATAATTTAGTAATTTTCACTATTCATCAAAATATGAAAGTTATCCGAAAAGTACCAAAATTTCACCTTAGGCTAAATTCGATACTCCGAATCCAAAAATGAAGTCCATTTTGAGAGCTAAAATTTCTAAAATTTAAAAAGTGGTTATTACTATTCATAACGTCTAGTTTTAATAATATTTTAATAGCATATCATAGTTTCGTGAAACTCAGTATTACGTACCACACACGCTATCGAGGATGGTTGTGATTGCGTGTAATGCAAGGCAAGTCAAGGATGCGTGTTGTGCAAGATCCTTTTGGTGTAGCATACAACACAAGACATTAGTGAAATAAAAAATAATATTTTTCATAAAATCTTGGGCTGTTACATGCATCAAGGTGGAATACAAATTCCAAGCCCCAACTATCACTAAAAGTCCAAGGAATTATTTACATCGAGTAATTAATTAAATTAATAATAACATTCCTTTTAAAATATTAGTATTTAATACATAATATGAATTTATTAGTATTTCCATAAATATTATAAAATATATTAGAGTAATCATTATATATTAAAATGATATATTTTTTAGGTAGTAAAATATCAATGATAAATGTAATGTGTAATTAGGGGGAATTAAATGTATAATGGCCATATGAAATATGATATTTTAATGGGACTAATAAATTATTTTAGGAAGTTAATGTCAATAATATATTTGGAAAAATCAATAATAAATCATCTAGGGAAATAAAAAAGAATGTATCAGTACAACATATCCAATGTGTAGTAAAAATAAAGGATTGTTAACTTTAATGAATAGAAATATTATAAAAAGATATTTTAAAACAATTCATGAGGAAAATATCCTTTTTATTTTCATAAACCCTTTAATGTAATTTTATTTTTAAAATCACATATCAAGAAATTTTTTTAAAAAAATTTAACTTTTTATTCTTTGAATTATGATTTGAGGAAATAATCACATTTAAACTTGTACATGCTATAAAAGGAAAAAGGAACATTCTTTTTTAATGATAAAAGGTTATAAAACAGCATTATTGGGAAAGATAAAAGAACATTACATTAAAAAAATTATGAAATTCAAAAAGGATAAATATTTATTTAATAAATAATTGTATAGATTTTAAAAAAAATCAAAAAATGTTATGAAAATTGGGTTTTATTAAGAAAAACGGTTATCCGACATAAGAGGTAAATGAAGTCGTGATTTCTTATAAAAATTTTCTAAAACATTTTTATTGGAAAAGAGTGGATAAAAGGTAATATAACTTGAAAAATGGTCATTAATAACCATGGTATAATAAAATTCAAGTATTTATTATAAAATTATTTTATAATTTCTTATAATTTAAATTCATGTTTACATAATACCATATAAAATAAGATTGTTATGTAAACACTTGAAAATTAAATTACATTGATAAGAGAATCAATCAATGAATTAAATGTTTGTATAAAATTTCAAGACAAATAAAGAAAGTTGAAATAACAAATATATAATAAAAATTCATTAAAAAATTTAATTAAAAACTAACGACAACAATAAAGTAATATAACATAATAAAAAGGAATCGTGTTATGAAAGTTTTACAATTTGGTTGCAAATAATTAAAATCCGATTTGAAGAAATAATTCAAATTGAAAGTAATAAAATATTTACAATAAAAAGATTCATTATTTAATATAACAAAATGGGAATTAGATACACCATAAAAATTATTAATTGTTGAATATGAAATCTATCTCACTGATGTAAAAAGTTAGATGAAAGTCTTTTTCATTATGTTTTCTTTTAGGTGGAAATACATTATCCTCTTGTATAATTATTTTAATCAGGTAACTCACTTATACCTTAACCATAATATAATATATTAGCTTATTATAAAATCTTATTAACCATTTATAAACAATCTTTCATTATTTTCATAATTTTGTGTGATAATTGCCTAGTTTTCCGAGTATGTTTTGACGTGTTACTTGTTTTTAAAATCAATTTAATAATATTTTGATCATATAAAGTATGTAAAAAAGAATATAAATATGATATATAATCATGATATATATATTTATAATTTTCCAAAATATTTTGATATAGGAAATGAAATGTATCGTTCATGGAGACGTCAGGTCATACGTACACGTGAACACTACTTCCATTTAATTGTATTTCTTAAAATATATTTTATGTATATTTATATATGTATATTTTCAATAAAAAATCATATTTATATCATATATATGTCATGGTATTTTTTTAAATAATCACCTAATACATTCTATGTAGAGCGTGAACGAATCACATCCCATGGAGGAGGAAGTAGTCCACAAATTCACAAAAAATGTTATCATATCCCCAAAAAATAGGAAAAATATATATTAGTGTTACATAATAATTATATAATTATAAATAAATTAAAAATATCACAGATAAAATATAAAAATAGTATTTCAGTTATAATTTCTACCATGAGAGTTGGTAAAGGATGAACAAACAATCATCATTTCTTGATGTGGTAGTCCATGATAAACATGAATGGTATGTATGTAACCTATTATATGGATGTTTGTGTAATTTTATGTACACAAACATGAGCCTTACCCAGTTGGTGTGGTCTCTCTAAGTGAATTCACAAGACCCATGTTTGAAACCTGACAGAGGCTTAATTCTGTGTATTGTAGCAGTACTCTTGTAGGTGCAATAACAGGTACTCTTGAAGTACTATGTAGGTACTTTAGTAGGTATTGTTTCAGTTATTATAGAAGATACTATTTGGTGTTGTACCAACCAAGACTAGTTTCCTTGGGCCACCAATTTGGGATTGGAGTTATTAAGTCCTCCAGTCCACCAAAGCCTTCTAGTCGGTAAGTCTTTCTTGCCACCATGAAGGCTTTTGAGACACCTCAATGATTTGGGTCTACCTCAAGGCCTTCAAAGACACTTGATATGAATATAACCAGAAAAATTCTACATGTAACCATCTCTAGAGAAGGATTCATGTTCAAGGGCACATTTAACAGAGCAGGGTTAATCGATTTGGAGGAATGAGATGGTGTATCATTGTCATCGATACCATGCCTATGAATCTATGCATGGGATAGATATCCAAAAAACATGGAAGAGATGAGAGATGAACACAATATAGATGTTGGGGAGGAGAAAATTCAATTAGTCAAAGTCAGTATGATTTCCTTAAGACCAGTGTGTCCTATAATGACTCCAATCCTATGGGCAATGTAACATCTAATTTCTATGGGGATTGTAAGGATACCCCTCATCCAATGAATGGGGGTTATCAAAAATCCGTAAACAAATAAAAACATAGGTCCAGTCCATAATTGAATAAGATTATATGTGGGGTTTTAGAAAGGAAAAATTAAAGGGGTTGTTGAATAATGTTACCTCATATTTGGGTAACACCTTTTGGTTTATACCCATGACTTCTTTGGATTTATTAATTAAAATATTGAGGATTCAAGGATGAGTTCAGGTATGTAGGGAGTGCATAGGATCATATTTTTGATTATTCAATGGTCTTTATATATGTTAATAATTGTGAGGGGTGAGTAACTTTTTATAAATGAGGAGGATTGCCCTTTATGTAATTTTTTTAAAATGGAATTACACTATTTTCATGTAATGTGGATCTTATAATAATAAATATTATATAAAAGGAGGTATATGCTATAAATATGAATATAAAATGTTTTTTAAAAAAGTTTCTAGGTCATTATGGCCCTTTATTATAAGGTTTAGTCAATTGTTAAAGTAATTTTTCTCTTAATCATTGTAATTAATTTTAATTACTTTCTATATCATTTTTGGCCAAAAACTATGTTAACCTTATTAACAATTATAAATTATGATAATTATAAATATTTAATTTATTGTTACAAGTTCCATCCACATAATTTTTAAAAATTAATTTAAAAATAATCTTGTAGAGACCACGCCAAAGTGTGTTTCTAAAGTAATAATGCTCAAAAGAGTGAAATGTTTTTATATATAACTTCAATGTAAAATTGGTTAAAATGACTTAAATAGGATTAATTTATATAAAATTTGTATAATTAAATAATAAAAACAATAAATAATGTAATTTATTCTTATAATAAATATTTATAAAAAAGTTGTTTTGAATTAAAATACTTTAATTTTCACTATTCCTCAACAATGAATCCTATCAGAAAAATACCAAAAATTTACCCTAATATAATTTTAATGTTTTGATTAAAACCATATTTTATATTTTTACATGTAAAATTTATAAAATTTCCAAAATAATTTTTAAAAAAAATTTCCATTAAAAGTTATTAAAAATATATTTCCAGAACTATAAAATTTTATGCATTATACACGATTTCTTCTTATCTTCTTCTTATAAAAACTACTGGTTGTATATAAATAAATTGAATAAATTATATATTTATTTAATTAATATAATTCAGTAATAGTTATGAATTTAATTTGTTAGGATAAAACACCATTGTGAGCACACAAATATTAATATTTCATTTATATTATATTGGTTTATATTTTTATGTTTCTAATTAATTCATAACCTTGGAATTCATTTAATATTTTATAAAAATATATATATATTTATATGATAGTTAATAATATTCATAACATATATTTTAATGAATAAATCATATCTAATTATATTAAATAATAATGTCCCAACAATATATTGTTGTTTGGTAAAACTCAATCTTTCCTGCAACACAAGATATAAAAGAAATTCATTTTTTGCATGTGGTGGAAGCTAACTCAGTATCATGTGAAATGAAACAAATCTCATAGAATTAATTTATTTAAAATATTAAATATATTTTGTAGTCATATGATATTATATTACCTTATATTATTATTGTTTCATTTGATAAACACAATCACATACAATGATCCAACATTAGAATCACAGTGTGTTACATATTACATTCACTTTTCCCCCAACATCACAAAATCATCATGGTAGACCCTATATCTCAAACAAGGACATTCCACTTTAATTTCAACTAGGTCCCCCTCTGATACCAATTTAACAATTATGCCTCACTAGCACTATGTTTTCCACATGTACGCCTACTTTCCCCTCCATTAGGCCCACATATGTGGTCCAATGGGTCTCCGACTAATTATTGTTCCTTTAATTCTACAAATATTTCTTAAATTTTTAGTATCTACACAAAAACACTCTATGGTAAAAATACAAAGATGTTACTCATTCGGGAACTACTGTTGTAACACCCCAGGTAAATAAAGAATATGACATTTTCATATTTATCCATATTTTTGAAGAAAATATTAATATTACTTTAAACGGAATGCTTTGCTCGAGGGCATACCCAATACGCAACAACGAGTTTCTTTGAAATCTTAAGTTGCACTATAATAATAATATAATATTATTTTAAAAGGTAGTTAACGCCTAGTTGTTGTAATGGCGGGAATGAATGGAACTAACTAAAAAATGATTATATATGTTTGTCAAATATTTTTACTTTTATCCAATAAATGTTGGAGCCTTAAAATGACAATGAATCCAATTTTAAGCACAAATCTTCTAATATTCTTTAAAAGGTCGATTAACCTCTTTTTGATGGAGAATCCTTTTTAAATATACATTTGACAATTTTATATGTTTTATTTGACAAAATAAAATTCTTTTTAGAATATGGACATCAAAATTTACTTTGTGTAAAATTTTGTTAATTTTCCGATAAAGATCATTTTTATTGAAAGTGTTGCATTTTAATTCAAAACCTCTTTTTAATCTGATTTATTTATATGGATAGATTATATTTTTAATTTATATTAGAGTGTATTTATAATATAATTTTTCCATTTAATCTAATTTTGGTCATTGTAATTAATTTCATTTTGAAATTGGACTTAAACTAGTGTCAATGTTTTAATAGATATTGTTTCTTAAAAACACGCTATTTGTTTTGACAGCTGGAATTAATTATTAAATTAATTAATGCAAAATATATGTTTTGAATTTTTTAAAATAGACATCATTTTTGAATTCATAATATCAAATATATCTTAGGGTTAATTTTTCATATTTTTTTGAAAAACTTTAATTTTTAATGAATAGTGAAACCACTAAGTAGTAGTTTAAAAGTTGATTTTTTTTCTTTAAAATGAAACATGACCACTTCTGTGATTTGAATTTCAAAAATACTACATACATGATTTTTATTAGGATGTAAAATGTCGTTCAATGGGATTAAAATAATTTTTTGGTGAACAATAACTTTTAAGTTTTTAATCACGATTAGAGGTAATTAGTGTAATTTAAGGTAATAATAATGTTTTAATAATATGAAATGACCTAGACACATGTACTACCCTCATTGGATGCGTTATGGCTGACCAATAAAATCCATGGGTCAACATGGGGACCCCATGGAGCCACTTTGGTTGGAAAATGACATAAATAACTTTTTATTTAAAGATAAAATAAAAATGTCACAAGCATGAGTTGTTTTACTAAAAAAATTTAAATGGAGTTATAAAAGTCATATTTTTTACTATAAATATTAATAAAAAAGATAAAAATATTTCCTAAATCATGATATTTTTTTTATATTTTTTAGACATTAAATAAATTAAATTATTTATGACATCATGGTGATACAGCGATTACCTCATAAATAAAGGATTTATATAAAATGAAAATATTGTGTTAAAACTATAACATAAACTTTTCAAAGACCTATCAGATGAGTATATTTCGAAACCTTATTACCTTTTCCTTGAAATACATCAATTTGGGACCTTTAAAATCCGAAACCCATTTGAAAATAAAGTAACATTTTGTAACTTTCCAAGAGTGCCCCTCCTCTCCTCTTAATAAAGGCCCCTACCTCTACCACCATACCCAAACCTCTCAAGCCTTTGGCTCGGCCAAAACCTGCTCATTTTATCTTTCCATATCCACCACTTACTCTTAGAAGGCTCACATTGGGCAGAAGACTTCCCAAAGAAGCCTTTGAGCTCAAATCAAAGAGAGATACCCGATTTTAAGGTAAAGTTTTCACTTGTGTTCTTTTGTTTTATTTTGCTTCTCCAACCCACTAAAATCATTTTATTCATATATTTTGTAACAAATACAGTATCCTAAATATACTAGGTTGTTGTTATAAGAATTATTCGAGCAACACTTACACACACCTACATCTAATGGTTAATGAACATATTGTTTCTGTGGATGGTGAATTTCTGCCTCACGAAACGATGATGGTTCAATATTATTTTAACACCCTCAAAGGTGGACATCAAGATGTAACTATATTTATATATGATATATAAAATGTTTATATTTTACTTAAGCTTCTGTATTTTTCATTTATGGCATACCTTTATGGGTTCCATTATTGTTAAATGTGATATCTTTATTTTAGGAAGTGGGGACTACTGCCCCCTCAAAGTTATTTGATTCATTAATACCATATATGGTACGTATAAAGGATAGATATAATGATATTATATATGATCCCATACTGTAATTATAATACTATTATGTATCATTATGTTTTAATTCTATTAAATAAGAAATATAAATGGAAGTAGCGTTCATGCATACGTACGGCTTACCGTCTCCATGAACGGTGAATTTCATTTCTTACCTCTAAATGTTATGTAATATTATAAATGCATGTATATAATTGATATATATGATATATATGATATATAAATAATTAATATAAATATGGATATAATATATATTTTACCACATGAACAACTTGTAATTATAAAGAGTTTATTTTTGAATCAAGTAGCAATGATATACAAAATGACAATTATTAACTTAAATAATTACATAGTGTTCATAGCATGGTAGTAAGTGATATAAAAGTAATAATGAACATGAGAAGGGTTCTTAAGAAAGTATAAATTAACTCATGTTTTTTATTCAGGAGGTTAAAGAATGATCGAGTCATGTCGGACCTGAGGTAAGGGATCCAACCTCTCTCTTTCTTTTTAAGTACTCTCTTTTATGTCATTTCTTTTAATCTCATCTTTCTTGTGTTTGGGGATGTTATTTTATATTAATAATTATTTAATTTTTATGTTCATATTATGAGAGTCCCTATTTGATCTCATAAATACATTTTTTCATGTTTTAATTGGTGCTGTTAGGCTGCCGAAATTTCATAAGGGGCTTTTTATCTCACTTTGTGTTTTCGTGAGATTCATGCTCATTTTCCAATATTTACTTTTGAGTGGTGTATTTACGGTCCATTATTATACTCTTTGTGTAAAATAAATTTGTTTATGAGTATTTACATCATTTTTTATTGTCCTTCTTTCATGGGGTCTACGTTTCGAATGTCACCAAAATCGGTAAGGGATCCTTTCACCCTCCTATTTTTAAAAGACTTCTTTTGTTATGACTTTTAATTTTCATCTTATTTTGTGGGTATATGTTCTTATATATACTTATTTCCATAATTTTATGTCCAAGTGATGATATACCCTTTATCTCTCTCATCAACTCTTTTTATTAAATTTCATGTGACGATGTTAGGCTGTCAGGGGAACTTCTTAACCCAATTTGGATTTCATTGGGTTCAACATGTAGTTATTGAATATGTCATCCATTGAATATGTGTGAATGAACTTTGATTATTTTACACTTAATATCCACTTATATTGGGTTTATTTATATTTTTCTCACAGAATTATCAGATTGTTTTATTCTTAATTTAAGGATACCATATTTATAATGGATTTCATCTCAATTTACATTTCCATTGAGACTTCATTGTTGTTATGCACCAATTCACTCTTATATGGTATATATAATATCATTTGGAATATTATATCATGAATCCCTTTATTCTCATGATATTATAAAGTTTTGATTAAATGTTTTTCCTCAATTATTGTATTCAAGTGTCTCTCATTTTCTTAAAAACCCTTTAACTAAAATATCGTTTTAAATGTTTTAATGATTTATTCTTATAAATATTTCTCATTAATATCATTGTTTTGAAAATGGTTTTATGGAATTATTTATATGGATATTAATGGTTTAAAATTTTAAAATCATCAATGTGGTATGGGACACTTTGATTTAAATATCTTTTTATTAAATGTTTTAAATGGTTTTTAGAATAGATTCATTATTTCAATATCTTAAATTTTTATATTTTTATTGCAATGTGGGAATGGTATCTTTACTTTATTCTTAAGTTATGTTCTAGGATTATGTTATGGTTATTTAGCATTGTTATGAAGACGGGCAGTTTTGTGATAAACTTAGGGCGGGTGATCCCGATATAGCTCTCCAATGCAATGGGTAACGCAAAGGAGTTGTGCGTTAAGGTTTGTCTGAATAGATTTAAAGAATATACTGTGATGGGTATTCCAAATATAACCAATAGGGTTACTCCCTACGTAATAATGTTATGAATTCCTCAAGTTACCTTTATATCTTATGATTTCTATGATTTATTCATGATTTTATGAGGTTTGTTAACGTGCTTATGTTTTATGGGTAAAGAATGATTTAATTATTATGTATATATGTACTCATGTATACTTTCCATACTTTTTAAAACCCTTACTAAGATGTTTATGCTCATCCCATGTTTTTGAAATATTTTTCACAGGTCAAGGGAATGATACATGATATGATGATAGGGTCAAAGAAGTGTCAAGAATGAATCCAGGTTTTATTTTAAATATGTTTCCATTGATGGGAAAAATTAATAATATATTTTATGTAACCACTTTGTTTAAATGTGGAATGTGATGCATGTTTTATGATCTAATTCTCTAAAACTCTAAACCTGAACAGATCCTTAATGTGTAATCTTGTAATACCTCATGATTAAGTAAGGTTTAAGGTCGGGGCCTTATAACTGTAGGAAAGTCATGATGAACTATAGATTTAAAATCAGGTATTCCCCCCAAAATAAAGGTGAGATTGGTTCACAGGGGAATTAACATTAATCCTATTAACCCTATAATATTATAGGGTTTTAAACCAAATGGGGTATTTTATAATTCATTAAAATTTCATAATGTGAATGGTGTTTTTTCTTGTGAGATAATTGAAGGTAATATGATATTTATTTTTTAATATTTATTGATGTGTTTGTAACTTGATTTGATTATATAATCACCACCGGTTCATTCAGGGGAATCATAATCTAGATGAGAGGATGAAATTTCTACAATACTATTTGATACATAAATTGTATGTGTCCTACTAGTTGTGTGATGTGGCAGGGCTATGGGAAGGTTCCATTCCGATGATCTAGGTGTGTGATAGTTGGATGGTATATGTTATTTTGAGTTCTACATAGGTATAGAATTTATCATATTTTATTTTCTTATAGGACAATCTCACCTTTGGATCCCCATTATTTCCCTCGTTACCTAGTATAATTGATCATAACATATAGGGGACATCTACATTGTCTTATATGACTCCCCTAGATTTATTACATTATGTGGTTAAATTTTATGTGCTGTTCATTTTTATATATATTTGAAATTTTTATATTTTGGGGGTTTTCTATTTTATATGAGGTACTTATATATTGAAAAAATAATATTCAATTATTGGAATTTGAAATGGTGTATCTCATGAATAAAATGGACTACAATTAGGGCAGTTTATGTTAAATAAAGGATAAATATATTTTTAATTTGATCACTTTTTATATGTTTTTATAATTGAAAATGACAACTCTGTATAAAAATTAAGTTATATATTATCAATATTATTATTATTAGTCAAGAAAACAACTTTTGTAAAAAATTAATTCAAATAAGTATAAATAAGATATTATTTGAATAAAATTTAAAAACACTCATTATTTATATCCTATTGGGCTTGATTTCACTCACCCTTTATACACTTGTTGCTGTATATATTCCTTATTTTCCCTTTTAGATGAATGATAATGATATTTTCATAGTTGATATATAAATTTGTCTATTTATAGATGGAATGGGAAATTCTGTGTTATTAAGGGGTGACATGGATTTGATTATAATGTTTTTATTTTGGATTTAATTTTGGAATCATCATATATTGTGAATATTGGTGTGGATCGTTATCTAATACATTTTCTATATTTGACATTGATTTTTTCTTATGTACAAATTTTGAAATATATTTATTTTTCATGTTATATTATACTCTCTCTGGATATTCTTTTTTATTCAAAATTGTTTATATTGTGAATGGGAATGTAATATATGAATGGTTTATTCCTAGGTTCATATATGGGGTCTATGATTTGTTTATTGGATTGTGAGTCCCAAATCTACCCCAATGGTAATATATTGATACACTTGTCCTTCTAACCATACAAAGAAGTTATATATTGTAACTTATGCCTCAATATTGACTAACTCATGTACTTGTTTTAGGGGATACTAATGTGTGGTCATGAAAAAATGGTATCAGGGAACCCACAAGTTATTTTTGGTCAACGTCATAAAATAAAAAATAGTACTTTTTGTCTATAGAGGTAAATTATGAGTTTGTTCCGAATCACCACTAGTGTTGATGAAATTGATGTTTCTATGTGTATTCAGGATTTTATATTGAAATTTGATTTCATTTTGTATTATTTAATGGTATTTTATATCTATTGGGTGTTTTTATGTGTGTCCTTGTTATTATTTAATATTTGGGGTTAAAAAAAAACTAAAAAATAATTCCTTTATTCCACAGTTTATCAATATATTTGGATCACATACCCATGGTCCATAGACTCTCACAATCGATTTCACAAGATTATAATGAGGTTAGACTACATGTGAATATTAATAAATTACGTAAGAGTTATTATCATGATTCATTTGGATTTCAAATTCTTTTTTATGATATTTATCACACGTATGACACGTACTTAGTAAAGAATTATAATTTATGAATAATTTTTTGGTTAAATAAGATTGATTAATTTTTTGTTTATTTTGTCTTTATGTATGTTGTGAGAGTTCTATTCTAGAAAATATATAAATTTCGTGACATATATAATATATAAATTGGAAACGTCATGTTAATTGGGTTTCCAAATCATATTTTTAGGGTAAATTTTAAAATCAAATTGGTTGGTTTAAAATAAATTAATCGTCAGGGATTAATAATAGAAGTTAAAAATGGTATTGAAACGGGATCCCCTGTAAATTGAAAATGAGATAAAGGTTTTTTAGATATTTTTTTATGTGTGTAATTTGTAAAAAATAATTTTTTTAAAATTTCATGGTGGATTTATTGTTTTAGTGGTATTTTTTCATTTTTTTAGGTGTGATATGATTCCTATGGTTATAGGTTTATGATTGTGTTTTGTGATTAAATTTATAAAACATGAACTTCATGAGTTTGTTTTTTTGTTGTCTAGAGTATGAAACGATGAGATTCTTTGTGGGATCATAGAAAGTGTTTTCATTGGGATTCTCATTAAGTTAATTTATTTAATTTATTAAGAGTGATCGCAATGTTTTTTTTATCTTTATAGGCTCAATATCAAAATATGTAGAAGGAATCAATTGAACACTTGACCACCAATTGAGGTCTTTGAGAATCGTTCCCACCTTCTGTATATGGTGATTGAGTTCATCCTGATACTAGGGAGTATATATAATTGATCGAAAGAATCCATTATTATATGGAAATTCCTAAAACATCAAGGGTGAAGGTTATCATTTTATTTTAATTTCACCCCACATGTGGTGGGGGTAAGTGCTTTCTTCTCAACAAAAACAGGGAATTAATTAGGATTTTTTGAAGTTAATAATGATTAAATGTAGTTTTCCAGAGGATATGAAGTTATAGAAGAACCTTTAATTCATGATTCTTCATCTAGGTGATATATCATTGTGGGAGTATGGATATATTATCACATATTTAGTGTTATACCTAAAAATTTGGTCAACAATGAATTATTAAAAAAATTATTCATTGAGTCTATCAAATGAATCTTGGTGTTGTTGTATGTGTGATTTGTATAGTGTCTTATGTGGAGGTCATTGTGAATTATATATTAGTGAAATTTAATATGAAAAGGAATAATAAAGTTGGTGTCTCATTATCTTAGAATGATGCATGTGAAGATATTTTATTTGGTGAGAACTATATATTCATTTATTTGAAGTTATATAAGTATATTAGTGAGGATTAGTACTCTCCTTGGATGGTTGTTTCATATAAGAATAAAGGATCTCATATGTTCTTCTTATGTTATGATCTCAGGTATTTTAAGACTTTATCTTATAATGATATGATATATTCTATTTTGATTTACAATTTATTCTATATTTAGAGGTTTTTAAAGATAAATTTTAATAATAGAAATTCTAGGGTGTAATATCATTTTAGAGGATTTATTTTTAGGGATTTTAGTTTCTTTGTATTGTCAAATTCATGGATGTTTCTCTTTTAGATAGTATTTTAGTATTTTATTCTAGCTGCTCGTTATTTATATTTGATTCTATATTATTTATATTCATTTATGATGATTTGAAATATTGGGGATTGTTTTATTTTAGTTTGGATTGGGAATATCCATCGGTTCATAATTAAACAAATTAGGGCAGGTGATTCACTAGATTAGATTATTATCATGAAGGTGATTCAGATATATTTCTATAGGCTAATTATGGGATATGGGTTTTGTTTAATTTTTTATATTACCCAATTATATTGTTACCCAATTATCGAACAAGAGTTTGTATTTTATGATGAGTTTCTAACTTGTTTTAATTTTTGGGGTTGGATGTGATAACATATTTATGGGATGATTTTAATTTTTGTTTTCAAATATTTATTTTGAATATGTTACATTCAATTGAGATGTGAAATTAGGTTTTATTGATTTTATTCATTTTTAGTATCAGATTTTATTCTGTTTTGGTTTTTACTTATGTTGTATTATTAGAGGATTTTATTAGGATTCTCCCATCCATATGAATTCCAAATTTCCGGTAGAATTTTTATATATTTCCACACTTAATAGGTATTTTACCTCCAGATAATGGACAATTTATTCATGGATATGATAATGAATATTACTTGAATAATTACATTTAATATGAGATGTTTTTATATATTTGGTGATTCATCCAATTATTTTATTCTTTATCTAATCTACATCCCTCCCACCTCTTGAAATGAGTTGTTAATACAATTTCTTATTAGTTTCCGTGGAATTTTACTAAAAAATATCTAAGGGTAAAACATATCATAGTGGGAATGCTTTTAATACACATGGTCACTATTGTTTTATTTATTTATTTATTTTTTTTATTTATATATTGTCACAATAAACTAAATTTTTAGATTCTTATATGGGATGAATGTATATTGGTTAAGATTCATAATTTTATTTGGGGATGGATCCAAACCGTGGTGAAATTGGGAGAGATGTGGTGGGGAGTTATTTTGTTGAGAAGGGTCATGAAACAGTATTAAGGGTCTATGTTGTGGATATTTTTAGTGAGAGGTGACCTCTCTTGCCTTTATTTTGTTGTTATTGCATGGTGTGGATGGACATTTATAATATATTGGGTTAGTTGGATATGTCCCTTTTTCTTATTCATGACAGTTTCAACGTGTTCCTATGACCACACTATAGTATGGACATACAAAGGTGTGACATGGAATAGAGAACAAAAATGTGGTTTGGAAAGAATATTGTGTGGGGTGCACCCTATAATGGTTTATCATATCATTTCATGGTTATTGTCTACAAAGATTACAATTTATGTGATTTTACCCTTCTTATCTGCTTCTCCTTTAAGTGGATTCTCCACCCATCTCCCCTACCCCTCCGAGGTCTTGGATTATAAGATATCCCTAGAGTCTCATCCTTCCACCTTATTACTTTTAAGAACATCCTCCATTAATTAAAGATTAATTTTAAGGAAATAATATCATTTTTTAATTTTATTCTACCATCATCCATTCCCCAATGATTTTATCTCTCCTGAAAAACTTATTTCCCATGGGGGTGAATCTTGGGATATGGATTTCATTAATTTGGGGTATTAGTTATATTTTTTTTTCAAGGTTCACCTTCATTAATGATTTTTTTCCATTCCAATGATGGTGAATTTTCATCAATGAGTGAGGAATGTTTTTCTGATCATCAATTATTTTTCAATTAATTTAGTTCATGAGGATTTTTTATCTAATTGTTGAGAAATATATACATATGTGATTATTATATTGGATTTTTGAGATGTTTTTATGTGATATAACACATAGTATAATGCTTTTTAAGATAGGTTTTTCTTATTTTTAGTGATTTGTTGAGATAAATGAGTTTGAGAATGTTCATAAAGGGTTTTCTATGAATGAAAATAGATGTTTAAAGGTATTTGACCATGTTCAGTTCATGAAATTAATGAAAATATATTTTTTGTAAAATATTGAAGAGTTATATAAATATTATTGTTTTCTAAATGCGTTTAAATAAATCAGCAATTATGTTCTAAATTAATTAAAATTTTATTTCCAAAGGTGATTTGATGAAGTTTTAAAATAATGATTTTAAATTGAGAAACCTGATTTGGTATCTATATTCTATTTTTATAATGTCATGTTGAACACATTACAAATAAATTTTCCTCTATGTGTTTCATAACCTATGTTATTCTTCTTATTTGATTACGCATGATTTATATTGTGATTAAAAACAGATATTGTATAGTTACTAAAGTGTGAATAATTTGAAAATGAGTACATTTTTAAGGGAATTAGAGTTTAGATGAGAATTCATTTTATTATTTATTTATTTGATCATCACATTATTGCGTTATATTATCACTTATGACTATTTTCAATCATGGAAAACCAAATTAATGAGAGACGACAATATTTATCATAGAGTAATTGGTACACATGATGATATTATAAACCATGTTCTATAATATTAATGTGTTAGTGGGGATCCATTAAGAAAAATATGTTGGCATGGGATTAGGGAATATATTTGCCTACTTTCGATTCAATGCATTCTAGTAATTTAACCCATGTTATTTTTTATCTAGGACCATTTAACCAGATTATATAATATATTTCTCTTGATTCATTGTTCTGTTGTTGATAACATGTAGTCAACTATTTCATATTCTTATTTTCAACACCTCTTTTGATTGACCCACTTGGTACCATTGTCCAAGGTCTTCATTTCTATTCATTATTGAAATGTTTCCATATTGGGTTCACTTTAATTTCATCAGATAAATTATATTCTTTAAAAGGTTATTTTTTATAAATGGATTTAAAAATTTATTTAGAATGAAAGAAATGAATTTCAATTAATGTCTATTTTTTCAATGATGGTTTTAGTGTTGATTTTTAACTGGTTTATTTCATTTGTGTTTTTATATGAGAAAATGTTATTTTTATTTGAAAATAAAATGACATATTGCATGCATTTTTTATTTATCAAGAAATCATTTTTTATGGAAATCGAAATGACCCTAACTGAGATATTATCTGAGAAGAACTTCTTGAACACATTGGTGGAGTTAAATTGGTCTTGGTTTCTTCCACACTATGCATAAAAATATATATGTATGAAACCATTATTTTTTATTTATGGTTCTGGGATGTGAGATTATAATTTTTTATACTAATTTTTGTATTGTATTTGATGACATGGAATTTTTAGTGTAACATAGGTGTCACATAGAGATGGTTGTTAGTAGTTTTATTTTCATTTTTCGGGACTCTTATGTATCATCCATGGAGGATAAAATCCATCTTATTTTCATTTTTAATATTTGATGTTGTTTATTGTTTCATTTAATATTATTTAGATTTCTTTTCAAACTGTAACATATTTTTAAATCTCATTTTTATATGAAATTTCATATATTATTAATGGATATCTGATTTAAAAATGTGTTATTAAGGAATTATGGGAGGATTTTTTAATTTAACTATTGGATTTTAATTTTAAAATTGTTCTCATTTGTTATATTTTTATTCAAATGATAATTTTTCATCAAACAATTCCTAATAAAGAACCTCATGCCTTTCAATGAATTAGATTTGGTTCTTGGTTTATGGGTTTTTTTGGTTGGTTTGTGATAATCTGGGAGTGAATGGCTTCAACTACTGAGTTCTGGAAAATAAAATTCTATACATTCAATATCTTTTAGAATGAATAGAATCTAAATAAAGGGTAATTCATTCATATAAAATCACAACCATAATATAAGATTATTGGACAATACCATTCAGATTATAAATAAATGTAATCTAATAAATTATGACTTCATTATTGTATGGATACATTGACAGTAAAAATAAAACAATATTGGTCTCACTCAGCATATATAATTGAATAATTTTTTGATATAATAACTATAAATGTAATCATTGGGAATAAATATCAAGAACTAACTATCCAAAATAAACATTCACACCCTTATCTAGGGTAGAGTTGACAATTGATTTTGTAATATAATGATAAATTGACGTTTCACATCAATCCTTGATGAATTTATCATTTTCAACAAATCATATATTATTATAGTTTCTCATACTAGATTACATTTATATCACATTAGTCTATCATTTGAATGATATTACATAGGAATGTACTCTACCTGTTTTCTAACCAGTAACCAAATTATTTCTCATAAGTGAATTATAAATTTATTTATAATGAGTTAATAATAACATTCATATGTAATTTAGTGCAAGAAAACACAAATTACTCTATATCAGGAGATTTTAAATTAATAAAATATATAAAACCATTAGATAAATGTTTATTTGGGTAAATAGTAACATCAAAAACCTATATCCAAGGATGAAAATGTTGTACCAATATGTTATATCTATAGAATATACTCCAATATTGGGATTAGTATTCTAGATATACCACATATGTGATATCACCATAATCTCAGGTTTAACTGTAACATAAGTGATGGAAAAGTTTTTATTTTGTACAAGACTTATACTATTGGATTAATATAGTAACATTCACACACATTCCTTAATCATAAGAAATGGTTTGTTAATTTATATATGATAGAGTGTTTTACTATATAAAATCAATATCATGATGATGGTTTTGTTTTTCAGAGTAAATATTAAAAAATTTGTCAAAAGTTATAACTCTATAAAGTTTTCAAAGAGGAAAATCAGGTTCATTTTAGTATATGATAGAAAAAAAAAATATTATAAGATTATTTAATACCCCATGACCATATAATTTATTTATTTTAAAATAAATAATATCTCTTCAATATCTTGAGATATAGGCAACATTGGTTTTATGAAAAACTGATTACTATATTAAAACATTAATATTTTAAATGTAAACACTATAATCTTGATGTTATGTTTGATGGTGTGAATATGACTGACTAATTTATGAAAATATATTGTTTAAAAATGTTTAGGTTTTATCTATTTATTATAAATAATAAGATAAAAATAAAAATAAAATTAATTGTTTTCTGAAGACCTGTATTTTTTCAAAAAGGCAGTTTAGTTATACACTGTGAACATAATATAAATTAATTCATCCAACTTTTATAAAATTTATTTGAGAAAATGATAATAATATTTCAAATCATTAATTCAGAGATTAATTACTGTCTATGTTTCTTATTTTTTATGAAATGATTTATTTTTTGAGTAATAGTGAAAAATATTTATTTATTTTAACTAGATTTTCATTTATATTCTATAAAATTTTCAATTTTATTTTAATATAGTTTAAAATTATAATTTGTTCAATTATATTATAATAAATAAAATATTTTTCATTTAATCAAATTCATATTAAATTTCGATATTAAAACGTTCTTTACTTCTGAGAATTTTCTCTTTGGAAACCCACATTTTCATCATGTATGTGGGTATAATTTTAAATTTAATTCAACTACATGTAATAAATAAATATATAAAAATTAATTATAAAATATCTATAAAATTTTATTCTTTATCAAATAATGTCAACTTAATTTTTTACCATTGTGAATTGTATGAACAGTAAAAATTAATTACCTTTTTTTGGATAAAACTTATTTACCACGGGGTCCAACAAAAATAATAAGGGATAATGTTCTTACCAACTCATCCAACACACATTTTATAGAAATATTTTGGACTTATAATCTAAAATTTTATATAACTATCGATTTTCAATGATTTTTCCTGAAAAAATGCTGGTCTCACTTTATAATTTCAATCATTCCATGTGTGTTATATCCCCTCTACTAAAAATGGCAACCCTTCTTCTCCCCTGTTCACACATTAAAATCCATTTTTAAGGAAAAACTAAAAAAATAAATTATTTATTACTCTCCCAATATCATATATCCCCTATATTTATTATAAATCCATCATAGGAATGATTTTGGAGCAATCATGATGAGGTTATCTGATGAAACGATACGATTCTTAAATGATCTTTTATAATCAATTTCATCCATCACCCCTTTAAAATATTATTCAATACTAATTATATAACAATAAAATTATCCCCCACATAATAATTTTTATAATTTTAATTTCACAACCCAAATACACCCCCCTTCCATCAAATGGTAAATGAAATCATCAATCATGTGTACGTAGGGATACCACCTAATGAACCGATGTAAATAATTTTCTATAAACACCACCCAAAATGGAAATAATGATTGATTTAATGAATGTATATAAATTTTTTATGTTATTATAATTATTTAAATAGGGTATAATATATAAATTCTTACCTTCTAATCTACTTACATTTCTATAACATCAGCCTTGTGTACGGAGGATATCCGCATCACAAAGCGATGTGATTAGTTTTTCACTTATGCATTAAATGTAATGTATTAAGGATATATTTAACTATTAAACATGATATATTTGAAATAATATTGATTATATAAAAGTAATATATCCTCTATTTCCATTCCAATTCACTTGTTATGTAATTAATAATGTTACTTGTGTGTATGTACTATTAACTATTTAAATAAAGAAATTTCATCCACTCTCGATATTCAAATTCAAATATTTATTTTAAAATTATATATAATTAAAAACAATTTATAAAATAAAAAAAATTATTAATATGAATAAAAAATATAATATTCCATATAAATGGAACATTCATGTTACAACATGCATGAGAAAAAAAGTACTTATCAACCAAATCAAAAGTAATAATAAAATATTACTAATTAATGAGTTCTAAAATGTATTAAAAGGATCATATATGATATTATATATATTAATATGATTGCTCTCTATGATTGAAAATTGTTTAAAACCACAACACCTGATTTTCAATCAAGATCATCTTAAAGGAAACATGATGTAAGGGACATGATCACAATTTTCCATCATTGAGACATGTTTTAATGTGATGCACTAATTCTTTTTTTATACTGTATATAATATCAAATATTCATATTATATAATGAATAATTAATACATCCCGGAATTTTATGATTTAATTTTAATTATTTCATCTGATGTTATTTTACATGGAAATTACAATGTTAAAAATAATTTCATAAATCAATTTATTTTCATGGATTTATATTACATATACATTGTCTTTAAAATAATAAAATTATGTGTGTAAAGGTTTTTTATGGTATTGTGTTTTATTTTTATGTTTTTTCTCAATATTAACATTTTATACACATAATTATTTCATCTATTAATTATCTCCCCAAGAATATTGTCATTGTAATAAAATTTAAATCTGGATTGTTGATACATAAATTTTCTTGAAAGGAAATTATTTAATAGTTGTATAATAATGTCAATTAATTTTATTATTCTTCGGTTATTTATGATTTTTTCAGGTAATAGTACCTTATTTTATACATTGGAACTTAAAAATATTGAGAAATGTTTTTAAGGAAAAAATGAAATCATTTCTCTCTTCAATCAAATATCTATTTTAATCGAAAGACTACATATTCTAAAAAAATTTCATTTTTAAAAAATTTGAAAAAAGATCTATGAAACAAATTTACCCGTGTTATTATTTAAATAAAAATTAAAGGAATATACATGTAATTTTCCAAATAATGAATTTTTTGATTTAAAAAAAAAGAAATGATTCTTTATCTCAATATGAATGACATGTATATAAATTTCCACCATCAAGGAAAATTAATGTTTTTAAGATTACATTACACGTTTAAAATTTTATTATTCATGAAAATTATTTTAAAAATATTCTATGAACATTTTGTTTGAAAAATTAATTTCAAGGATTTTAGTCAGAATATCCCACAATAATATCATTTTTACACATGGTTTACCTTTTTCTATAATTTTTTTAAGGAAAAATTTATTTTACATATATTAATCAATGGTATCCAACCTTTATTGTAATTAATATCAACCTAGGGATATACTGTTTTAATACTATACTTATTATTTGTCTGTAAGGTATTTGATTATTCTGGCCTTGGAAAATATAGATATACCGTTTCTTGATTGATTTGTGTCAGAATTATAATTCAATTTAAATATTCACTTTATTAAATTCACTGGACATTATATTTTATATAAATATCTATATTATTTATCCAAATTATATATATTACAAAAACAATATATCATTTATTTATATAATATTTTAATTTGAATGGTATATGATAGACTTGGGAAATAATTATTAATTTTTATTCTTTAATAAATACATTAATTTATTGATAATATATATTTTTCATTAATTAAATTGATAATATTATATAAGAGGAATGCTTTGGACATACAGATATGGGTGGGACCCGAAAATAGAAATCCCCTTAATGCATGTGTTGTGTCATGATATGAATCAGTTTTCTAGCCTTAGTAAAATGGGGTTCTTGTGTATACATACCCATTAATATTAAATTGCCTTATTAAAGGTAATAATAGTAACAATATCTTGATTTCTCCTATCATTACATCCAACAATTAATAATTCACTTCATCAATAATTTATTTATTTTTGTCCTTAAATTTTTTTCAATGATATTACCTATGGATGTATTTCATTTTCTATTTATTGATTAAATATAATATTTTTTCACTTCCATAACTGTCGATATTAATTATATATTATATAATCGTGATAGTAATGTTGTTTATTAAATTGTTTGTGTATTTTGATATTTACCCATCCATATTGATTATTCATCATTTATTTATTTATATTTACCCATGATATCATAAACTTTTTGTATCACTTACTAAGTATTTAAGATCACCCTTATTTTTCTATTTCCCCAATATATGAAGAAAATTTATTTTATTAAGTTCAAATATGAAATCAAATCCAATTATTATGGTGTGTATATTATTTCCTTATATAAAATTGGTATCATGTTTGTATCTGGATCTCCAAAACATCTAACATGATCACCCCATTAGTATTTGAACCCTTCTACCTATGATAATGTATTAAAGTAGACATTGGATTTGGATATTATATTATGTGTTGTTATATTTGGTATCCAATAAATTTTAGTAGAAACCTTGTGAAATCGATCTGGGAATACAACAATTTGGAAATATATCCCTACGATTTCCTTGAGGATACGTATATAAGAATTTTCTAATGATTTGATAAGGTTGAGATTATGTGGTTTTTCTGGTGAATAAAAACCACTACCGATACTATAGGTTTACATGGTTCTAGAAATGTTATACCTTGGAGTAATAACTCTAAAAATGATATATGGGGATTTATCAAATCATCATCAGCTACATGAAAATGGGATATTACATAGATAATTGAAATTTTCATTACAAAAAATTATGAATGATTTAGAAAGATGATGATAATTAATTACCAAGGATAAACCTATGTTTCAATAGATTTAAAATATGGTTTCATGATTTTTACATCTTATAAAATATTATATGGTCTTCCAAGTCTAATTTTTGTTTCTCAAAATATGAGTTTTAGTATTAGTCAATGGATAGATCCCGAAATAATAATGTTAGCAATGAACATGAAATAAAATGTGGTGAAAATGAATAAACAAATGGAATGATGAAAAGTGTGAATGATATCATGATTATTTCTGACCAGTTATTTCCAAATATGATTGAAAACCTAAACCATAACCCACTATCAGACTCACCAACAAATATAAGGCTTGGGTTCACAAAATATAGAGTGGTAGGGACTATAAAATATTGAAGGATCAATTTCCTTCACGTTATAAATAAATAAAGAAACAACTGAGAAGTTTCCTCAAAGGAATAGTGAAATATTTTATTTTTGGAAGATAATTAAATATATCAACAAAATGTTGACTAAACATGAAGCAGATGATAGAAGGAAATAAATTCCATCTATAGGATATATTTATAGTTTATTTTCTTATATGTGGGGAGCTTATGAATTATCCATGTAAATTACATCTCCTAAAGGATAACTCCAACAACAAAGAAGAATATGTGTTAAAATAAAAATTATGAACAATTTTTATTTTTGTATTAAAAAATTAAATTGTAGAAGTATTTTTTTCCAAATTTTATTCTAGATATACAAATAATGAAACATATAAGGGTTATATTGAATATTAGAAGAATATATATCTTTATTACCATATGAGTTATAGATAACATCATGGTTTTATTATTTTAATGTTGTTCATATGATTATATTCTTAAACACCCCTTTTAAATATTTTTTTCTTATCAATGTATCAGGATTACCAATATTTTGGGAGATGTTCATGGAAATTAACTTCATTGGTTTAGTATATGTTATAGTGAAAATGTTATTTATAGATGTATTTTCTTATATTTTTTGGCATAATTTTAAAAAAATTTGGTAACCCTTAGGAGTTATCTTATCTTAAATTTTGAGTCCATCATGGGTTATTAGAATTGGATAACATAATTGAAATTTTATTAAAATAGTTTTAGAAAAAGGACAACATGCATGTTAGGTGATAACCCATCGTATTTGGTAAGAATGTGGGGCTTGAACACAAAACTAAAGAATGACTATGGTGTTCTGCTACCACTACCATGTAGATGTTATAATTAATATGTGATTATTTATACATAAATGTTTTTTATGTAAAAGTATTAATGTTGAACATGTAGTGTTATTTTTTTGGTTTAGAGATTAATTTATTATATTAGATAACTTCTTAGACTAATATTGTATTTGGAAAATATTTAGAGACATATGGAAGGACCTTTCACTGTTTTATAGATAACATAATCTGTTAAAATGAAAATTATGTACACTGGGAATAAAAAAATTTAGGATATTCATTTCATAATGTATGAGAGGAGGTGTAAATTAATAGAAGCACAACCAAATAATTAATATGTTCTAATTAAATATAAATATATCATGTATATTTTCTTATTAATTTATATAGTAACATAATCCCAAATAATTAAGAAAATGATCATGAAACTAAATTGTTATCATATTCCCTTCATATCTAATGAATAAAATAGTCTTCAAAATCATCATATATTTATTGTTTTAGGTTCTTAACATTAAATTGACCATTAAATTACATATGATTCATTAACCTTACCATTATCTATAATTATTTAATCTTTTTTTCTATATCCATATCATTACATTGCACCGATGTGGGTTTTCAGAAAATTGATTTTCAGATTTCAAACCATTTTTTTCAAGTGTAACATTAAATTTTGAGGATTACATTTTTTAAAGGTGAAGTGAATATAACACATGAACATTTTATGAGAGAAAAATCTTATTTATTAGTATATATAAAATGATACACCACTAATAGAAGAAAATTTAACACCCCAAGTCATTAAGATATATTTTATTTTAAATAAATTAAATCTCTTCGATTTCTTTCAATGCTTGCGATGTTAGGTTTAAACAAAACATAATACACTATTAAAATATTAGTATTTAAATTGTGATATCTCTAACACAGACATCAAGTTTGTCCATATTAATTTTATTAACATATTATATAAAATATATGGTTTTTATAAGTTCTTTTTATGTCTATTGATTGAAAATTAAAAGTAAAAAACATTTTAATGAAAAATAGATGTTTTTTCAAAAAGTGTATTTTTTCTAAAAGGAGGTTTGGTTACGCATTGTACACAATTTATATTAATTTTAATTTTTTCATCAAATTTATTTTGAGAAAAAAATTTAATTTTGAAATATTCTTAAAAAAATTAACTTCGGATTAGTTTTTGTGAATTATCATGATATGTTTCCTTTTTTGATGAATAGTGAAAATACTCATTTTTATTGAAAATTACATTTTCAGTTAAATTATTTACAAATATAAATATTATTTTAAATTATATTTAATGTTTAATTAGTTAAAATATATTATATTAAATAAAATTTTTCTTTGTATAATCATCTTTATATGAAATTTTGATATTAAATACTTCTATACTTAGGAGAAACTCTTCTTTGGATATCGGCGTTTTGGTTGTGTCTGTGGGTATAATTATTAATTTAATTCCTACACTTGAATAAATTTTATTTGGAAAAATGGTTTTCATGTTTATAAAGATTATAATTTATATTAATTAATATTTTCATCTTTATTTTTAGCCACTATGAATAGAAAATGTGGTAAAAATTAATTATCACAGTTAAGGAAAACTGATTTACTAGGGGTAAAACTAAAATGATAAGAATTAAAATGTACTAAAGAATTTTACAAAACCCATTTTGTGGAAATATTTTCAAACTATTTTATATAAGGTTATATAATGAGCCATTCAGGAAGCCTGTATGGTGAATTAAATATTGTTATAACTTTATCTTTTAAAAATTTCAATATTTGTCCTCTCCCCCACTTATAAAAGGCCACCCACTCTCTTTTCCTCTATAGAAAAATACTTGGATAATACAATTTATAACAAAATACCATATTTATTCCAATTATAATAGATTATATCCATTTTTTCATTATAAATTCATCCTAGAAAATAGACGTGTTCAAACAAAATGAGGTCACCCGAATACTGGGTAATGTTTCTAAATTAACTTTTTTAGTATATCTCACAATAAAATTCATTAAAAAAATATTAAATTATTGTAGTATAATAAAAAAATTATATATTTTACTCATGTGGTAATATAATAATGGACTAAAATATATTCCTCACATATTTCATCGAATGGACCAAAAAAATCATCCCTCGTGCGTACATCAGATTACTGCCTCATGAACCGATGTATCTCATTTTCCATAAACACCTCTCATGGTTGGATAATATGAAAGATTCAATATATATCTATATATAATATAATATATTATTGTATAAATTTTATTATTATATCATATATACCTTTTCTATTTCCAGGCAGTTGAAATTACAATAATATCTCTTCTGTGTATAGTGGGACACCCCCTCACAATGTGATGTGAGTTAATTATCATTTATTATTTACAATGAATGTAATAATGATAAATTTAATGAATATATTTTATTTTTTTAAATGATAATAAATATTTAAAATTAATACATAACCTAATAATAAATCCTTTCATAATGTATGGAAATGGTAATGTCACTCGTGCGTACGTACGAGCTACCGTCTCTATGAAACGATGTGATCCATTTTCAACATTCACATTTCAATAATGATTATAAAATTTTATGTAATTAAAAATTAATATTTATATCATTAATATCATTGTATGGATGATGTAAAAATATAATATTCTAAATAACTGGAACTTTCATGTTAAAAATGCATGAGAAAATATGGTTATTAACAGACAAAACAATTGTAAAGATAAAATATTATAAATTAACATGTTGTAAGATGTTCTATGTGGATCATATATAATGTTTTAAATATTAATATGGTTCATTTATAAGTTAATAACATGTTTAGAAAACTATAAAAGAGGTTAAACCATTTTCAACTAATGGGAAGCATGGGGTAAGGTTCTTCATATCAGTAATTATTCATTGATGAATATTGTAATTTTATTCACTTAATTTTTTTATTCTGTATATATTGTCCCCATTTTCCAGTAGTATAATGAAAAAATATATGCATTTTTATTTTTTAGGTTTCAATTTGAATTATTTCAGATTGGGTGTTCTGAAACAAAAATTAATAAGTGGAAATGTATTTCATAACTCAATTTTATTTGTAACACCCTAATGTTCCATGGTACCCTTCTCTTTGAATAATGCAATTGCATTCATTTTATGCAACTTCGAGTTCTATCTCACCAGGACCAATCAAACTAGTACTTATGAATAGTAATAACCACTTTTTATAATTTTCTTAATTTTATTTTTCAAAATAGCCTTCAGTTTTGGATTCAAAATATCAAAATTTTCTTAGGGTGAATTTTTGGTATGTTTCTGAAAACATTCAATTTTTTATGAATTCTGAATAACACTATGTTATTTTTTAAACTGACTTTTTATTTAAATAATTAATTATTTTATTTAAATTTTTTTAAGTCAAAATAGATACATATACATATATTAGTTGATTGTAATTCATTGGAGTCGTTTTATAATAAAATTAGATGTATAAAATTTTATTTAACTTTTAAATGTCATTTAACCACCTTCTAGATAGGTTAGAAGATTTTCATAAAATGTAATTTTACAACTTCCATGAATGATATTCTAAAAATCCATGAGGCATGGTTGAAATCAGTAATTAGAATTTTGTTCAATAGGATGAAAATAATTTCTTGTGAATAGTAATTATTGAATTTTATTTACCACGGTTAAATGTAAATGGTGTAATTTAATGTAAAAATGATATTATAATTACCCTAACACATGTCCTAATTATATTGGATAAGTGCATTTCGACCAAAATCAACCATATAAATAATATATGATGCTTTTTCTCAACATGAATAAGATTAGGACATTTATTTTTATTTTCTTTAGAGATGTGATAAAAGTGTTAAATTCAATGTTTACTACCTAAAACTATTTCAATATAGGGTTATACATAAGATAAATTAAACTATAAATATAAATTATAAAGATATGAAGATTCCTACATAATTGTATATTATTTATAACTTTCTGAAATTAAATAATTAAATTAATATATGACACAATGATGATTCATTATATATCATATTATTGATTGATAAAAATAATTGATATTATAAATATTAATATAATTTTAAATTGAGAATTTTTATGTATTCCATGAATTTTAATGTTTATTTTTACATGTTATCATTAATTAAATTATTTTTTTTTGCAATGTGATAATTTTGTTATGACTCACAAAAACCAATACTAAATAGTGTCAAAATTGACATAAATGAGTCTTTAAAACAAATACTATATTATTAATTCATATAATATTCATAAAAAAATATGGTTTGTCCAAATTACATAGATAATGATAGATATATCAATAGTTAACCACATTGGGTTCACTTGGCATTTTATAGTAGGTTTATTAACCATTTAATATAATAATAACTTAATACAGGGTAAAAGTTAAACTATATTTTTTTTAATGGTTGGGGTCGAAGCCTCATTTTTATTATTAAATCAAAGCAAAGTCCTCTTTTTAACTGGGTAGAGGGAAACCCATTACATAGCCCGAAGGCCCAGTGGGCTTGTAGCCCATTACATAGCCCATAGGCCCAAATTCTAAGGTCAATTCACATTCTATGAATAGTAACATGCGGCTACAGTACCACACAGTATCGTCGCCGCTACAGTGCCCTGCCGCCGCTACAATGCCCGCTGATGAACAGTGTCGCTGCTACTACAATACCGCTACAGTACCTACGCCCCATGGGTTTTGAACCCCCATTTTCCATGTAGTATTACGGGGTGCTTACCACTAAGCCAAACCCAACTACATAAACTATTTAACAAAGAGTTAAATCTAAATGATAAGGATAATATGGTAAACTAATCATGTCTAAAACCTATTGGTTGAGAGGTTTTAGACCAATCCCCACTTTAGCATCAAAATAAATCCTTTTGTATCAATTATAAATTGAATATGATTGTATAATAAAATAATATTTCTTGCATTTGATAAAGTGACTCTCACCTCTCTTATAAAAGCATACCTACTCCACTCAATATCACACCTCAAAATCCATGTGGATTAGCGAAAACCTATTAAAATATACTCACAACTACCCTCACTTTGACTTAGAGGCCTTACACTGATCATAAATCAACCTAAAGAGCCTTTTTGATCAAATCAAAAGGAAGAATACGAAGAAGAGGTCATAAATTCATCATATATTTCAATGTTCTTTTGTTCTTCCACTTCCTATTACTTTTTTGTTTCCATACCAAAATAAATTAATCATGTACTATATACTTAATTTTATATTATAATAAATATGGTATAAACATATTCATTATTCTATCAATCATGTGAATGACATAGTCACCATACGTGCATACGTACGCCTTACCATCTCTACATTGTGGTGTAGTTTGTTATTCAATAGTTCATTATCTAGACAGGTATAATAATGAGTATAATTAATTTTTATAATAAATATAACTGGTTAATTATTCTGTATATGTGATATAACATCAAATTAAATATGATTTCACCATCAATAGAATGATATTGTTGCTCGTGGGAACGTATGGATTACCGTCTCCACCAACACGATGAGATTCATTTCCCATCCTAACCATTCAAGAATAAATTTTATTTTATAGATTAAAATAATGTTTATGAACTTAATATCATTATGGATATAAATTAAATACACCTGATCCATAAAAAACATGATTTCTGTAGCAAAACATATAATGTAAAATGAATTAGTTAACACCTGAAAAAATGATACCACTGAAATATTATTAACAAATAAAGATTAGAAGACTGTATATAATACCATATTTATGAATATGGGTCTTTTATAATTTATTAAAAATAAATTTACTATTATAAATGAGGTTAACTTACCCTTGACCAAGGAAGAGTACAAGGTAATGGTTATTTCTACGATCTCTTCATTATCTGAGGTTGTTTATATGTGAGTATCAACTAGGGCCCCTTTATAATCCACATATGTGTGTCTTAAAATTGTATTTTAAAAACAATTAATACTTCCTAGACTATGGGTTAAAGACATTTATACCATTTTCAACTTTTTATAAATTTTTTATAAATGAATTTTTCTGTCATTTTCGAAACAATGCATTTTACAACCCTTTCGACAAAATTATTGAAAGAATTTTTTTTAACTTATACAGTGAGTGTGGATATTTTCCACCATTATAAATCTTTTGAATCTTCCCTTATAAAATAATAATAATATTTTAAAAATAAATTTTTTCATTTATAATTATGTGACTTTTAAATGATTTCAAAATATAATGAGATATTTCTCTAAAATTGTATTGATTTCATGTATGTCAACATCCATTGATGGATTTTACAATTATTGGAAGTTGATTTATTATAATAAAATATTTCATATTATATTGAAGGTTTTTTGCTATTTTCAAATGTGGAGGTGTTATTTTTATAACATTCATGGTTTATGGTAACAATAATAACATTTTTTATACCAATTTAAAAATGAAAGTTTAAGTTAACATTCACCTTTTCATATGTGAAATGCATTAGACATAGAATGTGACTGGTGGAGCCCTCTTTTTCTCCATGATGCATCAGTAAGTCTCATAAGACAAACAAGTGTCTTGGTATAAGGAATTTACAAAATATTATTTGTTTTCTTGGAACTAGGACTTGACTTTGTGGTTATGATTTCTAGAATTATGCATTCTATCATTATGAAATTGGTTATTGATATTACATGTGATTATTCGACTAGTATAATATCCATTTTAATAAATAAATAGAATTATTTTGTTTATATTTTCAATATTATCCTGATGTTTCTATTTAAAAGTATTGTGTTTTAATCATATACATTTCCATAAATATTAATGCTTATTTATGAAAGTTTTCGGTATATTTTTATCTTTACTAAACATCTGAGCTCACCCCTTTCTATGTTTTATTTCTCCCAGGATGTGAAGAAGTATGTTGTGATTAAACTATAGGGATACACCATGGGATATGAATATGTTCAAAGTGGTCACAATGTTATTTTTTTTCCTTTTCATTAGGCAATATTACACTTATGTATGTATATTTTACTTCCAAGGATAATAACCTAATCGGTCTTTTGAGACTTGATCTCTGGTGATAATCCCAATGTTATGTAATGATTCATTGACTCTTAATAACTATATTTGGGTCCTTATAGATAGTATGATATGATGTTTAGTAAAAAACATGGAAGCTAGATTTATAATAAACACTGATTAGAGAACATTACCCTAAAATTGACTTTGAGGATTAATATAGATGAACTTTACAGAATTTTTGTAATGTTGAGATTTTTTGTATTTTACAAGAAATACATCCTTGTGTGTATATGATCAGGTAGAGGAGGCTCTGGTACAAATTTTTATATGGTTGAAAACTCTGACAAAGAGTTTCGTGTTTGACCCAGTGTATCCTGGTACAAGAAAATTGGCCTTGCTTCACTCTTGGTTACGACATTCCCGGGTATGTGCTTAGGATAATTCCAATTTCCATTACAAACCATTATAACAGATTTATGAGTAAATAATTCCTCAAAGAAAATATTTTTTTATTATTATGGATTATATGCATACATTATTCAATTTATTTTAGTTATTTTACGATTTTTGAATTATATATTGTGATTTGTAAAATAATCTAGTGTATGCTATTTTTTATAAATGGATCTTAGTGGAAGGAATAGAAACCATATCAATGCATGTAATTCATGTAGGGATTCCCAAACTACTCAAGAAAATTATATTGGAGCTACTGATGAAACAGGTTTTGAACAACATATAACTATATTGGGACAACCCACTTAGGTTTTTAATAATAACCTTACCCGTATGGAGCAACCTGATCCACAATACGGAGGGTCAATGTTAGAAATATTCATCAAGAAACAACCATAAGAATTCAATGAGACTATAAATACAGTTGTAGCTGACCAATGGATAAGTTTTTTAGAGAAAATATTTCATTCTTTGGGGAGTATCGAAAGGGATAATGTTTTCACTGTAGTTCATCTTCTTATAGGATATGTAGATCAATGGTGGTTATTTATTCAGAACACAAAGAAGGATGAAAAAATATCAAATATGTAATGGAGGTAGTCTAAATACTTATTTTAGACAATTACTTTCTTTATGACCATCCAGTAGATATGGAAAAAGAATTTCTCAATATGAGGAAAAAGTAGGATGATAATGTCGCAAAGTTTGAGAATAACAATAAAAGGATAGAAAGTGATGCATTAGATTATATTTGTAACCCAAGGAGTAAGATTGATTGATTCTTTGATGAGTTATAACCATTTATCCATCAAGAATTAATCTCACAATCCTTCTCATCATATGACGATATTGTATCATGTTATATCTAGATAAAAAATGAGTTCTTTATGTCTTAAGACAATAAAAATAGTAAATAGATGAATATATGTACTGAACACCTAGGAAATAGAAATAATGGGAAGAAGGGAGAAGTTGAATTTCCATCATGTAGTAAATGTTGGAATAAAAACCCTAGTACTTTCCTAAAGGGAATGGGAGTCTGTTACAAGTGGGGTGAAAATACCACCAAGCTTATGATAGGAATGGAATGAAAGAGGTTTTCAATGTTGAATGTTATAGTTGAAGAGAAATGGGGAATTATGCTAATGAATTTCCTAAGAACCAAGAAAACATATCTCAGAAAAGGACAAGGGAGTAGTGGCATGTTTATATTATCACTGTTGATGAGGTTGAAGCTAATAATGACATGGTGGATGGTATTTTTATGGTTTCCTCAAATTTATCCAATGATTTAATTGATTCTATTTCATTGAATTGTTTCATCTCATCCTATTTAGTTATGAAAATAAGAGATATCCAATTTTATTTAATAAGGGAGTTGTCGGGGAAAACTATTAAGGGATGTATCATTGCAATAATGCTTTTAGAATCAGTTACCATTAAGGAATACTAACGTGCTTTATCTGCTGATCTCATCGCCAAACCCATGATTTAATTTTATATATTCCTCGATATAGATTGGATTACAGATCATGATGACAAAATCTATTGTATAAAGAAGGATGTTAGAGTTTTTGATGATGATAAGGGGTACCTTATCTATAGAGCAGAAAAGTCACCATCTGATTCTTATCTTGATCCACCCCCAATAACCCTACTAAATTAAATTATTGTGGAATAAGAGAATAAAATAACAATTTGTGGGGAAACAAATGTTCAAATAGAGGATATACCTATTGTTAATGAATATGCTTATTTGTTTCCCGGTGATTTTCCATGACATCCTCAAAATGAAAATATATTTTTTCTAGTAATTTAATTCATGGTTCAAGCCCCATATCGAAGGCCCCTTATAGAATGGACATTGTGAAATTAGTGGAACTAAAGAAAAAAGTATAGAAATTATGTAATAAAGGATTTATTATCCCTAGTGTTTCTACATGGTGATCCCATATTCTTTTCATTAAGAAGAAATATGGATCTATGAGCTTGTGCATTAACTATAGGGAGATCAATTCTATAAATATAAATACCAAGTATCCCCTACCTCTCATTGATGATTTATTAAATCTAAATCATGGAGTTCATTATTATTCAAAGTTTGACCTTCGATCGAGATATCATCAGTTCTGTGTAAAGAATGAAGACATTCTGAAAGCAGTATTTCATACAAGGTATGGGAATTACCTGTTTATAGTAATGCTTTTTGGACTGACTAATGAACCCTATGTCTTCATGGATCTAATGAATAGATTTTTCAAGGAATTTTAGGATGAATTTCTAGTTGTATTTATTGATTATATCTTCGTTTACTCCAAAATAAATAAAGATCCTGAAAATCACTAGCACACTATTCTAATGACTCTATGAAGAAATGAATTATATGGAAATTTTAGCAGGTTTGAATTCTCACTTCAGGAGATTTTTATTCTTGGACATATTTTCTCTAAGTATGGAATCTTTGTTGATCCATCTAAGACAAGATCAATAATATAATGGCCAGAACTGATGTGTATAACTATGGTACACCATTTTACTGGTTCAGCAAGTTATTATTTTTGTTTCATCCAAGATTTTTCTTAATGGGATTACCCATTAACCATGATCACAAGTAAATGGGTTAAATTAGTTAGAAACAAAGAGTGTGGTAATTTTTTTGAATAACTGAAGATATAATTATTCAATGCTTCTATCTTGACTCAACCATCAGGTAATGATGGGTTTGTTATTTAGGGTGATGCTTCAATGAAAGGATATTATTGTGTCCTAATGAAGAATTATAGAGTAATTTTCTATGAATCAATAAAGCTATAAATTAATTATCAAAACAATCCCACTCATTATCTTGAGATGGAATTTGTAATATTTTCTTGGAAAATAAGGAGAAACTATCTCTATGATGAAAAATGTGAGATATATACTAAACACAAGAGTTAGAAGTATATTTTCTCATAGAAATAACTCAACATGAGGAAAATAATATGGCTTGAACTACTCCAATATTATGATTGCACTATATACTACCACCCGAGTAAGTAAAATACGGAGGCAGATGCTTTGAGCAGAAAGAATCACGGAGTTTTGGACAAGATTTGAGTTGAAAGGGAACTTATGTTCATGGATCTAGTAAAGATGGATATGGGAATAATAATTGAATGTGAAACATCAATATATTTTTCAAATGGTTTCCAAACCATATTTACTAAAAAGAATAAAATGATCTCAGAATGATGATGAGGAGTTTCAAAAGAAAATTAATTTTTTGAATGACGGAATATTGATAAACTTTGTATATGAAGATGGAATTTTGAAATTTGGGAAGAGATATTGTGTACCTGATATACCTGATCTAAAAACGGAATTGGAGGATGATGATCATATCTCCAATTTCTCTATACACCCAAGTAGCACTATGATGTATAGATATTTGAAGGATCATTTTTTGTTGGACCACATGAAGAGGGTGATAATTTATTATGTGTCGAGCTGTATGTTTTTTCAACAGGTGAAAGTAGGAATAAAACATCCTAAAGGACTCATGAAACCTCTCCCCATACCTGAGTGGAAATAATATGATATTAATATGGAATTTTTCATGGGACTACCAAAGACTCCTAGATAGAAGGATCCAATATGGGTCATTGTTGATCATCTTACATAGTCAGCACATTTTCTTGTTATAAGGGAAGATTTTACCCTTTAACATTTAGAAAGACTATATATTAATGAAGTTGTAAGACGTAATTTTTTACCCCAATCGATTTTTTCTGATCACAATCCCAACTTTACATCAGGATTGTGGAAAATACTTAAGAAAGACCGAGATATTGAACTTCATTTGAGAACTGCCTACCACCCTCAAAATGATTGACAATCAGAAAGAACTATTCAACCCATTGAAATCATGTTGAGATCTTTCTCACATGACTTTCAAGGTATGTGGGATCAATATTTACCTATAGTAGAATTTTACTATAAAAATAGATTCCATTTAATTATTAAAATGGCAATATATGAAGCTTTATATGAAAAGAGATGTTTCACACCAACTTATTTGGATCATGGTCATGAAATAAAACACATTGGCCCTATACTTGTTGAGGAAACAATGGAAAAAGTGAATATTACCCAAACCCACATCAAAGAGAATGAAGGTAAACGAAAGAGTAATGCTGATATCCTAAGGAAGGATTTGGAATTTCAAGTATGGGATCATGTTTTCATGAAGGTATTTCCCTATAAGGGTGTTGTAAAATTCAGTAAGAAGGGAAAATTAAGTCATCAATACATCAGACCTATTGAAATTATAGATTGAATTATAGTTTTAGCTTATGGTTTGGAAATGCAGCCATGTCTGTCATGATCTGACCAAATGGGGCTCAAGCCGTGACTCCCCAATCCCACCTCTGATTGGCCCGAGGCTGGCGACCACGCCGAGTAGGCTATCACACATATTGGAGGAATTATCCTAAGGTACCTGTACACCCACACCCACATACACCTCCATGTAATAGTGGATAAATATATAAAACTGAATAGTAAATTCATGAAAACAACTATCCCAAACTAGAGTGCAATAACCGTTCAAAATGGGAAAAATAGGGCCCACAAAAAAAAACTACAAAGGAATCCAACCTGCTCGGACGAACTGGTATACTGCCAAAAGAACCACCGGAAAGATCCTTGGCACAACCCCGTTAAGACTCCATGGTTAGTCCCGCTCACTCAGCTCCACCTGCTCCAGGTCCTCCTAGGACAACGTCGAAAGGCATGTGGTCTTTACAAGACATAAACATGTGCGGGCAAAGCCCGTGCAGGGGTGAGTATAACAATACTGAATAGGAACCCCAAAAACCCAAAACAAAAGATAGAAACTGAAAGGAAATGGTCCACTCTTCCTAGCCATAGGGAACCCATATGAGAGAGAAACTCCATTTTGAGACCGTACTTGGCTAAACACAACAAGTTAGCTCATTCCAGGTGTATGGCCATACACACACCTTGAACATCCAGATATACTCAGCTCAGGCACCAAGCCACATTAGTTACAAACCTCATCACCAGTAATTATTCACATCTAAGAGAGCACACTCCATGATCCTTTTCATCCCAGATGACACTCGATTGAGAGATACACTCTATCGGGTCCCACCCAAACATCCCAGATGCTCACCCGAGAGATCACCCTCCTCGGATATCATCACTGAGAAAGTCACACTAAAACAAAAAAAAACAGAACTCCTCGGAGAGGGGATCACTCCTAGGGTCCTCTAGGGGATACCAGAACCCACACTTGTATACAAAGATATCACAATTAGGGGATCACTACTACGGTCTGCTGGGGGATGCCACAACTAGATCTGGCATTCGTAGATCTCAAAAATAAGGGATCACTCCCAAGATCCACTTGGGGATACCAAAACCCGGTGTGTCTCTCGACATAAACACGTCACTCAGATAGTGGATCTTCATACGTGTCACGATGGACACGACGATACTAAAACCCTATCTGGTACATCTCGTGCTCTAGGGGATCGACCTGAAGATGCCGCAACCCTAAGGACACCACATGCTAAGTAGGGGATCGTATAACCAATGATATTGCAACCCTAATATAATCCTCATGTTGAGTAGGGGATCACAAACCAGATGATACCACAATCCTTCTGAGCACTGCCCACTACGATAGGGATCATATTCCTAATGAAGCCAAAAACCCTATGGGTTTAACATGCTATATAGGGGATCACTGCCCATGGATAAGAGGTCACATTGATACCAAGAAACCGATTAAGAGAAACAATACTATAGGATCCTGCTCCGGTACCATTGGAGGGATGCCACATCTCTAACTGATTAAACATCCCATCGAGAGGATCAAAAACCTATAATAAGGTTGTGATGCCGCGCGAACCCGCGTAGGAATGAACCAAGGGAGTACCCTCAACCACTATTGGTCTAAACGTCGCTAACTCGAGCGACTTGCCACAACGCCACACCGAGCACCTCCAAGGCTGATACCAGGGCCACCATCATGATCCACACAGAAAAACATGCAGGATGGGATGTCTACTCACCCGAAATGGAAAACCGGTGGAAAAGGCACAATTCTCTATAGCTAACCATGTGGTTCCCACACTATGATCCTGAAACTCATCAAGAAGATCATACCACTGCGATCCTCTCGGAAAACCACACGGTAATGACTACTCGATCGTCCCAAACGGACACCCGGTGAAATGGTACTATTCACCGAAGCCAGCCCCGGTGAGGCCCACCCCACACTCCCGAAACACGTCAAACAGATCGCACCATTTTGATCCCATTGGAAAACACTTTGGATCGACTACTCATTTATCCAAAATAGACACCTAGTGTAAATGTAACATTTTTTTCCAAAAATGCCAAAACTCAGCTTCATAGGGCCCACACCCTATTCTTTGTAAGAACACTCAGAAACCATCAATAAAAGTCATCCATACCATCATGGTCTCAATTCCATTGATGACACGTCAATCGGACGCTCCGGGAAGAAGATACAATGGCCCGAAGTCAAATAATAATAAAATATTAATATTTTATTCGTCGTTTCAAGCTCTCGGCCCACGATCCCAAAATATTAAACTCCCAATGTCAACTCAAAGGGTTTGCCTTATCGCTAGGGACGCGTCTCCATAGATGGCATGTGATTTGGATCTCTAGGGAGCAAGAAACAGGGGTTTTTAGAACCCCCGTGTATAATAAGAGGGCCAGACTAACCTGGGCCTGCCCACGGCCCTCCGTAGTGCTGGGCAGCGCGCCGCTGCCAAGCTACACTAAGGACACTTCCGTGAATCGCCGGGACCACCCTGGTGCTCTTTTTTCGATCTGGAGGTGTCTGTGCGACCCTATGGACCCCTTCTACACTACTACTAATTCAAAATGAAAAAAATGCAGAATAAACAGGATCAGGGGTTAAAACTCAAATCACCTACCTCACGGGCGAAACGCAGAAGCATCGGGTGCAGAATGATGCATGAGACACACTTGAGCTCGATCTACTGACAATCAGTGCCAAAAACGGCTGACGTAGGCTCCTTCGTGGGACGTTCGTTCATCGGCGAAGAGGATGAGGGGGTGGCATGCAGGTACAATGGGTTGGGGGGAGATGAGAATTTTTAATTTATTTTTATATTTTCAAAATAAACTTCATTTTACCACCCTGCCAACATGCCTCTGACCCGGCACCCGACACCGACTATAATTATATCGCACCTAGGGTAAAAACCGTATCTTGAACGCAATGACACACTCAAAATTGCGATCTGAGACTCTGTTCAAGAGTTATTAGAGACGATCCTCATAATTAAACTTTTCCATTTATTTATGAAAAATCCCCTGGTGGATTTTCTCATAGAAAGCCCGTGCCCGCAAGGTTGACACCCCACATAGGGTAAACGACACGCTCCGGATGAAACTAAGCCCTCATATTCCCATTACGGGCTACTGTTTAGGGGATAACACACCCTATACACATGCATAGTATAACAATACTTAATATTTTTATAAAAATCAATTCCCTATAACACCGGGCCTCAGAATCGCACACCGTCTCCGCACCTAGCTCTGGAATAATTCAGAGGAATATTACAATTTCTGACAGAACCAAAACCTGAGTCTCTACATCCTCCCCACCACAGAACATTTCATCATCGAAAAGCCATTAGCACAAGGAAAAAAACTTGACTCTCAGTTTGGTCTCTAACGCCAATGAGTGCACTAACAGACACCCCTGGCCGAACACATAAGTTAGAGGGACTCATCCACCACAACTCAACACTATCATCTTTGCGTGACACTGACTCACCTGCACATTTTTAATAGCATCACAAAAATGTGTCTCGGTGGGGTAAGGATCTCTCTTCCTCGCACATATGAAGAACACCAAACAACACCAACAAAAGGTCTTACCAATTCCCTGAATAAAACTCGAGCAAGCAAAAGATATGGAAGAGTACGATAAATAGTGTCTATCAAACTACTGATGAAATTTGAAAGGTCACAAGGTGAACCTCTATCCATATGTGGATCCTCTGGATCAACAGCCTCTAGGGCATGCAACTATCCTTGCCCTCACCCTGTAGCTCCCTGAGCTCGGTGTGGACCACCTGGGGGTGGTGGTTGTGGCATTTGATACCGCCTACCACCTCCTGTTGCAGCACTAGCTTCATCGCCACGTTCGCCGCCCTGCGGAACGCCAAACTCGAGACATTGCCTCTACCAAGGTGGTATTTCGACCGACTCCCCCTCAACAGTATGGTAGGTCGGAAAATCTCTATCATGATATCCTCTACCGTCACAAGAGTAACACCACCTCTCCTGCGGTGACAAAAACTGGCCTGCGAGCCCTAAGCCTCAGATCCTCCATCCTAGGGTCGACTCTTGAATTGTCGTAGACGTCCGGGCCCCTAAGTTTGTTGTCAGCTACTAGATGTAGATCCGACTGACGAAGTCTCAGCTCTCACGTTCCTAGCACTAACAGGTAGGATCTACTCGACCAAAAAGCTCTCCACCACTAGGACTTGCTCCAGCACACCAGCATAGCTGGGAAGACAAAAGGAAACCACACTTGAGCGGATTTCTCTGTGAAGGCCCTTATCGAAGGTCTGAGCCCTAAATAACGAGTCTTGAACCATTTCTATGGAGTAACACGATAGTTCTGTAAACCTCACTGAGTACTTCGACATAGCCATGCCCTCCTGGAGAAGCTGTAGATGCTCCTGAATCTGTACTGACCTCAGCGCCACTAAATGGAACTCTTCAGTATAGATCTTCTCAAACTCTACCCATGTGAGCGTCCCCTCATCATGGGAATACATCACCAAAATCCATCATCACATTGTCGAACCATGCAAGAAGGCTCACCGCTAAGACCACCATCTGATCTGGGAGGTGTCCTCACTTGGTGGAAAACTCTTGTGAATGCTTCAAGGCAGTCATCAACTGTCTAGGGGTATTGTTCACTCTGAAACCTCAAATGCCACTACCTCTGGAACTCGTGCAGTGCACTCAACCTGCGTGCAATCTCATCCTGCACTACCGACACAACCAGCTACTCGACATGTGGTATCTAAACTGGAAGACCACCTTGAGGTCCACCCTTAGAAGATGTTCCCTGGTCCACAACCTCTACACGGGGCGGATCGTCACCACCATCCCACTGCGGAACCCTCGCTGTCATTCATCATAGAGGCATCCTGAAATACAATCAAGACGCTCCATTTCCAAAGAGTACATCGGGGGAGATGACTCAAGAAGTACAAGGGAAACCAAAAACCTAGTAATATCTGATGCATGTACCGTTATCTAAATACGACTATTGTCCAATCGTCCCAAGTCGAAAGTCAAGTTATTAGAGTCCAAGTGAATGGAAACGTCAACCTCCGCACCAACACCGAATTCCCTAGCTAGTAAGCCGAACTCGAAACTTCCTAACACTACCACTATGCAACACAAACCAAACTCACAGCTATACCAGCTGTGCTTTGAGATCTCAAAGGTGGAACCCCCTATGATACCACTCTATCATGACCCGACCCAACGGGGCTCGAACCGTGACTCCCCAAGTCCGCCTCCAATAGGCCAGGGGCTGACGACCAGTGTTGAGTAGGTTATCACACACTTGGGAGGCATTAGCCTAAGGTACCTGTACACACACCCACATACACCTCCATCCAATAGTGCAAAGATATATAAACCTGAATAGTAAATGCATGCATACAACTATCCCAAACCAGAGTGCAATAACAATACAATAAGGATAAAACATTTCCCACTAAAAGAAAACTACCAAGGCATCCAACCTGCTTAGAAGAAGGCGGATGCTTCAAATAGCACCACCAGAATGCTCATCGGAACAGCCCCGTCAAGACTCCACGGTCAGTCACGCTCAGTCAACTCCACCTGCTCTGGGTCCTCCTAGGACACTATCAAAAGGCAGGTGGTCTACACAGGACAAACTTGTTCGGGCAAAGCCCATGCAGGGTGAGTATAACAATACTTAGTAGGCACCCAAAAAGCCCAAAATAGGAGAGAGAAACTGAATGGAAACAATCCGATCATACAAACCAACGAGAACCCAGACAATAGAGAAACTCTATCTCACAACCATCATCGGCTAAACACAACTAGTTAGCTCCATACAGGTGTATACCCATACACACACCTTGAACATCTACATATACTCAACTCATGCACCAAGCCACAGGAGGTACCGGCCTCACCACCAGCAATAGTTCACAAACAGGAGAGCACACTCAACAATCACTGTCATCCTAGACGACACTCAACCGAGAGATACACTTCATCGGGTCCCCCAAAAACATCCCAGATGCTCACCTGAGAGATCACGCTCGTCAGATATCATCACAGAGAAATTCACGATGAAATTGCAAAAAAACCAAACTCCTCAGATAGGAGATCGCTTCTAGGGTACAATAAGGGATAATAGAACCCACACCGGTATACAAATATATCATAGACATGGGATCACTCCCAGGACCCGCTAGGGGATACCACTACCCAATATGGAACTCGACAGAAACAAGTCACATAGATAGAGGATCGTCACCCATGTCCCAACAGTCACGACGATACCAAAACCCTATCTGGTACATCTCACGCTGTAGGGGAACGAACTGATGATGTTGCAACCCTACCAAAACCACGCACTGAGGAGGGGATCGTATAACCAATGATACCACAACCCTACTATAGTCCTCTTTCTGAGTAGGGGATCATACACCTGATGATGCCACAACCCTACTGAGCATGACCCACTATGTAGGGGATCATATTTCTGATGATTCCACAAACCATATGAGGTTACCATGTTAGATAGGGGATCGATTCTCATGGATAAGCCGTCACAATGATACAAGAACTCGATCTAGGGAAACGATGCTTGAGGATCCCACTCCGAGCCCACTGGAGGGATTACACAACCCTAACAGATTAAACATCCCATCAACAGGGTAACAAACCTATAATAATTTTATGATGTTGCACGAACCCTCATAGGAATGAACCAAGGGTGTAAACTCAACCACTACTGGTCCAAACATTGCTAACCCGAGCGACCCGCCACAATGCCACATCACACACCTCTAAGGCCAATACCAAGTCCACCATCACGATCTACTCAGAAAAACACACAGGATAGGCTATTTACTCTCTTGAAATGGATAACCGGTGGATAAGGAACTATTCACCATAGCTAGCCCGTGTGGGGCCGACACAATGATCATGAACCTCATCAAGTGGATCATTCCACTGCGATCCCCTCAGAAAAACAAACGGTATTGACTACTCGATCGTCCCAAATTGTCACCGGGTAAAAAATGTATTATTCACCAAACCCAAACCCGATGGGGCCCACACCATGCTCACGAAACACATCAAGAAGATTTCACCATTGTGATCCCCTCAAAAAACACATAAGATTGACTACTCATGCGTCCAAAATAGATGCCCAGCGTAAAAGTATCATTTCTCCAAAAATGAAAAAACATGGCCTCATGGGGCCAACAACTTGTTCTCGGTTAGAACACCTTAAAACCATCATGAAAAGTATATAATACCATTAGTGTCTCAATTCCACTAAGGTTACATCAATCTAACGCTCCTGGTAGAAGATACAACGACCTGAAGTCGAATAATAATAAAATATTGATATTTTATTTGACGTTTCAAGCTCCCGACCCACGATCCGGAAACTTTAATCTTCCAAAACAACCTTAAAGGGTTAGCTTTATCTCCAGGGTCACGTCGCCGCAGAGAACACGATTCGGAACTCTAGGGAGGAAGATATTGGGGTTTTAAAACCTCATGTTTAAAAATAGCGTCGGACTGGCCTGAATCGACTGGCATCCCTCCACCGCACTAGGCGGTGCACGGTTGTGCCTTAGGTGGCTGTTGCTTCCCTGCCAGTGTCTACGCCACCCTGCCAGTGAGACTTCATTGGAACATCGAGACTGCCCCAGTGGTTTGTTTTTCAATCTGGAGGTGTCTGTGCGACCCTCGAGACCCCTTCTACACTGCTACGGATTCAAAAAGAAGAAAAAAATGGAAGAAATGGGATCAAGGGTTAAAACTCAAATCAAATACCTTTCAGGTGAATTTCCAAATTTTCAGGTGCAGAACAATGCCCACGACGCACTGGAGCTCAATCTGCCGACGATCGGCGTCAAAAACGGCTTACGCCGGTTCCTTCATGGGTCGTTCGTTCTTCGGTGAAGAGTAGGAAGGGAGGGGGGTGGGTGGCCTGCGTGTACAAGGGTATGGGTAGGGAGATGAGGATTTTTATTTATTTATTTTAAAAATAAACATCATTTTATCTCCCCGCCAACAAGCCTCTGACCAGGCACCTGGTATCGACTAAAATTATTTTGCGCTTAGGGTAAACACGGTGTTCTGAACGCAACAATGCACTCAGAATTGCGATATAAGACTACATTAAGGAGTTATTGTAGCAGACAATCATAATTAAACTATTCCATTTATTTTCTAAAATTCCGATGATTTCTTTTCTCATAGCAGGCCTGCACTCGTAAGGTTTACACCCCGCCTAGGGTAAACGACACATTGCAGACGCAACTGTGCATTCAGATTCCCATTACGAGATACCATTTATGATATAACACACCCCCGCCATGTGGAGAGTATAATAATACTTAATATTTTTTAATAAATTAATTCTTGTAACATCGGGCCTCAGAATCGCACATCGTCTCCGCGCCTAGCTCTAGAATCATTCATAGGAATATTCCAAAGTCTGACATCACCAAAAATTGAGTCACTACATGTCTTTCCAAAGTTCATGATGTGTATCCCATATCAATTTTATGAAAATACATGCCTGAACCAACACATGTACTCACCAATGAAGAAATAGAACTGTAACCTGATCTATCTTATTGTGAAGAGCCTTTCAAGATTCTTGATACCTGGGAACAAGTGCTGAGAAAACAGAAGAATTGTCTCTTAAACGTTCTTTGGAGAAACCATAAAATGGAAGAGGCAACTGGGGATCCTGAGAAACTTATGATGATGAACAACCTAAATCATTTTATGTTGTAATATTATATAAAATTAGAGGATTAAATTATATTAATGTGTGAAGAATGTAATACATCACGCTCCCACGGTACACTGCTCATTGAATAATGCTATAGCTTTTATTGTACGCAACATTGAGTTCAAGCACAGCACAGCCAATCATACTAGCTGTAATGAATAGTAATATCCAATTTTTAAAGTTTTATAAATTTTGTTTTTAAAAATAGACTTCATTTTTGGATTACGAATATCAAAATTTTCTTACTGTGTATTTTTTTTATTTTTCTGAAGACAATCAATTTTTTATGAATAATAAAAACACTATATTATTGTTTAAAATTGAATTTTTATTTAAATACTTATTTAATTTATTTAAATATATTTTATGTCAAAATAGATACATAATACCTATATAAGTTAAATGCAATTCATTGGATCCATTTTATAATAAAATTGGATGTTTAAAATTTTATTGAAATTTTTAACGTCTTTTACCCGCCTTCTTTGAACATTATCAATTTTGAATACAATGTAATTTTACCGCTTCTGTAAATTTAATTTCAAAAATCTGAGAGACACTATTGAAATCAGTATGTAAAATATTGTTCAATAAGATGAAAATAAGTTTTGGTGAATAGTGACTTTTGAATTTTATTTAGCACAATCAAAAGTAAATTGGGTAACTAAATGTAAAAATGATATAATAACAACCCTAACACATGTATTAATTATATTGGATCAGTGTATTTCAAATAACATTGTAACGCACAGACCCCAGTTACCTAGAGTCGGTGCATTATTACATTACATTGGCATGATCACAAAAGATCAAGTCTCGAATGACCGTTTTGTTTAGTAGCCTTGGAATGACTTGATACATTCATAAAGTTTACATTACGTCATAAAGTGAAAAGTACAACAACATATTTTCTACACACTCATATCCCCTTATACTATCCCATCAGGTCATTCATAAAACACTTCTTCACATCCTGGGAAAAATAAAACATAGAAAGGGGTGAGATCAATTGCCCAGTAAGGATACCAATATAGCAGAAAATTTCATAAATAAGCCTAGACATTTAAGGCAATGTCTAACACAAACAAAAGCCTTTTAAACATGAATTTCACCATAATATGGTAGAAATAAAATGAAATAATTCCATTTACTTATTCACATGGATATTATACATGTCGAATAATCACATGCAATATCAATAACCACTTTAATAATAATGGAATGCATAATGCCAGACTATCATAACCACATAGCCAAGGCCTCGTGCCAAGACTACAAATAAGATTTTGTCAAAGCCTAGTGCTAAGACACTAGTTTGTCTCATGTGACCTACCGATACATTTAGGAGCTATAGTGGGCTCCACCCATCACATAATAAGTCCAATGCATTCCTCATATGAACAGGTTTAAACATAACATAAACATTTGTATTAAAACTAGCATATGAAATGTAAATGCGTTCTCCATAAACCATGAATGGTATACAAATAACACATCCACATTCAAACATATCACAAAACCTTCAATACAATATGGAGGTTTTGTGTCCTAATAAATCAACATCAAATAATTTAAAATCCATCAAAGGATGTTGACATAGATGAAATCAAAACTATTTGAGAGAAATATATCTTTTTTTGAAATCATTTAAAATTTACATAATTATAAATTAAAACATTTACATTGAAAACAATATTATAATCTTGTAAGGTAAGCTTATAAGATTTTAAAACGGTGGAAATTAGCCACACCCGCCGTATAAGTTAAAAAAAGACATTCTTACCTTAATTTGTCGAAAAGGTTAAAATGGTCCTTGTTTGGAAAATGCCGTAATGATTCCTTTATAAACATCTTATAAAAAGTAAAAAGAGGGTATAAATTACATTAAAAAATATTCTGTTAAATAGTAAGAATGTTTTGACATACATTTTTAAGAACCATGGATGTGGATGATAAAGAGGTCCCAGTAGATAATTATGTATAAACAAGCTCGGATAATGAAGAGATTGTGAAATAAACCCTTATCAATTTGGAAACTTAAGAATCATACATCCCATTAAAGATGTATCATACAATTAATATGTAAATACACATAAATTAAAGTGTATTACACAAAGAATACAATTATGGGCAGTCCATACACCACACAAAAGGTAATAGTGGCAATATGGCATGAATCTCACAGGAATAAGGAGTGAGATGAAAACCCATTACCTTGTACTTTTACATGCTTGAGGGTAGTATAACCTCCTGTATAATTGTGATATAATTGCTATTAAATTATACAAGAATCATATCCATTAATATGATATCATATATGATCTTTTAATAGTGATTTGTTAATAATATCTTAGTATTATCATTGTTTTGGGTGTTAACCTATGCATTTCCTTTTATATGTTTTGTTACATAATCTGTGTTTTTTATGGGTAGGTTGTATATTATTCATATCCAGATTGATATGAAGTACTTAAACATTATTTTTAATCATAAAATGAGAATTATACATGAATGGATACGATGAAGAATGAATCTCATCGTGTTCGTGGAGACTGTAGTCCGTACGTACGCATGAACGCTACTTCCATTTCATTTTTCATTTTAAAAGGAATCAAAACCAAATTATACATAGGTATATTATTATTCCAGTACATTATATTATCTTATATGTGCTACTTATTTTCATTAACACCATACTTTATATTTTCCAGGTAAGGTATGAACGAGTCATATCACTTTGAGGGGGCGGTAGTCCGCACTTCCTCAAATGAAATTATCGTTTATATATAAACAACATGAAACAAATAATGGTATGATATAAAATGTAATTACAGAAGATTATATATACAATATATATCATAAATATCATATTTAATTATAGTTCCATCATAATGGCCACCATGAGAGGTGGTAGGTTATAATTGAACAATCATCGTTTCGTGAGGCGTTTGGTTACCATCCACAGAAACATTATGTTCTTCGCCCATTAGATGGAGGTGTGTGTATTTTTAGTTCAAATATATTTCATAATAATAATATGTCATATTAATTAAGAAAAGTTATGGAATTCCTAAAAATTCTCAAATTATATTTATATGGGTATTTATAATATCAATTATTCTAATATTTCACAAATTAGGTAAGTACTGCATCACCATTGTGTCATAGATAAATTAAATTATTTAATGTCTAAAAATTATAAATAAAATACCATTATTTAGAAAATACTTTTATCTTTCTATTTAATATTTATAATCGAATTTATCTTATGTATAACCCTATATTAAAAAATTTTTAGTTATTAAACATTGATTTTAACTCTTTTAACTCTTCTTCGAATTAAATAATAATAATTGCCTTAATATAATCCATGTTGACAAAAGAGGTTCATATTTTATTTCTAATATTTTTTTGGTCGAATTATACTTTTCCGATAGAATTAGGGCATGTTTTAGGGTAATAATAATATCAATTTTACCCTTAATTACCATATTTACTTTTAACCGTGGTAAATAAAAGTAAAATGTTACTCTTCAAAAAAATTATTTTTATCTTATTGAATCACATTTTACTCCTTTATATTAACCGTGTATCTTGTATTTTTGAAATACCACTCATAGAAGCGGTAAAATTATGTTTTATGTGAATTTTCAAATTCTCATAGGAGGTTGGTAAAAGACGGTGAAAACTTCAATAAAATTTTTATATATCTAAAATTATTCTAAACGTACTCCTATGAATTACATTGAACATATATAGGTATTATGTATCTCTTTTGACAATAAAATATATTTAAATAAAATAAATAAAAATTTAAATAAAAATTTGGTTTTAAACTACAACTCATTGTTTTTCACTATTCATCAAAAATTAAAAGTTTTATGAAAAATACAAAAAGTTTAACAAAAGCTAATTTTGATATTATTAATTTATTAATGAAGTCTATTTTAACAAATTCAAAACATAGAAGTTTCATTTATTACTTTAAAATTAATTCCCATTGTCAAAACCAAAAGGCATATTTTTAAGAAATATAAACTACCAAAAGTTTGACACTTGTTTATGTCCAATTTCAAATTGAATTTACTTACAATGACCATAATTGGATTAAATAGTAAAAATATAATCTATTTATCTTTCAAAACCATTAAAATTTAAAATTTATCAATATAAATTATTTTTATTTAAAAATTTGATTTCAGTTAAAATATAGTATTTTTCACTATTCACCCAAATATGAAAGTTATCAGAAAAACACCAAAACATTATTAAAACTAAATTCTTATGTCCCAATACTAAAAAAATTGTTTAATTTGTCAAATTGAATATATAAATGTTTCAAATATTGGATTTAAAAAAGCGTCTCCATTAAAAGGCAGTAAAATTGGATTTTTTGAAAAATACTTCTTTTATATGAAAAAATGTATTTGCTTATAAATTATGTCTAAAAAATCATAATATGGATTGTAAAGTAATAAGGATTATGTAAAGTTAAAATTTTTGTTAATTCTATTCATAACCTCTTTTGAACAATTAGTTTGGTAAGTGATGGTGTGCTATAACTCGGTGTTGCGTGTAGTGCATGTTATTGAGTTACTTTGAAGAAATAATGAACTATGAAATCATGGGGTGTTGCATTCTTCCCTCATTAAATAAATTCCTTACTCTCAATTTGAAATTATATTTCAAATATAAATGGTTTAAAATATAAAATAGCATTGGGAAAACCCACATCAGAAATTAGGTTAATAATGTTTAGTCTTAATAAGTGGAAAAGGGAAATGAAAGGGTAACCACACAATTGTGATCTCGATTAAGGGAAAATTGGTGGAAATTAGAGACATGTAATTGGAGTAAAAAATTAAATATTTATAGGTAGTGATTGAGGTCATCAATCAAAAACAAGTGTAAAATTGAGGGCCTTAAATTCATCAATCTATTATGATTTAAAATACCATTGGTTTTACAAAACATATAATATTAGGAAAACCAATTTTTTGTATGAAGATCCCTTTACTAAAGTATAATAATTAATTTATTCAGAGAATAATAGAAGAAGAAAAATATATACTTGAAAAGTAGAGTCCCATCCTCTAACTAATTTCTTCCACAAACTCATCTTTCACTCTTAAAGAAAATAGAATTTAAAATTAATATTCTATTTATATTATTCGTATAGGATTCAAAAAAATGAATTTATAATTCATCTAGCAGAACCATTAAAAACCTATATTATTCAATCAAGGACATCATGTGGGTCAGCGGTTGGTGATACACCCTTGTTGCCCTTCGGTTGAGGGTTCAAGTCCCGCGGCCGTGTCGGACGTGACTGGTTGCCGCCTGACCTCTGGGTTATCTGTTTTCTGGAAATACAAAAATAATCTCAAACTATACATATCCAAAATAATTCTATAAAAACTCACATTCCAAAATTTATAAGGTAGGTAAACACAATTATTATCCTTTTTTCCACGTAATAGAATATGAACACCTTCATCATGTATTCTTTTAAAACACTGCAACATCCTGAAATACCATTAAACCTTATTGATTACATTCAGGGTTCCTTATTACCTATATAATACTGGATATACTCCTTCTATCCAAGAATGTTATGAACTCCAAAAATGATGGAATATATAAATCATTAATCAGTTTCAAGGTAGTCAAGATTAGCCAATATAATTTATCCAAATCAATCATATATTATTCCAACATCACTACCTCAGTATCCGGACCATATTATGGTTTATCTTTCTCTCAATCATATATTTTTCAAAAATTTAACCTGATATTGAGTCACTTTTCTTTGTTCCACACAATATCAAGTCCTTAGTGAAATAGTACTACAGTACAATCCTTATATACTCCATAATTATTATAACCAGAACATTGTTGATACAACACTCAAATGACATAATTTTCTAATAACAACATAAGAACACCAATCATTCCTCCTTATCTGTGGGTTTATCATAACATGATTATTATCCAATAGAACCATTTGGGGAATACTCTGATGATTTGGACATTGGTTTGCGTAGTGTCCCAACTCCTAGTAGATAAATCATTGTACATTTGAAACCATTTTCTTAACCTTGCAGTTACGTACATGGTGTCCTCTTTCTCCACACATATAAAAAACTCCAATTCCATTTAGGCAAGTTCCAGGGTGTTTCTTCCCATAATTGTCACATATGCGAAAATTCTTCTTTTCCTTCTTCCCTTTATCCATATTTCTCTCTTTCATCCTTTTCTTCTCTTTCTTCCCTTAAAATCCATTGGACTTAGAGAATTCATTATTTATCTTATTAACACATGATACTATTAATTCATATGTTGAGAATACATGGTAGACTATTTCCCTTCTAATTGTTGGCTTAATACCATGAAAGATATGATCCTTCTTTCTCTTTGGATCATAGGTTTTTCTAGAGTTCACATTCCTTTTACTGGGTTCCATTTCTGTACAATAGCATAAACAAGGTCAGTTTATGAATTGCAATGAATAATTCCAATCTTGTAAAATACCTAATGTAAATTGAACAATTTGTAGATATAATCAATAATCATAAAAATGTTTTCTTGGAGTATGTATACACTCATAGGCCCTTCATAATGGTTTTTAAAGAAAATGAGAATTATCCTAAGCATATCCCTCATGAGTGTAATAACCAAGAGTGAAGCAAGGTCCGTTGTCGTGCACCAGTTCCCGTTCAAGTCTAGCTCAAAAGTGGTGTTTTTAATTTTTACTCTTAGGTAAATATGTGCTAAATCCGTCTCTACTGGCTCATATCCAGACAAGGATTTATTGCCCAGAAAACTCAAAAAATATTTACAATACAAAATTCTATGATGTGCTTCTATACTAATGCTCAAATTACATCTTAGTTCTATGTGCTCCAATCAGTGTTTATCTAAATCTAGCTTCTAAGGTTTTTACTAAACTTCCTCTGATACCAACTGTAATGCCCCGACTGCAGATACCCAAGTTCGGTGTATTATAACATAACATTGGTATGATCACAAAATATCATGTCTCGAAAGACATATTAGTTTAGTAGCCATGGAATAACTAGATACATTCATAAATTTTACATTAAATCATAAAGTTAAAACTACAACAACATCATGACTCCACACTCATATCCCCTTATACTATCCCTACAGTTAATTCATAAAATACTTCTTCACATCCTCGGAATAATAAAAAATAGAAAGGGGTGATCTCAAATGCCCAATAAGGATAACAATATAGCGGAAACTTTAATAAATAAGCATAAACATTTAAGGCAATGTATAACAGAAACAAAAGCCACTTAAACATAAACATCAGCATAATATGGTAGATATAAAGTTAAATAATGCCATTTACTTATTCACATGGATATTATACTAGTCAAATTATCACATTCAATATCAATAACCACATTCATATTTATGGAATGCATAATTCCAGACTATCATAACCACGTAGCCAAGGCCTCGTGCCAAGACTACAAATAAGATTTTGTCAAGGCCTCATGCGAAGACAATAGTCTGGCTCATGATACCTACAGATGCATCGAGGAGCTATAGTAGGGTCCACTCATCACCTACTATGTCCAATGCATTCCTCATATGAACTGTTTTAAACAAAACAAAAACATTCATATTAAAACTAGAATACGAAATGTAAATTCATTCTACATGAAAAATGTATGGTATAAAAATAACACATCCACAGTAAAAAATATCAAAAAACCTTCAATACAATATAGAAGATTTTTATCATAATAAATAAACAATAAATAAGCTAAAAATCCATCAATGGATGTTGACATAGATGAAATCAAAACTATTTGAGAGAAATGTCACTTTTTTGAAATCAATTAAAAGTCACATAATTATATAATAAAACATTTACCTTGAAAATATTCTTATAATATTTTAAGGGAAGCTTTGAAAATTTTACAATGGTGGAAAATATCCCCACCCACCGTATAATTTAAAAAAAATACATTCTTACATTAATTTGTGGAAAAGATTAAAAAGTTCCTTGTTTGGAAAATGACATAATGATTCCTTTATAAACATCTTATAAAAAGTCAAAAAAGGGTATAAATGAATTGAACCCACATTCTGTAAAATAGTAAGAATGTTTTGAAATAAATTTTTCAGTAACATGGATGTGAATGATAAAGAGGTCCCAGTAGATAATTGTGTATAAACAACCTCGGATAATGAAAAGATTTTGAAATAAACCCTTACCAATTTGGTAACTTATGAAACATACACCACATTAAACATGTATCATACAATTAATATTTAAATACACATAAATTAATTTGTATTACAGAAAGAATACAATTATTGGTAGTACATTCACCACGCAAAAGGTAATAGCGGCAATATGGCTTGAATCTCACGTGAATAAGGTGTGAGATGAAAACCCCTTACCTTGTACTTTTCCTGGGTCGAGGGTAGTTTAATCTTCTTTATAATGGTGATATTATTTTTATAAAATTATAAAATAATCATATACATTAATATGATAACATATATGATCTTTTAACATTTCTTTGTTAATAATATCTTAGAATTATTGTCGTTTCGGGTGTTAACTTAAGCGTTTTATTTTATATGTTTTGTTACATAAGCATTGTTTGTTATGGATAGGTTGTATCTTATTCATATCAATAATTATATAAAGTCTTTAAACATTATTTTTAATCCTAAAATTATAATTATACTTGAATGGATATGATGAGGAGTGAATCTCATCGCGTTCGTGGAGACGGTAGTCCGTATGTACGCACGAATGCTACTTCCATTTCATTTTTCATTTTAAAAGGAATGAAAACCAAATGATACATAGGTATATTATTATTCCTGTATAATATAATATATTATATGTTTTACTTATGTTCATTAAAACCATACTTTATATGTTCCATGTATGGTATTAACTAGTCATATCACTTTGAGGGGGTGGTAGTTCGCACTTCCTCAAATGAAATTATCGTATATATATACAAAATGAAACGAATAATTGTATGCTATAAAATGGAATTAAATAATATTATATATAAAATAATTATCATTAATGTCATATTTAAATATAGTTCCATCATAATGGCTACCATGAGAGGCGGTAGGATATAATTGAACAATCATCGTTTCGTGAGGCGTTTGGTTGCCATCCACAGAAACATTATGTTCTTCACCCATTAGATGGGGGTCTGTGTAAGTGTAGTTCCAATAATTCTCATAAAAACAACCCATTATATTGAGGATACTAGGTTTGTTAAAAAAGAATAGAATAAAAATTGTTTATGGTTTGGAGAAGTAAAATAAAATAAAAGAAGTTAAGAGAAATCGTTACCTTTAATTAGCATAACTCCATTTGGTTTGAACCAAAAAGGACTCTTGAAGTGCCTTATGACTAAGGTATGGCTTCCAAGAGGATAGGGGGATGTAGGGATCTTAATTGGGAATAGGTTGGATGAGCCAAAAGGCGTTATAGGTGTGAGTTATTGGTTAAAAGTGGTGTCTTTTTATAAGGGGGGAGGGGCTCTTTAGAAAAAATTTAAGGTATTAATTTATAATAAATTCATATTCTGTTTCTAATGGATAAAAAGTGGATTATTCAAAGTCTAAGGTGGGGATGAGTCTAAAACCACTCAACCAATAGATTTTATACCGGTTTGGGTCACTATAGTAACCTTATCTTTTATATTTAACTCTTAGTTAAATAGTTTAACATTTACTATGTATCTTTTTATTTTTATATTATATAGTTAATAAACGTACTATATACTTCTAAGAGAGCCCCAAGTGGTCCATTAATGATAAAAAAATAATTATATATGTCCTTTGGATGAACCTTGGATTTTTAGAAATAGAATATCAATTAATAATATAATATTTGTTTTAAAACACTTTTTTGTCAATTTTCACACTACTGGGTATTTTGTTTTCGATAAATTCATAAAAGCATTATTACTTCAAATAAAATTCATATAACCAATAATAATATGTCATATTTACCTATAAAATTATTGGAATTCATAAAAAGTCTCAAATTATATTTATTTGTGTATTTATAATATCAATTATTTTAATATTTCACTAATTAGGTAATTACTGCATAACCATTGTGTCATAAATAAATCAAATTATCTAATGTCTAAAAATTATAAATAAAATACCATTATGTAGTAAATATTTATATATTTTTAATGAAGATTTATAATCTAATTTATCTTATGTATAACTCTATATAAAAAATGTTTTAGTTATTAAACATTGATTTTTATCTCTTTTAACTCTTCTTTAAATTAAATAATAATAAATTTCCTAATCTAATCCAAGTGGAGAGAAGAGGTTCATAATTTATTCCTAAGGTTGTTTTTGGTCTAATTAAAATTATCCAATAGAATTAGAACATGTGTTAGGGTAATAATAAAACCATTTTTACCCTTAATTAACATATTTACTTTTAACCATCGTAAATAAAAGTAAAAAGATACTATTCACCAAAAATTAATTTTATCTTATTGAACCACATTTTACTGCTTGATATTAACCATGTCACTTGGAGTTTTTAAATTTTACACACAGAAGTGGTAAAATTATGTTTTATGTGAATTTGAAAATTCTCCTAGGAGGTTGGTAAATGTTGTTGAAAAGTTCAATGAAATATATTTATATCTAAAATTATTATAAAATGAATCATATTAATTAAATTGAACTTATATAGGTATTATTTATCTATTTTGATTTAAAATAAATTTAAATAAAATAAATAAGTATTTAAATAAATTTCGGTTTTAAACTATAACTCAGTGTTATCACGATTAATCAAAAATTTAAAGTTCTCAATAAAATTCCAAAAATTTACCCTAAGATAATTTTGATATTCAGAATTCAATAATGAGGTCTATTTTACCAAATTCAAAACATAGAAGTTTTATTTATTAATTTAAAATCAATTCCCACTGTCAAAACCAAAAGTCGTATTTTAGAGAAATAATAACTACCAAAAGTTTGACACTTGTTTATGTCCAATTTCAATGTGAAATTAATTACAATGACCATCATTGGATTAAATGGTAAAAATATAATCTATTTATACATTCAAACCATTAAAATTTATAATTTAACAATATAAATTATTTTGATTTAAAAAGTAGTTTTCAGTTAAAATATAGTATTTTTCACTATTCAACCAAATATGAAAGTTATCAGAAAAACCCCAAAACAATGTTGAAACTAAATTATTATGTCACCATTCTAATGAAGAATTTTTTTTTTCAAATTGAATATATAAAAGTTTCAAATATTGGATTTAAAAAATCTTCTCTATTAAAAGTCGGTAAAATTGAATTTTTTGGAGAATACTTCTTTTATTTGGAAAAATGTATTTGTTCATAAATTATTTTTAATAAACTCATAATATGGATTAAAAAATTACTAATATTTTATAAAGTTCAAAATTCATTTAATACTATTCATAACCGCTTTTGAACATCTTGTTTGGTATGTCCTGGTGCGTTAGAACTCGGTGTTTCTTGTACTGAATGTTATTGAATTACTTTGAAAAAATAACGTACTATGAAAACTTGGGGTGTTACAAACATAATCCTTAGGAATAATATATAATCATTTTGGTCTTATAAGATTAGAATAGGACATTTATTATTATTTTATAAAGAAGAGTTAAAAGTGTAAAATTCATGGTTTAATAGCTGAAACATTTTTAATATTGGGTTATACAAAATATAAATTAGATTATAAATATTCATTAGAAATATAAAATTATTTCATCAATTATTGTATTTTATTATGAATTTTTATACATTAATTAATTTAATTTATTTATGATACAATATAATGCAGTAATTACCTTATCATTGAAATATTAAAATAATTGATATTATAAATCTTAATATTATTGTAAATTGAGACTTTTTACACCTTCCACCAATTTTATTGGTTAATATGACTTGTTAGGTTTTATTAAATAAATTTTTTTCTAAGTGATAAATTTTTTATGTCTTTCACAAAAACCAAATACTAAATAGTGACAATATTGTCTTAAATGAGTTTTATAAACAAATAAAATATTAATAATAGATATAATAGTCCTAAAAATATGAGGTTCAAGAAAAGGACTTAGATAAGGTTAGATATATCTATAAATAACTACTTGGTGTTATCTTGTATAATTATACTATGTTTAATAACCATTTATTATAATAATACAAGAATACTTGGTAAAAGTTATACTATTTAACTAAGAGTTAAATAAAAAATATAAGGTTAATGTGGAGACCTAAACCTATCTAATGCCTATTAGATGAATTTTTTTCGACCCATACCCACCTTATCCTCTAAATAAATCCTTTTGGTGCCATTATTAATTAAATATTATAGTTTAATCAAATAATATTTCATGGTTTTTCTAAAGTGACACACACCACTCTTATAATAGCATACTTCGCCTTCTCTAAAAATCACACCTCCAAATCCATTTGGATCAGCCAAAACCAGCTCTAATATCCTCAAAACTACCCTCAAATTATCTTATAGGCCTATCATTGATCATAATCCATCCAAAGGATCCCTTTTTATCAAATCTAATGAAAGCTCCCGAAGAAGAGGTAATAATTTCATCACCCTTTTCAATGTTATTTTCTTTTTCCTCTTCATTTTTCGTTGTTTTTTCATACCAAAATAATAAAACTAGTACCTAATACTTAATTTTATGTTATTATAAATATGTTACAAGTATATTCATTATTCTATTCATCTTATAAAGGACAAATTCATCATACGTTAGTACGTATGGCTTAACATCTCTACTTCATGGTGTAGTTTGTTATTCAACACATCATTATTTGGATGGAAATAATAATGAGTATAATTGATGTAAATAATAAATATAACAATTTAATGATTTTGTATATATGATATAACATCCAGTTAGATATTATTTCACCATAAATAGAATGATATTGTCACTCATGCGTACGTACAGAATACCATCTCCTAGAACGTGATGAGATTCATTCCCCATCACAACCATTAAAGAATCATTATCATTTTATGACTAAAAATAATGTTTAATAAAATAATATAATTATGGATATGAGGTAAATAAATCCTATCCTTAAAAAAAGACTTACATATCAAAACATATAAAAAATGATTCTGTTAATACCTGAAAAATGACTTACATATCAAATCCTATCCTCTATTTCCATTCTCATTCACTCATTATGTAATTAATAATGTTACTTGTGTGTATGTACTATTAACTATTTAAATAAAGAAATTTCATCCACTCTCGATATTCAAATTCAAATATTTATTTTAAAATTATATATAATGAAAAACAATTTATAAAATTAAAAAAATTATTAATATGAATAAAAAATATAATATTCCATATAAATGGAACATTCATGTTAAAACATGCATGAGAGAAAAAGTAATTATCAACCTAATCAAAAGTAATAATAAAATATTACTAATTAATGAGTTCTAAAATGTTATAAAAGGATCATATATGATATTATATATATTAATATGGTTGCTTTCTATGATTGAAAATTCTTTAAAACCACAATACCTGATTTTCAATCAAGATCATCTTAAAGGAAACATGATGTAAGGGACATGATCACAATTTTCCATCATTGAGAAATGTTTTAATGTGATTCACTAATTCTTTGTTTATAGTGTATATAATATCAAATATTCATATTATATAATGAATAATTAATACATCCCGGAATTTTATGTTTTAATTTTAATTATTTCAAATGATGATATTTTACATGGAAATTACAATGTTAAAAATAATTTCAGAAATGAATTTATTTTCATTGATTTATATTACATATACATTGTCTTTAAAATAATAAAATTATGTGTGTAAAGTTTTTTTATGGTATTGTGTTTTATTTTTATGTTTTTTCTCAATATTTACATTTTATACACATAATTAATTCATTTATTAATTCTCTCCCCAAGAATATGGTCATTGTAATAAAATTTAAATCTGGATTGTTGATACATAAATTTTATTGAAAGGAAATTATTTAATAGTTGTATAATAATGACAATTAATTTTATTATTCTTTGGTTATATATGATTTTTCAGGTAATAGTACCTTATTTTATACATTGGAACTTAAAAAGATTGAGAAATGTTTTTAAGAAAAAAATGAAATCATTTCTCTCTTAAATCAAATATCTACTTTAATCCAAAGACAACATATTCTAAAAAATTTTCATTTTTAAAAAATTTGAAAATGATCTATGAAACAAATTTACCCGTATTAGTATTTAAATAAAAATTAAAGGAATATACATGTAATTGTCCAAATAATGAATTTTTGGATTTAAATAAAAAAAGAAATGATTCTTTATCTCAATATGCATGACATGTATATAAATTTCCACCATCATGGAAAATTAATGTTTTTAAGATTACATTACACGTTTAAAAGTTTATTATTCATGAAAATTATTTTAAAAATATTCTATGAACATTTTGTTTGAATAATTAATTTCAAGGATTTTAGTCATAATTTCCCACAATAATATCATTTTTACACATGGTTTACCTTTTTGTAGAATTTTTTTAATAAAAAATTTATTTTACATATATTAATCAATGGTATCCAACCTTTATTGTAATTAATATCAACCTAGGGATATACTGTTTTAATACTATACTTATTATTTTTCTGTAAGGTATTTGATTAGTCTGGCCTTGGAAAATATAGATATACCCTTTCTTGATTTATTTGTGTCAGAATTATACTTCAACTTAAATATTGACTTTATTAAATTCACTGGACATTAAATTTTATATAAATATCTATATTATTTATCCAAAACATATATATTACAAAAACAATATATCATTTATTTATATAATATTTTAATTTGAATGGTATATGATCGACTTCAGAAATAATTATTAATTTTTATTCTTTAATCAATACATAAATTTATTGATAATATATATTTTTCATTAATTAAATTGATAATATTATATAAGAGGAATGCTTTGAACATGCAGATACGGGTGGGACCCAAAAATAGAAATCCCCTTAATGCATGTGTTGTGTCATGATATGAATCAGTTTTCTAGCCTTAACAAAATGGGGTTCTTGTGTATACATACCCATAAATATTAAATTTCCTTATAAAAGGTAATAATAGTAACAGTATCTTGATTTCTATTATCATTACATCCAATAATTAATCATTCACTTCATCAATAATTTATTTATTTTTGTCCTTCAATTTTTTTCAGTGATATTACCTATGGATGTATTTCATTTTCTATTTATTGATTAAATATAATATTTTTTCATTTCCTTAACTGTCCATATTAATTATATATTATATAATCGTGATAGTAATGTTGTTTATTAAATTGTTTGTGTATTTTGATATTTACCCATCCATATTGATTATTCATCATTTATTTATTTATATTTACCCATGATATCATAAACTTTTTGTATCACTTAATATGTATTTAAGATCACCCTTATTTTTCTATTTCCCCAATATATGAAGAAAACTTTTTTATTAAGTTCAAATATGAAATCAAATCCAATTATTATGGTGTGTATATTATTTGCTTATATAAAATTGGTATCATGTTTGTATCTGGATCTCCAAAACATCTAACATGATCACCCCAGTAGTATTTGAATCCTTCTACCTATGATAATGTACTAAAGTAGACATTGGATTTGGATATTATATTATGGGTTGTTATATTTGGTATCCAATAAATTTTAGTAGAAACCTTGTGAAATCGATCTGGGAATACATCAATTTGGAAATATGTCCCTACGATTTCTTTGAGGATACGTATATAAGAATTTTATAATGTTTTGATAAGGTTGAGATTATGTTGTTTTTCTGGTGAATAAATACCTCTACCGATACTATAGGATTACATGGTTCTAGAAATGTTATACCTTGGAGTAATAACACTAAAAACGATATATGGGGATTTATCAAATCATCATCAGCTACATGAAAATGGGATATTACTTGGATAATTGAAATTTTCATTACAATCAATTATGAATGATTTAGAAAGATGATGATAATTAATTACCAAGGATAAACCTATGTTTCAATAGATTTAAAATATGGTTTCATGGTTTATACATCTTATAAAATATTATATGGTCTTCCAACTCTAATTTTTGTTTCTCAAAATATGAGTTTTAGTTTTAGTCAATGAATAGATCCCTAAAGAATAATGTTAGCAATGAACATGAAAGAAAATGTGGTGAAAATGAATAAGCAAATGGAATGAAGAAAAGTGTGAATGATATCATGATTATTTCTGACCAGTTATTTCCAAATATGATTGAAAACCTAAACCATAACCCACTATCAGACTCCCCAATGAATATAAGGCTAGGGTTCACAAAATATAGAGTGGTAGAGAATATAGAATATTGAAGGATCAATTTCCTTCATGTTAGAAATAAATAAAGAAACAACTGAGAAGGTTCCTCAAAGGAATAATGAAATATTTTATTTTTGGAAGATAATTAAATATATCAACAAAATGTTGACTAAACATGAAGCAGACGATAGAAGGAAATAAATTACATCCATAAGATATATTTATAGTTTATTTTCTTATATGTGGGGAGCTTATGAATTATCCATGACAATTACATCTCCTAAAGGATAACTCCTACAACAAGGAAGAATATGTGTTAAAATAAAAATTATAAACAATTTTTATTTTTGTATTAAACAATTAAATTGTAGAAGTATTTTTTTCCGAATTTTATTCTAGATATACAAATAATGAAACATATAAGGGTTATATTGAATATTAGAAGAATATATATCTTTATTACCATATGAGTTATAGATAACATCATGGTTTTATTATTTTAATGTTGTTCATATGATTATATTCTTAAAAACCCCTTTTAAATATTTTTTTCTTATCAATGTATCAGGATTAACAATATTTTGGGAGATGTTCATGGAAATTAACATCATTGGTTTAGTAAATGTTATAGTGAAAATATTATTTATAGATGTATTTTCTTATATTTTTTGGCATAATTTTAATAAAATTTGGTAACCCTTAGGAGTTATCTTATCATAAATTTTGAGTCCATCATGGGTTATTAGAATTGGATAACATAATTGAAATTTTATTAAAATAGTTTTAGAAAAAGGACAACATGCATGTTGGGTGATAACCCATCGTATTTGGTAAGAATGTGGGGCTTGAACACAAAACTAAAGAATGACTATGGTGTTCTGCTACCACTACCATGTTGATGTTATAGTTAATATGTGATTATTTATACATAAATGTTTTTTATGTAAAAGTATTAATGTTGAACATGTAGTGTTATTTTTTTGGTTTAGAGATTAATTTATTATATTAGATAACTTCTTCGATCAATATTGTTTTTGGAAAATATTTAGAGACATATGGAAGGACCTTTCACTGTTTTATAGATCACATAATCTGTTAAATTGAAAATTATGTACACTGGGAATAAAAAAATTCAGGATATTCATTTCATAATGTATGAGAGGAGGTGTAAATTGATAGAAGCACAACCAAATAATTAATATGTTCTAATTAAATATAAATATATCATGTATATTTACTTATTAATTTATATAGTAAAATAATCCCAAATAATTAAAAAAATGATCATGAAACTAAATTGTTATCATATTTCCTTCATATCTAATGAATAAAATAGTCATTAAAATCATCATATATTTATTGTTTTAGGTTCCTTAACATTAAATTGACCATTAACTTACATATGATTCATTAACCTTACCATTATCTATAATGATTTAATCTTTTTTTATATATCCATATCCTTACATTGCACCGATGTGGGTTTTCAGAAAATTTATTTTCAAATTTCAAACCATTATTTTCAAGTGTAACATTAAATTTTGAGGATTACATTTTTTGAAGGTTATGTGAATATAACACCTGAACATTTTATGACAGGAAAATATTATTTAATAGTATATATAAAATGATACACCACTAATAGAAGAAAATTTAACACCCCAAGTCATTAAGATATATTTTATTTTAAATAAATTAAATCTCTTCGATTTCATTCAATGCATGCGATGTTAGGTTTAAACAAAACATAATACACTATTAAAATATTAGTATTTAAATTGTGATATCTCTAACACAGACATCAAGTTTGTCCATATTAATTTTATTAACATATTATATAAAATATATGGTTGTTTTAAGTTCTTTTTATGTCTATTGATTGAAAATTAAAAGTAAAAAACATTTTAATGAAAAATAGATGTTTTTTGAAAAGGTGTATTTTTTTCTAAAAGCAGGTTTGGTTACGCTTTGTACACATAATTTATATTAATTTTAATTTTTTCATCAAATTTATTTTGAGAAAAAAAATTTAATTTTGAAATATTCATTAAAAAATTAACTTCAGATTATTTTTTGTGAATTATCATGATATGTTTCCTTTTTTGATGAATACTGAAAATACTCATTTTTATTGAAAATTACATTTTCAATTAAATTATTTACAAATATAAATATTATTTTAAATTATATATAATGTTTAATTAGTTAAAATATATTATATTAAATAAAATTTTTCTTTGTATAATCATCTTTATATGAAATTTTGATATTAGATACTTCTATACGTACGAGAAACTCTTCTTTGGATATCGGCGTTTTGGTTGTGTCTGTGGGTATAATTATTAATTTAATTCCTACACTTCAATAAATTTTATTTGGAAAAATGGTTTTCATGTTTATAAAGATTATAATTTAAATTAATTAATATTTTCATCTTTATTTTTAGGCACTATGAATAGTAAATGTGGTAAAAATTAATTATCACAGTTAGGGAAAACTCATTTACTAGGGGTAAAACTGAAATGATAAGAATTAGAATATACTAAAGAATTTTACAAAACCCATTTTGTGGAAATATTTTCAAACTATTTTATATAAGGTTATATAATGAGCTATTCAGGAAGCCTGTATGGTGAATTAAATATTGTTATAACTTTATCTTTTAGAAAATTTAATATTTGTCCTCTACCCCACTTATAAAAGGCCACCCACTCTCTTTTCCTCTATAAAAACTATTTGGATAATAAAATTTATAACAAAATACAATATTTATTCCAATTATAATAGATTATATCCATTTTTTCATTATAAATTCATCCTAGAAAATAGACTTGTTCAAACAAAATGAGATCACCCGAATACTAGGTAATGTTCTTAAATTAACTTTTTTAGTATATCTGACAATAAAATTCATTAAAAAAATATTAAATTATTGTAGTATAATAAAAAATTATATATTTTACTCATGTGGTATTATAATAATAGAATAAAATATATTCATCACATATTTCATCGAATGGCCCAAAAAATCATCTCTCGTGCGTACATCAGACTACTGCCTCATGAACCGATGTATCTCATTTTCCATAAACACCTCTCATGGTTGGATAATATGAAAGATTCAATATATATCTATATATAACATGATATATTATTGTATAAATTTAATTATTATATCATATATACCTTTTCTATTTCCAGGCAGTTGAAATTACAATAATATCTCTTCTGTGTATAGTGGGACACCCCCTCACAAAGTGATGTGAGTTAATTATCATTTATGATTTACATTGAATGTAATAATGATAAATTTAATGAATATATTTTATTTTTATTAAATGATATTAAATATTTAAAATTAATATATAACCTAATAATATATCCTTTCATAATGTATGGAAATGGTAATGTCACTCGTGCGTACGTATGAGCTACCATCTCCATGAAACGATGTGATCCATTTTCAACATTCACATTTCAATAATGATTATAAAATTTTATATAATTAAATATTTATATTTATATCATTAATATCATTGTATGGATGATGTAAAAATATAATATTCTCAATAACTTGAACTTTCATGTTAAAAATGCATGAGAAAATATGCTTATTAACACACAAAACAATGGTAAAGATAAAATATTATAAATTAAAATGTTGTAAGATGTTCTATGTGGATCATATATAATGTTTTAAATATTAATATGGTTCATTTATATTTTAATAACATGTTTTGAAAAATATAAAATAGGTTAAACCATTTTCAACTAAAAGGAAGCATGAGGTAAGGTTCTTCATATCAGTTATTTTTCATTAAGGAATATTGTAATTTTATTCACTTAATTTTTTTATTCTGTATATATTGTCCCCATTTTCCTGTAGTATAATGAAAACATAAATACATTTTTATTTTTTAGGTTTCAATTTGAATTATTTCAGATTGGGTGTTTTGACAAGAAAATTAATAAGTGGAAATGAATTTCATAACTCAATTTTATTTGTAACACCCAAATCTTCCATGGTACCCTTCTCTTTGAATAATGCAATTGCTTTCATTTTATGCAACTTTGAGTTCTATCTCACCAGGACCAATCAAACTAGCAGTTATGAATAGTAATAACAACTTTTTATAGTTTTTTTAATTTTATTTTTCAAAATAGCCTTCAGTTTTGGAATCAAAATATCAAAATTTCCTTAGAGTGAATTTTTGGTATGTTTCTGAAAACATTTAATTTTTTATGAATTCAGAAAAACACTATGTTATTTTTTAAACTAACTTTTTATTTAAATAATTAATTATTTAATTTAAATTTATTTTAAGTAAAAATAGATACATAATACATATATTTCTTGATTGTAATTCATTGGAGTCGTTTTATAATAAAATTAGATGTATAAAATTTTATTTAACTTTTAAATGTCATTTACCCACCTTCTAGATAGGTTATAAGATTTTCATAAAATGTAATTTTACAACTTCCATGAATGATATTCTAAAAATCCATGAGACATGATTGAAATCAGTAAGTAGAATTTTGTTCAATAGGATGAAAATAATTTCTAGTGAATAGTAATTATTGAATTTTATTTACCAAGGTTAAATGTAAATGGTGTAATTTAATGTAAAAATGATATTATAATTACCCTAACACATGTCCTAATTATATTGGATAAGTTCATTTGGACCAAAATCAACCATATAAATAATATATGTTCCTTTTTCTCAACATGAATAAGATTAGGTCATTTATTTTTATTTTCTTTAGAGATGTGATAAAAGTGTTAAATTCAATGTTTACTAACTAAAAATATTTTAATATAGGGTTATACATAAGATAAATTTAACTATAAATATAAAATCATAAAGATATGAAGATTACTACATAATTGTATTTTATTTATAACTTTCTGAAATTAAATAATTAAATTAATATATGACACAATGATGATTCATTATATATCATATTATTGATTGATAAAAAAAATTGATATTATAAATATTAATATAATTTTAAATTGAGAATTTTTATGTATTCCATGAATTTTATTGTTTATTTTTACATGTTATCATTAATTAAATTATTTTTTTCAATGTGATAATTTTGTTATGACTCAAAAAATCCAATACTAAATAGTGTCAAAATTAACATAAATGAGTTTTTAAAACAAATACTACATTATTAATTCATATAATATTCATAAAAAAATATGGTTTGTCCAAATTACATAGATAATGACATATATATCAATAGTTAACCACATGGGGTTCACATGGCATTTTATAGTAGGTTTATTAACGATTTAATATAATAATAACTTAATACATGGTAAAAGTTAATCTATATTTTTTTTAAAGGTTGGGGTCGAAGCCTCATTTTAATTATTAAATCAATGCAAAGTCCTCTTTTTAACTGGGTAGAGGGAAACCCATTACATATCCCGAAGGCCTAGTGGGCTTGTAGCCCATTACAAAGCCCATATGCCCTAAATTCTAAGTTCAATTCTCATTCTATGAATAGTAACATGTGGCTATAGTACCACACAGTATCACCGCCGCTATAGTGCCCTGCTGCCGCTACAGTGCCCGCTGATAAACAGTGCCGCCGCTGCTACAATACTGCTACAGTGCCTATGCCCCATGGGTTTTGAACCCCCATTTTCCATGTAGTATTACGGGGTGCTTACCACTAAGCCAAACCCAACTACATAAACTATTTAACTAAGAGTTAAATCTAAAATATAAGGATAATATGGTAAACTAATCATGTATAAAACCTATTGGTTGAGATGTTTTTGACCAATCCCCACTTTATCATCAAAATAAATCCTTTTGTATCTATTATAAATTGAATATTATTGTATAATAAAATAATATTTCTTGCATTTGCTAAAGTGACTCTCACCTCTCTTATAAAAGCACACATACTCTACTCAATATCAAACCTCAAAATCCATGTGGATTAGAAAAAACCTATTAAAATATACTCACAACTACCCTCACTTTGACTTAGAGGCCTTACACTGATCATAAATCAACCTAAAGAGCCTTTTTGATCAAATCAAAAGGAAGAATACGAAGAAGAGGTAATAATTTCATCATATATTTCAATGTTCTTTTGATATTCCACTTCCTATTACTTTTTTGTTTCCATACCAAAAAAAATTAATCAAGTACTATATACTTAATTTTATATTATAATAAATATGGTATAAACATATTCATTATTCTATCAATCATGTCAATGACATAGTCACCATACCTGCGTACGTACGCCTTACCATCTCTACGTCGTGGTGTAGTTTGTTATTCAATAGTTCATTATCTAGACAGGTATAATAATGAGTATAATTAATTTATATAATAAATATAACTGGTTAATTATTCAGTATATGTGATATAACATCAAATTAAATATGATTTCACCATCAATAGAATGATATTGTTGCTCGTGGGAACGTATGGATTACTGTCTCCACCAACACGATGAGATTCATTTCCCATCCTAACCATTCAAGAATAAATTTCATTTTATTGATAAAAATAATGTTTATGAACTTAATATCATTATGGATATAAATTAAATACACCAGATCCATAAAAAACATGATTTCTGTAGCAAAACATATAATGTAAAATGAATTAGTCAACACCTGAAAAAATGATACTACTGAAATATTATTAACAAATAAATATTATAAGACTATATATAATAACATATTTATGTATATGGGTCTTCTAAAATTTATTAAAAATAAATTTACTATTATAAATGAGGTTAACTTACCCATAACCAAGGAAAAGTACAACGTAATGGTTAATTCTACGATCTCTTCATTATCTGATGTTGTTTATATATGAGTATCAACTTGGGCCCCTTTATAATCTACATATGTGTGTCTTAAAATCGTATTTAAAAAAAAATTTAATACTTCCTAGACAATGGGTTAAAGTCATTTATACCATTTTTAACTTTTTATAAATTTTTTATAAATGAATATTTCTGTCATTTTCGAAACAATGCATTTTACAACCCTTTCGACAAAATTATTGAAAGAATGTTTTTTAACTTATACAGGGAGTGTGGATATTTTCCACCATTATAAATCTTTGGAGTCTTCCCTTATAAGATAATAAGAATATTTTAAAAATAACTTTTTTCATTTATAATTATGTGACTTTTAAATGATTTCAAAATATAAAGTGATATTTCTCTAAAATTGTAGTGATTTCATGTATGTCAACATCCATTGATGGATTTAACAATTATTGGAAGTTGATCTATTATAATAAAATAATTTATATTCTATTGATGGTTTTTTGTTATTTTCAAATGTGGAGGTGTTTTTTTATACCATTCATGGTTTATGGTAACAATAATAACATTTTTTATGCCAATTTAAAAATGAATGTTTAAGTTAACATTCACCTTTTCATATGAGAAATGCATTAGACTTAGAATGTGACTGGTGGAGCCCTCTTTTTCTCCATGATGCATCAGTAGGTCTCATAAGACAAACAAGTGTCTTGGCATAAGGAATTTACAAAATATTTTTTGTTTTCTTGGAACTAGGCCTTGACTTTGTGGTTATGATTTCTAGCATTATTCATTCTATCAATATGAAATTGGTTATTGATATTACATGTGATTATTCGACTAGTATAATATCCATTTTAATTACTAAATAGAATTATTTTGTTTATATTTTCAATATTATTCTGATGTTTCTGTTTAAAAGTATTGTGTTTTAATGATATACATTTCCTTAAATATTAATGCTTATTTATGAATGTTTTCGGTATATTTTTATCCTTACTAATCATCTGAGCTCACCCCTTTATATGTTTTATTTCTCCCAGGATGTGAAGAAGTATGTCGTGATTAAACTACAGGGATACACCATGGGATATGAATATGTTCAAAGTGGGAACAATGGTATTGTTTTTTTCCTTTTCATTAGGCAATATAACACTTATGTATGTATATTTTACTTCCAAGGATAATAAACTAATCGGTCTTTTGAGACATGATCTCTTGTGATAATCCCAATGTTATGTAATGATGAATTGACTCTTAATAACTATTTTTGGGTCCTTATAGATAGTATGATATGATGTTTAGTAAAAAACATGGAAGCTAGATTTATAATAAATACTGATTAGAGAACATTACCCTAAAATAGACTTTGAGGATTAATATAGACGACCTTTACGGAATTTTTGTAATGTTGAGATTTTTTGTATTTTACAAGAAATAAATCATTGTGTGGATATGATCAGGTAGAGGAGGCTCTAGTACAAATGTGTATAGGGTTGAAAACTCCAACAAAGAGTTTCGTGTTTGACCCAGGGTATCCTGGTACAAGAAAATTGTCCTTGCTTCACTCTTGGTTACGAAATTTCCGGGTATATGCTTAGGATAATTCAAATTTCCTTTACAAATCATTATAACAGATTTATGAGTAAATAATTCCTCAAAGAAAACATTTTTTATTATTATGGATTGTATGCATACATTATTCAATTTATTTTAGTTATTTTACGAGTTTTGAATTATATATTGTGATTAGTAAACTAATCTAGTGTATGCTATTTTTTAGAAATTGATCTTAGTGGAAGGAATAGAATCCATATCAATGCATGTAATTCATGTAATTCATGTAGGGATTCCCAACCTACTCAAGAAAATTATAGTGGAGCTACTAATGAAACCAGTTTTGAACAACATATAACTATATTGGGAAAAACCACTGAGGTTATTAATAATAACCATACCCGTATTGAGCAACCTGATCCACAATACGGAGGGTCAATGTTAGAAATAATCATCAGGAAACAACCATAAGAATTCAATGGGACTATAAATACATTTGTAGCTGACCAATGGATAAGATTTTTAGAGAAAATATTTCATGCTTTGGGGAGTATCGAAAGGGATAATGTTTTCACTGTAGTTCATCTTCTTATAGGATATGTAGATCAATAGTGGTTATTTATTCAGAACACAAATGAGGATGAAAAAATATCAAATATGGAATGGAGGTAGTCTAAAAACTTATTTTAGACAATTGCTTTCTTTATGACCATCCAGTAGATATGGAAAAAGAATTTCTCAATATGAGGAAAAAGTAGGATGATAATGTCGCAAAGTATGAGGATAACAATAAAAGGATAGAATGTGATGCAATAGATTATATTTGTGACCCAAGGAGTAAGATTGATTGATTATTTGATGAGTTATAACCATTTATCCATCAAGAATTAATCTCACAATCCTTCTCATCATATGACGATATTGTCTCATGTTATATCTAGATAAAAAATGAGTTCTTTATGTCTTAAGACAATAAAGATAGTAAATAGATGAATATATGTACTCAAAACCTAGGAAATAGAAATAATGGGAAGAAGGGAGAAGTTGAATTTCCATCATGTAGTAAATGTTGGAATAAACACCCCAGTACTTTCCTGAAGGGAATGGGAGTCTGTTACACGAGGGGTGAAAATACCACCAAGCTTATGATAGGAATGGAATGAAAGAGGTTGTCAATGTTGAATGTTATAGTTTAAGAGAAATGGGGCATTATGCTAATGAATTTCCTAAGAACCAAGAAAACATATCTCAGAAAAGGAAAAGGGAGTAGGGGCATGTTTATATTATCACTGTTGATGAGGTTGAAGCTAATAATGACATGGTGGATGGTATTTTTATTGTTTCTTCAAATTTATCCAATGATTTAATTGATTCTATTTCATTGAATTGTTTCATCACATCCTATTTAGTTATTAAAATTAGAGATATCAAATTTTATTTAATAAGGGAGTTGTCGGTGAAAACTATTAAGGGATGTATCATTGCAATAATGTTTTTAGAATCAGTTACCATTAAGGTATACTAACGTGGTTTATCTGCTGATCTCATCGCCAAACCCATGATTTAATTTCATATATTCAACGATATAGATTGGATTACAAATCATGATGAAAAAATCTATTGTATGAAGAAGGATGTCAGAGTTTTTGATGATGATAAGGGGTACCTTATCTATAGAGCAGAAAAGTCACCATCTGGTTCTTATCTTGATCCACCCCCAATAACCCTACTAAATTAAATTATTGTGGAATAAGAGAATGAAATAACATTTTGTGGTGAAACAAATGTTCAAATAGAGGATGTACCTATTGTTAAAGAATATGTTTATTTGTTTCCCGATGATTTACCAGGACATCCTCAAAATGAAAATATGATTTTTACAGGGATTTAATTCATGGTTCAAGCCCCATATCGAAGGCCCCTTATAGAATGGGCATTGTGAAATTAGTGGAACTGAAGAAAAACTAGAGGAATTATGTAATAAATGATTTATTCTCCCTAGTGTTTCTACATGGTGATCCCATATTCTTTTCATTAAGAAGAAATATGGATCTATGAGCTTGTGCATTAACTATAGGGAGATAAATTCTATAAATATAAATACCAAGTATCCCCTACTTCTCATTGATGATTTATTAAATCAAAATCATGGAGTTCATTATTTTTCAAATGTTGACCTTCGATCGAGATATCATCAGTTCTGTGTAAAGAATGAAGACATTCTGAAGGCAGTATTTCATACAAGGTATGGGAATTACCTTTTTATAGTAATGCTTTTTGGACTGACTAATGAACCCTATGTCTTCATGGATCTAATGAATAGATTTTTCAAGGAATTTCAGGATGAATTTCTACTTGTATTTATTGATTATATCTTCGTTTACTCTAAAATAAATAAAGATCTTGAAAATCACTAGCGCACTATCTAATGAATCTATGAAGAAATGAATTATATGGAAATTTTAGCAGGTTTGAATTCTCACTTCAGGAGATTTTTATTCTTGGACATATTTTCTCTAAGTATGGAATCATTGTTGATCCTTCTACGACAAGATCAATACTAGAATGGCCAGAACTGATGAGTATAACTGTGGTACACCATTTTACTGGTTCAGCAAGTTATTATTTGTGTTTCATCCAAGATTTTTCCTAATGGTATTACCCATTAACCATGATCACAAGTAAATGGGTTAAATTAGTTAGGAAAAAAGAGTGTGGTAAATGTTTTGAATAACTGAAGATATAATTATTCAATGCTTCTATCTTGACTCAACCATCAGGGAATGATGGGTTTTTAATTTAGGGTGATGCTTCAATGAAAGGATATTATTGTGTCCTAATGAAGAATTATAGAGTAATTTTCTATGAATCAAGACAGCTAAAATTTTATTATCAAAACAATTCCACTCATTATCTTGAGATAGAATTTGTAATATTTTCTTGGAAAATAAGGAGAAACTATCTCTATGCTGAAAAATGTGAGATATATACTAAACACAAGAGTTTGAAGTATATTTTCTCATAGAAATAACTCAACATGAGGCAAATAATATGGCTTGAACTACTCCAATATTATGATTGCACTATATACTACCACCCGAGTAAGGAAAATATGGAGGCAAATGCTTTGAGCAGAAAGAATCACTTAGTTTTGGACAAGATTTGAGTTGAAAGGGAACTTATGTTCATGGATCTAGTAAAGATGGATATGGGAATAATAATTGAAGGTGAAACATCAATATATTTTTCAAATGGTTTCCAAACCATATTTACTAAAAAGAATAAAAATTTCTCAGAATGATGATGAGGAGTTTCAAAAGAAAATTAATTTTTTGAATGACGAAATATTGAAAAACATTGTATATGAAGATGGAATTTTGAAATTTGGGAAGAGATATTGTGTACCTAATATACCTGATCTAAAAAGGAAATTGGTGGATGATGATCATATCTCCAATTTCTCTATACACCCAAGTAGCAGTATGATGTATAGATATTTGAAGGATCATTTTTTGTTGGACCAAATGAAGAGGGTGATAATTGATTATGTGTCAAGCTGTATGTTTTTTCAACAGGTGAAAGTTGTAAGACAACATCCTAAAGGACTCATGAAACCTCTCCCCATACCTGAGTTGAAATAATATGATATTAAGATGGAATTTTTCATGGGACTACCAAAGACTCCTAGATAGAAGGATGCAATATGGGTCATTGTTGATCATATTACTTAGTCATCACATTTTCTTGTTATAAGGGAAGAATTTACCCTTTAACATTTAGAAATACTATATATTAATGAAGTTGTAAGACGTAATTTTTTACCCCAATCGATTTTTTCTGATCACGATCCCAACTTTACATCATGATTGTGGAAAATACTTAAGAAAGACCTAGATATTGAACTTCATTTGAGAACAGCCTACCACCCTCAAAATGATTGACAATCAGAAAGAACTATTCAACCCATTGAAATCATGTTGAGATTTTTCTCATATGACTTTCAAGGTATGTGGGATCAATATTTACCTATAGTAGAATTTTACTATAAAAATAGATTCCATTTAATTATTAAAATGGCTGTATATGAAGCTTTATATGAAAATATATGTTTCACACCAACTTATTTGGATAATGTTCATGAAATAAAACACATCGGCCCTATACTTGTTGAGGAAACAATGGAAAAAGTGAATATTATCCAAACCCACATCAAAGCGGATGAAGGTAAACGAAAGAGTAATGCTAATAACCTAAGGAAGGATTTGGAATTTCAAGTATGGGATCATGTTTTCATGATGGTATTTCCCTATACGGGTGTTGTAAAACTCAGTACGAAGGGAAAATTAAGTCATCAGTACATCGGACCTTTTGAAATTATAGATCGAATTATAGTTTTAGCTTATGGTTTGGAAATGCAGCCATGTCTGTCATGATCTGACCCAATGGGGCTCGAGCCGTGACTCCCCAATCCCACATCTGATTGGCCTGAGGCTGGCGACCACGCCGAGTAGGCTATCACACACATTGGAGGAATTATCCTATGTTACCTGTACACCCACAGCCACATACACCTCCATGTAATAGTGGAGAAATATATAAAACTGAATAGTAAATGCATGAAAACAACTATCCTGAACTAGAGTGCAACAACCGTTCAAAATGGGAAAAATAGGGCCCACAAAAAAACTACAATGGAATCCAACCTGCTCAGACGAATGGGTACACTGCCAAAAGCACCACCAGAAAGCTCCTTGGCACAACCCCATTAAGACTCCATGGTTAGTCCCGCTCACTCAGCTCCACCTGCTCCAGGTCCCCCTAGGACAACGTCGAAAGGCATGTGGTCTATACAAGACATAAACATGTGCGGGCAAAGCCCGTTCAGGGGTGAGTATAACAATATTGAATAGGAACCCCAAAAACCCAAAACAAAAGATAGAAACTGAAAGGAAATGGTCCACTCATCCTAGCTATAGGGAACCCATATGAGAGAGAAACTCCATTTTGAGACCGTACTTGGCTAAACATAACAAGTTAGCTCATTCCATGTGTATGGCCATACACACACCTTGAACATCCAGATATACTCAGCTCAGGCATCAAGCCACATAAGTTACAAACCTCATCACCAGTAATGATTCACATCTAAGAGAGCACACTCCATGATCCTTTTCATCCCAGATGACACTTGATTGAGAGATACACTCTATCGGGTCCCACCCAAACATCCCAGATGCTCACCCGAGAGATCACCCTCCTCGGATATCATCACTGAGAAAGTCACGCTAAAAAAAAAGAACTCCACGGATAGGGGATCACTCCTAGGGTCCCCTAGAGGATACCAGAACCCACACTTGTATACAAAGATATCACAATTAGGGGATCACTCATGGGGACTGCTAGGGGATGTCACAACCAGATCTGGCATTCGTAGATCTCAAAAATAAGGGATCACTCCCAAGATCCACTGGGGGATACCACAACCCGGTGTGGCTCTCGACATAAACATGTCACTCAGATAGAGGATCTTCATACGTGTCACGATGGACACGACGATACTAAAACCCTATCTGGTACATCTCGCGCTCTAGGGGATCGACCTGAACATGCCGCAACCCTAAGGACACCACATGCTGAGTAGGGGATCGTATAACCAATGATATTTCAACCCTAATATAATCCTCATGTTGAGTAGGGGATCACAAACCAGACGATACCACAATCCTACTGAGAACTTCCCACTACGATAGGGATCATATTCCCAATGAAGCCAAAAACCCTATGGGTTTAACATGCTATATAGGGGATCACTACCCATGGATAATAGGTCACATTGATACCAAGAAAACGATCAAGAGAAACAATACTATAGGATCCTGCTCCGGTACCACTGGAGGGATGCCACATCTCTAACTGATTAAACATCCCATCGAGAGGATCACAAACCTATAATAAGATTGTGATGCCGCGCGAACCCACGTAGGAATGAACCAAGGGAGTACCCTCAACCACTATTGTTCTAAACTTCGCTAACTCGAGCGACTTGCCACAACGCCACACCGAGAACCTCCAAGGCTGATACCAAGGCCACCATCATGATCCACACATAAAAACATGCAAGATGGGATGTCTACCCACCCGAAATGGAAAACCGGTGGAAAAGGCACAATTCTCCATAGCTAACCATGTGGTGCCCACACTATGATCCTAAAACTCATCAAGAAGATCATACCACTGCGATCCTCTTGGAAAACCACACGGGAATGACTACATGATCGTCCCAAACGGACACGCTGTGAAATGGTACTATTCACCGAAGCCAGCCCGGGTGAGGCCCACCCCACACTCCTGAAACATGTCAAACAGATCGCACCATTTTGATCCCATTGGATAAACACTTTGGATCGACTACTCATTCATCCAAAATAGACACCTAGTGTAAATGTCACATTTTTTTTCCAAAAATGCCAAAACTCGGCTTCATAGGGCCCACACCCTATTCTTTGTAAGAACACTCAGAAACCATCAAGAAAAGTCATCCATACCATCAAGGTCTCAATGCCACTGATGACACGTCAATCGGACTCTCCGGGTAGAAGATACAATGGCCCGAAGTCAAATAATAATAAAATATAAATATTTTATTCGACGTTTCAAGATCTCGGCCCACGATCCCAAAATATTAAACTCCCAATGTCAACTCAAAGGGTTCGCCTTATCGTTAGGGACGCGTCTCCATAGATGGCATGTGATTTGGATCTCTAGGGAGCAAGAAAAAGGGGTTTTTAGAACTCCCGTGTATAAAAAAGGGGCCAGACTGGCCTGGGCCTGCCCACGGCCCTCCGTCGTGCTGGGCAGAGCGCCGCTGCCAAGCTACACTAAGGACACTTCCACGAATCGCCGGGACCTCCCTAGAGGTCTATTTTCGATCTGGAGGTGTCTGTGCGACCCTATGGACCCCTTCTACACTGCTACTAATTCAAAATGGAAAAAATGCAGAAGAAACAGGATCAGGGGTTAAAACTCAAATCACCTACCTCACGGGCGAAACACAGAATCATTGGGTGCAGAATGACGCATGAGACACACTTGAGCTTGATCTGCTGACAATCGGTGCCAAAAATGGCTGACGTAGGCTCCTTCGTGGGACGTTCGTTCATCGGCGAAGAGGATTAAGGGGGTGGCATGCATGTACAAGGGGTTGGGGGGAGATGAGATTTTTTTTTTATTTTTATATTTTCAAAATAAACTTCATTTTACCTCCCTGCCAACACGCCTCTGACCCGGCACCCGACACCGACTATAATTATGTCGCACCTAGGGTAAAAACCGTATCTTGAACGCAATGACACACTCAAAATTGTGATCTGAGACTCTGTTCAAGAGTTATTAGAGACGGTTCTCATAATTAAACTTTTCCATTTATTTATGGAAACTCCCCTGGTGGATTTTCTCATAGAAAGCCCGTTCCCGCAAGGTTGACACCCCACATACGGTAAACGACACGCTCCGGATGCAACTAAGCCCTCATATTCCCATTACGGGCTACTGTTTAGGAGATAACACACCCTATCCACATTCATAGTATAACAATACTTAATATTTTTATAAAAATTAATTCCCTAGAACACCGGGCCTCGGAATCGCACACCGTCTCCGCACCTAGCTCTGGAATAATTCATAGGAATATTACAATTTCTGACAAAACCAAAACCTAAGTCTCTACATCCTCCCCACCATAGAACATTTCATCATCGAAAAGCCATTAGCACAAGGAAAAAAACTTGACTCTCAGTTGGGTCTCTAACGCCAATGAGTGCACTAACAGACACCCCTGGCCGAACACATAAGTTAGAGGGACTCGTACACCACAACTCAACACTATAATCTTTGGGCGGCACTGACTCACCTGCAAATTTTTAATAGCATCACAAAAATGTGTCTCGGTGGGGTAAGTATCTCTCTTCCTCGCACATATGAAGAACACCAAACAACACCAACACAAGGTCTTTCCAACTCCCTGAATAAAACTCGAGCAAGCAACAGATATGGAAGAGTACGCTACATAGTGTCTATCAAACTACTGATGAAATTTGAAAGGTCACAAGGTGAACCTCTATCCATATGTGGATCCTCTGGTTCAACAACCTCTAGGGCATGAAACTATCCTTGCCCTCACCCTGTAGCTCCCTGAGCTCGGTGTGGACCACCTGGGGGTGGTGGTTGTGGCATTTGATACCACCTACCACCTCCTGTTGCAGCACTAGCTTCATCGCCACGTTCGCTGCCCTGCGGAACGCCATACACAAGACACTGCCTCTGCCAAGGTGGTATTTCGACCGACTCCCCCCTCAACAGTATGGTAGGTTGGAAAATCTCTAGCATGATATCCTCTACCGTCACAAGAGTAACACCACCTCTCCTGTGGTGACAAAAACTGGCCTGTGAGCCCTAAGCCTCAGATCCTCCATCCTAGGGTCGACTCTTGAATTGTCGCAGACGTCCGGGCCCCTGAGTCTGTTGTTAGCTACTAGATGTAGATCTGACTGACGAAGTCTCTGCTCTCGTGTGCCTAGAACTAACAGGTATGATCTACTCAGCCAAAAAGATCTCCACCACTAGGACTTTCTCCAGAACACCAGCATATGTGGGAAGACAAAAGGAAACCAAACATGAGATGATTTCTCTGTGAAGGCCCTGATCGAAGGTTTGAGCCCTAAATAACGAGTCTTGAACCATATCTAGGGAGTAACACGACAGTTCTGTAAACCTCCCTGAGTACTTCGACATAGCCATGCCCTCCTGGAGAAGCTGCAGATGCTCCTGAATCTGTACTGACCTCAACGCCACTAAATGGAACTCTTCAGTATAGATCTTCTCAAACTCTGCCCATGTGAGCGTCTCCACATCATGGGACTACATCACCAAAATCCACCATCACATTGTCGAACCATTCAAGAAGGCTCACCGCTAAGACCACCATATGACCTGGGTGTTGTCCTCACTAGGCGGAAAACTCTTGTGAATGCTTCAATCCAGTCATCAACTGTCCAGGGGTATTGTTCACCCTGAAACCTCAAAGTCCACTACCTCTGTAACTCGTGCAGTGCACTCAACCTGCGTGCAACCTCATCCTGCACTACCGACACAACCAGCTACTCGACAGGTGGTCGCTCAACTGGAAGACCACCTTGAGTTTCACCCTTAGAACATGTGCCCTGGTCCACAACCTCTACACGGGGCGGTTCGTCACCACAATCCCACTGCGGAACCCTCACTGTCCTTCATCTTGGAGGCATCCTGAAATACAATCAAGAAGCTCCATTTCCAAAGAGTACATCTGGGGAGATTACTCAAGAAGAACAAGGGAAACCCAAAACCCAGTAATATATGATGCATGTGCCATTATCTCAATCCGACTATTGTCCAAACGTCCCAAGTCGAAAGTCAAGTTATTAGAGTCCAAGTGAATGGAAACGTCAACCTCCGCACCAACACCAAAGTCCCTAGCTAGTAAGCGGAACTCGAAGCTTCCTAACACTACCACTATGAAACCCAAACCAAACTCACAGCTAGACCAGTTGTTCTTTGAGATCTCAAAGGCGGAACCCCCTATGATACCACTCTGCCACGACCCGACCCAACGGGGCTCGAACCGTGACTCCCCAAGCCCAACTCTATTAGGCCAGGGGCTGACGACCAGTGTTGAGTAGGTTATCACACACTTGGGAGGCATTAGCCTAAGGTACCTATACACACACCCACATACACCTCCATCCAATAGTGCAAGGATATATAAACTTGAATAGTAAATGCATGCATACAACTATCCCAAACCAGAGTGCAACAACAATACAATAAGGATAAAACATTTCCCACTAAAAGAAAACTACCAAGGCATCCAACCATCTCTGAAGAATGCGGATGCTTCAAATATCACCACCAGAATGCTCATCGGCACACCCACATCAAGACTCCACGGTCAGTCACGCTCAGTCAAATCCACCTGCTCTGGGTCCTCCTAGGACCCTATCAAAAGGCATGTGGTCTACACAGGACAAACATGTGCGGGCAAAGCCCATGCTGGGTGAGTATAAAAATACTTAGTAGGCACCCAAAAAGCCCAAAACAGAAGAGAGAAACTGAAAGGAAACAATCCGATCATCCAAACCAACGAGAACCCAGACAATAGAGAAACTCTATCTCACAGCCATCATTGGCTAAACACAACTAGTCAGCTCCATAAAGGTGTATACCCATACACACACCTTGAACATCTACATATACTCAACTCACACACCAAGACACAGGAGGTACCGGCCTCACCACCAGCAATAGTTCAAAAATAGGAGAGCACACTCAACAATCACAATCATCCAAGACGATACTCAACCGAGAGATACACTTCATCGGGTCCCCCAAAAACATCCCAGATGCTCACTTGAGAGATCACGCTCGTCAGATATCATCACAGATAAATTCACGATGAAACAGCAAAAACACAAAACTCTTGAGACAGGAGATCACTTCTAGGGTCCAATAAGGGATAATAGAACCCACACCGGTATACAAATATATCATAGACATGGGATCACTCCCAGGACCCACTAGGGGATACCACTACCCAATATGGAACTCGACAGAAACGCGTCACATAGATAGAGGATCGTCACCCATGTCACAACAGTCACGATGATACCAAAACCCTATCTGGTACATCTCACGCTGTAGGGGATCGAACTGACGATGTTGCAACCCTACCGACACCACGCACTGAGGAGGGGAACGTATAACCAATGATAACACAACCCTACTATAGTCCTCTTTCTGAGTAGGGGATCATACACCTGACGATGCCCCAACCCTACTGAGAATGACCCACTATGTAGGGGATCATATTTCTGATGATTCCACAAACCCTATGGGGTTACCATGTTAAATAGGTGATCGATTCCCATGGATTATCCGTCACAATGAAACAATAATTCGATCTAGGGAAACGATGCTTGAGGATCCCACTCCGGGCCCACTGGAGGGATTACACAACCCTAACAGATTAAACATCCCATCAACAGGGTAACAAACCTATAATACGTTTATGAAGTTGCACGAACCCTCATAGGAATAAACCAAGGGTGTAAACTCAACCACTATTGGTCCAAACATCGCTAAACCGAGCGACCCGCCACAACGCCACAGCACACACCTCTAAGGCCAATACAAAGTCCATCATCGTGATCTACTCAGAAAAACACACAGGATAGGCTATTTACTCTCCTGAAATGGATAACCGGTGGATAGGGAACTATTCACCATAGCTAGCCCGTGTGGGGCTGACACAACGATCATGAACCTCATCAAGAGGATCATTCCACTGCGATCCCCTAAAAAAAACAAACGGTATTGACTACTCGATCGTCCCAAACAGACACCGGGTAAAAAATGTATTATTCACCAAACCCAAACCCGATGGGGCCCACACCATGCTTACGAAACACATCAAGTTGATTTCACCATTGTGATCCCCTCAAAAAACACATAAGATTGACTACTCATGCGTCCAAAACAGATGCCCAGCGTAAAAGTCTCATTTCTCCGAAAATGAAAAAACATGGCCTCATGGGGCCAACAACATGTTCTCGATTAGAACACCTTAAAACCATCATGAAATGTATATAATACCATGAGGGTCTCAATTCCACTAAGGGAACATCAATCGAACGCTCCTGGTAGAAGATACAACAACCTGAAGTCGAATAATAATAAAATATTGATATTTTATTTGACGTTTCAAGCTCCCGATCCACGATCCCAAAACATTATTCTTCCAAAAAATCCTTAAATGGTTATCTTTATCTCCAGGGTCACGTCGTCGCAGACAACACACGATTCGGATCTCTAGGGAGGAAGATATTTGGGTTTTAATACCCCATGTATAAAAAGAGCATCGGACCGGCCTGAATCGACTGGCAGCCCTCCGCCGCACTAGGCGGTGCACGGTTGTGCCTCAGGTGGCTGTTTCTTCTCCGCCAGTGTCTACGCTACCCTGCCAGTGAGACTTCTTTGGAACATCGAGACTGCCCCGGTGGTTTGTTTTTCGATCTGGAGGTGTCTGTGCGACCCTCGAGGCCCCTTCTACACTACTACAGATTCAAAAAGAAGAAAAAAATAGATGAGATGGGATCAAGGGTTAAAACTCAAATCAAATACCTTGCGGGTGAATTTCCAAAGTTTCAGGTGCAGAACGATGCCCACGACGCACTGGAGCTCAATCTGCCGACGATCGGCGTCGGAAACGGCTTACGCCGGTTCCTTCATGGGTCGTTCGTTCTTCGGTGAAGAGTATGAAGGGGGGGGGGGTGGCCTGCGTGTACAAGGGTATAGGGAGGGATATGAGGATTTTTATTTATTTATTTTAAAAATAAACATCATTTTATCTCTCTGCCAACACGCCTCTGACCAGGCACCTGGTGTCGACTAAAATTATTTTGCGCTTAGGGTAAACACGGTGTTCTGAACGCAACAACGCACTCAGAATTGCGATCTAAGACTACATTCAGGAGTTATTGTAGCCTACACTCATAATTAAAATATTCCATTTATTTTCTAAAATTCCCCTGATTTCGTTTCTCACAGCAGGCCTGCACTCGTATGGTTTACACCCCGCCTAGGGTAAACGACACACTGCAGATGCAATTGTGCCTTCGGATTCCCATTACGAGATACCATTTATGATATAACACACCCCCACCATGTGCAGAGTATAATAATACTTAATATTTTTTAAAAAATTAATTCTTGGAACATCGGGCCTCGGTATCGCACATCGTCTCCACGCCTAGCTCTAGAATCATTCATAGGAATTTTCCAAAGTCTGAGAACACCAAAAATTGAGTCACTACATGTCTTTCCAAAGTTCATGATGTGTAACCCATATCAATTTTATGAAAATACATGCCTGAAACAACACATGTACTCACCAATGAAGAAATTGAACTATAACCCGATCTATCTTATTGTGAAGAGCCTTTCAAGATTCTTGATACCAGGGAACAAGTGCTGAGAAAACAGAAGACTTGTCTCTTAAACGTTCTTTGGAGAAACCATAAAATGGAAGAGGCAACTGGGGAACCCAAGAAACATATGATTATGAACAACCTAAATCATTTTATGTTGTAATATTATATAAATTTAGAGGATGAAATTATATTAATGTGTGAAGAATGTAATACCTCACGCTCCCATGGTACACTTCTCATTGAATAATGATATAGATTTTATTGTACACAATATTGAGTTCAAGCATAGCACAACCAATCAAACTAGCTGTAATGAATAGTAATATCAAATTTTTAATGTTTTATAAATTAAATTTTTCAAAATAGAATTCATTTTTGGATTACGAATATCAGAATTTTCTTACTGTGGATTTTTTTTATTTTTCTGAAGACATACAATTTTTTATGAATAGTAAAAACACTGTATTATTGTTTAAAACTGACTTTTTATTTAAATAGTTATTTAATTTATTTAAATATATTTTATGTCAAAATAGATACATAATACCTATATAAGTAAAATGCAATTCATTGGATCCATTTTATAATAAAATTGGATGTTTAAAATTTTATTGAAAATTTTAACGTCTTTTACCCACCTTCTTGGAACATTAACAATTTTGAAGAAAAAGTAATTTTACTGCTTCTGTAAATTTAATTCAAAAATCTGAGAGACACTATTGAAATCAGTATGTAAAATATTGTTCAATAAGATGAAAATAAGTTTTGATGAATAGTGACTTTTGAATTTTATTTCGCACAATAAAAAGTAAATTGGGTAACTAAATGTAAAAATGATATAATAACTACCCTAACACGTGTATTAATTATGTTGGATCAGTGTATTTCAAATAACATTGTAACGCCCCGACCCCAGTTACCTAGAGTCGGTGCATTATTACATTACATTGGCATGATCACAAAGGATCAAGTCTCGAATGAACGATTTGATTAGTAGCCTTGGAATGACTACATACATTCATAATGTTTACATTACGTCATAAAGTGAAAAGTACAACAACATATTTTTTACGCACTCATATCCCCTTATACTATCCCATCAGGTCATTCATAAAACACTTCTTCACATCCGGGGAAAAATAAAACATAGAAAGGGGTGAGATCAAATTCTCAGTAAGGATAACAATATAGCAGAAACTTTCATAAATAAGCCTAGACATTTAAGGCAATGTATAACACAAACAAAAGCCTTTTAAACATGAATTTAACCATAATATCGTAGAAATAAAATGAAATAATTCCATTTACTTATTCACATGGATATTCAACATGTTGAATAATCACATGCAATATCAATAACCACTTTCATAATAATGGAATGCATAATGCCAGACTATCATAACCACACAGCCAAGGCCTCGTGCCAAGACTACAAATAAGATTTTGTCAAAGCCTAGTGCTAAGACACTATTTTGTCTCATGTGACCTACCGATACATTGAGGAGCTATAGTGGGCTCCACCCATCACATAATAAGTTCAATGCATTCCTCATATGAATAGGTTTAAACATAACATAAACATTTGTATTAAAACTAGCATATGAAATGTAAATGCGTTCCCTATAAACCATGAATGGTATACAAATAACACATCCACATTCAAACATATAACCAAACCTTCAATACAATATGGAGGTTTTGTGTCCTTATAAATAAACTTCAAATAATTTAAAATCCATCAAAGGATGTTGACATAGATGAAATCAAAACTATTTGAGAGAAATATATCTTTTTTTGAAATCATTTAAAATTTACATAATTATAAATTAAAACATTTACATTGAAAACAATATTATAATCTCCTAAGGTAAGCTTCTAAGATTTTAAAACGGTGGAAAATAGTCGCACCCGCCGTATAAGTTAAAAAAGACATTCTTACCTTAATTTGTCGAAAAGGTTAAAATAGTCCTTGTTTGGAAAATGCCGTAAAGATTCCATTATAAACATCTTATAAAAAGTAAAAAGAGGGTATAAATTACTTTAAATAATATTCTGTAAAATAGTAAGAATGTTTTCAAATACATTTTTAAGAACCATGGATGTGGATGATAAAGAGATCCTAGTAGATAATTATGTATAAACATGCTCGGATAATGAAGAGATTGTTAAATAAACCCTTATCAATTTGGTAAATTAAGAAACATACATCCCATTAAAGTTGTATCATAAAATTAATATGTAAATACACATAAATTAAAGTGTATTACAAAAAGAATACAATTATGGGCAGTCCATACACCACAAAAAAGGTAATAGTGGCAATATGGCATGAATCTCACAAAAATAATGAGTGAGATGAAAACCCATTACCTTGTACTTTTCCATGGTCGAGGGTAGTATAACCTCCTTTATAATTGTGATATAATTTCTATTAAATTATACAAAAATCATATCCATTAATATGATATCATATATGATCTTTTAATAGTGATTTTTTAATAATATCTTAGTATTATCATTGTTTTGGGTGTTAACCTATGCATTTCCTTTTATATGTTTTGTTACATAATCTGTGTTTTTTATGGGTAGGTTGTATATTATTTATATCCAGATTGATAACAAGTACTTAAACATTATTTTTAATCATAAAATGAGAATTATACATGAATGGATACGATGAAGAATGAATCTCATCATGTTCGTAGAGACTGTAGTTCGTACGTACGCATGAACGCTACTTCCATTTCATTTTTCATTTTTAAAAGGAATCAAAACCAAATGATACAAAGGTATGTTATTATTCCAGTACAATATATTATCTTATATGTGCTACTTATGTTCATTAACACCATACTTTATATTTTCCAGGTAAGGTATGAACGAGTCATATCACTTTGAGGGGGTGGTAGTCCGCACTTCCTCAAATGAAATTATCGTATATATATAAACAACATGAAACAAATAATGGTATGATATAAAATGGAATTATAGAAGCTTATATATAAAATATATATCATAAATATCATATTTAATTATAGTTCCATCATAATTTCCACCATGAGAGGTGGTAGGTTATAATTGAACAATCATCGTTTCATGAGGCGTTTGGTTACCATCCACAGAAACATTATGTTCTTCGCCCATTAGATGGAGGTTTGTGTATGTTTAGTTCAAATCACTTTCATAAAAACACACTAGTATATTTAGTATACTGGATTTGTTACAAAATAATATAATAAAAAGTTTTTAGGGTTTGGAGAAGTAAAATAAGAGGAAAAAACATAAGAGAAATTGTTACCTTTAATTTCGGAAACTCCCTTTGGTTTGAACCAAAAAGGACTCTTTAGGTGCCTTCTGCCTAATTTAAGGCCTCTATTATGAGAATAGGTATCTAGGGAGATTAATTTTGCAGAGTTAGGATGAGAAACAATTCTTTAGAGGAGTGAGGAATTGGTAAGAAGTGGTTTCCTTTTTTAAGGGGGAGGAGGGGCTCTTTAGGAAAAACTTATATTATTAATTTATATTAAATTTATATTTGGTTTATAATGCCTCAAAAGTAGATTATTCAAATTATACGGTGGGTATGGGTCAAAAAGCACTCAAAAAATATATTTTAGGTAGGTTTGGGTCACTATAGTTACCTTATCCTTTAGATTTATCTCAGTTAAATAGATTCACATTTACTATGTCTCTTTGAAGTTTTATATTATATAGTTAATAAAATTAAAATATACTTCCAAACGACCCCAAGTGGTCCATAAATGATACACAAATTATTATATAATTCCTTTAGAAGAAGTTTAGATTTTTAGGAATATAATATCAATTAATAATATAACTTATCTTTTAAAAACTCTATTATGTCAACTTTGACACTATGGGATATTTTGTTTTTGATAAATTCATAAAAAAATTATTACTTAGAATAAATTTCATATAACTAATAATAATATGTCATATAAATCAAGAAAAGTTATGGAATTCCTAAAAATTCTCAAATTATATTTATATGGGTATTTATAATATCAATTATTTTAATTTTTCACAAATTAGGTAATTACTGCATCACCATTGTGTCATAGATTAATTAAATTATTTAATGTATAAAAATTATAAATAAAATACCATTATTTAGGAAATACTTTTATCTTTCTATTTAATATTTATAATCGAATTTATCTTATGTATAACCCTATATTAAAAATGTTTTAGTTATTAAACATTGATTTTAACTCTTTTAACTCTACTTCGAATTAAATAATAATAATTGTCCTAATATAATCCATGTTGACAAAAGAGGTTCATATTTTATTTCTAATAGTTTTTTTGGTCGAATTATACTTTTCCGATATAATTAGGGCATGTTTTAGGGTAATAATAATATCATTTTTACCCTTAATTACCATATATACTTTTAACCGTGGTAAATAAAAGTAAAAAGTTACTCTACAAAAAAATTATTTTTATCTTATTGAATCACATTTTAATCCTTTATATTAACTGTGTATCTTGTATTTTCGAAATACCACTCACAGAAGTGGTAAAATTATGTTTTATGTGAATTTTCAAATTCTCCTAGGAGGTGGGTAAAAGACGGTGAAAAGTGCAATAAATTTTTTATATATCTAAAATTATTATAAACTTACTCATATGAATTACATTGAACATATATAGGTATTAAGTATCTATTTTGACATAAAATATATTTAAATAAAATAAATAAAAATTTAAATAAAAATTCGGTTTTAAACTACAACTCGTTGTTTTTCACTATTCATCAAAAATTAAAAGTTTTAAGAAAAATACAAAAAGTTAGCCGAAAGCTAATTTTGATATTATTAATTGATTAATGAAGTCTATTTTACCAAATTCAAACTATAGAAGTTTCATTTATTAATTTAAAATTAATTCCCATTGGTAAAACCAAAAGGCGTATTTTTAAGAAATATAAACTACCAAAAGTTTGACACTTGTTTATGTCCAATTTCAAAGTGAATTTACTTACAATGAACATAATTGGATTAAATAGTAAAAATATAATCTATTTACCTTTCAAAACCATTAAAATTTATCATTTATCAATATAAATTATTTTTATTTAAAAATTTGATTTCAGTTAAAATATAGTATTTTTCACTATTCACCCAAATATGAAAGTTATCAGAAAAACACCAAAACATTATTAAAACTAAATTCTTATGTCCCAATACTAAAAAAAATTTATTTTTTCAAATTGAATATATAAATGTTTAAAATATTGGATTTAAAAAAGCTTCTTCATTACAAGGCAGTAAAATTGGATTTTTTAAAAAATACTTCTTTTATCTGAACAAATGTATTTGCTTATAAATTATGTCTAAAAATCATAATATGGATTCTAATGTTATAAGGATTATATAAAGTTAAAATTTTTGTAAATTCTATTCATAACCACTTTTGAACAACTAGTTTGGTAAGTGATGGTGTGCCAGAACTCGGTGTTGCGTGTAGTGCATGTTATTGAGTTACTTTGAAGAAATAATGAACTATGAATTCATGGGGTGTTTCATTATTCCCTCATTCAATAAATTCCTTCCTCTCAATTTGAAATTATATTTCAAATATAAATTGTTGAAAATATAAAATAGCATTGGGAAAACCCACATCGGAAATTAGGTTAATAACGTTTAGTCTTAATAAGTGGAAAATGGAAATGAAAGGGTAACCACACAATTATGATCTAGATTAAGAGAAAATTGGTGGAAATTAGACACATATAATTGGAGTAAAAACATAAATATTTATAGGTAGTTATTGAGGTCATCAATCACAAACAAGTGCAAAATTTAGGGCCTTAAATTCATCAATCTATGATGATTTAAAATACCATTGGTTTAACAAAACATATGATATTAGGATAACACATTTTTTGTATGAAGACCCCTTTACTAATGTATAATAATTAAATTATTCAGAGAATAATAGAAGAAGAAAAATATATACTTGAAAAGTAGAGTCCCATCCTCTAACTAATTTCTACCACAAACTCATATTTCACTCTTATAGATAATAGAATTTAAAATTAATATTCTATTTATCTTATTCGTATAGGATTAAAAAAATGAATTTATAATTCATCTAGAAGAACCATTAAAAACCTATATTATTCAATCAAGGAAATCATGTGGGTCAGTGGTAGTTGATACACCCTTGTTGCCCTTCGGTTGAGGGTTCAAGTCTCGCGGCCTTGTCGGACGTGACTGGTTGCCGCCCGACCTATGGGTTATCTGTTTTATGGATATCCAAAAATAATCAAAAAATAGAAATATCCAAAATAATTCTATCCAAACTCACATTCCAAAATTTATAAGGTAGGTAAACACAATTAATATCCTTTTTTCCACGTAATAGAATATGAAAACCTTCATCATGTATTCTTTTAAAACACTGCAACATCCTGAAATACCATTAAACCTTATTGATTACATTCAGGGTTCCTTATTACCTATATAATACTGGATATACTCCTTCTATCAAAGAATGTTGTGAACTCCAAAAATGATGGAATATACAAATCATTAATCAGTTTCAAGGTAGCCAAGATTAGCCAATATAATTTATCCAAATCAATCATGTATTATTCCAACATCACTACCTCAATATCAGGACCATATTATGGTTTATCTTTCTCTCAATCATATATTTTTCAAAAATTTAACCTGATATTGAGTCACTTTTCCTTGTTCCACACAATATCAAGTCCTTAGTGAAATAGTACTACAGTACAATCCTTATATACTCCATAATTATTATAACCAGAACATTGTTGATACAACACTCAAATGACATAATTTTCTAATAACAACATAATAACACCAATCATTCCTCCTTATCTGTGGGTTTATCCTAACTTGATTATTATCCAATAGAACCATTTGGGAATACTCTGATAATTTGGACATTGGTTTCCGTAGTTTCCCAACTCCTAGTAGATAAATCATTATAACGACCCATACTTTACATACATTGTTAATACTTCAAAATTGAAGCACACTTATTACAACATATGACAAAACCACAAAGGACCGTATAGGTATAGTGTCTTTAGAAACTGGGAAACATAAACAACTGGTTCATAAATCTTCTACAGTGTCTCCCATTTATTTCATCATATCTAGGGTCCCTTTTAGCATATTCTACTTAATATCCATCTTCCTGACCTGGGGAAAAGAAAACATAAAAGGGTGAGCTTAAATGCTCAGCAAGGGCAAATAAAGGAAATAAAAATCATATAATATCTTTTTGAAAATCAAAACCTGCAAAAGAGATCATAATATCTTAACATGGAATAAATCATAGAAGTGAAAATGAGATCCCCAAAATCATAACATAAAACTTGAAACTTTGTGGCATGCACACATAATCATGGAAAATCATTTCTTGTTAGTCATGACTCATTGCCAAGACTATCTTAGTGGACAAAGTCCCTTTCTGAACCGAGTTCACTCCTCGTTTCAGTCCTGTATCACTGAACCGAAATAACCTTCCGTTCCAGCCATGTCTATCTCATGAGATATAAAATCTTTACCCAATGCATTGGAGGGAGATATAGGTCCCACCCATCTTATAATGAATCCTTTCTTATGTGTGCCACATAATCATAAAACATACATCATCGCATAACACATGTAACAAAAATGGGATTCTTGAAACATCATGACATCATAAATCAATTCATATAAGATAATGGAATTCATAAAAATAATTCCATCACAACATGATCAAATCAATGTAATAATAGGGATAAAAACATAACCCTTTATTATCTTAGATGGAAAATAATTTTGATAAAACACTTGAACTTTATTCTTGAGGAAAATATCCTTTCTACTTCAAAAACATTTTTCCTTTCTTAACATGTCATACAACTTTAAAATAAAAGAAGTTGATTTAAAATAAACTTGAAAACTTGTAAAGGAAGCTTCTTGGAAATAATGTTTTAAAAATCCATTCATGCCGTATAAGTTAAAAAAACATTCTTCGTACCTTTGTCGGAAAAGTCAAAAAGTACCTCGTACGAAAAAAAAACGACAAAAGATTCCGTTCATATTCTTTACTAAAAACTCACCGAAGGGTAAAATTGGATTTAAACTATTGTAAGTGGATGGAAACAATATTACATATTGAGGGAACATGGATGTGGATGATAAAATACACCCCAGTAAATACTTACGAATAAACAATCTCGGATAAAAATGAGATTGTGGTATTTTCCCTTACCTTAGGTCCGATTAGCTTTGTACGTGTCCAAAGCTTCTGTATAATGGTTTAAATAATGTTATTGACTTATTCCAGAATCATACATATTTATATGATATCATATATGGTCATATTATTAGCTTCTTGTTAGTAATATTTCATTGTTACTTGTTACTCGGGTCTTTATAACTTTTTGTTCTTATGCGTGTTTTGTCGAATAAATTATTATTCTTATCTTTAGGTTATAGATAATTCATTTCCAGAATGGTATTAGTGTAGTATATACCATATTCATTTATTCAATTCATTTATATAATCATTATGAAATGAAGATCATGTAGAACGAGTCGCATCACATCGTGGAGACGGTATTCCGTACGTACGCACGAGTGATGATATCGTTCCTATGATCGTGGAATTGTATTGGAGTATATATATATTATTTCAGTATCAATATTACTTCATAATAATCATATGTAGTTACTCATTACACCATTATACCCATCCTTGAAAGGTGATGGTGGAAAATAGATTACACCACGGCGTGGAGACGGTATTCCGTACGTACGCACGCGTGGTGATTTCATTTTTCCGTAGGATGGATAGAAGGTGAATTAGGGTTGTTTCATATTTATAATAACATATCAGTATGTAAGTAATACTGATGTTATTACTTTATCGTGAAACAACTAAAGAAGAAGAAGTTGAAGAAGAATGAAATTGAAAAGATCGGTAATGGATATTACCTCTTCTTTGGAACGCTTCTTTGAATCCTCCACTTAAGGAACTAAGATTGGTCTTTGGAGAAGACCAGGACCTCTAGGATTATTCTAGGGAAGTGGAGAGGAGAACATGGCAGGGGTTGGCCGAGCTTGAGTGCTCAATTTGGTGTGAGGAGAAGGGGGAGGAGGTTCCCTTTTATAAGGGAGGAGAGGGGCACCTTAGGAATATCTCAAAATATTATTTTATATTAAAGTCAAAATCGGTTTATAATGGTTCCAAAGGGTCTTATTTCGAAGATAAAGTGGGGATGGGTCGAAATCCTATCAACCAATATGATTTAGACAAGTTTAGGGTATTATTTTAACCTTATCAATTAGATTTAACTCTAAGTTAATTATTTTAACTTTTACCGTGTCTTTTTGTTTTCCTTCACTATATGGTTAATACACTTACTATAACATGCCAAACGAACCCCAAATTGTTTATTATTAATATATATATCCTTATCTAAGTCATTTGGCCGAACCTTATATTTTTAGGAATAAAATAACAATTAATAATATAATATTTGATTTAAAAACTATTTTGTGTCAATTTTGACACTATTTGATATATGATTTGTTTGAAAGTCATAACAGAATTATATGTTCGACCCAAGTTGATTAAATCAACACTAATATATCATAGTAACCTAGAAAATTAGTGGAATTCATAAAAAGTCTCAAATTACATTTATTTTGGTGTTTATAACATCAATTATGTCAATATTTCATTAATAAGATAATTACTGCATCATCATTATGTCATAAATAAATTAAATTATATAATGTCTAAAAATTACAAATCAAATATCATCATGTAGGAAATCTTTTTATCTTTCTAATGAATATTTACAATTGAATTTATCTTATGTATAACACCATATTAAAAATGATTTACTTATTAGACTTTGATTTTAACTATTTTAACCCTTCTTTAAATAAATTAATAATAAATGTCCTAATCTAATCCAAGTGGGTCTAAATGGTCATATTTTATTCCTAAGTTTGTGTTTGGTCGAATTACACTTGTCCAATAGAATTAGGACATGTGTTAGGGTAATATTAATATCATATTTACCCTTAGTTACCCTATTTACTATTAACCGCGGTAAAAATCGTAAAAAGTTACTATTCACCAAAAAATTATTTTCATCTCATTGAACCACATTTTAGTCCTTGATATTAACCTTGTCTCTCGGATTTTCGAAATTCCATTTACAGAAGCGGTAAAATTAAGTTTTATGCAAAATTCAGTTTTTAACCTACCACTTAGTAGTTTCACTATTCATCAAAAATTGAAAGTTTTCAGAAAAATACCAAAATTTCACCCTAGGATAATTTCGATATTCTGAGTCCAAAAATGAAGTCCATTTTGAAAAATAAAATTTATAAAATTTGAAAAAGTGGTTATTATTATTCATAACGGCTAGTTTTAATAGCATACTGTTGTTTAGTGAAACTCGGTATTGCGTACGACGCAAGCTATCGAGGAAGGTCGCGATTGCGTGTAAAGCAAGTCAAGCAAGTGTTGTGTAGAAAAAGATTCCTTTGATAATTTATATAACATAAAAGTCTCGGGTGTTACATTCTACCCCCCTTAAAAAGAATTTCGCCCTCGAAATTCATCACTTTGTAACAAACAGATGAGGATACTTCTCCCTCATCATATCCTCAAGCTCCCATGTAGCTTCTTCAAGTTGGTGGTTCCTCCATAAAACTTTCACCAAGCGAGTGGTCTTGTTTCGTAGGACTTTTTCGCTACGATCCAGAATCTCTATCGGCTGTTCTTCATAAGAAAGATCTTGCTCTAGCGGTACAACTTCTGAGCTGAGTACATGTGAAGGATCTGGTATGTACTTTCTCAGGAGAGATACATGGAACACATCGTGAACTTGAGAGAGATTCGGTGGAAGCGCCAATCGGTAAGCTACCTTCCCAACACGATCCAGTATTTCGAAAGGACCGATATATCTAGGGATCAACTTCCCCTTCTTTCCAAATCTCATAACCCTCTTCTAGGGAGATATTCGTAAGAACACTTTATCACCCACTTCAAACTCTAGGTCTTTTCTTCGGTTGTCGGCATAGCTTTTCTGTCGACTCTGAGCTGCTCTTATGTGTTGTTGAATAGATCTGACCTTTTCTGCCATTTCATCAACGAGATCAGGTCCTAATAGCTTTCTTTCCCCAACTTCATCCCAGCAAGTTGGAGTCCTGCATTTCTTTCCATAGAGAGCTTTATAAGGAGCCATCTGAATACTGGAGTGAAATCTATTATTATAAGAAAATTCTACCAAAGGTAGGTGTTGATCCCAACCTCCTTTGAAATCTATAGAGCAAGCTCTCAACATATCTTCTAGGGTTTGAATTGTTCTCTCAGATTGACCGTCTGTCTGGGGATGATAAGCAGTGCTGAAACTCAACTCTGTATCCAGAGTATGCTGAAGACTTCGCGAGAACTTCGAGGTAAATCTCGGATCCCGATCAGATATAATAGAAAGTGGTACTCCATGTAATCTTACCACTTCCTTTACATATATCCTGGCAAGCTGATCTAGAGAGAAATCCTCTCTAATAGGAATGAAGTGTGCAGACTTTGTAAGACGATCAACTATGACCCAAATAGCATTATTGCCTTTGGATGTTTTAGGAAGTCCTATGACAAAGTCCATAGTGATGTTTTCCCATTTCCATTCGGGTATGGGTAATGGTTGTAACATCCCCTTAGACTTCTGTCTCTCAGCTTTAACTTGTTGACAAACCAAGCATCGAGAGACAAATTCAGCAACATCTCTTTTCATGCCATCCCACCAGAAGTACTCTTTCAGGTCCATATACATCTTCGTGCTTCCAGGATGAATAGAGAATGAAGAACTATGAGCCTCATCCAGCAGCTCCTTCTTTAATTCGGGAATGGGAGGAACACAAACCCGATTCCTGAACTTTATTATCCCATCACAATCAAGGTTGAATTCAGGAACATTTCTCACCTTCTTTTGTAACTCGACATCTTCTTTCTGTGCCTCTTTAATCTTCACATGTATAGATGGTTGAACATTCATTTGAGAAAGATAAGATTTTTCCCCTTCCATTATAATTCCAAGATCCATCCTTTGTAAATCCATAAATATTGTATCTTTTGTGATCCTCATCATGGATAAACTAGCAAGGTCTTGTCGACTTAATGCATCTGCCACCTTGTTTGCTTTCCCAGGGTGGTAATGGATTGAGCAGTCATAATCTTTAATCAGCTCCAACCATATTCTTTGACGCATATTCAACTCCTTTTGTGTGAAAATATACTTTAAACTTTTATGATCAGTATAAATATCACACCTTTCACCATAAAGGTAATGCCTCCAAATCTTTAATGCAAAGATTACCGCAGCCAACTCCAAATCAAGTGTTGGGTAATTTTGCTCATGGATTTTCAACTGCCGTGAGGCATAAGCTATCACCATATCATTTTGCATAAGAACACACCCCAATCCCTTCTTGGATGCATCACTGTAGATCACAAACCTTTCTCCACTACAAGGCAGTGTGAGCACAGGTGCACTGGATAACCTTCTTTTCAACTCCTTGAAATTCTCTTCACATTCCTCTGTCCAGACAAACTTAACTCCTTTCCGAGTCAACTTGGTGAGTGGATTAGATAATCGTGAAAAATCATTTACAAAATGTCGATAATATCCAGCCAAACCAAGAAAACTTCGGATCTCAGTTACTGTGGTTGGTCTCGACCATCTTTCGATAACCTCTGTTTTTGCTGGATCCACAGATATCCCCTCTTTTGAGATTATATGACCCAAAAATGCAACTTTTTGAAGCCAAAATTCACACTTGGTAAATTTGGCATAAAGCTTCTCCTTTCTCAGGGTCTTCAATATAATTCTCAAGTGATCTTCATGCTCTTCCTTGCTCTTTGAATAGACAAGAATATCGTCTATAAAGACTACCACAAATTGATCAAGATAGTCTCTAAAGACTCTATTCATTAGATCCATGAAGATAGCAGGGGCATTAGTAAGACCAAATGGCATCACTATAAATTCATAGTGTCCATACCTTGTACGGAAAGCCGTCTTTGGTATATCCTCCCTTTTGACCCTTAATTGATGATACCCTGAACGAAGATCAATCTTGGAAAAGTATTGAGCTCCGCGTAGTTGGTCAAATAAGTCATCAATGCATGGGAGAGGATATTTGTTCTTGATAGTGATCTTGTTAAGTTCTCGATAATCAATGCAGAGTCTCATTGATCCATCTTTCTTCTTAACAAATAGAACAGGTGCTCCCCAAGGTGACGCACTAGGGCGTATGAATCCCTTATCAAGATTCTCTAGGAGTTGCTTCTTCAATTCCTGCAACTCAATTGGGGCCATTCTATAAGGTGTCTTTGAAATAGGCAAAGCACCCGGTACGAGTTCTATTGAAAACTCAACTTCACGATTTGGTGGAAGACCCGGCAATTCCTCCGGAAAGACATCATCAAACTCCCGTACAATGGGCATATTCTTAATCGTGAGTTTCTCACCAACCATTTGAGATAAATAACCTTCATTTAGTGGAATCAATACCCATAAGATGGAAGAAATTTCCACTGGAAGGTTATGTTCATCCTTGCATTGGTATACGATCGTAGATTGATCTGGAGTATGAAATGTGACTTCCCTTCTTTGGCAATTGATATGAGCTCCATGTAGAGAAAGCCAATCCATGCCAAGAATCACATCAAATTCCACTAAAGGAAGGATCACAAGATTTGCAGGAAGCACTTTCCCACAAACTTCGATCGAAGAAGAATTATAAACTTTTGATGCGATTGATGTTCCATTAGGTGTTGTCACAGCTAACTCAACATCTAATTGTTGAGGTAGTACGGTGATACCCTTAGAAAAGTCTTCAGAAATAAAAGAGTGGGTGGATCCAGAATCAAATAAAACATTTGCTACTTTAGAGTGGATGGTAAGTGTACCTTTCACCACATCGTTATCGTACTCCACATCGCTGATAGAAATTGCATGTGACTTTCCTTTGTCTTTAGCCTTAAGATTTTGTTGACGTCGACCATCATCATCAACCCTTGGATTTGGGCATTGATTGGCATAATGCCCCATCTCCTTGCACTTGAAACATTGAAGTGTAGTAGGCTCATTCTGTGTATCCCTTCCTTTGTTTGCATCATTAGACATCTTCTTCCCATTATCACGGCATTCAAATGCCCGATGACCTTCCTTTCCACATTTAAAACATTTACTTGTCCCTTTAAGACAACTCCCTCCATGTTTCTTTCCACACTTTGAGCATAATGGAAAGTTCATCTTCTTTTCAGTGTGCTCTTTAGAGTTTCCTTTGAATTCCATCTTCCTCTTCTTATCAAACCCATGTGACTGATGGGTTACTCCAATCTCCATCTCGACTTTGAGAGCACATCGAACGATTTCCTCGTAGCTATTGAGGTCCCTTATGGCTAACGCCCTTCGAAGACTTGGTTTTAAGCCACTAAAGAATCGATCGATCTTACTCTCAGGTTGGATAATAATACCAGAAGCGTACCTTTCAAGTCTTGTAAAATTTGCTTCATAGGTACTAACAGATTCATCATCCCTTTGCTTCAGTTCAAGAAACTCTTTCTCCATCTTTGTTCGGAGAATACGAGGGAAGTACTTATTGAAAAATAAGTTCTTGAACTCGTCCCATTCCATAGACTCAATTTCATCCCTTTGCCTCGTATTCTTAATAAGATTTCACCATTGATCAGCATCTCCTTCCAAACGATACACTGCTAGGATGACTTTATCATGTTCAGAACATTGAAGAACTGAAAACATCTTTTCAGTAGTACTAATCCATTGTTCAGCAACTAATGGATCAGTAGACCTGCTGAAAGAAGGTGGACGCTGCCTCATGAAGGATTCAACAGAATGTTGCTCCCTCCTTTGCTCGTTTGGAAATCCTGCATGATTCATAGCTTGAGAAAGTTGTGTGAGCATGGCTACAAGATTTTTCATTCCAGCTCCCATATCGTTTGGTTGCTCAGGGGGACAATCATTGCATTGCCCATCGCATTCCGCATTAACACGGTTCCTTCGGGTTCCAGCCATTGACTAAAACCAAGAAGAATAGTGTGAGCAACACTAATTATAATAGGAAACCACATAATTCAAGAATAAAATTTTCATGCTTTTGGTCTTATCCTAGGTTATTCATGGCCATTTCTAAGATTGTGTTCTATGCTTAGACTTATCCTTAGGGTTCTTACTAAGGCTTTCACATCCTAGTTTCCAAAGGTTTACTATACCTTTCCTCTGATACCAACTATAACGACCCATACTTTACATACATTGTTAATACTTCAAAATTGAAGCACACTTATTACAACATATGACAAAACCACAAAGGACCGTATAGGTATAGTGTCTTTAGAAACTGGGAAACATAAACAACTGGTTCATAAATCTTCTACAGTGTCTCCCATTTATTTCATCATATCTAGGGTCCCTTTTAGCATATTCTACTTAATATCCATCTTCCTGAACTGGGGAAAAGAAAACATAAAAGGGTGAGCTCAAATGCTCAGCAAGGGCAAATAAAGGAAATAAAAATCATATCATATCTTTTTGAAAATCAAAACCTGCAAAAGAGATCATAATATCTTAACATGGAATAAATCATAGAAGTGAAAATGAGATCCCCAAAATCATAACATAAAACATGAAACTTTGTGGCATGCACACATAATCATGGAAAATCATTTCTTGTTAGTCATGACTCATTTCCAAGACTATCTTAGTGGACAAAGTCCCTTTCTGAACCGAGTTCACTCCTCGTTTCAGTCCTGTATCACTGAACCGAAATAACCTTCCGTTCCAGCCATGTCTATCTCATGAGATATAAAATCTTTACGCAATGCATTGGAGGGAGATATAGGTCCCACCCATCTTATAATGAATCCTTTCTTATGTGTGCCACATAATCATAAAACATACATCATCGCATAACACATGTAACAAAAATGGGATTCTTGAAACATCATGACATCATAAATCAATTCATATAAGATAATGGAATTCATAAAAATAATTCCATCACAACATGATCAAATCAATGTAATAATAGGGATAAAAATATAACCCTTTATTATCTTAGATGGAAAATAATTTTGATAAAACACTTGAACTTTATTCTTGAGGAAAATATCCTTTCTACTTCAAAAACATTTTTCCTTTCTTAACATGTCATACAACTTTAAAATAAAAGAAGTTGATTAAAAATAAACTTGAAAACTTGTAAAGGAAGCTTCTTGGAAATAATGTTTTAAAAATCCATTCATGCCGTATAAGTTAAAAAAAACATTCTTCGTACCTTTGTCGGAAAAGTCAAAAAGTACCTCGTACGAAAAAAAACGACAAAAGATTCCGTTCATATTCTTTACTAAAAACTCACCGAAGGGTAAAATTGGATTTAAACTATTGTAAGTGGATGGAAACAATATTACATATTGATGGATCATGGATGTGGATGATAAAATACACCCCAGTAAATACTTACGAATAAACAATCTCGGATAAAAATGAGATTGTGGTATTTTCCCTTACCTTAGGTCCGATTAGCTTTGTACGTGTCCGAAGCTCCTGTATAATGGTTTAAATAATGTTATTGACTTATTCCAGAATCATACATATTTATATGATATCATATATGGTCATATTATTAGCTTCTTGTTAGTAATATTTCATTGTTACTTGTTACTCGGGTCTTTATAACTTTTTGTTCTTATGCGTGTTTTGTCGAATAAATTCTTATTCTTATCTTTAGGTTATAGATAATTCATTTACATAATGGTATTAGTGTATTATATACCATATTCATTTATTCAATTCATTTATATAATCATTATGAAATGAAGATCATGTAGAACGAGTCGCATCACATCGTGGAGACGGTATTCTGTACGTACGCACGAGTGATGATATCGTTCTTATGATCGTGGAATTGTATTGGAGTATATATATATTATTTCAGTATCAATATTACTTCATAATAATCATATGTAGTTACTCATTACACCATTATACCCATCCTTGTAAGGTGATGGTGGAAAATAGATTACACCACGGCGTGGAGACGGTATTCTGTACGTACGCACGCATGGTGATTTCATTTTTCCGTAGGATGGATAGAAGGTGAATTAGGGTTGTTTCATATTTATAATAACATATCAGTATGTAAGTAATACTGATGTTATTACTTTATCATGAAACAACTAAAGAAGAAGAAGTTGAAGAAGAAAGAAATTGAAAAGATCGGTAATGGATATTACCTCTTCTTTGGAACGCTTCTTTGAATCCTCCACTTAAGGAACTAAGATTGGTCTTTGGAGAAGACCAGGACCTCTAGGATTATTCTAGGGAAGTGGAGAGGAGAAAATGGCAGGGGTTGGCCGAGCTTGAGTGCTCAATTTGGTGTGAGGAGGAGGGGGAGGAGGTTCCCTTTTATAAGGGAGGAGAGGGGCACCTTAGAAATATCTCAAAATATTATTTTATATTAAAGTCAAAATCGGTTTATAATGGTTCCAAAGGGTCTTATTTCGAAGATAAAGTGGGGATGGGTCGAAATCCTATCAACCAATAGGATTTATACATGTTTAGGGTATTATTTTAACCTTATCAATTAGATTTAACTCTAAGTTAATTATTTTAACTTTTACCGTGTCTTTTTGTTTTCCTTCACTATATGGTTAATACACTTACTATAACATGCCAAACGAACCCCAAATTGTTTATTATTAATATATATATCCTTATATAAGTCATTTGACCGAACCTTAGATTTCTAGGAATAAAATAACAATTAATAATATAATATTTGATTTAAAAACTATTTTGTGTCAATTTTGACACTATTTGATATATGATTTGTTTGAAAGTCATAACAGAATTATATGTTCAAAAAAAGTTGATTAAATCAACACTAATATATCATAGTAACCTATAAAATTTGTGGAATTCATAAAAAGTCTCAAATTAAATTTATTTTGGTGTTTATAACATCAATTATGTCAATATTTCATTAATAAGATAATTACTGCATCATCATTATGTCATAAATAAATTAAATTATTTAATGTCTAAAAATTACAAATAAAATATCACCATGTAGGAAATCTTTTTAGATTTCTAATGAATATTTACAATTGAATTTATCTTATGTATAACCCCATATTAAAAATGATTTACTTATTAAACGTTGATTTTAACTATTTTAACCCTTCTTTAAATAAATTAATAATAAATGTCCTAATCTAATCCAAGTGGGTCTAAATGGTCATATTTTATTCCTAAGTTTGTTTTGGTCGAATTACACTTGTCCAATAGAATTAGGACATGTGTTAGGGTAATATTAATATCATATTTACCCTTAGTTACCCTATTTACTATTAACCGCGGTAAAAATCGTAAAAAGTTACTATTCACCAAAAAATTATTTTCATCTCATTGAACCACATTTTAGTCCTTGATATTAACCGTGTCTCTCGGATTTTCGAAATTCCATTCACAGAAGCGGTAAAATTAAGTTTTATGCAAAATTCAGTTTTTAACCTACCACTTAGTGGTTTCACTATTCATCAAAAATTGAAAGTTTTCAGAAAAATACCAAAATTTCACCCTAGGCTAATTTCGATATTCTGAGTCCAAAAATGAAGTCCATTTTGAAAAATAAAATTTATAAAATTTCAAAAAGTGGTTATTATTATTCATAACGGCTAGTTTTAATAGCATACTGTTGTTTAGTGAAACTCGGTATTGCGTACGACGCAAGCTATCGAGGAAGGTCGCGATTGCGTGTAAAGCAAGTCAAGCAAGTGTTGTGTAGAAAAAGATTCCTTTGATAATTTATATAACATAAAAGTCTCGGGTGTTACAATCATTGTACATTTGAAAACATTTTCTTAACCTTGCAGTTACGTACATGGTGTCCTCTTTCTCCACACTTATGAAAAACTCCAATTCCATTTATGCAAGTTCCGGGGTGTTTCTTCCCATATTTGTCACATATGGGAAAATTATTCTTTTCCTTCTTCCCTTTATCCATATTTCTCTCTTCTATTCTTTTCTTCTCTTTCTTCCCTTAAAATCCAATGGACTCATAGAATTCATTATTTATCTTATTAACACATGATACTATTTCTTCATATGTTGAGAATACATGGTTGACTATTTCCCTTCTAATTGTTGGCTTAATTCCATGAAAGATATGATCCTTCTTTCTCTTTGGATCATAGGTTTTCCTAGAGTTCACAATCCTTTTACTGGGTTCCATTTCTGTGCAATAGCATAAACAAGGTCAGTTTATGAATTGCAATGAATAATTCCAATATTGTAAAATACCTAATGTAAATTGAACAATTTGTAGATATAATCCATAATCATAAAAATGTTTTACTGGAGTAAGTATACACTCATAGGCCCTTCATAATGGTTTTTAAATAAAATGAGAATTATCCTAAGCATATCCCTCAGGAGTGTCGTAACCAAGAGTGAAGAAAGGTCTGTTGTCGTGCAGCAGTTCCCGTTCAAGTCTAGATCAAAGCGGTGTTTTTGGTTTTTACTCTTAGTTAAATATGTGCTAAATCCGTCTCTACTAACTCATATCCAGACAAGGATGTATTGCTTGGAAAACTCAAAAAATATTTACAATACCATAATTCTAGGATGTGCTTCTATACTAATGCTCAAATTACATCTTAGTTCTATGTGCTCCAATCAGTGTTTATCTAAATCTAGCTTCCAAGATTTTTACTAAGCTTCCTCTGATACGAACTGTAATGCCCCGACCGCAGATACCCAAGTTCGGTGTATTATTACATAAAATTGGTATGATCACAAAAGATCATGTCTCGAAAGACATATTAGTTTAGTAGCCATGGAATAACTAGATACATTCATAAATTTTACATTACATCATAATGTTAAAACTAAAACAACATCTTGACTCCACACTCATATCCCCTTATACTATCCCTACAGTTCATTCATAAAATACTTCTTCACATCCTCAGAATAATAAAACATAGAAAGGGGTGATCTCAAATGCCCAGTAAGGATAACAATATAGCGGAAACTTTAATAAATAAGAATAAACATTTAAGGAAATGTATAACTGAAAAAAGCCTCTTAAACTTAAACATCAGCATAATATGGTAGATATAAAGTTAAATAATGCCATTTACTTATTCACATGGATATTATAATAGTCAAATAATCACATTCAATATCAATAACCACATTCATATTGATGGAATGCATAATGCCAGACTATCATAACCACGTAGCCAAGGCCTCGTGCCAAGACTACAAATAAGATTTTGTCAAGGCCTCATGCGAAGACAATAGTCTGGCTCATGATACCTACAGATGCATCAAGGAGCTATAGTAGTGTCCACTCATCACTTACTATGTCCAATGCATTCCTCATATGAACTGGTTTAAACATAACAAAAACATTCATATTAAAACTAGCATACGAATTGTAAATTCATTCTACATGAAAAAAGTATGGTATAAAAATAACACATCCACAGTAAAACATATCAAAAAACCTTCAATACAATATAGAAGATTTTTATCATAATTAATAAACATTAAATAAGATAAAAATCCATCAATGGATGTTGACATAGATGAAATCAAAACTATTTGAGAGAAATATCACTTTTTTGAAATCATTTAAAAGTCGCATAATTATATAATAAAACATTTAACTTGAAAATATTCTTATAATATTTTAAGGGAAGCTTTGAAAATTTTACAATGGTTGAAAATATCCCCACCCACCGTATAAGTTAAAAAAAATACATTCTTACATTAATTTGTGGAAAAGATTAAAAAGTGCCTTGTTTGGAAAATGACATAATGATTCCTTTATAAACATCTTATAAAAAGTCAAAAAAGGGTATAAATTAATTGAACCCACATTCTGTAAAATAGTAAGAATGTTTTGAAATAAATTTTTCGGAAACATGGATGTGAATGATAAAGAGGTCCCAGTAGATAATTGTGTATAAAAAACCTCGGATAATGAAAAGATTTTGAAATAAACCCTTACCAATTTGGTAACTTATGAAACATACACCACATTAAACAGGTATCATACAATTAATATTTAAATACACATTAATTAATTTTTATTATAGAAAGAATACAATTATGGGCAGTACATTCACCACACAAAAGGAAATAGCGACAATATGGCTTGAATCTCACGTGAATAAGGTGTGAGATGAAAACACCTTACCTTGTACTTTTACTGGGTTGAGGGTAGTTTAATCTTCTTTATAATGGTGATATTATTTTTATTAAATTATACAAGAATCATATACATTAATATGATAACATATATGATCTTTTAACATTTCATTGTTAATAATATCTTATAATTATTGTCGTTTCGGGTGTTAACTTAAGCGTTTTATTTTATATGTTTTGTTACATAAGACGTGTTTGTTATGGATAGGTTGTATCTTATTCATAGGCATAATTATATCAAGTCCTTAAACATTATTTTTAATCCTAAAATTATAATTATACTTGAATGGATATGATGAGGAATGAATCTCATCGCGTTCGTGGAGACGGTAGTCCGTACGTACGCACGAATGCTACTTCCATTTCATTTTTCATTTTAAAAGGAATGAAAACCAAATGATACATAAGTATATTATTATTCCAGAATAATATAATATATTATATGTTTTACTTATGTTCATTAAAACCATACATTATATGTTCCATGTATGGTATTAACTAGTCATATCACTTTGAGGGGGTGGTAGTTCACACTTCCTCAAATGAAATTATCGTATATATATACAAAATGAAACGAATAATTTTATGTTATAAAATGGAATTAAATAAGATTATATATAAAATAATTATCATTGATGTCATATTTAAATATAGATCCATCATAATGTCTACCATGAGAGGCGGTAGGATATAATTGAACAATCATCGTTTCGTGCGGCGTTTGGTTGCCATCCACATAAACATTATGTTCTTCACCCATTATATGGGGGTCTTTGTAAGTGTAGTTCCAATAATTCTCATAAAAACAACCTATTATATTGAGGATACTAGTTTTGTTAAAAAATAATAGAATAAAAATTGTTTATGGTTTGGAGAAGTAAAATAAAATAAAATAAGTTAAGAGAAATCGTTACCTTTAATTAGCGTAACTCCATTTCGTTTGAACCAAAAAGGACTCTTGAAGTGCCTTATGACTAAGGTATGGATTCTAAGAGGATAGGGGGATGTAGGGATCTTAATTGGGAAGAGGTTGGATGAGCCAAAAGGCTTGAGAGGTGTGAGTTATTGGTTAAAAGTGGTGTCTTTTTATAAGGGGGGGAGGGGCTCTTTAGAAAAAAATTAAGGTATTAATTTATAATAAATTCATATTCGGTTTCTAATGGATACAAAGTGGATTATTCAAAGTCTAAGCTGGGGATGAGTCTAAAACCACTCAACCAATAGATTTTAGACTGGTTTGGGTCACTATAGTAACCTTATCTTTTATATTTAACTCATAGTTAAATAGTTTAACATTTACTATGTCTTTTTATTTTTATATTATATAGTTAATAAACGCACTATATACTTCTATGAGAGCCCCAAGTGGTCCATTAATGATAAAAAAATAATTATATATGTCCTTTGGATGAACCTTGGATTTTTAGAAATAGAATATCAATTAATAATATAATATTTGTTTTAAAACTCTTTTATGTCCATTTTCACACTACTGGGTATTTTTTCGATAAATTCATAAAAGCATTATTACATCAAATAAAATTCATATAACCAATAATAATATGTCATATTGACCTAGAAAATAATTGGAATTCATAAAAAGTCTCAAATTATTTTTATTTGGTTATTTATAATATCAATTATTTTAATATTTCACTAATTAGGTAATTACTGCATCACTATTTTGTCATAAATAAATTAAATTATTTAATGACTAAAAATTATAAATAAAATACCATTATTTAGTAAATCTTTATATATTTTTTAATGAAGATTTATAATCTAATTTATCTTATGTATAACTCTATATAAAAAATGTTTTAGTTATTAAACATTGATTTTATCTCTTTTAACTCTTCTTTGAATTAAATAATAATAAATTTCCGAATCTAATCCAAGTGGAGAGAAGAGGTTCATAATTTATTCCTAAGGTTTTTTTTGGTCTAATTATAATTATCCAATAGAATTAGAACATGTGTTAGGGTAATAATAAAATCATTTTTACCCTTAATTACCCTATTTACATTTAACCGTGGTAAATAAAAGTAAAAAGATACTATTCACAAAAAATTAATTTTATCTTATTGAACCACATTTTACAGCTTGATATTAACCATGTAACTTGGAGTTTTTAAATTTTACACACAGAAGTGGTAAAATTATGTTTTATGTGATTTTGAAAATTCTCCTAGGAGGTTGGTAAAAGATGTTGAAAAGTTCAATAAAATATATTTATATCTAAAATTATTATAAAATGACTCCTATTAATTACATTGAACTTATATAGGTATTATTTATCTATTTTGATTTAAAATAAATTTAAATAAAATAAATAAGTATTTAAATAAATTTCGGTTTTAAACTATAACTCAGTGTTATCACGATTAATCAAAAATTTAATGTTCTCAATAAAATTCCAAAAATTTACCCTAAGATAATATTGATATTCAGAATTCAATAATGAGGTCTATTTTACCAAATTCAAAACATAGAAGTTGCATTTATTAATTTAAAATTAATTTCCGCTGTCAAAACCAAAAGGCGTATTTTAGAGAAATAATAACTACAAAAATTTTGACACTTGTTTATGTCCAATTTCAAAGTGAAATTAATTAACATGACCATCATTGTATTAAATGGTAAAAATATAATCTATTTATACATTCAAACCATTAAAATTTATAATTTAACAATATAAATTATTTTGATTTAAAAAGTAGTTTTCAGTTAAAGTATAGTATTATTCACTATTCACCCAAATATGAAAGTTATCAGAAAAACCCCAAAACAATGTTGAAACTAAATTATTATGTCACCATTATAATGAAGATTTTTTTTCAAATTGAATATATAAAAGTTTCAAATATTGGATTTAAAAATTCTTCTCTAATAAAAGTCGGTAAAATTGAATTTTTTGGAGAATACTTCTTTTATTTGGAAAAATGTATTTGTTCTTAAATTATGTCTAATAAACTCATAATATGGATTAAAAAATTATAAATATTTTATAACGTTCAAAATTCATTTAATACTATTCATAACCGCTTTTGAACATCTTGTTTGGTATGTCCTGGTGCGTTAGAACTCTGTGTTGCTTATAGTGCAAGTTATTGAATTACTTTGAAAAAATAATGTACTATGAAATCTTGGGGTGTTACAAACATAATCCTTAGGAATAATATATAAACATTTTGGTCTTCTAAGATTAGAATAAGACATTTATTATTATTTTTTAAAGAAGAGTTAAAAGTGTAAAATTCATGGTTTAGTAGCTGAAACATTTTTAATATTGTGTTATACATAATATAAATTAGATTATAAATATTCATTAGAAATATAAAATTATTTCCTCAATTATTGTATTTTATTATGAATTTTTATACCTTAAATAATTTAATTTATTTATGATACAATATAATGCAGTAATTACCTTATTATTGAAATATTAAAATAATTGATATTATAAATCTTAATATAATTGTTAATTGAGACTTTTTACACCATCCAACAATTTTATTGGTCAATATGACTTGTTAGGTTTTATTAAATAAATTTTTTTCTAAGTGATAAAGTTGTTATGTCTTTCACAAAAATGAAATACTAAATAGTGACAAGATTGTCATAAATGAGTTTTATAAACAAATAAAATATTAATAATAGATATAATAGTCCTAAAAATATGAGGTTCAAGAAAAGGACTTAGATAAGGTTAGATATATTTATTATTAACTACTTGGTGTTATCTTGTATAATTATACTATGTCTAATAACCATTTATTATAATAATACAAGAATACTTGGTAAAAGTTATACTATTTAACTAAGAGTTAAATAAAGAATATAAGGTTAATGTGTAGACTTAAACCTATCTAATTCCTATTAGATGAATTTTTTTCGACCCATACCCACCTTATCCTCTAAATAAATCCTTTTGGTGCCATTATTAATTAAATATGATAGTGTAATCAAATAATATTTCATGGTTTTTCTAAAGTGACCCACACCACTCTTATAATAGCATACTTCGCCTTCTCTAAAAATCACACCTCCAAATCCATTTGGATTAGCCAAAACCTGCTCTAATATCCTCAAAACTACCCTCACATTATATTATAGGCCCATCATTGATCATAATCCATCCAAAGGATCCCTTTTTATCAAATCAAATGAAATCTCCCGAAGAAGAGGTAATAATTTCATCACCCTTTTCAATGTTATTTTCATTTTCCTCTTCATTTCCCGTTGTTTTTTCATACCAAAATAATAAAACTAGTACCTAATACTTAATCTTATGTTATTATAAATATTTTACAAGTATATTCATTATTCTATTCATCTTATAAATGACAAATTCATCATACGACCGTACGTATGGCTTACCATCTCTACTTCATGGTGTAGTTTGTTATTCAATACTTCATTATTTGGATGGAAATAATAATGAGTATAATTGATGTAAATAATAAATATAACAATTTAATGATTCTGTATATATGATATAACATCCAGTTATATATTATTTCACCATAAATAGAATGATATTGTCACTCGTGCGTACGTACAGATTACCATCTCCTAGAACGTGATGAGATTCATTCCCCATCACAACCATTAAAGAATAATTATCATTTTATGACTAAAAATAATTTTTAAGAAAATAATATAATTATGGATATGAGTTAAATAAATATTATCCTTAAAAAAATACTTACATATCAAAAAATATAAAAAATGAATCTGTTAATACCTGAAACGATGATACTACTAAAATATTATTAACAAAAAAAACTATTAGAAGATCATATATAATATCATATTTATGTATGTGGTTCTTATATAATTTAATAAAAATGATTTATCTATTATACAAGATCCTAATGTACCCTCGACCAAGGAAATTTACAAGGTAAGGGTTAATTCTAAATTCACTTCATTATCCAAGGTTGTTTATACAGGGGTATCTATTGGGGCCTCTTTATCATCCACATTCGTGTTTATTAAAAATATATGTCAACACTTTTTGACAAATTCCTAGACTATAGGTTAAGGAAATTTATAACCTTCATTTAAATTTTATAAATTTTTTATAAAGGAATCATTATGTCATTTTCCAAACATGTTCTTTTACGACCATTTCGACAAAATTAAGGAAAGAATGTCTTTTAATCTTATACGGCGAGTGTGCCTATTTTCTTCTATTACAACAACTATGAATCTTCATATAAAATATTATAAGAATATTTCTAAAATAAATTTTTTAATTTATAATATGTGACATTTAAAAGATTTCCATATAGAAATAGATATTTCTCTCTAATAGTTTTGATTTCATCTATGTCAACATCCTTTGATGTATTTTACACCTGTTTGAAGTTGATTTATTATAATAACAAATTCCATATTGTATTGAAGTTTTAATGATATGTGTGACTGTGGATGTGTTATTTTAATACCTTTTATTGTTTATGGGTAAAGTAGTAACATTTAATATGATATTTCTAATATGAATTTTTATGTTATGTATCAAACATTTCATACAAAGAATGCATTGGACTTAGTAAGTGACAAGCTTAGCCTACTATAGCTCCTTGATGAATCGGTAGGTCTCATGAGAAAAACTAGTGTCATGGCACAAGGCCTTGAAAAAATATAACTTGTAGTCTTGGAACCAATCCATAACTATGTGGTTATAATGCCTTTAATTATAGATTCCATCATTAATAATTTTGCTATTGATATTAAATGTGATTATTAAACTAGTAGAATATCCATGAGAATATATAAATGGAATTATTTGATTTATCTTTGACAGATTATGCTGAATTTTATTGTTAAAAGTCTTGTGTTTTAGTCTTATACATTTCCTTAAATGATTAATCTTATTTAGAAAAGATTTCTCTATATTGTTATCCTTACCGAGAATCTGAGATCACCCCTTTTTAGGTATTATTTTTCTGATGATGTGAAAAAGTATATCATGATTAACCTACAGGTATTGCCCATGGGATATTTTTCAGATCAAAGGGGACTAAATCTTGTGGTTTCTACTTTTCATGATGTAATTTAAATCTTATTTATGTATCTAGTAATTCCAATACAACTAAACTAAATGGTATTTTAAGACTTGATCTCTTATGATCATGCCAATTTTATGTAATAAGGCACTGACTCATGGTAACTAGGGTCAGAGCATTACATCTTTTTATAAGGTTTTGTTACTTCTAATCTATATTTGAAATTATAAGTGTATAATGAATTTTTGATATAAACTATTTGATTTCAAATTTTTTATGTGGTTTTATATTTTATACACATAATTGATTCATTGATTCATTCTCACCACCATGTTCTGTTCTTCTCATGGGTTTATTTCATAATCTCATTTTAATCAGTATTTTTTACACATGAATGTCCATTGAAGAAAACTGTTTGATAATGTACTAATAAAACCCTTTTATATTCTTATCTTCTAGTTATACCTAATATTTAATATTAGTATTACCATATTTCTCTATTTGGTAAATATAAGGATTCAGAGAATTTTTTTAATAAAATATGACATCATTTCTCTCTTTGGTGGAAAATGTTTTTTCTTAGAAAAAAATATCTTAAAAAAATAAAAAATGTTTTCAAAATTGGATATAAATTTATAAAAGTTATATATTAAATAAATTTTTTACAAGTTTTAATTTTTATTAGTAATATTGAGAGGAATATTATTTTCATTTTTCCAACAAGGACCACTTATATTTTTCTGAATATGTGGAAATAATAAGTGTTTCAACATGTATATAATTTAAATAATTTACTATCATCATATAAACTCATTGATTTGAAACATAATTTATAAAATTCAATGTTTTACTTCAATATGATTTTTTTCAAAATATTGTGTGAACATTTAGTATTAAAAAAATTTATAAATAAAATGGTTATTTTATTCATGATTATTTTTAATGAAATTTGTACTATATTTCTATTCATCAATGACATCAATAATTTTTTATAATTATGATGTATTGTGGATGTCTTTTATCAATATAATCCATATTATTTGTCTAAATTTTTTAATCAGTTTGATGAGGGAAATTATTTAAATTCTATTTGTTGATTAATTTTTTGTAATAATTAACTTTCCCTTGAAATATTCACTTTTATATTATAATTGAACATTATTTTTCCCATAAATATACATATTATTTATCATGGATATATTTATTAGTTAAATGATATATCATTTCTAAATTTTTTATTTTACTTTGAAACTTATCTGATTGAATGGTGAAATTAATGTTAATATGTATTCCTTGCTCAATGTAGGAATTTATTGATAAAGAATATTGTTTTTTAATTTAATTGATTATTCAATATATATGTGGATGTTTTTGGAATTAATATATAAGTTTGGATAAGTTAAATAAATCCCCATGATGTCGCAGTAGTCTCATGAGATGTGTCTGTTGTCTATCCTTCATTAAATGGATATTTGGTGCATCTATACCCATCAGTTTTAAAATATCTTTTTAAAATGTCATGATAATAGATGTATAATGATGCCTGAGATCATGAAATCTTATAATTATAAATCTCATTAATTAGGAATTTAGTTATTATTGTTAATTATATTTTCATGATTATATTGTCTATGTATTCATTTCATTCTCATCATGTTGATTAATTGGAATTTTTTCAGTTATTTACCCTTCCATATTGATTATTCCTTATTTAATCATGATAGTTACGTTATTGATTAAATGGAATGTATGACCATATATTTAATTTACCTTAGTAATTATTCTATATTAATTATTCTATATTTACTCATGATTTATTCCATAGAGCATAACCCTTACTGAGTATTTGAGATCACCTTATTTGCATCCTTTATAAAGAATCGGAGAAGTGTCATGTAAATAACTTGTAATGATATCCTATAGGGAATAATGATATTCTTGATAAATATTATGTTATAATTTTTTTTGTCAAATTTACTTTAGGATTCGTGTGTGTATCTAGTTTACCAAGACAACCAACATATTCAGTCTTTTGGGATATGAAATCTTATATCTTATGCCAGTGTAATAATGCAGACACTGGATCTACATTACCAGGTTCAAGGTCACTACACAATCCATAAAATTAGATTATTTTAAACCTATCATAAATACTCTAATGAAAAAATTTATGACAAAAAAAAGTGTTTCTAACATTTTAATTGATCGATAAACCAGTGGAGTGTAGCCTCCATTTTTATAGGGATGGATGTTGGTCAATAAATTATTTGTTTTTTTTTTCATTATTAATGCAATAAAATTTTCTTATGTTGGGAATGAGAATTATTGTTTAGTAGAAACATATAATTATATTATATCTCTATATTCTGGTTTTCAATGTAATATGTTTTCAAAAAATTAATCCATTTTATACTCAAGTCTTTTCTAGAGCTATATAACAAAAAGGTCTAATGTGGGGAACATTGATTTTTTTCTCATGATTTAATTTTTTATTTTCACCCTAAGTAGTGCACGTCTCTATATATTAGTGGTTTATATCATTATGAGTTAGACACGTGAGGTTTAATATTAAATGTTATACATCATAGAGGGCCTAAAGTCGATGGATATTTTGATCCTCATATTTGGTCTTACCTCCATGAGCAGAGGGTTTATTTTCATATCTTATAATATATATTTATTTAAACATACAGAAATTGAAAAAGTGTTGATATAAAAAACATTAAGTAAGGATACAATTAATTTATGGTTTTAATTCAATGGAAAAAAGGTTCATAGTATTCAGAATTATTTTGAAAACATTAAATAAGGTATGGAGAGTGATTATAGATTTCAAATTGAGTTTTTCTAACCCAAATAATAATTTCATGAGGATATATTTACTATAAAAATCATTAAAAAATTAATAATGTTTACATGAATATACCATTAACAATTTACAGATATTATAATCATTAAAAACATTAAAATAATATTTTCCACAGTAATAATGTTGAATCCATTTATCATTAGAGTATTTATCCCCACAGACTGAGACATGACCATGGTTGGTTATAGATGAATTGGATATAAAACTAATATTTACTACCATGTCAACATATTTACATGGGATTATATGTACTGATCACAAAATTCTAATGAATATTTTTCTCAATTTTAAAAAATAATATATAATTTTGGGGCTTTGAATGAGTTTTTGGAACACCATTAATTTAGATGGATAAAAATTAAATTATCAAAAGTTTTTAAAGGGAAATATAATATAATATGGATTTGAAGTTTGAAACATGACTTAAAATTCATGTTTCACTTCATATCCTATAATAATTGGCATTAATCCACAATTATATCATAGGAGAAAAATTGACATCTCATTATGAATAATGAGATGGGATAATAGATGGGTTTTGATGGTGATAAAATTTATAGTAGGTCCCACAATGGGAGATATGAGAATAAATACATATGCAATAATAGAAATAATCAAGATTCTCATAGGTAATATATGAGACATATGTATATTTATAGATCATGAATAAAATAAAATAAAATGGATGTGATACTATTATTGATATGTTAAATAAAAACATGAAATGATTTGATGAAAGAAAAAATTCTACGGTGGGTATGGAATTGAGTTCCATAGATTGCAAGATATTAAATGTTTTAAAAATATCTCAGTATCATTTAATTATAGGAATAATAAATAAAAATAGTTATTATATATTTCATTAATATAGATCTTGTTCATGTGAAAATGGGGAATGAAATTATTCCTTCAAAGTGTAAGGCTTTAGGATAAGACTCATTGTTAAATAGAAATTGATTATATACTAGGATGGATTGGTGTATTTTTATGGGTTTTATTTTTGAATTAGTTTATTATAATATATCCAATATTCAATCATTTTCAATATTTATACTATTCTATAGGGTTCTGTTTTGTTAAATTGGGGATTGATTAGCAATTTACAAAGTTGTTAAAGAACTAATTCATAAGTGATAACAAAATACAATTAGTTATTTATTAAGGATTAGTATATCGTGTAAATATATTACTTCAATGGAAGATTCAACTCCCAAAATGTTATTTGGTATATAGTATTGAAAAAATTATTACTGTTTTGAGGACATGTGTTAATGGAAAATATGTTATGTAGTTCATTATCCTACAGAAAGAACTTCTATAGTGATTTTTAGAGTCATGCAAAAATAAATCATATTATATGAATTTAAATTTCTCTTGTTTGGTACCTTTTGAAACCCATATGGATTCATGTAGAGTATTTCTAGAGTGATTTTTCTGTGGGGGTAAGTGTTATAAGCAATCCATTAACTTAAATCAAGTAGTATGCTCTACTATATTTGACGATGTGTATATCATAATTTTATTTCCATATTTTCCTAAATATAGGCAGTTTATTCATGGATGGTAATAGATTTATTAGGTGTAAAAACAATTCCCCATATTCAAGCAAGTTATCAGAAACAATCTAGTTGAATTTCCCTATACCATGGTTTCAATATACATCCATGTTATGCAAGGTGTGTAATTTTTTTCATAAATTCACTCTGACACATCAAGACAGACTTGAGATCATTAATATCATTTAATGTAATTATATATAGATTTGTGAAAACATTAAACTAATCTTCTTTTATAAGTACATATTTAAAATCATTTAAAGGGTAACATGGGGTTACTTTTCATATAGTACGAAAGATGATATGCTAAAAACAAAAATCATAAAGGAGATGGTGAGGCTAATAATTTTTAACCATTTAAACCATTTTCTAAACCATATTAAAAAAATATTATATAATTCTGATATTTACCAAATCTAATAGTAACTTAGTTAGGTGAGTGGTTATATTAAATATCATATTTTTAATAAAATAACTTCAACATGGATGCATAAAAGTTGGTTGATTTTTCTATCAGGAATTTATGAGTAAATAGAAATATTATAAAATGTTGTTCATCCAAATATTAACCGAAATAATTATTAGAAAATCAATTTTGTTTTTTTACTGCATTAAATTTTTATAATTCGATAGAAGTAATAATGAAATTGAACAATATGAGAGTGGCAGGTGGGAAGGGAACCAGTACCTTTATCCCCTCAAGGAAAATAGCTAGGATTAATTGGTGGTGTGAAATAACCCTGGGGATTGATAGTTAAATTTATAATTCATTTGATATAAATGAATATTTTATCTATATTCAAAATAATCATGCATTATTGTGGCCCAATAATAGTTATGTCATCTAATATGATGAAAGAGCATGGTCATTTTTAAGAAAATTACATGTTCCACTATGGAATACTAACATGATTATAATAGTTACTCTATATTCAATAAACCTGAGGATGACCACATAAAAACCTTATTTTCATATAAAAAATATTGTCATTTTGACCATAACAATGGAAAAATTAATGATCAATAAATTTTTTTCTCATTTTTTGTAGAATCTTGCAGGAGACCCAAATTCTGAATTTCTTATGTTATAAGAGTCATGTAATTGGTTATATAGTTAGTTTTAAATTATAGGGACTCACCTAAACCCAAAGGCGTACAAATATTGTAGATTTCGTATAATGTTTTACAAAATAATAGATAAACCACTCATTATTGTAAAAAAATTATAAACATGTTATCATAATTTGTATCCAATATGGTGCTGATTTTATTAGAAAATACATCAAATTGAGAATCACTATTGAAGTACATTTTTCATGTCGAGGAACTTACATGATCATATAAAGTTATTTATATGGGAGATTCATATCCAATGCATAGTTCATTAATTATGGTAAATCCTATATGATGACTCTTAATGATTGTTATTTTATATACTTTCTAGATACCAAATGGATATAGTAATTTTATATAATGATTTCATATATTCTGTCCATCCCATTTTTATTGGATAAAATATATATATTTAAGATAATAAAAATAAGATAAAATTCATCTTTTATGATGTTATAGATAATGGATCAACATCTATATCATAAGGATCAATTCAAGTAAATTCATCTCGATATCGATGTATTAAATTTCATATTCCAATATCATTCTATAGACAAAGTATATGTTTTTATGCATAACTATATTATGTTAATGGGAAAGGATGTCATAATTTAGTATCATAATTTTATTAATATAGATAATAATGGTTTCTCCCTCTAAATATATAATTATTACTAAATGTTATATATGATATTGATTTATCTCATTAAAATATTAAGGACTATTGTTATGCAAGTAATAAATTTATCTATTATTCATTAATTTTTTAAAGTTGATAAATTTTCCACTAATGACTCAACAAAAATTATTAATGTTGGTGAGGATGCCTTGGTGTCCACATAGCTATTGAAGGATTAATTGGGAGGAAATATCTATTATTTACTTTATCTTTTCATTTGAAACATCAATAAGGCAATGTCAAGACAAGAAGTAAAGGAAAATTCATAATGTTCCCATGAACATGTGTTTCAATGGATTCATCATATAGTTTTGTGGTGGAATCATGGATAATGAAACCTATTTGTTAGAGAGAAGATCTTTTCATTAGTTGGACTTGAAAATCATATCATCCATATGACATTCCATATTTATACCAATAAGGGGCTACTATATTTCATACATCACACTCTCTAAGTGGACCTAAATTTTTATAGACAAAACATAATCATAGTATAGTAGTATAATACATGGGGTTCCCTAATTATAGTCGATTATTCAAAATTTATAGCAATTTGGATCTGATTTTGGCCACAATACCCATGAATGAACGTGATTTATTGAAAACTAATTATCACATCACTAATAATTTTCATGATAAGGACTCTTAAGTTTTGAATTAGACATTGATGGTTTAAATATCCATAATCATTACCAATTCATATTTTCTAAATCTTATTCATTAAAAAAATACAAAATTGGTGATAAATGGTGGATATTTGACTTCAAAGAAAATTTTTACAGGGTCACAATTTTTAGCATCCAATTCCACCTCGATGGCATGATTTAGATGCATCCTTCTCGCAACCAATTTATAATAATTGTGTTTTTTTATAAACCTACGTATTGAATGGAAACATAGGGATTTAACAAAGAAAGTTCCATATAATATCAATTAAAAATGTTCATTTTTCGTTTGATAAAACTAATATATTATTCATTCACTTCATGGGATATAGATACACAAATAAATTAGGACTATGTTCCTTTTAGGGTACCCATATTCACCTACATGAGTATAATGATGGTTGTAAATAAATAAACCTCAATGGTTTGGGCTATCCCAAATATTTTATTAAGTAGTTTAGTCATGACTAGTATAGAAGATCATCTATCAGTATTTTAATAATGACGGAGGTATTTCCTCATCCCAGTTGTCATAACACTCATCAAAAGAGGGTGAGGGGTTGTCAGTCTCCATTGAAATGATGTGAATAAATGTGATGGTTCCAAATTATTGTTTTAAACTCTAGTATTCCATATCTATTTAAACAAAGATGATGGTTATCATTGATTATATAACATTTTTCCAGTTTTAATTTACTAAACTATGATGCCTCTTAAATAAGAACTTGATCCAACTCATACCATAGACAAGTGATGTTCCTGGTCATTATAGGATGGTAGAAAAATAAAAGTTATATATATACATGCGATGGTAAGGATTTCCCCCTAAAAATATATAAAAAAAGTAATCACCATTGTATGTTCATTATGACTACTGCATTCACTGGAGTTCCAGACGTAACAATATACACAAGAATTAGATAAATAAAACTAAGACAAATATAACGTGAAAATAAAAAACAAATCCATTATAGTTATTAAAAAACTAAAAACAAAATATATAATAAGAAGATATTATTATCTTATAAGAAAAAAAAGTAACCAAAATACGGAGCCAAATATCTATGTGACTCCACATGTCGCCTAAAAATCATATAGAATAAAATAGTCCACTAGTAATAAGAAACTAAATAGAACCATGAATATAATTTTCATGCTCGCAACATCCCAATAATATTTCTAAAAAATGAATCCCATAAGCAGCATTAAATAATTTATCCATTTAATCAATATTGAAAATTTTTTAAAATATAATAAACTATTTTAAAAAAATTGATAAAATAAATATATCCCTTCTAAAAATGAAATCACCATTAAACAATATTTATGAAAATATGTAGTAAAATATCTGTAACTTAATTTTTCTTGGAAACTTTATTTTTGTACAAAATAATTTTATAGTAAAAATTGGGAAATTGATAAATTCTTTGATAACATCTGGTAAAAATAAATGAAAATCCTTTGGATAATTATTTTTAAAAAAGTGTCATGGAAAAATACGAAAATATACACATAGAATATTAACCTTAGTGTAAATGGTATATATAAAATAATTATTGTATCATAATATAAAAAACACAAAATTCATGGAACATTAAAGGTCGGGGTAATCCATTAATATCCTAATACGTGATCTATCAAATTTAGTACACCCCATTAAATCAAACAACTGTAATCTTATGTCTTTTCATAACTATCATAACCAAGTTTAAACTCCTAAAGCATGGATAAATCAATTATAAGGGACTTTAGTTAGAGAAAATTCATAATCATGTGCATAATTTTGTCTAAGAATTTCAAATATCCCCATATAGTTACAAAAGATTGATAAAATGTTTGTGAGATGATAAATTATAATATATTGAGGTTTTATAAAGATCCCCACTCTAATAAATAAATGAAAAATGATACCATAACATAGATCATTGAAATTTTCATGGTCTAAGAGATCAAAAAACACCATAAATAATGTTTAGTTTAAGGATAAAGGAACATCACACTATAGAAAGGAATAATGACAAACATACATGGAAAGAACAATTATGGTGTTAATTCCACAATATTTATAATTTCTATAAAATAAAAACATTCTATAAATTAAAAACAAATCCAAAATAAAAAAAATTAAGGTTTTAACAGGGAAATAATATTCGAAATGAACCTCACCAATAATTTCTTCTCATTTTTTCCCATGTGATAGTCCTGTATTAGGGCATAAACACCTTATATACTCTATAATATGATTTATAATCACCAAAAAAGACATTATCTTTTAAAAAATTCCAATATCTATCATTATAATGGGTCAATAAACCAAATATATACATAAACTTTATTGAGGAATGATCAAAATTGTGACTAAAATAGAACCATACCCAATGGGATACTTATAAAAATTCACAAACATCCATGAGTTCCAAATAACAACATCTAATTAATAAATTCACATGAATCCAAAGGATATATCAATGAAATTGGACCCATATGAATATATTATTCTAAAATAATGAATATAAAAATCAACAAAAAGAAAAACTGGAATGTACCTGAATATGGATTTCAATCAAAAATGAATCCATTATTTCTTGGATCATAGATTTTATTTTCTAAATATTAACATATAACTGAATAAACCAAAAAAATGATTACGGTTAAGAAATAGATGAATAAAAAAATAGGTAAATCTAGAAAGAGGGATTAGGTTGGACCAAATGGGGATAATATTTTTTCCAAAAAGTAATAAAAATACCACTTTCATAAAAGAGAGGATTATGTATCTTTGACATTCCACTCAACTTAGATTATGGGTACATCTAACAACTAGTAATTTCACACTCAAATACAATTATTTTCCTTAAAAATTTCTCCCTATGTCAATGAAACTCAATGACCCCATAGGACTCTTCTAGTAGGAATAAATCAAATAAAAATGAAATGAAAACCACAAAAAAATGACTAAAAAATAAAATCATAATGAATAATTTCTAAAAAATAACTAAAAATTGACTCAAAAGTGTAATCCACAAGCATTATATAGGATTAAAAATCCATTTTTAAAAAATTTCAAAATTTTTTATTGTAGTTTAAAATAATAAATTCTTCTTTGAAAATTATTTTTAAAAAACAAAAAGATATTTATGAAAAAAATTATACATCAAATATATGAAAACCCTTTTAAATACCCTATAAAATGGTCTCTTCCCTATTTAAAAAAACTCATATAAACAAATGTGTCATTTAATTAAGCCTTCCATCACATTGATATTGTAAATTTAAAAACATTACATTCATTTTAGATCATTTTAGAAGCCCTATTTCTTCATTTACAAAATTCAGTAACCAGTAAAACCATGTTTACATTTAAAAAAACCAAAAAATATCAATTTATGATACAAAAAAAACATCATTAAAATTCAACTCACTAGTTTTTAAAATAGTATTTCACTAATTTTAGATCAAATCATATTTCTTTACAAATATATTTACCAAATTAATTCTCAATTTTTTAAAAATTTAATCTATTAATCATTTTAGGATCTTGTTATATATATATAACCTCATAACAATTAAGTAAAATAAATTCAATTATCCCTTAAAATACATATTATTAGATCCCAAATTGAATCCGAACATAACCTAAAGTAACTGATTATTGATAGGAATAATAAAAGAAAACATTTCATGAGGATAGTTGATTTTCACACATTGTTTGAACGGTTTGGATGACTGTATTACAACCATGAGACTACTATTAGAATGAAAACTAAACCAACTATATGGTCTATATAAAATTTTATTGAACATAGGGTAATCATTCTTTTTTTATTCCACCCATTACCCATAGATCATGAAATACCTCCAAATCACCCTTCAAAATTTTATATAATATCAAATACCAATGAACTAAATCAATAAATCAATAAATATTTAAATAAAAAATATTCAACAAACCCACCCCCCCAAATCCCATGGAAGATCGACACTCGGGACAAGTTACAACTTTCTAGACTCTTCCAATTAAAACCTCTTAAGTTTTGAAAGTCCAATATATAAAATAAAACACTCATCAAATAACAATGGTCACTTAAAGAAACTAAGTCATATTAAGAACCTATGATCCCATTTCATTTTTCATAACCTTGTATTGGACACCACTATATTGAGCATTCACATTATCCCATGACATATATAAGTATCATTATTAAACCCAAAGTGTTACTTCCAATCTCCAATTTAATAAGAATATAGCCAATGGTAATGATTTCACCCTAAAAATAAATATGTATATAACTCCCTTCTGGATGTTTAGTATGACCACTCTATGAACTACAGTTCAACATGCATAAATGTAAACAAATAATAAATAATTAAAAATATAGACATTATAGGATAATATAAATATTATAGGTTATATACAAAAAATTGGAAAAAAAATCTTATATGAGTTATATATTGGATATTACAAATAAAAAACAATAAACAAAATATTCAGATAGATCTCAGTGTCACTCTATAGGTACCCTCTTAATCCCAAATTCACATAAACCCTATAGGTCACTAGAAACTAAATAAAACATGAAATATAATATGTATAAGAACACATTCCTAGTCGGCACTCCAAAATAAAAACGTATTTAACCACCTTTAATCGAAGAACAATTTAATTTTTGATTGAAATAAATTATTACTATAACATTAAATTTTAAAAGAAAATCAATAACATAAAGATTTATCATTTCATAAAATATTTCAATTAACCTTTAGAGATGAAAAAAGCTATTTACATGTCATTATGTTAATAATTTCATAAAAAATTACTTTTTTAAATCCTAGGTAGAGTGAATACCTGGGAAAAATCAAATTTCCTTGAAAACCCAATGATATAATAAAATGAAACACTCAATATCATTTTGAAAAAAAAGGTGAATGGGAGAATATGAAACAATAAATATATAATATTGTAATTAGTATAAAGGGTAAATATTAAATAACTACAATAACATATTCCAAAAACTAAGAAATATATTAACCTAGGAGCATAGAAGAAAATGTTGAACCAACTAATACCTGGTCCATCCAATTAAATGTTTCTAATGCAATGAAACCATTACAACACTTCATATTACATTACTCTTCCAAACTAAGATGTTAATTCTGAATGGATGAAAATATGTAAACTAAGGTTTACTATCCATAAAAAATATTCTAGGGATATGATTTCTCTCATATATTCTATTGTATAGTCTTCATATCCCATGATGGCTAAAATAGATATGACATAATAAATAGTAACAATGTAAAATATGAATATAACGAATGTCTATGTAAACACAGTATGAATCATAATAATGTCTCATTCCCATTTACTTCTCATAGTAAAACTCCCCTTATTCAGATGAATCATCATATACTAAATTTTTATCATATCCAGGATACTATAATCAATTTTTAACAAAATTGCATGTTCTGGACCCAGGTGTGAATTTTAATTTAGAGAATCACATTTTTCAAAATTACAACTAGGCCTAATACTCCCTCATTAGAAACCAAGTTAAGAATTCAATTTACAAAAACAATCATATATTATTATAAATTATCGAATTCATTTTAAATGTTTATAAGACCCATTTTTAAATAACCAAACACATATTTAGAACCCATGTAAACATTCCTAAATTTATTTCAAACAAAAAACATCATTTGAAATCATTGAATTCATCAATGAATTCCATTCTAGTTTATCTATCATTTTATGATCTTAGTCAGGAAAAAATAGATTCAAACAAAATTAATAAAATAAAACACATCATTGTAATCAACAAAACAAATAGAAAACCCCATTTTCTATATATAATATAATTAAAAACATTTATTAATACATAAAAATATAAAAAAAATTGATTTTAAGAGGCAATAAATCAACTGTTCTATGGTTAGAGGTCAATGCATGGGTAAGTGGTGTGACACATATTTAAAAATAATCCATGTGACTAAAAATAGATGAATGGGAAAAGAATAAGGATTGAAATAATTGATTGGTATAATTTTAATTTAAATATTTTAAAATAATGTTATGAAACGTAATATGGACACATGGTTTAACAAACCATCCACCAACCATGCATCACTTACTAGATACAACTGGGACACTGCAATGTTTTGATGTATTGTTACGAAAACTATGTGGAACACCTCTATTGAATCTTTTTAGTCTTATGATATATTTTCACATGGATTCAATATAGGAATCACCATCCATGTAACCTATGTTGAAACATCAACGACCTGATAATTTAATGGAATTCATCCCAATACTCAAGTATGTAGGTGGATATTGATAAATAAATGAAATAAAAAGGAATATAAATACAGAGTTGTGACACATATATTCTGGTAGTGATGTATAAGGTTTATATTTGTATTTATTTATTATATGGGAATAATTTATCGTATTTATGGAGGTAACTAAATATAGGAATATTCTTATCTATCCTTTCAAGGAAATTTTATTGTAGGATCCTCTATAGTGATCTACATGATATTGCAATTTCTTAAATCTTTAATTTCACATTTATTGTTACTGAGGGGTAGAATAAATTCAAAACACTATGTATTCTATTAATTTATTGGTGTCATATACAATCCACGTTAGTTATATACTTATTTTATCATTAAGAAGAAACATCTTTATATTGTTGGGTACACTACGTCTATATATAATGTCTTGTGATAGTAAAAGGCCTCTATATCATATTATTGTACATTAACATTCCTATCAATAGGGTATTTCAGGTATTAGTAATAATAATAAGTAATGTCTAAACTTATTTGAATATATGGTCTTCATAAAAATTTGTTAATATACATAACATGGAAAACCATGATAAAAACAAAGTCACATTCATCATTCAAAAAATAAATTTTTAATTTTTTCTTTATTTGAAGTTATTTTTTACTCTTATAAAACCTATTTATTTTTATTATTTAATAGGGGATAAAATTGAAGATATCCCAATCATCAAGAATTATAAACTATAATGGTATTGATTCTTAAAATATTTTCCATTAGGGATGAATTATTGTAGGCTTCATCAAGTTTTCTAGATACATAATAATGTATGTTGTTCTCTGGTATAGAAGATTCTTGATCCCGGTCTATAAATGAGATGACATGTGACATTAAATAGAATCTATTTATATTTGATATATTTTAGAATGTTTCACATCAGTTCCAAAATCTACATGGAATGAAATTGATTCAATCATGACCTCTTCTGTATTTAGATATTTGAAGGGAATTGAGAGTTTAAACTCCTGCATTGATATTATAAAGATGCACCAAAAGTAATAAATTAAGGAAAATGCCCTATGTTTCCTATTTTATGGATGTTACACAATTTAGGGTCTAGAATACATGATATTTTTAATGATTATCCCCTCATTGAAATTGAATTTGGGGGCATTTTTTATGTTTGGAGGTCATGTTTAGATAACTGTTGTATATATCATGACATTATATGTGGTTTTAGAATTTGATCTATTAGTCAGATAGTGTAAGAAAATGTTTCAAAATATTAAATATCATTTTCTCTCTCATTATTCTAGATAAATTACATTCAAACTATTTTTAAGAGTTTGTATTATTTTTATGGGAATAATGACTAAACTCAGTGTATGCATCATGAATTCCTTCCTCATCCCCGGTAATGGCCCTGGTTGTTGGAGGTCCATTACATAGGAAAATTATGATGTTTGAGGTGTTCTGGGTGGTTTATGAGGCCATCCTAACTTCTCGGTGAAGTTTGACCCATGGTAGGCCTACCGGTAGCAGACCTACTGGTAGATCGGCCTACTGGTAGACGTGGAAAACCGGTATCTTGGCTTACAGGTAGCTCAAGCTACCGGTAGCCGCAGCCTACCAGTAGCTCGTCCCACCGGTAGCTCGGCTTACCGGTATCTTGTCCTACCCAAAGCACGGCCTACTGGTAGCTCAACCTACTGGTATCTTGGTCTACTGTTAGCTGTAGTCTACCGGTAGCTCAACCTACCGGTAGCTTGGCCTACTGGTAGATCGTCCTACCGGTAGCTCGGTCTACCGATAGCCGCATCCTACCGGTAGCTTGTCCTATTGAGAGCTCGATCTACTGGTAGCTGCAGCCTACCGGAAGCACGGCCACGGTTTAGCCAGTATCGCCTCCTTTTTGCAGAAATCGAGTTTTAAACCCTATTTTGACCAATTTACGCCTGTTTTAAAGCCCATTAATGCCAAATAATGGCATTTTATTTAGTGAGGTACCCTGGGGTGCGTCGGTTTAAACAACCCATAAAGGCGGGGACCCTTTAATGATGTGTGGGGCCAAATGGTCAACACACGACCCCTACTCCTTAGGCGGTTTCGCATTCTTGTCTCCGTATCTCAACCCTCACAGACCCTAATAATCCCAAGGGTTCTCCCTAGGTTCTTATTTCCCGGCTACCCTTTCATCGATTTGTCTGCTCGTCTTCTTGAGGTCCCACCCCTGCAATTTGCACATTCGTTGTTCCTCGAGCATGAAGAGAAGCTTCGATCATTGATCAATCATGTAGGGGTTTCACCTTCGGCTCTCCATTTTGTGTATCTTGCGGGGTGGGTAGCCTACTTCTTCTATAAAATTGGATAAAACAAACTTTAATGTAGATAATAAAAAGACTCTAAATGAATGGGAGGGGTGTTATAGATGATTGTGCTCTATTTTTATCCATGATTGAGGATTTCCAAATTGTGCAGGCTTACGCCCACTGAAAATCATGGTCGTTGGTGGTCTTTCTCTATGCACTAATAATCCCTTACCCCTTGTGATGTTCAAATGGATTTTATTTTGGTTGTGTACTTTTGAAGGGTAAAAGAAATTGGTTAATTATGTATATTCAGCTAAATAAATTGAAAGAACTAGGATCAATCCTTTTTTTGTGATAACCCTAGTTAAAGTACATCAGAATTGCAATCATGGAGTGTGTTAAATATTTTAAATTTGAAAATGTCAGCATGGGAATGCTTTGTGTTGGTGGAAGTGGTTTGGTTATTTTTATTCATGGGCCGATTGATGTGTGATGTGGGTGGGGATGGGATCACCTATTGTTATGGTTTCACTAGTTTTGAATTTGAGGCTGTGTGGTTACCTTGCTTATATCACGAATTGGGGTGGGATCCTCTGTTGCTGAGAACCCGTTGACTCCTGGATTTTTTGGACATGGGGCTGTATATTGGGGTTTTCTTTATTTTTTCCAATACTTTGAGGGATCTCTCTTATCCCTTTGTTGTTGTGACTTTTCAATAGAACCAGGTGTGAATTATGAAATTTTTGTAGAGTGTAACTTTTTCCCGTTGTGCTTATGTTGTTAATTGCCCAGTAGTGCAGAAACTTATCTAAACATTATTACTGAACATGAATGGAAGGATCAGACAAATGGGGATTTGGTTTGATGTGAGTTGTGACTTGGCCTGGGTGATGTCCTCTTCTCTTATGAACGAATAGTAAGGATAGTGTTCTTTAGGCTTTTTGAAGAATAACCTAGATTTGAGTGAGTGCTTGTTACCTATACATATAATTGTATTTTTTGTGTTTCTTATTCGTGCCCCACACAAGTTAATCACTTAGTGCTGAGCACCCTCATTTCATGGGGGATGGTGTTTTTCACAACACTACTATTAGTGGATGGTTATTATCTCCTTTCTGATCCCTTTCCCGGATAGCCCAAGTCTCTTCGAGCAGGCTGTGATGGCCTGAGATCCATTATTATCCCAAGAATCTCCAGGAAGGGTAGTGTGGTGGTTGGCCTAGGTGTGTGCGGTTAGGGGGTTTCTCAAGTATCTTCGAGATGAGGCCTTGGTGTCTTCGGGCGTGACACTGGTTATTCTGGCCTAGGTGTTTGCAACCATGGTTACATGTGATAGTTGTGGCCAAGGTGTCTGCGGGCGGGTTAGTGGTTATGGACTAGGTTTTTGCGGTTGGGATGTGAGGTTGAGGCCTAGGTGTGTGTGGGTGGGGTATGATAGTGGGATTGCGGTGAGAATGGCAGGATTGGTCCCATGCATACGATGTCTTCAATAAACTGTGGGAAAGTGGCGCGGGGTACCCAAACCTCGATGTGTTATTTCTATACATTACTTGACTTCTGTTCTTTGGGGAGTGTGCCTTGGTGAGGCTTGGGTGGTTAGTTTCCTTGACAGGTGCTTTGTTTTCTCTTTTTCCACGGGGCATTAGCATGCCTACCCACTTTTGAACAAGAGTATTTGTTTTTACCTACTAATTATACTTGTTTTCTCACCCTACATATATAAAACTGCTTTCAGGTTTCGAGGAGGACTTCGGGGATCATGCTAGACAGTACTTGCTCAGACCTTATGACAGATCATCGCAGTTTTAGTTTTTCATTCTTTTGGTATTTTCACCTTGTAGTCTCCTTATACATTGTGGTTTTTACTTTTGTAACATGCATTAGGAATGGTTCTTCGCTTTATTTTTACATTATGTTCGGTGTTGTGGGATTTACTACGTTATTTCCCGATCCTATTAAAATAAAAAGGGTAATTCCTTCCATTTAGTTTGTTATTATATACCCTTGGCACTGGTCACCACTCCGGTACCTATTGAAGGCGGGTTTCAAGGGCCATTATCTCTCCTTCATCTTAAAGAAAGAAGGGTCTGGCAATCTACTGACGTTTCCCTCCTTTTCGTGAAGGCGGGTCATGAAAGAATGGTATCAGAGGAAATTTGAGAGATATGATGGAGTCTGGAGTTAGGAACAGTGAGGATTTCATGTGATGGTAGGGTGACACTGTTGGGTGACCTTGGTGCATGAATTAGGCCATGGAACACCGGCCATGAAATGGGATTTTAGGGCCCCCTATGATCTGATGCCAAGAATTTGGACCTACCAAATGACCAAGTGTGGCTACACTGATTACAGGGTAGAGACCCCAGGATAGGTACATGCATCATATTGAATTGTGTTCTCATGTTTCTGGGGTGTTTTTTTAATTAGGAATAAATAAGAAGTTTGTGAAGTTTTAAGAACATTATTATACACTACTGGGGCTTAGGCATTCTTTGTTTACCTTGCAGCAATGGAACCCCGGGAGATGACCACGAGTTTAACCAGCAATCGAGGTCCAAGAGGTCGACCTGGATGATCGATAGAGGGGTGATCGAGAGGAGGAAGACGATCAGTGGAATAGGATTCTTCGAGCCTTCCAGCGACAGACCCTCGAAAAGTATGGGGGCAGTACCTTGGACATGAAAATAGAGGGTTGGTTAGAGGAGCCGGTGATTTCCTTCGGCTTGATCCGGGCTCCAGAAGAGTACTGGGTTCCTCTGGCCATCATCCAAATGCGAGGAGCTGTGCGTCAGTGGTGGACGCTCTACCCGGAAAATAGGAGAGAGGATGAGGTGGCATGGGATGATTTTGAGAGGGAGTTCTGGGCGGAATTCCTCTCTTCTACGATGAAGGCGGAAAAGAGGCAGGAGCTACTCTACCTCCAGTAGGGGATTATGTCAGTAAGGGAGCTGGGAGTCATGTCCAAGGATGTCCTATGTTTCGCTCTGGATCTCTTTCCAGATATGGAGTCTCGGTTATGTCGTTTTGAGGAGGCGCTCTGACCCTCCCTCCAGTACGATGTTACTCTCTTCACCTTGCCGACATACATGGAGGTCTAGACGAAGGCCGAAGTGGTGGAGAGGATGAATGCTCTAGGAGATGTTCCACGAGAGGGGATCCAGCTAGGATCATCGAAGGGGAATGCTGCCGGCACCATACCACCAGCATCAGGGCCCTCTCGGTTCCGACCAGCAGGGAGTAGGCCGCAATAGTTCCAGTTCCGGTCCCCCGGTCCTCGCCATTTCCATTATAGCCAGGACCAAGGTTCTTCGCCTGTGGGAACCATGGACATCTTTGGAGTCAGTGCCCAGACCGAGTTCAATACAGAAGTGTTGGACATGCCCAGTACTCTCCTCAGTAGCAGCTTCCAGCTAGGCCCCTCCACCACCAGCAGCAGGGGCAGTGAGCACCCGCTCCTTCGAGGACAGACGTTTCAGGGGGAGGCCGACCTCAGGGCGCTCCTCAGGGACCCCGACCAGGGCGTGGTCGGGGAGGCGGCTGATATTCAAGGGGCAGAGGAGATGTATATGGACAGTTTCATGCCATGGAGGCGGCAGTTACAGCAGGACCGGAGGTTGTTTGAGGTACGATTAGTTTGTTCAGTACCCTTGCTTACGCCTTGTTCGATACAGGAGCTTCACACTCCTTTGTTTCACTCGGTATGGCCCATGCTCAGGGTCTAGATTCTAAGAAACTTCCAATGCCCCTGGTGTTAAGCACACTAGTCAGAGGTCATACCGACTTGTTATATGTTTTTAGAGGTTGCACAGTGATGATAGGGCCACACCAGTCAGTCAGGGATCTACTAATGCAACAGATACAACCATATAATGTCATCCTAGGCATTGACTGGTTGTACCCTGTGTGTTACATCATCGACTGCTTCTGAGGAACGGTTGTGTTCTCAGACTTGGGTGGTCGACACGTTACATTCATTAGCGAGAGGGATGGTCAAGAGGGAAGTAGGTAGGAGGAACCCCTCCTCTCCTTGTTAGACAAGTTATCAGTACAGTCAGTAGATGCTGAGATGGTGGAAGTACTAGGGATCGTTAGTGAGTATATGGATGTCTTTCCTGAGTAAGTAACAACTCTACCCCCCTCGACGTGATATCGAGTTTGGGATAGATTTGCAACCTGGCGCACGTTCGATTTTGATGCCTCTTTACCGGATGGCACCTTCGGAGCTACGAGAATTGCGGATTCAGATTGATGATATGATGAAGAGGGGTTATGTTCGACCAAGTGCATCATCGTGGGGTGCCCCAGTCTTCTTCTCAAAGAATGCAGATGGTGGTATCATGTTGTGCATAGACTACAGAAGGCTGAATGAGGTAACAATCAATAATCGCTACCCTCTTCCGAGGATAGACGATCTCTTTGACCAGATGAAAGGGGCAGTATGGTTCTCAAAGATCTACCTACGGTCTGGATATAACCAGTTGAGGGTGAAGTAGGGAGACATCTCTAAGACGACCTTCAGGTGCAGATATGGGAACTTTGAGTTTGTGGTCATGCCCTTTGGCGTTACGAATGCCCAGGCTTTGTTCATGGGTCTTATGAACTCCTTCTTCCAGGAGTACCTAGATAGGTTCGTAGTTGTGTTCATCGACGACATCCTGGTCTATTCAAGGATAGAGGAGGACCAAACAGAACACCTGAGGACGGTTTTGGATGTCCTCCGATAGCACCGACTCTATGGGAAGTTGTCGAAATGCATGTTCTGGATGCGAGAAGTGCACTTCCTTGGGCACATAGTGTCTGAGAAGGGGGTAGAGGTGGACCCATCAAATATTGAGGCAGTTGTTTCCTAGGCAGAACACAAAAATGTTGCAGAGGTTCACAGCTTCCTCGGGCTGGCGGGTTACTATCGAAGGTTTGCACCCAACTTCTCCTGAGTTGTAGCCCTTTTGACACCCTTGACCAAGAAGGACCAGCATTTCGTGTGGAGTGACCAGTGCGACACAGCCTTCCGCTATCTGAAGGAGAAGTTGTTTAGTGCCCCAGTGCTGAGAATACCAGAAGAAGCGGCAGCTTATGAGGTGTTCTGTGATGTTTCAGGGAAATTCCTCAGATGTTTCTCGATGCAGCGACAATGGGTGATCTCTTATGGGTCGGGGAAGCTACGCCATCATGAGCATAATTATGCCACCCATGACCTGGATCTTGTTGTGGTTGTTTTTGCGCTAAAGTTATGGCGGCATTACCTCATCGGAGAACGCTTTTTGGTCTTCATAGATCAAAAATGTTTGAGGTATATCTTCACCCAGAGGGACCTAAACATACGGCAGCGAAGGTGGATGGAGTTCCTCCAGGATTACGACTTTGAGATTTACTACACTTCAGAGAAAGGGATTGTAGTAGCCAATGCCTTGAGCAGGAGATCACAGAAGGATGCGGTCTTAGAGTCGGTAGATGCCTGGAAGGCAATGGAGGAGTTGGCTGCCTTGCACGTGAATGCGAGGATGGATAGCAGTAGAGGTTACCTGTATCAGATGATAGTGTATTCTTCTCTGTTTCAGCAAGTGGAGGAGTCTCAGTGGGGGGACCCAGAGTGCGAAGTGATGCATGACCAAGTTGACCAGAGAAATGCTCCGGGAGGATGGGAAGAGGATGGTCAGAACCAGATTCCTTTCCGGGGAAAGCTGTTTGTTTCAGAGGCGATGTGTGAAAAGGTACTTAGTTAGTTCCAAAACTCAACCCTATAGGTACACCTAAGAGTTTCCAAGATGCACCAGGGTCTAAAGAGATAGTTCCGGTGGCCCAGAGTAAAGCGAGTAGTGGAACAGTTTGTGGCCAAGTTCCTAGTGTGTCAGCAGGTGAAGGCTGAACAACGTGTTCCCGGTGGCCTACTATAGTCTCTAGATGTCCCCGAGTAGAAGTGGGAGTAAATATCGATGGATTTCATCATGGGACTACCCAAGGTTCAAGGGGGGTACTAGGTCATCTGGGTAGTAGTGGACCGATTGACGAAATCAACTCACTTTCTGGCCATTATGGATTCGAGTGCAGTGGATGCTTTGGCAGGAAGGTACGTGGATGAGGTAGTGTGGTTGCATGGAGTTCCGAGGTCCATAGTCTCGGATAGGGATAGAAGGTTTACCTCATGAGTCTGGAGAGGATTGTAGCATGATTTTGGCACACAACTACGTCTTAGCACTGCTTTCCACCCCCATACAGATGGATAGACCGAGCGCACCATCCAGATCGTGGGTGAGACAAATAACTTTGATAGAGTTATCCTAAAATAATATCTAGAACTCCACCATTGGTATGGCCCCATTTGAAGCCTTGTACGGGAGGCCATGCTGCTCACCTGTGTATTGGACCGAAGTCGGAGAGGCTGGAATCCTTGGCCCGGAGGTGGTGCAGAGCACGACGGAGAAGGTTCAGCTTATACAAGAAAGGATGAAGGCGGCCTAGGATCGACAAAAGTCGTATGGTTATACCAGGAGAAGGCCCATGGAGTTTGAGGTTGGGGACCATGTGTTCTTGAAGGTATCCCCTCGGCGTGGACAAAGGAGTTTCGACAAGGGGAGTTAGCTTTATCCCAAGTTCATCGGACCCTTCGAAGTGTTCCGGCGGGTCGGTGAAGTGGCTTATGAGCTTGCGTTTCCACCGCCGCTACTGAGGATACATGGAATCTTTCATGTCTCTCAACTCTGTTGGTATCTGCACCATGATTCACACATCTTCGATTGGGGAGTGCTAGACATCGAGGACGACATGACCTTTGTGGAAAGACTAGTGATGATCGAGGATCATGAGGAGAAGGTTCTTCGTGGGTGAACCATTCCCTTTTTTCATGTGTTATGGAGACATGGTGGGATTGAGGAGAGTACATGGGATATGGAAGCACAGATGTGTTCCCAGTACCCAGAGTTGTTTTGAGTTTTGTACAGTTCTATTTATACTTGTTGTGGTAGAGCGCTTTACCTTGTTGGCTATGAAAAATGTGGTTTTTTATTCCCTCTAGATGTGTGTGGAATGTCCTGGCTATGGGGAGGGGAGGACCCAACCCCTAATCAAGAGGCATTAAGGTTGATAGGATTAAACCCGTGTGGGCGAGTCAGTGCCGCCCAAAGTAGATTGTATCTTGGCATGTGCAAGGGACTCCCCAAACCACATGAATGGACAGTTTAACATGGTGTGTTTCTTGGTTCTTTATAGGGATGTTATTTTAGTTAAAAATGAGGTTCACTCCTGAGAGGTATCATTCAAGGTGGTTGTTTGGACCCTCTCTTTAATTATGAGTTGTTCTGATTCTCGAGGTCGAGAATATTTTGAGAGGTATCTGATGTAATGTCCTGGGTTGTTAGTGGTCCATTACTTAGTTAAAATCTGATGTTTGAGGTGTTCTGGGTGGTCTGGGAGGCCATCCCAACTTCTCGGTGAACGTTGACCATTGGTAGGCCTAACGGTAGCCTTATCCTACTAGTAGCAGACCTACCGGTAGCTCGGTCTACCGGTAGCCGCGGCCTACCGGTAGCTCGTCCTACCGGTCACTCGGCCTACCTGTATCTCGGCCTACCAGTAGCTCGGACTACTGGTAGCCATAGCCTACCGGTAGCTCAGCCTACCCGTAGCTCGACCTACCGGTAGCACGGTCTACCAGTAGCCACCACCTACCGATAGCTCGGCCTACCTGTAGCTCGGCCAAGGGTTAGCCAGTATCGCCTCCTTTTTGTGCAAATTGAGCTTTAAGCCCTATTTTGACCCCTTTATGTCTGTTTTAAAGCCCTTTAACACAAATTAATGTCGTTTGATTTAGTGAGGTACCCTGGTGTGTGTCGTTTTAAACCGCCCCTAAAGGCGGGGACCCTTTAATGACGTGTTGGGCCACGTGGTCGACCCACAACCCCCGCTCCTTACGCGGTGTCACGTTCTTATTTCTATATCTCAACTGTCCCCGACCCTAATAACCCAAAGGGGATATCCCTAGGTTCCTTTATCCTAGCTACCCTTCCATCGATTTGTCTGCTCGTCTTCCCAAGGTCCCACCCCTGCAATTTTCACATCCTTTGTTCCTCACATGTGAAGAGAAGCTTCGATCGTTAATCAATCATGTAGGGGTTTCACCTTCGTCTCTCATTTCTGTGTATCTTGCGGGGTGGGTACACTACTTCTTCTACAGAATTGGATAACCCAAACATTAATGAAGATAATTAACAGACTCTAAATGCAAGGGAGGGGTGTGATCTATGATGGTGCTATGTTTTTATCCATGATTGATGATTTCGAAATTGTGCAGGCTTATTCCCACTGAAAATCATGGCTGTTGGTGGTCTTTCTCTCTGAACTAATAAACCCTTAACCCTTGTGATGTTCAAATGGATTGTATTTTGGTTGTGGACTTTTTATTTGTAAATGAAATTGGTTAATTACGTATATTTGGATAAATAAATTTAAACAACCAGGATCAATCCTTTTCTGTGATAACCCCGGTTAATGTAAAGTGGAATTGGAATCATGGAGTGTGTTAAACCCTTTTTATCTGAAAATGCCAGCATGGGCCTGATTTGTGTTGGTGGCTGTGGTTTGGTTTTTTTCATTCACAGGCCGATTTCTGAGTGATGTGGGTGGGGATGGGATCCCCCGTTGTTATGGTTTCGCTAGTTGTGAATTTGAGGGCGCGTGGTTACCTTGCTTATATCATGAATTGGGGTGGGATCCTATTTTGTTGAGAAACCGTTGACTCCTGGATTTTGGGGACATGGGGATGCATCTTGGGGTTTTCTTTGGTTCGAGTACTTCGAGGGATCTCCGTTAACCCTTTGTTGTTGTGACTTTGCAATAGAACCGGGTGTGGATGTTGAAATTGTTGTTGAGTGTAACTTTTTCCCTTGGTTTGGAATTATGTTGTTAGTTGCCTAGTAGTGCAGAAACATATCTAAACATTATTACTGAACATGAAAGAAAGGATGGGAAAAATGGGGATTTGGTTTGATGTGAGTTGTGACTTGGCATGGGTGATATTCTCTTCTCTTATGAACGAATAGTAAGGATAGTGTTCATTAGGCTAGTTGAAGAAATACCTAGATTTGGGTGAGTTCTTGTTACCTATACATATACTTGTAGATTTTGTTTTTCTTATTCACGCCCCACCCAAGTTGAGCCCTTAGTGCCGAACACCCCAATTTCACGGGGGTGGGTGTTTTTTCCAAAACTACTATTAGTGGCTGGTTTTTCACTCCTTTCTGCTCCCTTTCCCGGATATCCCAAGTATCTTCGGGCAGGATGTGATGGCCTGAGGTCCATTATTAGCCCAAGAATCTTCGAGCTGGGTAGTGTGGTAGTTGGCCCAGGTGTGTGCGGGCAGGTGGTTTCCCAAGTATCTTCGAGATGAGGCCCGAGTTTCTTCGGGCATGGTAGTGGTTGTTCTAGCCTAGGTGTTTACAGGCATGGTTATGTGTGACAGTTGTGGCCCAGGTGTCTACGGGCGGGTTCGTGGTTGTGGCCCAGGTGTTCACGGGCTGGATGTGTGGTTGAGGTCCAGGTGTGTACGGGTGGGGTATGGCAGTGGGACTACGGTGAGAATGGAGGGATTGGTCCGATGCGTAAGATGTCTTCAATAACTAGTGGGAAAGTGGCGCGAGGTACCTAAACATCGATGTGCTATTACTATACATTACTTGACTTGCGTTATTTGGGGAGTGTGCCTTGATGAGGATTGTGTGGTTCGTTTCTTTGCTAGGTGCTTGGTTTTCTCTTTTTCCATGGGGCATTAGCATGCCTCCCCACTTGTGCACGAGGTTCTTTGGTTTTCCCAACTGAGTATACTTGTATGCTCACCCTACGTATATAAAACCGCTTTCAGGATTCCATGAGGACTTCAGGGATCGTGCTGGACCGTACTAGCTCGGACCTTGTGTTGGATCATTGTAGTTGCTGTTGTTCTTTTTTGGGTATTTTTTCTTTGTATTCTCCATATACATTGTTGTTTTTACTTTTGTAACATGCATTGGGAATGGTTCTTGGCTTTACTTTTACTTTATGTTTGGTGTTGTGGGATTTACTATCTTATCTCCTAATCCTATTAAAATAAAAAGGTTAATACCCTCCATTTAGTGTGTTATTCTATACCCTTGGTGCTCGTAACCACTTCGGGACATATTGAAGTCGGGTCTCAGGGGTCATTATCTCTCCTTCAACTTTAAGAAGGAAGGCCCTGGCAATCTGCTGAGATTTCTCTCCTTTTGGTGAAGGCGGGTCGTGACATCCCCTATGTAATCTTCCACTCTTTCTAGTCGATAATATTACTTCATATGTGTATCCGTAATTAGTTAATGGATATTTCATGTGAATAATATTTAAGGTTCACCATTTTTATTTCTCGATAAAGGAGAATCGCATTTGGTTGGGTGGTACAATTCCTACCAATGATGAGGGCAAGAAATATAAAAACATAATTAATGATTTTAATTCCCATTGGTGTTCTCCTTCCAATTATTTTATATCTCATATTGAATGTGATGAAATTTTGAAATATTTCATAGTGGACAAGGACATTGTATGTGTCTTAGATGGAATTGGAGATTCCAATGGTGGATTCAATCATTCGTGAGTCATTTAATCTATTTTTTATATAAATTCATGACATAAAGCCATAAAAATATATTTCATTCCTATATGAAACAACCAAATATTTTCTTTAATCACATGTATTAAAAAATCTATTTCACAAGTTTGATGGGACAATCCATTATATCACACATTTCATTATCTGTACTTTAATGTATGTCTCAAAACACAATGAAGTCTAGGATATTATGTTTCATAATCCAATTGTAGGATAAATAGTAGTGATGATCATCCAACCCTTCATTGTTGGAATTTTCTATATCGAATAGTGAGAAGAGTTTACTTCCCATGGAAATAATGAAAAAACCTAAGACCTTCTAATTATTAATGAATAAAAATTATTCATTATAATATTAATTTTATGATGGTTGTTTTCATTCTTTACATATTATAAGGTTTCATTCTCATTTTTAAATGATTTTTTTTCAACAGAGGAAGTACATAATTATGATTAATTTATTTAGGGGATATATCCCACAATAATGTTCGTTTTAAAAATAAATTTTTGATCAAAAAGTTTCTACACATTTTTTCCTATGTTGATGGGATAGTCAAGATTTGTCTTCGAATCACATAATTGAATCTTCCCACCTCAGCTCCACTATAGTTAAATTATCGAAACCTATAAGTAAATTTAATTGATATTGTTTAAAACAAATATTAGTGATTAATAATATAGATCTATATCAAATGATATTATGGGAGTTCTATATCAATGTAATAAGTAAAGCCCTTAAACCTATGAATGTTCCCAGAAAATATCTCATTTACATGTTTTATTTTATTTAGGTGGCCTTCAAATATTTTATTTCTACATATTATGGATTAATGATAGGGGAACTACCATCATAGATCATATAAATAGGTTATGGATACAATTTATAGATAGATACATAGTAAAAATGTGGGTTTCTGTAATGTGTACATAGAAAAATTTGAGATTAAATGATTTTTGTAACATTTTGGTTTCACATATTAAAATAATCTTTGATGAAAAATCAAGTTTTTTATTCTCTAGATCATTCATTCCATTTAAATTTGAGAATCTTTGAATTCCAAATAATGGTGGAGGTGGAGTCAAATCCACCAATTTAGGGTATAATTCCCCCTCTAGTTTAATTGGTGAGGTCTTACAATTGATAGCTTCCATCCAAGATGAAGGAGAACCAAGAATAAATTATGATACCACCAAATGATATAATTAATGAGTAGGGATGTGTTCATGAGTATACTATTATCGGATATTATATACAAAAAAATATTAAATTCCATTGTTTAAAACTTTATAGATTTCCTAGAATAGTATTTTTTACCCTAGAGGAGTAATTTTCTGATAGTATATCAATTTTAGAACCATATAGTTATTTTTACTCATCCCTAGGTTAATTTGATCGATTTATTTTGACCTTTTTAATCTAACAATATCATTATATTAAAAAAGATCATGCATAGATTTTCTGACTTATATATGGTATCAATTTATTTAATAGTCATATTTCTTCATAGTAGTTTTACATTAATCTACATTAATATTTCTATTCAGGATTAAAAATGAAAAATTAATTCCTTATCAAAATGTATATAAATTTATTTGGGTGAAATAAATTCTACGGATATAGCCACACATTTCCTTTTTCTGCCTTCATTGTAGCTCACTTAGTGGGTAGTATTATGATAACAATAGAATATATAAGATCTTGGGTCTTGTATTGATGTTAGGTATGAACACATTCATCTAAAAAATCAATTGAATAAAATTATATATTCAAATTTTTCCCTTTTGAGTACTCTTTAAACAAGTTTATTTTTCCACATCATCTGTGTTGTTTTTATTTTTGAAATTTACTAATGTAAATTGATGTGATCCTATCAGAGTCCCCATGATCATAAAGAATTTTTAGAACCCATTTAATAAAAATAGAGATGTTTTCTATGGATCAGTCTACCAAGGTAGACGTTACTCATTTGTTCTATCCTTTAATTAATCTACTTTTATTATTATTTTCCTTAAAAAATGAATGACTATTAGAGGTAGTGCATGTGTAAAGGGAAGAATATGTAATCATATGAAATGGAATTGTTGTGGGTGGGGAAAACACCAAAAAAATTTATTCCTCCCTGAAAATATTTCATAATCCTTAAGGGAATTTCCAAAATCTCGTAATTCATTAAAATGTAATCTATTTTCCAAAACCAATCACCTCTATACTCAGAGGATTTAGAATAGTTAAAGGAATGTAGTGACAACCATATGACCCAAAATTTTCTTCCCCTAGTAATTAAAATGAGTTTTTCACTATATATCCATTCTCATAAAATACTACCATATATGAAATATGGAAGCCAAGGGAGATTAGTTTGAAAAAAATTAAAATAATAAGAAGTATGGAGGATGAATTTGAGAATAGTGATAAAAATATAATGCTTCATTATTATTCTTTAGGTCCCATCAAAACTAAGTAAATAACATAAACTGAGAATAAAAAATTGATTGTAGAATGTGGATGGGATTTCTCATTGTATTTGCTATAGAATAGTGAACCCCAAAACTAGACAGAATAAATCAAGTATAAAAATAATCGAAATACCACATCTACAAAAGATAGTTTCACTCCCATTTATAGAGATGAAGGATTATTCTAAACATTCTTAAATATTTCATGATGACATACTGATGGATAGTCTAATAAGACGATATATGTATATTGATTTATTTTAATATATCAATACACATTTTCCCGCAAATCTATAGTTTTTTTAATTACCCCACACACCTCATGGAAACATGATATCTTCCCCGGGTTGTTTTCATGGTCACATAGGTGATTTAAAAATCTCAATAAAATGAGAATATTTATTTTGAGGTGTGAATTTATATACATAGGTGAAATATGTAAATGGTAGTCATCAAGGGATGAGAATATGTGTATCAATAATTCGTTATGTTTGCAATTGTTCCAAAGAAACATGGCAGAATTATTTGAATAATTGTTGTAATTTCAGCCTTTATGTATGGAAAATAAAGTACCATAGACCTCTGGTGACATGACCTGGCATATTATATCATTCCTAAATTGTAGTGGCGTCCCTATAATGATTTAACATGAACTTATAAGCTAGTCATTTCATCTCATGTTAGTGAGTTCACATACAAGTTCGTATCCCATAACCAATTATAGTATGTAATTCACCTTCTATGAGTTCAATTCAGGTTCGCTGTTTTTTATTTGAGATCTTTAGGTTTTTCTATTCTAATATGGATACTAGAAACCTAACCCTTTTAATCTAATGTGTGATGTACATCATTCATTTGATTATGAAATAGAGATATAGATACGAATTTATTATTTTTAGAACCACAATCTATCAGTGTCAATTTATCATGTGATACAGTTTAATATTCCATATGTAGTGTTCTCCAATTTTAGTTTACCAAACAAAATTTTGGGGTTTAAAACAATTTTATTCTCATCCAACACTAGTCATTTATACCAGAATGCTTGGGGATTTATCTATTCTGTTGGATTGGTGTAGGTGTTTGATTTAATCTTAAAAAATTAGTATCCTCACGGTGTTCACCTTATTCAAGACTAGTTTTGTATTAGTGATTCATACATTGGAAAAAAGGCTATATGATTTATATATAGTTATCATAGAGGCCCTTTAATCTGAGTTAATTACCCAAATTACCTTTTATTTATATGTAAGACAATAAAAATCCTTTGAATATAATTTTAATATCTAGAATATATCATATAAATAGAGAAATAAATAAAATAGTAATAAATAACATTTTAGGATACTTTCAAAATTTAGATAAAAAGACCATAAAATTAAAATCATAATAAGTCAACTATTCAAAAAAATAATATTAATTATACCTAATATAAATTAAAAATAATAGAAATTTTTTGGCCTAATGACTTTTCCACATTTTAACAAGAATGCTTCCTCAAAATTCCAGTGGTCCTACATCATTCCATGTCAATGTCCTAGTTCATTAAATTCCAATTGTGTGTAAATTAATGGTAATAAATTTCAAATATTTTGAACCCAAATGTAATCCTCTTTCACAGGTTTCATTCTCTATTACACTATTTCCTACTTCATGTATACATCCCATACTACATTCTGATAAATTAGATTCCTCTTATATTAACGTTTAGTATTTATCTCACCAAAATCAATTAATTATTTTCAATTAATTACCATCCAATTTTATGATTTTAATGCATGGATTTTTTATTTAATTATTCCATTATTAATGAATTTAATTTCACTCACACACCTATTGTATAATCATCTTATAATATCATTTCAGATCCCAGATGTTTATTTTTCTCCAATTTATATGGTCATATATAATTTTATTCTGTTAGATCACTAAACTGATTTTTTCATTATTCCAAAGTTACATACCATTATTTTCAAATATATAATTTACAAATATATCATTTTTTATTTCATTAAATAAATTCAGTTAACAATTATTTCCAAATATATAAAACTATAGTCTTCGATTGTGATAATGTGACTTTTATTTCCAAATGAGTAAAGAAAAAAATTGAATTCAAGTTTTATTTTAGCATTAAATCCAAAATTGAAAAAAAACACATTTTAAAATATATTTAACCAAAAAATAACAAGCCCCTTCTCACACACTTATTTAGTATATTCCCTTTATGATCTCAATGATGCAAGTGTGATTTTAATGTTGAAAAATAATATGAATTTCCAAAAAATTGAAAAATAATTAGGAACCCTAAATTAGGGGGTGGATCACATCTTTAACTGTTTCCATATGATCTTTAATGAATTCTAATGTCCACTATATTCATTAGAACGTTTTAAAAACAAAAATAAAATGATAAATTCCTTAAAACCAATTGTAGAAGAAAATAAATTTGTACAAAGAGAAGGGTTTCGGTTTATCCATCCAAAGAGGGTAGTATATTCTTTTCCAGAGTAGGTAATATTTGATATAATCCCAAATAGTTTAGAGATGTGGTTTTTATTATTTAAACAAACAATTCCTATTTTTTCATTGCACCTCATTGAATTATTCCATAGTGGCCCCATGTGTAGTGTCTTCTTGTGTATCTACCCCCCATTCGTAGTGTATCAAAATGGTTGTGGTATAGTGGGGGTATAGATATGATGTTGGGGTCCCCATTTTTCTCCCCTTGACCTACCTTTAAATAATATTTTGGTTATTTTTTAGTGGAATCATTATAGGTTTTTTGAAAAAATAAATTCGAATCTGACCACATCCATACTTGTTGATTATCCATTCCCTCCATCCAAAAAAATCTATGGATGTGGTATTTCTACAATTGCAACATAGTGGGACATTAGTTTCTAATTCATCATTATAAATATGTCATCTTACGTAGTATAATTTATAGATATGAACATATTGGATGCCATCCCATAATTCATTCATTTATAAGGTAACTTAGCTTGAGATGGTTTTCGGATCATCAATATTTTCTCAAATCTTGTCATATATATTTTTTCTTTTTATTATCATCCTAAACTAGGAGTTTTTTACCTTAATATGTGTAAATATATTAAGAGAATATAGTGAGGTTTTTATGTTTAGTGTATCATTTAAATTATTTATTTTATGTTAAATAATACCTCCACTCATTAATTTATTTGTTTTGAATAGTATACTGTATTGTTTCTTACATTACATTTTATTATTCTTCATTTATTGTTATAAGTAATTAATTTTCAGATGTTCAATTTAAAACATATATACATTGTTTCATAATAGTGATTTTTTTATTTTATAGAAATCTAAATTATATTACATATGACTTGAGATGTAATAAATAAGGTTTTTGTTTTTTTATCCCAAAATTTTATTACATACATATATTTTAATCAATTTATAAAATTTAATTCATTCATAATATAATATTAAATATATTTATTTTATTTTATTATTATATTATGGAAAGAAAATTTCAAAAAAAAATTAAAAAAATGTAACACATTATAAGGTAAATAAAATTTATATTATGAATTTTTATTAAGGGTATTAAATTTTAAATTTGAAAAATATTTCAGAGTATAATGAAATTAGAGAGATGTGGTTTCTTTCTTGTAATACATTGAAATATATTAGGAAATGTATTTGGAGCCAATCACTGAGAGAGTGTGTGATTCTAATACATAGCGAGCTCAGAGTTAATTTTATAAAAATATTTATTATATTTTATATCACTCAAGAATATTTTTAATGAATACAAACATATCTTCTAAACAGGGACTCGAATCAGAAATATGAGACCACGGTCGAATATATAGTTAGGGGTTTATCCTAAATGTTACCTACAGTTCATCAACATCATACATTCAGATGGGGTAATCATCAATGGTTATGTTAAGTGAATTAATTAATATATTTATTTAATTAATTTATATAATTAATAAAATAGTTTCATTCCCTAAATATCTTATTAGGGAAAATTTCCATGCACATTCACATAACCATATGATCATTAAGATGAGGTATCACCATTCATCATTGGTGGATTGAGATTGAATAATGTCTTTTGATCGAATCAAGCTGGTCTTACAGATAGTTGATGCATCAAATCATCCCCACCATTAGAGAACATATTCCTCACCAATGGTTAATACATATTTTAGGTTAGACTTTACAATTTCACTTTCTCCTTTCTTCATTAGATGTTTAAACCCATAATTTTATCCACTTATATCATTTCGAAAATTTCATGCCCTTCATATGATCCCCTTTGTACAATTAAATGTTTTATTCAATTTCATTTCTTTTATTATTCCATTATATCCCCCTGGATTCCATTTTTTGGAAAGATTGGCTTGTTAGGATTGGATAATAATGATTATAATCCTTTTTATTGTGATTTTCCCCCATCATTTTTCGTGTAATTTGTCATTTTCCTTCGAGATTGCAGTTAAGCTTTTCATAAGTGGTTTCAAGTGCTATAAAACATTATGTTCAGGGTAGATGCGTGAAAATTTATTGGGCTGTGTATTCTTGGATAGATCTAGGTTTGATGCTTGATATGGGTGATGATTCTCATGGATCTCGAACATTAGACTGATCTTCAATGATAGGCGGAATGTTTGGAGTGTTATTGACCACCACAAGATGTTGTATTTAAATTTTTATCCATCCAAGGCCCAAAATTCTTATATAAAAGTGATTACCACCATTTTTGAGTGCATAGTAGGTTAAAATAATATAGAAGAAACTATATCTATAAACCGTGTGATAGAACATAACTCTCTATGAAAAAACTCGACTACAAACCATGAAGTATAGTGTAATACATTTCATGTTGTCACCTAATGGTGTCAGAAAAGGATTATATATAAAGATAACTATCACACATTATGTGTGAAACCAAAAAAATAGGTGACCCAATACTGGAATCCCGGTGTTTACTCTGATAATACAAAAGCATGGACATGACCAATCACAGAGACATGGTCGAACTACACGGTCTTGGACTTATAAAGGTATGCAATAAGGGACATAGCCATGTACACTTATAGGTACCTGTGTATGGAAAACATGACATGAACACGGCTAGGAGAACATGGTCATTCCTTGAGTGGTTGAATCACATCATGTGGCATATTTATACACCATATAGAATGACTTGGATTTTCATCCATGTTCATAGGAGACATAATCACATGATAAAGCATTGTTGCATGTTGTGTACTTACCTATAAATCATCTATATCTCATATATCATTTTTTTGGATTTATATATCTACCTAAGAGTATCATATCTTAATTTCATTCACATAGTTAATGATTATTTCCTCCTTAGTCAGTTTTGAAATATGATGTGAGATGTTCGGAGTGTGGTGATTCTTTTGGTGACACTCGATGATGGATGTGATCAGTTAGGATATTCAAGTAGATTTTATATAAAGGTATCGCTCCCCTATTGTACTAGGCTATAGATAATCTCTTCAGGGAGATAGTACCTCTATGTTTCACTAGGTTGTGGGTTCTTCATATTCTTTATATAGGTAGAGGCAATAATCCCCAATACAGGCATGGGTCCCCTATCCCAGGAAATGGTAATCCCCTATCACACTAGGTTGTGGTTCATCCATGCTATTTTCAAATTGAGATAGTACTCCATTGTCACATCAGTGCACTGGTCCTCTATCATCTATGATGGATCCCCCATTTCATACTAGTATTTGGTCCTCCATACTCATCATTCTAGGAAGATGTGGTCCTCCTATGTCATGCCAATGTGTAGGTCCTTTGTCCCTGGGTTCAGTAATCAACTATTACACTTGGGTGTGGGTCACCCATACTCTTCATACCAGTATCGGTGGAACTCTGGTCACACTAGAATACAAGTCCTCTATCCAAAGAGTTGGAACTCCCCAATATTGGAACAAGTCCTCCATACATGTTATTCTATATATACGTATGGTACTCCCCTACACGAGTGGGTTTTCTCACTCTATGAGGACAATACTCTCATGTCAATCCAGGTAATGGTCCCCCCATATTTTGTAAATATATATAGATACAGTCCTCCATTTCATTTGTTTAGGTCCTCTATCTACAGAGTGTCATCACTATATTGTTATAAGTTGTGGGCCCACTATCATTGGATATTACTATCCCATGGACTATGGATTAGTTTTGAGGTGTGTGCCCCTCTCATGAAAAATTTGGATATAATCATGAAAAGATGGGAATAAATGACAAAACATTGGATTTGTAAGAATACTCGTTATCATGGGATGATATATGATTTATGAATCCACATTATCTCTTATCTGGGTATCTTATATGAGCAAATATATATCTCAGTCATTGGGGTTCTATTCCCTCTTTTCGTGGGTTGAGATAACTACTTCGGTCGTGTTTTATTTCATCCCTCTTTTGTTTTGGGGATTATTAATTGTTATGTGTATACTCACCACTATATGTGTTTCTCCTATACATTTTATGTCTTATAAAGATTATATAAATGTCAGTACTTCCATTGGATAAGCTTAGTGATGCTTCGGTTCATTTTACCATAAATGGTGGATGGGTATTAGGGTTCAGGATTGAAGCACTCCCATCATTTATTTTTTACTAGTTATTGTAAGGTTAGGACTTCCTTTCAAGTTGTGCATGTATTTTTCACTTTTAATTTTGTATTACTCTGTTGAATTCTTTTGTATCCATTATAGGTATTTACATGCATGGTTTTTACACTCTATATTACTATCATTTATTTCTCCAATGCAGTTCTGAAAGTAGATGGTTGGGTGCACGTATATACATACATTAGGTGAATCCATAAAATTTTAGTTATGCCTTATCAGTGATTTATACTATTCCATAACCTATAGAGGTGGTCTTGGGTTTTTGGTGGCCTAGTCTCCCACCAACCTGGCATGACCTGGATGGTCGGGTTATTATAGATTGGTATCCAAATTTCTTTAACCTTGAGATGGTGTTTGCTGTGTTGACCCATTGTGATTTTTGTCAGAAATTTAGGGAAATTGTGTCAATTTATCTTGAGTATGACTTTCTAGACAATGAACCCAGTTTTTGTGCAACATCCATTGTATCAATTCACTAGTAATATAGGTAACTTCATGTATACTTTTCATACCAAGACATTGGTTACATGTAAAATTTCTACAAGAATCATATAGGATCTATTAAATCAAATTTCCTTCATGAGTTAGCTCCATATATATATATATATATGACCATATAAAAATGTTATACATTGATTTTTTTCAGTATTCCTCCATGATGAAAACTATCTTTGTTATAGATTTCGGATCATGAAGATGAACCATTGAGTGATGAGGTCTCAATTCAGGGGACATATCATGTCATATTTCTTCTAGGTATGTAAGAAGAAGCAACCCCACCTGTCTAGTAATAGATTATAGTAGGAGATAAGGATAATTAAACATTCAGGATTAGCGTAATACATGAATTCCATTATTATAGGCTACTAGGGATCCGTGGTGAGAATGAACCCATGGAAATTGAAGATTGGATGGAGTCGGTGATCTGAGAATTATGACATGTATGGACACCAAATGATTATTTGGTTGGGTTGGTAGCCAGTCATTTCCATGATGTAGTTTGGTTCAGGTAGAGTCAATTTACATAGATTCGTGACGATTCAACACTCTCAAGGTGATACTTCCAATATCTGTTTTCTTGAGGGTCACTACCCCTCATGTTTATGCTCTATTTTGATTTAATATAATTTGGAGTTGTAAAAAGGAGGAATTATAGTTTAATTTAATGTTTTGAGGTTCATTGACCAATTAGGGTACTCCATTAAGGTGATTTGAGATGTTTAATTCTTGTTTTGTATGTTTAGTTAGGATATCCACATGGACATATGTGATGGTGTAGAGCCCATATGATTTAACAAATATGTTGGAGTGTTGAAGGAACCGGTGATAAAGATCATCAAATATAAGGTAAATCATGTGACTAGTTTAATAAGTAGTCATCTCATGGATGTGTCATCTAAAATGGTTAATAGATGATAGGAGTGGTTGAACAATAGGTGTACTCATGCTCTTACTCATAGACATGATCATGCAACCCAAGGGAAACACAGAGGACTAGGTTAGACCAGATATGTGTTGTTCTATTCATGTGATTGGAATGTTCAAATGAAATTTGATTTCCTAAGTTGGTACATTGAGGATGATAGGTAGATAGTGAATTGACTACCACAATAGTTGCAGTTTCATGATCATCATTATCCCTGCAATGATAGGGTGGCACCTAATGAGGTCATTCTAGAAGGGATGTAGGAGTTGTATTGTAGAGATAATATACTAGATCGTGACGATGTTATTAACTACTTCCACTACAACCACCCATAGGTGTCCCATATCAGGCTTAGGGAGAATGTTTTGTGGGTAGAAAGTAGTTGCAGTCTTAGGGGGCTTATGACCAAAAAACTCATGAGATGATTAGAGGTATAATCTATGTTTATTGTACATTTTATTTAGTACCAGTAGACATGTTTCTAATTAATTACTGATTCTTCTTACACTTTTTGATAGAACATTATCTCCTAGTTTTCTTGATGTTCTTATAGGGAATGATTCATTGATATCATTTGTTTGTTGAATGTGAAATATATCAGTTTCTTGAGAGAGTTTCTTATAGAGCCTATTTCCCATCACTATGATATCTTATGATGTTATCTCTGAAAAGACTAGTTGTTCATGGTCTAATCCCAAATTTTCTTTCACCAATAATAAGTTATATTCCTTTAAAAAAATTGGAAGAGATTCTCCTTTGTGGTCAAGGGATATCTCCTATTATATTTTGTGGGTTTTTCATATAGGAATAAAAAATATATCACCTATAAATTATAATGTTTATACCTATACATAGCAGGATCTTTTGGACATCTGGGATCCTTCAATCCTCAAGGATTTAATGGATGTCTTTTTTAATGAAGTTAATGAACTAGTGCATAGGTAGGATACATAGTTCTTCCTTGAATTGAACATTGGGGATTCTCTAATATCATTTCTAGATTAATTTATGGCCTCTAATGATATTCATGATATGAGGGTTTAGTTGGGGTACCTTATACAGAAGGTTTTTAACAAAACTAGTTTGTTCCCTAGCCAACTATGATGTTGTCCCTAAAAATGGTAGATGGGATATTTTTTATTTGTGTTCATTTTCATCACATGTAGCATGACATGATAAAGCATAATTACCACATTAAAAGGATTTAGAACCTCTATGATTATTTTTGATGCATGATATGGTCCTCAAATATCAATCTCAGGCTCAGCTACCACTTGTTGGGTCTCACAAGGATAATATTCTAAAGATAGAATAATGATGCATTGACATGAACTTTGAGATCTGAGTGAAGTATTTCATTGTGGAAATGTCCTTAAAATTCTTAGGGTTGTAGGTAATTGGATTGTACAATCATAAAGGAACCTATTTTTTATTTTCTTCATTGATGACTTACTCATCTGCTCGGTGTTAGTTTAGGAGAACAAATATCACTTAAGGATTTTCATATATATTCTTTGAGAGCACTATAATTATGGTAAACCCTCAAATTCCTTGTTTTGGATCAATGAGGTTTATTTTCAATGAAATGACAATTCTATGAATGTATTTTCTATGAACTAAGTGAATATGAATATAGTTCTTACATGGGAGACACCCATGTAAATTTGAGAGGTACATAGTTTTATTAGATTAATAGGGAGTATATGTGGGTTTTTGAAGACTTCTCCATGATTACAACCCCTTTGACCACCCTAATGTTGAATGGGAACCTTTTACACTGATTAATTAGTTCCATATATCCATTGAGGTTTTGATGATGAGGTTGACATAGACTTATGTTTTGAGACTACCGGAGGATGTCAAATTGCATGTGGTGTATTGTGATTCCTCTGTAGTTGGGTTCGAATGTGAGTTGATGTAGAGGCATGCATTGATTTAATATGGGTTTAGGAAGATGAGACCCCATTAGAAGAACTTTGTGTCTCATGACCTGGATATGGTAGTGGATGTTTTCTTTTTGAGGATGTGTAGTCACTATCTTCAATGAGAGAACTTTTTTTCACATGCCATCAGAGACTTATGTATGTCATCATGTGGTGAGATATAAACTTAAGATAGTGGTACTATATGGAGTTCCTATATGACTATTACATTGAGATCATATATACTTTTAGGAAGAAAATATTTTTGTTATATTCTCTCAATAGTAATAATCATTCTTTTTTGGTGGAGGAGGAATCTAAAGATATGTATTCCTTTCAGTTAACCCTAGTAGAGGATAGGTTTATATCATATCATTAGTCGATGGTACTAACTCCTACACTTCTCTATCTTGTATGGGTGCCTTAGTTCGGAGGTAGTGACTGTGAAGTTCTATATGACTAGATATCCACAAGAGATTCTACAAATGGATTATTTGAAGGAGGGAGTAACATCATCCTATTCTAGTGATGAACAATGGTTTTGGTCATTTTATGAGAGGAGGTGTAGAGGGAATTTCGTGGTTATCCTTTGGTTATATATACTAGTCAAGGGAATATGTACAGGTACATTTAGTGACATGTTTTTTGGGATTTAATGAGGTGGTTTGTTGCTGTGTTCATCACATATTGTCTCACATGTCAATAAATGATGGCAGACAAACAGTTTCCAGTAGGTTTTTTGTAGCTTCTTCAGATACTAGAGTAGAAATTGGATGGAAGATGTATAATGACCAGACCTTAAACATTACATAATATTGAATTAAACTCATAATTCACATTGAGGATGTTTTCATGTTTGGAGTTTTAGAGAATTAGTACATAACTATTACATCTCAAAAGATTAAAAAGTAGAAACTTCTTCTTAGTTTCAATTTTTTCATAAAATAAAACTCTTGAAAAAAGAGCCATGTCTAGTTCCATGTTTTAGAAGCATGACTTTTCCTTGATCCCATCCTTGACCATGTTCATCTTTTTGCCCTGTTCAAAACATTTCAAAACATGGGATGAGCATAAAAAGATCAGTAAGGGTTATAAAAAAATTAAAACATTACATCATAAATAGATTCCAATCATATACTCTTTTACATACCTCATGAAATCATAATAATTATGAATAACACATCGAAATTATAAATCCTAAAGGAAACATGAGGCATCCATAACATAATTGCATTGTTGTTATCACCGCTACATAGGGAGTTACTTTTGAATACCCATCAGAGTAGACTCCTTAAATCGCATAGGAGAAACATCTATGTTTACCTCCATCATGTTACCCAATGCATTAGAGATTTATCTCGGGCTCACCTGCCCTAGGTTTATCACAGAACCACCCGTATACATAAATAATGCCAAAGAACAATAACATTTTCGTAACACATAAAACAAAATAAAATAAAGATAAAATATCCACATTTTAATATTAATATATCCTTTAAATATATTGACATAACAAATCAATTATCAAAAACATTTTTAATACCAAAATACATAATCGAGTATATGGTATTTATTTTTATTTTAAAAATAGTAGGCTCGTTAAGCAAGACAAAGATCTAATAATACTCATGGATGTTGAAAGGTCGTTGTCAACACTTACGTTAAAAAGAAACATTATTTTTTATCCTCTAGTAAAATTCATAATATAAAATGATTCCATTTTGGATGAAATGAAATGACAAAGGGTTTTATATAGTGTATAAAATAAAATCTTGAATTAAAACAAAATATACCTCAACGAAAGGATATTGAGATGAGGTCCCTTATCTCGTGTCTGACTTGACTCGATCGCTCTTTAATCTCCTAAAAAATAACATAATGTTAATTTATACTTGATTAAGAACCTTGTTACAGTTTATTATTCCTTTTATATCACTTATTACAATGTTATAAACATTATGTATTCATTTAAGTTAATAATGATTGTTTTCTCGATATTTGAAAATTGAGTAAAAAATGATCACCATATATTTACAAGTTGTACATGTGATCAATAGTACATTATATCCATAATGATATTAATTATTTAGATATAATATATATCATATATATCATATAAATCTAGTATATATTTATTTATAATTATAACAGTTCATATCATATGGCAGTAAGAAATGAAATGCACCATTCTTGGAGACGGTAAGTTGTACGTACGCATGAATGATACTTTCATTTCTATTTATTATTTTAATGGAATTAAAACATAATGATACATAGGTATATTATAATTGTAGTATTATATCATATATAATATCACTAACTCCATCCATTATACGTCCCACATATGGCATTAACGGGTCATATCACTTTGAGGGGGCGGTAGTCAACGTTTCGCCAAATGTAATTGTCGCGTTTACCCATAATGAAAACCATAAAATTATGCTATAAAATAAAAATATATAATCATAAAGAAAACATAAACATAATATATATCATATATAAATATAGTTTCATCTTAATGTCCACCATGTTAGACGATATGAGATAATCGAACAATCATCCTCTCGTGAGGCATTAGTTTTCCATCCACAGAAATAGTATGTTCCTCACCCATTAGATGGAGATGTGTAAAAGTGTAGTTCGAATCCTTCTCATAACAAAATAATGGTATATTGAGGATACTGGTGTTGTTATAATATAATGTAATAAAAATCATCCAATAAGTGGGGGGCTCTTTAGGAAAGTGTGATAATATTATTTTATTATACTATTATATTCTCTTTATAATGGTCAAAAACTAATTAATGTTGAATATATGATGACTCATGGTCAAAATAAAATCATCCAATAAGACTTGGAGAGGTTTTGTACTATTTTTGATATTTATAATCTTATTAATTTAAATCTTTTATTAAGGAGGTAAATACTGCATCATTATTGTGTCATAAATAATTTAATTTATTTGATGTATAAAAATTATAAAAACACATAAAATGATGTAGGAAATATATTTATCTTTAGAATGTATATTTATAGTCGAAAAAATAATCCATATAACCCTTGTAAAAAATAATTTACTAACATATATATATTTTTGTCATTTTTGCCTTTACATTATGTTTATAAATCTATAGTGTCATTAACACTCCCATGTGGCTCAATTGGGTCCAAAAATCTACCAAAAGAGGCCCATGGTCATAAAAGTCTCAAAATTATGGTTTAGACAAGTGTTCAGGTAATTTTGAATTATTATAATATTCTGTTTACCTTGAATTAAACTATTTACCTTTAATCGCGGTAAATAAAAGTCAAAAGTAACTATTCACCAAAAATTATTTTCTTCTTATTGAACCACATTTTAATTACTAATGACAACCAGGTATGTTGAATTTTTCAAATTCAATTCACAGAATAGGTAAAATATTATTTAAATGAAAAAGTCAGTTTTTTAACTAGTTTTAAGTGGTTTCACAATTCATCAAAAATTGACGTTTTTCAGAAAAATACCAAATATTCAGCCTAATCTATATTTTATATTATGAATTCAAAAATTATGTCGATTTTGACAAATTTAAAACATAAAACTCGAATTGATTAATTTAAAATTAATTCCCATTGTTAAAACAAATTGCGTGTTTTTAAAAAATCTTAACTATCAAAAGATTAACACGTGTTTATGTCCAATTTCAATGTGAAATTAATACCAATGACCATAATTGGAATAAATGATTAAAATATATTATAATTACACTTTAAAACCAATTAAAAATATAATATAACCATATAAATAAATAAGATTAAAACATAGATTTGAATTAAAATACAATATTTTCACTATTCATTAAAAAATGACCTTTATCAGAAAAACTCAAAAAACATACACAAAGTAAATTTTGATATCCCAATTATAAATAAGGATTTTATTCAGTCAATTAAAATATATTAATGTGACCCAAACTAGATTTTTTGTGGGTTCTCCATTAAAAGGCATTAAATCGGCCTTATAATGTAAATTATGCTTAAAATTAGATTCATTCATATTTTAAGCCCCTATCTTTTTATTGGATAAATGTCAATATATTTAAAATATATATAATCATATTGTATCTAGTTTCGTTCATTTCCACCAATACAACATCTAGGAGTTAACTACCATTTAAAAAAATAATATTATATTATTAGTGTGCAATGTAAGATATCAATGAAACCTGTTGTTCCGTATCAGGTACACTATAGAACATAGAATCCCCATAAAAGTAAAATTAATATTTAATTCACAAATAATAATAAATATAAAATATTTCTTATTCATTATTTACCTAAGATGTTACATCCTTCCCCCCTTTTGGGAATTGCATCTTCGCTATTTCACTTATCCAAATAAGTGGGGGTATTTATCCCTCATAGAATTTTCAGATTCCCACTTTGCCACTTCAACCATATGAGTTTTACACAAAACCTTTACCTGGTGAATTACCTTATTCCGCAGCACTTGCCCTATTCAGTCAAGGATCTGGACTGGTTGTTCCTCGTAAGAGAGATTCTCTTCCAACTGAACCACCTTTAGGCTCAAAACATGATACGGATCTTGCATATACTTTCTCAACATCGAAACATGAAAAATATTGTGTAACTGGGATCAGATTGAAGGTAATGCCACTTTGTATGAAACTAATCCAACTTTCTATAGTATTTAAAAAGGTAGAATTAACCTTTGACTCAACATTCCCTTCATACCAAAATGAATCACACTTTTCCATTGAGAAACATTGAGAAAGACATTATCACCTACCTCAAAAGAAGGATCCTTCCTCCAGTTATCTGCATTACTTTCCTGTGTGCTCTGAGCTTTTCTCATGTGCTTCTGAATCAACTGATCTTTCTATGCCATCTATTCTACCAATTCTGGTCCCATCAACTTCCTTTCACCTACTTCATCCCAAAAAAGTGAGTTCTACAATGTTTTCTATATAATGTCTCAAATGGAGCCATTCGTATACTGGAATGAAAACTGTCATTATGGAAAAATTCATTCAAAAAAATATGTTGGTCCCAACTTCCCTGATAATATATCGAGAAAGAACCTAGCATATCCTCCAATGTCTTAATTGTTCATTCTACTTTCCCATCTGATTTAGGATTAAAAGATGTATTAAAATTTAATTTAGTACACAACAACTTCAGAAGGCCTTTCCCAATGTTAGAAGTAAACCTGGGATCACAATCCAATACAATGGAGAGGGGAACAAAATGAAACTTAACTATCTCTTTAATATACACCCAACAGAGTTAATCTAGAGAAAAAGTATCTTGAATCGGATGGAAGTTAGAATATTTATTCAATCGATCAACAATAACCCAGATTGCATTATTACCTCGAGATGTCTTCGGTAATCCCACAACAAAGTCCATGGATATATTTTCCCATTTCTACTCTAGCACCATTAAAGGTTGAAGCATCCCTTTCTGCAACTACCTCTCTAGTTTAACCAGCTGAAAAGTGAAACACTTCATATTAAAATTCGAAATATCTATTTTAATTCCATCCCACCAGTAATACTCCCGAAGATCACTGTACATCTTAGTACTTCCAGGATGAACTAAAAACGGAGAACTATGAGCTTCACATAAGAACTAATTCTTCAACTGGGAATCACAAGGCACACAAAATCGCTTTCCAAATCTCAAAACACAATCTTTATCAATGTTAAATTCATGAAACATACCCTCTGAACCAACTCTACCTTTTCTTATAACTCATTGTCTTCCTTTTGTGATTTCATAATTCTATTTGATAGAGATGATCTCACTGACACCGAATACAAAATAGATGAATATTCTGCACCAAAAACTTCTATGACAATTTTTATCAAATCAAAAACCAAAGGATCTTGATCCAAATGTAACATGGTTAATGAAGCATTACTTTTTCAACTCAAAGCATCAACCACTTTATTTTATTTTCACAAATGGTAATGGATTGTGCAATCATAATACTTGATTAATTCCAAACATCTCCTCTATCTCATGTTAAATTATTTTTCTGTGAATATATACTTTAAACATTTGTGACCAGTATATATTTTTCATTTTATTCCATACAAATGATGCATCCATATTTTTAAAGAAAAAACAAAAGCAGTTAATTCCAAATCAGGTGTAGGGTAATTTAACTCATGTGGTTTCAATTGACGTGAAGCATAAGAAATTACATGATCATTCTGCATTAGGACACAACCATGTCTTTTCTACAAAGCATCACTATAGATAAAAAACTCACCATTTCTGCATGGCAGTTCAAAAACCAGAGCATTCACTAATCATATTTTCAATTAATGAAAACAATTATCACATTCTTTTTTCCAGGTGAACTTAACACCTTTTTGATTTAACTTAGTCATTGGACTAGATAACCATTCAAAATTTTCAATGAACCACCAGTAATAACCAACCATACCAAGAAAACAACGGATCTTTGTTATATTTGTGGGTCTTGCCCTTTCTTCAACACTTTTGTATTTGCAGGATCAACAGTTATGCCATTTTTTTAAACAATGTGACCAAGGAATGAAATTAGTTGCAACCAGAACTCACACTTGCAGAATTTCCCAAATAGTTTCTTTTACTTTATGGTTTGCAAGCTAGCACTTGAATTACATTCATTTTCCTCTTTACTTTTGTAATAAACCAAAATGTCATCAATGAACACAACCAAAAACATTTCCACAAACTAACAGAAAATTCTATTCATAATATCCATAAATACAGTAGGTGCATTTATTAAACCAAAATACATAACTACAAACTCATAATGACCATATCTAGTAAAAAATGTGGTCTTTGTAATGTCTTATTTTTTTTTACTATCAACAGATGGTACCCCATCCTCAAATCAATCTTCGAAAAATACCGATCTCCCTAGATCTTGTCAAAAAAATAATCGATATGAGGCAAATGATACTTGTTAATAATAGTGATTTTATTAAATGATCTATAATCAATGCAAGGCCTCATTGAACCATCATTATTTTTAACATACATGATAGGAGCACCCCATGGTGATGTGTTAGGTCGAATGAATCCTTTATCTAATAACTCTTGCAATTTATTCCTTAACTCTAAGAGTTAAATTTGAGCGATTACATAAGGGGCTTTCGAAATTGTCTTAGCATCAAGAACTATGTCAGTAGAAAATTCAACATCTCAATCAGGTATAATACTAGGATACTCATCAAGAAATACATAAAGGTACTCATTTAACAATGGCACATCATTAATCTCAACACTTACTTCATTTTCAACAATATGAGTAAGGTAATATTAATTTCCATCTTTTACTAGTTTCTCAGCTTCTTGATATGTTATCAAAATCAAGGTTTCATTCTTGTACACAAATAGAAAATCATTCTGAAAAGAAACCTCTATAGCTCTACAATCAATATTAGAATGATTAACATAAATCCAATCCGTACCCAAAATAATTGCAAACTCTACTAGAGGAAAAACAATAAGGTTTGCAGGTATATTCTTTAGGCACACAAGGACAGGAATGTTATAATGTTTTTTTTGACTCAAAATTTCCTCTAGGTGTTTTTACTGTATGATCTGTATTCATATCATCATATGGATTTCCCAATTTACTAGAAAAATTCTCAGAAATGAAAGAGCGTGTAGACCCTGAATCAAACAACACATTGGTATAATCTGAACAAAAAAATAGTGTACTTGATACTACTTCATTTGATGTCCCAACATCTGCAGAAGTAGTTGAAAAGTATTTCACCACCCCTTTATTCTTATAGTCTGGATGCTTTCCCTCAGTTGAGTTCTTTGTTGGACACTCATTTGTATAACGACCCATTTCATTGCACTTAGAACTTTTTACTAACTGTAAATCAGATTTAGTCTTACCATTACGCTGATCTTTTTGCAGTGCAATTATTAGCCTTATGTCCCATTTTACCACATCAGTAGCACATACGAAAATTCAAAAGACATTCCCTAGCATTACTTTTACCACAATTTTTACAAATTTTAAACATAATTTTCTTACCATTATAATTTTTTAAGAGTTCTTCTCTTTAACCTACCACCTCGACCTCTTATTCTGTGGTTTTGAAAAGAACACTAGATCATCAAAAAACTATGTTTCCACCTTCTCCACATAATGAACAAGTTTTTCTTAACTTTTGATCTCACTAGAAGCGAAATCCTTTCGATACATTGGCATCAATATTGAGTAAAAATAGTTGATTTTACAACCAAGATCTCGTATGAAATTTACAAAATACCTTGCTAGTCGGGTGAATTTTGCTTCATAAGTAGCTACTGAGTCATACTTCAATTCTAGGAATTCTTTTTACATTCTAATATGAACCACCTTTGGAAAATATTTCTAAAGAAACATACGTTTGAATTCATCCCAATCGAGAGAATCAATCTCCTCACTATACCTGATATTTTTCACCATCAACCACTACTGATCAGATTCACCGTCAAAACAATAAACAACGAGACTATCCATTTGATGTTCTGAACAACCCATGAAATCGAAAATATTTTCCAATTCTTTAATACACCCTTTTGCTAGCATCATGTCAGATTATCCTATGAATGATGTAGGATGTTGCCTCATGAAATGCTTGACTTCTGACATGTTCATCTGTGGTTGATATGGCTGATCTCGTACATGGACACCACCACAAATTGTATCCTGAGTCAATAGTTCCATCACTGTAACAAACCGTTTAGTTCCCATTTTGACTATCTCAGGTTGCTGATTTGGTAGGTTATCTTCCTCCTGATGTCATCCCAATATAGCTGCCTTGTTTCATCTGTGAAAACCCATTATGAACACAAAAATATATAAGGCGAAGAAACATGGTAATCTTTAAATGCAATATGATTTCTATATTAACATAAATTACTTTATGGATATTAATTTAACAATGGCCTAACTCCCAAAGTTATCTAAATTGACCTCTAATACCATCTTTAATGACCTCGCCTTAAAACATTACATAATATTGAAAAAAACGAGTAATTCACATTGAGTATCTTTTCAGGTTTAGAGTTTTATTGAATTAGTCCATAACTATTACATTCCAAAAGATTACAAAGCAGACACTTCTTCCTAGTTTCCATTTATTTCATAAAATAAAAACTATTGAAAAATAGGGTCATGTCTACATCAATGTTTTAGATAGCATGAATTTTCCTTGAGCCCATCCTTGGCCCTATTTATCTTTAATCCCAATGAAAGACATTTCGAAACATGGGATGAGCATAAATATATCAGCAAGGGTTATAAAACAAAGAAAGAAAATAGTAGTTCATAAATATATACAGATCATAAACTCTTTACATACCTCCTGAAATCATAAGATTTATGAACAACACATAGAAATCATAAATCACAATGGTAACTTATGGAATCCATAACATACTTACATTGTAGCTATCACATCTACATAGGGAGTTACATTGGAATACCCATCATAGTATATTAATTAAATCTCATTATAAAAACATCCATGGTTACCTCCATCACGTTACCCAATGCACCGGAGTGCTATCTCGGGCTTACCCTCCATAGTTTTATCACGGAACCACACATATACATAAATAATACCCAAGAACCATAACATTTTTGTAACACAAAAAACAAAATAAAAGAAAGATAAAATTACCACATTTCAATCACAATATATCATTTAAATATATTAACATAAAAAATCCATTATCAAAACCATATATAATACCAAAATACATAACAAGTATATGGTATTTGTTTTCCTTACAAATATTACTACTTGTTAAGGAATCCAAAGATCAAATAATACTCGTGGCGGCGGAGAGTTTGTTGTCGCCGCTTACGTTAAAAAGAAACATTCTTATTTGTCAGTTAGTAAAATGTCTCATAGAAAAATATTCCCTTTGAAATAAATGAAATGTAATAGGTGTTTATACAATATATAAAAAAAATCTTGTATTAAAACAAAATATTCTTCAATGAATAGAGCTTGAGACAAAGTCCCTTACCTTGTGTCCGACATGAGTCGATCACTCTTTAATCTCCTGATTAATAAACTAATGTTAATTTATAGATGATTAAGAACAATTTTCAAGTTTATTATTCCTTTTATATCACTTATTACCATGTTATAAACATTATTTAATCATTTATGTTAGTAAGGTTCATTTTGTCCATATTTGTTAATTGAGTCAAAATTGAACACATTATATTTACAAGTTTCCATGTGGATAATATTACATTATATCCAGAATGATATTCATTATTTAGATATCATATATATCATATATATCCAATATATATATATTTATAACAGTTCATATAATTTGGTGGTAATAAATGAAATGGACTATTCATGGAGACAGTAAGTTGTACGTACGCATGAATGCTACTTTCATTAATATTTATTATTTTATTAGAATTAAAACATATTGATACATAGGTATATTATAATTCCCATATAATATTATATATAAAATCATTAAATCCGTCCTTTATATGTCACACATATGGAATTAACGAGTCATATCACTTTGAGGGGGCGGTAGTCCGCATTTCCTCAAATGAAATTATCGTGATTACCCATAATGGGAACCATAAAGGTATGTTATAAGAGAATAATGCAAAAGCATAAAGAAAAAATAAACATAATATATATCATATATAATTAATGATTCATCTTAATGGCCACCATGATAGACAGTAGGAGATAATCGAACAATCATCGTCGCGTAAGGCATTAGTTTTCCATCCACAGAAACATTATGTTCTTCACCCATTAGATAGAGGTGTGTGTAAGTGTAGTTAAAATACTTCTCATAACAACATCCTGGTATATTGAGGATAATGGTGTTGTTATAAAATAAAGGAATAAAAAGATTTTAGTGGTTGGAGATGTAAAATAAATGTAAAGATGTTAAGATTAACCATTACCTTTAATTTGCGAATCTTCCTTTGGTTTGAACAAAAAGGGCTTCTTGAAGTGCCTTCTGCCTAAGGTAGGGCTTATAGAAGGAGGAGAGGGGTGTAGGGAGCTTTATAGGGTAGAGGTTGGATAAGAAAAAAAGATTGAAACATGTGAGGAATTGGTTAGAATTGGGTGATTTTTATAAAGGGGGAGGGGCTCTTTAGGAAAGTGTGATAATATTATTTTATTATATGATTATATTCAGTTTCTAATGGTCCAAAACTAATTAAAGTCAAAGCTAAGATGACTCTTGGTTGAAATAAAATTATCCGATAAGTGGATCAATGGGTTTCCAAAATCGACCCAAAGATTCCCATGGTCGTAAATAACTGAACCAATAATTTTTGGACAAGTTTTAAGGTAATTTTGAATTATTATAATGTAGTTTTTACCTTGAATTACCATAGTTACCTTTAACCGCGGTAAATAAAAGTCAAAAGTTATTATTCACCAAAAATTATTTTCATCTTATTGAACCACATTTTACTTAATAATAACAAACCTGCCTATTGGATTTTCAAATTCCATTCAATTAACTAGTAAAATTTCATTTAAATGAAAAAGTTAGTTTTTAACTAGTACTAAGTGGTTTCACTATTCATAAAAAAATTGATGTTTTTTCGAAAAATCCCAAAAATTAACCCTAAGATATATTTGGTATTCTGAATTAAAAAGTGATGTCTATTTTTCCAAATTCAAATCATAGAATTGGAATTAATAAATTTAAAATTATTTCCCATTGTTAACCCAAATACCGTGTTTTTTAAAAACAACAACTATCAATAGAGTGACACTTGTTTATGTTCAATTTCAAAGTGAAATAAATTCAATGACAAAAATTTGATTAAATGGTAAAAATATATTCAAATTTCACTTTAAACCCAATTAAAAAGATAATCTAACCATATAAATCAATTAGATTAAAACCCAGTTTTGAATTAAAATACAATAATTTTAATTATTCATTAAAAAATTATCATTACTGGTAAAATTAAAAAAATTTACACAAAGTAAATTATAATGTCCCCATTCTAAAGAGGGATTTAATTCTGTAAAATAGATTTTGTTAAATTCATCAAATCTAGGTTTAAAGAGGGTTCACCATTAAAAGGTGGTAAATCTGCCTTTTAATGTAAATTATGCTTAAAATTAGATTCATTCACATTTTAAGCCTCTAACTTTTTATTGGATAAATATAAAAACATTTAAAAAACATGTATAATCTTATTGCTGTTACTTTTTTTCATTATCTATAATACAACGACTAAGATTTAACTACCATTTAAAATAATAATATCATATTATTAGTGTGCAATGTAAGATTTCCAAGAAACTCATTGTTGTGTATTGGGTACACTATCGAACATAGAAACCCCTTTAAAGTAATATTATTATTTAATTCTCAAATTTTATAAAATATGAACTATGACATATTATTTATTTACATAAGATGTTACAATATGAATGGAATTTTTTTGGACTTATAGTAAAATCTAGAGTTCACTATTCTATGTGGCTGATGTTGACTGATAAACCATGTTGGTGAACATCATTTTTATCATGTAGAAGATTTCACTGGGGTGTTGTTGGTCCTTGTACATACGAGAGATCATATGTCATCATGGACTTCCATCGATGATTGAATTTGACTATGATGTGGTGTTCAGGTTATAGTTGTGGATAGGCCTGAAGATGGCATTCAAGGCCTAGTTGCGGATGAGTACATAATTTTAAACTTGAAAATACATTCAAACTATGTGTGCTACCAAAGTTTTGTAGGATATATTGAAAGATTTTACATTATAATTCATCTAGAGATAGGAGGATCACATAAATTTGGTAGAGTTTCTTTTAATAATAGATATCTCTTTATTATAATCATGTCACTTTTTAGTTTTATTACGAGAGGCCCTTCTAGTCAGTATAATGTTGGACTTTGGTCAATGATACATCTCTTTTTAGGATAGATATGGTGTATAAAATCATAGAGATGGTCCAAGTGCCCCATGTGTAGATGAGGGAAGCCTAGTGCTGATAGATATCTTATGTTGATCGATTTCATAAGAACTATATGTTTGAGCAAGGAGTACATGTTTTATTGGGATTCACCCCACTATGAGGACTAAAGAGATTTGGTAAAGGATTTATGTAATACCCAGCGATCATCCACTCATTTTAGATCCTATAATGTGTTATTGATGTTTCTTTATACCTAGAAATACCCCCCAAAGATGGAGAAAGTGTTTTACATATTCTATTTTTCATTGCTGATGTGATACATGCATGATCTTATGCATGGTATTTACTAGAGTGAGTTCAACATCGAGGATGGAGACACATTTATGGAGTAACTGATGGTGATCAAGGATTGACATGAGAGGATCCTACAACGAAAGACCATTCATGGGGTTCATGTGTTCTGGAATAAAAATTGAATTTAAGAGAGTTCATAGGAGTGGGAGATCCATATGTATTATTATTATCTTTACCTTTTTTATTAGTTTTTAGTTTTTAGGGGAGTAAATAATTTAAGGATGAAATAATTTTTAGGCTATATTTTTTCTATCTAATAATTTGAGATATATAAAAAATTATTTTTCAAGATAGACATTGAGATGGAGTACGATTTAATATCCTAGTAAGCACAAAATTAATTTTATTAAAATATAAAATTTATTTTATATAACATGTGAAAACATTTTCAGAAATATTGGAATACCTCCAAAATAGAGTCTCAAATACAAAATATGAGACCACATTGAATCAAGAGTGTAGGGTTTACCGAGGTGTGACCTAATGTTGGTTGGCATCAGACATTAAGATGAGGTAGTTGTTGGAAGGTGTATTAAGTATATTAGTAAATTAAATAATTTAAATTTTAAATTAATTTAATTTTAAAAGAAATTTTCCTTCCATCAACATATTATTATGTATAATCCTCAATGTTTTTCCAGAAACATCTCATTATTAAAAATATGTTTCATCATTATTCATTTGATGACTGAGATCGTATGAAGATCGATGATTAGAATGAGGTGGATTGATAGATAGTGGACATAGTGGATCATCCCCATAACTTGAAAATTAATTCTTAAGAATATAATGATCAATAATCAATTTGGGACCCATAAATTTGGATTAAATGCCTATTTATTAAATTATTAAAGCATTAATTTGATATTCTAATCTCTTAAGGGAACTTCCACACACTACACCTGTGACCTGTCATCAAATTAATTTTTCCATTATTTCTTTTCTTATGTCATGATCTCACTATGGATTCCCCAATATGAGTTATTTTTCCAATAACTCTTGTATTGTGATGTTTTTCATCCTATTTATGAACCTTTTTCCTATATTTCTTCACATACTTCACAGTTGGCATGTGAGGTTGTAGATTGACAATTCTGGTGTGGGCTCGAGCAATATTGAACCCCCAAATTCTTGTCAGTTGGGATAATAATGATTGGGGTGACGATTTATGGATCGATCGACTTTCATTGTCGGATGCAGGCGATGAATCCCATGGATCTGGGATCTGATATTGACTGGAAGAAATGAGAGGTGTGCAAGATGTTCGATGAACCACCATGGGAGATTGGATTTATATTTCCAGCCAACAGAGGGCCAAATTCAACTCTTGTTGGTGATTATCACCATTTTTTTAATTTCATAAGCTGTCATTCATGGTTGTCAACACAGATATGGAATCCATGTGAATGAAATTATCATTCTATGAAAACACCAATTATATGATGTGTAATAGGGAAGAACACTCAATTTTTAGTCCCATGGCTAAATTGGATTGGGTTTCCAGTTAGATATATGTATCACATGTCATGTGATAACTACACATTTCAAGTAGCCCGGTTAAAGTGGCCATTTTTGTACTCTTGGAGCTCACAAGAAAGGATACCGCTAGAAACACGGACATGGCCCCACTACATGGACTTGTACATGGGAAGGTACCCAAGCTGGGACACGGCCAGGTGCATGTCTAGGTACAATGGAATAGCCAGAAGGACATGGGTACATCCATGATCACAATATCATCCCACTGATAGTTGATACCACCATGTGCAACATGAAGACAATGAGTAAAATGTCATGGATTATATACTGTGTTGATAGGAGACAAAAATCGGAGACAACATGGGTACACATGCTGTGTAAACCCCCCATACATGCCTTGTATGTCACAATACTTATTATTTCCCCTGTATATCCTTTTTATAGACTAGTATTTTGACATAAATGTATCATATACTGATTTTTTTTCTGATTATAATGTGATTACAAAAATATAGTTGTTTTTGAAATATTATACAAGATATATTGATCGTGATGTTTATTTAGGAAATAATCGATTATGGAAGTGTTCTGGTAGGATCATCGGGGATAATTTTGGAAGATTCAACAATCCATTGTGAAATTGGATACATTTCACTTATTCATGGAGATGGTACATCCAAATTTCACCATGGTGTGGGTTTACTATATTCTTTATATTGGTTGTGGAAATAATCCCCTACAAAGTCACAGTCTATCAATCCATAGAGACAAAAATCCCTTATCGCACTAGGGTGCAGCTCCCCTACACTAAGGTACCCCCGTGTCATGTCAGGTTGTGGGTCCTATATCCAAGGATAGGATACTCCCCTGTCATATTAAGGTTTAGTTACACTATACTCATTATTCTAGAAAGAGGTGGTACTTCATTATCATACTAGTGTGTGGACACTCTATCCATGGTGATCGTACTCCCCTATACCAATAAAGAACTAGTCCCCCATATTCATTTTATAGAAAGAGGAGGTAATCCACTATCACACTAGTGAATGGGTTCTATATCTATGGAGATAGTACACATTTTTATAGTAACGGATCCTTCATGCATGTTATTCTAAATATAGATATGGTAATCCCATAAATAGGAATAAGATCTCTATCTATGGTGGTCATACTCCTCTATCCTACCAGAGAGTGGGTCCCCCTTATTATATACTATGTTATAGATACAATACTCCCATACGTGGGTGTGATCCTTTATCAACATCATTGCATCGCCTTATTGTTCTAGGGTTTTCCCTCTATCATTTGGAGTTTATGCTCCCTCGGGAATTGGAGTACTGGAATGGTATGGGCCTTTCCCATGATGTTGTTGGAAATACATGCCGGATATTGACCATCGATAATAGTTAGATTGATATATATTAAAAACTATTCATCCATATCTATGATATAATATGGCAATTCCCTTTCCCACTCATGTAGAATTATTTTATGGTCATATATATAAATATATTAAATTGGGTTTCTTTCCCCCTTGATCTCGGTTGACCTCACTACTTATTTCATGTATTTCATTGCTCCATATTTGGTTATTGGGACTTCCTACTAAATATGTATATACTCACCTATACATGTTCTTTTCCTGCATGTTTGAAGTCTTATGAAGCTAGAAGACAGGTCAACAGTAGAATTGGTTGATCTTAAGGGTATATGGGAACATTTTACCATGTATAGGGGTCGAGGATTGAGATTTAGATCAAGGAACTCTCCTAATTCACTATTTTAAAATTATTTTCATGATTTGAAATCTTTTCATGTTGGGTTTCAATTTTGTCATTCTAATTTTTGATTTATCTATCACACTCTTTTTTATTACCTAATTGTTATTTCAAGCCTGGTTTTTACTCTATATGTTACTATGATATACTATTATTATATACTTCTACATAAAGATTGTTGTGTGTGGTAATACTTGTAATTTTGGTAAATCCATCCCAATTTATTTATTCCTTCTCAGTACTTCACACTAGACCATGTCCAATGGAGTTAGCTTGGGGTCGTGGAGAACAATTCTTCGGCTATCCAGGTGGACCCCAATGGGTAGGTTCATTATATAAATTCATAGATAAGTGTTCATTTATTGTGATGTGGGGTGTGAATATATAATCATTAAATTTTATTCTTGATAAAAACATAATATGACATCTAATTTTAGTAGATATAATGCGATGAAATAAAATAGAAAATATCTTTTTTGGTTATCAATTTATTTAGTAATGGATATTTTATATCATTCTATATGGATCATCATGATATTCCATGTAGTCTTCTAAGTGAATGAGAAATATGATATTTATATAATTCAAAACCTTATTCTTAATATCAATTCATTTTATATATAAAATATAAAATTTCTAATGTTTTTTTTACTCCATCACTAAGAACTATTTTCCCTCAATATTTCAATACATATGTAATGGAACACTTACTGTCATTCAATAAATTCACCTAGAAATGAAAATTCTAATGTCTAGAATTAACATTTATTTCCAAATATCATTTTTAGAACATAATGCATTTCCCATATTTAATTTAATCATATAGTTGAATCCCCCCACATTAACTTCTTCGGTTTGGTTCAAAATTATTCTCTAAAATCACTAGATATTTGGTGGTGTTTTTCCAATAGCCTTGTGGGTGGATAGTGCACCAACACCCCCTTCCTTTTGGTTGTTTCAATATTTTTTTCTAAACATAGTGAATGTGTAGGCTTCCATGGTTCATGATATATGGATATTAGTGGTGGATTTTTAAGAGTTGTAAAAAACATGACACCTACTAGCATGACTATAAAAGTAGGGTCTAATGAAACATCCCAGATCATCCATCTAAGCCAAGATATCTCTTCTATCTGATATGATATCCTTGATAGATCCATGTGTGATAGAAATGGTGGTGTGAAAAGGATAACAGGTAAGCGTCTTTTCATTTAGAAATGATGTTTTCTTCTTTCCCTCATCTCACATCATGATAAATGAATTAAATTTTTTTTTATTCGATGAATTTTTGGAAAGTCGTGAGGATTAGTGATGTTATTCCAATGGTCGGAGAATTAACGTTTCCCAAAATCATGTTTTTAATGTAGATTCAAAAAAAATATTCAAGACAATTCCAATGGCAAAAAAATGTTGAAAATTGATCGGAAAAAATCTCCCTAGGTTGATTCAATGTTTTTTCACATATCATGTTCTACAGTGCCCCCTCACAAAATAATATTATAGTATTCTAGAACTAGATACATTTTCAATGAGATTAAAATATGTTCTTTGGAGGATCAAATCATCACCACATCATTATCATGTCTTTAGTAGATATCTATTGTTGACACTAATTTGGTCATCTATTGATCAATCGATGTGTGATGTTAAGGATCCATGAGTTGTTTCGACTATATTCAATCATAATGGATGAATATTACACTTCATTTTACATATATCATATCTATTTTTTGTAAAATTGAAATTAAATGGTAGGTAAATACAAAGGAGGGTTGATAATTTTTACTTCTTCAGAATACATTATTTTGGAACTCTCAAATAGAAGATATAATTCATGTTATGGTTACATTTAGCCAATTGATAAAATGGGAGTCAACAAAGATGCCACTAAGGCACCATAATAGAAGAAGCTGAATTGGATGTTAATAAATAAAATCCTTGAACGGAACGATCACAGTGTCTACCACCATGTTGCCCAAGAGACAATTCTGAATAAATATTGGATGAAGATAGAAAATATATATCTATAAAAAAAACAATCAAAAGGATCCCATTGTTAAATATGTTCATGAATCATTGAATACCATGTGTAAAATCAATAGTTGTATACACATAGGAGTTCCAATGATAGTTGAATCAAATGTTTTCCGTAGGTAGGACTTTGACTAATGAAGAAATAGAGAACAACCAACAATGCACAAATTTAGATTTCTAGGATATGTTTTGAATGCCACTCATAAACTATTCATCCAGATGAAATCATACTCAGGAAATGGTAAAGGATTTACTTTTCAATGTAGAATCCTGAGGGAAGGACATGAGTTACAAATTGAAAAAATCTCCCATCTTTTAAAAGTGATGGATACAATAAGGAGGAGTTCTATAGAATATATAGGTCAATATATATAGTAAAATGCCAACATAAAATTGTTAACATTGTGGAATGGAGAGACACATAAATATGAAATAATGAAGGTAAATATAAGAAAATGTTCAATGAAGAAACCAAAATATAATAAATAAAGAGGTGCATGTGAGTTTCACTAGATAGATCATGCATTTCTCTAATAATAAATATGGAAAACGCTTTCATAGATCAATATTTGACACTGAATGTGTGGTTTATACTCTATAATCATAACATGTCACATTATATTGTGGGTATTTATATAATTATCATGTTGGTGAATCCGGTGTATTGAAGATGTGGAAGACAAATTCCTCACAGATTTTCATCTTAGGTTGTATCCAAGTCAAGAACTATTTTGGATACATAATAACCCAAAAGGATGTTTAACATGTTTCAAGACATCAACTCAACCAATTATCAATAATATCATTTGATCGATAAGGCTATAACAACCTCTTCAGCAATGTAGTATAAAAGATGAAAAAGGAGAAAAAGTTTCATATCTTGAGGACACATATGCAATACCATGAAAAAAATAATGTATAGAAATATCCAAATACCCTAAGCATGGTTGAAAGAGAGATGTCATCCAATATTTGGAATATGATACTCAACAACATGAGTGAAAGAGGGTTATATCCCCTGAAAAATAAGATGTGCGTCAGTATTAACAAGGATGCATCTATTGATCCGTACAAATTATGAGTATATGGGAAGTAAAACAGAATCTCATTCAATACTTCTTTGTCATGGAAATAAAAGCTGCTAGATCTATTGTGCTCTAATGTATTTCGTCCCATGGAGGTGGATACACTAGGTGGAAAAAAATTCATATCTTTTATTGATGATACATATTTATGGTTGTGGGTTTTATTTTAATGAACAAATGACCAAGTACAAAACTACTTCTAGATATATCATTCAACGGTGGATTTTCAAACTATAATTAAGCTAAAATTACATAGTTCCGAAAATTGTGGAGAGTATATCTATTACAGGAGTCAGGGAATCTGAGATGTGTGGATAGTCCCGCACACCACCACAACACATTGGAGTTTCATAAATGATGAATAGAACCATCATGGAGATGGTTGGACTTATTATGATTATGGATAGGCTTCATAATACATTTTAGGGAGACATTGTTCATATTGAATGATACCTAATAAAAATATCCCATTAGGCATGATAAATTTTTAGATTCCATATAAGTTACGGTCTAGTAAACATCCATCTTACTCTCATTTATGAGTATTTAAATGGTTGGTATTTGGACATGTATCCAATGAGAATTCGAATAAGCTAGAGAGTATATATACTCCACGAATAATTATAAACGGTGGATATGAGGATTTTTGATACAAGAGTTGAGACCCAACATATAATTATGTGATTAACATAAGATAATTTGAGTTTCATTAGAACTGCATGATAGAGGAAATTCAAAATCCTAGAATTTTTCAAAGGGAAAGTGTTGAGGAATCAATTCATAATTTCACAATTATACCAAAAACAACTATTAATGGAGAGGAGGGGTTTCATGAAGAATCATCTATAGGAGTCCAAGAGGATGTCTATGAGTATTTTGAGTAGGGGAGACTCAATCCTCTCAACTTGATGTTTAAAAACCATCAATAGATCTGGTGATGTTATGGATCTGAAATCTAACGTTTCACATGTTTGATGATCTTAAAGGGGAAGGATTCTATCAATACAATATTCATTGTCTATGTACCTATTTCTATATATTGATTGGGAACTAGGAGGATACCTGGAACCAGTGTTTTATCCTTACAAACTCATGTGGTTGCATGCAATGGAGGGTGATATCTAGTCATTAATAAAGAATCAAACATATCATTTGGTATAACTACCCAAAGGTAAAAAGGTACTAATAAATAAATTATTATTGAGGATGAATAATCATAGAAGTAAAATAGATGTCATTTAAAAAGATGAGTAAGTAGTCAAGGGATTCTTTCATAATATTGGAGTTGGATATGATAATATTATTTCACCCATGGTGATTATGGATTCATTCCAAATTTTTTTGATTGGTGGATAGCTAAAACATGGAGAATAAAAAGATGGACATGAAGAAATATTTTCATTATGGTGACTTCTTCAGTGAGATATATATATTAATTAATAATATGTTTTTATGATTTCTAGATAATAAAACCTTATCTCAAAATTGAATAAGAGAATGTATTGAATGAAAAAAATATCCCATAGAGTGGTACATGAATTTTCTCTCATCCATGGTGAGTCATGGAAATAATAAGACACATGAAGACTAGTTTATTTAATTCTAGAGATATTTGGATGGGTAAATTTTTTTCCCTTCTTTATTATATAGATGACATGTTGATCATTGGTAAGGATACAATATTGATTATACAATATAAGTATGAGTTATCCAAGTATTTATAAGTAATGGCTTTTGGAGTAGTTCATTAGATTTTGTGGTGGCCAATTATTCATAATATAAAGATGAGGTTTTTAGGGATATCACAATATAAGTATAGTGAATGTGTTCTAAAAAGATTCCAAATGGAAAAATCAAAATCATTGTGAATTCCACATCCAAACAATTGATGTTGAGAAAGTCCTCATGCCTTTTTTCCAAGGAAGAAATTATTGTGATAAATATGATACAATATTTCTCAATAGTTGAACATGTGATGTATGATATGGTTAGTATGAGACAATTAATTTCCAATGATTCATTAATCATGAGATTATTTCTCTCTAATCTTATGAATCATTAATGAGATATGGTCAAATAAACTCTTAGGTATCTTAAAGGTGCATTAATTCTATGTTTGTTCATTAGGTAGGTGAATATCATACAGGTCTATATATTTTTAGATATTTTCAAGGATCCTGATACTATGAATCCTACATCAATATACATTTATAAATTTTTTGGAGGAGTTTTATCATGGAATTCATGGTTTTAGAAGTGAATTTCATCATCCGTGTTGAAAGTAGAGTATAATGAATCTTCGAAAGTTGGAAAGAAGTTTTTGTGAATAAGGAAATTTCTCTATATGCAAGGATTCATCTATAATGAGTAAAGGAATCATTTTCATAATTAAATATTTCTGAATTTTAGAAATTACTCCATTTAGAATTTGAAGATTAGCACATCGATCATCATTTTGATTGGATAGAGGAGGTGATGGATTAATAGCTCTATAAGACTTGTGATGAACTATATGAAGGAGAACTCAATGGATATGTTGAATACTTCTATTGCTTATGAGAAGATATGTGTAACATTCCTTTACTCTTATGAAATGTTCATTTTAAAAAAATTTCTTGGAGTTAATTTCTCATTGACTAGGTTGGGATTAGGAGGAATTGGGAGGATGTCTATAATGGAGAAGTCATAGATTTGGTATATTCTCAGAAAAAAAATGATTGTTTTTAAAACAATCCTGATATTTAAAGACCATATAATATAGATACATGTTGTGTAAATCATAAAATGATAATAATTCATAATATTCAAGTGGTATTGGGGTTTTCAGCGATTATAATAATTTTCAATTTCATGATGTGGAGTTGGGTAACAAATCATATAAAATACAATGTATTGTATTTAAATAAGAAACATGATAGAAAGAATTATTTTCACCTCCCCAAAATTTATTTCTTCTGATCTAAGACCCTTTACTATGTGAGTTTGGAGCCCACAAACCCTAATTAGATGCCTCTATTAGAGATTTATTGTTTCAATAATTATGGTGGTAATTTCTGAGTAAACATTCTCCCAATATATTCTTCTGTTTCACTTTTCTAACTTGCAGTTTGATAGGCCATCTTGGGATTGATTGATATATCCCTTGTGTTCTTTAATATTATTTCTAGGTTGATATCCACGATCATCTATGCCCTCTTTCTAGTCAATGGTTTCTATTTTATGCAATGTGTTTTTGTAAAATGTAGGTGGTTCTGTTATGTTAGAAAAATTTCATTTAACCGTAATTACATGATTTAATTTCAGTTTTTTAATTTAAATTCATTTTATAGAAATTGGTTTCAATTGGTTTATTTAAATACCCAATTCTACTGAATTGGGTAATTTGGATTTAGAAGTTTGGTTTTTGCAAGAAATTGGGAAGGACACCAATTCTAGTGAATTGGGGTGCATTTGAGAAATGTTGGAAACTTGTGAAATTTAAATTGTTGAATATAAATTGAAAAATTGATTTTATGGATACAAATTAAGCTAATTTGATAAAATAAATTTGGAATTGTATTTATTAAAAATGGATTAAAAGGATTTCATAGGATCATTTGGGTTCTATCATTGAAAATGGCTTGTTTTTTATTAAAAACCCATGTTATAGTTTTTTAATAGAAATTTTCATATTTGAAATGGAAAATGGGATGAATTTTATTTCAAACAGTTTTCAAATAAACTGGCCATCATTGTTTTTTATATGTGATCACATGAAATATTTAGGTGGTTAGTGAGTTATTTGGATATAACATTATGATTTACAACATTGTAAAACATAAATGAGGTATCTCACATCCCATAGGTGATGTTGATGGGTCCTCTTTGGCCTATGTTTAATGGATAAGAATTTCATATTTGTGAGAAACATTGATTGAGGGGTCCTTATATCCTTTAACTATCAAACCTCCTTAGGCTCATGACCAATTTACATTCTTGTTTTTCATTTTAAATTAAAATATACCGTTGTTTTTATCTGATTTACAAGCCTTTGATTTGTATAAATAGTTTTATACTAATGGTTTCCAATTTATCCATTACTTTATAGTATTTCTATAATATTAAATGTGTTCCATCTATTGATATGTAATGTATGATTTGTTTAAATATTCATTTGAAATTCCAAAACATCTTCATTTTAATATTAAAATCAATTTATTTGGATAATTTATGGTTTTCATCTATCCAGGGAAACATGGTGAGACCTTACATGGATCTTAGCTCACACCCTACCAGTACCTTTGGGTTTTATTAGATTCTCTCCTTCCTGGTTCGAACAAGGGTAATGCACCACTCTGAAGTGGCTTTAGATGTTGATCAGTGGACATAAAGAGTTTCTTCTATTGGTAATTATGCTATTTTATTTAATTTCTATGGTACATCATTAAAGTACATTGGGTTATTTATTACCTATTTGATATATGGTATTATAGTCCCAGTGTCTTTATATTTTTCTGAATACTATCTTGTTAACTTACTTCTGAATTGTTTATGGAAAAAGCATTCCCAAGATCAATTTTTATGATGATGGGTGGTAATTTCCAGCCCATGGGGATCAAGAATTCCAATCAAGCTAACTGAGAACCAGCTTTGTTATTGGGTTACTAGAGTACTCAGGTTGGTTCTGGAGTAGTGGTTTCTATAGTCCTGGTTAATCTTGTGTCTTGAAGTCAGTATGCTTTTGTTAAATCTTGTCAGGACATAGAAGGTAGTTGTGATTGAGTGTCTTTCCAGCTGTCACCAAAATGAACCTTATGTCTCTAGGGGTGGTTAGGGAAATGATTATTATGGATTAGTTTTAATATTTTACAAACCATTTATTTGGATATGATTGAAATCCAAATATTTTGGTTCTATATATTGGGGTTCATATCCCTTATTTCTCTGTTTATGTGTAAAATGATGCATTCTCTGTTTTCTGATGATTTTGTGAATCAACATGCCTCCGGGAAGTCGTGTGAATCCGAACAAGGAGGAATCATATATTAAAACATATTCATGGGATCATATAATGGATATGAGTGTGGTTGAAGTGATTGTGTGGACTTTCCTAGCTATGGGACATGCACCACCACTAGTTCTCATTCATGATCCATCTATAGAACCTCCAAGGGATGTTCTTAAGATTGGTTCTCAAGAGTTACATCACAAGAATCCATCCCCATTCAATGTATCAAATGATCCTCAAGAGGCTAATTAATGGTTAAACATGATGTATTGTTTTTTTAGTGTTCCTGGACACACTAAATGAAATTAAGGTAATATAGTGCACCATCATACTAAATGGGACGAGTAAGAGAGAGTGGGACACAATGGTGACAATGAAGAAACATGAGGGATTATAGTATAAAGAATTCAGTATTACATTTAACAACAAGTTCTATCTATATTCTATGGTGTTTCCCAAATCTATGGATGTTTTCAAACATGAGCAATCTAACATGACCATTACCAAGTATGTGAATCATTTTGTAGAGCCAGTTCAATATTCACTAGATATAGTATCAAATAACAAGTAAAGGATTTGACGGTTTGAGTTGGTACTTCGAGATGATATTTGTTATTAGATTTTCTTATTCATATAGCCTTATTATGTTGATCAAACATAAATAACACTACTATTTGAAATAGATCTAGATGGAATGTAATTATTATTGGGTGCTTATTTCTCTCCTGGTGGCAATATGGGTTCGTTTAATGGAATATATAAGTATGATGATTCTAATGGTGGTTTTCAATGGTAGGATCATTCCAAGACTATAATAGTTCTAGGAATAGGACCTAGGATTTACCAATAGTGCAGAAATAACGGGAATTCGTATAGGGTTTCCAAAAAGGCACCCACAAATTATATCTCTTATAGACTTTTAAGTCACTTGTAGCGATTATTCCATATTTATTTCACTTCACGTAGTGGTAATAGGTCATCATCACCTCTTAAAACTATGTGTAAATAAGATGTGCCACATAAAAAAGTGTTCCAACCACAAAAATCCAGAATTAATCTTCTTCACGTAAAGATTGAGTCTCTAGATGAAGCGAATATGGGATCAACGACATTGAGACGTACCAATACTATAGCTTCATCATTAGGGACTACTCTATTTGATATTGGTTCATAAAATTCATTTATTTTAACCTATATTTTTAATATTATCAATATTCCAATGAATATTTTATCTTTTGAAATGGATATTAATACACCATTTGGTATGAACAGAGAATATGGTCTCATTATTTCCTCTTGTGTCTTATTTCTATTGAATTTCAATCTTGGATTTTATTTTCTAGTTCTCAATATAAAATCTCATGTCATCATATTATAGATGAATCTTATAATTGAAAATAAGTCCCATATTGGTTGTTATATTTTATTGGTCTCCTTTACTACACCCAGTTGTATATGCCTTATCTTTCAAGGAGAATAGAACCCAAGGTAGAACTGAGTTGATCATTCTTATTTGGATTTAGACAATGTAATATTAGTTTTGTCTTTTTATCTGGACTGATGATCCCAAAGTGGATATCTCCCTCAGGTTTTCATAATGTTTCTTGACATGATTCCTTAGAAATTATCCAGTCAACCATTAGTAAGGGGGGTTGAGATATCAATTGATGTAATGTTTGGTTCTCAACCAATTTCTATTATTTATTATCTCATGGTTGTAGATGATATGAAAGAGCTAATCTCCTAGTTTGATGATCACATTTAGAATGGATTTGTACACCCCCATTGTATCACATTGGGCGGTGGTTGTTCTCTTTTCAATGAAGTCTGATGGTTAACTCCACCTTTGTGTTCATTATTGAAAACTAAATAGAGTTATGATAAATAAAAAATATATTTCCAATAGATTCCTGATCATTTTTATTTGTTAAAAGTATGATGTTGGTTTTGAATATTTATCATCTCTATGGTTATTATCAGTTGAGGATAAAAGAATTTGACATCTATAAAACAACCTTTTGGAGCATTTATGTCCATTATGAGTACCTTGTTATTCCCATTTGTCTAAATAATGATCCAAAAGTATTTATAAAATTAATGATAATTAGTTTCCTTGAGTATCCATATACCATTGGGGTATTCTTTTTGGATGACATCCTCATTGACACTATGTTTGAGGGGGATCATGGGCATCATCTATGAATAGTTCTGACTTTGTGGTGAAATCATTGACATTATTCCAAGCCATCAAAGCATTATTTCAATATTTGGGAAGTTAAACTCATGTAACACATGTTTTCAAAAAATGGGATATCAATTGATCATGAGTAGGTGTAGTATGTTAGGACATAAAAAATACAAGGAATTTTTTTTTGATATTTGGAGATTCTTGTGTCGGGTAGGGTATAATTTTTGGTTAGTTAAATACATATCAATGATAGCTTATCTGATGAATTTTATAACTCATAAGGTAGTATAGATTTCATGGAATAATAAATAATAGAGATATTTTTTTTACTTTAAACATCATTTTACTAATGTACCACTGTTGACTCTTAAAGAGGCCAAGTATTGCTAAGTGGCATTTTCGGATTCATTAGGTCCAGGCTTTGGTTATCTTTTTATTCAAGGGGAAAATATTGTTTCTTATGTATTTAATCATCCTAAGACCCATGAGATGAATTCTATAAACAGTGACCATGGACATGAATCCTTGATTCATGTGCTTAAGATTTTTTTTAAATTTATTTATGTAAATTTTTTACCATGTATTAAAACCATAAGAGATCACATTATATATTATCCCATAAATAATTAAATATCATTTTGAGCCATTCAACAGAATACCTACAGTCTTTCAATTTTGACTTTTCAAATACCCTGGAGTAATGGAATTTCATTTTAGTTTCTCAGAACAAGAAACTCATAACCCATACAGTGAAATAATCATAGGAGGAGTGGAACGTGATGTCTCCATTGGAATATCATCATATTTGAGTCCTTGAATAAGGTGATAAGGTTTTTTGGTCCCTTGTTCAGTTGACATCCTACCTTCTCTTGATTATTATTTAGGAATAGTAGTGTAATTATGAGTTCTGTATAATTAGAGACTCTTTTTATGGTGGGAAGACTGTTTCTATGTGTTCATTCTATAATTATGGCATCATATGCAATCGAAATTTCATTATTGTTCCATTTTTTGTAATAATGATATTATGTGATACTCCCATAACTCATAGTGCGTTGTGCACCCAGTAACCAAGAAGATGATCTATGATATGTGGTGGCAGTTCTAGTGGTTAGGTATGACATGGGGGATTGATGAGTTTTTCTCTCATTTATATATATTCCAATAAGTAAATTCTAATCACCATATTACATTATGATTATTTCTACTACATACCATGCCTACATAGATATATGATGATATATCTATTGGCATTGTGGTTGTGTTGATTTATATGCAGAGAAAGAAGAATTTGATATGAGTTAAGATCGATCTACTGATTAAATATTCTTACTTTATAACCATTGGTCATACATGAAATGTTTAGTAGTTAGGAAATATCTATGTGAATGATATTGCTAATCTTTACGGAGTTCCATCAACTATACTTTTTAACAGATATCCCCATTTCACTTATCATTTTTGGAAAACCCTTCATGAGGCATTGGGATCATAGATTTTTTTGTGAACAAAATACCATCTTCAGTCAAATGGCCAGACAGAAAGATCTATAAATATTATTGAGAATTTCTCTTGTTCTTTTGTTCTGGACATTGGTGGGGATTGGGAGGACTATTTATTTCCATTTTAGTTTCCTTATTACAAAGGTTACCAGTCCATGATTAGAATGGATCATTTTGAGGACATTTATGGATGGCCTTATAGATATCTATTGTATTGGACTATATTTAGTGATATTTAATTTTTTGTACCATATTTAGTGCTAGAGGAAATTCAAAAGATTCATTTCATTTATCATATAATGTTGATGGCTCAAATCTTGAATACGTCTTATGCTAACATTCATTAAAAACCATTGTAATTCATATTTTGTGACTAGGTATTCTTGAATTTTTCAGCTCATTTGGGTGACCGACTTATTGGGAGGTGATGGATTTGTGGTCCTCATTTTGTTACAGCTTTTGAGGTTATTGAGCCACTGGTAAAATTTTCATATCATTTATCACTTTTGATTCAGCTAACATTCATTAATAATTTCTTCCAGGTCTAATAGATATGTATGTATCTATATGATCTGTCTCATGTTATGATCTAGAGTGATCTTTAGGTTGATCTTGATTTTTTAGTACTAAATGTCCCACCATGATAGTCAAATATAAATCTAGGGTTCTTGGTGTGAATTATATATCATTGTTTCATGTTCTATGGCCTCATAGTTATGATTCTCATGATATATTAGAGCATGAGGCACTACCGAGGGAGCAGTGGCTGCACATTTTATTAATAGAATATTCTTGATAAGGTTTCTAGGGACATAATATTAGTATATTGGGGAGGGTGTAAAATCCCATTAATATTCTAACAGGTACATTTTAAAACATTTCATTTTATTCCTTTTTCCAGGTTTTGGTAGAGCCGATAAGGAATTTTGATCATACATATAACCGCAAATATATATTTGTTTGATTCATAGCAAAAATCAGTCTCTTATTCTACCTTATACAGATTTATATATTGTGTAATATGGTTACACTTCATATAATACATCATATGAAAACAATACATTTTTTCCCAGAGGTGATTGATTTTTTGGTAATTTTGAGTATTTTCAATTTCACGGGATGTAATTGGATTTCACGTCATGTAAAACCCTAGATTTTTTTGAAATAGGAAACAATAATTCAAGAATTATTTATTCATCTCTATAATTTAATACTCTTAAACCAGGATCCTTTCCCATGATATTTTTGAGCCCTCAAACCCTTCTGAGTCATCTCGATTAGTGATTGATCATTATTGGAGTTGCGGTGTGTGTTTTTGACATTGCATTCACCATGAATCTTCATAATAAATTTTATCTCCTTTTTATTTTGGTAAATTGTATGAGTATTGGTCGATTTATACCTTATGTTTTTGAATTTTGTTTCTAGGTTGAGTTCCTAGATCATCTATGCCTTCTTTCTAGTAATTTTATTCCATTGTGGGAATCATATTTCTTCCCAAGGTTGGTGGTTTCATTATAATGGAGAAATTTGATCTTCCCTTGATTACATAATTTAATTTCAATTAATTGAATTAAATTCATTAGATTGAAACTTTTTTCATATGGATTATTTAAAAACCCAATTCTTTTCAATTGATGAATTTGGTTTTGGAAATCTGGGTTTGGCATAAAATTGAGGAAAACCCATCAATTAAAGTAAATTGGGGTGTTCTTGAGAAATTGAAGAAAAATGGTGAAATTTAATTTTTTGAATTTAAATTTTGAAATAGTTTTGGTGTAAATTGTTGAAATTAATTTGATGAAATTTATTTCAAATTTTATTTTATAAAATGGTTTAAAATTGTTTGGATAGGAACCATTGGGTTATATATTGTAAAAATGGCATGTTTTTTCTAAAAACCGTGTTATAGTTTTTTATTAGAAATTGGAATATTTGAAATAGAGAATCAAATGAATTATATTTTAATCAGTATTAAAATAAATATCCCACCATTGTTTTTATACTGGAACACATGAAATCCTTAGGTAGTTAGTGAGTTATTTGAATGGAACATTATGATTAACCTCATTCCAAAACATATGTTAAAAACAAAACATCCCTTAGGTGTTAGTGATGAGCCCTATATAGATTGAGTTGAAAGGGGAATATGTACATATTTCTATGCCACCATGACGGTAGAATCATTATATCTAGCAACTATTATACCTTCTTATGCATATAATCTCGTTTCCCACTTTTCATTATTTCAAATGAAAACGTGGCATTGTTGTGACCAACTTTACATGACATAAGATTTATATAAACTATTTCATATAATAGAAGTTTATATATGTAATTTATTTATATTATTTCTATCCATTGAAATGTATTCCACTATTTGAATTATAAAGAATGATTATTTTAACATGATTTTTAAATTCTAAACCTATTTATCTGACAATTGAACGCTCTTCATTTGGTTAATTTAAAATTGGAATCTATTATGAAATCCTTTGTGAAAACCTACCGGGTTATTAGACCACAGCCTACTTGTTCCTTCGGGTGTTTATAGATTCTCTCTATCCGGGTTAGATAAAGGGTAATGTACCACTTATAGGTGGTTCTAGCTATCGATTATTGGACTTGGTGACTATCATCTATTGGGATATAGGTTATTTAATTTTATTTTTCTGCTACTTTGATGTTGTCATTTGGGTTATGTATTACCTGTTTTATTTCATGTACACTAATCCTAAGGGATTTTTTGTTTTATGAAAATTGTCTTTTTATGCATATTCTGTAATGTTTGTGGAAAAAAAATCCGAATTAAATATTGTGTAATGCCATGTTCTAGTTACCAACCTGTGGGGATTGGGAATGCTCTTCGGTATATGTCAATACGGACTCGGTTATTAGGTTACTCGTGTTCCCAGGATAGTTTTTGACAATAGTCCTTTGTAGATGCCATAACGAATTATAGTAGGAGGAGGGGGGAATTGATTGAGTTACTTTAGCTTCCTTGGTAGGAAGCTGGTGCACGAACACCATCATCCCCTTTTTTTGCTTTAATATTGGTTATTTTACTTTTTAAAAGTGTATTTTTCTATATTTGATGGAATGAGTGGATTGTTTGTATATTGGTGGGATTTGTTACAGACATGACTTCTCAAATGAGTCATATTAATATATGGCATGGGGATCCTTCTAGAATAATATATCTGAGTCAAGAGAAATATTTTATTTTGTGATAGGGCCTTGAGATCACCATATGTGAGAAAAAAGGGATGTGTGGGACGGGGCACCTATAAAACCTTTTCCTAATTAAAATAAATATTTTTTCCCTCTATTCCTCTCTCTATGTGATAAAAAAATAATTTATTAAATAAATAATTCCTATAGTGAAGTTATGTATATTTTCTTCTCCTTAATTTCCATTTATATTAGCTACTGAACAAAAATCCCAATTAATAAAAATACCAAACAGTGATAAATATATAAATAGTTTACAAACAAATATATTTTTGAATACTATAAAAACCCAACAAATATTTTTTCTTATCAAACCACTACCTCAACATTATCTCACATCATTTTCATCCAAAACATATCATGAAGGAAACTATTGTAGCATTGAACCTCTTTTTAAATCAACTTAAAATTGCAACAAAAAACATTGCACAACCGATTACAATAGATTAATTATGTTACTGTTAGCAGGTGGGTATTTATTAATGTTTCATTATGCTTTATAAAATACATATTATCTCTATTTAAAACATGATTATATTTTAGGTGTTATTTTTATTTCTAGTTATCACTTTATTAATATATTTTCATTAATTTTTTACTAATTTTTTTAATAATTATTTTTTCAATATTTTTTCAATGTTTTTTAAATATATCATATATATAATTATTATCCATTATTTTTGAACATTATCCATATCTACGTGGAATTATATTAACTACCATGATCATTTTTTAATGAGGGTGGCCATTCTTGATGAAATACAGTTCATATGACTTTATTTTATGAAGATAATGTTTCTACAAAGATTCATTTTTCCAAGAGTAATATATCACACATGATCTATTGTAATCTTCTAGGACTATATATGCCTCTATGAGTTGGTGCTTCATAGTAAAACCATCTACATTACCTAGTGTGAGTGCCCTATTTTCTCAACCTATTAAAATTTTACCATCTTTTATAACTTCTAATGACTAGTTACCTACCACGTGATATGAATAAATATAGAAAATATGTTATCATTACCAATAGTAGAAGGTCTTCTCATTTTACTCTCCAACTAGAAACATCATTATTGGAGTTACTGATGCACATGATACATATTAGAGTTCACATGCATGGTGGCATGGCTATTATAACTCAATATGATGGACACTGACTACATGTGATCACTTAATCAACCACATGAAACAGATTCCACCTACCAGTTGGTTGATCTACCATGGAGATTTAAACCGAATACATGAATATTGTACTCATTTATCGATGAAGACTAAAACAACCATGATTATCCAAACAAATAAAAAGTCCATGAGATTTATTTTTTAATACATATGTTGTTGCAAAAGGAGTCCCAAATTCATTGAAAATCCAATTAGAAGGTGATGTGATCATTTTTCATTTGTTTAGAAATAATGAATGAAACAGTTGATCTTAAAAATTGATAAATGATTCAATAGTACTCATGTTATTATTTCTTTTTGAGACGACATTTTTATTGATGAATTTATTAAGTAACATATATGTTTTTTCCTTTATGTAGGAAGTGATCCAAGATCTACTAGCTATGTCGACATTCTAATCTTCTTCTATTCTGATGATCATAACAAATTATCTCATTTTCATCATTATATCATTTTATTTTCTATTTTTCTTGAACATATTTATATTATTTTCCTAATAAAAATAAAATATGCACACAAATCATCCTCCTATCATAAAGGAAAATATCTGGGTTTTTACACCCTAAAAAATGTTTGGTTAGTAATCGGTTGTGAATTCAATAAAATTTCATGTTTGATTGTGCTTCGTAGTATTTAAAAGAAATATTATGTCAATTGGATATAAATCCTTTAAACTGAGGTTTTCTTAGTGGGGGTTTATATTCTCACCTACTATAATACATTGAGTATACATGGAATCATGGAGATCTGAACTACTATATAAATGATATTCCATTTTTCTATTTCTGCTATAATTTATCCTTAGGCACTACACTACGATTTCACTATTTTTACACACAATATTATATACATTAATTGATTAATTGTTTCAAAAAAATTTAAATGACTACCCCCCACTTTTCCACATTTTAATTTCTCTTCAAAGAACAATTGGTGTTACTGTTAAATCTTCTTCGATATATATATTTGTGTTTTCTTTTTTTATTTGATATGTTTTTCATTAGCCCAAAAAGACTGAGGAATATGATCCTTGGATATGAAGGGAATTATTTTGAATGATTATTGGATACCATAAAATCCATCGTATTATGATGTATGCTATTGTAGTTATTGGATAGATTGAATAGAGAAATACTTTATGAGTTGATGTTTTGATAATTAGGTGGTAATGGTTAAACCTTTTAAACTACCCCAAGAAAAACTAGATATTCTCACTTTTAATGATTTGGTAATGTATGTATTGCATTATTAAGAAATTGATATCTTTTACTATTATATTCCTAAAATTGGGTATATCCATATATCAAATTTTATGACACCTATTGACATTTTTGTAATTCTCAGAGTCTTTCATTATAGTACATTCAAACTAAAACGAACAACATGGTTAATTTTATGTATGAAATACATAGATTTCAATATGGGAAAAGATGAATCAGTAAAATGGATGTTCCACCTATTTTCCATAATTACAAGTGGGTTGTGTGAACTTGGAGAAGCACTATATAGTACAATCATAGTTAAATTTTGTTGCTGTCACTACCAAATAACATTCATTCATAGAAATAAAAAATAAACGAATACTACAATTTTAGACATTATAATATAGATGAATTAATCTGTTGTTTTCTATAGTAATAATTGTATAGAAAAACATCCAAGATAATGAGTATAAAAGAGGAAACATATTTTATTTTAAATAAATATTAATGAATCCTATACTATATATAAACCTATGATCCAATAATATGAAATTTAACTACCTAATATTGGATAATGTTTTAATCAATTTTGGAAATGAAATAAATCCATGTGACAGTTCAAAATAGATAATTTAAATGAATTTATGAAAGGAGTGAATTTTAAAAATAATGTTGATCCAGATCTAAAAAATAATGAGTGCAAAAACAATGGAATTATCATGACTTATTGTGATAAATGAAATCAATTTATGAATTTCAAGGACAAAATTAGAAAAGAGAGGAAATCAATGTTCAGAGGTTTATAATGAATAGAATATTCAAAATCATGAAATTATTTAGAAAGAAACCATGAGATATGGAACATTACAATGAAGGATACACACCATGAAGTATCTAATTAATTATTTAATCAATTAATAAAAAATTCCAATAATGAAAATAATCTATATAATGAATATATTAATTCTAATTTTGGTTATCATTCTGATTTTTTGAATTATGATGATAAAATAAAAAATTGAGGTAAAATATAATGATAACTACTAAAATATGTAATGGGTTAAATGTAAAAAATTAGAAATTAGTTAATTATATGATAATATTAGAGTGGGAAGAAAAATATATAATGATTATTATTTAACAAAAACTGTTAAATGTCATAAATTCAGATTGTAATATGTTAAAATTTAGAGATGAAAATAAAATAATTATTGGTATTCTCTCAAATAATAGAGATTCTCATGGATTAGGATTAAATCCAGTCTAGGATGAGTTTACTAAATATAATAATTATTGTAAGAAACATAAGAATTAAAAAAAAATATACTTTCTTGTTTTAATTTATATGTATATGATGATTTAGAACATATGCTGAAGTAAAATATTAAATATGTAGTTGAAATTGTATATTAAAATGATAATCAATCAATATTTAAAATTGAAATAAATATAATAGATAATTTATAATATCATAAAAAATTGACTAAAAGCAAAATCGATTTGGTTATTATAGTCATCAAATAATAATAAAATAAATTCTACTATTACATATTTTAAATGATAAAGTATGGGGAATATTGCAAGGAATTATCATTGAGATTTACTCAATCGTTTGGAAATATGAAAACATTCATCTACAAGAAGGTTTCTCAATATAGAAAACAAATCTTTGTTTCATATCTTATATGATTCCATAATATTATGTTACTAATCTAATAGGACCCAAGTTCGATTTTTTACTATAATATTCTTTTTTATTAATATATTTTATAAAATATTCATTATATGTCTCAATAATTTTTGGTATATGGATTTTGGGAGTTCCAGACACATGACAGGTGATATTAGTAACATTTTATATTTTATCCCATGTGATTAATGAAAAGTAAATTTTGAATGTAATGGTAATTGTCATATTAAATGATTTGGAGAAGATGGATTTTATATCACTAGTATAATTTAAAATGTTTTATTTTTTGATGTTTTAAAAAAACATTTTTAAATCATATAATTGTTATTAGATGATATGTTAAATGAAAAATTTTAATATTAAAAGTGTATTATTTCCCATAATAAATCTATATTTTTTCTACAAATAGAAAAGATCATATTGTTGATAATAAATTTATTGATTTAACCAAATAAAATTTTAACTACACTTAGAATGTTATGTATAAAATAATTTGACTTCAATATGGTAGATGATTAATTAGTTAACCAAATGAACCACATATTTACAAGAATTATAAATGGGATGATAGAACATAGTGAAGTACTGGATAGTATTAAAATAGATGAAATAGTGATGCAGTTACTACTTATGAAGTTGAATTCATAGAAAGTAGTTATGAATTAAAATAATAATTATAATGATTATAATTTAGATGAACTAATTAATTACATTCTATAATATAAAAATGAGTTTATAAACACCACAGATGAGGAGTCTAAAAATAATAAAATTATCGTTTTTTTAATATTAATGAACCCAACACCACATTTGAATAATATTCCTAATAAAGTGAAAATCACTATCTCATACAAGAAACAATTTTTATCATTATTCAAAATATAATGGATCCAATATATATATTTAAATGAAGAATAAAACGGAAATTAAGAATGGTATGTCTTTTAAAAATAATACTATATCATATATAACTTGTAAAGAGTGTAGAAAAAAATGAAATATCAGGAATAATTTTTCTAAACTCAATTATTTATAGAAAGTCAAATACAAAAGGAGAAAGGAGTGGAATCATTTCCTCGAGGTTTGGATTGAAAATATCACTCAAAATATAGTAATTAATTAGGAAGAAAACAAGAGATAGAGAACCATAAATTGATGGATACACACTTTTTGTTACCTAATTTATTCTTTACTAAATTAATAACACTTTATAATGATGAAAATATATAATATAAAAATAGAATAATTAATATTGTAGTTATTATTCTATATTTTAAATTCTATTGTTAAACAAATAAATGTATAAAATGAGAAATATATGAAATATGGTATGACCCCTACTGAAAAAATGTATACAGTTAAAAGTTAAAGATAAAAAAAATATTATCATATAATAATAATTTTAGATAGAAAATTAAAAAAATATTTACATTTATATTTCCCAAAATGAGTAAATCTAACTCTAATAACAATTTATTAAAATTTATAAGTGAAAATAAAATAATTAATAACATTCTATTAATGAGTTATGAGTATCAACAATGAATATTTAATCTAATTCTGAATGAGTATACTAAAGTTTATAATGAATGTAAGAAACTTAATAATTAATATAAAAAACTATGTAATTTAGATTATTATTTTAATGTATATGTATATGATAATTTAGATATTATTAAAAATTAAAAGTATTAATTAAAAGTTGGTATTTTATGTTAAATGGATTATATATCTAACATTAAAATTAGAGTTCAACATATAAATTATTTTACAAGAATGTAAAAATGACTTAAAACAGAAATAGAAATGGTTATGATGGTCCTCAAATGAGAATCAAAAAATTTCTAGAGCTACATATTTCAAATGAGAGAGTACAAGAGATATTCTAATGAATTATCTTTGTGATTTACTCAATCATTTTAATATAATAAAACATTCATCTCCATGAATTTATATTCTTGACAGATTAAAATTTGATCTTTCATATCTATTTCAATGCCTAAATATGGTACTACAAATTTAATTGGAACAAAATTAGAATTTTTAATAAAACATTCTACTTTATCAATTCATTTTAGGAAATCGTCATTGTAAAACTCAGTAATTTGTGGTATATACAATGTGGGTTTCCCAGACACAAGACATGTTATATTAGAAACATTAAATATTTTATTTCATGTGATAGAGGTTGAGATACATTTGGATACAATTATAAATTCTAAATTAATGGAATCTTGGATGTTTTATTTCACTATTATAATTTATAAAGCTTAATTTTGTGATGGATTAAAACAAATTTTAGAAATACTGTAATATTTATGAGTGGATGGCTTAAATGTAAAATTAGAACATGAATTTTTTTAGGTTTTGAGAAACAACATGCAGGGTTCTCTGTAAATAGAAAAATAATAATGATGTTATTGATTTTTTTTATTTGAATGAAAATATTAATTATAGGTTTAAATAAATGTAAAACTGATGAATTTGTGTGGTGTAAGAGGCATAGACTTTTGAACTTTAGGCAATTGCATAATTTTTTAAAGAAAGAAATAGTTCTATAATTCTATAAGATGAATAAAAATATATATTTTATATTTTATTCTTTTTTATAAGGTAAATAAGTAAAAAGAGTTATAAATCTTTTAAATAGTTTAGAACTTCTATATCTCTTGATTTTTTGTATCTTGATTTTTTGTCCTAATTATCTTACTAGATTCGAAGGACATAAATATGAATACGTAATAGATAATGATCATATAAGATTCATATGGACTTAATTTATAATTCATATAGGAAAAAATACACTAATAAAAAATAGTAAATTTGAAGCAGCATCCTTAATCAGTGGTAAATAAAATAGTGGTAAAATTACCCATTATCTGTGCTAAAAATAATGATGTAGGGTGGTTTTTATTAACAATAAATAAAAGTGCATATAAATCATGATTTATATAAGTGGTAAATAAAATTCTTTGATAAAGGGTTGAATTTATTTGTGAGAATCCCATATAAAATTATGAGATATTCTTAATGCTTTTATATATTTTAACCACAGAAATCACATAAAAGTGAATTCAGACTCACATCAGAGGACACCTCCCACTGCCGGTGATTCCTCGCATCGTTTACACCTTCCTCCCATCATTGTGTGGGACTGACCACCACATGTAGGCCTGATGGTCCTATTCTCCATCTAAGCACTCCTCTCTCATTGTGTGGTGGGATCTCCCTATGGGATTGACTAGCTGGCTTGGATACTTTGGGCATGTTATATGGGGGGGAGCCCAGTGGGTTTAGGGGTATCCACTAGGACATATTATATCTAATAAATGGTTTGAATCTTAGAAAATTCTCATAGTATTCATATATAAATTTTAAATATATATACATAATATACTATTTATTACTATATATATTAAATATATTCATTTTTATAAAAAAATTAATTAATAATTATTTTAAATATAAATGAATATAGTTATAAATATATTTATATTTTGAAAAAAATATATTTTTAAATATAATTATAAACAAATATAATTATACCTAATTACGAGAAAATAATTAATTATATAATTATAAATGTATTAAAATAATTATAAATATGTATTTATAAATATATTCATTGATATATATTTATGATTATAATGAAAAATAAATATATTTTTAAATATAATTGTATATATTTGTATATAATTAAAAATATTTTTAATAATTTATTTATATTTATAATAATTCTATTCCAGGAATGGCGTGAACAATGGATTACAATCCATGGATCCATAGAATATATTATTAAAAAATAGATTACAATAAAATAGAAATGTTATAATGATGATTGTTGGCACAAAAACCACATAAAAAACAAGATATCATATAATTCTCACATTCTTTTATATCTGCCACCCCTTCGTTAAGATCCACCCCAACCTCTCAAGTGTCGGCTTCTGTTTCACAACATTTGAGATTTACATGTGTCATTTGGATCATTTGTTTTTCATGAATCTTCCTCTTCATCGCGATGTTCAATACCTCTTGTGAAATTAGTTTTTAATATGTTATCTTGATTAGAGACATTATACTTCGCACCAGATTTTTTTTGCGTATCCTCCATGCAAACAGATTCTCCTTCAAAATATCCATATACATTACCAAATTTCTAATGGAAAATATCACAACTAGTATATCTATTTAAAATATCATGCTTCAAATTTGTTTTTGTGGACCAATGTTCGGCAAGCTAGTGTTACCCTCCTTGGTCACCACCATCCCCTTTCCTACTGCTGAATCTTATTGGTCATTAGTAAAATTTATAGAGGCATTCTTCTAGGGAAATTTTGATGAATAACCATCCTCTACAGTATATTCATCATATATTTCCCTAAATTGTGGGTTAACATCAGCCAAAAACATAGTTCCCGCTAATTAATAACTACTGTCCCATACATTGTAGGTTGAATCTTATGGAAAGGATCATAAATATGTGATATTTGGAATCTGTCACCATCCAATATAGGTTTTCATAGTCAGGAATATAGAACATGACATCACCTTGTAGAAGGCTGGCCTGAAGGACAATTAATTATTGATTCAAATTCATGATTATTTTTTCCTTTTCTATCATTAACCATGGCCATCTACCGCACCATGTCAATTTGTTTATCATCCTCCACTTGGGCAGAAATTTCATTATCATCATTCACATATTGATGCGTATGAATACCTCCAGCTCCAAATCCACTTCTTAGGACATCATTAAATTAAATACCTTGATCCTCAATGGTGGACTATGTCTAAACAGAGCCGGCATTTCCCTTTCTAGCACCATCAATACCATTCAAGGAAAATCAAATTCTCTTGTTATTTTTAAAAGATATATCATCATCAAAATTAGAAACCAAGGATGCAGTGTGAGCCTTCCCAAATCGATCCTTAGACACCTGAATCACATTAGGATGAAAATAATAATAATGATCTGTAATGACCCGACCCTAGATTCATAGATCTAGTAAAATATTTTATTGTATTTGCATGATCAAAAGAAATCAAATCCCAAATGACTTTTCAATTTAGTATTCTTGAAAAAACTAGATGAAATCATAAGTTTTAAATTACATCATGAAATGAAAAAGTAACACATTATTTCCATTTAAAACATGTGTATCTCTTTGACTATCCATGTAGGCTTGGGTTATATAACGCTTCACATCCTGGTGAAAATGATACATAAGAAAGGGGTGAGCTCAACATCGTAGTAAGGATAATCAATATCTCATAACCTATAAAAAATTAGAATAAATGTGCAAGTAATTATATAAAATTGAATCGTAATCCTTTTAAACATATCCTTGAACATAATATATAAATAATTAGTCAAATAATTCCATTTAAATATTCACATGAATATTCAACTAGATGAATAATAACATGTAATATCAACAACTAATCTTATAAAGAGGGAGCACATAATGTCAGGCATCCTAACTATATTGTTAAGGAATCATGCCAATATCCAATATATATAGGTAAAAACCTAAACTAACATGTCTCAAGAGACCCAAAGATGCATCGAGCTCTATAAAGGGACCCACTTATCATTAAATCCGTTCAATGTACTCCACTTATGAAAGTGGTAAAACATATCCAATATGAACATTCATGTTAAAACTAGCATACGATATCTTAATACATTATACATAAAGAATGAATAGTATAAAATTAGAACATCCACAGTCAAAATATTCACAAAACCTCCAATACAATATGATTTTTTGTATCATATTAAATTAACCTCCTTAAAAATATAAACCCATAAATTATGTTTACATAGATGAAAATGTTTTAATAAAATAAATAGAAACTACTTTTTAGAAATACCCCTTTAATTGAAAATAGTTTTTTAAAATTACATACAATTTAAAATCAAATTTTTTTCCTGAAAACTATCTAGTAATCTTGAAAACAATGCTTTAAAAAGGATATGGTGAAACGACAGATAAAAAATCCACTCGTGCCATATTTTTTAAAAAACATTATTCTTTTACATTGTAGAAAAAGTCAAAAAAAAGTTCCACATAATGAAAATGAAAAAAGATTCATTTTATAAAATTCATCTTTTGTAAAAATGTATTTTTTTAATAATTGTAATATTATTTTGAAATACATTCTTAAGAAAAATGGTCATGGATGATAAATATGTCCCAGTGAATTCTTACATAAAATAAATCCCGGATAAAAAAGAGATAGCAAAATTAATCCTTACCGCATACTCTCATGTAGTGGAGGGTGTTTGAACCTCCATTGTAATTTCTCAATAATTTTATTATGTTATATCAAAGCTATATCCATTATTTAATATATTATATATGATCCTCTTATATCGTATTCTTTATAATGTTTCATTATTATCATTATTTCAAGCATGCACTGCATCATTTTTTTATGTTAATTTTGTCATGTAAGTATTGTTTCTTATGAACAGGATATATATTCTTCATATTAAAATTGATATTATGTCCATAAATAATATACTAATTATTTATATACATTTTCATAATAATTTTTAAATGGTTGTTGTAGAGGATGAATATAATCACGTCGTGGAGACGGTTGGCTATACGTATGCACGAGTGATGGTATCATTCCGTGATTTTAATAGTTATGGATTTGGATGGAATATAATTTTAATTTATAAATATATTGTAATATTTATTATTAAATTACATTATATTCATTGTTAAACCCATCATAATATATTATATTTGAAATGTTTTTTAAACCATGTCGTGGAGACCGTAAGTCGTACGAATGTATGAATGGTGATATTGTTTTTCATATGATGGGTAAAAAGAAGAATACAGTTGTCCCATAATCATTAAATATTCAGATAATATATTTTATTATTGATTTATTACTTTATTATGGAAAAAAATTTAATGGTATGTAAAAAAATAAAAGAACATTGAAAGAGTTACTAAAAAAATTATCTCATCTTTGAGAGTCTCGTTTTGATTTGCACAAACAGACTCCAACCATTGAATTTCAACCAAAATTAAGTCCTATATGATGAATTGAGGGATTTTTGGAGAAAAATGTGTTCAATTTTTTTTATATAAATTTATTTAGAGGTATGAATAATAGATATGGAGAGGTTCCCTTTTTAAGTGAGGGGATAAGTGGTTTTAGAAACTCTAAAACGTTTAATTTAAGAAAAGTTATTTTTAAATTTCAAATAAGTCCAAAGTGAGTAATTATAAGTATAATATGATGATAAGTCTAAATTCATTCAACCCATAAAATTTATACATGATTGGATTGTATTAGGACCATATCATTTTGATTTATCCTTAATTAATCTATTAAAATTTAATTTTGGAAATAAAAATAAAAATATTAAAAAGATAAAAATATTTACATAAATATTGTTAATTGTTCATAAATGTGAACTTTATGATATTATATACCTTATAAGTAACCATTTTGTAGTTTTTAAATATTATTTAGAATTTGAAATAATTAATTAAACAATTATTTTTATAAAATATGAGTTGTTCCAATTTGGACACTATTCATTACATTGGCAAAAATTAAAATCCAAATAGAAATGTAAATTCCATCCAAACCATTTAATCAACTATTAATATGTCATATTTACAAATAAAGTTTCTTTATCACCTTAATTAATTCAAATTATATTTCTTTTAATATTTTTCTAATATTTTATTTGATATTTCTATTAATATAATAATTTTTGTGTCACTATTGATTCATCAATAATGGTAATTATGTAATCTATAAAAATTATAAATAAATTTAAATTATTGAGTTAATTATAATAGATTTATATGTACTATTTACAGTCAATGTTATCCTCGGTATATCTATATATTAAAACTAATATACTTATATTAAATGAGAATGTGACATTTTTTCACATTAATTTCATTCTATAATATATATGCCGTATGCATGTAAAAGTTTACATTAAATGATTCCATTGGAAGAATTAGTTGCAAATTTTATAATTTAGTCATTTTATATGATTTTTAAAAGTGTTATGGTAATTTTATAATATTATTTTTTCCATTAATTACATTATTTACTCTTAACTTTTATTAAAGTTACTATTCCCCAAAAAATGTAAGTCAATCCAATTGGATTAAAAATTAAATAATAATTAAAACCATGTATCTATTATTTTATAAATTCATTTCACATAAATAGGATAATTATGTTTAATGTTAATCATACAGATGTGGCGGGAATGCAAGTAAAAAAGTTGTTCCAATGTTTACTGATTTTTATATCTAATTCTATAATAAAAAGGTTTCTAATGACCATAATTTGAATAATATAAATATTTTTTTATCTATTGTGACATTGTGATCAATTTAGTGTAAAATAATTATTTAAATGAAAAATTCATTATATAGAAATAATTCATTATTTTTCGCTATTCATCCAAAATTGAAACATTTAGAAAAATACCAAAATTTCACCCTATTATAATTTTTATATTCCAGATTAAAATATGAAGCCAATTTTGAAAACTAAAATTTATAAATTTCATAATGTGGTTAATACTATTACTAACCATTTTTAAACAACTTGTTTGATAGATCAGGGTGCTCTTGAACTCGGTGTTATATGAAGCACAATCTAATGCATTATTTAAAAAGGAAACATATTTTGGATGCTTGGGGTGTTACATTCTTCCATCCTTCAAAAATATCCTACTCAAAATTTAAATAATATCACATAATAAAATGGTGTTGGGTGGTTCTTCATCATATTTTCTTCAGGTTCCCATATCGCCTCTTCCATTTTATGGTTTCTCCAAAGAACCATTACCAGTTCTATAATCTATTTCATCCATACCTATTCTTTAGTGTCAGTAATCAAGAAAGTATCATCATAGTAAGACATATAAGGTTCAATTTCGACTTCTTCATAGGTGAGTACAAGAGTTGGGTCAGGATTATATTTCCATTATAGTGATATGTGAAAATCTTCAGGAACATTTGAGATACAGGGTGGCACGGTTCAATGGTAAGTTATAGATCAATTTTTATATAGAATTTCAGAAGGTCCAATATACAAATCACATTACTTACCCTCTCTATCGAATATTATAAAACCCTTCCATAAAGATACCTTCAAAAAAATTCTCTCCCACTTTAAAATTAAAATCTTTTCTTTTGATATTTACAAAACTCTTTTTCATACTTTGAGATTCATTGATTTGAGTATAATTAATATTCACACTTTCGGATGTTTCCTTGACATGTTAGGGACATATGATTTTTATTTCAACAACATCATCCCATGAAGTTGGTGTAAAAATCTCTATACATATAAATCATCATATGCTGTCATTTTAGTAATTGAATGGACGCTATTGTGAAAGGAAGAATTCACTAGAGGTAAATACTAATCCCACTTACCTTGAAAGTTAGGTGAGTAATATTTCAACATTTATTCTATTGATTGAATATACATATCAAATTTTCCACTAGTTTGAGGGTGGTAGGAAGTGCCCCAATAAAGATCAGTACCTAGGACCTTCTGAATACTATTCCATAATCTTGATGTAAAATGGGGATCATGGTCTGAAACAGTCGATAGGGGTACTCCATGAAGTCTTACAACCTCATTAATGTAAAGTCTTGTTAAATGTTTAACTATTAAGTCTTATCTTATAACAATAAAATGTGGTAATATATAAAGATGATCATTAATAACCCATATCATATCATTTAATCTAGGTGTATTTGGTATCCCCATGAAAAATTTCATTGTAATATTATCCCATTTCCTCACAGGTATTGGAAGAGGCTACGTTAATCCTCTAAGATGTTGTCTTATAACATTTACATGTTAACAAACCAAACAACATGACATATAATCTGAAGTATACCTCTCTATGTTGTCTCACAAAAATGTTAATTCCAATATATATACTTCTTAGTTCTACTATATTACATTTATAAATTGTAGTAGTGCACATCATCCAATAATTCCCTTTTTATCTTTGGTATAGAGGGAACACAAACCCTCTTCCCAAATTTCGAAATACCATCTTCATATAAGAAGTCAATAAATTTCCCATCATTCCTTTTCCATATCCCCATCATTAGGCTAATAACTTTTTATCTTTTCCATTAAATATAGTTTGGAAACCATATGAAAAAGGAGTGATATTCAGCATCCATGGTAATTACCATACCCATTTTTCAAAAGATCCATGAACATAGGATCCCTTTAAACTCTGATTTTGTTTATAACTCCATGGTCCTTCCTACAGAAATAATCTTCAACGTTATTTTCCATACCAGGGTGGTAGTGTATTGAGAATTCATAATCATTGAGTAGCTCACGCCAACTCCTTCGTCTCATGTTGATTTATTTATGTGTGAAAATATATTTCAGACTCTTCTGATCATTATATATCTCAAATATTTATCCATATAGATAGTATATCAATATATTCAGATCAAATATTATTATAACTGACTCCATACAATGATTTCCCTCAGTTATTTTTGTCTGTTAAAGACATTAATGGATTCCCTAAATCATTTCAACATCAAAAGATACTCCATCATTCGTGATTAAATGGTCAAGAAAAGAAATTTCTTGATGCTATAATTCACAATTTTTTAATTTCCCATACAGTGTAATGTCATGACCTAGATCCCCACTAAGATAGGGGCTAGACCAATCATTAGATGACCTCAAGTGTGCCACCACATATGCAAGAGGCTATTGACTAGAAGTGAGGGTGTAATTATTGTCAGTAGGGAGACTATACCCTCTTATCAGAGTTTGTGTAGTCGTATAAAAGAGTAAATAATGATCAACAAAAGAAGAATTAAAAAATAATTGACAAAATAATGAATGTAAAATTTCATATAACTGAATAAAAGTGTCCAACGCTAGTTATAATATAATGAATTCATGACATGGTATTGATATTTTATAGAAATAAATAAAAAGTACCACATGATTTTCAATAAAATGTAATGTATGAAGCAAATAAATAGAAGAAAAAAAATCTCATAGTAAATCTCAACAGAATCTTGAGCTCTAGCTCAGTACGTTTCTCCTACTCCAGGTACAAGCAAACATTAAAAAACAAGGTCTAAGGCCCTGTGAACAAAAATGGTCCACTCGGGTACCCCTGTTCAATGTCGTCTTGAGTATGGTGTGAGATAAAACTAACAATAGGCTAGAACCACCAGTGTCTATCCCAAACCTGATAGTATAATAAAAATTAATCAGGGTGCAATCATGAACAAATATAGTAATCCGTAGAAGATAACTAAATACCCAAGTACCTTTATCATACCTCCACTGGTGTCTGAATGTGTAACCAGTTCATTTATTGAGTTTTACTGTTTTATTTATAAAACACATGTGAATAAGTCTTCTTCCGAGTCCATGGAGTTTCCTCCAAGGTAAAAATGGGTTAATAAATGTCCATTTCTGATGGGATTTAACAATGGAAACTACTTTTCAATGTTGTACCCAAGGAGTGTATCCATGGAATATTGTTATAGTATAAGTAGTGATGGTTCTAATATTTAATAAGGAAACCATTCCATGAAATCTAGTGAGGGAGTACCAAGGCAAAAACATAGGTAACATAATCTCACAAAAAGATATATTTATACTATCAGAGTCTAGATAATGGGTAAGAGTGTAAACCAAGGAGCATAATCTAAGGCATTCCACAATACTTTTCCTACCATGTCCAATGTGATAGATCAAAATAAAATAGGGCTATTGGAAGATAGGGATCTATGGTCTTGAACCATGGTACCTACTAGTTATTGCTGGATCCAAGGAGTATATCTGAGTTACCCTATAAGAATAAGGGACCCAACTACAGTATACTGGGAATCCAAGTAATAGATAAGAATGAGAGTCTAGGTGGGTATCAACCTAAGAAAGTCGTATTCATGAATCAGAATGGTTTTCTAGACACTCAACATACTGTTCTCTAAAAATCAAAGGTGAGATCGAGTCCGTCCATTCATATTTGATGAATAAGTCATGTATTGTTTCATTTAGTTCAAGTTATACCTTCAATTAATGTTGATAGTTCCAGTAGAGTTGAAACCATTATTTATTGGTTCATTCCTTGCCTTCCATTAGTATGGAAAGAACTAGATGTATTTCAACCACTTTTTAATTGGTTCAAGCCATGCCTTACATTAGTTTGGAAAGGTCCTGTAGCATTACAAGCATTTCATAAAAAATATTACGGAATTATCAAAGTCAAGGTCCACACCGCTAACTTCCCTTAGCATGGTAAGTGTTTCCATAGACATGGAACCAATCCATTCCTCATGATCACTAGTCCGTCCATGGAATTCCTAAATGTGAATCCATGTATCACACAAGATATGATCATGAAAACCCATTAATTCCATCACAGAATTCCTACTTGGGAACCCACATGTCACCCAATGTTTTATTAGTATTCAAAACATTTTAACACAATTTAGTAACTTGTTTTTAGGGTCTTTCATTATGCATTAACCATTCATTTGACTCAACTCCTTCCAATTACCTAAAAATGTCAATTCCATTTATAAGGATCTAATTATCCATGAAAAAGGGTAAATTACCTACATGGGTAATTCCGATATGAAAATGGACCAAAAACATAAGCGTTGATTTGGTCCTTTAGTTGTTTAAAAAGGAAACCAAAGTGTTTTAAATTCCAATAGGGCGACATCCTAAAAATGTCGTATCACAACATAACATAAGATCATAAGGATTATAAACATGAAAAGCCAATAACGCAAGGTTTAGCCACTACATTTTATCTTGAAGGAAGTGCACCTCCATTGGAAGGGTTTTATTATAAAAACATGATATTGTTTATCAACAAATCATTTATCATGTTAATCATTTAATATGTAAAACATGATAAATTAAAATTTAAGAGGCATTGAACATAATACATCATTTCATGACTTAATTATAATAAAATTGCTCTAAGAAACATTATTAAAGAATTTATAAAGTTTAAGGACTCAGAAAGGGACCCTACCTCAAGGTGAAACCATGTTATCCACTCTGATCTTAGATTTTTCTAACTAAAAAACTAATCCTATCCCACCGAGCATACACACAGCCAAATACATGCAGGGACACATGAAGATCATAAATTCCTGATGTGAGAAAAAAGTAAGAAGGTATAAACCTTACCCGGAAACATTTCCAATGAATCTAAAACACCTAAACTGCCTCACCCTCGGTGGTGGTTGATGGAACTAGAACCCAAAGGCACTAAGAGACCATCCATAAAACCTAATAACCAAAACAAACTAGATAAACATTAACTCTAAAACCTGTGGTTTTTTCAAACCTCTCTGGGTTCCAATTAGGATGAATAGATTCTAGAAAAAAGGGGATAGAAGGGAGGAGAGAACCTTATCCTAGAGGACTATAGAAGAAAATAGAGGAATTGTTGGATGAACGTCGATCCATGAGGTGGATGATAGAGGTGCTCGTGCGTTAAATAGGAGAGCCTCCATGGGCTGGAGCATCATTCAATTGAGGGGTGAACGAGATTATTTTATTTTTAATTTTATCTATTACTTTTATTTAATTTAATTTAATTAAAACTAATCATAATCTAAAAATTAGGCCTCACGCATGATTTTACCCGCACGGTTTTCTAAACCCTGCGAAATCCATGCGAAGTCTTCTGCCACCAAGACACACCCCGTACGGGCTAGGATCATGGTTTATGAAACCGTGTGCAACTCGTGCACCAATACAATGCCTCTTTTAAAATTGGGATGCATGGTTAACTGTAGTGGGCCTCCCAGCTTATAGGACCTTGTGCAAATCGTTCTCTGTCTACTGTCATTTATAAACATGAAGTCTTTGAGTCTAGCAATCCTGAAACATTTTGAGCCCTGCAAGAGACTTATCAAGAATCCAAATAAGTCAAAAAAAAACATATCTTAGGAGCTATATAACTCTAATAATTATGTTCGGATGCTTGGTTTAAAAAACTACATGTTTAGTAAACGAAAATGATCAAACAGCTTCGTACTTTTGTTCGGTTAGAAACCCAGTGATTATACAATCAACCCACCTTAAGGACTTATCATTCCCATGAACCCCTCAGGAACAACATAAACACCACCAGACCTAAAAGGGTCGTGATGTTTCGTTTAAACGGGAACATTATGATTCCAACGCCCAAGGACACTTAAACATCTCATACGAATGAGAAATTAAGCCTTTAATACCCAATCCAACACTCAATGATCAACTTAAACATAGAAAAGAAGCTAACATGTGCTTGTTTAGATAGAGACATGATCCCATCATCATTTTGATATCACCTGACTGATGGTGCTTCCAACCATATGTCTTAACATAAGAAAGGGGGAAAACTCATCCATGGTACCCCGACCATCAGAACTGTTTTGTAATTCATAACTCTGCGTGTTCTTATGAAACTCCTAGAATGATTTCATAAAAAGGTAATGGTTGAATTCTGATCAACCTAACAGAACATATTGATCAAGAACTCTCCAATAAGACACTGCCGACCTTTAGAATACACAACCTTGACTTGTAAATGTACTTCAAAAAAGCTTCTTTCAACCGTAAAAATCAACTCAAAGAAAGAGAATGAGTCAAGCCATTTGGCGTATGTATCACGAAGAAACCTGGCATAGGATGCTAGAGCAATTCAAAATAAACAACTAAATTCCATGAGTCCAAACAAGGAATTCCTACATGGGAACCTAGGAATCACTCAAAACTTTCCAAGCATCGAAGAGAACCATTCCTAGCATGAAACACTAATAAATATCATACAAAAAGCTCAAAATCTATTATGATTTCAGTGTGGAGTATGTCTGCTGCTCTATTAGTGTATCGAAGAAGAAGTAATGATAGGGGATATGCTCGTATCTTAATATGATTACACTAAGATGATTTAGGATATGGTTTCCAATTAAACACACTAGAATCTAGAAGGTAAAATGGTTGAACAAAAACAAGGTTGTGCTACCAAGAAATCACTGACACTATAATACTTTCCAACTTCCAGGGAAAATAAGAAATAACAAAACATTTACCAAGGGTTACCTTAGTTGTTGCTTCTACTTGGAAAGCACATTTACCAGGTTCATCCTGACAATATCAATATTAAGAGTGTCCTAGCCGATGATGAAAGGAATACTAACCAATCATAAGCACCATTGATTTAAAATAATGAGACCAACAATTCAAAATACCCGAGTCTTTCGAAAACCATTTGATTAATGGGATAAAACTGATTTTTTAATTCTCAAGTAACTCTACATTGGGATGACCCAATACTGTACATAATATTAAAAGAATATTTATTCCATATTTTCATTGCCTCATATGACTATTTTTTCCTAGGTGATTCCACAAAAAATCACCCATCACTAAGGAGAAGAGAAGGTAAAATGAACTATGAGCAGCTGACAATGCCTGAGGCATGTTTATCTAGCTGAAAAAATGCATTACTCGATACTCTATCCCCAAACTAGGTTAAGAAAACATGAACAGATGTCTACAAAAGGGTTTCATTCCAAAATTGAAAGTCATACTAGGGATAATGGCACCCAACGAAACCAATAGTGAGAATGGTCACAACACTAGCAAGGAATTTAAGTTACGAGGGCACTACCTACCATGGGTTATCCCCTTAATAAGAAAAATTTTAAACCATGACACCAGGTCACATCAAACAATAAGGTCACTAGGCTCAAAATCTGACCATAACACCATTGATACAAAAACAATTCCTACGAAATTTACTCATGATTCTGTTCCAGGGAATCTAAAAGTGAATTCCAGACCACCCTTACATGATGATTTTTAAACAGTGGACACCACTATAGGTTCCATTTCAAATAAATGTATATTTAATCACATTTAACCATTAATCATTAAAATATTTAATCAAAATATAAATGTACCATTTTCAAAACAAATCACAAGGTAATTGATTTTAGCTAACTCCACAAGTGAAAAAATGGGAATGTTTTATAAAAATTTCTTTTTTAAAACAATTCACTTTAGTTATTATCCCCTTATTTTCAGAAAACATATCAAAAAATTTATTTTAAGTAAATAATGTGACCTACTAGGGTTATAATTGTATGGGTGGACACCTACCAACTTGGAAAGCTCTAATACACTATATTGTTTGGAATTTGTCTCCCATTAGTCAAAAACAACATTCCTTTAGCAACTGAATTTAGTATCATTTTAAAATTGTTCAATTACAAGGGTTTCATTTTTCGAGAAATAAGGCTCTCATACACCATTCAATTGAAAAGTGGATCCCATAATAACCGCAACCAATAATATTTCCTATACATATATTTAAATATATCAATGTAAGATAGCATGTCGTTACAGTCATCTAACACAAACCAACAGACTTTAATCACAAAAGAATGAAAATTTATTCATGGGAGCATGATAAACAAACAATAAGAATATAAGTAATGATAATGTATTACCTAAATAGGGATAAATCTATGCCCGACATGTCAATAAGGAACAAAATCATACTTACTAGGCAACCTAATAATTCAACTACACGATACGTCATATATGAATGGCATGTGACTTTCTTATTGCCTAATATGACGCATATATGTTTCATCCATACCAAAACAAGAAGAGGGTATTATTTATAAATCCGTAAATCCAAAGCAGAAGAATCTACAACAATCACTCTTGGTTTAATCATATGAATTGTAATAGAGAACAACATAAATAGAAATCTCATCCCTAGCCACTTGGTCATTTTCCGTGCATGGGGAGATCAGTCCCAAGCACGAATTTTAGCCAAGCACTGAAACATTCCTAATCTCATGTCTACCAACCCACAATAGTAATACAAAAGGAAACCACACTTTGATATCACTTTGTAACATCCTAACCTAGCTCACCACAAAGATGACAGCTAGACCGGTAGCCACATGACCTCAAGCGCTCCTCCTCGTACTCCAGATGCTACTAACTATAAGAAAGGGTGTAAGGATAGTTAGTTGGGAGATTTTACCCCTTTATCAGAGTTTGTCCAGTGGTACAACAGATTAAATAATGATCAATAGTGGAAGTAGTAATACATATTTGAAAAAATAGTGGAAGAAAAATTTCATATAACTCAAAAAAAGTGGCCAACATGACTTTATAATATAAATGAATGAATGACCATGTATTGATACATTAGGTAAAGATATAAACCTTAAAACTTTCTTTTAAATACAATGAAATATAGGACTCAAGTAATGAAAAGAACACAATGCCCATAGGTGATCTCCATGAGCATCATGTGCTCCATCTCGGTCCATTACGCCTACTCTAGGTATAATCAATCAACAAAAAACAAGATCCATGGCGATGCTAACAATAACGGTATACTCAGGTACCCAAATGAAATGGAGGCATGTGTTGGGTGTGAAATATAAATCTCACTAGGCTGGAACCACCAATGTCTAAACCAATCTCGATAGTATAATTTAAATTATACAGTGGTGAAGCATGCCTAAATATAATAAATAGTACAATGTAACTAAATACACAATTACCTGCTTTTTCCCTCAGCTACTATCTGAATGTGTAACCAGTTCATTAACTGTGTTTTACCATTTTATTTATATGTCACCTGTGAATAAGTTGCATACAGAGTCCAAGGATTTTTATATAAGGAAATATGGGGATAAGAAATGACTGGTCCTGATGGGATTTAACTATAGCAACTAGTTTTCAATGTTAGACCCAAGGAGAGTATCCAAGGAATATTTTGATAATATAATTAGTGAAGGTTCCATGATGTAACAAGTAAACCTTGAAAAGATAGTTAGTTGGAGAGTTCTAGAGAAAAAACCAAGGAAACATAAACTGACAGATAGCTAACTCAGTAGTATCTGAGTCTAGATAAGGGATAAGAGTGTATTCCCAGAAGTGTAATCCAAGTCATTCTAGAATAAGTCACCTACCGAGTCCAAGGTGATCGATCATGATAAAATGGTGATATGGAAATACAAGTCCCGATGGGATTAAATCATGGAACCAACTAGTCAATGAATGTTACAAGTAGTGTATTCGAGGTATTATATAAGAAGAAGGGACCCAAAAGTAGTATATTGGGCATTCACGGAATAGACAAGAACTAAATTCTAGGTGGTTATCAACCTATGAAATCTGTATTCAAGAATGTGAATGTGGTTCCCGATACCCAAGGTATTCTCCTCATTGAATCTAAGGCAAGATTTAGCTATTCCATTATTATTTGATAAATAAGTCATTTAATGTTTCATCTGGTTCATGTATTTCCTTCGATTAGTGTGGATAGGTCCTGTAGAGTTAAAAAAATTATTTATTTGTTCAAGCCATTCCATCCATTAGTGTGGAAAGGTCAAGTAGAATTTTAACCACATATTGTTCGATTCAAGCCTCGCCTTATATTAGTTTGGAAAGGTTAAGTATAATTGCAACAATTTCATAAAAACTATTAATGAATTTTCAATGTGGAAGGTCCGCAACGATACCTTCCCTTAGCATGGTATGGGTTTCCATAGACGTGGAGACAATATTTGTCTCATAAACCCAGGTACGTCCATGGAATTACAATAATGAAATCCTTGTATCACCCAAGGTGTGATCATGAATACCCATTGGGTCCATCATGGAATTCATAATTGGGAACCCACATGTCACACAATGTTTTATTAGTATTCAAAACATTTGAAAACAATTTATTAACTTGTTTGGTGGGTGAATCATTATGAATTAACCATTCATTTGACTAAACTAATTCCATTTTCCAAAACATGTCAATTTCATTTATAAGGATCCATATACCAATGAAAAAGGGGTAATTTCCTACATGGGTAATCCCAATCTAAAACTAAACCAAACACTTAGACAGTGGTTTGGTCCATTAATCATTTAAAATTGGAATCATAGTGTTTCTAATGAAATTAGGGTCCTGTCCAAACCATTCGTATCATAACATAAGATAAGATAATAAGGATTATAAACACGAATAATCAAGCAGGGAAGGTCTAACCATGACTTTTTAGCTTGAAGACAGTGCACCTCTGTTGGAGGGGCTTTATTATTAAAAAATGATATTGTTTAGAAAGCAATCATTTATCATCATTAGTATTTAAAACATGAAACATGATAAATTCAAATTTAAGAGGCATTGAACATAATACATCAATGCATGAGTTAATTTTAACCAAAGTGAAGTAAGAAACATTATTGAATTATTTTTAATGTTTTAGGTTTTGGAAAGGGACCCTACAAAAAGGTGGAACCAATCCATCCACTCAGCTCTTGGAACATTCTAACTAAAAGAAGTTTCTCCTCTCACACAGATCATACACACTCCCACATACATGCAGGGACACAACAATATTTTAAATTCAAGAGGTGTGAAACAAGGATGAAGGTACAAACCATACCCCAAATGATGCTGATGAAACAAAAACACCCGAACTGCCTCACCATCAGTGGAGGTTGTCTGTACTTGAACCCTAAGGCCCTGAGAGACTCTCTGCACAAACTAAGAATCGATGAAAACTAGAAAAACATTAATCCCAAACCTCGGGTTCATACACACCTTTCCATTCACCAATTACGTCGAAGTGAGGCTGGAAAAAGGGTAGATTAGGGAGGAGATAACATTACCCTGGAGGACCGGAGAAGAAAATAGAGGAAACAATAGACAAACAGCAATCTGAGAGGAGGCTGAGGGAGGGGATAGTGAATCAAAGGGGGTAGCCCCCTTGGCGTGGTGTGTCGTGTGACTAAGGGGAGAGGGAGAGTAGTTTAGGTTTTATTTTCATTTTAATTTTAATTTAATTTATTTAAATTAAAACGTATTATAATCTAATAACCAGGCATCAAACACAGTTTGACCCCCACAGTTTTCCAAACCATGCACAAATAGGGAAGTGACGTATTCCTCTAAGATGCACCCCGCATGTTCTAGTTGCACATTTTAGGAAACCATGTACAGCACGTGTGACAATCCACTACAATTTTAAATATGGTAGCACATTTAACTGTAGTGGGCCGCATGGCTTAGCAGACCATTCACAAATCGAGTTCCCTCTGTTGGAACATAAAATCCGGATGCCTTCAGGTATAGAACTCTTGAATCATTTCTATCCCCTCCAAAGACTTCTTATTCCTTCACCCATGTCCAAACAGGTCACTATGATGTGATAGAACTCTCTAAATGAAGTTATGAATCTCAGTTTTAAAAACAAACAGTTTTGTAAATGAAAACGTTCAAAAACCTTTTACTTTTGTCCGGTTCAATACCCCAGATTCTAAATATACTTCATTTTTTATAAGATTACTTAGAATATTTTTAAATTGGATCTCATGGTCATGTAAATTTTTTATTATTCCATTATATCTTCAATAAATACTAAGAAAAAATAATCAATATATTCCTTGAATGCTCTTTTCATTAGATCCATGAAGACGTAGAGTGAATTTGTTAGTCCAAACAATATTAATGAAAACATCGTACTCTCCATACATATTATAGAATGTTGTCTTTGGAAAATCACCCTTCATTAGAAATAATTTAGGACGTCCAAAATGAAGTTAAATATTTGAAAATATTGAGATCTATGAATTTGATAAAAAGTTCATCAATGTGAGGTTGAGGATACTTGTTCATTATTATAATAGAATTTATTTCTCTATGTTCAATGCATAGACTTATTGATCCATCACATTTATTAACAAAAAAATCAGGGATCCCCATTGAGAAACATGAGGGATAATAAATCTCTTATTACCCAACTCCGCTATTAGTTTCTTTATCACTACTAATTCCACATTGGATATTCAATATGATGTCTTTGATATATGCCTTTAATGAGAGATTATATCAATAAAGAACTCTACATCTAACTCTAAAGGATATTCCGGTAAGTCCTCTAAAAATACATCAATATATTCTTGTACAATAGGTACATCCTCTATTTGAATATTCATATGTTTTATCATCACTTCCTTCCTAGGAATTTCAGTTAGATGTTCTATATGAGGAAAATCTAGATAAGAATCAGATGTTGATGTTTTTCTATAAATATAATAGATTCTACATCATCCTAACAAATCGTAAGTTCTTTATTATTGTAATAATTTTCCACATAATATTTTTATAGTTATTCCATATGGTGGATTATGTAATATTCGACCATAGGTATGATGATAAATTCTATAGATAAAGAATGTTTATATTTAATAATGGGAACATCCTAATATATCATTTTTGCAATGAGACTTCCCTTACATGTTTTGAATGACAACTCCCTTATTAATATGAATTATAAATATTAAATTTTTAAATAAAAATGGGAAGATATAAATGAATTTGATGATCCAAAATCAAATAATTATTTATCTAAATTATAGGATATAATTATTGTACCATCCACCATATCATTAGGAACTTCAATCTCAGATGTTGTGATCATAAAATCTTGCTCTTTATCCCAAATCCATTTCTAGATATTGTTTCTTTGAAGATTGGTATAATAATTTTCATTATGTATTGTCTCATTACAATTGTATAATTGTACATTTGTATATTATTTATTCCCCTTGGAATCATGAGATTTGTTTCTTTTTTATCTACAATTTTAGAAAATTCACATCCCCCTTTGGCAAAAATTGATGTGTTTCTATCCACAAATACCACAAGGTGTAATTTCAACATTCCCCTAATTTAATTTTCAAGAGTCTTTAGTATTCCTCTTATTCTCTTGATTCAATTTAAATTCATAATACTTAGAGAATTATTCTTTTATCTTGACAGCACATAAGGATATATCATCATATGAAATGAATGATTTTGAGAACAATTCCCACCATATGAATGGTTTTAACACATCCATGATTTGATCAATCTTACATCTCATGTTACATATATAGATTTTAGCATGACTTACTATCCTTGTGATGTTAGTTTAATAATTTAAAATATTCTCATCCTCTTTATACCTCAGACTCAGAAATTTTCTCTCCATATCCTCTCACTGATCATGTAGAACGTATTTTTCTAGGAAACGTTCTATAAATTCCATCCATTCTATATTTTCTACTTCATCAACTTATTTAATATTTTAAATTAATGACAAAAATTGATCTGCGTCTCCTGAGACATGATAAACTTCCTTTAAAAACCTTTCCCTTTTATTACTCCCAAAGAAATAAATATTTTCAATATGGATCTTAACCATTTATCACCTTCTAATGGATTTGTAGTCCCAAATAATGTTGGTGGCGGTTTTCTCATGAAGAGGTGTAACATTGATCCTTCACATTTTGGATCGGGCTTCCATATACATGTAAGGTTACTATTCATAACCTGATTCAGTTGTTGTATTATAGTTATAAGTTGTTCAGTTCCAATTGGAGCACCTCCTCCAACATCGTGATCTTGCTTTAGAGGGAAATACCTACATAGATTACATGTGTTGATATGATTTCCATTTTTTCCACTAAGATCAATTTCTAAAAAATGGAATCCAAAATATTATGTTTTGAACCATAATATATAATTTCAGAATACGTAACAAAAATTTTAAATTTTGTGCATATATAATCTCATTATCAAAAACATGATTTCTTGTTGGACATATTTAATTTTAATCCTTCATAATTGTTCACAAAAAAATGTGAATTATCCTAATTATATCCAAGGGGAGTGTCAAACCAGGTATGTTTTAAGGCTCATTATCATGTACTAGGTTTCCCTGAGTTAGGATTGGAAGCCCATATAAGAGTTATAACTCCTAAGTACATATGTTCCAGAACCATTTCCACATGTAGTATCTAGATAGGGATGTACTTTTTAGGAATACCCACATAATCACTTCATACAAAAATTTATGATGTTCATCAATACATATCCTCAAATTCTATCTTTGGGTAGTGTTCCATAATTGCAATATTTTCTAAATATAGTTTCCAACGATTATACTAAACTTCCTCCAATGCCAACTGTAATGACCTCAACCTATATTCACAATGCCATAGAATTTTTTTATTATATTGGAATGATCAAAAGAAATCAAATCTTGAGGGACAAATCAATTTAGTATCTTTATAAAAACCAGATACAAACATATGTTTTACATTGAATTATTAAATGAAAAGTAAAATAGTATTTCCACTATAAACACTCATATCTCATAGACTATACTTGTTGGTTAGTCATAATATACCTATTTGGGTCCGGGTTAAAATGAAACATAAGAATGTGGTGATATTAGATGTTATTTTAGGATAAAAATATAGCAGAAGCTATCATAAACAATCACCAACAATTAAGGAGATATATAAAATTGAATCATCCGCCTTTAAAACAAATTCTTGAGCATAATATGTCTAGAATTAATAAAATAATGACATTTAAACATCAACATATATATTCTAATAGTTGAATAATCAAATGTAATATCCACAAAAAATCCCATAAATAGGGAATGCATAATGTCAGACATCATAACCATTGTGTCAAGACCACTTGTAAAGACCATACATAAATTTTTGAAAAACTAAACTAGATTATCTTATAAATCCTAATAATGCATATAGGGGCTATAATGGGCCCCAATCATAACTTACTATGTCAAATGCATTTATCTTATGAAAGGGGGAAAAATAACCAACATAAATAATCATATTAAAACTAGAATACAAAATATTAATACATTATCCATAAACCATGAATGGTATAAATATATAAAATCCCTAGTAAAACTATTCATAAACACATTAATATAATATGATAGGTTTTATTGCATGAATTAAATCTCAATTAAAATTAAGTTACAATTAATAATTCTAACATAGATAAATATTTTTAATAAAATCTGTAGACACATCTTTTGATAAATGTCCATTTTATTGAAAATAGTTTCTTAAAATGACATAAAATTGAAAGTGAAAATATCTTCATTGAAAATAGTCTTCTAATAGTGGTAAAAAGCATCAAAAATGACAAGTTTTAGTGATGGTAGGATAAACTACTCATGCAATATAAGTTAAAAACATACTTCTAATACATTGTCGAAAAAGTCAAACAAATTACCTCCTAAGGATAACAGAAAATATTAATTTTATAAAATAGAACATCGGTAAAACATTATTTAAACAATTGTAAAATTATTGTAAGAATAATTTGAAATAAAGTCATATGAAACATGAACATGGATGATAAATAGGTTCCAGTAAATTCTTACGTAAAAGTAATCATGAATATTATAGAGATTGAAAAATTAAAACATACCACATACACTTCTTTAGTAGAGGGTGAATTAACCTTCTTTATAATGGTTATATAATGTTATTATTTCTTTCAAAACTATATCCATTTTTTATGATGTAATATATTATTCTTTTATATTATTTTATAAATAATATTTCATTATTATCATTATTTCAGTTGTGAACTAATTCATTTTGTTATTTTTATTTTGTCATACAAGTATTGTTTTTTTGGATATGAAATGTATTGTTTATATCCATAATGTTATTAATTTAATAAAAAATATATTAAATCATTACCTAAATTTTAATAATCATTCTTAAATTATTGTAGTGGAGGATTAATATCATTGCATCGTGGAGATAGTAGGTTGTACGTATGCATGAGAGATTGTATCATTCAGTAACGGTATAGGGTATAGAGTTTCATAGAATATGAATTATAAATTAAAAATATCATGTAATATTATTATTTAAATATTTTTTATTTATCATTATAACCATCAAAATAATATATAGATAAAAACTATTTTAGACTATGGAACGAGGACAATAAGTCATAAATACTCTTGCATAGTGATATTTTTTTCGTTGGATGAATTAGAGGAAGAGGGTCTTTTCAACGGAAGGATAGAAGGGATTTTTATCAGTTCATGGATGGGAAAGGATTATGTGATCTTGGCTTATCAGGGGACTACTTCACTTGGTGAAACAACCTAAGGGGCCCCCATCACTCGTGGAGTCGGTTAGATAGATGTCTGGCTAGCATCCACGCCACCAATGCATTCTCTAGCACCAAGGTAAGTCATCTGGCTCGCGTTATTTCTGACCACTCCCCCCTTATAGTTTCAATTTCACTAGGGAAGGATTACCAGGTGCGTTTCCACTTCTACCAGCATTGGGTACACTCCCCAGGGTACCAGGAGTTGGTTCAGCATATTTGGGGAGCTCTTGTTCAAGCTCATACGTGGGTTTCCTTGCATGAAAAATTAAGACGCCTCAAGCCCGGCCTCTAGGTGTGGGAAAAGGGAATACCCTCCCAATACATGGCCATCATCGATGCTATACATGAGTTGGATTTACTTGAACATAATCTGGAACATGCATGGGATGAGCTCTCTTTCGAGGAGCTCTCTACAAAGAAGGGTGCAGTGGTGGAGCTGCTTATGGCTCAAGAACGTATGGCAAGGGATTATTCAAGAATTAATTAGCTTAGAGAAGGTGACAGGAATACAAAGTTTTTTCACTCCTCTATCAAGGAGAGAAAGAGTCCTATCAAGCATTATTTTATGATGTATGATGGATAATTTTCTAATAATAGAGACGTTGTGGGGGCCCAGGCTTTCGATTATTTCATGAACCTACTAAACTGAGCCATATTCTTGGATGCCAAAAGGATATTCTGGAAGGGATAATGGGATCCTGTTTATGATCCCTAGAATTGTTTCAGATTAGAATAATGAAAAGATGACCTCCATACCGGATGAAAATGAAGTTTTTAATGCCATGATGAGTCTTCATCTGGATAGTGCCCTGAGCCTAGATGGGTTGCCGGGCTAATTCTATAGAGCATCTAGGGAGGTGGTGAAAGTAGACATTGTCCTTTCCATTCAAGATTTTTTTAGGGGAGGTAATCTTCCACGGGTGTCTTGTGATACAACAATGGTTCTCATTCTTAAAAACAAGAATCCCTCCTTGATGCCACTTTACAGACTGGTGAGCCTATGTAATTTTCCATATAAAATCCTCGCAAGAATCATCAACACAAGACTATCTGCTCATCATTCAACGTGGATCTCCTTGGAGAAGTATGAGTTTGTGAATGGATGGTCCATTCAAGGCGACATCGCCCTTGCTCAAGAAATGGTAAAAGATATCCATCACAAATCTCGTGGATCCAATATCATTATCAAGAAGGATATGAGTAAAGCATACGACCGTATGGAGTGGAGTTTCTTTAATAAGGTGGGGGAAGGCATGGGTTTCTCCCCTTAGAATGTCAACCTTGTCTTTAGATGTTTCAGCTCAGCATGGATGTCGATATTTTTCATGGGAAAATCTTACGGTTTTTTCAAGAACACCCAAGGCCTGAGACAAGGCGACCTGATCTCTCCAAGATATTTTCCCTTATCCCAAGACTTCCTCAGCCGCCTAATACACGGGAGAATGAACAGAGGAGAGACCCTAGAATTTCGAAGGAGTACGAGAGCTCAACCTATTGTACACATTATGTTCGCTGATGACACCATCATTTTCACAAACTCTAGAAAGTCCTCGATTAAAGGCTTGAGTTCAGTGCTGGAGGATTACTGCTACTGGAGTGGCCAAGTGGTCAATAGGGAAAAGATTCTATGCTACATCTCAAAACATTTCACATCCAGGAGGACTCAGGAGATTGAACACACCCTTTCCATGAGACGTGGAGGCTTCCCTATGGAATATCTAGGGGCTCCCATATCTCCCAACATAATCCTTATTCGGGATTTTGATTGTCTCAGTAGTAAAATATCAGATCACATCCCTAACTGGAAAAACAGGTATCTTTCTTTTGGTGGCCGAATTGAGCTCATTAATGGAATTTGGTTGGAAGATCTGGTCCATGCTCTATCGGATGTTAACCCTCTGAAGGGGGTCATTACTAACATTGAAAAGATCCTGGATAGCTTCCTCTAGGATCCTATCGCAGAGGGAAAACGACATTGGGATTCGTGGTGGATGATGGATGAACCCACGAAGGCTGGAGGTATTAATGTGTGTTTTCTTGAAGACACCATCAAAGGCATGCATGATAAAAATACATGGGAAGTTGTGGAGTAGGGTACGCTATGGGGAAGAACCATTCGTGCTCAGTACGGATCTCAACCCACGATGGAGGGTCGTGGCTCGACGTTCTGGAATAAAATTTCATGCATTACTACAAAGTTGTACCAGCACTCTTAATGGATTATTGGGAGAGGGGATGTATCTTTCTGGCACCACTACTGGGCAGGGCGGGTGCATGGGTTTCCGGGTTGTCCAGGAAATACCTTCACGTTCAGGGAAGCTAGAATGCATCAGAACTTCATCAAGGTGGTGCTGGATGAGGAGCAACAGGACACCATTAACCTCATTGACATCTCCATGGAGCCTGATCGTTGTGTGTTCACCCTCTCCTCTTCATGGGATTTTAATTCTCAGGACTACCGACGTTCATTGGAAGCTCTGGCTCCTGGTGATTGTTGGAATGAGATTTAGTGGTGCAAACCAATCCCTTGGAAATTCAGCTTTCTACTTAGGATAATTAGGAATAATTCCATTCCAAATGACGAGAAAATCAGTCGCTATGGGATTCCTACAGTGTCTTGTTGCGCATGTTCTATTGCTAGTGATGAGGAGAGTACGTAACATCTGTTCTTTTGAGGCTAATGGGCAGGTTCTGTTTGGAGCTTCTTCAGGGAGTTTATCGGCATTCTGGTTCAGAGCATGGAGGATTCCCCTTTCCTGAATAGGTGGGATCACGGCTCAGGGGACAGAGGGATGGAGAAGTCGACTCGAAACTTGATCATGCATGTAGGGTTTTGGTTTATCTGGAAGGCGAAAAATAATATTTTTCATGATGGGGTTAGATCTCCTTTCTAGTACATAATTATCAAAATAAAGAGTCTCCTCATCGACCTGGCCCGTCTCTTCAGCAAATGGTGAGAGGATCCCTCTCTACGGTGGCTGAACAAGCAGAATCAAGATTCCCAACCTATCAATAGTAGTTCTCGCGGAATTTGGATCCGTTTCAACCCTCCCACCAGGGGCCTGAAACTTAATATTGATGGGTCTTGTCATGGAGGGGTTCTCCGCGGCAGTGGTGTGGTCCGTGATTCCCAAGGTTCAGTGGTTCTGGCATTCTCGGCTCGTCTTGGATATGGCTCTTCTCTTCAAGCTGAAGCTTGGGCTATGATGAAAGTTTTATGAATTTGCAAACAACATGGTATTGTGATTTCAGAAGTGGGAACAGACTCGAAAATCCTCCATGATGCTTTGAATGATCTCTGCCCAACTCCGTGGGCTATATCCTACATTATTAGGAACAGAATGAGCCTGATCCACAATGATACCTATGTTAAACACTCATGTAGAGAGGGGAACCATGTTGCAGATTACCTTTCTTCACTTGAGGTCATTGGTCTTGATCCGGTTTTCTTTCACAATGTTCATACTTTAAAACCTGAGGGGGTTAACCTCATCAGAGGGGATGACCTTGGATTTCCCTATTTTTGACCTCCATAGGTGCAATCCCCTACATGGGGGCATGTGGGTATGCGGATATGTGGACATGCCGGTAGTGGTCATGTGGTCATGTGGTCAAGTGGTCAGGTCTGTTTCTTGCTTTGACTATTCTTGAATAAAAATTAAAATGATGATGATGATGAGAAGGAGAGGTGCCTTTTATAAGAGAGGGGAGGGGAATATTTAGAAATGAGAAAACTATAGATTTAATATAAATTTATTTTCAATTTCAAATAGATCCAACATGGGTTTTAAGAGGTTAATATGATTTTAGGTTGAAATACATTCTGATAATACAATTTATACATGTTTGGGTTTCATTTTGAATTATATTATTTTGATTTATCCATAATTAATCTATAAAATTTTAATTTTGGTAATAATATTCTAAATATTAAAAGGATATAAATACTTACTTATATGGTGTAAATTTCCCATAAATTGAAACATTATTATAATTTAGAACTTATAATTATAATTTATTAGTTTTTAATGTTTTTTATGAATTTTAAATAATTTAATAAAATGTTATTTTTATAAAATATCAACAATGAAAATTTTTACACTATTCTTTACATTAAATTTAATTAAAATTCAAACCTAAATATAACATAAAAAACATTTAATATTCTCTTAACATGTCGTAGTTTCCAATAAAATTATTGGATAACCTTTATTTATTTAAATTATATTTCTTTAAACATTTTTAGAAAAATTTATTTGATATTAATATTAACAATATTATTTTTTGTCCCTGTTATGTCATCACTAATGGTAGTTATTTAATCTATAAAAATTATAAATAAATTATGATGATATATTTAGTTTTCTTATCTTTCTGAATACTGACTAAAATCAATTTTAACTTCTAGTTATCCATATATCAAGATTAATATATTTATTTGAAATGATATTGTTGCATTTTGGCACATTCATTTATTTTATAATATATATTTAATATTTATATAAATGAGTCTGTTAAATGATTTAATTTATAGATTTATTTTATATGCATCAAATTTAGTCATAAAAATGGATTTTTATATGTTTTATGGAAATTTTATAATATTATTTTTTACCTTTATTTACCCAACATACCCATAACTATAGAAAATAAATAAAAATATACTAAAGTTAATATTAAAGAAAATATTAAGATGATCCTATTAGATCATTAATTTCAAAATAATTACAATAATGTATGTTCATTTTTTAAAATTCAATTCACAGAGATAAGAATATTATATATAATGTTAATAATGCAGATGGTTCAAGAAAGCGGGAATGAAGGCATTCAAAAGATCAATATATTTCGATATATAATTCTATTATAAAATTATTCTATTGCACTAAATTTTATTAATATAAAAATTATTTATCTATTGTGAATTTAATATCTATTCAATGTAAAATTTTCATTAAATGAGAAATCTGGGGTTTTTACAATAATGCTACATTTTTCACTATTCATGAGAAATATATTTTTTTAGAAAAATAACCAAATTTCATCCAAATATAATTTAGATATTCCAAATTAACAATTGATGTCTATTTTTAAATATAAAAATTATTAAATTTTATAAATTGGTTGTTACTATTAATAACCAATTTTTAAATGACAAGTTTGATAGATCATGGTGCGGTTGAAATCAGTGTAGCGTGCTGCGAAAGATAATGAATTATCTTAAAATATACATATCATTGAATATTGGGGTGTTTCCTAATCATCATCCACAACATGAAAACCAGAATCTTGTTATCCACAACTGACTGCTGCCAATCCATTTTACCAAAATTGTTAAATTATTTCTTAAAAACATATTAATGAAGTCCTTTTTTAGAACAAAACCTATAGAACACATCCCTTCAATAAGTCTCTTACAAATGTATGTCGGTTAAAAAACCCAACAAAATGAAGGGAGATTTTCATATCTAATTATTCTAGAAAAAATCATCATTAGGAGTAGAATGAATATAGTTATCAGTAAGGGTATAATTGAGGTCTAGCTCAATAAGTATCAGAGTGAAGTATCCAAACCCTGCGAATTCCATCATTTTGTTGATGTTAATGGGGATTCCCACAGTATATTAAAATGTCAAATTGGAAGTACTAGTTCCAAATTATGCAGTTCAGTCCTAGAATCTTAATATGGAAATGAACCCTAGTATTCTTTAGACTGGAGGGATTGAAACGATGGTCTCATTCCTAAATGGAGAACATATTAGGTTTAAAGGAGAGTAAACTGAATCCCCAAGAATGCCTCTTCAATTATAAGTAAGGGAAAAAAATATAAAAAATACCTCTTCTAACTAGGAAATTGTTCCAATCTAAGAATCCATAGAACAATGATAATTTCTTTCTCAAATCGTCAACTATCATGTGTATATCACCCACATGAAAAATCAATCGACCAATGATTGAATACTGAAAATTCATTAGACAAACCATTATGGCATAATGAATATTCTTTTGCATGGGAAATAAATTCTATATGGATAATCCATTCTCGGGAAAGACCCATCACCCACGAGAAGTGTCATCTCAGACCCTTGTCAATTGTATATTGATTCTGTTTCTTCTTGACCAATGATTGATTGTTGAAAAATCATGAGTTTATCCATCATGGCATCTTGTAAATGTGTATATATAAATATAACTATGGATATATATTTATAAATGTAATTATAAATAAATATATTTGTAAATGTATTTATAAACATTTCTATATAATTAGTAACATATATATATTTTTTGAAAGGCTGAGGGGTGGATACTCTTTATTAATGAAAAAACATACATTTTAAAGTATATATATATATATATATAGTAAAAATATTCATTATTTTGTGTTGATCAGAGTGCATACTAAAGAGGGGGTGAATTGAGTTCCAATTAAAATTTTTGTTAAAAATGTTTAGGATTAAAATCCCCCAAATTAGAAGCGCCCAGTCAATTAAGGAAGTAGAGATATAAGTGAGTTATTGTTCAACAGGTTTCACAAAGGTTGATTACTCCTCAGATGAATCAGTATGAGAATAAATTAGACTTTTGAAAAAAATTTACTAAATAACTCGGATATAAACACTAACTAGAACTAACTATCAGGGTGAATGTAAAAATAGATTTCTGTCTTTGAAAATATAAGCACAGCGGATAGATGTTAAAATAAGTAATGAAAAAATGAACAAAACAAATTTAAACTAGTGGTTCAGTCATAAGTCAAGACCTAGTCCTCTCTACTTGGTGATCACCTTCCACCAAGCCACTATATTAAAAGTGATACAAAGCCTATATCGGGCTTTACAACAACTTTTACAAACTGTCCTGGTTTTTCAACCTCTACCATAGTTCTACGTGGGTAAAAAAATAAACTACCAAGCCACAATAGGATTCTTCAACAGTTATACTTGGGAAACAATTGTAAAGATAGTTTGGTATAGGGATTTTTAGTATCCCTCAGTTCAAGCACAATAGTCATTGTGTGTATCACATACACATTGCTCACAAATGTTAAGTATTTAAACAAAATAAAGATAAAGATGATAGGGATATGTTTGGAATTCTCTATTGTGTTGTTAGATCAGCTTTGGACTCGTTGGAATGAATGAAATGAATATTTGTTCCTTCTCTACAAGTTGCCTCCAAAACAGAGTTTTGCAACTTCCAGGTTATGACATCCAGATGTATAGATGATTTTCTTCTTGGGTGTTAATCTCTTTGAGTCATATTACTATAGATTATAGAATGATCTTTTCAATAGATCATCATGAACCTCTTATTCCTTTTGGATTACTGTTTGAGAGTTCCCTTCTACATTCCAGTATGTTCGGGTCCTTTTTTTGTTTCCCTCTTCTATGTCTTTTATATGGTCTCTTGTATTTGTGTTTTTTTGTCCAGTAGGGGATGCCAAGAGAAATGTTTCAACCACGTGTGGTCTTCCTCGTACATCATATTGTTTCCTAATATCCCTGCAAGTAACGTTAAATAATGTCAGGTGCATTAATTTTTCCAGACATGACCGTTATAATAGTATTAATAAATTAGGTAAAGAAAAGAGTGGAATATCATTATACTGGTAGCAGAAGCATGTCACACGTTAGACTTCAACTGTGGTCTTTTCAACTGTGAATTGTAGTCTTTTAATCTGTAGACTTCAACTGTAGTCTTTCCATCTGTAGACTTCAACTGTAGTCTTTAAATGGTAGATGTTTATTCATTGTAACAATGTATCCTCATTAGTGAACTCTATCGGTAGGATAATCGTTAACCCTTTAATAGTAAGCTTCTAATTGGTAGTTCTGTAACATCATACTACTTCAACTGTAACCATTCCAACTATAGGATTGAACAGTGAAGTTCTCAACAGAATACTTGAGAAAGAGTCTGACAGTGGACATCTAGTAGAAACCTTGTTACAGTAGTGACCTTATGACAGTAACTCTTTGTATGTGAGCTTTGATAAGCATATCATCGGTAGACTTGTGACAGTAACGTTGTACCGATAGCTTCCAGTAGTGACTGTAAATCTTCAACAGTGATCTTCTAGCATCAGTGACTTAAGTTGATAGCAAGATATAATGGTGACTTTGAACAGAAGGCTCTTACTAGTATCCTTTAACAGTGAGCTTATATTTAGATAGATATGGACTATATGTTGATGTAGTAAAGTCAGGATTCTTAAGAATATACATTTTTGAGAATAAAATAATTGTATATGTAGATTAAAATGATTAAATATTGACTTAATATATTATTATCAGTATTTAAACATGATTTGTGATTATTAAAAAGGTGAGTCCTACAATCTCCCCATTTATGATAATCACAAATTATGGCAGTATGTATAGAAACTTGTCAAGTATTAGAGACTAATAAGCATAGTATTTTCATATTAGTTTCTCAATTGGCACAGTATTTTCATATTAGTTTCTCAATTAGCACAATATTTTCATATTAGTTTCTCAATTAGTATAGTATTTTCATATTAGTTTCTCAATTAGAACAATATTTCTCCCCCTTTGTGATTAGAAAAAATAAATACACCTGAGATAAAAAATGAGAAGGCTTATATTAATAACACAGTACATTACATGACCAAAAAGAATACATAGTCCCTATCAAAAAACATAAACAAACTCATTCCACATCATCCGTAGGTAAGGGTTCTTTTCCTTTGGATGAAGAAGATGGAGAAGAAGCTGGTGTATCAGCCGGTTTAGGAATGGATGCAGGAATGACTGGAGGTGCAGCAACAGAAGATCATGTGGGTCTGTAATGGTTAGATCATTGAGGTATAAGTGGAGTAATACGTCTGATAGCTTCAGCAGGAGACATGGTGGAAGAACCACTGGGTTGAGAAGCTGGTAAGGTAGGAGGGAAGATGACAGGGGTGCAGTCCACATGGAGAAAGGGTAGAAGAAGTTTTCTGAAATCCATAATAATGCTTCCTCCTCTTTCCATAGCAGATAAAAAATAATATTTATTCTCCAAAAGCATATCCAATGTTGGGGCCAATTCTCCGAGCTTGTTGACCAGCTCTATGAATTCCTGAGTCACTAGAGGCAGCTTCATATTCTCTATCAAGAGCTTGAAGTGGTTGGTCATTTGATGCTTGGTATAGACCTTCTCAAAGTAATCATCCACCTTATTCTTAATGGCATCTTGACAAGCAGTAGCGGCCCGTTGGTGGTCATGAAAAAAACAGCTATCTTCCCTAGTGGTAGCAAGTATCTGAGTATCAGAGGTGCCACTGGTACTAGCCTTAGAAAACTCTACCTGGATCACAGTTCTGATCTGGTCAATGTTCAAAGTGGATCTGGATGAGGGAAGGGGTTTGACCGAGAAAGCTACTGTCTCTTTGAAACACTGTGTCAAATTACTAACCACCTTCTGAAAAATTGTATCTTGATTGTTCAAATGTTCTTTTCCTGATGTCTTAAAAACCTCAAATACTTCCACAAACTACTTGACTACTTCTTTGATATATCTAATATCAGCATTCACTTGGGTTTGAGAAATATTCATGGTAGTCATTGAAGCAATCGATTGACTTAGAGAAACCACAGATCCTGTCCAACTCTGAATTTGAGTATGGAATACATTAACTTCATCAATCATTTCCTTCACTGGACTAGACACAGCACATCCCATAGATAGCTCCAGGGACTACTCCACACTCCTCATCGCTTCAAAAGGGCTTTTCTTCAAATCTGCCACTGATTCTCTCAGTGCTTCATTAATTTCAGCTTTTAAAGACTCAAGGTCCTTCTTGGTTGCCAAATTTTCAGCCATAGCAGGTAGGATAACAGACTCCCATTGAGGCTGGACTTACTCATCATAATCTCCATAATTGAGTCCAATTACCATATATCCTGGATCTAATGAATAACCATCAATTTAATATAGAAGAGAAACTTAACCCAGATGTTCACCCTCACATAGTGCATTCTCTTGAGGAATCTCCTCTAACTGTTCTACTCGAGGTAACTCCAAAACCTCCTCTGCAACTTCAGAAGATTCAATAACCATTTGATCTATTAGTTCAATATTATTGTGTGTCCTATCCTTTTCTGAGTCATCAATGACTCCCTCGTCAATGGAAGTAGATTCCACTGCTGCTTCCTGATCAGGCATTATGTTGACTGTACTATCTATCAGAGGGCTCAAAATAATCTCTTCTTCTTCATTGTCCTCATCATCGGCTTCATCATTAGCCTCCTTTTTTCATGATTAAAATGATCTGACTCGGTAGCATCATCCTTTTCAGAGGTGTCCCTGAAAACATTCATATATGCTTCTTATTCTTCTTCGGTGGGGTCAGTATCACTGTCTTTTATAACAGTCTCTCTCCTTGGTAGTTCTTTTGGAGGGATAGATGCTCTAAAAGCTACTGTCCTTACAGGACTGTGAGGTAAATCAGGATCACTCCCATCATCAATGGGGGTGTTCTCTCTTTGAGGGTCCACAGCTCCATCAGCCTCCTCCTCATCAGAATAAACAGTTTCTGGCTCATCAGGCTTCATGCCTGGATCTCTTTTGTCTCTTGGACTGGTTGAATGAGTATTAGGGTCATACATTTCATAAAACATTCCTTCATCATTCACCCACACCTTTTTCCAATTATTCCAGCTAATTTTCATGAACTTGCAAATTAACTTTGATATACAGACATTGTTCTTGGCTACTATCATTTCTTCTTGATTTCCAGCCACACCCTTTACCTTTAGCATAACTGATATAATATTTGCATTGAATAAGGCATTGGACTTTGAGCTTGCCTTGGTCATATCTTCAAATTGTGCCATCAGTAACCTACATAGGTTAATCTTCTTTCTATGCTTCAGTAAGTACATCTGGAATATGTCTTGGTACTTCAATACAGCAAAGTCCTCTCTCCTCGGACTAAGTACATGCTGAATGAATTTGAATAAGAGCATGTATTCTCCATTCATCTCAGCTACTATGATCCTTATTTATTTTCCATCTCCTGTCAGTTCTTCCCGATCTTTTTCATACTCCAAAACAACACTTTCTGGAGGAGCTACCCCAGAGTAGTAGTCATATATTCCTTCATGAAGAACTCTCAGACAGGCACCCACTCACCAGATGGGAAACTAAATTCATTTCCATTGACTCTGGATATTAGCTTATGCACATCCTCTTCCTCTTCGAACATCAGATATTCATAGAATTATTTCACAAGCTTCAGGTAGTAAGGCCCATTGTTGTTGGCAAAGAATTCGGTCCATCCTTGGGCATCTAGTACACTCTATACTAATGACTTGCTCAATAGCAGCCATTCTTCACTTAATTCATTCTCAGCAAAGATTTGTCTCTTGGTTAGATGCGGGATTACAGGTCCTGATGGGGTGTTACTGGTGCCACTAGATTCGGATCGAGTTCTCTTAGGCCTTAGCGCATACTTGTTGACGGTCGGGGGTCGCTTTGTTTTGTCCATAGAGATTGAGAGAGGATCGAAGGATCTGGTGAAGGGTTACGGTATAGGAATTTCGATAGCAAGGTTCGAGATTGAGAGAGGAGGGCGGATTGAGATATGTTCATTGCCTTTGATTTTATCATTTAGGGATTAAAACAAAACAAAATAGAAATAATAAAAAGAAATAAAACGGTTCAAATTCCCGAAAAAATAAAAACAAACTGCGAGGTAACCAACAGTGAGATGCATCAGTGAGGTATAATAGTGAGGTTCGACTGTGAGACATAACTGTGAGGTTAGATTGTGAGGTCTAACTGTGAGGTTCAACTGTGAGGTCTAACTGTGAGGTCTGACTGTGCTGAAATTAATCATACCTAACTCATGTTTGATGTTATTTAACCTCTCAAAATTCAAAGGCTTTGTGAATATATTATCCAATTGATGTTGAGTTCCAATTAATTCAAGACTAATATCACCCTTTTCATAATGATCCCCCAAAAGGTGATGTATCACATCAATATGCTTTGTCCTAGAATGAGATACTAGATTTTTGGAAATGTTAATAGAACTTGTATTGTCAAATTTTATAGAGACATGTTTGAATTGATATCCATAGTTTAGAAAAGTGTGTTTCATCCATAGAATTTGAGCACAACAACTACCAGTAGCTATGTACTCAGCTTCGGTAGTAGATAATGCAACAGAATTCTACTTCTTACTACACCAAGATACTAGTGACTTGCCTAAAATGTGACATGTCCCAGAGGTGCTTTTTCTATTTAACTTGCAACCGGAAAAATCAGCATCAGAATAACTCAACAAATCCAATGACTATCCTTTTGGATAGAATAATCCTAAGTTGAGAGTATGTTTGAGATATTTAAAAATTCTTTTCACAATAGTTAAATGAGACTCTTTTGGATTGGATTTAAAGAGAGCACACATGCATACACTGAACATGATGACAGGTCTACTAGCTATAAGATGGAGTATACATCATATCATACCTCTGTAGTTGGTTTGATCCACTGGTTCACCAGCTTCATCTGTATCCAACTTACAGGTGGTACTCTTAGGTGTGTCACTAGCTTTACTACCATCCAAAAAAACGTTTCAAAAGGACATTAATATATTTAATTTGATTTAAAACAATGCAATTTTTATTTTGAAAGATCTAAAATCCGAGGAAAAATTTGAGTTCTCCCACTAATCTCATTTCAAAATCATTTTGCATTATTTTTGAAAAATCAACACATAATGAATTATTAGAAGATCCAAAAATAATATCATCCACATAAATTTGTACTATCAAAACATCATTATATATCCATTTAATGAAAAGAGTAGGATCATCTATCCATTTGGTAAAACCTTTTGAAATCATAAAATAGGTGAGCCTATCATACCATGCTCTTGGAACTTGATTTAATCCATACAAAGCTTTAGATTGTTTGAAAACATGATTGGAAAAATGGGGATTCGTAAAACTAGGAGGTTGTTCAACAAAAACATCCTCAACTATGTAACCATTTAGAAAATCACTTTTAACATCCATTTGATAAAGTTTGAAATTCAGATGATCTGCATAGGCAAGTAGTATCCTAATATCATCTAACCTAGATATAGGTGCAAAGGTCTCCTCATAGTCTATTCCTTCTTCTTGACTATATCCTTCTGCAACTAGCCTAGAATTGTTTCTAACTATATTCCCAAACTCATCTACTTTGTTTCTAAACACCCATTTAGTGCCTATGGTTAATGTTTCCTTGGGACTTTCCACTAATTCCCAAACTTTGTTTCTTTAAAACTGATTAAATTCTTCTTTCACAACCATTACCCTAAATTCATCATTTATTGCATCATTAATATTTTTGGGTTCAAGATGTGAAAGAAAAGCTTGATGTTCAACCTAGTTTCTTAGAGAAGCTCTAGTTTGTGTTCCTCTATTTAAATCACCTACAAAAACATCTAGAGGATGATTTTAAAGAGTCCTAGTACCTCTAGGAAGGGTTGAACAAGATTCTTCATAGTTGTTTGTTGTTTCAAAATCAGCAGGTATAGATTCTGGAAAATTTCCGGAACTGGATACTTTTACAAGGGATTCATTATTTTTATCATTACGGTTCAAATTTGATAAATCTTCCTTATGATTTTCAATAGAATCTTTAGGATCATGTCGATCAGTCTCATCGAATTTGATATGAAGTGATTATTCCACACATTTGGTTTTATTATTGAACACTCTATAGGCTTTACTTGAAATAGAATAACCCTGGAAAATTCCTTCATCACTTTTGGGAGCACATTTGTCAAGATTATATTTAGTATTAAGAATAAAGACTTCGAAACCAAAAACTCTAAAGTAATTAACCTTAGGATTTCTATTATTCCAATGTATACAAGGGGTCATTTTCTGAAGAAGCCTAATTAAGACTCTATTATTAATGTAACAAGATGTATTTACAACTTTAGCCCAAAAATAAATGTTAAGTCAATAAGGTTTTCCTTATGACTTTTTCATTCCTTCTTGTTTTGAAAATCACAAACACCTTTCATAGGGAAAAATGCTTTCTTAAGGAAAAATGCATTCTTAAGGAAAATTTCATTTATAAGGAAAATTGCTTTCTTAAGGAAAGTTACTTTTATAAGAAAAATCGCTTTTATAAGAAAAATTATCCTTATCTTATTTTCATCCATTTTTTTCTTAAGTATGAGATTCAGATTCATTTCTGTTTTCTCGGATTTGTTTAAAACTTTGATATAAATTATTCTGTTTGAGGATCCGAATTCTGGATAAGAACTGTAAGGAAGTTTCACTCTGGATTCCAGATGAGAACTGTAATAAAGTATCATTCCGAATTCCGGATATGAACTCTGACTAAGTTCTATTCCAGATTCAGGATACGAATTCTTATGAAGTTTGATAATGAATTCTCAATACGAATTCTAATGATTAATTCTCATTACGAATTCTGATGACGAATTCTCATTACGAATTCTGAAGAAGAATTCTCATTACAAATTCCAATGAATAATTCTCATTGAAAATTCTGATGATGAATTCTCATTACGAATTCTGATGATGAATTCCCATTCCGAATTCTCATTCCGAATTCACCTATTAAATAGAATCTGATTATCTTTGTTTTATACACTCTGATTTAATTCAGACTCAGAAAAATATTTTGGTTAGACTCCGAAATTTTATTTTACTTACACTTCTATAATTTGTCTACTCTTTATTATTTTCATTACACTCTGAACATTTACTCTGAAGCGTTCATTCCGAACTTTTAAGTTAAAATTAAAAAGATGTCGTACTTTCAGTTACACTTGTTTTGTTATAAAACGATGTCATCTATTTTTTTATAAACTAACCGTTGTCTAAGGGACACATGTACATGTCCCTCCGATCTTTAAGGAAAATATGACCGTTGGAGAAGGAGCCAACCTTACCTATAAATAGGAGCTCATTTGAAAGAGCTTGATATTGATGACAGATGAACAACTTGGTTTTGTGCATACATGCTGTTGAAGTGATTTCTAGAGAGAGATGATCATATTAACTCTCAAAGATTTGTGCGACTCTGAATGTTGGTGATTACATTCGAGGGCTTCCGGGGATAAGAAGACAGAGGTGCCGCCTACCATGAAGTTCGAGGGCTTCCTTGCTGAGGAAGACAGAGGTCGCCAACTACCTTGATGTTTAGGGCTTGCGGGGATAGCAAGACAGAGACTCCGATCATTGTATCGAGGGCTTAACCTGGTGTGGGTAAGATAGACTTTCTTGAAAGTATAAATCAAGGGACCTTTATCCAAGGTTGTTTGATACCCTTCTCTTTGGGTTAAAAGACTTATATCTTGTTACTTGTAGTTTAACTAATTGTTTTATTTCCGCTGCATTTTGTATTATAAGGAAAGTATAACTTTCTTATACTTTCTTACTTGTACTCTGATTCATTTAGATTCTATACACATTAAGGTAGAATATCACTTTGTAATCATTCTTTATGTTTCATTTTCCGGAACCATATTTCCGGAACCCACTTTCGGAATCTCATTCCAAGTTTGCATTCGGTATTAGAGGTGTTGTGAATTTCCTTAGCTTAACTTTGTTAAACTTAGCCCTTTTATTTTCTTAAGGAAAACATAGTTAATCGTAATAAACTTTAAAGGTTCCAAAGGAATTTTTAAAGTACACAATTCACCCCCCCCCCCCTCTTGTATATTGAGCATCAACATCATTATTTCCATCCTACAATTGGTACCAGAGGAGGTCTCTGAAATACTTATACTCACGAATAAGTTTTTCTGGCTCATTTTATCATTCCGAACTATCTTATTATGACTTTTCCCATTCGGAACTTCTCCATTCCGAACTTTGTTATTATGAATCTATTGCTACTAACAAGTTTGTGTGCCAAAGGCTATTTTAAGTATGGCAGGAATTAATGTTGGTTCGATTGATAATCTAAATCCTACAAGACCACCAATATTTGATGTTAATGACTATGAGTACAGGAGAGATCGAATGAAGACTTTTTTATCAACACTGGAGTAGATAACTTTTTTATGCTTACTGGTGATTATAAAATTCCTGACAAGGAAGTTAGAACTTTCACTAACCAGGAAAAGAAAGAATATCAACTCAATTATAAGGTACGCAATACTCTACTATGTTCAATGACCAGAAATATATATAGCCAAATTTCTTCTTGTGAAGCAGCTAACTGTATCTGGAAGAAGTTAGAGGTTACACACTTTGGGGCTTCTAAAGTGATTGAGACTAGAAGAGCTATGCTTAGAGTTGAGTATCATGGATTCAATTTTCCTTATGGTGAACCTATCTGTAAAGTTCAACAGAGATTTATGACTATCGTCAACAGTCTACAGTCTATGGGAGAAAATGGTTTAGATGATGAAGCTATTGTGGACAAGATAATTGATATTATGCCCAATGAGTGGGAATCCAAGAGAACAGCTATAGATGAGAACAGGAAGGTCACTCAAATTACTCTTGATAAATTATTTGGAACTCTTCTACAACATGAGACTAGAATGAAGAGAGATGCTGACAACATCAAGAAGAAGAATGGAAATGGTATTGTTGCTTTTACAACAACTTCAAATCAGATGAAAGCTAACACTCCTGAGAGAGTAACCAGATCCAAGTCTAAGAAATTTATTTTCCAATCCGAATCTAGTGAAAGTGAAGTCTCAGAAAATGAACTAGCAAATCTTTCTCGAAGGATGAACAAGATAGTTGGCCAAAGGAATTTCCAATCTAAGTATAAGAAAAAGGACAGGAAAGATTAGAAAGATGGAGAAGTTACTTGTTATGAATGCAAAAGAGCTGGACATATTAGACCAGATTACCCTATGCTCAGAAAAAAGAAAGAAAAGAAAGGCATTCAGACAAGAAAATAAAAAGGTATTACAAATCTAAAGCTAAGAAAGTTATGAAAGCTAATGACACCTGGAGTTCCAGTGGTGGTGACTCTTCATATGAAACTTCTGATTATGAATCTTCAGGACAGAAGAATCCTGGTCTTATATCCAGATTACCTATTAATAATCATTGTTTTATGGCTAAGGTACATAATGCTGAATCATTGAACAATGTTTCTTTAAATTCTAATGATAGTAAGTATTATAACTCTTCTGATGAATAATCATCTTCTGATGAGGAAAATACTTTACCTACTTATGAAGAAGTCTCTAGGTTTGCTGAACTTCTTGAGATTGAGAATTCCAAACTCAATAAGAAACTTGATAAGGCAAACTCTAGGAATTTTATTCATTCAAAAGAGATATCAGATCTTTCTAAAGATCTTAATAAGAAAAATGCTGATTTTGAAAGTATTTCAAAAAATCTTGAGGAAGTAAGTTCTGAGAAGAACAAACATTCTAAAGAGTTAGAAAAAGTAATTTCTAAGAAAATTGTTTTCGAGCCTAACTCTAGTTCAAAAACTAATGATTTTGAGGATAAAAACTTGGTTGTAAAACTCAAGTCCGAAATTTTTTCCTTAAATAAGTGTTTATCAAACTTTACCCATGGTAAGGAAAATTTTGATAAAATGTATTCTCAAATATGACCTTTAAGAAATAAATCCGGATTTGGTTATACCCATGCAAAACCTATTTTCAGTAACAATTATTTTGTTCCTCAAAGTGCCCCATTTTGTACCAAGTGTCAATGTGGTGGTCACTGGGTAATGAATTGTTCCTTAAAAGAAACCCAATCTCTAGGATTTCAAAAAGCTTACTTTTCTAAGAAAATTTCGGTTCCTAAAATTTTATTGTCTGGAAATCTCATATCCAAACATGTTTGGATTCTGAAAATCTAATTTTCATCATGATTTCTGTAAAATAAAGAGAGTACCAGCAACAATATATGGTACATGGAGAGTGGATGTTCCCGACACATGACTCGTAACAAAAGAATTTTCAAAAAGATTATCAAAATGAAAGGAGGAAAGGTAACTTTCGAAGATAATGCTAAGGGAGAGATTGTTGTTATTGGTAATATTATTCTTCTCGGTAAAACCTTCATTTCAAATGTTTTTTTTGTTAAAGGTCTTAAGCACAACCTCATTAGCATAATTCAGTTATGTGACGAAGGTTACCTTGTGAATTTTAGGAATGAAAAGTGATTAGTTCACAATTCCAAGGAAAAATTTATTCTCTTAGCCAATAGGCATGAGAATGTTTACACTCTGAATTTAGAAGACCTCAAAAGCCAAGATTTACCTTGCCTAAGTGCAATGGTAGATCATTCTTGGTTATGGAATAGAAGACTAGGTCACTTTAACCTTAGGAACCTATGTAAACTCTCTAAGAAGAAACTAGTTAAGGATCTACCGGAGCATACATTTGATTCTTCTAATGTTTGTGATCCTTGTCCATATGGCAAGAAACATAAGCCTAGTTTTAACTCAATTGGTTAACTCTCAACAACCGATGAATTACAGTTAGTGCACATGGATCTTTTTGGTCCAACACAAACTGGAATTATTGGAGACAAATACTATGTGTTAGTTCTAGTTTATGATTACACAAGATTTACTTAGGTCTATTTTCTAGCAAAGAAGTCTGAAGCTTTTTCCTATTTCAAAAGTTTTAGAGCTCAAGTTAAAAATGAGAAAAACCCTCCATTGAAAACTATTCATAGTGATCATGGAGGAGAATTTCAAAATTCTGATTTGGAAACTTTTTGTAGTAAGAAAGGTATTACTCACAATTTTCAGCACCTATAACTCCTCAACAGAATGGTGTAGTTGAAAGAAGAAATAGAATTTTTCAAGAGATAACTAGAACCATGTTGAGTGAATATTCTATAGCTATACATTTCTGGGCTGAAGCTGTAAGTACTGCTTGTTATACTATAAATCGAGTTCTGATTAGACCTTTTCTTAATAAAACTCCTTATGAGTTATGGAATGGTAGAAAAACAAGACTTTCCTACTTCAATGTTTTTGGTTGCAAAGTATTCATTTTGAATACTAAAGATAACTTACAGAAATTCGCACCAAAATCTGATGAAGGAATTTTCATAGGATATTCCACAACCTCTAAGGCTTATAGAGTTTTTAATAAAAATACTTGTACTGTTGAAGAAAGAGTACATGTAAGATTTGATGAGTCAGATCCTTTTGTTTTCAAACCATCCCTACCTTCTTCCTCGGATGTGTTTTCAAAAACTGATTGTCAACCTTTGATAGAAAAATCTTCTGATAATGATGATGTTCTAGAAGATACTTCTGAAACATTTACCCCAGAATACTTTCTAACCTATGTTGATTAACAGGTTTTACAAAACCCAAATCAGGTGTTTCTTAAGAATCATCCCAGTGATTGTATCATTGGTGATGTAAATCAACCTGTAAGGACTAGAAGTTCCATAATAAATGAAGTAGAACATCTAACATTTCTTTCCCAATTAGAACCTAAAAGCACTACTGAAGCATTAGCTGATGATGATTGGATTAAAGCCATGGAAGATGAACTAAATGAATTTGAAAGGAATAATGTCGGGACCTTGGTTGAAAGAACTAAGGAAACTTCTGTTATTGGAGTAAAATAGGTTTTCAGAAATAAATGTGATGAAAATGGAATCATAGTTAGAAATAAAGCTAGACTTGTTGCTAAAGTCTATAATCAGCAAGAAGGAATAGACTATGAAGAAACCTATGCTCCAGTAGCTAGACTTGAATCTATCCGTAATCTACTTGCCTTTTCCGCATTCTTTAATTTTAAACTTTTCCAAATGGATGTGAAATTTGCTTTTCGTAACGGTTATGTTCAAGAGGATGTTTTTGTTGAACAACCTCCTGGATTTGAAGATACAAAACATCCTGATCATGTTTTTAGACATACCAAAGCTTTGTATGGTCTTAAACAAGCCCCACGAGCATGGTATGATAAACTTACTGGATTTTTGTTTCAAAATAACTATGTTAAGGGAAATGCAGATCCAATCCTTTTTATAAAGAAAGATAGGAGAAATGTTTTTATTGTTCAAATTTATGTTGATGACATCATATTTGGTTCAACTCAACAATCATTGACCGACTCTTTCGCAAGTCTAATGAAATCTGAGTTTGAAATGAGTATGATTGGTGAGTTAACTTTTTTCCTTGGTATTCAAATTTCTCAAAAACCAAAAGGAACCTACATATCTCAACATAAGTATATTAAATATCTTCTTAAAAAGTATGGTTATGAAAACACTAAGAGTATAAGTAATCCTATTGGTACCTCAAACTCTTTAGATCTTGATGAAGCTGGGAAACCAGTAGATCAAACATCTTTTAGAGGTATGATAGGAAGCCTACTATACTTAACAGCTAGTCGACCAGACTTAATGTTTTCAGTATGCTTATGTGCAAGATATCAATCCAATCCTAAGGAATCACACTTAAAGGCAGTAAAAAGAATTTTTCGCTACCTTAAGGGAACCATGAATCTAGGATTATTTTATACTTCTGGAAATGATTTTGTTCTTTAATGCTTTTCGGATGCTGAATTTGGTGGATGTAGAATGGATAGAAAATGTACATCTGGAACGTGTCACTTCTTAGGAGATTCATTAGTTTCTTGGTCCTGCAAGAAGCAACATTCTGTAACACTTTCCACTGCTGAAGTTGAATATGTTGCAGCTGGAAGTTGTTGTGCTCAAGTGTTGTGGATGCAACACACACTCACAGACTATGGCTTGAGTTTTACCAAAACTCAAATTTTGTGTGATAACACAAGTGCCATTGCCCTTAGTAAGAACCCTGCACATCAATCCCTTGCAAAACACATAGATATTAGGCATCACTTTCTTAGGGATCACACACTTAAAGGAGATATTATTCTTCAGTTTATCGGAACGCAAGATCTACTTGCTGATATTTTCACAAAATCTTTGCCTTCTGATAGATTTGAATATATTAAATAGAATTTAAGAATGATAACCATAATGTAATCCTCCTTAAGTAACTTTCTGTTGAAAAAACTCTCCTTATAGCAATAAACTCCTTTTCATAGGGGGAGTACATCTGATTGTTAGATTAACCAAATTTTTCAAAATTTGTTTTCAAACTTTTCGGAACTACAATTGCGGAATGGAATTTCTGGAACTACAATTTTCCAAAATGGAAATTTTCATAAAGAATACTTCTGGAATGGATGTATTAGTATTAAAAACATACGTAATGGAAAATTTCGTACTGGTATTTTCATAACAAAATTTTCGTACTGTGTTTTTTGTAATGAGTGTTCCGTAATGAGTTTTTCATACTATGCTTATTTTCCGAAGCAAAGTTTTTGTGATATCAGTCTTCTCATAATAAAGTTTTTTTGTAGTCTTTATTATATTAACCATTACGAATAATCCTCCTAATCCAATCTGAAATTTATGATTACCTTACTCAAGTTTTTTTAGTCATATTTTACTTGCTGGAATTTTCTTGTATTATGTTTTCGGATTATAGTTTTCTAAATTCCGTGTTTGAATAAAAACCTCAAAAAGATCGGATTCAAGTTTTCAACTGTCAGATCTGATCTCAGCTTCTCCCAACCATTAGATCAACCATAGAATCTGAACCGTAATCTCATTGCCTATATAAAGGGGACCCAAATACTCATCCCACATCGATCTCAAGCTCTCACGTCCCAAATCTCTAACTCTCTATTTTAAAGTCGTTATGAACTTCAGATTTCTCCATTCTGAACTTCCCAGAGGACTTCAGATCCAAATGTCTGCGGAGTTAGTGTCTCAAGAAATGTCATCCACTAAGCCTATTTCACAATGGTTAGTTTACAGAGAAAGGTTAGTCCATCCGGATTTCTTCAACAACTATGATTCTCTTATTTCGAAGAACATTAAGTTGAATGGATGGAAAGATATTGTTGTATCCAAACCGGGGAATCAAGATGATGTATTTTTGGAGTTACTTGTTGAGTTATATGAATCAGTTTCCTTCTTTCAGGAAGATAATAGGGAGAAATTATCTTTTAAGTCTTATGGTAAGACTTACAAACATTCTTATACCAAGGTAGCAAGCTTGGTAGGGCTGTCCTATGAAGGAGAAGCCGAGTTTATATCTCATGTGTTGACAGACTCTAAGGGTAGCTTCAATAAGGAAAAAGCCTTAGAAACTATCGGACTGGATGATGAAAAGGCTCCGAAGATTGCATGGTTATCCACAAATTTCCGGATTCTAGAGTTGTGGGTGTAAGGGCTTATCGTACCAAGGAAAGGTGATAAAGACAGCTTGAAGAAGAGTGAGATCTGCATCTTAGATTTCCTGATAAATCTAAAGAAGTTTATCTTCATGAGGCACATTCTTATAACCATTGAGAATCTTAATAAAGGAAATCTCAGAGCCCAGATCGTAATGTACCCAGCAATTTTATCGAGATTGATAGTTCGTTGCCTTGAATCTTTCAAGGAAGCTTGCAGATCTAAGCCAAGGGTTTGCAAAATATTGTTGGTCAGTGATGATACCCTTAAGAGGATGGATGTGTCCTTCAACAAGGAGACAGGTGAGTTCTCCGATCTACCTAATCAAGAAGAAGTGACTTCGAAGGCTGCTGAACTGGAATCATCTAAACCAGTAAAGAAGAGAATGTTGAAGGAAGTTGCAGCTGAAGTTGAAGATCATAAATCTAAGGAAGCTCAAACCGCACCTCACAAACCAAAGAAGAATAAATCCTTCCCTGGTGAGGTTGTTTTGAAGTGGAGAGCAGGTAAAGAGAAAAGGAAAGAAGGGGATCCACAGTTCGGATTGGACCCTGCGGAAGCTAAGTCATTAATGGAGAGAACTGCTGATGAGCTTCAAAAACAAGTAAAGGAAAAGAAGCACAAGAAGAAGATGTCAGAAGTCGAGGCAGTCCAAGCGTTGTAAAAGTTTAATGAGATGGTATCCGGAAGCATTCCAGTTCCGAGATCTTTCTCCTTGGAATCTCTACCTGAGACTCCAGGAAGAAACCTTGATTTTCCGAAAGAGGTTACAACCGAACAAGTTGAGCAACTCGAGCAGGTTCAACAAGTGAAAGAGGAAGAACAAGTTTCTGAAGCAAGTGGTGAAACAAGAGACTTATTTAAAGAAGTAGATGAGTATAAGGGGTCTCCTTCGGAAAACCTGTCACTCCGAACATCAGTGGCTGAATCCTCTAAGTTAGTAACTCCAGAGAAGGATAATAATGAGGAAGATGTTGTTAAAAAAGTTAGTTGATGATATTGTTCAAGTGTCTACTGGTGAGCAGAAAACCCCTGATCAAGAATCGATTCTGAAAAAAGACAAGGGAAAGCAACTCCTTGTTGAGACTCCAAAATCAGTGGCTTGAAAGAAAAGAGAATATGGTGATTTGTCTAAAAGGAAGTTGGAGCTTATTGAGGAAGAAAACTCTCCAACCAATGTTTCAGATTCGGATTCATCCTCTGTGGGGCATGACTTTGTTGTCCAGTCTTTAAAGAAGTTGGTGGGATCCATTCCAACATTCTCTAGTATTGATTCAAGATGTCATATGCTCCAACATGCTTTAAATCAGAAACCTGACGTCGAAGAAGACTGTTGAAGAGATGAGGTTATTCGATGAGTTTCAAGACAATGTTAAAGATTTTTTCAAGACTGAGGACAGGAAGATAAATGAGCTGACTTCCTCCTTTGAAGAAAAGCTGACAGATGAAAAGAACTTCCGGATTCAAGAAGTTAGAGATCTGAATGGGAAGTTGAATTCTGTTTCTGATAACTGGAAATTTGAAAGGGATCATCGGATTGAGTTTGATCAGAAGATGAAGGATCAGGAAGAGAAGATGAAGGCTCAAGAAGAAAAGATCAAGGATCAGGAAGAAAAGCTGAAAGCCCAGGAAGAAAAGATTGAAGCTCAATCTACAAGAATAATTGTCTTATAGAAGCAATCTGAAGAAGATCATAAAGACCTGAAGAAGATCAAGACTATTCTTAAGGGGCTCATTTCGAAGGAAAAAGATCCAAAATAACCAAATCCGATCTTTTTGTTGTAATATTTTCTTTGTTGTTGAGATTTCAAACCAAATGCGAATTGTGCCTATCGTTTCTTTTGTTGTCATTACTAATATTTCAGGTACTTTGTTTTTTTTCCATTCCCTCAATTTCTTTTTGAAAATCACAAAGGGGGAGAAAGAAAAGATCCTTACGAAAAAGAAGAACTCCAATGAGAGTTTATCAAAGGGGGAGAAGGAAAAGATCCCTAAGGAAAAAAGAACTCTAATAAGAGTTTGTTTAAGGGGGAGTTTTTTCATTTAAGAATACTTTCTTATTCATAATGAAATGCCACTCCGGAAATCTAAGAATACGATCCTTAGAGTTTCAAAGCTTAAGGGGGAGTTAGTCGTATTCATCAATATCCTCAAATAAAAGGGAGATAAGCATTAATGTTTTTCTTTCTTCCTAGAATTTCTTTTTCGTAAGGATGTTTGTGCTTTCCAAAAAGGTGGATATTTTTGAGTCAATAAAGTTTTCCTTATGACCTTTTCATTCCTTCTTGTTTTGAAAATCACAAACACCTTTCTTAAGGAAAAATGCTTTCTTAAGGAAAAATGCTTTCTTAAGGAAAAATGCTTTCTTAAGGAAAACTGCTTTTATAAGGAAAATTGCTTTCTTAAGGAAAGTTGCTTTTATAAAAAAATTCTCTTTTATAAGAAAAATTATCCTTATCTTATTTTCATCCATATTTTTCTTAAGTATGAGATTCGGATTCATTTCTGTTTTCTCGGATTTGTTTAAAACTTTGATATAAAGTATTCTGTTTGAGGATCCGAATTCTGGATAAGAACTGTAAGGAAGTTTCACTCCGGATTCCAGATGAGAACTGTAATAAAGTATCATTCCGAATTCCAGATATGAACTCTGACTAAGTTCTATTCCCGATTCCGGATACAAATTCTTATGAAGTTCGATAACGAATTCTCAATACAAATTCTAATGATTAATTCTCATTACAAATTCTGATGACGAATTCTCATTACGAATTCTGAAGAAGAATTATCATTACGAATTCCAATGAAGAATTCTCATTACAAATTCTGATGATGAATTCTCATTACGAATTCTGATGACGAATTCGCATTCTGAATTCTCATTCAGAATTCACCTATAAAACAAAATCTGATTATCTTTGTTTTATACACTCTGATTTAATTCAGACTCCGAAAAATATTTTGGTTAGACTCTGAAGTTTTATTTTACTTACACTTCTATAATTTTTCTACTCTTTATTATTTTCATTACACTCCGAACATTTACTCCGAAGCGTTCATTCCGAAATTTTGAGTTAAAATTAAAACGATGTCGTACTTTCAGTTACACTTGTTTTGTTATAAAACGATGTCTTCTATTTTGTTATAAACTAACCGTTGTCTATGTGACACCTGTACAGGTACCTCCGATCTTTAAGGAAAATATGACCGTTAGAGAAGGAGCCAACCTTACCTATAAATATGATCTCATTTGAAAGAGCTTGATACTGATGATAGATGAACAACACGGTTTTGTGCATACATGCTATTGAAGTGATTTCTAGAGAGAGAGGCTCTTATTAGCTCTCAACGCTTCGTGCGAATCCGAATGTTAGTGATTACATTCAAGAGCTTCTGGGGATAGGAAGATAGAGGTGCCGACTACCATGAAGTTCGAGGGCTTCCTTGCTGAGGAAGACATAGGTCGCCAACTACCTTGAAGTTGAGGGCTTGCGGGGATATCAAGACAGAGACTCCGATCTTTGTATCGAGGGCTTACCTTGGTGTGGGTAAGACAGACTTTTTTGAAAGTATAAATGAAGGGACCTTTATCCAAGGTTGTTGGATACCCTTCTCTTTGGGTTAAAAGACTTATATCTTGTTACTTGTAGTTTAACTACTTGTTTTATTTCCGCAGCATTTTGTATTATAAGGAAAGTATAACATTCTTATACTTCCATACTTGTACTCTGATTCGTTTAGATTCTATACGCTTTAAGGTATAATCTCACTTTCTAATCATTCGTTAAGTTTCATTTTCTGGAACCATATTTCCGGAACCCACTTTCGGAATCTCATTCCAAGTTTGCATTTGGTATTATAGGTGTTGTGAATTTGCTTAGTTTAACTTTGTTAAACTTAGCCCTTTCCTTTTCTTAAGGAAAACATAGTTAATCGTAATTAACTTTAAAGGTTCCAAAGGAATTTTTAAAGTATAGAATTCACCCCCCCTCTTGTATATTGAGCATCTACATCATTATTTCGATCCTACAATAAATAGGTATGTCATACTCATAAGCATAGTCCTTTCAATTTCTTGAAGGTTCCAATTTCTTCTTTCTACAACATCAATTTGTTGGGGTGTCCTAGGGGTAGAAAAGTTGTGACTATAGCCATTGTATGAGCAGTAAAATTCAAACCTATGATTCTGAAACTCATGCCCATGATCATTTCTTTGGGTTGTAATCTTAAGTCCATTAATGTTTTCTACAGACTTAGAATATTTGACAAAGTAAGAACAAGCTTCACTTTTGTGAGCTAGAAAGTATACCCAAGTATATCTAGAAAAGTCATCTACAAGAACATAAACATAGTTCTTCCCATTTAAACTTGAAAATCTTGATGGTCTAAACAAATCCATGTGAACCAACACATGTGGTTGAGAAGTTGAATCATCTTTAATTTGTTTGAATGAAACATTATGTTGTTTTCCCTTTTGATAGGGATTACACACTTTATCAATTGGGAATTCCAGTTTAGGTAAGTCTCTAACTAAACATTTCTTAGATAGCTTCCTAAGTGAGTGCACATTACATTGTCCTAATCTTCTATGCCACAACCAAGATTCTTATGAAAATCATTTAAACAAGAAACATTTTGTTTCGCTAAATATTTTGAATCAACAGCATACACATTCTCATTTCTACACGGAGAGAAAACTAAATCATTTTTTTAATTAAAAACATTGTATGAATCATTTTCAAATTTTACATTAAGTCCATCATCACATAACTGAGATATACTATGTAAATTATATTTTAATTCATCAAAAAAAAGTACTTTACAAATTAATATTGTATCAGGGTTACCAATCTGGCCTAAGCCGATGATTTTTCCTCTTGCATTGTCACCAAAGGTGACATGCCCACCATCAACTTTAATTATACTCTTAAAACATGAATAGTCTCCTTTCATATGTCTTGAACATCCACTTTCCAAATACCATAGAGTGTTACATGAACTCTTTAAACAAATTCCCTGCAAAATAGATTAAACATGGGATAATTTTGGTACCCAGATCTTCTTGGGTCCAGAAAGGTTAGCCAATAAAACATTGGGAGCCCATATTTTCTTTATAGAATTTCTAAAATATACAAACATATTTTGAGACATAAATACATTGTTCGGTCCATTAGAATAACTTTTCTCAAATGATTTTCCAAAAGTAGCAGTGAATTGTCTAGATTTTGGAAAAAATTTGGTTTTGCTAATATGTCTTTGTCCAGTCTGATATCCTAGACCAGTTGTATATTTTGGAGAAATATGTTTTCCTAGTTACTATGTCAAGGCATCCCTACCAGTAGTGAGCTTCTAAATATCCTTTCTTAATTATTATTTAGATAATTTGAGCTGTGTGTTCTCTTTCAACAATTGATCATTCTTTTCTTTTTCTACACTTAGATCGGTTTTAATGTTACTAGTTAATGCATGTTGTTTCTTCAAATATTTGTATTTATCTTTTAGTTCATTGCAGGTATCTTCTAGTATATTGCAATATTCAAACAGTTCATCCTTAGACATATTTGCATCATTATCTGAGTCACTATTATTTTCAGAATAATAATCATTTAGAATAGATGAAACAGGTACCTCAGATATGTTAGTCATGAAACACATGTTGTCATGATTCTTTTCAGAGTCAGTAGCTGCTGATTCACTTGTGCTATCTTCCGAAGAACTCCAGGTTTCTTTCATGGGTTTCTTGTACTTTTTGTCCTTATATTCATATTTCCTTTTGAATTTTAACTTCGGACAGTAATCCTTGATGTGTCCTTTCCTGTTGTATTCATAGCAGACTATATCATCTTCCTTGTCAGATTTATTCCAATCCTTCTTCCACTTACCTTGTTGATCATATTTACTGTTGTATATTGGATTTTTCAAAAACTATTTCTTCCTATAGAACTTATTAAATCTCCAAGATATTTGAGCCATTTCTTCATCACTGTCTGAATCTGAATCTTCACTAGTTGAACTTACAGTAGGTACATGTATTTTCTCCTTGTATTTGTTCTTTAAAGAAGTATACTTGAATGCTACAGATTTTAATTTTGGTTCATCATCATCTTCTTTGTTCACCTTTAATTCCTCTTCATACATCATTAGTTTACCAATGAATTCCTTAACTGATTTCTTGCAGATGTCACATGACTCTTAGATAGACACAAAAGTGCCTCTCCATATATCAGGCAAACATCTCAATATTCTCATGATCTGCTCATTTTCTGGAACAGATTTTCCTAGTGAACTCATGGTGTTGAAAATCTCATTAAACCTATGATACATATCAGAAATGGGTTCATCAGGTATCATCTTAAAATTATCATATATAATAGTATATGTATTTAGACTCATTTCCATGACATTGGTTGTTACTTCATTAGAAACATCCAAGGTGTCCCAGATTTCATGATCAGTTTTACATGAAGAAATTTGGTTAAATTCATCATCTCCTAAAGATCAGTAAAGGGAATTCATAGCTTTACATGTATTATTATAGTCAGACATTGTAGCATCATCCCAGGTAACTCTAGCAGTTTTGGGAATTTCATATTCTGATTCTATAGCAGACCAAATATCAAAACCAATACCTTCCAAATGAATTTTTCTTTTAATCATCCATTGAGCATAATTCTCACCATTAAATAAAGGTGGACTGTTAGTAGAAGCACCTTCTTGTCTATTGTCCATAACTAGATTTTAGAAAATATATTAAAGAGTGAAAATTTAGAACTAACATAAATTTAAGATATTTAAGTAAAACTAAAATCAGAGTTTGAAAACATACGGTTTGAAAACCTTTTATAACTAAGAATAATCCTCTGATACCAATTATTGTTCGGAGTGGATACTCAAGAGGGGGCTGAATTGAGTTCCAATTAAAATTTCTGTTAAAAACTTTTAGGATTAAAATCCCCCAAATTAGAACATCCCAGTCAATTAAGGCAGTATAGATATAAGTGAGTTAGTGTTCAACAGGTTTCTCAATGGTTGATTACTCCTCAGTTGAATCAGTATGAGAACTAATTAGACTTTTGAAACAAGTTTACTAAACAACTCAGATATACACACTAACCAGAACTAACTATCAGAGTGAATGTAAAAACAGATTTCTGTCTTTGAAAATATAAGCATCGCGGATGGATGTTAAACATAGTAAAGAAAAAATGAACATAACAAATTTAAACAAGTGGTTCACTCTTAAGTCAAGACCTAGTCCTCTCCACTTGGTGATCACCTGTCACCAAGCAATTATATTAAAAGTGATACACAGCCTGTATCGGGCTTTACAACACCTTTCACAAACTATCCAGGTTTTTCAACCTCTACCCCAGTTCTACGTGGGTAAACAAATAAAATACCAAGCCAAACCAGGCTTCTTCCATAGTTATACATGGGAAACAAATGTAAATATAGTTTGGTATAGGGATTTTCAGTATCCCTCAGTTCAAGCATAAGAGTCAGTGTGTGTATCACATACACACTACTCACAAATGTTAAGTATTTAGACACAGTAAAGCTAAAGATAGTAGGGATAAGTGTTGAATGATCTATTGTGTTATCAGATCAGCTCTGGACTCATGAGAATGATTGAAATGAAGCTTTGGTCCTTCTCTGCAGGTTGCCTCCAAAACAGAGTGTCGCAACTTCCAGGTTATGAATTCCAGCTGTAGAGATGATCAGCTTCATGGATATTAATCTCTTTGTGGCACACTACTATAGATTGTACATGGTTCTTTTCAATATATCTTCACAAACTCTTGTTCCTTTTGGATTAGAGCTTGAGAGTTACCTTCTTCTTTCTAGTATGTTTGGGTCCTTTTTTTGTTTCTCTCTTCTGTGTCTTTTATATAGTATCTTGTTTTTTTGTTTTTTTGTCCAGTAGGGGCTGACAAGAGAAATGTTTTAACCACATGTGGTCTTCCTCGTGCATCGTACTATTTCCTAATATCCCTGAAAATATCATTAAATAATTTTAGGTGCATTAATTTTTTCCTGACATGACCGTTATAATAGTATTAATAAAATAGGTAAATAAAATAGTGGAATATCATTAGACTGGTAGAAGAAGCATGTCACACGGTAGACTTTGACTATGATCGTTTCAACTGTGAACTGTACTCATTCAATCTGTAGACATCAACTATAGTCTTTCCATATTTATAATTCAACTTTAGTCTTTTAATGGTAGTTGTTTATTCTTTCTAATAGTGGATCCTCATCAGGGAACTCCATCGGTAGGCTCAACAGTAAACCTTTAACAGTAAGCTTCTTAATTGGTAGTTCTGTAACACCAGACTACTTCAACTGTAACCTTTCCAACTGTAGTCTTGAACATTGAAGTTCTCAACAAAATACTTGAGAAAGAGTCTGATAGTGGACTTCTAGCAAAAACCTTGTTACAGCAGTGACCTTATGACAGTAAATTTTTGTATGTGAGCTTTGATAAGCAGATCATCGGTGGACTTCTGACAGTAACCTTGTACTGGTAGCTTCCAGCAGTGACTGCAAGTCTTCTACAGTGATCTTCTAGCATCAGTGACTTAAGTTGATAGCAAGCTATAACGGTGGCTTTGAACATAAGGCTCTTACTAGTAGCCTTTAAAAGTGAGCTTATATTTAGATAGATATGGACTGTAAGTTGATGCAATAAAGTCATGATTCTTAAGAATATACATTGTTTATAATAAGATAATTGTATATGTAGATTAAAAGCATTAAAGATTGACTTAATATATTATGATCAGTATTTAAACATGATTTGTGATTATTAAAATAGGCGAGTCCAACAATTTGATATATTTATTGTAATTTTATAATTATATAAATATTGAAATATTTTTTTATAATTATATAATAATTTTTTAAAATATTTTTACTTATTTATAATTATAAATATGTAATTTCTTAAATATAGTAAATATACATTTATAAATATATCTACTTATTAAAATTTATATTGAAATATATTTTTATCATTATTATGGATTATATAATCATAAATGCATGAATGTAAAAAATGGGTGATATCGAATAATTTAAAATGAGTTGACATTTGAAATATTAACAAATATATATGTTTTATTAATAATACAAATTATTGAAAAAAATTAAAATATGGATATATGAGAAAATGATGAAGAATACATATTGAATATATTAAAACCTAGTATATAAATATTAATTAATATATACTAAAAAAGGATACATTCCCAAAAATAATAAAAAATTAATTATAACTGAAATATTATTAATAACAAATAAATAATGTTTACGTATTAAAACATAATATATTAAATATATTATGTATAAAATTGAAATTATAAAATGAATATTAAAATCTGAATAAAATACTTATGTTTTAGGTGTGCATGTTTCTATATAATATTTCATTAATTAGGTATGTATTTGTTTATTGGATATTATTATATATATTTATACAATATTGAGATTTTTTTTGGTAATGGCTTGTCCAAAACCACCAATGAACAAAATTTATTAAAAGAATGATTATGAAAGTCTAAATTGCAGGATCATATTACAATCTTTTTCATGGTAGGGAATAAGAGATGTTGGTAGGTCTTCACACCAGGTAACGTATTGATTAACTCCAAAGTTGGCCAAGCCATCATCAAACATTTTTTCTTCATGATAAACATGTGTGATGATGTAGTACAGGTCAGTGAGAAAACGGTTGCGTTCCATCCAACAGGTAGTAATCAACCATGATATATGAGTACGCCTTTCCAAATTTCTTGGACTATGGTTGTCAATTTATGTTAAATCCAATGTTTGTTCCAACCATACACCATGGAAAAATTAATTTCATGAATCAAGCCCATCATCTCAGCTTTGAGGGAAGAGGCAGTGCCACAATGTCCCATGAAGCATCCCAGAATTTGTCCTAGGTGGTTCCTGAAAATAGCACCATACCCTGTGGGACCCGGATTTCCCTTGGAGGCTCCATCTATGTTGATTTTGATCAATATAGGGAGAGGAGCTCTCAAAAACGCCTTCATAGTGTGGTGTGGTTGACCAAAGGTGTCGTTGATCCATAGACATTTTAGTATTCCATAGTTGTGCATGGTATTGTGGAAATGACCATACTGAATCAATGCAGCTTCTTATATGGAAATATGGATCCAGGTATGACATGTATTAAGATGGAGTGAGTAGTTTTTAAGAATAATTTTGTTCCGATCCTACCAGATCACATGGTGATTTTCAGAAACTGCCATAAGGAAATGGTTTCTAATTTGTTGGGACCCATGAAACTTTACACATTTCATAAGTTGATTTTTGACTGATTCAAGAATCATCCATGTTCAATCAAATATGTCAAAAATATAGTTCTAGAGTGGAGAGGTAGTATAATAGGAAAGGAATAGGTGGTTAGCATCTTCTCTATGTTGATTACAGATTTTACTTTTAGATAAAAGGTGAAATCCAAACTATTGAAGGCAGATATCAGTGGGATCGTTGTTGTGAGAAAGGCACCAGATGAGATTGAATCTAGAAGGTTTTATCCATGGACTGTTTAAGTGTTTAATCCAGTTGTAATAATTCTCATTATAATGACCCATACATTACATAAATTGTTATTACTTCAAAATTGATGCACACTTATTACAACATATAAAAAAATATGAAAGGACTTTATAGGTATAGTTTCGTTAGAAATTGGGAAACATAAAAAACTGGTTCATAAATTATCTACATTGTCTCCCATTTATTTCATCATATCTAGAATCCATTTTTGGTATATCCTACTTAATACCCTTCTTCTTGACCTGGGAAAATAAAAACATACAAAAGGGGGAGCTCAAATTCTCATTAAGGGTAAACAAAATAAATATCAATCACATCATATTCATAAGAACATAACATTTTGGAAATATTAACCTGCAAAAGAGATCATAATATCACAACATGGGATAAATCATGGTAGTGAAATGTAATCCCAATAATCATAACTTGAAACTTTGTGTCATACACACATAATCATAGAGAATAATTTCTTAGTAGTCAAGACTCACAACCAAGACTATCTTAGCGAATAATGTCCATTTCTGAACCATGTTCACTCCTCGTTTCAGTCATGTATAACTAAACTGGATTAACCCTCCATTCCAACCATGTCTATCTCATGAGATATAAATCTTTACCCAATGAATTATAGGTAGATATAGCTCCCACCCATCTCAAAATGATACCATTCATATGTGTTCCACAACATCATAAATCATACATCATAGCATAACCCATGTAATAAAAATGGGATTCTTAAACATCATGCCGTCATAACATAAATCATATATGATAAAAGGACTTCATAAAAATAATTCCATCATAACATAATAAAATAAATGTAAAAATAGGGATAGACTAATAAACCTATATTATATTAGATGGAAACTAATTTATATAAAATTCTTGAACTCTATTCATGAGTAAAATAACCTTTCTACTTCAAAAACTTATTTCCTTTCTTAACATGTCATAAAATTTAAAACTAAAAAAAGATGATTTAAAATAAACATGAAAACATATAAAGGAAGATTTATGGAAATAATGTTATATTAAATCATAAAAATCCATTCAATCTGTATAAGTTAAAAAAACATTCTTCTCGTACATTGGCCAGAAAAGTCAAAAAGTACCTCGTACTCAAAACGACAAAAGATTCCTTTCATATCATTTACTAAAAACTCACCAATAGGTAAAATTGGATTTAAACAATTTTATTAGGATAGAAATAATATTACATATTATTGAAACATGGATGTGGATGGTAAATATTCCCCAGTAAATTCTGAAGTATAAACAATCTCGGATAAAAATGAGATTGCGATATTTTCCCTTACCTTATGTCTGATTTGCCTCGTACATGTTCGAACCTCCTGTATAATGATTTAAATAATGTTAGTGACTTATTCCAAAATCTTACTCATTGTTATGATATCATATATGGTCATATTCTTTGCTTCATATTTTTAGTATTTCATTGTTACTTGTTATTCGGGTGTTTATTGCTTTTTGTTCTTATGCGTGTTTTCTCGAATAAATTATTATTCTTATTTTCAGGTTATAGATACCTAATTTCCAAAATGGTATTATTGTAATATATATCATATTTATTCATTCAATTAATTTATATAGTCTTTATGTATTGATGATCATGTAGAACGAGTCGCATCACATCATGGAGAGGGTAGGCCGTACGTACGCACAAGTGATGATATCGTTCCCATGATAGTGGAATTGTATTTAAGTGTATGTATACTATTTAAGAATCAAAATCACATTACAATAATCATATATAGTTATTCTATACACCATTATACCCATCCAAGTAAGGTGGTGGTGGAAAACAGATTACACCACGGCGTGGAGACGGTATTTCGTACGAACGCATGTGCGGTGATTTCATTTTCTATAGGATGGATAAGAGGTGAAATAGGGTTGTTTATTATTTATAATAACACATAAGTATATTAGTGATACTGAATTTATTACTTTATAAAGAAACAACTAACTAAGAGGAAGTAGAAGAAGAAATAAAGTTGAAGGAATCGGTAACGGACATTACCTCTTCTTTGAAGTCACTCTTCTTAACCTCCTCTTAGGGCACTAAATATGGACTTTGAAGAAGACCAGGACCTCTAGGATGTTTCTAGGGAAGTTTAGAAGATAAATTGGCCGGTTTTGGCCGAGAATGAAGGCTCAAAATGGTGTGAGGATGAGAGGGAGGATGTGCCCTTTTATAAGGGAGGAGAAGGGCACCTTAGGAAAAACATAAAATATTATTTTATTATAAAGAAATATTCAGTTTTAAATAGCTCCAAATTGATTTATTTCGAATATAAGGTTGTGATGGGTCTAAATAATCGCAACCTATAGATTTTAGAGAAGTTTATGTTAATAGTTGAATCATATCATTTAGATTTAACTATAAGTTAAATAATTTAACTTTTTCCGTGCCTTCTTGTTTTCTTACACTACATGGTTAATAAACATACTAAAACAATCCAAACTAACCCCAAGTCGTTAATTATTAATATATATAACCATATATAAGTCATTTGGCTGAACCTTATATTTTTAGGAATAAAATAACATTTAAAAATATAATATTTGTTTTAAAAACTATTTTATGTCAATTTTGACACTATTTGGTAAAAGATTTTGTTGAAACTGATAACATCATTATTAGTTCAAAAAAGATAATTAAATCAATACTAATATATCATATTAAACTATAAAATTAGTTTAATTCTAAAAAAGTCTCAAATTATATTTATTTGGGTATTCATAATATCAATAATGTTAATATTTCCTTAATAAGGTAATTACTGCATCATCAATGTGTCATAAATAAATTAAATTATTTAACGTATAAAAATTAGAAATAAAATACCATTATGTAGGAACATTTTTTAGATTTCTAATGAATATTAATAGTGGAATTTATCTTATTTATAACCCTATATTAAAAATGTTTTAGTTATTAAACTTTGATTTTAACTATTTTAACTCTTCTTTAAATTAAATAATATTAAATATCCTAATCTAATCCAGGTGGACCTAAATGGTCATATTTTATTCCTAAGGTTTTTTGGGTCAAATTAAACTTATCTAATAGAATTAGGACATGTGTTATGGTAATAATAATATCATCTTTACGATTAATTACCCTATTTACTTTTAACCGTGGTAAATAAAAGTAAAACGTCACTATTCACTAAAAATTATTTTTATCTTATTGAACCAAATTTTACTCCTTGATATCAACCATGTCTCTTGGAGATTCGAAATTTTACTAACAGAAGCGGTAAAATTCAGTTTTATGTAAATTTTCAAACTCTCCTAGGAGGTGGGTAAAAGACGGTGAAAAGTTCAATAAAAATTTTATATATCTAAAATTATTATAAAATTACTCAAATGAATTAATTTTAAATTATATAAGTATTATGTATCAATTTTTTCCTAAAATAAATTTAAATAAAATAAATAATTATTTAAATAAAAAGTCGGTTTTTAAATAGTAACTCAGTGTTTTCACTATTCATCAAAAATTGAATTTTTTCAGTAAAATACCAAATATTCACCCTAGGCTAATTTTGATATTACGAATCCAAAAATGATGTCCATTTTGAATGATAAAATATATAAAATTTCAAAAAGTGGGTATTACTATTCGAAATAACTAGTTTTAATAATAGCATATCGTTGTTTAGTGAAACTCAGTATTGCGTACAATTCAAGCTATCGAGGAAGGTTGTAGTTGCTTGTAAAGAAAGCCAAGATAGTGTTGTGTGTAGTGAATGATTCCTTTGATGATGTATATAACAAAAAAAAACAAAATATTTCTCATAAAAATCTTGGGTGTTACATTCTACCCCTCTTAAAATGAATTTCTCCCTCAAAATTAGTCACTTTGTAACAAACAGATGAGGATACCTATCCCTCATCATATCCTCAAGCTCATATGTAGCTTCTTCTAATTGGTGGTTCCTCCATAAAACTTTAACCAAGCGAGTATTCTTGTTCCGTAGGACTTTTTCGCCACGATCCAGAATCTCTATCGGCTATTCTTCATAAGAAAGATCTTGCTCCAGTGGTACAACTTCTAAGATGAGTACATGTGAAGGATTGGGTATGTAGTTTCTCAGGAGAGATACATGGATCACATCGTGAACTTGAGAGAGATTTGGTGGAAGCACCAATCAGTAAGATTCCTTCCCAACACGATCCAATATTTCGAATGAACCGATATACCTAGGGCTGAACTTTCCCTTCTTTCAAATCTCATTACTCTCTTACAAAGAGATATTATTAAGAACACTTTATCACCCACTTCAAACTCTAGGTCTTTTCTTCGGTTTTCGGCATAACGTTTTTGTAAACTCTGAGCTGCTCTTAAGTGTTTTTGAATATATCTGACCTTTTCTACCATCTCATCATCAAGATCAGGTCCTAATAGCTTTCTTTCCCAAACTTCATCCCAACAAGTTTGAGTCATGAATTTCTTTCCATAAGGAGCTTCATAAGGATCCATATGAATACTGGAGTGAAAGCTATTATTATATGAAATGTTCACCAAAGGTAGGTTTTGATCCCAACCACCATTGAAATCCATAGAGAAACCTCTTAACATATCTTCTAGAGTTTGAATTGTCCTCTCAAACTGACCGTCTGTCTGAGGATGATAGGCAGTGCTAAAACTCAACTCTATATCCAGATTATACTGAAGACATCTCCAAAACATCGAGGTAAACCTCGGATCCCGATCAGATATAATGGAATGTGGTACTCCATGAAATCTTACCACTTACTTTACATATATCCTGGAAAGCTGTTAAAGAGAAAAATCCTCTCTAATAACAATGAAGTGTCCCGACTTTGTAAGACGATCAACTATGACCCAGATAGCATTATTAACATTGGATGTTTTAGGTAGTCCGGTGAAAAAGTCCATAGTGATGTTTTCCCATTTAAATTACAGCATGGGTAATAGTTGTAACATCCCCTTAGACTTCTGTCTCTCAACATTAACTTGCTGAAAAACCAAGCATCGAGAGACATATTCAACATCATCTTCTTTCATTCCATCCCACCATAATTACTCTTTCAGGTCCTTATACATCTTCGTGCTTCAAGGATGAATAAAGAATGAATAACTATGAGCCTCATCCAGCATCTCCTTCTTTAATTCCAGGATGGGAGTAACACAAACCCGATTCCTAAACCTTATTATCCCATCACAATCAAGGTTGAATTCTGGAACATTTCTCACCTTCTTTTGAAACTCTACATCTTCATTATGTTCCTCTTTAATGTTCACATGTATAGATGTTTGAACATTCATCTGAGAAAGATAATATTTTTCCCCTTCCATTATAATTCCAAGATTCATCCGTTGTAAATCCATAAATATTGGATCTTATTTGTTATCCTCATCATGGATAAGATAGCATGGTCTTGTCGACTTAATGCAGCTGCCACCTTGTTTACTTTCCCGGGGTGATAATGAATTGAGAATTCGTAATCCATAATCAGATCCAACCATCTTATTTGGTTCATATTCAGCTCCTTTTGTTTGAAAATATACTTTAAAATTTATGATCATTATAAATATCACACCTTTCACCATAAAGATAATGCCTCAAAATTTTTAATGCAAATATTACCACAGCTAACTCCAAATCATGAGTTGGGTAATTTTGCTCATGGATTTTCAACTATCGTGAGGCATAAGCTATCACCATATCTTTTTTCATGAGAACACACCCCAATACATTCTTGTATGCATCACTTTAGATCACAATCCTTTCTCCACTACAAGGCAGTGTGATCACAAGTTCACTGGATAATCTTCTTTTTACCACCTTGAAATCCACTTCACATTCCTCTGTCCATACAAACTTAACTACTTTCCGAGTCAATTTGGTGACTGGGTTAGATGATTGTGAAAAATCATTCAAAAAACGTTGATAATATCCAGCCATACCAAGAAGACTTCGGATCTCAGTTACTATTGTTGGTCTCGACCATCTTTCAATACCCTCTTTTTTTCTGGATCCATAGATATACCCTCTTTTGAGATTATTTGACCCAAAAATTGAACTATTTTAAGCCAAAACTAATACTTGGTAAATTTGGCATAAAGATTCTCCTTTCTCAGGGTCTTCAATACAATTCTCAAGTTTCTTCATGTTCTTCCTTGCTCTTTGAATAGACCAAAATATCATCTATAAAAACTACCACAAACTGATCATGTTAGTCTCTAAAGACTCTATTCATTAGATCCATGATGATAGAAGGGGAATTAGTAAGACCAAATGGAATCTCTATAAATTCATATTGTCCATACATTTTACGGAAAGTCGTGTTTGGTATATCCTCCCTTTTGACCCTTAATTGATGATACCCAGAACGAAGATCAATCTTGGAAAAGTATTGAGCTCTGCATGGTTCATTAAATAAGTCATCAATGGGTGGGAGTGGATATTTGTTCTTGATAGTGATCTTGTTATGTTCTTGATAATCAATGCAGAGTCTCATTGATCCATATTTATTCTTAGAAAATAGAACAATACTCCACAAGTTGATGCAATAGGGTGTATGAATCCCTTATCAAGATTCTCTTGGAGTTGCTTCTTCAATTCCGGCAACTCAATTGGGGCCATTCTATAAGGTGTCTTTGAAATAGGTAAAGCACCCGGTACGATTTCTATTGAAAAATCAACATCACGATTTGGTGGAAGACCAGGAAATTCCTCCGGAAAGACATCATCAAACTCTCGTATAATGGGTATATTATAAATCCTGAGTTTCTCTCCAACCATTTCAGATAAATAACCTTCATTTAGTGGAATCAAGACCCACATGATGGAAGAAATTTCCACTGGAAGGTTATGTTCATCCTTGCTTCGATAGATGATCATAGATTGATCTAGAATATGAAATGTGACTTCCCTTCTATGGAAATTGATATGAGCTCCATATAAGGAAAGCCAATCCATGCTAAGAATCACATCTACATCCATTACAGGAAGGATCCCAATATTTGCAGGAAGCACTTTCAAACAAACTTCAGTCAGAGAAGAATTGTAAACTTTTGATGCGACTATTGTGCCATTAGGGGTTGTCACAGCTAACTCAACATCTAATTGTTGAGGTAATACAGAGATACCCTTAGAAAATTCATCAGAAATAAAATAGTGGGTGGATCCAAAATCAAATAAAACATTTGCTACTTCAAAGTGGATGGTAAGTGTACCTTTCACCACTTCGTTATCATACTCCACATCGTTGATTGAAATTGCATGTGACTTTCCTTTTTCTTTAGCCTTAAGAGTTTGTTGAGGTCGATCATCATCAAAAACCCTTGTATTAGGGAATTCATTGGCATAATTCCCCTTTTTATTTTCACCTGTAACATTGAATTGTAAGGGGTTCACTCTGTATATCCTTTTAATTGTTTGCATCACTAGACATCTTCTTCCCATCATTGCAGCATTCAAATTCCCGATGACCTTCTTTTACACATTTGAATCATTTACCTGTCCCTTTAAGACAACTCCCTCCATGTTTCTATCCACACATTGAGAATAAGGGAAAACTCATCTTCTTTTCAGTGTGCTCTTTATATTTCCTTTTGAATTCCATTTTCCTCTTTTTATCAAACACATATGACTGATGGGATACTCCAATCTCCATCTCAACCTTGACTTCACATAAAAGTATTTCCTCATACTTATTGATGTTCCTTATGGTTAACGCCCTTCAAAGACATGGTTTTAAGCCAATAAATAATCGATCGATTTTACTCTCAGGTTGGATAATAATTCTGGAATCATACCTTGTAAGTCTTGTAAAATCTTCTTTGTAGGTACCACCAGATTCATCATCCATTTTCTTCAGTTCAAGAAACTCCGTCTCCGTCTTTGTTCGAATATTACGGGGGAAGTACTTATTGAAAAATTATTTCTTCATCTCGTCCCATTCCATGGACTCAATTTCATCTCTTCGCCTCGTATTCTTGATAAGATTACCTCATTGATCACCTTCACCTTCCAAACGATATACTACTATGATGAATTTATCATGTCAAACATTGAAGAACTAAAAATATCTTTTCAGTAGTACTGATCCATTGTTCGGAAACTAATGGATCAGTAGACCCGCTGAATGAGGGTGGATGCTGCCTCATGAAGGATTCAACAGAATTTTCCTCCTTCCTTTTCTTGTTTAGAAGTATTTCATGATTCATATCTTGAGAAAGTTGTGTGATCATGGCTACAAGATTTTTCATTCCATCTCCCATGACGTTTGGTTGCTCAGGGGGGACAATCATTGCATTGCCCGTCGCATTCAGCATTAACACGGTTCCTTCGGGTTCCATCCAATGACTAAAACCAATAAGCAAAGTGTGAGAAACACTAATAATAATAGTAAAACCACATAATCAAGAATAAAATTTCATGCTTTAGGTCTTATCATAGGTAATTCATGGCCATTTCTAAAACACTAAGATTTTGTCCTATGCTTAGACATATCTTTAGGGTTCTTACTGAGGATTTCACATCCTAGTTTCCAAAGGTTGAATATACCATTCATATGATACCTACTATAATGAACCATACTTTACATACATAGTAATGACTTCAAAATTGAATCACAATTATTAAAACATATAACAAACCATGAATGGATCGTATAGGTATAGTGTCTTTAGAAACATGGAAACATAAACAATTGGGTCATAAATCATCTACACTCTCTCCCATTTATTTCATCATATCTAGAATACCTTTTTGGAATATCCTACTTAATACCCTTCTTCCTAACCTGGGGAAAAGAAAAACACACAAAGGGGTGAGCTCAAATTCTCAGTTAGGGTAAACAAAAGAAATATCAATCACATCATATTCATAAGAACATAACATTTTTGAAATCTTAACATGCCAAAGAGATCATAATATCATAACATGGGATAAATCATGATAGTGAAATTTAATCCCAAAAATCATATCATGAAACTTTTTGGAATACACACATAATCATATAGAATCATTTCTTAGTAGTCAAGGCTTATTTCCAAGACAATCTTAGCGAACAAAGTTCATTTCTGAACCGAGTTCACCCCATGTTTCAGTCCTGTATCACTGAACCGGATTAACATGCCATTCTATGCATGTCTATCTCATGAGATATAAATCATTACCCAATTCATTGGTGATAGATATAGGTCCCACCCATCTTATAATTGTACCATTCTAATGTGTTCCACAAGATCATAAATCATACAACATAGCATAACTCATTTAATGAAAATGGAATTCCTAAACATCATGTCATCATAACATTAAGTATATATGATAAAAGGAATTCACAAAAATAATTCCATCATAACATAATAAAGTCAATGTAAATATAGGGATAGAAACAGAACCCTGTATTTTCTTAGATGGAAAATAATTTTGATAAAATGCTTGAACTCCATTCTTGAAGAAAATATCCTTTCTACTTTAAAAACATACTTCATTTCATAACATGTCCTAAAATGTTAAACTAAAAGATGATGATTAAAAATAAACTTGAAAACATATAAAGGAATCATTATGGAAATAATTTTCTATGAAATCATAAAAATACATTCAAGTCGTATAAATTTAAAAAACATTCTTCTCGTACATTGGCTGGAAAAGTCAAAAATTACCTCGTACTAAAAACGACAAAAGATTCCTTTCATATCTTTTAATAAAAACTGAACAATGGGTAAAATTTGATTTAAAAATTTTTAGGAGGATAGAAATAATATTACATATTAATGAAACATGGATTTGGATGATAAATATTCCCCAGTAAATTCTGAATTATAAAAAATCTCGGATAAAAATGAGATTGCAAGATTTTCCCTTACCATAGGTCCAATTTGCTTCGTACGTGTCTGAACCTCCTTTATAATGATTTAAATAATTTTATTGATTTATTCCATAATATTACTCATTGTTATGATATCATATATGGTCATATTCTTATCTTCGTATTAGTAATATTTCATTGCTACTTGTTATTCGGGTGTTGATTGCTTTTTGTTCTTATGCGTGTTTTGTCGAATAAAGTCTTATCCTAATTTTTAGGTTATAGATTCCTCATTTCCATAATTTTATTAGTGTAATATATATCATATTCATTCATTCATTTAATTTATATAGTCCTTATGCATTGAAGATCATGTATAATGAGTCGCATCACATCGTGGAGACGGTAGGCCAAACGTACGCACGAGCGATGATATCGTTCCAATGATCATGGAATTGTATTTAAGTGTATGTATACTATTTAAGAATAAATATAACTTTACAATAATCATATATATTTATTCTTTACACCATTATACCCATCCAATTAAGGTGGTGGTGGAAAACAGATTACACCACGGCGCGGAGATGGTATTCTGTACGCACGCACACGCGGTGATTTCTTTTTCTGTAGGATGAATAAAAGGTTAAATAGGGTTGATTCATAATTATAACAACATATAAGTATATGAGTGATACTGATGTTATTACTTTATAATGAAACAACTAAAGATGAGTAAGTATAAGAAGAAATAAAGTTGAAAGAATCGGTAACGGACATTACCTCTTCTTTGAAGCTCCTCTTCTTAACCTCCTATTAGGGCACTATAGATGGTCTTTAATGAAAACCAGGACCTCTATGATGTTTCTAGGGAAATGTAGAAGAAACATTGGCTGGTTTTGGCCGAGCTTGATGACTCAATGTGGTGTGAGGAGGAGATGGAGGAGGTTCCCTTTTATAAGGGAGGAGAGGGGAACCTTAGGAAAAACATAAAATATTATTTTCTTATAAAGTCATATACGGTTTTTAATAGCTCAAAATTGATTTATTTCTAATATAAGGTTGGGATTGGTCAAAATACTCTAATACAATTTATTTTAGACAATATTAGGATACTATTTTAACCTTACCATTTTGATTTAACTCTATGTTAAATAATTTAACTTTAATTGTGTCTTCATGATTTTTACACTATATGGTTTATAAACATACTATAACAATCCAAACGAACCCCAAGTTGTTCATTATTAATATATATAACATTATCAAATTCATTTGGCCGAAACATAGATTTTTAGGAATTAAATAACAATAAATAATATAATTTTTGTTTTATAAACTATTTTATGTGAATTTTGACACTATTTGTTAATTGATTTTTGTGAAAAACATAACGACATTATTAGTTCGAAAAAAGTTAATTAAATCAATACTTATATTCCATATTAACCTATACAATTAGTTTAATTCTTAAAATTTATCAAATTACATTTATTTGTGTATTCATAATATCAATTATGTTAATATTTACTTAATAAGGTAATTACTACATCATCATTGTGTCATAAATAAATTAAATTATTTAAAGTCTAAAAATTATATATAAAATACCATTATGTAGGAAATAGTTTTATCTTTATAATGAATATTTATAGTGTAATTTATCTTATTTATAACCCTATATTAAAAATGTATTAGTTATTAAACTTTGATTATAACTATATTAACTCTTCTTTAAAAAAAATAATATTAAATATCCTAATCTAATCCAAGTGGACCTAAATGGTCATCTTTTATTCCTAAGGTTTTTTTTGGTAGAATAAAACTTACCCAATAGAATTACAGAATGTGTTATGGTAATAATAATATCATCTTTACCCTTAATTACCCTATTTACTTTTAACCGTGGTAAATAAAATTAAAAAGTTACTATTCACCAAAAATTATTTTTATATTATTGTACCACATTTTACTCCTTGATATTAACCATTTCTCTCGGATTTTTGAAATTCCACTCACAGAAGCGGTAAAATTAACTTTTATGTAAATTTTCAAACTCCCCTAGGACGTGGGTAAAAGACGGTAAAAAGATCAATAAAATTTTTATATATCTAAAATTATTATAAAATTACTCCAATGAATTACTTTGAACATATATAGGTATTATGTATCAATTTTTACCTAAAATAAATTTAAATAAAATAAATAATTTTTTAAATAAAAAGTCAGTTTTTAAATAGTTACTCAGTGTTTTCACTATTCATCAAAAATTGAAAGATTTCAGAAAAATACCAAAAATTTACCCGAGGCTAATTTCGATATTCTGAATCCAAAAAATAAAGTCCATTTTAAAGGATAAAATTTATAAAATTTTAAAAAGTTGGTATTACTATTCAAAACAACTAGTTTTAATAATAGAATATCGTTGTTTACTGAAACTCTGTATTGCGTACAACGCAAACTATCGAGGAAGGTCGTGATTACATTTTAAGAAAGCCAAGCTATTGTTGTGTGTAGTGAAAGATTATTTGGATGATTTATATAACATAAAAACAAAATATTTCTCATAAAAATCTCGGGCGTTACACACATTGTTACATTACATGGGAGAGTAGTAATTCTCAGAGGTAAACATTCCATTTTGATCCAACTCAAAAATTAAGAAATAATTGATATAAGTGAAAGGGTAGTCACCAATGGGATTAAAAAAAAGTATCTGATAGATGATATTTATGAGAGTTTAGATCATCCTTGATAGAGCTGTTGGTGTTTTAAATAATTTTATTATATAAAATCATAGAAATTAAAGAAATGCCAGTCCAGTTGTCAAGCCATAATTTCATGGAAGAGTCTCTGATGAGCATCCCTCTTGAGTTGTTCATAATCGTAGAGAGGGAGTGTTTGATGGCTGGACATAAGGATGAATTATTAAATCTCAAATTTCCAGTAATAATTTTATCACGAAATATATTTTTGAGAAAAATGAGTGACTCCTATGGGTTGGGAAAGATATTATTTGTAATCCAAGCTTGAAGTGCTTCAATAAAGAATTTTATGTTTTTTATACCAATGCCTCCATTATCAATTGGCTTGCAACAAGTTGACCAAGGGACCATCATGAGTTTTTTTCAAATGAACTACCAGTACAAATGAAATTTTTAATAGCTGTATTCAATTTTTTTTATAAGACTAATGGGCCATTGGTAAACCTTCTTAGAGTAAGCCCTCATAGGGATAATTGTGGATTGGATATGGCATGTCCTACCTTCCATAGAGAATGATTTAACAATCCAAGAGTAAATATGGTTATAAACATGATTAACAATAGTGTCAATGTGTAATGCTTTGGATATACCCCAAAAATGGGGACACCAAGGAAAGTGGTTGGGTGAGAGCCTTCTTTTAGACCCAAATCATTGATAATAAAAAAAATTTATTGGGGGAATTTTCTTTCCAAAAAATATAATGGATTGGTTCAAACATACAGTTTGTCTAGAAAACTCCTCATAATGGGAGAGACTATTATTGACATTAATAATGTTTCAATTGACTCTTTGGAGGGAAAATATGTTTTCATCAGCATATAAAAGGTGAGTGGGAACATTAACATTTCTGGAGACATGAATAGGTTTCAATTTTTTTGTCCCACCTGATGATTGATCAGTCTACTAAGGTATTCTTCTGATATAGAGAATAGAATTTCAGAGAGAGGGTCACCTTGTCTTACGCCTTTCGTGCATTTAAAGTATCCTTTGAAAATGTCATTGATCAAGATGGAGATGGTGGCTGAATTGAAGAGAGTTCTGATCGCATCGATGAAGTTCATACTAAAACCAAAAATTTGACGAACGTTGAATATAAAACTCCAACCCATAGTGTCAAAGGCTTTCATGTTGTCATGTTTAATAGATATGTTCCCTATCTTATTAGTTTTGTTCATGTTGTTAATACATTCAGAAGAAAGAAAGACACAGTATTGAATGGTTCTACCTTTTATAAAGCCAAATTGGTTCGATGAAACAATTTTGTCACTAATGGTAGAAAGCCTATTAGAAATGATTATGGTAATGATTTTATATAGGGTGTTGATAATAGAAATGGTTATGAAAATATGAATTTCAAAGGTATTATCCATGTTAGGGATCAAGGTGAGAAATTGAGCATTGATGTCATGAGGAAGGATCACATTTGTGAAAAAAAATTTAACAAGATTACAAACATCATATTGAACCACAACCCAATAATGCTGGATAAAACCATTGTTAAATCCATCAGGACCAAGGGAACTATCGAGATTCATACTTAAGACTATTTTTTTGATTTCATGATCCAGTGGTGTGTTAAGAAGGAAATTATTGTCTGCATCAGCGATCACAAAAGTAATGACCTCAGGAAAAAGGTATTTATTGTTATCAGGGCCATTAGAGATGGTTTCATAATAGGACACTATATGTAGATATATTTCATCATCCTTGAAAAAACTTATCCCCTTACTTTAGAAAGGTTAGAGGTCTGCAAGAATTCCTGGTTCTTTGGAGGGCGTTATAGAATTTGTTATTTTTTTCTGCATCAATAAAACATTTATATTTATATGCTTGATTTCTCATATTGTATTTAAATGTGAGAGAGGAATTGATATTGACCGGAGCTTTTATTTCATCCGCGGGATCAGTGTGGATGTCCGAGATGGTGTTTTTGTTTTGGAGATCATCAAGTTTTTTCTCATGAAGAATAATTTCATTATTGACTTGTTTGGATATGAGGTTACATTAGGATTTTGGATTCTGTTTGTGTTGTTTTAGTTTGAGGTTTCATGTAAAGTAATCATTACTGTGAGACATAGAGGACCAGAAATTTTGAATTACATATTCTCGCTCTTCATTAGAGAACCACACATTATTAAAGTGTAAGGGTAATCTGGGATTCATTTCAATGGATGAAATGTTCACCAGGATGGGATGATGATCAGTGTCCAGTCTATGAATTGTGATGCTAGATATAATATCCCATTTATCTAAAGATGGGATATTCGTAAAGGCTCTGTCATATTTAGATGCAACCAATTTTTAATAATGTTTTCTATACAACGTGTATTTTTCACCAGTGAGATTAATTTGAATAAGATTATTATCCTCAATTGAGGGCTTAAATTCCCTTGTGGAGATAGAGGCATGAGAAGGGCCAATATTTTCACTAGAGTTATGAATAACATTAAAATCCCCCATAAGCACCCAGGGAGCATTGGTGTTGGTGCATAAATGAGAGAGGTCATTCAAAAGAGTTCTTCTTTCTTGGTATTTATTCTTAGCATAAAAAATTTAGAAGAATGTGCAAGTACCATCAATAGAAAATGTGCAAGTGAATATCTGATCAGAGATACTGAAGATAGTAAAATTATATAAAATGATAAATGAATATATGTTAATTATATACATTACTTCCATATTGAAAATATTAAATGTTAATGAACAAATTGGTATAAATAAATATTATAAAATTTAATAAATTACTCAAATATTGAACAATTAAAAATTTAAAATGGGTAATTTACCAAAAACATACTAAATATATCAATGAATAATGTGGTATAAAACATTAAAAATGAATAAATTAAAAACAATTAATTGAAATTCTTTTAATACATATATATTGTTAAAAAAATTAAGCAAACAATTAAAATTATCAGTGGATAAATTATATAGAATGAATTCAAGTTACGAATGAGGAAATTATAATTATATATATATAAATAAATAATTAATATACAGTTTATAATTAATAAAAATGAATAAATTTATTAAATTTTTTATACACTAAATAATAATTACTAAAAAAAATTATTACTATACATATATAACCAGAAATTTTAGGCCTCAAGCTAGCTCAGTCCAAAAAAAATTCTATGAAAATATAAGTACACTAAAACACAACATATATGGGGCACAACCTCCAAACCATAGTAGCGGAAATCCCCAAAAAAACCTAATAGTACAAAGACCCAAACACCGAAATCCAGACCATGCCACACTTGATTTTCACTCCAACAGCCATCCAAATCATGAGAAATGTCAACCCCTCCATGCATCATGAGAATGTGTATCCCCAAAGTCATAAACAACTTGGTTTACTCTTCATCAAATCGTCGAACTAACCTACTTCACCCAAGGTCTTCCAATCAGACATACAATGCGGTCATTCCCATAAAATACCACACTATCATGCTAACCGGATAACATGATTCCCCAAACACGTTCAGATGAAGACGTTCGCTTCCCCATTCATTCCACCTTCTTCTCGTCATTAGACATGATAGTCATCCATCTACACCACCTCAGCTCGTCCTGTCACAAACAAAATCTTGTCTCCATCATTTTTGGCACCAAACCCGGCCCGTTGAATGGACCGTAGGGAGTTCCCAATCCCCACAGGATGGAACATGTTCCCGAGTATCATAAATAATGGATTGGAAATGATTTACCTGAAATAGTATACATATAGAAACAAAAAACAATCAATAAAACAAATCTCAAAATTCCTGCCAAAATTTCCTTAATTAAAAATTCATTACTGACTAGAAGGAGTTTAACATGACACAAGTGGTCTCAAACTACAATCTTATTATCAAATATAACCATAATACCATCACATGATGGGGATTGATCACCAAGTAGTCGTCTCCACAACACCTCACAACAGAAGCATCTTGAAACCCGAACAGCCTTCTCCAAAAGGATTGACCTTAGCTGTTTCAAACATAACCACGTCTACATATACACAATATTGTAATTTGGGTGTTAACATAATCCCAATAAGATCCCACCCAATGAATCCATGTATCATGAATTATAAGATAAAAATATTTCAAATGTTATAAACAATGAAGAATAGAAATAATCTCTAAAGGTGAATATTTTAAATGAATATAGTTTTCAAAGAGGGAAACTTTAAAGAATAGGAAATTTTAAGTAAAAAATTAACCCTACTTAATTTTACATCCTAAAAAACCATAATCCAATGATAAATTCCAAATACTCAATGAGCACTCAACACGAGAACACACCTAGGCAATAGTAGGTTGTGAGCCCCAGGTACCTTGCATCTCGATGTCAATGTAACCATAAAAATATCAATTATTGGTCATGATCCACTATTATAGGAATCACCCATAGCCTAGTGGTCCCAAAAATCATCATCATCATATTTTATTAGAGTTTTCAATGTCAAACATTCTATGTGACACCTGGACAAAACCACTACGGATCACAAGCAAGCTAGTACCTGTCCACCCACCTAGATACTCGGTTTTCCCTCCTTATGATCAAACAAGTTCGACATGATAAAATAATTATATTTACACATAAAATTAATAGTTCTGTTCATACACGCTCGAAAATTTAGGTAAACATGTTTTCCACCATTTTTATAACTCCAACAAATGCTAAGAATTTCCTTAATATAATTATACATGTTATAACAACACATTTCACATAAAATCCATTGAAAATCCTTTTTTAACACAAAATGCATACTAATATTACAAAAAAACCAGAATTTTCAATAGTAAAACGTTTTTATAAATCCATTCCATGAATTCTAAAACAACACCAATGGGTACAACATGGAATGCACGAGTAAAAAAACCCATTTTTACACAATATTGGAACTTAATATTCAACGTGTTAACCAATACTACCAATAACCATTTTCCCTATAAGAATAATGAGTTAGGAATGTAAAAGAAATATAATTACAGAAAGATAACTCATTCTAAATTTCTTACACATATAATTACCTTCCATTTATTTCAAAATACTCAAATCCTTGTGTGGAACTTTAGTGTCACCATCATCACACCACAATAGTGTGAAAATGATCCTAAAGACAAAATTTTGAACCCAGAAACTAAATATCAGACCCTAGGTTAAAATACTCAAATTAGGTACATTAGGAACAACATGAAATATATAAAAACCCCTATGAAAATAGAAAAAACCCAAAGAAAATGGGTGGAGGATGGAAGGAAACCCACTTACTTGAGAGATCTCTAAATTTGAAAAAGGTCTCACGGTTGGTCCCAAATCATGAAAACCCACCATTTACTTAAAAATGAATTGGAAACACCCAGAAAAAATTAAACCAATAAATTGAATGAAAAATAAATTTAAAGTAAGTCATGAATGTGACAATTCTCTATACCATAAATACTTTTCTCATTCATAATGTAATCATTTAGCAAGATCAGATTAGATAAACAGAAACTACCCTTCAACCCAAGCCTTCTGCTCCCATGTCTCATGCTCATAGATCCCCTGTTTATAAAGGAATATAACCATAGGAATAGTCTTACCTTGAATCAATTGTTATTGGTATTCCACAATACACACTGGTCACTCAACCATATACATATTGAGCACGATATCCAACTCCTCCCAATTCGGAACATGGGACATATCTGGGTTATACTTCTTCAGTTGTGATACATGGAGAACATCAAGGATAGATTTAAACTGAGAAGGAAAAGATAACATTTTTCCTCCTTTAAAATCCTCTCAGTAATCTAAAATTGTCCCACATTCCTCGATGTTAGCTTTCCCTACATTCCCAAATGACAATGACCCATTCAAGGGGCCACTTTTCAAAAAGCCTCATCACCCACTGAGAACACTATATATCGATGCCTCTGATTAGAATATGATTTCTTGTGACTTTGATATATCAATAAATGATTTCTATTCAATTTTATATAGTCATAAGTCTCCTACACTAGACTCGTCCCCAACAATGAGGTCTCACCTACCTCATCCAAACACATGACGGACTGATAAGGCCGACCATAGAGCGCCTTAGAGGGAGTGATTCAAATTGAGGATTGGTAACTATTATTATAAGTGAACTAAAGAAATCAAAAATGGATATACCAAGAACCTAAAAACGTCAAAACATATAAACAGATAATTTCCTCAAAAATCACATTTTCCCACTCTGTCTGACCATCAGTTTGAGGATGTTTTGTAGTCATCATTTTAATCTAAGACCCCATGGACTTTTGAAGGCCTTATGAAAACCAATAAGTGAAATGTGGGTATCAATATGAGACAACTACATATGTAACACCCTGAAGCCTTACCACCTCCTAAAGAAAAAATATTCCCAACTCATCTACATTAGTTGTATCTTTAATCAGAATAAAGGGGGATGATTTTTTATAAAGATCAATCACCACCCCAATGGCATTCTTACCCCGAGGTGTACGAGGTAGGCCCAAAGTGAATTCCATGGAAACCTCGTCAGACTTCCTAGTAAAAATGGTTAATGGATAGAGAAAACCAGAGGAATTTTGGTGCCCCACTTTCACCTACTAACATGTTTAGCATCTCGTCATGAAGTCTTCTATGTCTCGTATCATACTTGGCCACCAAAACTATCACCCCACGTCATAATACATCTCAGTGGCACCTAAATGGATAGGAAACTGAGACTTGTGTCTATCCTACTTCACCACCTTCCGTAGAGGCGACATCACTACTAAACGACTCTTGATGTAGAAGATTCCCCCATGAGATGATGGCCAATCAGAATATGTCTCCCTACCATGAATAAATATCCTCGACCACTTACAATGCTCGTCACTGGAATTTTCTTGCTGAATCGAATCCATTAGGAAAGGAGTCTACTAAATGCTCATTAATAGCACACCGTCATTATTCTACTTCGGAACCACATGCATTTGAGAAAATATCCCATTAGAGTCCACTCATCACGGGACTTCTTCAAGGATTGCACTAGTACATTTCAAATCAAAGAATCTGACACTACATTTCCCTCGATCAGGGTATAGACAATGAAAAAGTTGAACCCCTGTATATACAGAATCCAATGACACTACATCAAATTTAGATCCTTCGAATATAATATGTTGGCCATGTTTTTTTATCTAAATACACCAAAAAACTATCCCAAAAGAGGTTGTGACACCATGTTTTCAAAGAATGCATCCCAACTACTAGCTCCATGTCATGGGTTAGGTAATTCATATTGTTTGGAAAAATTTGGAGGATGCCATATGCCACCACATTATCATCCTGGCTTGAACACTAGTGGCACATGATGGACCACGCATTAGAAGCCACTCAAGAAAACTGCCTGGAATGTTGGCCTGAGCAGACAAAACCTTCTTTCTCAGATCCTACCGCTACCTTTTCATCCTATAAGAGCTTCCACAACCCAAACCTGATATCATCCCTTAAGAACCATCTCTCCCAAAGTGGTTGATCTACACCATACACACCCTTTCAACCACATGTGCATAGGTTTTCAGCTGGAATGGGATATCCTATGAATTGATCTCTGGCTGTAGAGCCTTATCGGTCTTCTGGGCCAACATATTGTCATTGAAGAACTTTTATGGATCATACCAGACCGACTCACGAAATTGTTGTAATACTCCATCACTGAAAGATCCCCATAAAAAAAACTTTATATACTCTAAAGATTGAGAATTTTCTAAAACGTCAATGCAGTACTGGTTGTTGAAGATAACCTTGAATTCCTTCCAGATCATCTACTAAAGGTTCCTAGCATGAAGCACTACTTCCAACCCCCTTCAACTGGGACCCTCTAACATGAATGTGGCACATTTAACCATGACCTCCTCAGGTGTGTCTAGGAACTCAAACATGTGCTCGATCTTTTCGAGTCACTCCTCCTCTCTCTAGGGTTCTATGATACCTCCAAAAGTAGGAGGATTGTTTTTATAAAACTCGTGAACTTTTCCCAGACAATTAAATAATCCAAACGCAATACAATAATAAAATAAATAGTTACGTTAGCCCACCCTATGTCCATGTTCAATCTGCAGCCCGCACGAATCACTTGGATGTAAATCCAAACAAAAAATTGCTACGTCCCATTGTGACTTGAGGTCTGTCATGAGAAATGTGGTCCATGAACCCTAATTGTGACCAAAACTCCAATCCTAAATTTTACTAGCTCTTTTCTAGCCTAACTCACACCAATATAATAATATAAACCAAATACTTTAACCACCCGTTGATAACATTTTTCCATGAACCAAATATTTTCGCCATTATTACTAACACCAAACCCAACACATGGCAAGTCCTAAAGTGTGTTACCAATCCCCACAAGATGGAAACATTTCCCTAGAATCATAAACAGTGGTTTGGAAATTATTTACCCTAATTACGATACATAATACAACAAAAAACAATCAATAAAATGAATCTGACAATTCATTCCAAACAAGCCATAATTAAAAATTCATAACTATATAAAAGGTTTTTAACATGATACAAGGGGTCCCAAAAAACGTAGAAGAAAATATGACCCAAATACCAACACATGACAAGGGGTCATCACCCACATGCTATCTTCACAACACCACACAACGGAAGTAACTAGCTACCTGAATCGCTGTTTCCTAAAGCCTTTCCCGTACATGTGTAAAATATAACCAAGACTACATACACCCAAAGCTATAAGTAGGTTGTGACACATAGTCCAATATTATATCACCAAAATATTCCATGTGATGAGAATTATAAGATAAAAATCTATCAAGTGTTATAAAAAAAGAATAGTAGTAATAATTACTAAAGCCTCATCGTTTAAATGAAAATAATATTCAAAGAGGGTAACATTAAAGAATATATACATTTAAATAAAACATTTAATCTACTAAATTACCCATACCAACACACCAAAATCCAAATATAAATTTCAAGTAGATAATGACAACTCATCATGGGAACACCACAAGGCAGTAGTTAGTTGTGAGCCCCATGTTCCTCACATCTCGATGTGAAAGTGACCATAAAAATATCCATTTTTGTGAAAGGTCCACTAGTAATGGAATCAAACATATCCTTTTCTTCCCCAACACCATAATCATCATATTTTTCTAGTTTATTCAATTCTAATCATGCTATGTTAAAAGGGAAAAAACCACTTTAGATCACTAGAATGCTAGTACACGTCCACCCACCTAGATACTCGGGTTCCCCTCTTTGTGATCAAACATTTTCTTAAAGATACCAAATTCCATTACAACATAAAATTCCAATTCAGGTCATAAACACTCAAAATAGTAGTTATCTTTTCAGCATTATTATATCTAAAGAAAATTCTTAATACTTCCGTTAAATAATTATACATGTTATAACAAAAGTTTTCACATGAAATGCATTTAAAATCCAACTTTTAACACCAAATTCATACCAATATTAGAACAAACAAAAATTTTGATTAATGAATAATTTTTATAATGTCATTCTAGGAATTATAAAATATCATGAATGGGTACAACATGGAATTATCTAGTAAAAACACTTATTTCCCCACAAAATTGGAACTTAAAAATCTACTGCTTCACGAATTCTAACAAAAATAGTTTTCACACTAAAAATAATTAGAGTGTAAGACAAAAGAAATATAAATCTTGCATGATAACACATTATATATTTATTACACAAGGAATCACCTACCATATATTTAAAAACCCTCAAATCATTGGGAGGAACATCCACTACACCACCGTCCCACCACAGCTAAGTGAAAACGAACCTAAAACCGCTATATTAGACCATGAAACTCTAAGTAATAACTTAGCATCGAATCCCTACATGATGTACTTTAGGAACATAAATAATAATAGAATAAACCCTAAAAATGGATTAAATCCTATGAGAATTGGATAAGGAAAGAAGGAAACCCACTTACTTGAGAGATCATGATAAAATCTCTCCAAATACACCAAAGGATGAATCTCCATTAAAAAAATATAGGTGGAGGCTCTAATGAGGATGAGGAGGTCATGTGAGGACTGAAATTGGGGAAAGTAGTGAAAATTGAAAAAATTATGGATGAAGCAAATTACTTTCTCAAATCAAGAAGATTTGAGAAACCCTGAGAATGCTCACCCTAATCCGCAACGTAAATAAGCTCAAAAGAGGGGGACATGAACATGGGGGTGCGCCTATGTCTTTTGGATTAGAGTAGGAGGTAGAATCATAAAAAATATTAAAAAAACTGATGTATTAATGAATTAAGTTTTTTAAAATCTGAAAATTGGATCATGGGTTGGCCCAATTCCTAAATAAATCTCACAAATCAGAAATGATAATGACTTTCTAAGGGGTCCGAATGGATATGGTGGTTTTCATAGGTAAATGGAGGAAAATTAGAAATTGTAAATTATTAATGATTTTGAAAAATAAAGGAGTTATAAAACAATCAAAATTTATTTTTAAATCTTGAAATGGGCTCATGGTTGGGCCCAAATAATGAAAAACCACAATTTCCTTCAAAAATTCAAGGGAAATCCACACAACAAAGAACAAATATAATGAATATTCATATTAACTTTAAAATAATCCATGAATGTGACATGTCCTCCATTGAAGTACCACCAGGATCCCTCCATCGCCTCGTCGCCATCATATATGCACATGAAATCACCTTGTGTCACCATAAGCGGTTGTCCACCACCATTACCCTCAAAATAAACTGGTGATTTCGCATCCCCATCGGGATCCCAACACATCAGAACCACTAAAGCAAGCTCCTCAACAATAATTGCATATTTGTGGTCGCCTAAACTTGACAGTCACACTGCTACCTAATTTTTGGATGACATCCCCCACCAGTCTCCATCAGATCATTTGAGATCGTTTTCATCAATGGTCACCACAAGCCACTAGTGTGAAAAATTAATTGCTTATCCTCATTGGCCCTTTAGTGTCAAGACCAAAGTCACCCAACACATCTAAGTAATTTATCCTCCATCTACAAACCTCAATCACTCATCACACCATAGATCACTTTTAATATCATTGGGGATTTCATCCTCTTCCACACAAAATTCAGGGATTTCATCCCATTCCATCAAAAATACACTACTAAAAGTGGTAGAAGAAGATCTTCAAGATATAATCATTTGAAAATGGCTAACAATCCCCTTAGTCATTATCTGACCCCAAAAATTAATAGAGAGACTCTCCATCAACCGTGAGATATAAAATTATTATCCCTCCTCCTTCAATCACTATATATATATATTATCTTCTTTAATAAATTTATTCGTTCATTAATAATTATAAACAAAATATTAATTATATATATAACAAAAATAGTATTCTTTACTCTATATATATATATTAAGATTAAAAAAATTTATAAAAAATTGGGGGTTGTCCTGGACTAGCACGTGATATATATTAAGAATATAAATTATATCTTCATTAAAAACATTAAATTTAAAAAAATTATAAAATAATTTCATGAAATATTTAATAATAGAAATGATTATATTTAACACACACACACACACAGAGATATATATATAGTAATAAGTAGTATATTAATTATGTATTTTTAAAAGTAAATATTTAATACATTGATATGTTTTTTTATAAGTATATTTATAAATGTATATTTATTTAATTTTATAAAATTATATGTGTCTAATTATAAATAAATAAATATAATTTCTTAAAAAATTATTAATATAATTATAAATGAATAATTTCATTTCTATATAATTATAAAATTATAATAAATATATTTAAATAATTAATATATTTACTATATTTATATTTTTTTATTAAATATATATATATAATTATATAAAGGCATATAAATATATATATAATTTTAATTGTATACTAATACGAGTAAAAATATTTATATATAAATATAAATATAAATATATATCTTTGATTATATTTATAAATACACATGTACAATTCGTTTAATATTTTTGTAATTTTATAATTAATTGATTTTTTATAATAATGTACATTTATATTTTTTTATAAATATATTTATAAACACATATTTACAATTAATTTTGTATATTTATAATTATATACATTTGTATATAGAAATTTTATTAGAGAAATAATTATGAATAGAAATGGATAAATTTAATATATATTTATATAATAATACATAGTATATTAATTATATATCATTAAAATTAATTTAAGAATACTATGAGAATTTGTTAAGAGTTAAACTATTTGTTATGTAAAAATATGTGCATGTGAGCTAGAACTCAACCCACTGGGTAACCCACCACATTGAAGGCCCAAAGTCGGAAATTCGGCAAGGCCAACCACCAAGTAGATCCCACCACATGATGAGAGTGGAGGACTTAGATGGAATATAAGAGCATCGTACCACTGTTTTTTCATTATTACCACGTGATGATACGAGGATATCGTCATCAGAATAGGGTGGAACTAGAACTGGAAGGTGTCCTCAGATGCTTTTTTGACTTCATTGTTGGTATGGATTCAGGGGTGAATTGTTAAAAAATCATGAAGTCCGTCAAAAAATTCAATGTCGGAGACTCAAAAATGTTGTTTACCTTTTACCAACTCTTTTATGGAAGTACTGATAACTGCTACGCTTTATCAGTGGTTGTATATAATCACTCATTGAGGGTATCCTTTATTGGTGCTGTAAAAGCACTGATTAAAAGTTTTTGTATCAACACTTTTTATTTAATTTCTGAAAAAACACTATTTATCATTAATTTTTTAAATGTGTTGATAAAATACTTCCTTTTGTTTTTAATAGTTTCCAATTAAAACAGATTTCCTCGCACACCTCATTCTCTTGAGGAAGTTCCACTTTTCAATCACTCCTTGACTTTCTTTTAGATCAATCAACCCTATGAAATAATAAGGTGTGTTTTTATTTCTAATTCCCTTTGATATATATTTTTGTATACTTTATATTATACTTTCCATCCTAGGTCTACTAGGTTCTTATATTTTATAATTTTTTATTGTTCATTTATCACACTCTAAAAATAGTAAATCTATAGTTGTCTGGTGATATTGATTTCAAATAATGGTTCAAAATCTATTAAAAATATATTATATATATTTATCATTGTTTCCTATTCTTGTAGTTTAATTTTATTGACCAATATTTTGGTAATTCTAGACACAAAATATTTACATCAGTGGAAAAATTGTCATGGACATGCAGTACATATATTTTATTAATATTTTTATTGAAATATCTAAACACATGTTCATTACCATCATAATAATAGAACCTACTATTTTTTGGAAAGAATTACCACCTTCCCAAAGAAATTTACAAATTTATCTAACTCCAAATTGTTTCCTTATCTTTTCATTATTTAACTTTTTTATATTTACTATAATTTATGAAGAATTTTACTAGATTAAAATGAATAATGAGTGAAATGTGTGACTCCCTAGAAACAATGAGAGTGATAGGATTTCATGGGGCGCATAAATTAACAATAATTTATAGAACACTAATAAATAATATAGGTTTAATAAATAAGGTTATATCTCAAATAATGAAAGAATTTAAATAAAAATTTGATATTATTTATTAATTTATTCAATGAATTGAATCTTGGTGAGCAGTAATAAAGGTTAATTTGTTTGTTTGTGTGTAAAAAAAATAAATAATTATTGTAAAAAACTATGTTTTCTAGGAATTTTAGTGAAATATAGGATCACCTAGTAGTACCAATATTTATTTACCATTTACACTACCAAAAAATAGTTGTTATAATCAAAATAGTCCATATATAAACATTGTCTATTTAAATATGATGATCATATTAACATTATGATATCTATTAGACAAACAGAATATATCCTCCATCAAAATATATATTGATAATAACACCATGGAACATGAATTTAACTAACTCCATCCAATCAATATTATATTCATCGTGACCCCAATCCCACATCCTTGGCCTCACAAGAAGATAAATGCTCCTGAAATTTGGTCCTTAGACCAAAGGACTTTTCCATTTCATGGAGTAATTGAAGGCCTACATTGAATGATAAAACAACAATGGATTTCTCAACATGAGTACATATAATAGAATAATACTGATCATTCACAAGGGCGCACCAATCAAGTATCCCCTTATAGGTATTATATAGTTATTGATTCTTTTGTCAGTTCTAGGAAACATATGAATAAATTTAATCAAGTGCTTCACTAAATCCCCATCCTATGAACATTTATATTTATGGAGAAAACAATCATCCTCATCAACTTCATCATCTGAACAGTTTTTATTTTATTTTGTTTCCTGAGACTCATTCCCATCTCTTATATACATGTATGAATGTTTCTCAAACATATCAAAGAAATAGTAATGCAATAGTGAGTATCGGTGATCATGTTTGATAAACTCAGAGGATAATACCTAACATTAGTGGAGTAATTAATTTCTAAAATTAAATTAACCATTTTTTTCAAAGCATGCTGATATTATTTGAAACATTAAAATGTTGGGTTCCCCTTATTAAAATATTCTATAACTTTATCATTTTATAATGCATATATTATGTGTATTTATTTATTTATTTTATAAAAATTAATATTTCTGGAACCTAATCAGATGGATGAGGATCAAAAATGGATGTACGTTAATTGTGTGACAATAGAGTATGAAGATAGAGTTAGAGAGTTCTTTAATATTTTAATAGATCATGCATACAACCATTACAAACTACATTTTCAGTTATTATGTTGTTTTATTCAAGAAACACTACTAAATAATAATTGGAAGAAAATTTGATTTATCGTGGAATAGATTAGATCTATATATGATATACAACACGTTAGTAAAAATGAACGTCCACCCTGATTGGGATGATACAACCCTTTATAGACTATTTAATAGGAATACCAGTGTAAATGGTGATGGAGATCATATGGGTAAAATAAAAATGGATATTAAATATTACAATAATTATTGTATAATGTTTTTGGAGAAGTTAAATAGAAATTTTAAGAGTCCATTGTATACCAGTTCTACTATATACAATACATTTTAGGCTATTTTAATGTTGTATAATTTTAAATCTCAGAGTGGATGGAGAGACACCATATTCAAAGAACTACATGGTCTCAACAATTATATGCTACCAGAAGAAAATGAAATTCAATTCCGATCTTTTGAAACAAAAATAATGGTTCATTCTATGCAAATGATCTCTAAAAATACATGATTTTCCAATTGATTTTATATATTTTTCCAAGGGCCATGAATCACCCATAAAACTCCCTAAGTGTTCCATGAATCGATCCAAGAAATACGACTCTTGTAATCCAAAAGATGCATGTTACATTCCTATATTTATAATGTTTAGAAGACTACATTGATGTCAGGAAATTATGAGAAATTTTTAATGGAACAATGAAAAAGGATTTAATGATGGGAAACTATGTCATCTAGTAGACTCTCCTCAATGGAATAAAATTGATTATGAGTATCCTAGTTTTGGAAATTAGTCTATAAGTTTTCATTATTTCATGATCTAATGATGGTATAAATCTATTTGGTGTATATATTAGTACTAACAGTACAATGATATTTATGATGGTAAATTAAAACATACCAACATGGTTATGCATGAATCCCAAATAAATTAAGTTATGTCTACTTATATTTAGTTCAAAACTAAATAGTAATGATATAGATGAAAATTTGAATTCATTGATTAATGATTTGATATTTATGCGGGATATAGGTTTAACAATTTTTGATTCTTATATAAGAGAATAATTCACTTTTAGGGACATGTTTTATAATATGGTAAATGACTTTCTTACCTATTTAAATTTTTTAGGCAGTAAAATTAAATAATTTTAGGGTGTCCCATTTGGGAAGAACAAACACACTAAATTTGGTTAAAACTTTCATCAAATATTTTGTTTTTATGAAATCAAATATTATTTCCTCGGTGAAAAAAATACTGATAATGGATTACAACATTCAATGGGAATAACAAAAAGGTATAAAACTATCTCCACTAATGGGTGATCAACTATTCGAAAAAGTAAAAGATGTTGATAGTATTTTTGATAATCCATTTTTAAAAGAAATTACGAAATTGGATTGTAAAAATATATAATTGTTCATTAAATTATTTTAGATGATTTTTTTATGTCAGAAATTTTCATTATGTCATGAATGTATATAAAAATACATTCGATTATGTTATTAGCACATCACTAAATATTCATGAAAAAAAGCTGAAATCAGTTCTTGGTTTGACATGATTGGCATGGGATAAGGGATGATTTTATACTATTGAAGAGTAAATGTTGTAATTTTCTTCCTCCAATAACCTACACTCTAGTCATACAATAAAAATTTCATTTTATTATTTATTATAACGGTGTAAATGTTTTAGATGGGTATTCCTAAAATATCTAGAAAGTCGTGTCAAAGAATATTTTTATGTTATAAAGAATAAAATCACAAGAATATCATTCTTTGATGTAAGATTTGATGTTATCATTATACGTTACATTCTACCTAAAAATGTATTTCATTCATTAACCTGAATCTTTCTAGTATTTCAAATCATAGTGTATTAATGTTATAGACTAGATGAATTTTCTAATCATGAATAATGAGTTTGCATTCGTACTATGTGGATTTAATATGTTCTTCACACCATCATTCTTTAATATAATTGTCCAGTAGATGGTATTTGATATATTAAACAATATGGTAATTTCAATTATAGATTGATGAACACTATTGAATATTATATGAAGGTTTTTAAATGGTACATTAAGAATTGAAGTCATCCAATATGATGGAATGAATAAAAATATATTGTTAATAGTGTCGTTGAATTTTATTCCTATTACCTGTTAGATGTTGGTATCATCAGTCTCCCCAAGTCTAAACATAGTTGATGCCTTACGAGAGAAAGGTTTTTATGAAGAGTTGTTATTAAAATTTCCATACTAGTTTATAACTAATATCAGATTTACATTTTACATAGTAGTGATGATGATTATCCATAAGTTGAACCACATAAATAATTTTTTAGTAATTTAAATCCATTTATTGGTGAATGATGGATATCAAATACATATAATCAGTAGTTAATAACATTTTTATGGGATCATATTCATAAATATTTCTCTTAAAATCCAAATTAAATTATCCAACAGCTTCAATGGATATCCTGGGCACCAAATAAAAATGTTATTTCTTATACTATTTTTTTAATTAATGGTTTTACAATCTATAAAAAACACTTTTACCACAGAACAATTAAAAAAAATAAAGTTAATATTGTGGAAGATGTGATTCCCATATCTGGTTCCAAATATATAAATATAATTTATGTGAATACGTCATATTATAGAATCATTGAAAAGATGTATGATTTTCATCATACAAAATTTCATGTTATTATATTCCATTTCAAATGGGTTGACAACATGAGTGTAGAGAAAGCTGATGATATAGGCATAATTGAGGTTAATTTCACCACATAATTCTATAAGGAATATCTATTTATAATGGTATCACAAGCGATAAAAGAATTTTATGTCACATATCCCGTAAAAAATTCGGATGATTTTCCAAATAGTGGCTAAAAAAACTGTAGGGTTGGATGAAAATTCAATCCATGGTGACCCTTTAAGTTGGATATCACCTTCATTACATTGATTTTCAAGTGTATACGATATATTCTATGTTAGGTGGGACTACCAAGTGGGTATTTTTATTCTTGATATAGGATCCAAATCCATTTATCCTTTAAACAAAATAAATATATTTCATTGGGAAGGTTAATCTGTTTTTTAATATAATATGATTTTATTCATAATATTATTTTTTATCAACTATAATAAAATAATATAAAATAAATTTTAAACTACCCTTACCGACAATTACATATGCAGATGATAATATTACCAATATCAAGTAAGAAGAAATTGTTGACGCTGAAATTGCTTAATTTTTATGGATGAAAAACCCTATGGATGAATAAAAGAAAACTGTATCATCAATATGCTCAAAAAATTATCAAGGAATTAAGAATGGGTATAAAATTTGAGGTTGGATGGAGTTAGAGCATCTCACATATTTCCGCCCAACAATTCAATGTTCGTTAGTTTTGTTTGGGTCACAATAATAATGAATGTTCCAATTGACATAAATTGTAGTGTCATGTCCATTTATAATTAAATGAATAAATTGTGAAGATTTTAAGGAAAAGTATGATTTAATTTCTCTATTTTTCCAAAAATTAATACAATCAAATTTTTATTTACATTTTATTATCCCTTAAAGAGTTCATTATTTCATGTCAATCTTATAATTCAGATGAAATTTTTTAGTGTCATGTCTATCTTATAATTCAGATGAAATTTTTTAGACACATTATAATGATAAAAACATGGAATGGATTCATTAGTTTTTGTGATGGTAAATAATTTCTGGTGCATTTTACATGATAATATATTATTTCACATTATTTATATTATCTAATTTGATTCAAAATTTTAATTTGCGAAACAAAAATTTATAGGAAAAAATAAACAACGTGAATAAAAAAATGAACCACTATATCAAATCAAGGATAGGTTATTCTTCATTGGGGAATAAAATGAATATGTGTTTTACTTCTATAATAAAAATATTATGGGATACAGAACCACATAAGTTCTTTTTTTTATATGTAGATTAATTAATCAAATTTTGAAGCCACTTCATTCCCACGTCATGTGCCATGGAAAGAGGCACTCATAAATAAAAAGGGTTAATTAGTTGATGAAATAATAATAAAAATATGACAAACATGTGTAAGTATGGAATAATAGAAATTTATTATTACTTATAATACTATTACAAAAAAATCAATTTATCCTCATATGTTTTTTATTTAGTTTAGAAATAATAATAAGTAGTGATTAGACCTAAAAAACTACATTCATTTGATTTGTTGATTTATGAACAATATGGTCATGTTATAAGTGTGTTTTCAAGTGTCACCTCAAAAAAATCTCAATAATGACAAACTGAAAGACGATACATATCATTTGATGAAAGTATTTCATGAAAAATTAAATTCCTTGTAATATATTAATTATTGGTTTGGTTTGGTTGAATACGTTATGTGAAATGATCAATGATAAATGGCCTTAGAACAAATGTCCACACATAAATAATCCATTAGACCTAATATATTTGAGGTATTTCATCCCCCTCAACCATATACATTTCCCAAGGTAATCAATTGTATCATATGTATTTCTCCTAAATTTGAATAAAACAACTACATATAACATAATATTATTAAAATTAATTAGGGTGATGTTTTATGTTATTTTTTCATCAATACTCACACACTGCCTGTTTGTGAGGGGTATGGTGTATAATTTCCTAGGATACAGGGTACAAATCAATGAAATCAAAAAATATCATATATTAGTGTGGATTGAAGTATCTCAATATCCAAGCACAATATTTTCTTTTCCCCTAGATGATTAAGATATTTAAATAGTCAAGGATTTTATTCAAAACATTATCAAATGGATTTATAATCTTACAAATATAAATAAGGTATATCCTTGATAATTTTTTTCAAATGAAAACCCATTAAAATTTGATGGAAATGGTCTGAAGTGATTTATTTAATTATATATAGATAAATAAACAGGGAAACAAATGTTCATATAAAGACAATCTAGTGAATCAAACAATAAAAAAGAACGTTTTGAGAGTACCTTCTCCCAACTAGTTCAACTGTAGTATATATTTACATTGAAATATTATGCATACACGACATTATAAGTTAGAGATATTTCTTACATTCAGTTTGATGAATAAATATTTTCAAATTTCATTAGAAACATTGTTTTCCTTGAGTGTATATATGAGAATCTCTTCTTTGAATGGTGGGGAGTCTCAATTTATGGGGAGTCTCAATTGTTAATATAAACATGACATACATTTTCATAATTCGTCTATCCAAAAAATGATGTATTATTTCAATTAAATTTAATAAATGTTCATATTAATACATTTTTTCGATTATTAATATATAAATGGAAAACCCTACGAAACATGAATTGGAATCATTAATCACTTTATCATTTCAAAATAGTAATATTCATTGGAAATAGATAAAATTGATAGGTAAATAAATGAACTATGTGACGCCTTTGAGATGAAAATAACAGAAGAACGAATATTCTTATTTCCTATAATGTTTGGTTAATGGTCTACAATCGTGTCATTTTTTTTTCTTTTCCCATTTGATAACTTTTTTTTGGAAACAAAGGATTCTGATAGCAATCAATTTAGATACCTAAATATTAATATTTTGGATCCAATGCATGGATTGCTATCAAAAAAACCACATATAATGTGTACTATGATTTCATAATGAACTTGAATCAATATTTTAAGGATAAAAATTGAATTATATATTTTAGTTTGTGTTTTAATGAATGTTTTGTGATGATATGGTGATCAATAAATAGAATCTAAATTATGGTTTGAGGTCGGCCATTTGATATAAGAAGAATCTGGATTTATTAAAAATGAAATATATTATGGTTATTATTGAATGATTAACTATCAAGACATATTTCAAATAACTTTATTTATTTTGGAAAATGATTTTATTATTTCTGGATCAAGATAAGGAAATTGAATATGGATATTATTTTTGTAATTTTTCTAAATATATTATATATCATCAAAAAACTAGAATCTCTAAAAAAGTATTTTTCTATGTTATATAAAATTTCAATAAAAATATTTCTTAACAGCTTGTTTATAAAAAAAAAATTCAATAATAACAAGATTTATAACAATCTATAAACTCAAAATAATTTGTAAATTTTGATAGAGATGAGTGGGAAGAGTACATAGGTTTGTAATGTTTTCTAAAAACAAATTTAGGTGATTCCCTTTTGTGTTAGTGATATAGTATAGGCTATGACCATAAAATATATTTGGGATATGAATTGTTAGAATCATAATTATTATATAATATATTTTATATATTTACCAAGGAGAACTATTGTAATGAAAATATTTATTTTAGAAATGAATAAACATAATACATGGTTTCATAATGTATACATAAATATAAAGAGGAGACCTCATAATATATATTTAGTTAATATTCTCATCATTTTATCAAGTTTTTAGGTTAATTTACATATCATTTTTATTTGATATTATTTTTTTGAATTTACACATTAGTCATAAACACACATCACATGATCAAAACCATTAAAACTAATTCATAGTTTCTTGATACATTAGCTCAATGGTCCAAAATTTATTTTTTATCTATAAGAATTTTATCACACAAGAAACTATATCATTCTGTGGTTGGTGTGATTTTAAGTGCCTGTTTTTAGTAGAGTTTAATTTTATTTTTAAACATGTATCACATATCCAAAAAAGAAAAAAAGATCACGTATTGTTTTAAAAAAATTAGGAAAAAGATCCTATAATCATTTTCCATGAGTATGAACTTACTGCATGCCAATCTGAAGCCTGATGTGGATAACATTACTCTAATTTCATATTTTCAATATAAAAGTGTAATTTAAGTTTAAATATAATCACATATATTAAAATAAGAAAACAATCTCATAATAATTTTAGAAATTAGGAAAATAGTCCATAATATATTTTTGACCTGTATGAATTGAGACCCATCAATCCAACCCCAGATGTGGTATGTATGGCACAAAGTGTGTGTTTTTAATAAAAAATATTATTTTAGTTTAAAACATGCATCAATCATCCTTAATAAAAAAAATATCTATTACATTGAAAAAATATTAAAAATATCTATAATTTATTTTTGATTTGTAGGAATATACTAGCCAATATAACACCTGATGTGGTCGGTATTACTATAAGTGCGTGTTTTAAATATAAAAGATGTAATTTAATTTAAAATGTGTGTCGCATCACCAAAACAAAGAAAATTCCCTCATACTACTTTAAAAATTTTGAAAAAAATATTTATTTATTTTTTTATGTGTAGTAATTGTCAACATGATAACACGAAATGTGATGTGGTTATTAGGAATCGAATAACATGTTTTCAATATAAAAGTTTTATTTTATTTTAAAATGAATCACATATCCAAAATTGAGAGACAAATCATGAAATGTCCTAAAACATTGTAACAATGATCCATTATTCATTTATAACCTATATAAAATTGACCAAATTTCAATCTAACCCCTGATGTGGTTAGTATGACTATAAGTTTGTGTTTTTTATACAAAAGTATCATTTTAGATAAAAAGAGGCATAAAATTTTGAAAAGTGGGAAAATATTCACCTATTTTTTAATATTTAATAAAATAATGGAAATTTTATTTTTAATGTATAGTAATTGAGTGAGTGTTAGTATGAAACCTAATGTGGTTAGTATGACTCGAAGTGCACATTTTCAATACAAATGTTCAATTTTAGTTTTGAATGTGTGTCACACCCCCAAAACTAAAAAAATAATCATTGATTATTTTCAATCTTTTGTAGAGGGATCCATAAATAATTTTTAAACTTCTATAAATTGAACAAATTCAAATCAAATACATGATTTGGTTGGTATGACTCAATTTTCATGTTTTATATATAAAAGATCAATTTACATTAAAATAGATCACACATAAAAACCCACCATTTATTTTTAAATTTGTTAATGGGCTCACGATTGGGCCCAAATCAAAAAAATCTACCATTTCCTCAAAAAATGAATTGGAAACATCCATAAAAAGTAAGACTACAAATTGCATGAAAAATACCTTTAATATATGTCACGTATATGACAATTATCAACAACATATATACATTCATACATCAGAATGTAATCTTTAAGAAAGATCAAATAAGAGAAAAAATAATTTCTCATTGACCCTAGCCTTCTTCACCCTTTTCTCATGATCATCGGTCTGATGTTTATAAATGACTAGAACTATATAAATCTTCTTCCCTTGAATCAGTTGTTCTTGGGAGTCCTCAGTATGAACTGGTCACTCAACCACATAAATTTTGAGCTTGATATCCAACTCCTCCTAATTTGGCACATTGGATAGATCTGAGTTGTACTTCTTCGGTTGTGATACATGGAGGACGTCATGGATAGATGTAAATTGAGAAGGAAAATATAACCTTTATTCCTCATTTAAAATCCTCACATTAATCTAAAAATATCCAACATACCTCGATGTAAGCTTTCACTACTTTCCCAAATGATAATGACCCATATGAGGGGCCACTTTTCAAAACACCTAATCACCCACCGTGAACTCTAGATCATGATGCCTCTGATAAGAATATTATTTTTGGAGATTTTGAGATACAATAAATAATTCCTATTAAATGTGATATTATCATAAGACTCGTACACAATACTTGGACCCAACAGTGACGTCTCACCTACCTCACCCCATCAAAGGAGGGACCGATAAGGCCGACCATAGAGTGCCTTATAGGGAGAGATTTAGATTGAGGATTGGTAACTGTTATTATATGATAACTAAACCAATTATAAATGGATATACCAAGAACCTCAAAAGTCCAGAACACATGCACAAGGAATGTACTCCAAAATCGTATTCGTCCACTCTGTCTGACCATCTGTTTGAGTATGATCTGTAGTTGTCCTTTTAATCTGAGACCCCATGGCCTTTTTAAGGAATTCCCAAAACCGAGAAGTGAAATGTGGGTCTCTATATGAGAAAACTGTAGATGGAACACCCTGAAGCCTTACCACCACCTGATGATAAAATCTGCCCAACTCTTCCACATTTGTTGTATCTTTGATCAGAAGAAAGTGGGTTGATTTGGTCTGAAGATCAATCACTACCCAAATAGAATTCTTACCCTCAGGTGTACAAGGTAGGCCAAAAATTAAGTCCATGGCAACCTCATCACACATTCACGTAGGAATGGGTAATGGATAGAGACAACCAGAGGTCCTTTTGTTCTCCACTCTCACCTGTTGACATGTGTAGCATCTTGAAACGATGTCAGCTATGTCTTATCTCATACATGGACACCATAACTACAACCCCACACCATAATACCTCTTGGTGTAATCTGAATGGATATCCAACTGATATTGGTGTCTATCCTACATCACCACCTTCCGTATAGATGATGACACTACTGAACATCTCTTGATGTAGAAGATTCCCACAAGAGATGATGACCAATCAGAAGATGACTCCCTACCATGAATAAATAGCCTCGACCACTAACAATGCTCATCATTGAACTATTCTTAATGAATCAACTACACAAGAGAAGGATTCTAATAAATTATCATTAATAACACACCGCCATTATGATACTTTGTCTCCACATTCAACTGAGCAAAGATCCCCATTAGAGTCTACTCATGTCACGAACCAACCCGGGTCGACCCTGAACCAGTCCCCCCATGTCGGCCTGCAACATGGCCCGATGGGCGTTCTCGATCCCCATGGGCTGGAAACTAGTGTCAGGCATCAAAACTAAACAAGAGGGAATTATTTGGTCCATATAATAAAGACAAGAAAAGTAGTAGAAATAAAATTTATAATAACTCAAAAAAAATCAATGACACAATAAAGGAAGAACAATAAACAAAAACAAACTAACCTGACAATGACCAAAACTCCTCGCTACTCCGAGAGTCACTCACCAGTCCACAACCAAATCTCACCCACTGCAAGAGAGCTCAAGTCAAACCTGCAACAAATCTAAAAACAAAAAACACAATAGGCGAGAGTATTAAACCTTAGTAGGTGTTCCCAACAAGCTATTCCGAATGCACTGCCTTAAAATAAAGAGATTATTAATTTCAAGTTTGAACTACATTGTATAAAATTTGGGTTTTTGCACACACTTTCATTTTCTAAAGCAATTAACAGTCCATATCCATTTTTAGTTTATGTAAAAGTTTAATATTCGAAGGAAATTTGTGCATCGCATTTTAAAATCATTTTTGCGAAAAATTTAGAAATCCAGATTTTAGTTGTAAGTAAAAAAGGAAAACAACACAACCTGAAACACACACTAAGGGTAATGAAAAAAAAGTGGCACACAAGGGCCAACTACCTAACTAGACATCTCAATCGTCTGCCACTTGCAATGAAACACTGAATGAAATATGGGTTGAACCTAGGAGATCGTGAACAATCCATAACGTAGTATACATCTTACTCATCTTGAATGAATACTCTAACTCGCTGACGTCATAATTCCCTAACGCTCGGCATAGCCCTACATGGCCTAACCAAGGGGCACAATCCCCATAGTAGAAATAACTCAGTATTCCCATACTATGGGGCTACTAGCCAGTGCGTAATCTAAAATAGTGTAGCAATCATTCTCAAAAGATTCACTCAAAATGCCAGGTTCCCATGTCAACACATAACATATAAAGGGGTGAGTCCACAATGTAAATCAATTAGTCACGATGCAAAAATATCAAACACAAATCATTCAATTAACGCACACCAAAGATCACCCCTGAGTGGGTTTTCCAAAATAATTTATTTTATTATAGTGTCAAATGGGTTTTCACCAATTTTAAATCAAAACCTCATTTCTCGAGATAACCCAAAACACTTGTTCAGATGAAATAACTTATCTTTAAAACTAAAAGTACATTTGAAATACCATGAATTATGTTTAAAGTCCAAATAGGAAATCTTTCAATACTGGGTGTCCGCTCATCAAGAAAATGATTCAAGTGTTCAATATAAAATAAACTGCTCCATTCACACTAAATAATCATTTAAAAATTAATTATACTATATTATTTCTCATTCATTAAAATTAATAAAACATCAAGAAAATAATAAATTGTAAATTTAAAGGTGAGTGCAATGAAGGACCTACCAAGGCTCCCAAACCAATAATGATGATGCGACATGCCTCGAATGGTTTCTCAAGCATACGATCGCAGGATCGTGGAAAAACATTTCCAACACGCTGCAACCACAAATATAACAAATAATAAGTAAACACAAACTCAAAGTAATTCAAACGAACAACCAGTTCAAAAGAACCAGCTCAACATATTTTCAAAACACATCTCGCACCATCAACCTTATTTATTATCCCACTTAAAAATCCACAAAGTGTTTGTAAAAACCACAAAACTCCAAAACAAATCGCTAATTTTTTTAATGTTCCACCAGGTTATTTCAAGAAAACACCAGAGTACAAAACCTGAGAAAAGCGCACGACATGATGAAATTAACATTTAAAAGCACGTGATCCTAAACATTTTTTCCAAAACAAAATTCACAACATCCAATCTACTTAATAAATCATTTAAAATTTTTATATAACAATTTGGAAAAACATATTGTGGCTTTAAATACACGAAACCAACTTAAACCACTTAAAAACACTTTCATGATCAAATGCACACAACGCCACATTAACGTCACACCAAAACACAACTGCAACCCTTGAAAATTTTAATAAACCAACAACACAGTTTATAAAACAATAAAAATCTCTCAACATGGATTTTCAATGAAACAAAAAAATCGTATCACATAACCACGATGCTAAACACATCCAAAACATATTAACCCTCAATTAAGACTTTAATATAACCAAGAAAACCGATCAATGAATATACTAAATTAATTAAATGGGGGAATTAATTCATCAAACAATACCTATTGGCATCATCATCTACCTTAGACATTGAAGGACATCCAAAAAATGGTGTGAAGCCCCGTTCGCACCGCAACCGCACCTCCAGGAAGCCAAAACCAACATACAGGATAAGATCTCACACACAATATTTATGGCCTAACTTCAAACAATAACCCTAACAATTGATAACCTCAAAACAACTAAATCTCACCACAAAAGTTGTTGCTGGTAGGATGTCCAGGGGTTAGGGTGATGGGCGACGTTCGCAAGAGGCGAGCAGGGGGTTTGGGATGCATGAAATGGTCCAGTAGGGGGTTTGGGTTGAAGGGAGACACACACAAGAGGTGAGCAGGGGGTTCAGGATGGTGGAAAGGGGCGAGCAGGGTTGTTCGGGTCACCGGAAAGGGACGAGGTAGGTCGGCTGGTCGGGAGTGTTCGGCGGGCCGAATCACGGGATGACGAGGAGAGGGTCGGCCTAGGTGTGGGTGAGAGGAGCGGAAGAAGTCTGGTGTGTGGGATCCCGGAACGGAAAGGGCTGGGTGCTAGGGGTCGTGGTGCGGCGGCCTGCTGGAGCGAGGAAGGCCGGAGGCCGGGTGCCAGAGGGACAGGGTTCATGCACCGGGGCAGGAGGGTCCGGACGAGGCAGAGGGGTCGAGCGGCATGGAGACAGTCGGGAAGAGGGTGAGAAGCGACAATGACGTGTATGGGGGGTGGGGGGGGGGGTGGCGGCTTGCGCAACAGTTATGGGGAAGGGGAAGACGGGGGGGAGGTGTGTGCCGCGGGTAGACCAGGGTTTTCTTTTGATTTTCTATTTTTGTTTTTTTCCTTACAATAATAATGATGATAATAATAATTAAAATGAGAATAATAATGATAACAAACCCAAAATAAAATTAATAAATATAATAATGATAAAGATAATAATAATAAAAAGTAACAACAATAAAAAATAATATTTATTTCAATAATAATAAAAATAATACTAGAGATAAGAAGAGAATTACAATACCTTCAATAAAATATGCATAAAAAAATAAATAATATGACTGAGAATTTTCACGCCACCTGGACCCACTGCGCGGCTAACGCCATCCATGTGGTGACTGTGCATGGGTCTGAAACCCAATAAAATATTAAATAATTAAGATTTTAAACCGGGACCCTACCCGATCATCGACGTGAGATCATAGAGCCTAGAAATAATAAAAATAAAAATAACTTAAAATATCAAGGTGTGACAATTCTCCCCACCACAGAAACTTTCTTCCCCCAGAAAGTCACCCAGCTGAACAATAGACACAACAAGAACACATGCCAGAATGAAACTAAAAGAAACCAAGATACAAGAGAACTAGAGAACACAAAAGGGTTCTCCCCACCAAAAAAATCAACTAGAGTTGAAATTTAACTCCCATACATAGCACCCTAGGAAGGGGGAGGGGTGATGCGGGAACTCCCAACTGATCCAAACTATGTTCTATATTACAAGCTAAAAACACCTCTACTAAAACCTGAAACTCTCCTCCAAGACCAAACACTCCCACCACTAGGGAAAAACATCCGAACAGAACATAACCCACGAAGTAAACTCGACCATTACAAAAAAAATCAATCCTTACATAGACACTTACATCTCCAAAATAACACAATCAAACAGAGTTTAACCCATAGGAGTTTCAAAGACACTTTTAAAGAAAAAAGTACGATTCAAAGAATCATAATTCAGTCAAACCAGACTGTTTGGAATACAACGAACACGTCCATCCCAATATCACGATGAATCAATGGACCTACAACAATGCCAAAACCTTAACAGTGGAAGAACGAGAATGGAAAGACTTTAATTGTTTTTTGGAAGTATGGAACACCAAAACACAAACCATGGCTTCAAACCCGCAACAACTATTGACTGCGCACGCGCTTCATCCCAAGACCTGTGGTTGTGGCTCTGATGGTTGAAGCATCGCCTGCCTCATAGTCAGGCATTGAAATATTCTCGTCACAGTGTCTTCCTCAGGTGACGCTTCTGGGAATGATTTTCTAGATGATCTAGACACCTGCAATGACGACACAGCTTCGGAGGGGTGTGACATGACGGCTCGTATTCCCTAAACGTCCATACCGATGGTACACCATTATACGATTCGATGAACTATAATTTAGATCCACTAAAAAGAACTCTTTAGAAACAAATTTACCTGACATGCTCTGCTCGTCAGATGGGGGACCTTCACAAGCAACTGGATATGGTGGCTTTCCAACCGTTTGCGCTCCGGAAACTAACTCAGCTAAGAACACCTAATGCACCAATGTCTCAAAACTGATGCTCCCAGAAAGGGAGGATTCAGTCCTTGATCTCTAGACGAAGACCCCTGATTAAGGGAGAAGTCATCATCCAGTCCTCTGAAAGTACCCCTAGAAAAGGAGACACAGAATCCTTGAAATGTTCAACATACACTTTCAGCATCTGCTGGCCATGATGAAAATGCATGAGCTCTTCCATTTTCTTCGTCTTCACATCCACAAGTATAAACCATCAAACCAAGATGACACTAAATAAATAAAACATCATCCCAACATGAAGTAATGGTGGGGAGAACAACTCTTACTCCTCCAGAGATGGACCCTTGAACAGACACAAAACAGCATGCACTCTAACAGCTTTGGGACCTCCCAATACCCTGAAGATACGTTCGACCTCTTTAAGTCACTCCACTGTCTTTAATAGACTCCAATCACCATGAGGTACAGAAAATGACTGAGAAAGACCAAAAACTAGGCATGACTCATCAAAACTCTAGGGACCTTTCTTGACGGCATTTTTGAACAACATATATAACACCAAGCCGAAACCGATATCAATCAAAGCAACATCAATAAATCACCCTCATCCAAAAACAATCAGATAAAAAAACGAAACAACCACAAACACAACCCAAAATTCCCTGTCCAAAATTCTCGTTCCATTTTAGATTCCAAAACCCCCATTTTTTAATATTCCAAAACTGCTTCCTTTCAAGACTGCTTTCCAAATACCAAATCCACGTTTCAAACCAAAATCACTTTCCAAAACCATTTTTCTCTTTAAAATCCAATTCAGAAAACATGGTCAAGCCTTTAATTTCAAAAACACCCATGTAATCCCATGAACCATTTCACATGTCTTCAACCACTTTTGTTAATACGCACCAACACACACTTTCCATGCATCCTATAACATGTGAAAATGTTCATAAGGAGCACCTGAGGTTTCACCCCAAACCATTCTCAACCAATTTCCAAGAAAACACCAGTTTTCCGAAACAAAGACTTTCAGGTTTAAAACCCATTTGGTAAATTAAAATTCATTTAAAAGAAATCGGTCCCATTTTCAAAAAACCCATTTTTCATTTCCAAAAACGCACTTACACCAAACAGAATTATAACGACAGTCAATTTTCATCAAACCACCGGAGAGATGGACCAGAGGTCACACTTAACCTAGAGACATGATAGTAGGTCATGCCCTATGTAAGAGTCAACAATTATGAGGAATCCAAAACATGTACCCGGACTCCACATGGATCACTACTCCATTTTAGATCATGATGTAACATCGGTTTACCTTCATTGTCATATATCAATCCAAAACAAACCTGAACAAGACAAGAATTCAATTCCCAGACTACCCCTGGCGACATGAGATTTGGAACGGGTGAGGGTTCATGACATCCATCCCGTACCTACTTCTTGTGTCCAGACAGTCCTAATCTCTATCTACCGGACATCCAAAATAACAAGGGCCCTCTAATACCATTTTGTCATCAACCAACCCGAGTCGACCATGAACCTATAACCCAAGCCGGCCAGCGACATAGCCCGAGGGGCGTTCCCGATCCCCACAGTCTAGAAAGTAGTGTCGGGCATCAAAACTAAAAAAGAGGGAATGATCTGGCCCACAAAAGAAAGACAAGTAATGCAGCGGAAAAATGTAGAATAACGAAAGGAAAATAAATGACACAAAAAAGGAATAACAACCAACAACAAAACACTAAACTGACCATAACCAAAACTCCTCGCGACTCCAAGAGTCGCTCACTAGTTCACATCTAACTCTTGCCCATAGTGAGAGAGCACAAGTCAAACCTACAATAAAACTAAAAACAGGAAAACACTATAGGCGTGAGTATTAAAAGTTAGTTGGCGTTCCCACAAATCTATTCCCATTACACTACATTTAAATAAAGAGTTTATTAATTTATAGTTTGAACTACATTGTATAAAATATGGTTTTTTACACAAACATTCATTCTCTAACGAAAGTAATAGTCCATTGCACCTTTTTAGTTTAAGTAAAAGTTTAATATTTCAATGAAACGTGTCCATTGAATTTTAAAATAATTATTGCAAACAATTTAGAAATCCAAATTTTAGTTGTAAGTAAAAAGGTAAAACCACACAACACGCAACACACACTAAGGGAAATGGAAAAAAAGTGGCACATAAGGGCAAGCTACTGAACTAGACTTCTCAATCGTCTGCCACATGAAAACAAACACTAAAGGAACATGGGTCGAACCTTGGAGATCTTTCACAATCTAAAACGTACTATACATCTGTCTCATCCTGAAATAATGATATAAATCGATGATGTTATAACTCCCTAATGCTCGACATATCCCTGAATGGACTAACCGAGGGGCCCAATCCCCATATCAGAAATAACTCAGTATTCCGCTGCAATGGGGCCACTAGCCAGTGCGTAATCTAAACTAGTGCAGCAATCATTCTCAGAAGATTCAATCAATATTCAAGTTTCCCATGTCAACACATACAATAAAATGGGGTGCATCCATAATGTAAATAAATTAGTCACGATGCAAAAATATCAAACAAAACTCACGCAATCAACACATACCAAAGATCACCCCTGAGTGGGTTTTCCAAAATAATTTATTTTACTAAAGTGCCAAACGGGCCTTCACCAATTTTAAAGAAAAACCTCAATTCTCGAGAAAACAAAAAAAAATGTTCAGAAGAAATCATTTATCTTTAAAACTAAAAGTACATTTAAAATTCCATGAATTATGTTTAAAGGCCAAACATGCATTCTTTCAATACTGGGTATCCACTCATCAAGAAAAGTTTTCATGTGTTTGGTATAAAATAAACACCACAATTCACTCCAAATAATCATTTATAAATTAATTATTTTATATTATTTCCCAATCATTAAAATTAATAAAACATCATGAAATTAATAAATTCAAAATATAAAGGTGAGTGCAGTGGGTGGCCAACCTCATCTCGCAAACAAATCATGATGATGCGACACGCCTCACACGGATGCGCAAGCTGACGATCTTAGGGTCATGGAAAACCCTTTCCAACACGCTGCAACCGCAAAGATAAGAAAAAATACGTAAACGTGGACTCAATGTAATTCAAACAAACAACTAGTGCAAAAGAACCATCTCGAAATATTTTCAAAACACATATCGCACCATCAACCATATTTATTAAACCACTTAAAAATCCACAAAGTGTTTTTAAAAACTACACAACACCAAAACAACTCCCTAATTATTTTAATGTGCCACCAGGTTGTTTTAAGAAATCACCAGAGTACAGAACTAGACAAAATCACATGACATGATGAAATTAACATTTAAAAGCACGTGCACCTAAACACATTTTCCAAAACCAAATTCAAAACATCTGTGATACTTAATAAATCATTTAAAATTTTTATAAAACAATTTTGAAAAACATATCACAGCTTTAAACACACGAAACCAACATAAACACCTTAAAAACAGTTTCATGATCAAATGCACACAATGCCACATTAACATCACACCAAAACACAACTCCAACCATTGAACATTTTAATAAAAAGACAACATAGTTTATAAAACACGACAAATGGCTCAACATGGATTTTCAAAGATTCAAAACACTCTAATCACATAACCACGATGCTAAACACATCAAAAACATATTAATTCTCAAGTAAGAATATATTCAAACCAAGAAAATTGATCAATGAATCTACTAAATTAATTAAATGGTAGAATTAATTCATCAAAAAATATATATAGGCAGCATCATCTACCTCACACATTGACAGACCTCCCAGAAATGGTGCAAAACCCCGTTCGCACCGCAACCGCACCTGCGGGAAGCCAAAACCGACATACCAGATAAGATCACACACACAAAATTTATGTCTTAACTACAAACAATAACCCTATCAATGGATAACCTCAAAAAAAAAACAAAATCTACCCACAAATGGGGATACAGTTAGGTTGTACAGGGGTTAGGGTGAAGGGTGATGCGTGAAAGAGGCAAGCAGGGGGTTCGAGTTGATTGAAAGGGGGGAGCAGGTGGTTCGGGTTGAAGGGTTCCACACGCAATAGGCGGGCAGGGGGTTTGGGTCGCCAGAAAGGGACGATGTAGGTCGGCTGGTCGGGGGTGTTTTCCACGTCGAAGCATGGGATGACGAGGAGAGGGTCGGCAAGGGTGTGAGCGACCGAAACGGAAGAAGGCCGGAGTGGGAGAGGTCAGAACACCGAGGGCGTAGTGCTATGGGTCGAGGTGTGGCGTCCTGCTGAGCGCATAAGGCCAAGCACCAGAGGGCCAGGGTTTGTGCACCAAGGAAGGAGGGGTCGGACGAGGCGGAGGGGGTGAGCGGTGTGGCTGCGATCAAGAGGAGGGCGAGAGGCGACGGGGACCTGTAGGGGCGGTTGGCAGCTCGCACAGTAGGTAAGGGAAGGGGAAAAACGGGGGGTGGGGGTGTGACACAGGTAGACTAGGGTTTTCATTTGTTTTTGTTTTTTTCATTATAATAATAATAATGGTAATAAAAATATAAATGATAATAATATTAATAAACGCAAAATAAAATATATAAAAATAAAAATGATAAAGTTAATAATAATTAAAATTAACAATAGTAAAAAATAATATTTATTTCAATATTAATAAAAATAATACATATGATAAAAAGATAATTATCATACCTTCAATATAATAATCATAAATAAATAAAAAATAAGAATGAGAATTTTCACACCACCTGGACCTGTTGCGGGGCTACCGCCATCCGTGTGGTGATCGTGCATGGGTCTAAAACCCACTAAAATATTAAACAATGAAGATTTTAAACTGGGACCCTGCCCGATCCTTGATGCGAGAACGCGAAACCCAGAAATAATAAAAATATAAATAAATTAAAATATCAGGGTGTGACAAATCATCACTGGACTTGTTCAAGGGTTACACTGGTACTTTTCTTATCAAATAATCTTCCACTACATTTCCCTTTCATGGGGTATAGACAATGTCATTGTTGAACCACCGTAAGTTCTCAATATAACAAAACTACATCAGATTGAGATCCTATGTATATAAGATGTAGGCCAAGATATTTTGTTCAGAATAGAAAAGCAAACATATCCTCAATGAGGTAGTGACACCATGTTTTCAAAGTATGAATCATAGGTTATTTCTCCTAGTCATGGTTCAGGTAATTCCTTTTGTTTGGACATTGTTGGCAGGAGCCATATGCCACCACATTTTCATCTTGCAAAAGCATTCACCTGATATCCATACTTGAAGCATAAAAACACACCACATAAACCCTTCCAGATATTGGAAAGATCTACATGGGGAGTAGTCAAATATTTCTTCAACTAAATAAAGGATTCCTCACATTTAAGGACCCAAACAAACTTCACCCCTTTCTGGGTGAGCACGGTCATAGAATTTTCCTGTCGATAGAGATCCAAAACAAACCACCTATAGTAACCATCAAAGACAAGGAAACACATGTTCTTGAACATTTTCTTCGGCTGCTCCCATGACATTACCTCATTTATCTTCCCAGGTTACAACAAAACACCTTGCTCTGATATCACATGCCCCAAAAACATCACCTCCCTGATCCAGAAGGTGCACATGGAAAGCTTTTCATAATGGTGGTCATCTTGCAAAATTCCTCACATGATCATCAAATGATACTCATAATCTTCCTCAGATCTAGATTAAACTAGGATTTCATAAACAAATACCACAATGAAAGAGTCCAAATATTGGTCGAACAAAATATTCATGAGTTCCTTAAAGATCGATGGAGAAATGGTCAATCCGATGGGCATGACCAAGTACTAAAAGTAGTTGTAGCTACTATAGAAGGATGTCTTCTAGATATGTGACTCTTTCACCCTAGTTTTATGGTAACTGAAATGAAAAATCGATTTTAGAAAAAAAAAATTCCTCTAATACTATTCAAACATTTCATCTATTCAGTTCAAATAATATTTTTTCTTTATAGTTACATTTTTAGCTTCCGGTAATCAATACACAACTTGGAGGAACCCATCGACCTTATTCAAAAAGAGTATAGGAGCGACCCAAGGAGATATGCTCGAGAAAATGAATAATTTGGAATCCAAATAATCCTAATTAATATTTAATTTACTCAATTTTTTGGGGCTTATACGATATGCTGGATAAGAAAATTGGTTATGTTATTGGTGCCAAATCAATTGAGAACTCTGTGCACAACTTCGGGGTCAAGACATAAAAATCTTGTGGGAATACCTCTAGGAACACATCCACTACATGAGGTAACCCACCATAAAGAGCACGACTATCGTACTCATGCGGGAGTGATGATAACTGGAGGATACGATTCCTCAACTCTGAGAGTGGAGGTCTTGAACGTCATGACTGAGGATCCCATTCCCCACAAAAAACCTGCAGATTGTCATCATGTACTTTGAAAAACACCCATCGCCTATCACAATTGATGTTTGCCAAAAAGTGTACCATCTAATCAATGCCATGTATAATGTCAAATAGATCCATATCTAGGACCAATAGGTCCCACCCCATCTAAACCCCTAACACGGAGAGCATACATGATGGGAGCCTGAGACCATACTCATTTTCTCCTAGAGATGTCACCAACTCCATCACAAAAGACAAAATCTCAGTTGGAATGTTTAGTGTGTTCACAAAACCGGTAGAGATGAATGAAATAGAGGAAAATGTATCCAAAATATCAGTGCCTATAGAAGATGAAATCAAAACATTACCTCAAACATTCAATCGTCCTACCTTTGATCCTACCGATGCATGATCCAAAGAATGAAGATGCCTAGTATCTGATTGATAATGATCGCTAGTCTGTGGTTGTGCCCTGAACTAGATCTTCACAGAATATGATCGTACCCTACCTCCTGGCCACCAAACCGATATCCCCCTATCCTCAATGGCTCGGACGGATCTGGTACTCCTTTGGAATCCAATGATCCTACACCAAATCGGAGTGGACATTCCATCCTACAAATGTTTTGAAAGTTTTCCATACCATCACATTGATAACAAGGAGTCAAAGGAAAATTTCTTGCCTACCGGATGTTCCCTGGCCTAACACACTAGTGGCACATGAGGGTCCTCGCATTAGAAGCCGCTCATGAAAACTTCTTGGAATGTTGGACTGAGCGGACACACCCTTCTTTCCCTGATCCTCCCGATTCATTGTCTTCCCAGAAGAGCTTCCACAGCCCAAACCTGATATCATCCCATAAAACCCATCTATCTCCATGTGGTCTACCTCCACCATACACACCCGATCAACCACCTTTTCATAGGTTTTCATCTTGAACATGATTACCTAATAATAGATCTCTTTCCGAAGTGCCTTCTCGATCTTCTGGGCCTTCATCTTCTCATTGTAGACCATTTCTGAAGCAAACTAGACCAACTCACAAAATGGTTGGAATACTCCATCACAAAAAAATACCCTCAAATAAGCTTCGTAAACTCTCATTATTGAGAATCTTCCAAAATGTCAGGGTAGTACTGGTTGTTGAAGATAACCTTGAATTCCTCCAGCTCATATACTCATGCTTCCTAGCATGAAGAACTACTTCCAACCACCATCAACTGGGACCCTCTTACACAAAAGTGGCACATTTTACCCTAACCTCGTCAGCTGTTTCTAGGAACTCAAACATGCACTTGATCATTTCAAGCTACTCCTCCGCTCCCTGGGGTTATGTTCTACCTTAGAATGTAGGGGGATTGTTTATCAAAAACTCATGGACTTTTTCCTTCCTAGGATTGTTCTCATCTTCTTAAACTGGAGTGTGAATAAGAGAGGCTCTCATTCTTATATCTTGGACTACCTGAACCAGTTTATTCTATAGCCTCTGATCAAGCGGTGGGGGAGAACTCCCTCTATGTTCTTCTCATGGGTGCAAGGGTGCCTTCCGAGGAGGCATTTTTCAACAAAAGACAACAATCACAAGAATAAAAATCAGTATCAAAATTCTGAAACTTTCATCAATAAAATCAAATATAAATCATCCAAACACAATAAAAAAATTAATTAAATAGTTACTTCACCCCACCCAAGGTCCATGTTCAGTCTATAACCCACACATCTCACTTGTATGTGATTCCAAACAAAAAATTTCAATGATCCATGGTGACATGAGGTCTATCATGAGAGATGTTGTCCATGAACCCTATGTTTGTCCAATACTCCAATCATCAATATTACAAGCTCTTGTCTAGCTCGACCCAGCCCAATATAATAATATGACCCAAAAACATTAACCTCCTGCTGATAAAATTTTGTCACAAAAAAAATCTGGTCGCCATCATTACTAACACCAAACCCCACCCATGGAATGGCCTAAAGGGCGTTACCTATCCCCACGGGATGGTAAAAGTTCCTAAGAATCATAAATAATGGTTTGGGAATGATTTACCCTAATTAGGATACATAAGACAACCAAAAACAATCAATAAAATGAATCTGAAAATTCATTCCAAACAAGAGTTTTTGAAAAAATCGTAACTACATTCAATGTTTTTAACATGATACAAGGGGTCCCAAACAAAAAAAGTTGCATAAAATACAAACCAAATACCACCACATGAAAAGGGGTCATCACCCACAATCTTTCTTCACAACACCGCAAAACAGAAGCAACTAGTTACCCGAAAAACCGTCTCCAAGTGCCATTCCCATACTTGTGTAAAATATAACCAAGTCTACATACACCCAATAGTGTAAGTAGGGTGTGAGAATAAGTCCAATATTATCCCACCCAAATATTACATGTGACAAGAATTATAAGTTAACAATCTTGAAAGTGTTATAAACAAATAATAGTAGCAATATTGGCTAATGTTTTATCTTTTAAATGAATGTAGTTTTCAAAGTTGGTAACATTAAAGAATAGGTACATTTAAATAAAACATTTAAGCTACTGAATTCCCCATCCCAATACACCATAATCCAAATATAAATTTCCAATAGTTAATGAGGACTCAACATGGGAATGCCCTTAGGAACTAGTTAGTTGTGAGCCCCACGTTCCTTACATCTCGGTGTGAAAGTTACCATAACAATATACATTTTTGTGAACGGTCCACTAGTAAGGAAAATCCACAATAACCTAGTGTTCCCCAACAACATCATCATCATAGTTTTTTATTGTTTTCAATGTCAAACATGCTATGTGATACAAGGAAAACCCCACAGTTGATCACTAGCATGCTTGTACATGTCCACCCACCAAGATACTCGGGTTTCCCTCTTTGTGATCAAACATGTTCCAAAAGACACCAAATTCCATTGCAACATAAAAATTACATTTCTAGTCATAAACACTAAAAAAATTATTTATCTTTTCAAAATTGTTATAAATCAGGAAAATGCATAAAATTTCCATAAAACAATTATTCAAGTTATAATAAAACATTGCACCTGAAATGCATTTCAAACCCCACTTTTATCACAAAATTCATACCAATATTAGAGAAAACCATAATTTTCATCACTAAATAATATTTACAAAGTCATTCCATGAGTGATAAAACACCAATTGGTACAATGTGGGATCAAAATTAAAAAAACCCATTTTCAAAAACAATTGGTACTTAAAAATCAACTGCTTCAAAAATGATACCAAAAATAGTTCTCACACTAAAAATAAAGATAGAGGAACATAAAAAAATAGCAATCTAGCATGATAACTCATTCTATAATTATTACACAAGGAATTACATACCATATGATTTAAAAACCTAAAATCCTTGTTTAGAACATCCATCGCACCACAAACGGAGTGAAAATGAACCTAAAACCGCTATATTAGACCATGATACACAAAATAATACCCTAGCTTCTAATCCATATATGTTGGACTTTAGGAACATAAATAATAATAGAAGAAACCCTAATAATATTGATGAAATCCTAAGGAAATTGGAGGATGAATGAAGGAAACAACTTACTTGATAGATCATGATGAAATCTCCCCGAATACACCAAAGGATAAATCTCCATGAAACCAAAACTAAAAGGAAGGCTCTTGTAACACCACAAGATTTTATAAAAAATAATCTTTTTAATTTTATTGATGTCTTGTGTTTTACACTACTAAAAAGGAGTCTTGCACAACATGCAACCCTAACTTGGCTGCATTACACGCAATCACGACCTTCCTCTATAGCGTGTGTTGTATGCAATACCGAGTTTCACTAAACAACTATATGCCAATAAAATATTATTAAAACAAGCTGTTATGAATAGTAATAACAACTTTTTGAAATTTTGTAAATTTCATCTTTCAAAATGGACTTCATTTTTCGATTTGGAATATAGAAATTATCCTAGGGTGAAATTTTGGAATTTTTCTAAAAACATTCAAATTTTGATGAATAGTGAAAACACTGGGTTACTATTTAAAAACCGACTTTTTATTTAAATAATTATTTATTCTATTTAAATTTATTATAGGTAAAAATTAACACATAATACCTATATATGTTCAATTTAATTCATTAGAGTCATTTTATAATAATTTTAGATATATAAAAATTTTATTGAACTTTTGACCGTCTTTTACCCACCTCCTAGGACAATTTCCAAATTCACATAAAACATAATTTTACCGCTTCTGTCAGTGGAGTTTCAAAAATCCGAGAGACACGGTTGATTTCATTAAGTAAAATGTGGTTCAATGAGATGAAAATAATTTTTGGTGAATAGTAACTTTTTACTTTTTTACCACTGTTAAAAGTAAATAGGGAAATTATGGGTAAAACGATATTATTATTACCCTAACACATTTCCTAATTCTATTGGATAAGTTTAATTCGACCAAAAACAACCTTAGTAATAAAATATGACCATTTAGGCCCACTTGGATTAGATTAGGAAATTTATTATTAATTTATTTAAAAAAGGGTAAAAATAGTTAAAATCAACGTTTCATAAGTAAATCATTTTTAATATAGGGTTATACATTAGATAAATTCGACTATAAATATTAATTAGAATGATAAGAATATTTCCTACATAATGGTATTTTATTTTTAATTTTTAGACTTTAAATAATTTAATTTATTTATGAAACAATGATGATGCAGTAATTATATTATTAATGAGATATTAACATAATTGATTTTATAAATACCCAAATAAATGTAATTTGAGACTTTTTATGAATTCAAATAATTTTATATGTTAATATGAAACATTAGTATTTATTTAATTAATATTGTTCGAACTAATATTTCATTATTATTTTCACAAAAATCATTTACCAAATAGTGTCAAAATTGACATAAAATAGTTTTTAAAACAAATATTATATTATTAATATTTATTTTATTTTTAAAAATATAAGGTTCGGTAAAATGACTTATAAAAGGTTATATATATTAATAATAAACAACTTGGGGTTCGTTTTCCTGGTTATAGTATGTTTATTAACCTTATAGTGTAGGAAAACAAGAAGAGACGGCAAAAGAAACATTATTTAACTTAAAGTTAAATCTAAATGATAAGGTTAAAATAGAAACCTAAACATGTCTAAATTATATTGGATGAAAGGATTTAGACCCATCCCCACCTTAGCTTAGAAATAACTCAATTTGGAGATATTAAAAACCGTATATGACTTTATAATAAAATAATATTTTTAGTTATTCCAAAGAAGCCCCTCTCCTCCCTTATAAAAGGGAACCTCCTCCCTCTCTTCCTCGCACCAATTTGAGAATTCAAGATCGTCCAACCCCTGCCAAATTCTCTTCTACACTTCTCTAGAAATATCCTTGAGGTCCTGGTCTTTTTCAAAGACCAATTTTGGTGCCCTAAGAGGAGGTCTCAAAGAGGCGCTTTAAAGGAGAGGTAATGTCTGTTACCGATTCTTTCAACTTTATTTCTTCTTCTACTTCTTCTTCATTACTTCTTTCATTATTAAGTAATAAAATCAGTATCACTAAAATACTGATATGTTATTATAATTATGAAATAGCCCTATTTTTCCATCTATCCATCATACGGAAAACAAAATCACCGCGTGTGCATACGTACAAAATACTGTCTCCACACCGTGGTGTAATCTATTTTTCACCACCACATTACTTGGATAGTTATAATGGTGTAAATAATAACTATATATGATTATTGTAAATTGATATTGATTCTTAAATTGTATACATACACTCCAATACAATTCCACTATCATGGGAATGATATCATCGCTCGTGGGTATGTACGGACTATCGTCTCCACGACGCGATGAGATTCATTCTCCATGTTAACCATTCATGAATGATTATAAAGTATATATAATAAGTAATCATGAAATATATGACATAATAATCATACTGTATTTATGTGTATATATATGTATGTCATCTACTTAATTTCATTCAATTAAATATGGAAATGAAAACATTGTTCATGCGTACGTACGGCCTACCGTCTCCATGAATGGTGTATTTCATTTAATTTAATAGATGTATCATATATATATATGTATATAATGAAATATATATTATATGTAAATCATGTTTTACATTATGGAATTAAGTAAATCAGGATATAAGTAATAATATCAAGAACAACAAGTCCAAACATGTACGATAAATAAAACGATTTAACCCAAAACGCTACTTTAACATGGAACATACAAAAGAGCGGGTAATATAAAGTCATAAGTGAAACATATATGATATCATAACAATCATTATATAGGAGGTTCGGAAACGTATGAAGCACATCAGACCTAAGGTAATGGATAATTTTTTAAATCTCATTTTTATCCGAGATTGCTTATTCGTAAGTATTTACTGGGGTTATATTGATCATCCATTTCCAAGTTTTATAAAAATGTTTTCATGTATGTTTGAAGTCCATTTTACCCTTTTTTGACTTTTACCACGTGTTATGGAAGGATTCTTTCTTTTGTTTACCATACAATTAACTTTTTGACTTTTCCGACAATAGTACAAGGAGAATGTTATTTTTAACTTATACGACGTGAACGGATTTTTACGGTTTCATAACGCCTCATTTTCATGAAACTTACTCACAAGATTACATGATTATTTTCAAAAAAAACCCTTTTCATTGAAAATTTCATGACATTTTGTGAAAAGAAAATGATTTTGAAGATGAAATATTGTTTTCCTCAAGAATTCATTTCATGTGTTTTTATCAAAACTATTTTCCATCTAAAATGACATTATTTAATATGTTTACGTTTCAAGTATAATGTCTCCCTTATTTACATGGTTTGATTATTCTTATGATGAAAAGATATCCATTTTATATGGAATTTTTTATGATGGCATGATGTTTAAGAATCTCATTCTATTACATGGGTTATGCTATGATGTGTGATTTATGATTTTTTAGCACACGAAAGAATGATTTCGTTATGAGATGGGTTGGTCCTATATCTCCCTCCAATTAATTGGGTAAAGATTTATATCTAATGAGATAGACATGTCTGGAACGATAAGTTAATCCGGTTCAGTGTTACTGGACTGAAACGAGGAGTGAACTCGATACAGAAAGGGACTTTGTCCACTAAGATGGCCTTAGCAGCAATGGCATGGCTACTATGGAAATCATAACATGTGATGAATGGTTTCCACAATTACATGTTTTACTCCCATTATATTTTATCACGGTTGATGTTCTATTATGATATATACCTTACGTAATTCCACGATTTATGTCTTTGCTCAAGATTTTGATGTTTAAATTTCATGTTCATGTTTTTGCTTCCAAATGTTTATGGATTGTTTTATGTTATCTATGTTTTCCCTTACAGATCATTTGAGCTCACCCATTTTATGTTTTATTTGCCCCAAGAAATAAATAAAGGTTTTAGGTAAGGAAACAAAAAGGTGATAATCGTTATGCGAGTTGTTGAAGATATTTCAACATGATTAGAAGTTTATATTCCGAGTTTCCAAAAACACTAAACTATTACGATCCTTGTGTGTTTGTTTTTGTTATGTATTAAGTATTATGAAAAAGTAATTTAATTTCCATGTACATCAAGATTTGGGGATCTACAGTTGGTATCAGAGGAAAGGTTTAGTCAACCTTTGGAAACTAGGATGTGAAAATTTTAGTGAGATCCCTAGAGATATTTCTAAGGTATGTCTAGGGATGTCCCTAAGGATAAGTAAACATATTGGATATAGTACTAGAACTATGGTAACAATCATATAATTTAACATAATATGTTACATATTGATGGTACTCCCCCTTTATTATGTTTTTTTCCCTAGCATTATGTTTTCCTCTCACAGTATTATTTTTTGGTTTTGGACGATGGCTGGAACCCGAAGGAACCGTGTTGATCAATGTAATGGAAAATGAAATGATTGTCCTGCTGAACAAACCAATGTTATGGGACATGGAGTGAAAAACCTTATTTCTATACTTACACAATCTATGAATAATTATGGACTTCCAAATGAGAAAAGAAGGGAACAATGTTCTATTGATTCCTTCATGAGGAAACATCCACTATCTTTCAGTGGGTCTTCTGATCCACTTATTGCTAAACAATGGATCAGTACCACTAAAAAGTTATTTTTAGTTCTTCAATGTTCTGAACATGATAAATTCTTCTTATCAGTATATCGTTTGGAAGGTGAAGCTGATCAATGGTAGAATCTTATCAAGAATACTAGTCCAAGAGATGAAATTGAGTCCATTGAATGGGTCGAGTTCAAGAACTTATTTTCAATAAGTACATCCCTCGTATTTTTCAAACAATGATGGAGAAAGAGTATCTTGAACTAAAGCAAAAGGATGATGAATCTGTTGGTATATACGAAGAGAATTTTATAAGGCTTACAAGGTTTGCATTTGGCTTTATCATGCAACCTAAAAGTAATGTTGATCGATTTTTCAGTGGCTTAAAACCAAATCTTTGAAGGGAATTATCAATAAGAGACTTCAGTAGCGATAAATAAATTTTTCATTGTGCTATTAAGGTAGAAATGGAAGTTGGTGTTACATATCCATCTCATGGTTTTGACAAGAAATAAAAGATGGAGTTCAAGGAGAAATCTCAGAATAATGGTGAAAAGAAGATGAATGTTTCCTTATGCTCAAAGTGTGGAAAGAAGCATGGAAGAGATTGTCTTAAAGGGACTAGAAAATGATTTAAGTGTGGAAAATAAGGTCATCGAGAAGCTGAGTGTCGAAGTAATTGAAAAAGGGTTTCTATTGGTGTGAATAAAGAAAATACTACAGAGAACGCACCACCAACACTTCAATGCTTCAATTGAAATGAAATGGGGCATTATGCTAATCAATTCTCTAATCCAAGGGTTAATGATGATCGACATGAGCAACCACTTAAGGTAAAGGACAAAGGGATGTCACATGTGATCACTATTGGCGGTGTTGAATATGACAATGATGTGGTGGAATGATTAAGTGTTTATGTAATGGGATTCCAAAATAATGTTGTATATATTATCATGGAATATTGGAATATTTATATATTGGTCTATTGTGGTTTTCAATAATTTTATGGTACTGGTAACCATGGAAAGTGATTATGATATTTTTGGAAGGAAGATTATATACACATAATGAAGGGATAAAGAGAAAATGAAATGTTTGACAGTATTCATCAGATCATTATTGATATAAGGAAATAGTTATATCATGGTTTGAGTATGTAGAATTTTGGGTTTTTGGTATGTGGGAAGAGTTAACTTTTGACAGCACTCATGTTTTCACTAAATTCAATGGGTATTCATTTTTCAAGAGAATACATGATTAAGTCCTTCGAATATTTGGAATGTGACAAACAATACATATCATATGATATATGGGGATCATAGATGGTATTAACATGCTTGTTATATGAAATCTCTGGTAATCATTTTCACTATATTGTGAGAGTGGAATGCAGTATTATGGATAATCCTAAAGATTGGAATGGATTATGTTGGACATAAGATAGTATTGTTTAAGGAGAGATGTTTTTTCGATGTTATTGATGGGAAGTTATAGTAATGTAGTTTTTGAAAAAAGGACAACCTGCAGAACGGGTGACAGCCCATCGCATCGGACAAGGCTGTGGGAATTGAACCCACAATCGAAGTGTGAATGGCCTTTATCACCTACCACTGGCCTACAGAAAGTCCATGGTTAGTAGAAGCTAGTATTATTTTATTATGTGGTATGATATATGATGTATAAGTTCATTTTTGAAATAGTATAAGATTAATCTATCCATAAGATGGACTTATAAATTTTCCTAACCTTTTGTTTGAAACAGATGGAATGACCCATCATTCTATCACATGATCTGCTAACACATCATGAATAAAAAATTCAACTTCATTTCTTTAAGGGATGAAGTGGAAATCGTTCAATTCACGAACAACAGTGAAATTGTACCAAAATCATGTAAGTATTTCTTTTAATTCATCAACTTTAGGGAAATGATCTTCAAAACCAAAAATGTTGTCCTAGTTCCTTTATATCCGATGAATCAGATGGTACCTTAGATCATCACAAATCTATGGCTTTTTGATTGTTGTCTTTTTCATAGCCATGTTCTCTACCACTCTCCATCAGAACATGATGGTTAGGTTTCTCTTCCATATCCATATTTTCACCTACGTTCTCCAATGTGGAAACTTAGTGATTAGTTAATTTGGGAAACCATTATGTTTCATAATTTAGTTTTTAAAGATTGGTTTTGGTATTCTTTTTTACGATGTGGGTTTCTATTAATGAAACTTTCGAGTAGTAAACCATTTATAACCCCGACGAATTTCCTGGGAGAAATTCATTTTAAGGGGGGTAGAATGTAACACCCTGAGATTTTATGAACACTATTCTTTTTAATTTTATTGATGTCTTGTGTTGTACGCTACAACAAAGGAGTCTTGCAAAACACACTACCCTAACTTGGCTACATTACATGCAATCGTGACCTTCCTTGATAGCGTGTGTTGTACATAATACCAAGTTTCACTAAACAACAATATGCTATTAAAATATTATTAAAACTAGCCGTTATGAATAGTAATATCTACTTTTTGAAATTTTGAAAATATTACCTTTCAAAATGGACTTTATTTTTTGATTTGGAATATCGAAAATATCCTAGGGTGAAATTTTGGTATTTTTCTGGAAACATTCAATTTTTGATGAATAGTGAAAACACTGGGTTACTATTTAAAAACCGACTTTTTATTTAAATAATTATTTATTCTATTTAAATTTATTTTAGGTCAAAATTGAGACATAATACCTATATAAGTTCAATTTAATTTATTAGAGTCATTTTATAATAATTTTAGATATATAAAAAATTTATTGAACTTTTGACCGTCGTTTACCCACCTCCTAGGAGAATTTCCAAATTCACATAAAACATTATTTTACCGCTTCTATGAGTAGAATTTCAAAATCCAAGAGACACAGTTGATGTCAGTAAGTAAAAAGTTGTTCAATGAGATGAAAATAATTTTTGTGAACAGTAACTATTTGCTTTTTTTTACCACGGTTAAAAGTAAATAGGGTAATTAATGGTAAAAAAGACATTAGTATTACCATAACACATGTCCTAATTCTATTGGATAAGTGTAATTAGACCAAAAACAACCTTATAAATAATATATGAACATTTAGGCCCACTTGGATTAGATTAAAACATTTATTATTAATTTATTTAATAAAGGGTTAAAATACTTAAAATCAAAGTTTAATAAGTAAATCATTTTTAATATAGGGTTATACATAAGATAAATTCGACTATAAATATTCATTAGAAATCTAAAATTATTTCCTACATAATGGTATTTTATTAGTTATTTTTAGACTTTAAATAATTTTATTTATTTATGACACAATGATGATGGAATAATTATATTATTAATGAAATATTGACATAATTGATGTTATAAATACCCAAATAAATGTAATTAGAGACTTTTTATGAATTAAAATAATTTTATATGTTAATATGACATGTTAGTATTTATCTAATTAACATTTTTCGAACTAATCTTTCTATTATGATTTTCACAAAAATCAATTACCAAGTAGTGTCAAAATTGACATAAAATATTTTTTAAAACATATATTATAATATTAATTGTTATTTTATTCCTTAAAATATAAGGTTTGGACAAATGACTTAGATACGGTTATATATATTAATAATAAACAACTTGGGGTTCGTTTGGCTGGTTATAGTATGTTTATTAACCTTATAGTGTAAGAAAATAAGAAGGCACACTAAAAGAAAACTTATTTAAATTAAAGTTAAATCTAAATGATAAGGTTAAAATAGAAACCTAAACTTGTCTAAATTATTTTGGATGAATGGATTACGACCCATCCCCACCTTAGCTTCAAAATAACTCAATTTGGAGCTATTAAAAACCGAATATTACTTTATAATAAAATAATATGTTTTGTTATTCCAAAGGTGCCCCTCTCCTCCCTTATAAAATAGAACCTCCACCCTCTCTTCCTCACACCACATTGAGACTTCATGCTCGGTCAAACCCTGACAAATTCTCTTCTCCACTTCCCTAGAAACATCCTAGAGGTCCTGGTCTTCTTAAAAGACCAATTTTGGTTCCCTAAGAAGAGGTCTCAAAGAAGCGCTTCAAAGAAGAGGTAATGTTCGTTACCGATTCATTCAACTTTATTTCTTCTTCCACTTATTCTTATTCAGTTGTTTCATTATGAAGTAATAACATCAGTATCACTCATATACTGATATGTTATTATAATTATGAAACAACCCTATTTCACCATCAATCAATCCTACGGAAAACAAAATCATCGCGCCTGCGTACGTACGGAATACCCTCTCCACGTCGTGGTGTAATCTATTTTCCACCACCACATTACTTGGATGGGTATAATGGTGTAAATAATAACTATATATGATTATTGTAATGTGATATTGATTCTAAAATAGTATACATACACTCCAATAAAATTCCACAGTCATGGGAATGATATCATCGCTCGTGCGTATGTACGGACTACCGTCTCCACGACGTGATGGGATTCATTCTCCATGTTAACCATTCATGAATGATTATAATGTATATATAATAAGTAAACATGAAATATATTACATAATAATGTTACTGGATTTATGTGTATATATATGTATGTCATCTAATTAATTTCATTCCATTCAATAAGGAAACGAAAACAACGTTCATGCGTATGTACGGCCTACCGTCTCCATGAACGGTGTATTTCATTTCATTTAATCGATCTATCATATATATATGTATATACTGAAATATATTATATGTAAATCATGTTTTAAATTCTAGAATTAAGTAAATCAGGATATAAGTAATTATATCAAGAACAACAAGTCGAAACACGTACGATAAATAAAACGATTTAACCCAAAACGATGCTTTAACATGGAACTTACAAAAAAACGGGTAATATAAATTCATAAGTGAACCATATATGATATCATAACAATAATTATACAGGAGGTTCGGAAATGTACAAATCATATCATACCTACGGTAAGGGATAATTTTTCAAATCCCATTTTTATCCGAGATTGATTATTCGTAAGTATTTACTGGGGTTATATTTATCATCCATGTCCACGTTTTATAAAAATGTTTTCAGGTATGTTTAAAGTCCTTTTTACTCTTTTTTGAATTTTACCACGTGTTATGGAAGGATTATTTCTTTTGTTTACCATACAAGTAACTTTTTGACTTTTTCGACAAAAGTACGAGGAGAATGTTATTTTTAACTTATATGGCGTGAACGGAATTTTACGGTTTCATAACTCCTCATTTTCATGAAGCTTCCTCTACAAGGTTGCATGATTATTTTCAACAAAACCCTTTTCATTTAAAATTTCATGACATTTTGTGAAATGCAAATGATTTTTAAGATGAATGGATGTTTTCCTCAAGAATTCATTTCAAGTGTTTTTATCAAAACTATTTTCCATCTAAAATGACATTATTTAATATGTTTATGTTTCAAGAATAATGACTCCCTTATTTACATGGTTTGATTATTCTTATGATGTAATGATATCCATTTTTTATATGGATAACGTTATGATGGAATGATGTTTAAGAATATCATTCTATTACATGGGTTATGCTATGATGTATGATTTATGATTTTGTGGCACACGAAAGAATGATTTCATTATGAGATGGGTGGGACCTATATCTCCCTCCAATGCATTGGTTAAATATTTATATCTAATGAGATAGACATGGCTGGAATGGTAAGTTAATCCGGTTCAGTGTTACAGGACTGAAACGAGGAGTGAACTCGATTCAGAAAGGGACTTTGTCCACTAAGATGGTCTTGGCAGCAATGCCTTGGTAACAATGGAAATCATAACATGTGATGAATTGTTGCCACAATTACATGTTTTATTACCATTATATTTTATCATGGTTGATGTTCTATTATGATATATGCCTTATGTACATCCACGATTTATGTCTTTGATCAAGATTTTGATGTTTAAATATCATGTTCAAGTTTTTGATTCCAAATGATTATGGATTGTTTTATATTATCTATGTCTTCCCTTACTGAGAATTTGAGCTCACCCTTTTTATGTTTTATTTTCCCCAGGAAATTAGGAAAGGTTTTAGGTAAGGAAACAAAAAGGGGAATATCGTTATGGGAGTTATTGAAGATATTTCAACATGATTAGAAGTTTACATTCTAAGTTTCCAAAGACACTAAACTATTACGGTCCGTGTGTGTCTATTTTTGTTATGTATTATGTATTCCGCAAAAGTAATGTAATGTCCATGTATGTCAAGATTTGTGTCTCTACAGATCTATTGAGGTTGATTAGGTAATGTGGGGACTGAAATGGTGGAAAAGAGTGAAAATGGAATGATTTATCGATGAATCAAATTACTTTCTCAAATCAAGACGATTTGAGAAACCCTGAGAATGTTCACCCTAATCAACAATGTAAATAAACTCTAAATATGGAGACATTAAGATGAGGGTGCTCCTAGGTATGATGGATTATTGTAAGAGGTGGAATCATCTAAAAAATGAATGATATATTAATGAGTTAAATATTTTTAAATTTGAAAATGGGCTTATGGGTTGGCCCTAATGCCAAAATGAATCACACAAATCCAAAATGATAGTGACTTTATAAGGGGTCGAAATAGATATGGGAGTTTGGATATGTCATGGAAGTCCAAGTTAGAATTAGAAAGGATTAAATTTTTTGAAAAATGAAGGAGTTATAAAACATAAAAAAATTCTTTTAAATCTAGAAATGGGCCCACTGAAGTCATGGATGTGACACTTCATCCATTGATGTACCAATATGATCTCTCCCCACCTTGTCACCACACATCTTCACACGAAATCACCTCGTGTCACCGTTAGAGGTTTTCCACCACCATCAACCTTGAACTACACTAGTGCTTTCACATCCCCATTGAAATCCCAATATTGTAGTCCACCTTGATCCCAACACCTCTGAACCTCTTCAGTTATCTCCCCGGTGATTATAGCATTTTCGTAGTCGCTTAAACCTGATTTTCACACTACTAATTTGTCACGAACCGACCCAACGGGGCTCAAGCTGCGACTCCCCAAGCCCGCCTTCAATAGGACAGGGGCTAGCAACTAGCGCCGAGTAGGCTATCACACACATGGGAGGTATTAGCCGAAGGTACCTATACACACGCACCCACATACACCTCCATGCAACAATGCGAAGATATATAAAACTGAAAAGAAAATGCATGCATACACTATCCCACAGCCAAATTACAGTAGAAGAACAAAGGGAAAAATAGGTCCAACCAAAAGAAAACTACAAAACCGCGTCCAACATGCTCTGAAGAAGGGGAACACTGCCACAGTCACCCGCCAGAAAGCTCCCTTTGCACCGCACCGGTAAACACCCCGGTCAATCTCGCTCACTCAGCTCCGCATGCTTCGGGTCCTCCTAGGACCCTGCCGAAAGACCTGTGGTCTGCACAAGACACATACATGTGTTGGAAAAGCCCGGGCAGGGGTGAGTGTAAACATACTCAGTAGGCACCCAAAAACCCAAAACAAAAGAGAACAACTGAAAGGCAACAGTCTGCTCATCCCAGCCAGAGGGAACCCAAACGAGAGAGAAACTCCATCTCGTGACCATCCTTAGCTAAACAATACTAGTCAGCTCAGCTCAGGTGTATTCCCATACATACACCTAGAACAATCCAGATATACTCATATCACGCAGAAAGCCATAAGAGGTACCGACCTCATCACCAACAACTATCCACAACCAGGAGAGCACACCACATGAACACTGTCATCCCAGATGACACTCATCCAAGAGATACACTCCATCGGGTTTCTCACAAACATCTCAGATGCTCACCCGAGTGATCACGCTCGTCGGATAGCATCACTGAGGAAAACTCACTCAAACAACATAACCACCAAACTACTTGGATAGGGGATCGCTCTTAGGGCCCGCAAGGGGATACCAAAACCCACTCAGGTATACGAATCTCACAGATAAGGGATCACTTCCAGGGTCCGCTGGGGGATACGACGACCCAATCTGGCATACGCAGTTCTCACAGATAGGGGATCACACCCAGAATCCACTGGGGGATACCACAACCCGATCTGGCGCTCGACAGAAGAACATCACTCAAATAGAGGATCATCGCCTATATAAAGGTGGTCATGATGATACCAGAACCCAATCTGGTATAGCTCATGATTTAGGGGATCGAACAGACGATGCCGCAACCCTACCAAAACCACACGCTAGGTAGGGGATCACATAACCAGCGATACCACAATCCTACTATACACATCACTGCTGAGTAGGGGATCGTATAATCGATGATGCCACGACCCTACTGAGCACGGCCCACCATGTAGGGGATCATAATTTTGATGATCCCACAAACCCTATGGGGTTAACCAGTTAGATAGGGGATCGCCGCCCGTGAATAAGCGGTCATAGCGATACCAAGAACCCGATCTAGGGAAAAGATTCTAGAGGATCCCGTTCTGGGCCCACTGAAGGGATGCCACAACTCCAACAGTTTAAACATCCCATCGAGAGGATCACAAACCTATACGAAGGTTTTGATTCCACACGAACCCTCGTGGGAACGAACCAAGGGAGTAACCTCAACCACTACTGGTACAAAACATCGCTAACCCGAGCGACCCACAACAATGCCACACTGCGCACCTCTAAGGGCAATACTGAGGCCACCATCACGATCTGTGTGGAAAAAAATGCAAGATAGGATGCTTACTCGCCTGAAACGAAAGAACCGGTGAAAAAGGAATTATTCACTGTATCTAGATCATGTGGGGCCTACAAAACGATCCCAAAACCCATCATGTGGATCATACAACGGCGATCCCCTCGAATAAATTAGTGGAATCGACTACTCGTTAGTCCGAAACGGACACCTTGTGAAAAAGGAACTATTCAACGAATGCGAGCTCAGGCAGGGCCCACACCTCGATCTTAAAACTCATCAAACAGATCACAACATTGCGATCCTCTCAGAAAAACACATAGGATCGATTAATCATCCGCCAAAATCAGACTCCTGGTGCAAAAGATGTGTTTCTCCACACACACCAAAACCTAGCCTCATGGGGCCCACACGTCGTTCTCAGACCCAAAACCCGGAAACCATCTCAAAAATTCTGTCGTACAATCAGGGTCTCAACTCCACTAACGGCACATCATTCGGATGCTCCGGGTAGATATTAAAACGACCCAAAGTCGTAAAATAATAAAATATTATTATTTTATACGACGTTTCTAACTCCAGGGCCACGATCCCGAACCATAAAATTCTCAAAGTGAGTTAAAAAGGTCTGTCTCAACACAAGGAACGTGTCGCCGCAAATGGCTCGCAAATCAGAGTTTTGATTTGCGGGTTACGGGGGTTTAAGAACCCCCGGAAAATCCTAGCCGGACCACCACCAGCCTCGCCGGAAACCACCGCGCCACCGCCGTATTCCGCCGCGCCGCCGCCCTGCCTCGCCGGATTCCGCCATGGCCACCGCCGGAATCCTGGATTACCACTGGAAAACTTCCAGGGACCCCTGGGATCACCCCGGTGCTCCAAAATTAGATCTGAAACATGTTTCCGAAACCTTGGGACCCGAACTATACAACCCTTATAATGATTTGAAAAAAAAAACAACAAATAAATGGGGTCTGGGATTTCAAAACTCAAACTGCCTACCTCGTAGGAGAAATGCCGAAGCTTCAGGTGAAGATCGACGCCGGCGACGCCCTGAAGCTAGATCTTCTGACGAACGACGCAGAAAACGGATGATAGGAGCTCGAATCAGCGAAGAAACAGAGGTTAGAAGGGGGGGGGTGTCGCCGCCTGCACATGAGGGAGGAGGAAGGTAAGGAGGAGGATATATTTCTTTTTTTTAAAACAAATATATATCCTATCTCCGGCTCCCGACTCACCTCCGCCCGATTCCCGATGCAGACAATGGTAAGGTCACCCCTATGGTAAACACAACATTCTGAATTCAATGACGGAGTCATATTTTCCATCTGAGACTCCATTCAGAAGTAATTCGAGCCGACGCTCGCACACTAACTTCTTCACTTAATTACGAAAATTCCCCTGGTGGAATTTCTCATCGCAGGCCCACGCCAGCAAAGTTTACACCTCACATAGGGTAAACAGAACATTTCGGACGCAACCGTGCCCTCAGATTCTCGTTCTTAGCTACCGTTTAGGAGATAACAAAACCCCGCCACGTGCATAGTATAAAAATACTTAATATTTTTATAAAATTAATTTCTGGCACACCGGGCCTCGGAATCGCACGCCGTCTTCACACCTAGCTCTGGAATTATTCGTAAAAATATTCCAAAGTCTGACAGGGCCAAAATCTGAGTCGCTACATCCTCTCCCCCCCCCCCCACTTAAAACTTTTCATCCCCGAGAATCCCTAAGCTCAAGGGAAGTGACATGACACTCAACTGGGTCTCACACACCAGCGAGTTCGCCAACAACACCAAGGCCCAAACACATAAGTCAGAGGGACTCATCCAACTCACCTAGATTGTAAAGACCCGTAAAAATTCAAGGGAAATTTTTTTCTTAATTTTCTTTAGAATTTTACAAGAGCGCGGTTTCAGACGGCACCTGATTCCGAGGCCCGGAGTGCCGGAAATTAATTTCCGAAGTTTGGCTCGGGTACGTTCAGTGAACGAACGAGCGGGAATTCCTAACTTTTGATCTGGTTCTCGGAATTGAAATCCGAGGGCACCGATGAACTCGCAGCGCCGATAATCGCTTAGAGAGACTTTTTCGGGAGTTGCGTTTGTTGCGGGTTGAAAGTTAGTTTTGGGGTTTTTAGTTTGAGTTAAATAAAATTATGTAGAACAATTTTATTATAACTTGTTATAACCTATCAAAAGAGGTTGGAAGTGGGACCCACACCCACTTAACCTCCCTTGGGAGGATTAAGTGTGGTGGGGCCCACACGAACCCCTAATCCTTTCAAATTCTCTCAACTTGCTTAACCCCTAATTAAATGACTTAAGTTACTTATTTAATTATGGGAGTTAAACATTTTGAATTTCAAACTTTTGAAATTCTCATGTGTTATGTGATAATAAAATAAGATGTTGTCTTATTTTATTTTGGGGTTATTTGTTTGTCTTCTTGAGAGGTGGAGAGCTCTTCTTCTTCTTCAACTCTGACGAAGAACTCGAAGAACGTTCATCTTGACGAAGAACGCTCAAGCTCCGACGAAGAACGCCGCACCTCCATTCTTCGTTTATCGTGTCAACGAAGGGGACGCCACTTCTTCCTCGGACAACCTACGTCGGCGTACAAGTTTTGCCAACGCCGTGTCTCTTCGAACGCATCCCTTCGTCATCGGATTTGACGAACGGCTACCGCGACGCCCGACCTCCGCGACGTCGTCTTCCACGGAACGTTCACAATCTTCGAACCTTATACCCGAGGTAGGGGTTGTTGATTTAATATTTAATTATTTCATTCTTTCTCGTGGTTCGTATGACTAACGTGAGGATGTTGATTATTTAATGTTGTGTTATTATTTAACGTGAGGGGGGCCGGACCGCATCAACACGGCCGAACCCCCTCCATCGTTCATGTTGTTTATCTGCGGGCGGAAGCAAGGTGGCGTGGTGTCGTCGCACCACGCGGATAATTGTACGTTAATCTTACATGACGTCGTCGCGCCACGACGAGGAAGAATCTTCAAGAACGCGACGCCGTCGCGCCGCGTTGAAAGGAATCAAGACACGGCGAAGGGGTGCGGTGCCGTCGCACCGCGCCGGACGACGAACACCGCGGCCGGTTCCGGGCCGCGGTGGGACGAGGAGACCGCGGCCGGTTCCGGGCCGCGGCAGAAGAGAAGACCGGCGGCCGGGCCGCCGGCGTCGGAAGCCGAAGGGGGGACCGGAAATTTTCGGTCCCGTTGGAGAAAACCGGCCGGCCAGCTGGCCGGCCGGAAGTCTTTAAAACCGGGGGAATTAATCCCCCGGCCTTCATAATAAAACCCCCCTCTTTAAGAGGGGGGGGGGGGGGTTCTTTGAAGGAGGGGGGCAGCCGGCCCCCTCGGTTCCGCACCAGCAGTCCCCCCACGTGGGGGGGGGGGGGCTTCTTAAAACAAAACGGCGCGGCTATGCCGCGCCGCCTCTTGAAAAGCGGGGGAAAGATCCCCCGCGCGCAGCCTCCTCGCGGCGCCAGCCGCCGCGGCACCCCACGCCTCCGCGCCGCCGCGCCGCCGCCCGCCGCCGCCGGCCACCGCGCCGCCCAGGGGGGGGGGGGGGGTCGGGCCGGGTCGGCCCGGACCCGGACCCCCCCATTTCAAACCAGAATTGGTTTTTGGCCCATAACTTGAGCCTCGGACCACCGATCGATGAACCGTCAACGGCAACGCGATCCTTGGATCGAGACGGTCGTTTCGGTATATCGCACTCAAGGTTTCGGATTACTTTAAGTTCGGCCGGGTTGGTTCGTTCACGAAACCAACCGGGCCTTCGGAGCGGAAACACTCATATCATGAGTTACGAACGTCCGATTGACGCGCCGTCAGTCGCGTTGTGTTCCTCTTAGTGAGACGGATCTTTTGGCATACTCCGCCCGAGGTTTGGACGCAGGTGGAGTACGGTCGGGTTGGTTTTGCCTTAAAAACCAACCGGGCCCCGGAGACGAAAATGCCAATAACTCTCAGACCGGGCGTCCGATCGACGCGCCGTCTGTTGCGTTGAGTTCCTATTGACGATACGGAACTTTTGGATACATCAACTCTGGTCTTTGTGACAGTTGATGTATCAGCCTCTCGGCTCGTGGAGCGGACCCTCCGAACGAGCTTGCTGTGTGCGGGAACCCTAGTGCTGGCTGCGACTGCTACTACTGCTACGACTGCTACTGTGACTGCGACGACGACAGTACAGAGATCCTGTGTGGATTCGACGACGACAGTACAGAGATCCTGTGTGGATTCGATGACGACGACTACAGCACTCAGCGATCCTACGTGGATCAGTGCTACAGGTCCTGTGTGGGCCCGATCCTGTGTGGGTCTGCGCTCAGCGGTTCTGTGTGAGCCAGCGCCAACAGGTCCTGTGTGGGCCCGATCTTGTGTGGGTCTTCTGCGGGGGTTAGTTACCTATCGATCCTTCATGGGTCCGACAACTTAGATGGATCCGTGATCATCTTTATCGTCCTCTGAATAAGTATACCTGTGTGAGCTGAATCCTATTGCTTTCCTGTGTGGATTGTGTTGTGCAATCCTGTGTGGATTATGTTTTGCTTTCCTATGTGGAATACGTATACTTTCCTGCGTGGACTGAGTTGTACTTGGGATCGGAGGTTGGAGCGTATTTTAATTGATGACTTAGGTATATGTATGGGCATATACCTAAGCAGTGTCGGTTGTTACTTCATGATTGCACTTTTCTTCGTGGTTTATCCTTTGTGGATTTGAGAGACCTTCAGGGGTCTCGGGGTCCCTACTAAGTAGCTTATACTTACCCCTGCACGGGCTTCACCCGCACTACGTTGTGTTGGTTGCAGACGACGGACAGCGTTGACCTTAGCTGAGGCCTACAGAGTGGGACGGTACCCGGAGGAGGACCACTGGGCGGGACGTGCACGGAGCGGACGTCGGGACCCGTGGAGCAGAGGAGCTATCTGTACCCACCCTTCAGGTGGGATTTCCAGTGGACAGCTCGGTGTAGCGGCTTTTACTTTTCAGTTGTTGTTTTCCCTTTCGAGTTGTACTTTACTTTCAGTTTGAGTTTGTATTCTGGCCCATTTACTTTTCCGCACTTTCAGTTGTACTCTGCTTTTGTTTAGTGTTTACTTTCCGCTTGCTGACTCTGTGGTGTTTGTTTACTTTACAAAGGCAATGCCTTCCCTTTTTACCGGGATTTACGCCTTGGTGCTAGTCGCCAGCCCCTGGCCTATGGAAGGCGGGCTTGGGGTAGTCACGGCACGGACCCCGAGGGCGGGTCGTGACAAATTGGTATCAGAGGAGTTCGGTTCTACCTCGAACTCTGATCTTTTCTATGTGAAGCAATAATGTTTAGCGTATTGAATGTGGATATCAGTCCAGGGAGTCCAGTGTTGGTGCGGCGGCCGACGTATCCGTACACCAGGACCCTGACTTCTGATTTCCGACATAATGCACGAAAACATTGATTGCGTGTGTGTTTGAAAGTTTTCTTTGTGATTACTTATATCAGCTCACCAGGTATACTGTTCTAACCGTGGCACACCTGTTTCCTTTTCAGGATGGACCCACGACGGCAGCCAGCTAGGGTTCCGAGAGTCGAGCGAGACGACAGCCCACCGAGCGACGAGGCCTCGGTGCAGGGCCCTTTTCCAGTAGTGGCACCGGCGGTAGCTTTACCCGCCGATTCCCCGATGCTTCCAGCAGCAGCCGCTGACGATGCACGTCGCCTCAGCGCACTGCATGAGTTTCAGTGCCAGCGACCGCCCAGGTTTCGCGGGGAGACGGATCCCCAGGCAGCAGAGGACTGGCTGGAGGCAGTGGCTCGAGTGTTTAGGCTAGTGAGGACACCAGCAGACCTCATGGTGATCCTCGCTGTGAGCCTACTACACGCAGCAGCGGGACGATGGTGGAGCTTGATGCTCCAGGTGCACGATGAGGCATCTCTTCTTTGCACGGACTTTGAGAGCCTCTTCCGCTCGGAGTTCTTCCCAGACACCCTTCGTGCGGTGCGTATCCAGGAGCTTCTACAGCTGCGGTAGGGCAGCATGACGGTCGCTCAGTACTCGGCGAGATTTACCGATCTCTCGCGCTACTCGACCGACATGGTACGAGACCCATTCTTCCGGGCCCGGACCTTCGAGCAGGGTTTGAGACACGAGATCAGGGCATCGCTGATCTCCCTCAGCATACCGACTCAGACAGGAGTACTGGAGCGGGCCCTTCTGATCGAGAGCTTCCTTGCTGAGTCTACACCAGCACAGCGACCCACCGCAGGGCGGCACGTGGCAGAGTCATCTGCAGCAGGCAGTCGACGGATGACTGAGGGGTCCAGACAGACCAGACCTTCAGGCAGACGATCTCAGGGCACTGGCCCAGCAGTGTGGGGCACACAGCGCGGAGCCAGTCTTCCGAGAGGCAGATAGTGCTACTCGTGCGGCGGGCAGGGCCACATGGCTCGTGACTGCCCGACCCGTCGTGCCGAGGAGCAGCAGACAGTTGATGGACCACCGAGGCAGAGGCAGAGGATCGACCGTGGCGGTCCGCAGGGAGGAGGCGGACGAGGCAGAGGAGCTGGACGAGCAGCTGGTGGTGGCCGACGCTTTGAGGCTCTACCACCACCACCACCAGGAGGTCCACCCCGACCACAGGGAGCTGGCGGGCAGCGACAGGCACAGCTCCAGGCAGCAGAGGCCTACGACCACAGCGCACCCGAGATGATTCGAGGTACTATCTGTGTCTATTCCACCCTTGCTGCAGTTCTTATAGAAACAGGAGCGAGTCATTATTTCATAGCCGCTGCCCTTGTTCGGAGCTCGGAGATTCCGACAGAGCCGTTGGCTCGATCCTTATGGCTAGAGACTCCTACTGGAGCAGACTCGACTATTACGCACTAGTGTCGGCAGTGTGAGCTTACTCTAGGAGGCGAGAGCTTCGGCTGGGATCTTCTTGTAGCAGCGTCGAGGCCTTACGACATCATCTTGGGCATGGATTGGCTATCTACGGTCCATGCACAGATTGACTGTTTTAGGCGCAAGGTGCGTTGTGTACGCACTGACGGGAGCAGGTTCACCTTCACCGGCGAGAAAGGAGCCTTAGCAGCACAGGATGGACTTCCGCGGAGGAGAGGACAGCCCATCACTCATCAGTTGGCTAGCCTTATCCTTGGAGCAGTTGACGTGCGGAGTCCTGGTTTTCCTGCAGTGGTGGATCAGTTTGCGGACGTTTTTCCCGACGACGTTCCAGGGCTACCTCCTCGCAGAGAGGTAGACTTTTATATTGACTTGTACCCCGGGACAACCCCAATATCCACTCCAGCATATCGGATGGCCCCCGCCGAGCTTCGAGAGCTACGGGTACAGTTAGAGGACTTGCAGGGCAAGGGGTTCATCTGACCCAGTGTTTCACCCTGGGCTTCCCCGATATTGTTCGCCAAGAAGGCGGACGGGAGCTTGCGACTTTGTGTTGACTATCGTCGCTTGAACCAGGTGACAGTGAGGAACAAGTATCCGCTACCGAGGATTGATGACCTCTTTGATCAGCTCAAGGGAGCACGGTGGTTCTCGAAGATAGACCTCAGGTCAGGCTATCATCAGCTGAGAGTCAGAGACGAGGATGTGCAGAAGACAGCCTTCAGATGTCGGTATGGCCACTATGAGTTCTTGGTTATGCCTTTCGGTGTAACCAATGCTCCAGCAGTGTTCATGGCTCTCATGAACATGATCTTTCAGCCATACCTCGATCGGTTTGTCGTGGTCTTCATTGACGACATCCTGATTTACTCTACGACAGAGGAGGAGCACGCCTATCACTTGCGAGTTGTTCTTGACACACTCCGAGAGCACCAGCATTATGGTAAGCTCTCGAAGTGCCAGTTCTGGATATGTGAGGTCCACTTTTTGGGACACGTTATCTCTGAGGCGGGAGTTGCAGTGGATCCCGCGAAGATTGAGGCTGTGTTAGCATGGGAGCCACCCAGGAGCGTGACTGAGGTTCGGAGTTTCTTGGGACTAGCTGGATATTATCGGAGATTCGTGCCAGACTTCTCTAGAGTTGCAGCATCACTCACGGCTTTGACGAAGAAGGGGAAACCCTTCGTATGGACAGACAGATGTCAGCAGAGCTTCCAGGAGCTGAGACAAAGATTGACCTGCGCACCTATCTTGAGGTTGCCTGAGGAGGGAGTAGGGTACGTAGTCTACTGCGATGCATCAGGGACCGGACTCGGATGTGTTCTGATGCTGGAGCGGGCCGTGATCGCCTATGGATCACGTCAGTTGAGGCCGCATGAGCAGAACTACGCTACCCATGACCTGGAGTTAGCAGCAGTGGTCTTCGCTTTGAAGACATGGCGACACTATCTGATGGGCGAGCGCTTTACAGTCTTTTCCGATCATCAGAGTCTCAGGTATATCTTCTCGCAGAAGGACCTGAACCTGAGACAGCGACGATGGCTCGAGTTCCTCCAGGACTATGACTTTGAGATAGTCTATAATCCTGGGAAGGGGAACGTAGTAGCCAATGCCCTCAGCAGGAGGACGGGCATTCAACTACTGGAGGAGGCGACGAAGCAGCTAGCCTCTTTACAGATATCCTTCGTGGATAGAGATGGAGCAGCCTTTCTTCAGTCTCTCACAGTCACTCCTCCACTACTGCAGTGAGTCAGGGAGGCACAGCGCGGGAACGCTGACTGTGAGACACGGCGTGCACAGATATCCTCGGGACAGGCACCTGGTGGTTTCTCCCTTGGATCAGAGCAAGACATCCTTTTCAGAGGACGTACCATGGTACCAGTTGCTTTGCGAGAGGAAGTGCTGAGAGAGTTTCACACTTCTCCTTTGGCGGTACATCCTGGAGTGGCGAAGATGTACCAGGACCTCAGACGACAGCATTGGTGGCCGGGTATGAAGAAGGCTGTAGCAGAGTTCGTTTCTCGATGCCTCACCTGTCAGCAGGTGAAGGCAGAGCATCAGGTACCAGCAGGCTTGGTACAGCCCTTGGAGGTTCCGGAGTGGAAGTGGGACGACATATCTATGGACTTCGTGACTGGACTTCCACGCACTTCCAGAGGTCACGACTCCATCTGGGTGATTGTTGACCGACTCACCAAGTCGGCACACTTCTTACCCATCAGAGAGCAGGGCTCAGTGGAGAGCTTGGGACGTCTCTACGTTCAGGAGATTGTGCGGCTCCACGGCGTGCCATCATCTATCGTCTCCGATCGAGATGCCTGCTTTACTTCCCGACTTTGGAAGGGGTTACAGGAAGCGTTCGGGACACAGCTACGTCTTAGCACAGCTTTTCACCCTCAGACGGATGGTCAGACGGAGAGGACCATTCAGACTCTCGAGGACATGCTCCGCGCATGTGTCCTCGACTTTGGTCGTAGATGGGAGGACCACCTAACCTTGGTGGAGTTCGCGTACAACAACAGCTACCACTCCACTATCGGGATGGAACCGTACGAGGCGTTGTACAGCCGACCATGTAGATCTCCTTTGTGCTGGACAGACCCTGGGGAGTCAGCACTGGTGGGACCGGAGATGGTCCAGGCCACGACAGAGAAGGTCCAGGTCATCCAGGAGCGGATGTGGACAGCTCAGAGCCGGCAGAAGTCATATGCTGACAGGAGGCGCAGGCCACTAGAGTTCGAGGATGGCGACCACGTCTTCTTGCGGGTCTCACCTCGACGTGGTATTCGAAGATTTGGCTGAGGCGGAAAGTTATCTCCGCGCTTCATCGGACCTTTCCAGATTCTCAGCAGGATTGGTGAGGTAGCTTATCGCCTGGCTCTACCACCTCAGTTGCACCGGGTGCACGACGTCTTCCACGTATCTCAGCTGAGAAGATACGTGCACGACCCGACGCACATCATTGAACATGGGGAGCTCGACGTTGACGATGGGGCAACTTTTACGGAGGTCCCGGTGGAGATAGAGGATCGACAGGAGCGGGTCCTGCGTGGGCGATCGATTCCTCTCGTGCGAATCAGATGGCAGCACGGGAATCTCCAGGAGAGCACATGGGAGCGGGAGGCTCAGATGCGTGCTCAGTACCCTCATTTGTTTCCCTAGTTTTGATGTATCTTTACGGGGACGTAAAGCCCTGAGGTGGGAGTAATGTAAAGACCCGTAAAAATTCAAGGGAAATTTCTTTCTTAATTTTCTTTAGAATTTTACAAGAGCTCTATTTCAGACGGCACCTGATTCCGAGGCCCGGAGTGCCGGAAATTAATTTCTGAAGTTTGTCTCGGGTACGTTTAGTGAACGAACGAGCGGGAATTCCTAACTTTTGATCCGGTGCTCGGAATTGAAATCCGAGGGCACCGATGAACTCGCAGTGCCGATAATTGCTTAAAGAGATTTTTTCGGGAGTTGCGTTTGTTGCGGGTTGAAAGTTAGTTTTGGGGTTTTTAGTTTGAGTTAAATAAAATTGTGTAGAACAATTTTATTATAACTTGTTAAAACCTATCAAAGAAGGTTGGAAGTGGGACCCACACCCACTTAACCTCCCTTGGGAGGATTAAGTGTGGTGGGGCCCACACGAACCCCTAATCCTTTCAAATTCTCTCAACTTGCTTAACCCCTAATTAAATGACTTAAGTTACTTATTTAATTATGGGAGTTAAACCTTTTGAATTCCAAACTTTTGAAATTCTCATGTGTTATGTGATAATAAAATAAGATGTTGTCTTATTTTATTTTGGGGTTATTTGTTTGTCTTCTTGAGAGGTGGAGAGCTCTTCTTCTTCTTCAACTCTGACGAAGAACTCGAAGAACGTTCATCTTGACGAAGAACGCTCAAGCTCCGACGAAGAACGCCGCACCTCCATTCTTCGTTTACCGTGTCAACGAAGGGGACGCCACTTCTTCCTCGGACAACCTACGTCGGCGTACAAGTTTCGCCAACGACGTGTCTCTTCGAACGCATCCCTTCGTCATCGGATTTGACGAACGGCTACCGCGACGCCCGACCTCCGCGACGTCGTCTTCCGCGGAACGTTCACAATCTTCGAACCTTATACCCGAGGTAGGGGTTGTTGATTTAATATTTAATTATTTCATTCTTGCTCGTGGTTCGTATGACAAACGTGAGGATGTTGATTATTTAAAGTTGTGTTATTATTTAACGTGAGGGGGGCCGGACCGCATGAACACGGCCGAACCCCCTCCATCGTTCATGTTGTTTATCTGCGGGCGGAAGCAAGGTGGCGTGGTGCCGTCGCACCACGCGGATAATTGTACGTTAATCTTACATGACGCCGTCGCGCCACGACGAGGAAGAATCTTCAAGAACGCGACACCGTCGCGCCGCGTTGAAAGGAATCAAGACACGGCGAAGGGGCGCGGTGTCGTCGCACCGCGCCGGACGACGAACACCGCGGCCGGTTCTGGGCCGCGGCGGGACGAGGAGACCGTGGCCGGTTCCGGGCCGCGGCGGAAGAGAAGACCGGCGGCCGGGCCGCCGGCGTCGGAAGCCGTAGGGGGGACCGGAAATTTCCGGTCCCGTTGGAGAAAACCGGCCGGCCAGCTGGCCGGCCGTAAGTCTTTAAAAACGGGGGAATTAATCCCCCGGCCGTCATAATAAAACCACCCTCTTTAAGAGGGGGGGGGGGGGGTTCTTTGAAGGAGGGGGGCAGCCGGCCCCCTCGGTTCCGCACCAGCAGGCCCCCCACGTGGGGGGGGGGGGGGCGCTTCTTAAAACAAAACGGCGCGGCTATGCCGCGCCGCCTCTTGAAAAGCGGGGGAAAGATCCCCCGCGCGCAGCCTCCTCGCGGCGTCCGCCGCCGTGGCACCCCGCGCTGTCGCGCCGCCGCCGCCGGCCGCCGCCGCCGCCCAGGGGGGGGGGGGGGGGTCGGGCCGGGTCGGCCCGGACCCGGACCCCCCCATTTCGAACCAGAATTGGTTTTTGGCCCATAACTTGAGCCTCGGACCTCCGATCGACGAACCGTCAGCGGCAACGCAATCCTTGGATCGAGACGGTCGTTTTGGTATATCGCACTCAAGGTTTCGGATTACTTTGAGTTCGGCCGGGTTGGTTCGTTCACGAAACCAACCGGGCCTTCGGAGCGGAAACGCTCCTCTCTTGAGCTACGAACGTCCGATTGACGCGCCGTCAGTCGCGTTGTGTTCCTCTTAGTGAGACGGATCTTTTGGCATACTCCGCCCGAGGTTTGGACGCAGGTGGAGTACGGTCGGGTTGGTTTTGCCTTAAAAACCAACCGGGCCCCGGAGACGAAAATGCCAATAACTCTCAGACCGGGCGTCCGATCGACGCGCCGTCTGTTGCGTTGAGTTCCTGTTGACGATACGGAACTTTTTGATACATCAACTCTGGTCTTTTTGACAGTTGATGTATCAGCCTCTCGGCTCGTGGAGCGGACCCTCCGAACGAGCTTGCTGTGTGCGGGAACCCTAGTGTTGGCTGCGACTGCTACTACTGCTACGACTGCTACTGTGACTGCGACGACGACAGTACAGAGATCCTGTGTGGATTCGACGACGACAGTACAGAGATCCTGTGTGGATTTGACGACGACGACTACAGCACTCAGCGATCCTACGTGGATCTGTGCTACAGGTCCTGTGTGGGCCCGATCCTGTGTGGGTCCGTGCTCAGTGGTTCTGTGTGAGCCAGCGCCTACAGGTCCTGTGTGGGCCCGATCCTGTGTGGGTCTTCTGTGGGGGTTAGTTACCTATCCATCCTTCGTGGGTCCGACGACTTAGATGGATCAGTGATCATCTTTATCGTCCTCTGAAGAAGTATACCTGTGTGAGCTCAATCCTATTGCTTTCCTGTGTGGATTGTGTTGTGCAATCCTGGGTGGATTATGTTTTGCTTTCCTATGTGGAATACGTATACTTTCCTGCGTGGACTGAGTTGTACTTGGGCTCAGAGGTTGGAGCGTATTTTAATTGATGACTTAGGTATATGTATGGGCATATACCTAAGCAGTTTCGGTTGTTACTTCATGATTGTACTTTTCTTCGTGGGTTATCCTTTGTGGATTTGAGAGACCTTCAGGGGTCTCGGGGTCCCTACTGAGTAGCTTATACTCACCCCTGCACGGGCTTCGCCCGCACTACGTTGTGTTGGTTGCAGACGACGGACAGCGTTGACCTTAGCTGAGGCCTACAGAGCGGGACGGTACCCAGAGGAGGACCACTGGGCGGGACGTGCACGGAGCGGACGGCGGGACCCGTGGAGCAGAGGAGCTATCTGTACCCACCCTTCAGGTGGGATTTCCAGTGGACAGCTCGGTGTAGCGGCTTTTACTTTTCAGTTGTTGTTTTCCCTTTCGAGTTGTACTTTACTTTCAGTTTGAGTTTGTATTCTGGCCCATTTACTTTTCCGCACTTTCAGTTGTACTCTGCTTTTGTTTAGTGTTTACTTTCCGCTTGCTGACTCTGTGGTGTTTGTTTACTTTACAAAGGCAATGCCTTCCCTTTTTACCGGGATTTACGCCTTGGTGCTAGTCGCCAGCCCCTGGCCTATGGAAGGCGGGCTTGAGGTAGTCACGGCACGGACCCCGAGGGCGGGTCGTGACATTGATACTATCCGCTTTGGGCGGCACTAACTCACTCGCACGGATTTATTCGTGTCACATAAATGTGTCTCAGTGGGGGAAGAATCCCTCTCCCTCACGCATTCGAAGCATGCCGAACAACACCCACACATGGTCTTAACAACGCCCTGAACAAAACTCGAGCAAACAACAACAAGGAAAGAGTACCGCTAAATAGGGTCTATCAAACTACTACAGAAAGTAGAAAGTAAATAAGGCATACCTCTATCCATCTGAGGTGCCTCTTGGTCAAGAACCTCTAGGGAATGCAGTTGTCCTCGCCCTCGGGCACCAGCTCCCTGAGCTTGGCGTGGACCACCCGGGGGTGGGGGTGGTGGAAACTGGTACCGCCTACAACCTCCTCCTAGTGTACTCGCTCCGCCACAACGTCCGTTGCCCTGCGGACCTCCATGCTCGAGACACTGCCTCTGCCATGGTAGTCCATCAACCGGGTCCCTCTCAGCTGCACGACGGGCCGGACAATCTCTAGTAAGATGTCCCCGACCGTCACAAGCATAACACCGCCTCACCTGTGGCTGACCAAAACTGGCCTGCGAGCCCTAATCCTCAGATCCTCCATCCTAGGGTCTCCTCCTGAAACGTCAGCCACGTCCAGACCCCTGATTCTGTCATCGGCTACCAGATGCTGATCCGACTCAAGAAGTCTCAGCTCTCGCATGCCCAGCACTAACCGGAAGGATCTACTCAGCCATAAATCTCTCCACCACCAATGCTCGCTCCAACAATACAGCATAGGTGGGTAGTCACAAGTAAACCACATGTTCTCGGATGTCCCTGCATAAGCCCCGCTCGAAGGTCGAATCCCTAAAGAATGGGTCTCGAACCATATCAGGGAGTGGCGAGACAGGTCTGTAAACCTCGCTGAATACTCCGACACAGTCAAGCCCTCCTATCGAAGCTGTATAAGCTCCTGAATCGACACTGAACTCAGTGTCACCGGATAGAACTCCTCCCTAAAGAGCCTCTCAAGCTCTTTCCACATGAGTGTCTCCTCATCATGGGACGACATCACCAAACTCCACCATCACCTGGCCGAACCATGCAGAAGGATCGCTGCTAGGACCACCATATGATCTTGAGGTGTCCTCACTAGGCATAAAACTCAAGTGACTGCCTCATGATAGTCATCAGCTTCCTGGGGGTCTGGATCACGTCGATACCTCAGAGGTCACTGCCTCTAGAACTCAGGCAGTGCACTCAGCAAGTATGCATCCTCGTCCGGCACTTCCGGAAAAACCAGCTGCTCGACAGGTGGTGGATCAACTGGTAGACCACCTGGAGGTCCAGCCTTAGAACCTGCCCCTAGTCCACAGCATTTTCACGGGGCAGATCGTCAATATAATCCTGTTGCAGAACCCTCACTAGCTGTCATCGTGGAGGAATCCTGAAATACATTCAAGACGCACCACAGTCAAAGTGTGTATCTGGAGAGGTGACTCATGAAGAACAAGGAAAACCCAAAACAAAACCCATTCCTATATGAAGCATGTACAATAATGACCCTGTGGCCAATGTACGAATGCACCGAGTCAAAAGGAAGGTTATCAGAGTCCTGGTGTATAGATACATCGGCCGCCACACCAACACTGGTGTTTGTGTCCTGAAAGCCGAACTCGAAACATCCTAACACTGCTACTATGCAACCCAAAATAAACTCACAGCTAGACCAGCTACACTCTCAGATACCAAATGTGGAACATGCTCTGATACCACTATGTGACGACCCGACCCAACGGGGCTCGAGTTGCGACCCCCCATGCCCACCTTCAATAGGCCAGGGGCTGGCGACTAGCGCCGAGTAGGCTATCACACACATGGGAGGCATTAACCTAAGGTACCTGTACACATACACCCACATACACCTCCATGAAACAGTGCATAGATATATAAAACATAAAAGAAAATGCATGCATACACTATCCCACAACCAGAAGACAGTAGAAGAACAAAGGGAAAAATAGGCCCCACCAAAAGAAAACTACAAAAGCGCATCTAACCTGCTCTGAAGAAGGGTAACACTACCACAGACACCCTTCGGAAAGCTCCCTCGGCACCGCACCAGTAAACACCCCGGTCAATCTCGCTCACTCAGCTCCGCCTGCTCCGGGTCCTCCAGGGACCCCATCGAAAGGCCTGTTGTCTACACAAGACACAAACATGTGGGGGGAAAAGCCTGTGTAGGGATGAGTATAAACGTACTCAGTAGGCACCCGAAAATCCTAAAACAACAGAGAGAAACTGAAAGGAAATAGTCCGCTCATCCCATCCAGAGGGAACCCAAATGAGGGAGAAAATCCATCTTGTAACCATCCTCGGCTAAACACAACTAGTCAGCTTAGCTCAGGTGTATGCCCATACATACACCATGAAGAATCCGGATATACTCAGCTCACACACCATGCCATAAGATGTACCGACCTCATCACCAAAAACTATCCACAACTAGGAGAGCACACCACATGAACACTGCCATCCCAGATGACAATCATCCGAGAGATACACTCCATCGGGTTTCTCACAAACCTCTCAGACGCTCACCTATGTGATCACACCCGTCGGATAGCATCACTAAGGAAACCTCGCTGAAACAACATAACCACCAAACTCCTCGGATAGGGGATCGCTCCTAGGGTCCGCAAGGGGATACAAGAACACACTTCGGTATACGAAGATCACAGATAAGGGATCACTTCTAGGTTCTGATGGGGGATACCACGACCCGATCTGGAATACATAGTTCTCACAGATAGGGGATCACTCCCAGGATCCACTGGGGGATACCACAACCTGATCAAGCACTCGACAGAAGCACATAACTCAGATAAAGGATCATTGCCCATATAAAGGTGGTCACGATGATACTGTAACCCTATCTGGTATAACTCGCGATGTAGGGGATCAAACTGATGATGTCACAACCCTACCTAAACCATGCGCTGAGTAGGGGATCGCATAACCAATGAAATTGTAACACTACTATACACCTCATGATGAGTACGAGATCGTATACCCGATGATGCCACAACACTACTGAGCATGGCCCACCATATAGGGCATCATAATCCTAATGATGCCACAAACCCTACGGGGTTAACAAGCTAGATAGGGGATCGCCTCCCGTGAATAAGTTGTCACAACGATACCAAGAACCCGATCTAGGGAAAATATGCTAGAGGATCCCACTCCGGGCCCACCGGAGGGATGCCACAACTCCAATAGTTTAAACATCCCATCGAGAGGATCAAAAACCTATAAGAAGGTTGTGATTCCACATTATCCCTCGTGGGAACGAACCAAGGGAGTACCCTCAACCACTGCTGGTCCAAAACATTGCTAACACGAGCGACCCACAACAATGCCATATGGCGCACCTCCAAAGCCAATACTGAGGCCACCATCACGATCTACGCAGAAAACCACGCAGGATAGGCTGCTTACTCACCCGAAACTGAGCACCGGTGAAAAAGGAAGTATTCACCGTAGCTAGCTCGTGTGGGGCCAACACAATGATCCCAAAACCAATAGAGCGGATCATTGCACATCGATCCCATTGAAAAAACAAGCAGAATGGACTACTCGTTCTTCCGAAACAGACACCCGGTAAAATAGTCACTATTCACTAAATTCCAGCTCAGGTGGGGCCCACACCTTGATCCCAGAACTAATCAAACGGATCACACCATTGTGATTCTCTCAGAAAAAAACATAGGATTGACTAATCATCCGCCAAAATCGGACTCCTGGTAAAAAAGCTGTGTTTTTCCACAGACGCCAAAACCCGTCCTCGTGGGGGCCCGCACCCCGTTCTCAGACCCAACACCCGAAATCCATCTCAAAATGTCTGATGTACCATCATGGTCTCAACACCACTGACGGCACGTTATTCGGACGCTCCGGGTAGAAGTTACAATGGCCTGAAGTCGTAAAATAATAAAATATTATTATTTTATATGACATTTCTAACTCTCGGGCCACGATACCAAACCATAAAATTCTCAAAGTGAGTTTAAAAGGTCTGTCTCGACGCAAGGAACGCGTCGCCGTAAACGACTCGCAAATTGGAGTTTCAGTTTGCGAGTTATGGTGGTTTAAAGAACCCCCAGAATATCCTGGTCAGACCACAGCCAGCCTCGCTGGAAACCACCACGCCGCCACCGGATTCTACCGCGGCGCTACCCTGCCTCACCGGATTCTGCCATGGCCGCTGCCGGAATCCGAGATTACCGCCGGAAAACTTTCGAGGTCCCCTGAGAGCACCCCCGAGCTCCAAAATCAGATCCAAAACATGCTTCGGAAACCTCGGGACCCGAACTATACATCCCTTATACCGATTTGAAGAAAAACAACAAATAAACGGGGTTCGGGATTTCAAAACTGAAACCACCTACCTCGCGGGCGAAACGCTAATGCTTCGGGTGCAGATCGACATCGATGATGCCCTGAAGCTAGATCCGTTGACGAACGGCGTAGAAAATGGATGATCAGAGCTCGAATCGGCGACGAAACGGAGGTCGGAAGGGGGGTGTCACCACCTGTGCGTGAGGGAGGAGGGATGTAAGGAGGAGGAGATATTTCTTTTTTTTAAACAGAAATATCTCATATCTCTGGCTCCCGACTCGCCTCCGCCCGATGCCCGATGCACACAAAGGTAAGGTCACCCCTAAGGTAAATGTGCCATTCTGAACACAATGACGGACTCATATTTTCAATCTGAGACTCTGTTCAAAAGTCAATTGAGCTGATGCTCACATACAAACGTCTCCACTTAATTACGAAAATGCCCCTGGTTGCATTTCTCAACGTAGGCCCACGCCAGCAAGTTTTACACCTCGCCTAGGGTAAATGGCACGTTCCGAACGCAACCGTCCCCTCAGATTCCTGTTCTAAGCTACTGTTTAGGAAATAACACACCCCCGCCACATGCATAGTATAAAAATACTTAATATTTTTATAAAATTAATTCCAGGCACATCGGGCCTCTGAATCACACGCCGTCTTCGCACCTAGATCTACAATTATTCATAGAAATATAAAAAAGTCTGACAGGGACAAAATCTAAGTTTCTACATCCTCCCCCCTTAGAATTTTTCATCCCTGAAACGCCCTATGCTCAAGGGAAGTGACTGGACTCTCGACTGGGTCTCACACACCAGCGAGTTCGCCAACAACACCCATGCCCGAACACATAAGTCAGAGGGAATCATCCACCTCAATTCGATACTATCCGCTTTGGGAGTCACTGACTCGCCCGCATGTTTTTAATCCTGTCACAAAAACGCATCTCGGTGGGGGAAGAATCCCTCTCCCTCACGCATTCGAAGCATGCCCAACAACACCCACACAAGGTCTTACCAACGCTCTGACCAAAACTCGAGAAAGAAACAAAAAGGAAATAGTACCACCAAACAGTGTCTATCAAACTACTACAGAAAGTAGAAAGGACACAAGGCGTACCTCTATCCATCTGTGGTGCCTCTGGGTCAACAAACTTTAGGGCATGCAGTTGTCCTCTCCCTCAGCCACCAGCTCCCAGAGTTGGGCGTGGACCACCTGGGGGTGGGGGTGGTGGCAACTGGTACTGCCTAACACCTCTTCCTACTACACCCGCTCCGCCGCCACGTCTGCCGCCCTACGGATCTCCTTGCTCGAGATGCTGTATCTACCACAATAGTCCATCGACCGACTCCCTCTCAGAAGGACGACGGGTCGGACAATCTCTAGCAAGATGTCCTTGACCATCGCATGCATAATACCGCCTCTCCTGCGGCTTTCCAAAACTAGCCTGTGATCCCTAAGCCTCAGATCCTCCATCATGGGGTCGCCTCCTGAAACATCGGCCACTTCCAGACCCCTGAGTCTGTCGTTGGATACCAGATGCAGATCCGACTGATGAAGTCTCAGCTCTCGCGTGCTCGGCACTAACCGGCAGGATCTGCTCGACCAGAAAGCACTCAACGACCAATGCTCTCTCCAACACTCCATAATAGGTGGGCATGCACAGGGAAACCACACTTTCTCAGATATCCCTATGTAATCCCTGCTCGAAGGTCTGAGCCCTAAGGAATGGGTCTCAAAACATATACAGGGAGTAGCGCGATAGGTCTGTAAACCTCACTGAGTACTCCGACACAGTCAGGCCCTCCTATCGAAGCTGCATAAGCTCTTGAATCCGCACTGACCTCAGCATCACCGGATAGAACTCCTCCATGTAGAGCCACTCGAACACTTCCCACATGAGCGTCTCCTCATCATGGGATTGTGTCACCAAACTCCACCATCTTACGGCGGAACCATGTAGAAGCCTCGCCGTTTGGACCACCATCTGATCTGGAGGTGTCCGCACTGGGCGAAAAACTCGGGTGAGTGCCTCAAGCCACTCATCAGCTGCCTGGGGGTCTGGATCACCCCGGAACCTCAGAGGTAACTTCCTCTAGAACTCATGCAGCACACTCAGCCTGTGTGCAACCTTTTCCTTCACTTTCGGTACAACCAGCTACTCGATAGGTGGTGGCTCAACTGGTAGACCACCTGGAGGTCCAGCCTTAGAACCTGTGACCTGGTCCCCAGCCCTTGCATGGGGCGGATCATCACCAAACTCCTACTGCAGAACCCTCACTGGCTGTCGTCGTAGAGGCATCCTGAAATATATTAAAGACGCACCATAGTCAAAGAGTATATTTGGAGAGCTGACTCAAGAAGGACCTGGAAAATCCAAAACAAAACTCATTCCTATATGATGCATGTACCATGATGTCCCTGAGACCAATGTATGAATATCCCAAGTCGAAAGGAAGGTTATCATAGTATTAGTGTATGGATACGTCAGCCGCCTCACCAACACTGGAGTCTATGGCCTGAAATCCGAACTCAAAACATCCTGACACTGCCGCTATGCAACCCAAACCAAACTCACAGCTAGACCAGCTATGCTCTGAGATCCCAAATGTGGAACTTGATCTGATACCACTCTGTCACCACCTGACCTAATGGGGCTCGAGCCGCGTCTCCCCAAGCCCATCTCCAAAAGGCCAGGGGCTGGCGACTAGGACCGAGTAGGATATCACACACATGGGAGGCATTAGCCTAAGGTACCTGTACACACGCACCCACTTACACCTCCATGCAACAGTGCAGAGATATATAAAACTGAAAAGAAAATGAATGCATACACTATCCCACAACCAGAGTACAATAAAAGAAAAATGGGCAAAATAGGGCCCACAAAAAGAAAACAAAAAAAGCGCATCCAAACTTCTTTGAAGAAGGGGAACGCTGCCACAGACACCCGCCAGAAAGCTCCCTCGGCACCGCACCAGTAAACATCCTGGTCAATCTCGCTCACTCAGCTCTGCCTACTCTGGGTCCTCCTGGGACCCCGTCAAAGGCCTGTGGTCTGCACAAGACACAAACATGCGCGAGAAAATCCCGTGCAGGGATGAGTATAAACATACTCATTAGGCACCACAAAAACCCAAAAAAAGAGACCAACTGAAAGGCAACAGTCCGCTCATCCCAGCCAGAGGTAAGCCAAATGAGAGAGAAACTCAATCTCTTGACCATCCTCAGCTAAACACAACATGTCAGCTGAGCTCAGGTGTATGCCCATACATACACCTTGAACAATCCAGATATACTCAACTCTTGCACCAAGCCACAAGAGGTACCGACCACATCAGCAACAACTATCCACAACCAGGAGAGCACACCACACGAACACTGTCATCCCAGATGACACTCATCTGAGAGATACACTCCATCAGGTTTCTCACAAACCTCTCAGACACTCACCCGAGAGATCACGCTCTTCAGATAGCATCACTTATGAAAACTCGCTGAAACAACATAACCAACAAACTCCTCAGATAGGGGATCGCTCCTAGGGTCCGCCAGGGGATACCAAAACCCACTTTGGTATATGAAGCTCACAGATAGGGGACCACTCCCAGGGTCTACTGAGGGATACCACAACCCGATCTGGCATACGTAGTTCTCACAGATAGGGGATCACACCCAGGATCCGTTGGGGGATACCACAACCTGATCTAGCGCTTGACAGAAGCATATCACTCAGATTGAGGATCATCACCCAAATAAAGGTGGTAACGACGATACTGTAACCATATCTGGTATAAATCACAATGTAGGGGATCAAACTGATGATGCCACAACCCTACCAAAACCACACACTGAGTAGGGGATCGCATAACCAACGATACTACAACCCTACTATACACCTCATGCTGAGTTGGGGATCATATACCCGACGATCCCACAACCCTACGGAGCATGGCCCACTGTGCAGGGGGTCATAATCATGATGATGCCACAAACCCTACGAGGTTAACCAGCTAGATAGAGGATTACCACCCGTGAATAAGTGGTCTCAACGATACCATGAACCAGATCTAGGGAAAAGGTACTAGAGGATCCTGCTCCAGGCCCACCGGAGGGATGCCACAACTCTAACAGTTTAAACATCCCATCGAGAGGATCACAAACCTATACGAGGGTTGTGATGCCACACGAACCCTCGTGGGAACGAACCAAGGGAGTACCCTCAACCACTGCTGGTCCAAAACATCGCTAACCCAAGAGACCAACAACAACGCCACATTGCGCACCACCAAGGCCAATACCGAGGCCACCGTCGCGATCTACGCGGAAAAACCTGCAGGATAGGCTGCTTACTCGCCCGAAACGGAGCATCGGTTAAAATGCACTATTCACCGTAGTTAGCTCGTGCGGGGCACACATAATGATCCCAAAACCCTTCGAGCGGATCATACCACGACGATCCCCTCAGAAAAACAAGCAGAATCGACTACTCGTTTGTAACACCCCAAGATTTTACGAAAAATATCCTTTTTAATGTCATTAATGTCTTGTGTTATACGCTACACCAAAAGGAGCTTTCACAACACATATCTCTGACCTGGCTTAAATTACATGCAATCACGACCTTTCATAATAGCGTGTGTTGTACGCAACACCAAGTTTTGCTAAACAACGATATGCTATTAAAATATTATTAAAAATAGCTTTTATGAATAGTAATAACCACTTTTTGAAATTTTGTAAATTTTATTTTTTTAAAATGGACTTCATTTTTGGATTCGGAATATTGAAATTAGCTTAGGGTGAAATTTTGGTACTTTTCGGATAACTTTCATATTCTAATGAATAGTGAAAATTACTAAATTATATTTAGAAACAACTTTTTAAATCAAAATAATTAATAGTTATAAATTTTTAATTTGAGTGGTTTTAAAGTATATTTAGAATATATTTTAACAATTTAATACAATGTTGGTCATTGGATGTAATTTCACATTCAAACCAGTTATAAACATGTGTCAATCTTTTGATAGTTATTATCTCTTAAAAACACGCTAACTGTTTTGACGACAGGAATTAATTTTTAAATTAATTAATGCAATTGATATGTTTTGAATTTGGTAAAATAGACATTATTTTTGAGTTCATAATATCAAATATATCTTAGGCCTAATTTTTGGTATTTTTCTGAAAATTTTCAATTTTTGATGAATAGTGAAACCAGTAAGTGGTAGTTAAAAAACTGAATTGTTCATAAAACGTAATTTTACCGCTTCTGTGAGTGGAATTTCAAAAATCCAAGAGACACGGTTGATTTCAGTAAGTAAAATGTGGTTCAATGAGATTAAAATAATTTTTGGTGCGTAGTAACTTTGTACTTTTATTTACCACGGTTAAAAGTAAATAGGGTAATTAAGGGTAAAAATGATATTAATATTACCCTAACACATGTCCTAATCCTATTGGACAAGTTTATTTCGACCAAAAAAAAAACTTAGGAATAAACTATGACCATTTAGGCCCACTTGGATTAGATTAGGACATTTATTATTATTTAATTCAAAGAAGAATTAAAAGTGTTAAAATCAATGTATATTTACTAAAACATTTTTAATATAGGGTTTTACATAAGATAAATTCGATTGTAAATATTCATTAGAAAGATAAAAAGATTTTCGACATGATGGTATTTAATTTGTAATTTTTAGACATCAAATAAGTTTATTTATTTATGACACAAAGATGATGCAGTAATTAACTTATTAATGAAATATTGACATAATTGATATTATAAATACCAAAATAAATGTAATTTAAGACTTTTTATGAATTCCACTAATTTTATAGGTTACTATGATATATTAGTGTTGATTTAATTAACTTGGTTCGAACATATAATTCTGTTATGACTTTCACAAAAATCATATATCAAATAGTGTCAAAATTGACACAAAATAGTTTTAAAATCAAATATTATATTATTAATTGTTATTTTATTCTTAAAAATCTAAGGTTCGGCCAAATGACTTATATAAGGATATATGTATTAATAATATACAATTTGGGGTTCTTTTGGAATGTTATAGTAAGTGTATTAACCATATAGTGAAAGAAAACAAAAAGACACGGTAAAAGTTAAATTATTTAACTTGGAGTTATATCTAATTGATAAGGTTAAAATAATACCATAAACTTGTCTAAATCCTATTGTAAGATAGTATTTCGACCCATCCCCACTTTAGCTTCGAAATAAGACCCTTTGGAACCATTATAAACCTATTTTGACTTTAATATAAAATAATATTTTGAGATATTCTTAAGGTGCCCCTCTCCTCCCTTATAAAAGGGAACCTCTTCCCTCTCTTCCTCACACCACATTGAGCCTTAAAGCTCAGCAAAACCCTTCCAATTTCTTCTCTCCACATCCCTAGTATCATCCTATAGGTCCTGGTATTCTTCAAAGACCATCCTTAGTTCTCTAAGTGGAGGCTAAGAAAAGGCGCGTCAAAAAGAGGTAATATCCATTACCGATCTTTTTCAATTTCTTTCTTCTTCAACTTCTTCTTCTTTAGTTGTTTCATGATAAAGTAATAACATAAGTATTTCTTATATACTGATATGTTATTATAAATATGAAACAACTCTAATTAACCTTCTATCCATCCTACGGAAAAAGGAAATCACCGCGAGTGCGTACGTACGGAATACCGTCACCACGCCGTGGTGTAATCTATTTTCCGCCACCACATTAATTGGATGGGTATAAAGGTGTAATGAGTAACTATATATGATTATTATAAATTGATATTGATACTGAAATAGTATACATACACTTCAACACAATTCCACGACCATGGGAACGATATCATCGCTCGTGCGTACATACGGACTACCGTCTCCACGACGCGATGAGATTCATTCTCAATGATTAACCATTCATGAATGATTATAAAGTATATATAATAAGTAATAATGAAATATATGACCTAATAATGATACTGGAATTAATTATATTTATATGTATGTCATCTACTTAATTCCATTCAATTCAATAAGGAAACGAAAACAGCGTTCATGCGTACGTACGGACTACCGTCTTCATGAACGGTGTATTTCTTTCCATTTACTGATTTATTATATTCTGAATATATATATATAAATCATGTTTTATATTATGTAATTAATTAATCATGATCTAAGTAATCATATGAATAATTAAAAGTTAAAAACACGAACGACAAATGAGACGATTTTACCCAAAACGCTACTTTAACATTAATTTACAAAAGAACGGGTAATATAAAGTCATAAGTGGACCATATATGATATAATAACAATGAATATGATTTTTTAATAAGTCAATAACATGATTTAAATCATTATACAGGAGGTTCGGACACTTACAAAGCAAGTCGGACCTATGGTAAGGAAAATATCACAATCTCATTTGTATCCGAGATTTTTTATACTTTTGTATTTACTGGGGTGTATTTTATCATCCACATCCATGTTTACTCAATGTGTAATATTATTTCCATCCAACTACAATTTTTTAAATCCATTTTTTCCCTTCGGTGAGTTTTTAGTAAAGGATATTAAATGAATCTTTTGTCGTTTTTCGTACGAGGTACTTTTTGACTTTTTCGACAAAAGTACGAAGAATGTTTTTTTAACTTATACGGCAAGAATTGATTTTTAAAACATTATTTCCATGAATCCTCCTTTATAAGATTTCATGTTTATTTTTAATCAACTTCTTTTAGTTTATAATTGTATGACATGTTAAGAAATGAAAAGTGTTTTTGAAGTAGAAAGGATATTTTCCTCAAGAATGGAGTTCAAATGTTTTATCAAAATTATTTTCCATATAAGATAATATAGGGTTTTGTTTTTATCCCTATTATTACATTGATTTGATTATGTTGTGAGGGAATTATTTTTATGAATTCACTTACCTTATATGATTTGTTTTATGATGTCATGATGTTTTAAGAATCCCATTTTTATTACATGGATTACTCTATGATATATGGTTTATGATTATGTGGCACACATAAGAAAGGATTAATTATAATATGGGTGGGACCTATATCTCCCTCCAATGCATTGGGTAAATATTTTATATCTCATGAGAAAGAGATGGTTGGAACGGTAGGTTATACCGGTTCAGTGAAACAGGACTGGAACGAGGGTGACTCGGTTCAGAAAGGGACTTTGTCCACTAAGATTGTCTTGGCAATGAGTCATGACTAACAAGAAATGATTTTCCATGATTATGTGTGCATGCCACAAAGTTTCAACTTTCATGTTATGATTATGGGGATCTCATTTTCACTACTATGATTTATTCCATGTTAAGATATTATGATCTCTTTTGCAGGTTATGATTTTCAAAAAGATATGATATGATTTTTATTTCCTTTGTTTACCCTTACTGAGCATTTGAGATCACCCTTTTATGTTTTATTTTCCCCAGGATATAAAGAAAGGTTTTAGGTAAGAAAAAGGGAAGATCTTTATGAGAGATATTGAAGATCTTTCACCACGATTAGAAGATTACGTTCCGAGTTTCCAAATACATTGAACTATTACGATCCTTGTGTGTGTGTTTTTGTTATGTACTAAGTATTCCACAAAAGTAATGTAATGTATATGTACGTCAAGATTCGGGTCTCTACAGTTGGTATCAGAGGAAAGGTTTAGTCAACCTTTGGAAACTAGGATGGGAAAAGGTTAGTGAGATCCCTAGAGATATTTCTACGGTATGTCTAGGGATGTCCCTAAGGTTAAGTATACATATAGGTTATAGTACTAGAATTACACTAAAGATCACAGAATTAAACCTAAGATGTTAGATATTGAAGGTACTTACCCTTTATTATGTTGTTTTCCCTAGCATGATTTTTGCCTCTCACACTATTCTTTTTGGGTTTTAGACGATGGCTAGAACCCGAAGGAACCGTGTTGATCAATGCAATGGACAATGCAATGATTGCCCTCCTGAACAAACAAATGTTATGGGAGATGGAGTGAAAAATCGTATTGCTATACTTACACAAGCTATGAATCATTCTGGACACCCAAATGAGCAGAGAAGGGAACAATATTCTATTGAGTCCTTCATGAGGCAGCGTCCACCTTATTTCAGTGGGTCTTCCGATCCAATTGTTGCTGAACAATGGATCAGTACCACTGAAAAGATATTTTCAGTTCTTCAATGTTCCGAGCATGATAAAGTCATCTTAGCAGTATATCGTTTGGAAGGTGAAGCTGATCAATGGTGGAATCTTATCAAGAATACGAGTCCAAGAGATGAAATTGAGTCCATGGAATGGGACGAGTTCAAGAACATGTTTTTATGTAAGTACTTCCCTCGTATTCTTCGAACAAAGATGGAAAAGGAGTTTCTTGAGCTGAAGCAGAAGGATGATGAATCTGTTGGTATATACGAAGCGAATTTTACAAGACTTGCAAGGCATGCATCTGGCATTATCATCCAACCTAAAAGTAAAGTTGATCGATTTTTCAGTTGCTTAAAACCAAGTCTTCGAAGGGAATTATCAATAAGAGACTTCAGTAGCTATGAATAAATTGTGTGTTTTGTTATCAAGGTAGAAATTGAAGTTAGTGTTACATATCCATCTCATGGTTTTGAAAAGAAACGAAAGATGGAGTTCAAGGAGAAATCTCCGAATAATGGTGAAAAGAAGATGAATGTTTCCTTATGCACAAAGTGTGGAAAGAAGCATGGTGGAGATTGTATTAAAGGGACTAGAAAATGTTTTAAGTGTGGAAAGGAAGGTCATCGGGCAGCTGAGTGTCGATGTAATGGAAAAAGGGATTCTAATGATGTGAATAAAGAAAAAACTGCAGAGAACGCACCACCAACATTTCAATGCTTCAAGTGCAAGGAAATGGGGCATTATGCTAATAAATTCCCTAATCCAAGGGTTACTGATGATCGACATGAGCAACCGCTTAAGGCAAAGGACAAAGGGAAGTCACATGCGATCACTATTGGTGATGTTGAATATGACAACGATGTGGTGGAATGATTAAGTGTTTATGTAATGGGATTCCAAAATAATGTTGTATCATGGAGTATTGGAATATTTATGTATTGGTCTAATGTGGTATTCAAAGTGATTGATATATTTTTGGAAATAAGATGATATGCGCATAATGAACGGAAAACGAGAAAATGAAATGTTTAACAGTATTCATGAGCTCATGATTGATATAAGGATTAAGTGATATCATGGTTTGAGTATATAGAATTTTGAGGATTTTGGTATATGGAATGTGTTAACTTTTAACTTCATTCAAGTTTTCACTATGGTTCAATGGGTATTCCAGAGAGTACAAGATTAAGGCCTTTGAATGTTTGGAATGTGACCAACAAGATATATCTTATGATATATGGGGATCAATGATGGTATTAAATCTCTGAGAGTGGACGACAGTATTATGGATAAGCCTAAAGATTGGAATGGATTATGTTGGACATAAGTTAGTATTATTGATGGGATGTTATAGTAATATAGCTTTAGAAAAAGGACAACCTGCAGGACGGGCGACAGCCCGTCGCGTCAGACAAGGCTGTGGGAATCGAACCCACAACTGAAGTGCGACTGGCCTTTATCGCCTACCACTGGCCTATAGGAAGTCCCTATTTAGTAGAAACTAGTTTTATTATATTAAGTAGTGTGATATATGAAGTATAAGTCCATTTTAGGAACGATATATGATTAATCTCACTATAGAATGACTTATATATATTTAATAACTTTTTCTAACCTTTTGTTTGAGACAGATGTAATGACCCGTCATTCTATCACATGATCTGCTAACACTTCACGAATAACTAATTCAACTTCATTTATTTAAGAGATGACGTGGAAATTGTTCAAGGCACGAACAACAGTGAGATTGTACCAAAATAAAGTAAGTATTTATTCTAATTCAAATTCTTCAACTTTAGGGAAACGATCTTGAAAACCAAAATTGTTGTCCTAGTGCTCTTATATCTGATTAATCAGATGGAACCTTAGATCGTCACAAATTTATGGATTTGTTATTTTTGGCTTTTCCATATCCATGTTCTCTACCACTCTCCATCAGAACATGATGGTTATATTTTTCTTCCATATCCATATTTTCACCTATGTGGAAACCAAATGATTAGATTATTTGGGTAACCGTTACGTTTCATACTTTTGTTTTTAAAGATTGGTTTTGGTATTCCTTTTTACGATGTGGGTTTCTATTAAAGAAACTTTCGAGTAGTAAACCATTTATAACCCCGACGAATTTCGAGGGAGAAATTCATTTTAAGGGGGGTAGAATGTAACACCCCAAGATTTTACGAAAAATATCCTTTTTAATATCATTAATGTCTTGTGCTATACGCTACATCAAAAGGAGCCTTCACAACACACATCTCTGACCTGGCTTGAATTACACGCAATCACGACCTTTCACGATAGTGTGTGTTGTACGCAACACCAAGTTTCGCTAAACAACGATATGCTATTAAAATATTATTAAAACTAGCCATTATGAATAGTAATAAACACTTTTTGAAATTTTGTAATTTTTATTTTTTTAAAATGGACTTCATTTTTGGATTCTGAATATCGAAATTAGCTTAGGGTGAAATTTTGGTACTTTTCGGATAACTTTCATATTCTAATGAATAGTGAAAATTACTAAATTATAATTAGAAACAACTTTTTTAATCGAAATAATTAATAGTGATAAGTTTTTAATTTGAGTGGTTTTAAAGTATATTTGGAATATATTTTTACAATTTAATACAATGTTGGTCATTGGATGTAATTTCACATTCAAACCAGTTATAAACAAGTGTCAATCTTTTGATAGTTATTATCTCTTAAAAACACGCTAATTGTTTTGACGAAGGGAATTAATTTTTAAATTAATTAATTCAACTGATATTTTTGAATTTGGTAAAATAGACACCATTTTTGAGTTCATAATATCAAATATATCTTAGGCCTAATTTTTGGTATTTTTCTGAAAAATTTCAATTTTTGATGAATAGTGAAACCACTAAGTGGTAGTTAAAAAAACTGAATTGTTCATAAAACTTAATTTTACCGCTTCTGTGAGTGGAATTTCAAAAATCCGAGAGACACGGTTGATGTCAGTAAGTAAAATGTGGTTCAATGAGATGAAAATAATTTTTGGTGAATAGTAACTTTTTACTTTTATTTACCACGGTTAAAAGTAAATAGGGTAATTAAGGGTAAAAATGATATTAATATTACCCTAACACATGTCCTAATCCTATTGGACAAGTGTATTTAGACCAAAAAAATACTTATGAATAAAATATGACCATTTAGGCCCACTTGGATTAGATTAGGACATTTATTATTATTTAATTCAAAGAAGAGTTAAAAGAGTTAAAATCAAAGTATATTTACTAAAACATTTTTAATATAGAGTTGTACAAAAGATAAATTAGATTGTAAATATTCATTATAAATCTAACAATATTTCCTACATGATGGTATTTTATTTGTAATTTTTAGACATTAAATATTTTAATTTATTTATGACACAAATATGATGCAGTAATTATCTTATTAATGAAATATTGACATAATTGATATTATAAATAACAAAATAAATGTAATTTAAGACTTTTTAGGAATTCCACTAATTTTATAGGTTACTATGATATATTATTGTTGCTTTAATCAACTTGGTTCGAACATATAATTCTGTTATGACTTTCACAAAAATCATATATCAAATAGTGTCAAAATTGACACAAAATAGTTTTTAAATAAAATATTATATTATTAATTGGTATTTTATTCCTAAAAATCTAAGGTTCGGCAAAATGACTTAGATAAGGATATATTTATTAATGATATACAATTTGGGGTTCGTTTGACATGTTATAGTAAGTGTATTAACCATATAGTGAAAGAAAACAAAAAGACACGGTAAAAGTTAAATTATTTAACTTAGAGTTAAATCTAATTGATAAGGTTAAAATAATACCTTAAACATGTCTAAATCCTGTTGAAAGAAAGGATTTCGACCCACCCCCACTTTATCTTCGAACTAAGACCCTTTGGAACCATTATAAACCGATTTTGACTTTAATATAAAATAATATTTTGAGAAATTCCTATGGTGCCCCTCTCCTCCCTTATAAAAGGGCACCTCCTCCCTCTCTTCCTCACACCACTTTGAGCCTTCAAGCTCGGACAACCCCTGACAATTTCTTCTCTCCACTTCCCTATTATCATCCTAGAGGTCCTGGTCTTCTTCAAGGACCATCCTTAGTTCTTTAAGTGGAGGCTAAGAAAAGGCGCGTCAAAAAGTGGTAATATCCATTACCGATCCTTTTCAATTTCTTTCTTCTTCAACTTCTTCTTCTTTAGTTGTTTCATGATAAAGTAATAACATAAGTATTTCTTCTATACTGGTATGTTATTATAAATATGAAACAACTCTAATTAACCTTCTATCCATCATACGTAAAAAGGAAATCACCGCGCGTGCGTACGTACGGAATACCGTCTCCACGCCGTGGTGTAATCTATTTTCCGCCACCACCTTAATTGGATGGGTATAAAGGTGTAATGAGTAACTATATATGATTATTATAAATTGATATTGATACTGAAATAGTATTCATACACTTCAACACAATTCCACGACCATGGGAATGATATCATCGCTCGTGCGTACGTACGGACTACCGTCTCCACGACGCGATGAGATTCATTCTCAATGATTAACCATCCATGAATGATTATAAAGTATATATAATAATTACTAATGAAAAATATGACCTAATAATGATACTGGAATTATTTATATTTATATGTATGTCATCTACTTAATTCCATTCAATTCAATAAGGAAACGAAAACAGCGTTCATGCGTACGTACGGACTACCGTCTCCATGAACGGTGTATTTCTTTCCATTTACTGATTTATTATATTCTGAATATATATATATATATAAATCATGTTTTATATTCTGGAATTAAGTAATCATGATCTAAGTAATCATATGAATAATTACAAGTTAAAAACACGAACGACAAATGAGACGATTTTACCAAAACGCTACTTTAACATTAATTTACAAAACAATGGGTAATATAATGTCATAAGTGGACGATATATGATATAATAAAAATGAATATGATTTTGGAATAAGTCAATAAAATGATTTAAATCATTATACTGTAGGTTCAGACACTTACAAAGCAAGTCGGACCTATGGTAAGGAAAATATCACAATCTCATTTTTATCCGAGATTGTTTATACTTTGGTATTTACTGGGGTGTATTTTATCATCCACATACACATTTACTCAATATGTAATATTATTTCAATCCACCTAAAATTGTTTAAATCCAATTTTACCCTTCGGTGAGTTTTTAGTAAAGGATATGAAATGAGTCTTTTGTCGTTTTTCGTACGAGGTGCTTTTTGACTTTTCCGACAAAAGTATGAAGAATGTTTTTTACCATATACGGCAAGAATGGATTTTTAAAACATTATTTCCAAGAATATTCCTTTATAAGTTTTCAAGTTTATTTTTAATCCACTTATTTTAGTTTATAATTGTATGACATGTTAAGAAAAGAAAAGTGTTTTTGAAGTAGAAAGGATATTTTCCTGAAGAATGGAGTTCAAATGTTTTATCAAAATTATTTTCCATCTTAGATAATATAGGGTTATGTTTTTATCCCTATTATTATATTGATTTGATTAGGTTGTGAGGGAATTATTTTTATGAACTCATTTACCTTATATGATTTTTTTTATGATGTCATGATGTTTTAAGAATCCCATTTTTATTACATGGGTTACGCTATGATGTATGGTTTATGATTATGTGGCACACATAAGAAAGGATTCATTATAAGATGGGTGGGACCTATATCTCCCTCCAATGCATTGGGTAAAGATTTTAAATCTCATGAGATAGACATGGCTGGAATGGTAGGTTATACCGGTTCAGTGAAACAGGACTGGAACGAGGGTGACTCGGTTCAGAAAGGGACTTTGTCCACTAAGATAGTCTTGGAAATGAGTCGTGACTAACAAGAAATGGTTTTCCATGATTATGTGTGCATGCCACAAAGTTTCAAGTTTTATGTTATGATTATGGGGATCTCATTTTCACTTCTATGATTTATTCCATGTTAAGATATTATGATCTCTTTTGCAGGTTATGATTTTCAAAAAGATATGATATGATTTTTATTTCCTTTGTTTACCCTTGCTGAGCATTTGAGCTCACCCTTTTATGTTTTCTTTTCCCCAGGATATAAAGAAAGGTTTTAGGTAAGAAAAAGGGAAGATCTTTATGGGAGATATTGAAGATCTTTCACCCTGATTAGAAGATTACGTTCCCAGTTTCCAAAGACACTAAACTATTACGATCCTTGTGTGTGTGTTGTTGTTATGTACTAAGTATTCCGCAAAAGTAATGTAATGTCTATGTACGTCAAGCTTCAGGTCTCTACATCGTTCCTCCAAAACGGACACCCAGTGAAAAAGGCACTATTCACCGAATGCCATCTCAGGAGGGGCCCACACCTCGATCCCAAAACTCATCAAACAGATCACACCATTGCGATCCTCTTGAAAAACACATAGGATTGACTAATCATCTGCCAAAATCGTACTCCTGGTGCAAAAGCTGCGTTTCTCCGCAAACGCCAAAACCTGACCTCGTGGGGCCCACACCCTGTTCTCAGACCCAACACCCAGAAACCATCTCTAAAAGTCCACCGTATCATCAGGGTCTGAATGCCACTGACGACACGTCATTCAGACGCTCCGGGAAGAAGTTACAACAGGCCGAAGTCATAAAATAATAAATTATAGTTTTATACGACGTTTCTAACTTCCGGGCAACGATCCCGAACCATAAAATTCTCAAAGTGAGTTCAAAAGGTCCATCTCGACGCAAGGAACGCATCGCCACAAATGGCTCGCAAATCGAAGTTTCTGTTTGCGAGTTATGGGGGTTTAAACAACCCTCAGAAAATCCTGGTCGGACCACAACCAACCTCGCCGGAAACCACTGCGCTACCACCGGATTCCACCACGCCACCGCCATGCCTCACCGGATTCTGCCATGGCCGCCGCAGGAATCCGGGAATTCTGCCGGAAAACTTTCGGGGACCCCTAGGAGCACCCCGGTGCTCCAAAATAATATCTGAAACATGTTTCGGAAACCGCTGGACCCGAATTATACAACCCTTATAACGATTTGAAGAAAAAACAACAAATAAACGGGGTCCGAGATTTCAAAACTCAAACTGCCTACATCGCGGGTGACACACCAAAGCATCGGGTGAAGATTGATGCCGACGACGCCCTAAAGCTAGATCCGCTGACGAACGGCGCAAAAAACGGACGATCAGAGCTTGAATCGGCGAAGAAATAGAGGTCGGAAGGGGGGTGTTGCCGCCAGTGCATGATGCCCGATGTAGACAAAGGTAAGGTCACCCCTAGGGTAAACTCGCCGTTCTAAACACAATGACGGACTCAGATTTTCAATACGAGACTCCATTCAGAAATCATTTGAGCTGAAGCTCGCACACTAACTTCTCCACTTAATTACGAAAACGCCCCCGGTGGCGTTTCTCACCGCAGGCCCGCGCTAGCAATGTTTACACCTCGCCTAGGGTAAACGGCACGTTTCAGACGTAACTATAACCTCAGATTCCCATTCTGAGCTACTGTTTAGGAGATAACACACCCCCTCCATGTGCATAGTATATAAATACTTAATATTTTTATAAACTTAATTCCGGGCACACCGGACCTCGGAATCGCACGCTGTCTTCGTACCTAGCTCTGGAATTATTCGTAGAAATATTCCAAAGTCTGACATGGAAAAAATACAAGTCGCTACATACTTGATTGTTAGCCGACATCCATCCCCAATCTCCATCAGACCGTCTGAGATCATTGTCATCAACTGTCACCACAAACCACTAGTGTGAAAAATTAATTGTCGATCCGCATCGGCCCTTTAGTGCCAATAACAACGTCGCCCAATACATCTAACAAATTTTTCCTCCATCTACATACCTCAATCACTCATCCCACACAAGATCAATTTTCAAATCTTTTTGGATTTCATCCTCTTACACACCAAATTCTAGGATTTCATCCCATTCCATCCAAAAGCCACTGTTAAAAGTGGTAGAAGAAAAATTTCTGCAAGATATAATCATTTGAAAATGGCTAACAATCTCCTCAGTTAGTATCTGGCCACAAACATTAAGAGAGAGACTCTACATCATCCTTGAGAGAGAAAATCATTATCCCTCCTCCTTCGTTCACTATATATATATATATATTCTTTTTCAAAAAAATTATTTGTTCATTATTAGTTATAAACAGAATATTAATTATATATATATAATCAATATACTATTCATTATATATATATATATTGGGATTGATGAATTTATTTATAAAAATGGGGGTTGGCCTAGACTAGCCTGTGAAATATATTAAGTATATAAATCGGATCATCATTAAAAACAATAAATTTAAAAAAAAATTAAAAATTATTTCGTGAAATATTTATTAATAGAAGGGATTAAATTTAACACACACATATATATATATATAGTAATAAGTATTATATTAATTATGTATTTTTAAAATTAAATTTTGAATAAATTGATTAGTTTTTTTATAAATATATTTATAAATGTATATTTACTATATTTATCAAATTATATGTATCTAATTATAAAAAAATAAATATCATTTAAGAAAATATTAATATATTATAAACAAATAATGTCATATTTAAATAAATATAAAATTTAAATAAATATATTTAAATAATGAATTTATTTACTAAATTTATATTTATTTATTATTATATATATAATTATATAAAGGCATATAACTATATATATATATTTTTAATTATATAAAAACATGAGTAAAAATATGTATTTATAATTATAATTATAAATATATATCTACAATTATCTTTATAAATACATATGTACAATTCATTTAACATATTTTTAAATGTATAATTAATTATGTTTTTATAGTAATTTATATTTATATGTTTTTATAAATATATTTTATAAATGCATATTAACAATTAATTTTATATATTTATATTTATATAAATTTATATTTAGATATATTATTAGAGAAATAATTATTAATATAAATGAATAAATTTAATATATATTTATATAATAATTCATAGTATATTAATTATATATATTTAAAATTAAATTAATAATACTCTGAGATTTTGTTAAGAGTTAAACCATTTTTATGTAAAAATATGCGCTAGTGAGAAAGACCTCAACCCACTAGGTAACCCACCACATTGAAGGCACAATATAGGACATTCAGAAAGGCCAACCACCAAGGAGTGCCCACCACATGATGATAGAGGATGACTTAGATGGAATGTAAGACCAAGACCATCACACCAGTGTGTGTTCGTCAGTCCTAAAAAATTATGGGAGGTTATTGTCACTAGAATAGGGTAGAACTAGCACATGAAGGTGTCCTCCTATGCTAGTTTGACTTCATTGTTGGTATGGTTTCAAGGGTGAATTTATAAAAAATCATGAAGCCCATAAAAAATTCAATGTGGGTAGATCACAAATGTGTTTTAGTTTTTTCCAACACTTTAATAAAAGCACTGATAAATGCTACACTTTATCAGTGCTTGTATATAATATCTCATAAAGGGTAGCCCTTAATGGTTACAGAAAAGCACTGATAAATTGTTTTTGTATGAAAACGTTTTATTTAAATTCTGATAAAAACACTATTTATCAGTCATTTTTTATAAGCGTTGATAAAATCCTTTCCATTATATTTAATAGTGCACAATTCAAAATGATTTCTCTCGCAGTCCTCATTCTCTTGTAGATGTTCCACTTTGCAATCAATCCTTGACCATCTTTTAGATCAATCAACCCTCTGAAATACTAAGGTGTGTTTTTATTTCTAATTCCCTCTAATTTTGATTTTTGTATTCTTTATATTATACTTTCTATCCTGGTTCAAATTGGTTTCTATTTTTTTATCAGTTTTTAGTGTTCATTTATTAAACTCTAGAAACAGTAAATCTATATTCATTAGGTGATATTGGTTTCAATAAGTGTTCAAAATCTATAAAAAATATATTTTATATATTAACCATTGTTTCCTCTTCACGTAGTTTAAAGTGGTCCAAAAAGTGGGTGTTAAATCTAGAAAATAAATATTTATTTCAATGGAAAAACTATCAAGGACATACACTACATATATTTTAAAAATATTTTTAATGAAATATCAAAACACATGTTGATTGCCATCAGGAAAATAGAACCTTCTATTTTTTGGAATGAATTACCACCTTCCCAATAAAACTTACTAATTTATCTAACACCAACTTTTTTCCTTATCATTATCATATTTTACTGTTTATATTTTATATAATTTAATAATTATATTACTATATTAAAATGAATAATGAGTTAGATGTGGGAATCCCTAGTTACAATAAGAGTGATATGATTTTATGGGGAAAATAAATTAACAATAATTTATAGATTACTAATAATTAATATATGATTACTGAATAAGGTTCTATCGAAAATAAAAAATGACTCTAAATAAAAATACGATATTATTTATTAATGTTTTCAATGAATTAAATCTTGGTGAGCAGTAATAAAGGTAAATTTGTATGTTTATGTGTAAGAAAAATAAATAATTATAGTAAAAAACTATGTTTTCTAGGAATTGTAATGAAATATAGGATCACCTAGTAGTATCCATTTTTATTTACAATTTACACTATCAATAAATAGTTATTATAATCAAAATAGTCCATATTTAAATACTGTATATTTATATTTTATGATCATATTAACTTTTAGAGATCTCTTAGATCCAAAGAATATAACAACCCTCAAAATATATATTGATAATAACACTATGGAAAGAGAATTTAACTATCTCTATTGTAACACCCCGAGATTTTATGAGATATATTATTTTTAATTTCTTTGATGTCTTTTATTATACAGAATACCAACATTAACTTGTTCTATATGCAACACAATATTATCTTGTTGTATACGCAACACTATTCTTGACTCGTGTTACACACAATTTCAAGTTTTTTATGGAAATTATTCTACGCAACATTAAATATAGTTTGTGTTTAATGTATAAATGAAATATGTTTTGATTATGTTATACAAAACACCAAGAAGAACTTTCACTACAATAAACCTTGACTTGGCTTGCATTTCACGTAATCAAGACCTTCCTTGATAGCATGTGTAGTACGCAATACCGAGATTCACTAAACGAGATAATATTATAATATTATTATGAACTTGCTGTTATGAATAGTAATACCCACTTTTTGAAATATAATAAATTTTATCTTTAAAAATGGACTTCATTTTTTGATTCAGAATATTGAAATTATCATATGGTGAATTTTTGGTATTTTTCCGAAAATTTTCAATTTTTGATGAATAGTGAAAACACTAGGTTACTATTTAAAAACCATCTTTTTATTTAAATTATTATTTATTTTATTTAAATATATTTTAGGTCAACAATGATACATAATACCTATATAAGTTCAATGTAATTCATTGGAGTCATTTTATAATAGTTTTAGATATATAAAAATTTTATTGAACTTTTCACCGTCTTTTCCCCACCTCCTAGGAGAATTTGAAAATTTACATAAAACTTAATTTCACCACTTCTGTGAGTAAGAATTTTGAAAATCCTAGAGATGTGGTTTTTATAAAAGAGTAAAATGTGGTTCAATATCATAAAAATAATTTTGGTGAATAATAACTTTTTACTTTTATTTACCACGGTTAAATGTAAATAGGGTAATTATGGGTAAAAATGATATTATTATTACCGTAACACATGTCTTAATTCTATTGGATAAGTTTAATTCTACCAAAAACAACCTTATAAATAAAATATTATCATTTAGGTCTACTTGGATTAGATTATGACATTTATTATTATTTTTTTTAAAGAAGAGTTAAAATAGTTAAAATCAAAGTTTATTAAAAAAACATTTTTAATATAGGGTTATACATAATATAAATTCTACTATAAATATTAATTAGAAATATTAAAATATTTCCTACTTAATTATATTTTATTTATAATTTTTAGACATTAAATAATTTAATTTATTTATTACACAATAATGATGCAGTAATTACCTTATTAATGAAATATTAACATAATTGATGTTATAAATGCCAAAATATATAAAATTTGAGACTTTTTATAAATTAAAATATTTTTAGGTCAATATGACATGTCATTATTAATTCAATTATCTTTTTTCGAACTAATCATGCTTTTATGATTTTCAAAAAAATCAATTACCAAATAGTTTCAAAATTGACATAAAATAGTTTTTAAAACAAATATTATATAATTAATTGTTATTATATTCATAAAAATATATGGTTTTGGAAAATGATTTTTATAAGGTTATATATAATAATAATGGACCACATGGGGTTCTTTTGGATTCTTATAGTATGTTTATTATCCATATAGTGTAAGAAAAGAAGAAGACATGGTAAAAGTTAATTTATTTAACTTAGAGTTCAATCTAAATGATAATGTTAAACTATTAACCTAAACATGTATAAAACCTATTGTTTGAGTGTATTTCGACCCATAACCACATTAGCTTCGAAATAAATAAATTTGGAGCTATTATAAACTGAATATGAATTTATTATAAAATAATATTTTAAGTTTTCCTAAGGTGCCCCTCTCCTCCCTTATAAAAGGGAACCTCCTCCCTCTTCTCTTTACACAATTTTGAGCCTTCATGCTCATCCAAACCCTACCTATTTCTCTTCTCCACTTCCCTAGAAACATTATAAATGTTCTGGTCTCCTCAAAAGACCAACTCTAGTGCCTAAAAGGGAAGCTTAAAAGGGGTGCGTCGAAGAAGAGGTAATCTCTTCTACCAATCCTTTCAAGTTTATTTATTCTTCAACTTCTTGTTTGTTTTTTGTTTCATCACAAATTAATAACATCAGTATCAATAATATACTAATATTTTTATTAAAAAACCCTATTTCACCTTCTATCTATCCTATGAAAAATGAAATCACCGCGTGTGTGTGTGTACCGAATACTGTCTCTATGCCGTGGTGCAATATGTTTTTCCACCAACAACTTACTCGGATTGGTATAATGGTGTAATGAATAACTATATATAGTTATTATAACATCATACTGATTCTGAGAAATTATATAATACACTCCAATTCAATTCAATAATTATGGGAACGATATCATCGTTCGTGCGTACGTACGCATTACTGTCTCCACGACGGGATGATATTCATTCTCCATGTTAACCACTCAAGAATGATTATAAAGTATATATAATGAATAATAATGAAATATATAACATGATAAAGCTACTGTAGATATATATATATATATCATCTACTTACTTCCATTCATGTCAATAAAGAAAAGAAAACAGCGTTCATGCGTACGTATGGCCTACCGTCTCAATGAACGGTGTATTTCATTTCATTTATCTATATATTGTATATATATATATATACTATATATATATGATATATAAATCCAGATTTACTTTCATGAAGTAATTAAATCATTATATAAGTAATAATAATATCAAGAACAACAAATCCAAACACGTACGATAAATAAAACGATTTTACCCAAAACGCTGCTTTAACGTGGAATTTACAAAAGAATGGGTAATATAAAGACATAAGTAAACCATATATGATATCATAACAATGAATATGATTCTGTTATAATTCAATGATATTATTTAAATCATTATATAGGAGGTTCGGATACTTATGAAGCATATCGAGCCTAAGGTAAGGGATAACTTTTCCAATTTCGTTTTTATCCGAGATTGTTTATTCAAAAGTATTTACTGGGCTTATATTTTTCATCCATGTACATAAAAATGTATTTGATAAATTTTTTAATATTATTCCATGTATGTTTAAATTCATGCTTACCCCTCTTTGACTTTTACTTTGTGTTATGGAAGGAATCGTTCTTTTGATTACCATATAAGGTACTTTTTGACTTTCCTGGGAGGAGTACGAGAAGAATGTTTTTATAACTTATACGAATTGAATGGATTTTTAAAGTTTCATAATGCCTTATTTTCATGAAGAATAATCTAAAATATTTCATGACTATTTAAAAAAAATCCTTTTCTTTTAAAATTTCATGCAATTTTGTGAAAAGAAAATGATTTCAATGAAGAAAGTATATTTTCCTCAAGAATTCATTTCAAGTGTTTTGTGAAGACTATTTTCCATCTCAGATGAAATTAATTAGTATGATTATGATTCAAGTATAATGTCTATATTATTTAAATGGTTTAATTATTTTTATGATGAAATTATATTCATTTGTTTTATATGGAAAATTTGATGATGGGATGATGTTTATGAAACCCAATTTATTATTTGGGTTATGATGAATGATTTGTGTTTATTTTGTGGAACAAGTAAGAATGATTTAATTATGAGATGGGTGGGACCTATATATCCCCCAAATTCATTGGGTAAATATTTTTATCTCCTAACACAGACATGGCTAGAATAGAAAGTTAATCTGGTTCAGTGATACAGGACTAGAACGAGGAGTGAACTCGATCCAGAAAGGGACTTTGTTCATTAAGATGGTCTTGGTAGTAATGCCTTGGATACTATGGAAATCATAACATGTGCTTAATGGTTTCCAAAATTACATGTTTTATTCCCATGCTATTTTATCTTGATTAATGTTTCATTATGATCTATGCCTTACATACTACCACAGTTTATGTCATTTCTCATGATTTTTATGTTTAGATATTATGTTCATGTTTTGAAGTTCAAATTTATATGGTTTGTTTTATTTTCACCATGCTTACCCTTACTGATCATTTGAGCTAACCCTTTATATGTTTTCTTTTCCCAAGGATATAATGAATGGTTTTAGTAATGAAAAAAAGGAATATCTTTATGGGAGATGTTGAATATCTTTCACCAAGATTAGAAGATTATATTCCGAATTTCCAAAGACACTAAACTATTACGATCCTTTGGTGTCTATTTTTATTATGTATTAGATATTCCTCAAAATTTAATTTAATGTCTATGTACGTCAAGCTTTGGGTCCCTATAGTATGTATTAGAGGAATGGTTTAGTTAACCTTTGGAAATAAGGATGCAAAAACTTTAGTGAGATCCCTAGAGATATTTCTAAGGTATGTCTAGGGATATCCGTAAGGTTAAGTATAAGTATAGGTTATAGTCCTAGAATTATGGTAACAATCTTAGAATTAACCCTAAGATTATATATATTTATGGTTCTCCCGCTTTATTATGTTGTTTTCCCTCGCATGATTTTGGCCTCTCATGCTATTCTTTTTGGGTTTTAGACGATGGATGGAACCCGAAGAAACATTGTTGATCAATGTAATGGACAATGCAATGATTGTCCTCTTGAACAAACCAATTTTATTGGATATAGATTGCGGAATCTTATTACTATACTTACAAAAGCTATGAATCATTCTGGACTTCCAAATGAGCAGAGAAGGGAACAATATTATATTGAGTCCGTCATGAGGCAATGTCCGCCTTCTATCAGTGGGAATTTTGATCCATTTGTTGCTGAACAATGGATCAGTACAATTGAAAATATATTTTCCATACTTCGCTGTTGGGAACATGAAAAATTTATTTGGGCTATTTTCCATTTAGAATTTGAAGCAGATCAATGGTGGATTCTAATTTAGAATACGGGGCCCCGAGATGAAATAGAATCTATGGAATGAGATGAGTTCAAGAACTTATTTTTTGTTATGTACTTCCCTCATATTCTTTGAACAATGATGGAAAAGGATTTCTTGGAGCTTAAGCTAAAGGATGATGAATCTGTTGGTATATACGAAGTGAATTTAACGAGGCTTGCAAGGTATTCATCTAGCTTTATCATCCAACCTGAAAGTAAAGTTGATCGATTCTTCAGTGGATTAAAACCAAGTCTTCGAAGGGCATTAGCTATAAAAGAAATTAGTAGCTATGATAAAATTGTGTGTTGTGCTATCAAGGTAGAAATGGAATTTGGTGTTATGTATCTATCTCATTGTTTTGACAATAAAAAAATATGGAGTTTGAAGAGAAATATCGAAATAATGGTTAAAAGAAGATGAATGATTATTTATGCGCGAAGTGTGGAATGAAAAATGGTGGATATTGTCTTAATGGGACTAGAAAATGTTTTTTAAGTGTGGAAAAGAAGGTCATCGAGTATCTGAGTGTCGAAGTAATGTAAAAAGTGTTTCTAATGTTGATAATAATGAAAAGACTATAGAGAATTCCCCACCAAAACTTCAATTCTTCAAGTGAAAGGAAATGGGGCATTATGCTAATCAATTCCATATTCCAAGGGATAATGATAATCAATGTGAGCATCCTCTTGAAGAAAAGGATAAAGGGAAGTCAAATGAAATCACTATTTGTGATGTTGTGAATGAAACTGATGTTTTGTAATGATTAAGTGTTTATGTAATGGGATTTAAAAATAGGATCATGGAATCTCATTTATGGTATCGTGGAATTTTGGAATATATGTGTATTTGGTTTCAATAAGTATATGGTATCAGTAACCATGAAAAGTGATTGAAATATTTTTGGAAAGAAGATGATATGTGCATAATGAAGGGATAAAGAAAAAAATGAAAAGATCTCATGACTGATATAGGGACAATGTAATATCATGATTTGAGTATATAGAAATTTTAGGATTTTGGAATGTGGAAAGTGTTAAATTTCGACAGCACTCATGTTTTCACTAAGGTTCAATGGGTATTAATTTTTCAAGAAAATACATGATTAAGGTATTCAAATCGTTGTAATTTGACCAATAAGATATATCGTATGATATATGGTGGTTAAATGATGGTATTCACATGCTCGGAAGATGACATTTCTAGAAATTGTTTTCTTTATAATATGATATTGGACAGAAGTATTTTGGATAAGCCCAAATATTGGAATGAATTATGTTGGACATAAGTTAGTATTTTTTTATGTCTATAACTTTTTCGATATTATTGACGGAATTTTATAATAATATAGTTTTAGAAAAAGGACAACATGTAGGACGTGCGATAACCCGTCGCGTCAGACAAGGCTATGGTAATCGAACCCATAACCGAAGTGTGACGGGCCTTTATCTCCTACCACTGGCCTACAAGAAGTACCTGGTTAGTAGAAACTAGTTTTATTATATTAAGCAGTATGATATATGAAGTATAAGTCCATTTTAGGAACCATATATGATTAATCTCACTATAGATGGACTTATGTATATTTGATAAAATTTGTTATCCTTTTGTTTGAGACAGATGGAATGACCAATCATTCAATCACATGATCTGAAAACACTTCAAAAATGAAAAATTCAACTTCATTTCTTTAAAAGATGAAGTGTAAATTTTCCATGGAACAACCAACAGTGAGATTGTACCAAAATAAATAAAGTATTTCTTCTAATTTCAATATCATCAACTTTTGGGAAATGATCTTTAAAACCAAAAATTTTGTCCTAGTGCACATATATCTGATGAATTATATGGTACCTTAGATCATCACGAATTTATGGCTTTTTTATTGTTGGATTTTTCATAGACATGTCCTCTACCACTCTTCATCAGAAGTTGATGGTTATATTTCTCTTCCATATCCATATTTCCCCATATGTTCTCCAACGTGGAATCCTAGTGATGAGTTAATCAGGGTAACTGTTACATTTCTTACTATACTTTTTATAATTATGTTTTAGTATTACTTTTACAATGTGGGTTTTTACAAAAGAAACTTTCAGGTAGTAAAGGATTTATAATCCCGATGAATTTCGAGGGAGAAATTCATTTTATGGGGGGTAGAATGTAACACCATGAGATTATATGAGATATATTATTTTTAATATCTTTGATGTCTTCTATGATACACTATACCAAGATTATCTTGTACTATACGCAACACTGAATTAGCTTGTAGCATACGCAACACTATTCTTGATCGTGTTACACACAATTTCAAGTTCATTTTGTGGAAATTATTCTACACAACACTAAGTATAGATTTTGTTTAATGTATAAATGAAATGGGTTTTGATTATGTTATACACAACACCAAACTGATCTTTCACTACACGCAGCACTGACTTGTCTTGCATTACACGCAACCAGGACCTTCCTCAATAGTGTGTGTAGTACGCAATACCGAGTTTCACTAAACGAGATATTATTATAATATTATTATGAACTAGCAGTTATGAATAGTAATACACACTTCTAGAAATTTTATAAATTTTACCATTCAAAATGGACATCATTTTTGGATTCGGAATATTGAAATTAGCCTAGTGTGATTTTTTGTTATTTTTCTGAAAACTTTCAATTTTTGATTAATAATGAAATCACTAGGTTACTATTTTAAAACCGACTTTTTATATAAATAATAATTAATTTTTTAACATTTATTTTAGGTAAAAATTGATGCATAATACCTATATACATTTAATGTAATTCATTTGAGTCATTTTATAATAATTGTAGATATATAAAAATTTTATTGAACTTTTCACCGTCTTTTACCCTCCTCCTAGGAGAATTTGAAAATTTACATAAAACATGATTTTACCGCTTCTGTGAGTGGAATTTCGAAAATCTTAGAGACATAGTTAATATCAATGATTAAAATTTGGTTTAATAAGATAAAAATAATTTTTGTTGAATATTAACTTTTTACTTTTATTTACCATAGTTAAAAGTTAATAGGGTAATTAAGCATAAAAATGACATTATTAGTACACTAACACATGTTCTAATTCTATTGGATAAGTATAATTCGAAAAAAAAACCTTATAAAAAAAATCTTATCATTTAGGTCAACTTGGATTAGATTAAGACATTTATTATTATTTTATTTAAAGAAAAGTTAATATAGTTAAAATCAAAGTTTATTAACTAAAAAATTATTAATATTTGGTTATACATAAGATTGATTCTAATTTAAATATTCATTAGAAGGATAAAAAGATTTAATACATAATGGTATTTTATTTATAATTTTTTGACGTTAAATAATTTAATTTATTTATGACACAATGATGATGCAGTAATTACCTTATTAATGGAATATTAACATAATTGATTTTATAAATACCCAAATAAATGTAATATGAGACTTTTTATAAATTAAACTAATATTTTAGGTTAATATGACATTATATTATTGATTCAATCAAATTTTTTTGAACTAATCAAGATTTTATGATTTTCACAAAAATCAATTACCAAATATTGTCAAAATTGGAAAAAAATAGTTTTTAAAACAAATATTATATTATTAATTGTTATTATACTTCTAAAAATGTAAGGTTCAGCCAAATGACATATATAAGGTTATATATATTATTAATTAACAACTTTTGGTTCGTTTTGTTTTTTATTGAATGTTTATAAACCATATAGTGTAAGAAAACAAGAAGACATGGTAAAAGTTAAATTATTAACTTAGAGTTAAATCTAAATGATAAGGTCAAAATAGTAAACTAAACTTGTCTAAAACCTATTGGATGAGAGTATTTCGACCCATACCCACATTAGCTTCAAAATAAATCAATTTGGAGCTATTATAAACCGAATATGACTTTATTATAAAATAATGTTTTATGATTTCCTAAGGTGGCCCTCTCCTCCCTTATAAAAAAGAACCTCCTCCCTCTTCTTTTCACACAATTTTGAACCCTCAAGATCGGCCAAACCCTGACCATTTACCTTATCCATTTACCTAGAAACATTATAGAGGTTCTAGTCTCCTCAAAATACCAGCTCTAGTGCCTTAAGAGGAAGTTTAAATGGGGTGCGTCGAAGAAGAGGTAATCTATTCTACTGATTCATTCAAGTTTCGTTCTTCTTCAACTTATTCTTCTTTATTTGTTTCATCGTAAATTAATAACATCAGTATCAATAATATACATATATGTTATTAAAAAACCCTATTTCACATTCTATCCATCCTACGAAAAATGAAATCACCGCACGTGCGTACGTACGGAATACCGTCTCCACGTCGTGGTGTAATCTGTTTTTCCACCACCACCTTACTACGATGGGTATAATGGTGTAAAGAATAACTATATATAGTTATTGTAACATCATACTGATTCTGAGATATTATATCATCCACTCCAATTCAATTCAATAATTATGGGAACGATATCATCGCTCGTGCATACGTACAGATTACCCCCACCACGACGCGATGAGATCCATTCTCCATGTTAACCACTCAAGAATGATTATAATGTATATATAATGAATAATAATGAAATATATGACATGATAAAGATACTGGATATATATATATATATATATCATCTACTTGCTTCAATTCAAGTAAATAAGGAAAAGAAAACACTGTTCATGCGTACGTATGACCTACCATATCCATGAACGGTGTATTTTATTTCATTTATCTATCTATTATATATTTATATACTAAATATATATGAAATATAAATCATTATTTACATATTGTAAGTAATTAATTCATGATATAATTAATGATAATATCAATAAAAACACATCCAAACACGTACGATAAATAAAACGATTCTACACAAAACACTGCTTTAACATGGAATTTACAAATCAATGGGTAATATAAAGTCATAAGTGAACCATATATGATATCATAAAAATTAATTTGATTCTGTAATTAGTAAATTAAATTATTTAAATAATTATTCAAGAGTTTCAGATACATACGAAGCATATCAGACGAAAGGTAAAGGATAACTTTTCCAATCTCATTTTTATCCGAGATTGTTTATTGGTAAGTATTTACTGGGGTTATATTTTTCATCCATGTCAATAAAAATGTTTTTCATAAAGTGTTTAATATTATTCCGTTTATGTTTAAATTCATTCTTACCCCTATTTGACTTTTAGTTTGTGTTATGGAAGGAATCATTATTTTGTTTACCATATAAGGTACTTTTTGACTTTTCCAGTAGGAGTACGGGAAGAATGTCTTTTTTAACTTATAAGGCATGAATGGATTTTTATGGTGTCATAATGCATTATTTTAATGAAGCTTACTATACAATATTTCATTACTATTTTTATCAAAATCCTTTTCTTTTAAAATTTAATCGCATTTTGTGAAAAGAAAATGATTTTAAAGAAGAATGGATATTTTCGTCAAGAATTCATTTCATGTGTTTTGTGAAAACTATTTTCCATATAAGATGACATTATTTAGTATGATTATGATTCAAGTATAATGTCTATATTATTTACATGGTTTTAATATTTTTAATGATGTAATGACATCCATTTGTTTTATAAGTATTAATTTATGATGGGGTGTCTTTTATGAAACCAGATTTATTCATTGGGTTATGATAAATGATTTATGTCTATTTTGTGGAACAAGTAAGAATGATTTCATAATGACATGGGGGGACCTATATCTCCTTCCAATGCATTGGGTAAATATTTATTTGTCACTAGATAAACATGACTAGAATGAAAAGTTAATCTAGTTCCATGATACAAGAATGGAACGAGTAGTGAACTCGATTCAGAAAGGGACTTTTTCCACTATGATGGTATTGGCATCAATGCCATGGATACTATAGAAATTGTAACATGTGATTAATGGTTTCCACATTTAAATGTTTTATTCCCATGTTATTTTATCATGATTAATGTTTCTTTATGATTTATTCCTTACGTACTTCCATGTTTTATTTCATTGCTCAAGATTTTGATGTTTAAATATTTATTTCATGTTTTGAAGTTCAAATGTATATGGTTTGTTTTATTTTCTCCATTCTTACCCATACATAGAATTTTATCTCATACTTTATATTTTTTAATTTCCCCGGGATATAAATAAAGGTTTTAGGTATGAAAAAATATGAAGATCTTTATGGGAGATGTTGATGATCTTTCACTGAGATTAGAAGATTATATTCTGAGTTTCCAAAGACACTAAACTATTATTGTCCTTTGGTGTCTAATTTTTTTACGTATTAGATATTTCAAAAAATTAATGTAATGTGTATGTACATCAATATTTGCGTCTATAAATCCATCCAATCTATATTGTATTCATCATGACCCCAATCCAACATCCTTGACCTCACAAGAAAATAAATGCCCCGGAAATTCGGTTCTTTGACCAAAGGACTTTTCCATTTCAAGGAGTAATTGATGGATTGCATTGAATGATAAAACTACAATGTATTTATCAACATGAGTTAATATAAGAGAATAATACTAATCTATCACATGGAAAACCCAATCATGTATCCCCTTATAGGTATTAGAGAGTTGATGATTCTTTTTTCAGTTCTAGGCAACATATGAATAAATTTCATCATGAGCATCACCAAATCCCCATCCTAGGAACATTTATATATATAGAGAAAACAATCATCCTCATCAACTTCATCATCTGAATATTTTGTAATTGAGTTTTTTTTCTAAGAACCATGCCCCATCCTTTATATACACGTGTGTGTGTTTCTCAAACATATCAGAGAAATAGTAATGACATAGTGAGTACAGGTGATCATGTTTGATAAATTCAGTGGATAATACCTAATTATGGTGGAGTAATTAATTTCTTAAATTCAATTAACCATTTACTTCAAAGCATGATGATATTATTTGAAACATTCAAATGTTGGGTTCCCCTTATTATAATAATCTATAACTTTCTCATTATATTATGCATATCTTATGTTTATTTATTTATTTATTTGACAAAAATTAATTTTTTAGGTACCTAATAGGATGAATGTGGATAAAAAATATATGTACACTAATTGTGTGACAATAGAGTATGAATATAGAGTTAAAGAATTCATTATGATTTCAATATAGAATGAATATGACCCTTATGAACTACATTTTCAGTGTTTATGTTGTTTCTATTCAAGAAAAATTAGTGAAGAATAATTGGATGAAAATTTTATTTATCAAGGAATAGATTAGATCTATAAATGATGGACTACATAGGAAACAACTGAACATACACCTCAATTCGGATGATACAACACTTCATAGACCATTTAATATGAATACCAGTGTAAATGGTGATAGATATATTATGTATGAAAGTAAAACTGAAATTAGATATAACATTAATGATTTTTTAATGTCTTTTGAGTTGTTAAATAAAACTTGTAAGAGTCCATTGTATACCAGTTCTACGAAATACAATACATTTTTAGCTATTTAAAAGTTGTATAATTTGAATGCTCAGAGTGGACTGATAGACACCATATTCAGAGAACTACTTGATCTCCACAATTATATGCTACTAGAATAAAATTAAATTCCTTGTCAAATATTTGAAACAAAAATAATGGTGCATTAAATGCGAATGATCTCTAAAAATACATTATTGTCCTATTGATTGTATATTTTTTTCCAAGGATTATCAATCACTCATTAAACTCCCTAACTGTTCCCTGAATCGATACAAGAAAGAAGACTCAGGTTATCCAAATTATGTATGTTAATTTCCCATATTTCTAATGTTTATAAGACTATATAGATGTTATGAAATTAAAAGACAATTTTAATGGATCAATGAAAAGGGAATTAATGATGGGAAAATATGTCACTCAACAGACTCTCATCAATAGAATAAAATTGATTATGAGTATCCTAGATTTTTAAATGAGAATATAATTTTTCTTTATTGCATGATCTAATGGTGTAATAAATCCATTTGGTGTATATATAAGTACTAATAGAACAAGGATATTTATGTTGGTAAATTTCATTTAACTAACATTGTTATGCATGATTCCCAATTACATTAGTTTGTCCCTACTTATATTTAGATCAAAACTAAATAGTAATGATATTGATGACTATTTTAATTCATTGATCCATGATTTGATATTGATGTGGGGTATAGGTATAACAACGTATGATTCTTATATAAGAGAATAATTGACATTGAGGGACATGTTTTATTAGATGTTAAATGCCCTTCTTACCTAATGATATTTTTTAGGAAATAACATTAAATAATTTTGGGGTGTCCTATTTGGGAAGAATGAACACACTCAATTTGGTTAAAACATTCCTCAAATGTTTTATTTTTATGAAATTATATATTTTTTCCTCAATAAAAAAATACCGATAATGGATGACAACATTCAATGGGAATAACAAAAATGTTATAAACCAATCTCTAATAATGGGTGATCAACTATTTGATAAAGTAAAATATGTTGATACTATTTTTGATAAACCATTTTCCACAAAAATTAATAAATTTGTTTGAAAAATAATAATAATTTAATTATTTTACATGAATTATTTTTATGTAAATTTCATTTATGTCACACATTTATAAAAAAATACATTTGATAGTGTTATTAGCACATCACTAAATATTATTTAAAAAAATGAAACTAGTGTTAGGTTGGACATGATTTCCAATGGGATAAGGGAAGAGTTGACACTATTTAAGGGTAAATGGTATAATATTCATCCTCTAACAGCTTACACTCTAGTCATACAATAAAATTATCATTTCAGTATTTTTTATAATGGTGTAAATGTTCAATATGGGTATTCATAAAATATCTAGAATGTCATTTCAAATAATATTTTGATGTTATAGGGACTAAAATCACATAACTCTTGTGCTTTGATGAATGATTTGATGCCTCTCATTATATGTTACATTATACCTAAAAATATATGACATACATTAACATGAATCTTCCTCTTTTCTCAAATCCATATGTATTAATGTTATAGACTTGGTGAAGATTCCAATCACGAATAATGAGTCTGTTGTCATACTATGTGTATTAAATATGTTCTTCGCTCCATAATTCTTTTATATATTGGACCACAATATTGTTAAAAAAATTTATATATTCAACAATATGGTAATGTCTATTATAGATTTACGTACATCATTGAATATTATATAAAGGTTTTTAAATGGTACATCATGAATTGAATTCATCCAACAGGTTGGAATGAAGAACAACATATTGTCAGTAGTGTCATTGAATTTTATTCCGACTACCTATTAGATGTTAGTATCATCAGTCACCCCAAGTCTTAGAATAGTTGATTCCTTAAGGGAGAAATGGTTTTTGGATGATTTTTTCTTGAAATTTACATCCTAGTGTATAAACAATATCACATATACATTTTACATAATAGTGATGATGATAATCCGTAATTTGAACCCCACAATTGTTTTAGTAATTAAAATCCATTTATGGGTGAAATATGGATATCAATTACCTATAATCAATAATTAATAAGTTTTTATGTGATAATATTAATAAATATTTATCCGAATATACAAATTCAATTGCCATACAGAATTAATGGCTTCCCAGGGAACCAAATAAAAATGTTATATCATAAAATATTTTTTTTAATTAATTGTTGTACATTCGATATAAAAACTTTTACCATAGAACAATTAAAAATAATGAACTTAATATTGTGGAAGATGTGACGCACATATGTAGATCCAAATATATAAATATAATTTATGTGAATAAGTAATATTTTAGAATCATTGAACAAATATATGTTTTTCATTATACAAAATATCATGTTATGATTTTACATTTAAAATGGGCTGACAACATGAGTGTAGAGAACGTTGATGAAATGGGCTTCATTGAGGTTAATTTCAGTACATAATGCTATATGGAATATCAATTTATAATGATATCATAAGCAATGAAAGAATTTTTTGTCTCCGATCCCGTAAAATATATGTCCATTATCCAAATGGTGGCTAAATCAATTGTAGGGTTGGATAAAAATTCATTCAAGGATGACCCTTTCATTTAGATATCACCTTCATTGCATTGATTTTGTAATGTAGAAAATAGATTGTATGTTAGGGGGGACTACAAAGTGGTTATTTTAATTCTTGATTGAGGAATCAAATCTATTTATCCTTTCAAGAAAAGAAATATATTTCAATAAGAAGGATAATTTGTTTTTTAATATAATTTTATTTTATTCATAATATTATGTGTTATTTACTGTATTAATATAAAATAAATTAAATATTTAACTACTCTTACAGGAAATTAAATATTCATATTATAATAATACCAATATCAAGGAAGAACATATAGTTGATACTAAAATTGCATAATGTTAATGAAATGAAAAACCTATTGATGAAAAAAGAAAAATGTATCCTCAATATTATTTCAAAATTATCAAGGCATGAAGAATGGGTATAAAATTTTTGGTTGGATGGAATTAGAGCAGCCAACCTATTTCAGCCCATGAATTCAATGTTCATTAGTTATGTTTGTGTCATAATAAGAATGAATGTTCCAATAGACATAGATTGTAGTGTCAAGTCCATATGTTAACGAAGTAAATACATTGTGATGATATTAAGGAAATGTTTGATATAATTTCTCTATTTTACCAAAAAAATAATATAATGAAATTTTTATTTACTTTTCATTATCCCTTAAAGAGTTTATTATTTCAAATGATTTCTATAATAAATATGTCTTAATACACACTAAAAAAAGAACATAGTGTATTTTAGACACTTGTTATTAAGTTTTATCTTATAAATAATGATTGGAAAGTATGCCCCCACCCACTATTTTCTTACAGAAACATTATAATTCATAAAAAATGAATGGATTCATCAGTTTTCATGATGATAAATAATTTCAAGTGCATTTTATTTGATAGTATATTATTTTACATTAATTATTTTATCTTATTTGATTCAAAATTTTATTTTAAGAAACAAAATATGAGTGGAAAGATAAATAACATGAATCAAAAAACAATGTACCACTATATCAAATCAAGGATAGGGAATTCTTCACTAGAGGATAAAATATTAAGTTTTTTAATTCTATAATAAAAACATTTTGGGTTATAGAACAACATGTGTTTCATTGTTTCCCTATACAGATTAAGGAATCAAATTTTGAATCCACTTCATTCCAACATCATGTGCTATGAAAAGAGGCACTCATAAATAAAGAGGGTTAATTAGTTGATGAATATAAAAAATATCTGAGAAACATGTGTAATAAAGTACTAATAGTAATTTGGTATTCCATATAATAGTATTACAAAAAATATCTATTTATCCTCATATGTTTTTTATATTGTTTAAAAACAATAATCAGTAGATATTAAACCTAAATAGAAACTAAATTAAAATGATTTGATGTTTTCCGAACAATATGGTCATGTTATAAGTGTATGTTTTGGAGTGTCACCTCAAAAAAATATCATGCAAAACAAACTGAAAGAAGATACATATCATTTGATGAAAGTATTTCAGGAAAAAATAAACTCTTTGAAATATATTATTTTTTGGTTTTGATTGGATGAATAAGGTATGTGAAATGATCTAAGAGAAATTTCCTTATAACAAATATCGGCACATAAATAACCCATTAGACCCACTATATTTGAGTTATTTCAATTCCCTAAAAAACATAAATTTCCCAGGGTAATGAATTTTAGCATTAGTATTTCTCTTAAATTTGAATAAAAAAACTAACTATAACATAATATTATTAAAATTCATTAGGCTGATGTTTTATGTTATTTTATTCTTATCAACACTCACACCTTGCCTAGTTGTGAGGGGTATTTTGTATAATTTTAGAGGAGATAGGCTACAAATAAATTAAATCCACAAATATCATATGTTTGTGTGGATTTAAGTATCTCAAGATCTAAGCACATTGTTTTCTTTTCCACTAGATGATTCAATTATTAAAACAGTAAATGATTCTATTCAAACCATAATACACTTTATTTATAATCTTACAATGATTAATAAAGTACATGATTAACTTTTCTTTCAAATGAAAACCCAATGAAATTTGATTAAAAATGGTCTTATCTGATTTATTTAATTATATATTGATAAAACAATAAGGAAAAAATGTTCATATAAATATAATCTAGTTAATAGAACAAAAAAAGATCCTTTTGAGATTACCTTCTCTCAAATAGTTCCACTGTAGTATATGTTTACATTAAAATATTATTCATACCCCACATTATAATTTTGGGATATTTCGTACATTCAAAATGATGAATAAATATTTTTAAATTTCATTAAAAACATGGTTGTCCATGAGAGTATAAATGAGATTCTCATGTTTGAATGGTGGGTAGTTTCAATTTATTGGGAGTCTCAATTGTTAATGCAAACATGATATACATTTTTATAATCCGTATGTCCAAAAAATGATCTACTGTGTCAATTAAATTTAATAAACCTTCATATTAATACAATTTTTCTATTTCTACTGTATAAAGGGAAAACCCTATGAAGCATGAATTGGAATCATTAATCAATATATCAGTTCAAAATAATAATTTTCTTTAGAAATGGATGAAATTGATAAGAGAATAAAATAACTATTTGAGTCATTTGAGATGAAAATAACACAATAAAAAATCTTCTTATTTCCTAGAATGTTGGGTTAATGGTCTATAAACTAGTCATATATTTTTTTCTTTTCCCATTTTTTAATTTTTTTGGAATCACTGGATTTTGATAGTAATCAATTTGGATATCGAAATATTAATATATTAGATCCAATGCATCGATTTCCATCAAAACAACCACATATGATGTGTACAATGAATTCATAATTAACTTCAATCAATATTTAACAGAATAAAATTGAATTATATATTTTAGTTTGTGTTTTAATGATAATTTTGGGATGATATGGTGATATATAAATAGAGGCTAAATCATGGTATGAGTTCAGTCATTGTATAAAAGAAGAAACATGATATCATCATATAGAATTAGATTAAGGTTTTATAGAAAATTTTACTATAAAAAAATATTTCAAATAACTTTATTTATTTTGGTAAATGATTCTATAGTTTAGGGATCAAGATAACAAAATTGAATATGGATATTATTTTTGTAATTTTTTTAAATATATTTTCCACTATCAAAATAAAAAAATCCCTAAAAAGTATTTTTCTAAAATTTTTATTAAAAAAATTTATTAATCACTTAGTTATCACTATTTTCTCAATAATACCAAGATTTGTAACGATCTATCTACTCAAAATAATGTGGTGGATATTGAAGGATCTTAGCCTGTTCCTTCTAGTAAAGAGAGACCGAGGAGGGATTACAATTACCTGAAGCCAACCATGGTTACCATGTCTTACGGCCCACTAGACAATGAGTCTGACTAGGTTGGAGACGATGATACATCCTATCAATGTGACTGTGACTTTTGAGTTCATCTCTTTTATTCTCCTTAGGCATGAGGGCATGTGTTCTTATATGACCCCACCATCCTTCTTGTTGTTTTTTGTTTTCCTTATTTAATAAGAAGGTATATGACCTAATATTTCTGTAAAATAAGAAGTAAATTTTGATAGATATGATTTGGAAGAGTACATGGGTATGGAATGTTTTCTAGCAAAAAAATTAGGTGATTACCTTTTTTGTTTGTGATATATTATATTCTATTACCATAGAAATATATTTCCGATATAAATGATTAGTATCCTAATGATTATATAATATTTTTAATATGTTTTCCAAGGTGATGTTTGGTAATGGAAATGAATTTTTTAGAAATTAATATGCATAATACATGGTTTAATAATGTATATATAAATATAAAGAGGTGACTTCTTAATATTTATTTATTTATTATTCTAATCATTTTATCTAATTTTTATTAAATTACATATAATTTTTATTTGATATTATTTTTTTTATTTTACACATTAGTTCTAAACACACATCACATGATCAAAACCAATAAAACCAATTCATATTTTCTTGATACATTAGCTCAGTGATCCATAATTTATTTTTTATCTATAAAAATTTATCCCACAAGAAACCATATCATTTTGTAATTTGTATAATTTTCAGCTCATATTTTTAATAAAATGTTTCATTTTAGATTTAAACAAGTATAACATATCCAAAAAGAGATCACATATTGTTTTAAAAAATTAGGAAAATGATCCATTAATCATTTTTCATGAGTATGAATTAACTGCATGCCAATCTAAATCATGATGTGGTTTTCATTACTCTAATTCCATATTTTCAATATAAAAGTGTAATTTTAGTATAAAAATAATCACATATATGAAAAAAATAAAACAAGCTCATTTTACTTTTAGAAATTAAGAAAATATACCATAATTGATTTTTGACCTGTATGAATTAACACACATCAATCCAAGCGCTGATGTGGTCTGTATGGCTCAAAGTGTGTGTTTTTAATAAAGAAAGTATCATTTTAGTTTAAAACATGAATTAATCATCCTTCATAAAGAATAAATATCTCCATTTTATTGAAAATTTATTAAAATTATGTATAATTAATTTTTGATTTTTAGGAATTGACTACTTGTCAATATAACACCCGATGTGGTCGGTATGACTATAAGTGTATGTTTTAAATATAAAAGTTGTCATTCTAGTTTAAAATGTGTGTCACGTCACCAAAACCAAGAAAATTACCTCATATTGCTATTAAAATTTTGAAACAAATCTGTAATTCAATTTTTATGTGTAGTAATTGGCTGCATGATAACCCGAAATTTGATGTGGTTAATAGGACTCGAATAACATGTTTTCAATATAAAAGTTTAATTTTCTTTTAAAATGAATCACATATCCAAAACAAAGAAAAAGAATGAAATGTTTTCAAACATTATAACAATGATCCATTATTCCTTTTTAACCTATATGAAATTGAACACATGTCAGTCTGACAGTTGATGTGGTTAGAATGACTATAGGTGTGTGTTTTTTGATATAAAAGTGTCATTTTAGAATAAAAGAGGAATCAGACTTCAAAAATCGGGAAAATAATATCCTAGTTTTTTAAAATTATATAATAATGGAAAATTCATTTTTGATGTGTATTAATTGACTGCATTTCAGTCTAACACTGGATGTGGTTAATATGACTCAAAGTACACATTTTTATTAAAAATGTTCCATTTTATTTTTAAATGCATGTCACACCTCCAAAACTAAAAAAATTATCTCAGATTTTTTTCAAACAATTATAAAGGGATACATAAATCCTTTTTCAACTTCTTGAAATTGATCACATTCCATTCTAAAACATGATTTGGTTGGTATGAATCGATGTTAATTTTTTATCTATAAATGTATCAATTTACTTTAAAATTGATATCACAATTTTTTTAAAAAACAATAATGGATTGTTTTAAAACTATAGGAAAACATTCCCTTAATAATTTTTGACTTATATTAACTGACCACACATCAATTCGACAACTGATATGGTTGCTATAAATCGAATTGTATGTTGTATATAAAAAAGTGACATTTTAGATTAAAACATGCATCATATAGAAAAAAATAAGAAAATTATGAAAAATTATTCTAAAAAAATAAGAAAATGATCGGTGGTCCATTTTTTGATGTTTATGAATTAACTGCAAGTCAATATGACACCCAATTAGTTCTGTATGACTCAAAGTATGTATTTTCAATACAAAAGTGTCATTTTATGTTAAAATTCTTTCAATTTTACAAAAATTAATAACATTAACATGAATTGTTTTGAAACTTTATTAAAATTATCAATAATTCATTTTTCAAATGTAGGAATTGACTGCATTCCAATATTATAGATGATATGGTCGATATTACTCAACGTATATGATTTAAATATAAAATTTTAATTTTAGTTTAATACACATTGAAAATCCTAAACTAATATAAAGAGGTCAGATTATTTTTCGATGTCATGTAAATGGTCCATTAGTCATTTTTTACCTATAGAAATCTACCACACGTCAATATTCCACCCAATGTGGCCAGTATGACTATATGTTCATTTTTTCAATAGAAAAGTGTCATTTCAATTTAAAACAAGAGTAAAATAGGAAAAACTGAGCATTACCAACACACGATGTGACAGATATAAACCAAAGTGTGTGGTTTTGAATATAAAGGGTTCATTATATTTTAAAATGCACATCACTAACCAAAACAATGAAAAAAACTAGAATTCATTTTCAAACATTAAGAATTTGATATATAATTAATTTTTACATGTATTAATTGACCACACATCAATATAACACATGTTGTGGTCAGTATGACTGAAAATGCATGTTATGAGTATATAACTATAATTTTAGTTTATAAGAATAATGACATAGGAAAAACTGAGCATTACCAAATCAAATGATTTTCTCATCACTTTATCATCAATTACTTAATTAATTTTCATATCATTTTTATTTGAAACTTATTTATTAAATTTTCATAAAGATTATTATTGAAGATGAACAATAAATGGTCTGATAGTTGCTGTGTTGTTCTAAAAAATGTGCTCTTAAATTAGCTGACATCCATAGTATGTTTTTTTATCACCATGTATATTATTCAATACAAGAGAACATACATTTTAAAGTAAATGGAAATGGTGTGATATGTTATAACAAACTGCAACTCAATCTATTATGTAGTTTTCCTGGTATATGATTTGTGTTTAAAATTGAATCTTTGTGTATAATGTATTTATTTATAGTATTGCGAACTTATAATCTATTTTCTTATAATGGTGAATTTTTTTATTGAGATGTGATTGTTTTTTGGATGTTAATAGAATGACCAGTTGTTGGGGGGGAAATACAATGGAACCTTGATGTTTTTGACAATGTGTGGAAAACTATACTTACTCCTGTAATTGTAAAAACCAATGTTGGAAATGTTTATAATATAGTGTTTTTCTATTTTATTTGTGCTGTAAATTTTATTTTAATCAAATTCTATATATTCTCCCTCTATGTCCCATGTTTTTTCTACTATAGTATACTAAAATTTAAATGGAATACTATATAAGTATTCCAATTTATCAATGCTAGTAATAGTCTAGATAATGGGGGACAACATCAATGCTATACAACGAACTCAAAAAGGGTTATTTATCAATACATGTAAAATCACTAACAAATGGATTGTGATTTTAATTAACTCCAATTTTTATTGTGTTTTTTGTAGAGAAAGACCTATTATTGTGTTGATAAATTCCATATGTATAGTAATGGTTTCTAGAAAGTTATCTAGAATAATAAGATAATTCCAATTTCCTCTATCAAAATTTTTAGCGTTGAAGAATTTAGTCATTTATATTTTAAATGTTTTGTGAATATTATGGATATAAAAATATATTTTCACCCCTAGGAATCTTTATCAAAATTGTTTGGATGAAAAAATTATTGATCAAATAAAAAAATGACATGAATAATTCTTAATGATTTTAATTTAGTTAAATAATTTTTTAATAAAGCTATTAATACATATTTTAATATTGAAAATAGTGTTTTTAATAGAAATATCCTCAATAAAACAAGTTATTATATCTAAAATGATATTAAAGATAACATTTTACATTTTAGGGTGTTAGGTTGTAATGTATTTATTTTAAATACAAAAAATGTATATAAGTTTATAAAAAAGAGTTATGAAAAGATAATTTTGTATATTCCAATTATAGTAATGTATTAATAACTTTAAATAAAAAACATTAGTTTTTGAAGAATTTTTAAATTATATATTTGTTGAAAATAATAACATAAATCAAAAAATAGATTTCGATATAGTTGAAGGAGAATTTAGGGAATTCAACTTTTCTAAAAATGATCTTCAAAATATTAATGATACTTCATCGATTGCGATGGTAAAAAATTATAAACTATGTGATTGTGAAAACTATAAAATGTATTGAGACCATCCCCTTGAAAATATAATTTTAATTTTTTTTAATTTAAAAAAAAACTAAAAAAATATTTTTTAATATGTATTATAATTATTAATTTTTCATAATTTGTTCCTAATATTGTTAATTATGATAGGAATGAAAAATATTTATAGTTGATATGATTGTATAATAAATTTAGTTTGATTGAAATAATATTTGGAATGAGGTTGAATGTCCTATAGAATAATAGATTATATGAATTGAATGGATTTTCTGAAATATTCATAATGAATTTGGTAATATAGTTTAAAATAGAGCTATATTGGTGGTCTAAATATATTCTAATGGGTATGTAATTAAAATTGAATATCCATTCTAACATGTTTCCATGATAGAGAAACATAGGACATTAGTTTAATTTTCACATTTTGAAAATGTCATATTATTTTAAATGAATGTAAAAAATTGAATTTTTAAATGGATTGATATATGTTAAATTATTTTTTAAACAACCATTTGTTGGTATGGCCTAAAGGCCTATTTTATTTTATTATTTTGATAATTCATCTTTCAAAGGGTGAGGTGGAAACCTTACATGGCCTAGAGGCTTAGATACAATTAAATGACCAATTGGTCTTAGTTGGAATAACCCAGATAAGAAAACTTATAATTGCTTCTTCTTAACAAATTTAAAGATATCAGCACTCCAACTTCACAGGGCTGGTTAGCTAGCTATCCTATGAAAAGCTGCATAGGACCAGTACCAATGGAAATTTCATACCCTCTTATTCTTCCAATTCCAGTTAGCTCTGATCCAGTTAATGCGCCTACCTTGAATCATTCTCTGAAGCCTTATCCCTTGTAGACTAACTGGTACATCTGCATTTCACCCGATGTCCTTGGGGTGGCCCAAAGGCCATAAGATAGACCTATGTCCTTGGGAATCAACTGGCCAAAAGTCCATGGGTAATCCGAAAGCCTTGCTGGATCCGAGGACCAAACCAGTGGCCCAAAGGCCTAGATGCATGTATAGTTCCAGCAGCTACAATACAGAACAATACCTACTACAGTACTTCTATGGTACCTAGAAATAGGCCTCCACCCAGATTTGATCTCAGGTCTTCTGGATGCACCTACCAAGTCCTCATCAACCAGGTTGAGGCTCATGTTCTAAACGACAATCCATTTTTTAATTTGGAATATTTCAAAATGATTTTTATAAACAAAATGATGAATTTCATGGTCTTTTGTGAGATCCTAAAGAATTATATAAAATAAGAATACTTGTTTGCAAAATGATTGGATAAATGAAAGGTTTATCTATCTATGTTAACTATGAATGTTACAAATTATTGTTCAATTGGGAAAATATAGATTTATGATATTGTGTGTGGTTATAAAAATAATTTACACTGTTATAATTTTTCAAATCTTTCTAGTGATTTTGACATGAGCATAATGTAGGAGTTGAAATTTTTTCATGGTTTAAAAATTAATAAAATAAACGATTATTTTTTTTTAAATTAATATAAATATTCTAAATAAATTATTAAATTTATTGAAATTTATTCATGAAAAAAGAAAAACACATATGATCACTAATTCTAAATTACATTTAAAAGATCCTATAAATGGGGTCGATGTTAAACTGTATAGAAACATGACTAGAAGATTTAATTATTTGAAAGCCTCTCGACATCATTTAATTGTTTAATTTCTATATTTTTTTTATATTAGTCTACCCCTATAACAAAAAATTTTAAATATTTTTAAATTCAAATTAATCATTTTGGAAGTCGATGAACTAGTTCCTCGATCCGTCTGATCACATGACCCCAAGTAGTCCACCTCATATGCTAGAGGTTAATTATTCAATGAAGAGGTATAAAGTGGAACTATGAGGAGACCATACCCATATATCAGAGTTCAAAAACGTTCGTAAATATCTAAACATAATACAAATCAAAGTACATGGAATGAATAAATAAACTGAAACTTACACATTAATTAATAATTTAAAATGAAATAAGGGCATCAATGAACATGTCCTAAATACAACCAATTGACCAAAAGGACAGTTACATAATATAAAAAAATGATACAACAGAAAAGATCTACATAATTAGTTATCCAAACCCATTCAGTCACCTGATACCACTCAAGAAATACTGCTCACTAAGAGAAACTCAATACGGTCCACATCCAAAACTTGTGTCTCCAATAAACATGTAACAGATGCTTGGGTACCCATGTTCAAGGATTGACCAAGGAGGGAGTGAGTAAAACTCAGTATTCCATCAACAATGGTGTATAAAGCTATTATTTGTTAGTACGATATTTTTTTCATTCATATGAACAAAAATTATACAATAAGATAAATTCAAATGTTTTATTATCTAACCAAGTTAAATTCAATACTTTTATTTTCTATTCCAAAATGTTCCCCATTTCTATCAAACCTACCTCAGGAAAAGTCAGACATATAATCCACATATCACAGTAGTCAGAGGTTTAAAATATAGGTTCTTTAGTCCATGAATCCAATCGAGACCTGGTATTCCACGTTCAACCATCCCAAACACAAGGTCATAAGTCAAATGATAGTTAACATCAGTTAAGTAATCCAACCGTGTTTCACAACTCCTTGTCTAACCATCTGAACCATGATATAGAAATCCTTTTAAATACACTTGAAGTTAAGAAATCCACTTCCATACTCTAAAAACAATGGTGCACTAGGGTTCTTGGAGCATCAGTCTGTCCCACCCTAATCCAAGGAATGGACATCGGTCCATCATCCCAAAAACATTAGTCATAGGTTAATAAACAATCATCTGTCCATGAATACCACCGTTTTTCATCACATCATGTCCAAATATCCCCAACCATTAAATTATTAATTAATTCAATTCAATTCATTATTAAAATTGTAAAATAATTCCATAAAAGAAATAAAAATTCAAAATTTAACCACTTCATCATTTTCCCAAACACATATTTGTTAAAAATTTGTCAAACAACTTAATAATTAAACACACCCACTATACACACATCCATTTTTATTTCTTAATAACGATATCTATCATGGTCCCAATGAATGTATAAATAAAAACATGGTTCAAATAAAATAAAACCTTTTTTCACATGTTATAAGTAAAAAAACATTATCAAAACATGGATGCCTCAGATTTAAAATATGGGTCTTCCCCTTTGAAAATCCAAAGAAGGAACACAAACATCATTTTCCATGAATATTTTTTATTATTCCTAAATATATTTTTCACTAAAGAGGTCACCAAAAAACACCTTTTAATCAAACTTAGAAACCCATTCAAAAACCTCTTGTTAAACCATCTTAAGGTCAACACACCATTTTGAAATAGCATCAATTTTAAAACAATATTTTCTCACACAGGAGATGAAACCCAAATCAAAATACAAAATAAATAATTTAACCATATCAATAGGAATCATAATATTTTACCAAAATTCAACACCAAAACATTCCATTTTTTATGGTGGTCTCACCCCATGGGTGTTCATAGGTTTGGTATCACAACATACTACAAATCCAATGAGATTTGTTGTAGGTCCACAGTCTCAATTAAAATCCATAAACAATTTCTTAAATTAAGGGATCATTCATATCACATGTGGGAACTAATTAATATTTTAAACACACATGAATATTGATATCCTAATTAGGGTTCATTCTCTTAGGCCACGTTTCTCATCCAATAATCTTTCCAAATCATTTCCAAAGCATGGAGGAATTTTCAATGCACATTCGAGTCTCATCCTGACTCCTTAGAAACTAGCCAAGTTGATCTCGTCACCCAAGACTCATCCATATATCTATAATAAATAAATAATTAATTAAAAGAATTATAAATAATTTATTCACCAAAAACCATCATGTCATATTGCTAGAAAACTCATTGGGGCCTTATGTCATACTGAAACCTAATCCACCCACTCATAGAAGAACGTTGTCATAACCGAGAACACATTTAGGGATAGATCCATAGGATATGATACCATTATTATAATTTAATAAGTTAATTTTTTTGGAAATTCCATGAAAATGTAACTTAATGAAATGCCTCACAACGATGTGAGGAATCCATATCAGGATCTCCTCTGCCCAAGATGACACAAATACCTAGATTGCTTGGTTTATTTCACCTTAAATAGTGGAATCAAAATCAAATCCCAAAACCTAAAAATCTAAAATTAGAAAGAACCAAGGTAAGGGTGAATGAGAAGGAATATAAAGAGAAATTTCACTGTAGATGCCGAAGAAAAACCATAAACACATCCTAAATTGAATGGTGGAATAAGTATGAAGGGATGAGTATATCTATTATAGTTTGTGCACATGAGGGGAAGATAAAGGGGAGGTTTGAATTAAAATACTGAAAGAGAAAAATGGAAAAAAAATTATTTTAAGGAAATTTTGAGTGGTCACATGGTTTGGACAAAATATGCTCCCTCCATGTGGTTTTCTATGTCTTTGGATATTCAATCGCATAGTTTGGATGCATGGATAGCCAAATCGTGCACCAACTGGGTACACCTCCACTATCTGACACCCATTCCTCACATGGATAGGATATATTATTTTAAAAGTCATTCTATTCCCATTGCCTCTATCTGTCAGAAAGGCACACAAATTTTCTAAAACCATGTGCACCTTGTTCGTCATGAATTTGACCAACCTCATCCCCACATGATTCCTCATTTTCCTCAAAATTTTTACCCCAAACCATACTATATTAATTCAATTCAACCATGAATATTTTAAAATTAACTAAAAATGGTTTAATCATCAAGGTGTCACACAATTTATCCAAAATGTTATGCAGTAAATCATACAACCTGTGAAAAAATATCCAAAATTCTTGAAACATAACCTGAAATTTACAATTATCATCCAAATATCTACCCCACATCCAGATCATCATTAATCATATCAAATAACACTTTTGAGACATTACTACCCTAGAAATCTCAAACCTAGTATTATTTCATATTCTGACACAACCTATAAATAATATTTTAATTTTATATGATTTTCACCCTTTCAAACACTTGATATTACAACCTCCCCTCCATAATGCTTCTCATCCATGAAAAACCTTGGTTTTCCTCCATCTACCCCAATTTACATACATTAGTCACCATATTTTAGCCAATATCCCACATGAACATTTTATATCCTAAAAAACTACCAAGTAACCACCTCAATCTCAAGGCCCTCTCCAAAATAAAACCTCGAGCTAATGGTTATACCCTAAAAGTACACTCCACAATAGAGATTACTCAATACCTTCTAACAGTAACATTTATTACAACATAACTAAAGTTGTTATTAAGCTATGAAAATCCTCACTATACTCTCAATCCTATAGCCGCAAACTTCTGATACCTACACTCTTTCCAGTATGAAATACCAATATAACCTGAACTCACACATCCACCAAGAACTAGACATGGTTCTCAAATCATCACACCCTCATCACCAATGAGAATTCCATTCATCATCATAACCCATCCTCATCCTAAAAACCCCACCGAATTAGAGGAATACCATGAATTCATTGATGATATATGAACATGAAAACTTTTCCTTAAAACCCCAACTCTAACTCAAAACACACGTGTCATTCCCAAAATGAAACAACAAACGTAGCATGAAGCTTTCTGTACCTACATTATGCACTAACCTAGTCATACTATCCTTGGTCAAGTCATCCCAAAACAAATATCTCTAACTGCCTGTGTGTATTTATCTCACATGATCAAGATTCACTCACACCCATAAGAATTACATGACCAACCAAATATTCCCAATGTAGTCGACACCAAAACAACTTTTTTGAACCACCATGATCCTGAATACATCCTCATCTTGATAATTAGTCACATTCGATCTCCCATTATCATTCCCTAAGGAATTTATGTACACACCAAAACTGTGTTTCACTATAATTGTAATTCACCCACGATCAATCCACAACAAATTGCACACACCCATAAGCCATCTAGCATAAGGTCAATATCTCTCCAACTAATACGTCACTCCCCACCATAGGAGTGTCATCATCATGACTCACTTGAAAAATCTCAACCGCTTTGTCCTATGGTCCATCCAATGCTATCCCATGAATCTGAAAATTCCATCTCGCACGCACCTGAGTAACCAAATGAAACATTAACTATAACCCATTCTCAAATTTCAAGAATGGCATTCGTGGTATTCTCTAACATCCATCTTATCATAAGGACCTAACTAAATGATATGTATTATCACAATACCACTATAAGAAATCACATTCACCGCATTACGAACATATTGTATTAGGGGGCCATTTCACTAAATCAAATTGAAATTGAGATAACTCGGTGTATAGCCAGTTCCATATTCTCACAAATAGTTTGATGTCTTGGTAATGGGAATGATCATCTCTAGAATAAGTGTAAAAAAAGATGTCGTGGATGATCACCATTGTTGCTCATCCATTTCTAATGTCAAATCCAACTATAGGGAGACATCCAACTCATTTAAAATCCACATGTCTCAATGCCTACAAGCATCTCATCTTATCAACATCAGTTCCTAGCCTACTCTCGGCTACCTATTCTACTCATGAACCTAAAGAAAATTATCTCATAACATTCAATCCCAAATCAAAATGGAATAGCAATACATCATCAGCTCATGCATCAAAGATCCGATTAACAATTAATTTCCACAAAAACTATTGTGTGACTACACCAGAGTACACCATTCCTACTCCAATGAGTCAAGGTTTAAGAAACCTCGGCTAAAAAGCATAATACAATGGTCATTCCTATCCCACATTTTCCTTTTACCCAAAGAAGAAAACCCTTGGATCATCCTAAAAATTGAATATACTCCAGAACAAAAACCACTTACTCAACCATTCAAATCTTTACCATCATATGATTGCTCCAGTAAAATAACATACACTTTACTTGTATTACAAAATAATCATACCAAGAAAATCCGGCTAGAAACATAACCAGTACAACCCCTAGAATCCAAAATCACATCCAAAAATTCAAATATCCAAATATATACAATTTCATGATGAACAAAACCTCTATGTTATTATTACGAAAAATAAACCTACCAGCATAGTCTCCACCCGAATCGAACAAGGGAAAATGAAGCATCAATCCCCAATGTACCCCATATGCTCATAATATGACTCTTAACGACCACGAACACTCATATTCACATACATTACCTAGGACATTCACATTAATGGATCTTCCCCTCTTGAAACCAACCACAAGGATAAAACACTAGAACTCAAGTTCCCTTCATTAGATCCAATGTTATCCAATGTGACAAAAATACAGACTAGGATGCACCCAGCATTCAATTTTTTCACAAAAACATCCATAATTACCTCACAGACCTAATGAAACATATAACCTAGTTGATATTTCTCACATTTCACCCTAAGTTTCCACATGAAACCAATCCCATGAATATATTCACATCAAAAGGTCACATGGTCCAACCTCGCAAGGTATATGCCAACTCAAAGAAGGTCACAACTCATGGGAAATCAAATATTAACATGTATCATCATATCATTACATCAAGGTGTCATGATACCCTCTTTTAGAGTCTTACACCATAATGGATTCATATACCAACCAACTTCCCACTACTATGACCCCTCTCCTCTTAGAGAATTTACACATCAAATCACTTTCTAGGGTACCTGCATAAGAAAACGGTCTTGAAAAAAAACCACCCAAAAGAGTTACAATGGTTCTATACATACACCTTATTGACCCACTAGGATCAATGCCCCAACCATTCAAGAGTACCAAAAAATCATCTTCATCATTTAACATCCCAACATAGATCCACATAACATGTCATCATATGGAAATCTACAAAATCACAAACTAAAAGGAATATAATATGTTGATCCTACATGCTTAAGGATGTATAAGATGTCTCTTTGTTTTTTTGGCCAAGAGTCAAAAACAAAATAATAGAACACATTCCACTTGCATGAAACATAAATAAATTCCATGTCATAAAATATAGATAACATAACTATCGCTCAAAGAAAAAATTATATACAACTATAACATCAAATATCCAAAACATCAATCCCATCCCTGATAAATGAGAATTCATATAGGAATACATGTTCATGACACACCATCCTGGTATCCATGTCATGCTCCTAAAAATTCCTATATCTACTTTATATGAATCCCTACGTAGTAAAATAATAGGAATTTAAACATCTATGATACCACATTGTAGCATCTTATCCTAGATACCACCAAACCAATTCCCCCCAGCTAGGTTTCCACATGACCTCAAGTGATCCTCCTCATTAGCCAGAGGATTTTGACTGGTGGATGGTGTATATAATGTAAATATGATGAGAATATACCCTCACATTAGAGTGGAAAACTAGAAGTAAATAACCAGACATCATACACATTAGAGTAAAAATATAATAAATATACTAAAATGAAACATTCTATAATAATATAAAATTTAATATTGGACTAAATGAACATGTAATACATAAAACCAACATCCATGTGGTCTGGTTATAGAATGTTAAAATATTAAAAGAAACTACACAATGACTCTATATTCTCACCAATAGAACCCCATACTGTCATTTGACACCACATGATAAATCCTTCTCAACAAATCCATACTCAATACGTGCCTCTTCCCAGACCTATTTTTGCAATAAACATGTGAGAGATGTTCAGGTAACAAAATTAAATGGAGGTACAATAAGATTATGAGTAAAGATCAATAGGATACTACCAATGGTGTCTAATTAAAATACAATTAACCGAAATACTTTTTGTACGTGTATGAATAAACTGTAGACAAGCAGACAAGTACATAATTTTTATTATTTAAAAATTATTAGTTAATTAAAATTATTATTTATTTAAAATGGTACAGATTTCAATAAAACCATCCTTGAAAAAATACATCCTTGTTATCCATATATCAGATGGTCCACATGTCGAAAATCAAAGAGCCTAGGCCTAGGAATCCAACTAAGATCTGGTATGCCATTTCTGATCATCCCAACCACTATGTCAGAAATTGGAAAACAATTAGTATCTCTCCAATTATCTAACCAAGATTCATAACTCAATGTATAACCATCCCATCCTTTATATGGAATTCCATTTCTATACCATTGGAGTTAGTAAATATATGTCCATCCTCCAAAAATTAGTGTGCACTGGGGCACCTAGAGCATTACTTAGGCCCACCCAAAATGTAACTTCCCAAATAAATAAGGAATAATACACTTTTAAAATTTATTAATATTTATGAATTAAATATTAATTTTACTTTAAAAGGTATTCTATGTTCGATGGATTTCCCAATACACAACAACGAGTTTCTTTGAAATCTTACATTACACACTAATAATATAATATTATTATTTTAAATGGTAGTTAATGCCTAGATGTTATATTGACAGGAATGAATAGAAAAAACTGAAATATGATTATATATGTTTTATAAATGTATTTTAAATTATAAAATAAATGTTAGAGGCTTACAATGTGAATGAATCTATTTTTAGGCAAAATTTTCTTTAAAAGGTTGATTTACCGCCTTTTAATGGAAAACCCTAATTAAATCTAGTTTTCTTCACTCTTAAATGTTATATTGGAAAAATTAAAATTCATCTATAATATTGGGACATCAAAATTTATTTTTGAGAATTTTTCAGTATTTTTCTGATAAAATTCATTTTTTTAATGAATAGTGAAAATACTGTATTTTATTTCAAATCTGTGTTTTTATCTAATTTATTTATGTGGATAGATTTTTTTTAATTGGTTTTGAAGTGTATTTAGAATATATTTTTACCATTTAATCTAATTTAGGTAATTATAAGTAATTTCATTTTTAAATTGTACATAAACATGTGTTAATCTTTTAATTGTTATTATTACTTTAAAACACACTATTTGTTTTAATAGTGGGAATTATTTTTAAATTAATTTCTGCCACTTCTTTGTTTTGAATTTAGAAAAATGGATTCCATATTTTGAATCAGTAGGTAAAAATTGTTTAAATAGGTAAATTTTATTTTTAGATATTTTTAATATTTACTTCAGTAAATATTTTATTTACCATGATTAAAGGGTAAATATAATAAAAAAGGGTAAAATATAAAATTATTATAATATTAAACTACCCTAACATGTGTACTAATCATATTGTATGATACACATCCATCCATAGGCTTCCTTGGGTCGAATTTGGGAACCCATGGAGCTATATGGGAGTAATAATGAGACTTTATATTAATTAATCTAATGTAAAGTCAAAAATGACATAAAAATATCTTTTAGTAAATCAGTTTTTACATGGTTTTATATAAGTTATATTTTTGAATAAAAATATTAATTTTAAATATAGAAAGATTTCCTACATAATTGTAAATTTTTTATAATTTTTGGATATCAAATAAATTAAATTATTTATGGTACAATAATGATGCAATATTTACCTCATTAATAAATGATTTAAATAAATAAGATGATAAATATTAAAAAAATATCCAAATACTATCAAATTCTTATTGGATGATTTTAATTCTACCCTGAGTTGTCTTAAATTTTATTTTAATGATAATTTTACATTTTTAAACTGATGATGAGTTTATAATAAAATAATTGTTTCAAACTTTCCTAAAGAGCCCCTCCTCTCCCATATAAAGAGCCCTCACTTTTAAATCATTCCTCACACTAATCAAGACATTTAATTGTACAAACGCTTCTCAAATAAGATCCCAATATCCCTCTTATCTTAGAAGCCTTAATTTAGGTATAAAGCACATCAATAAACCCTTTTGGTTCAAACCAAAGTTAGTTACCCGATTTAATGGTTACATCTTCTCTTAAGTTCTTTTGTTTTATTTTACTTCTCCTACCACATATAATCTTTTCATTACATTATTTTATAACAAAAATAGTATCCTCAATATATTATAATGTTTTTATGATAAGTATTCTAACTACACTTACACAGACCTCCCTCTAATGGGTGAAGAACATAATGCTTCTGTGGATCGAAAACTAACGCCTCAAGAAATGATGATTGTTCATTTAACTCCTACCGCCTCTCATGGTGGCCGTTATAATGGAAAAATGTTTATATATGATATATATTATGTTTATGTTTTCTTTATGCTTCTGTTTTTTTCATTTATATCATACCAATATGGTTTCTATAATGGGTAAACATGATAATTTCATTTTAGAAGTGTAGACTACCACCCCCTCAAAGTGATGCGACTCTTTAATGAAATTTGTGGGATGTATAAAATATAGAGTTAATGATATTATATATGATATTATAATGTCATTATAATATAATTTTGTATCATTATGTTTTAATTCCATTAAAATAAGAAATAGAAATGGATGTAGCGTTCATGCGTATGGATGGCTTACTGTCTCCATGAATGGTGCATTTCATTTATTATCTCCAAATGTTATTTACTATTATAAATACATAAATATATTGGATATATATTATTTATATGATATCTATATCATTAATATCATTCTGGATATAATTTATTGTTGATGACATGGACTACTTTTATTTATAAGGTGTTAATTTTTACTCAAGTATCAAATATCAAAAAAATAATCGTTAATAGCTTTAATGATTACATAATGTTTATATCAAGATAATAAGTGATATGAAAGGAATAATAAACTTGAAAAAGGTTCTTGAGCAATTATAAATTAACTTTAGTTTATTATTTATGAGATTAAAGAACGATCGGGTCATGTTTGACGAGGTAAGGGAACTTCTTAACCCAAATTCCTTTATTTGGGTTGATCTTCTACTTATTGTTTATGTAATGTTATGATTATGAGAGAAATGAATTTTTATATCTTATCTTGTATTTTTACATTCTTTATGTGTTATTTTAGTGAATATACATAATAATATATTTTATTTGTAAAATGATATTTGTAAGGGATGTTGTCTCAATCTCCTTTCATTGAGATATATTTTGTGTTATTATCAACTTTCTTTTATACGGTGTATAAATACCATTGACTTTTCATTTCATTAAAATGGAATATTTTATTACAAGGCGTTTTACTATATGACAAAAATAATAATTTTTTTAACGTAATTGGTGACAATGACCTTTTCTGTCATCGTATGTATTATTCGATCTTTGGATTCCTTAACAAGCAGAAATGTTTTGAAAAGAAAATTAAATACCATATACTATTTTATGTATTTTGGTATAGAATATGGTTTTGATAATGGATTTTTTATGTCAATATATTTAAATGATATATTTTTATTAGAATGTGAAAAAAAATTCTTTCTTTTTTGTTTATTTAAAGTGTTATGAATATGTTATGGCTATTGGGTATTGTTTACATATATGGATGGTTTTGTGATAAACTTAAGGCGGGTGAGCCCGAGATAGCTGTCCAATGCATTGGGTAATGTGACAGAGGTGAACGTTAATGTTTATCCTAAGATATTCAGGGAATATACTTTGATGGTTATTCCAAATGTGACTCCCAATATAGTTGTGATAAATATAATGTAAGTATGTTTTGAATGCCATAAGTTACATTTATGATTTATGATTTCTTTGTGTTATTCATAAATATTATGATTTCGTAAGGAATGTTATGATTGAAAAGTATTGGTTTCATTGATTTTTATTTATTCATGGGTTAATGTTTCCTTTCCTTATTTTATAACCCTTACTAAGCTTGTTATGCTCATCCAAGGTTTTTGAAATGTTTTCCAGATGACTTAAAGATGGATATGGTCAAGGATGGGATCAAAAAAAGTCGTGCTGTCTAAAACATTGAAGTATACATGTTTATTTTTAGGAGTATTTATTTTAAAAAAAATTATACTAAGTATTAGTATCTACATGTATTTTTCATGTGGATATTTAATAGTTATGGCCTAAATCTATAAAACTCTAAACCAGAAAAGATCCTAAATGTGAATTATTCATTTAATACAATAATATTTAATGTTTTAAGGACGGTCCTTATAGTTGGTAGCTGAGGTCTGTTTAGTCAACTTAAGGGATTATAAATTTTCATTAAACACATGGTTAGTCCATTTGTATATTATTTCAGTTAAGTCCTTGTTTTATAACTTTCTGCAGATCAAGGAAAGTTAATTACAGATGGAAGGAGGAGGATCTCAAACAACCTTCTTGTCTTTTCCTGATGACATTCTTGCAATAATTATTGCAAAGTCATGTTCAGGTGATTGTGAAAATTTACCTAGAATACGACACACTTTCAAGTAGTTGTTTGAGATATCAAACACCTCCACTATACCTCGTTTTCATTGAGGATCATGGATTGTATTTAAACAAATCCTATTTTCACAATATTATTTTATTTTCAAGAAAGGTAAATATTATCAAGGAATTTACAAATATTTTACCTTATCACAAGATTTTGATACATATTATGATTAAAAATGTTCTGAATAAGGATACCCTTGTGCAACATATTTATATTTTCTTTTACAATATATTCTCTCAGAACATACTTATTTTATTTTAAAAGGACTTCTAATTGAATGTTTCCACTTAAATTCAGTCCGACTATTTTATAGAAATCATGTTTTATCAAATGTTCTGAAATTATATTTCATGCGTGAGTATTTTCCAAAACTGTTATTATGTGAACACCCATATGACCCAAGTTGTTAAAGGAGTATTTGGATGGAGGAATAGAATGATTTTGAAGGATCTCTAATTTTTTTTTGCAATGCATGAACCTTATACCTATGTGAACAAGATGACAATGAAACCAAATGGACACCATGATCAAGGTAATATGTTCTTCATTTTAAGGATCTTTTTATTTTATCACATGGTGCCGAAATAAGACTTCATAAATTAATATGTTGAGATAATGATGGATTTTGATGAAAAGGAGAGGTATAAGGAAACTATTGAGGTTTAAACATGTTAGGTTTGTTTTTTTAGTTTTACAAAAAGGACAACCCATAAGATGGGTGACAACCCGTCGCATCCGGAAGGGCTACAGTAATTGAACCCCCAACCGAAGGGTAATAAGGGTGAATTTCCTACCACTAGCCTACATGATGTACCTGGTTAATATGACTTATTATTTTAGTAAAATTATTTTATAAAACAAGAATAAGTTTATATTGGGAACATATGTTTTATCAAATGGATATACTTAGTATAGAAAAATTATTTACAGATTATGTGATAAAGATTGTTGGGGAAGACTTTATCTCTTTTGAGAAAACACTATATGCCTAAAGAAGATAGAATACAATTGGATTTCAATTGTGGAATAATGGTTGAAATTTTAGTTTAGAAGAATCTATGTTTTTATTGTGTACATATGATGATTTCATTTATTTAAGAAAATTATTTACCTATCATGGAGAATATGTGATTATGTTAATTACTTCTCAATATGAGACTTTATGAGTAACTGGTGTTATTTGGAGATAAATGTAAAGATGTATCTTGGATAACTATATAATTAAATCCTTAAGAGATGTGGGTTAAAATATTTGTTTGGATTACTTTTTAACAATTTTAGGGACAATAGTTTATTTAATGGTATTTTTGATCTTTGGGTTTTGTATGACAAATTTTAGTGATTAATAGTAGTTTTTCTTCTGGTAAAAGATTTTCCTTTTTATGTATTATCTGATCTATCAATAACCATTTTTGTTTTAGTTGATGTCTAAAGAAAAAAAAATTATATTTCTTCTTTTGTGGATTATGTTATTCTCTATAAGATAATTCTTGTGCTTTTAATGGGACTAAGTCTTTTTGAATGCTCATCGCTTGGAGAAATGATTAGTTGTTGGTAGAAAATTATTGAATGATGAAACTATACTTGATGGTTATAATATTTACTTATGTTCTTATTCTATGTAGTAAATGAATTCATCAAAATTATAAATAGTTATGTATAACAAAATTTTTGTTGGTTTACGTTTCCTACTAGGAAATCAATGAATGTTTAACACAACATAAGTTTGTGATTTTCTTGTGGTAAAATTTTTCCTAATCATGTTTTCTACAATTCTCCATCAGAACGTGACGGTTTTTTCTCTCTTCCATATATATGTATTCCTATATGGAATCCTAGTATGGGTTATCTCAGTTGGACTTTATGATTCTATTTCTTTCTTCTAATGTGATAGTTTTACCAACTCTTCTTCGATGTGGGACTTTTAATGAAGTTTCCAAGCCCAATTTTAAAATTTCAAGGGCGCAATTCCCAGAAGGGGGAAGGATGTAACAAAATAGATAAATAAGTAATAAAACACTTTTCATATTTATTAATATTTTTTAATTAAACAATAATTTTACGTTAAAGGGGACTCAATGTTTGATACCATACCTGATACGCATCAACGGGTTTCTTTGAAATCTTACATTACACACTAATAATATAATTTTATTATTTTAAATGGTAGTTAACTCCTAGCCATTGTATTGGTGTGAATGAATATAACTAACTAATATATGATTATATATGTTTTTTAAATGTTTTTACAATTATCCATAAAATTATAGAGGCATAAAATATGAATGAATCTAATTTTAGGCATAATTTTCTTTAAAAGGTTGATTTACCTCCTTTTAATGGTGTACCATCTCAAATTATAGTTTTTGTCACTCTTATATGTTCTATTTTAAAAAACGAAATTCATCTTTAGAATCACGACATCAAAATTTACTTTGGATAAAATTTTGGTATTTTTATGATAAAATTTATTTTTAATGAATTGTGAAAATTACTGTATTATTGTTCAAATATGCCTTTTTAACTAATTGATTTATATGGTTAGATTAAATTTTTAATTGTTTATAAAGTTTAATTAGAATATATTTTTACCACTTAATATAATTATTGTCATTTGATATAATTTCATTTAGAAATTGGACATAAACAGGTGTCAATCTTTTGATAGTTATTATTTCTTAAAAACAAGCTATTTGTTTTTACAGCGGGAATTAATTTTAAATTAATTTCTTCCACATCTATGTTTTGAATTTAGAAAAAAGTATTCTATATTTTGAATTAGTAGGTCCAAATTGTGTAAATAGTTAGATTTTATTTTTAGACCAATTAAATATTTACTTCAGTAAATATTTTATTTACCATGATCAAAGGGTAAATATAATAAAAAAAGGGCAAAATATAATATTATAATATTATTAAACTACCCTAACATGTGTCCTAATATTATTGGGTGATACATATCCGACTATGGGCATCCTTGCGTCGAATTTGGGACCCCATGGAGCCACATGGGATTAAAAATGGAACTTTATATTAATTAATATAAAGTAAAGACAAAAATGAAAAAAACAAATATCTTTTAGTAAATAAATTTTTTACATGGGGTTATATAAGTTATCTTTTCTAATATAAATTTTCATTGGACATATAAAAAATATTTCCTACTTCATGGTATTTTTTTATAATTTTTGAACATAAAACAAATTAAATTTTTTATGACACAATAATGATGAAATATTTACCTCAATAATAAATGATTCTAATAAATATGATTATAGATATTAAAACAATATCAAAAACCTATACAATTCTTATTGGATGATTTTATTTATACCATGAGTCATCTAAAATTTTATTGTTATTATTAGTTGAAATTTTGAATCTGAAAATGAGATTATAATAAAATAATTGTTTCAAACTTTCCTAAAGAGCAGCTCCCATACCATATAAAAAACCCTCACTTATAACTCATTCCTCACACTTCTCAAGAATTTGAATCATTCTAAATCTACTCACAAAAACTCCCAAGATCCCTCTATTCATCCTAGAATCCTTACCTTAGGTAGAAATCACTTCAAGGAACCCTTTTGGTTCAAACCAATGGGAGTTACCTGATTTAAAGGTAACCTCTTCTCTTAAGTTTTATTTTTTTATTTTATTTCTCCAAAAACCTAAAATATTTTTATTCCTTTATTTTATAACCAAAACAGTATACTAAATATACTATAATTTTGTTATGAGATGAATTCGAACTACACTTACAAACACCTCCATGTATTGGGTAATGAACATAATGTTTCTCTGGATGGAAAACTAACACCTCACGAAATGATGATTATTAAATTAACTCCTACCATCTCCCATGGTGGAAATTATGATGGATATTTATTTATATATGATATATGTTATGTTTATGTTTTTTATGTTTTTTTATTTTTCATTTATAGCATACCTTTAAGGTATCCATAATTGGTAAACGCGATAATTTCTTTTTAGAAAGTGCGGACTACCGCCCCCTCAAAGTGATGTGACTCGTTAATGCCTTATGTAAGATGTATAAAGGATGGAGTTAATGATATTATATATGATATTATTCATTAATTATAATATATTTATATATATCATTATATTTTAATTCCATTAAAATAATAAATAGAAATGGAATTAGCGTTCATTCGTATGCACGACTTATCATCTCCATGACAGGTGCATTTCATTTATTATCTCCAAATGTTATGGACTGTTATAAATACATATATATACTAGATATATATGATGTATATGATATCTAAATTATGAATATGATTCCGGAGATAATTTATTGTTGATGACTTGGACAACATGTAATTATAAGATGTTCATTTTTACTCAAGTACCAAATATCGACGAAACAATTGTTAATAACATAAATGATTACATAATATTTATAACATTTTAATAAGTGATATAAAAGGCATAATAAACCTGAAAAATGTTCTTACGAAAGTTTAAATTAAATTTACTTTATTATTAAGGAGATTAATGAACAATCTGGTCATGTCGGACGAGGCAAGGTAACTTCTTAACCCAGATTCCTTTCATTGGGTTGATCTTCTAATTATTGTTTATGTCATGATATGATTATGTGAGAAATAAATTTTGAAATCTTATCTTGTATTTATACATGATTTATGTGTTATTTTAGTGAATACACATAATAAATCTATTTTATTTATAAAATGATATTTTTTAGGGATTTTGTCTTAATCTCCTTTCATTGAGGCATAATTTGTTTTATTCTTCACTTTATTTTATACGGTGTATAAATACATTTGACTTTTTAATTAATTTAAATGGAATATTTTCTTATGATACGTTTTACTAAATTTAAAAAAAAATGTTTCTTTTTAATGTAAGTAGTGACAATGATCTTTTCCACCACTACTAGTATTATTTGATCATTGGCTTCCTTAACAAGTTGAAATGTGTTTAAAAAGAAAATAAATACAATATACTCTTTTATGTATTTTGGTATTGAATATGGGTTTCATAAATTATTTGTTATGTCAATATATTTAAATGATATATTGTGATTGGAATGTGAAAATTCTATCTTTCCTTTATGTTTATTTTATGTGTTAGGAATATGTTATGGTTCTTGGGGCATTGTCTACTTATACGGGTGGTTCCATGATTAACCTAGGGTGGGTGAGCCTGAGATAGATCTCCAATTCATTGGGTAACATGACGGAGTTAAAAGTTAATGTTTCTCATAAAAGATTTAAAGAACACATTGTGATGGGTATTCCTAATGTTACTATCAATGTAGCTATGATTTCTACAATGTTAGTATGTTATGAATGTCATAAGTTACCTTTATGATTTATGATTTCTGTGTTTCTTTCATAAATATTATGATTTCGTAAGGTATGTTAGGATTGAAAAGTATTGGATTCATTGATTTGTATTTATTGATGGGTTAATGTATCATTTCCTTATTTTATAACCCTTACTAAGCTTTTTATGCTCATCCCTCGTTTTTGAAATGTTTTCCCCAGAACATAAAGATGAATTGGTTCAAGGATGGGATCAATGGAAAGTCTTATTGTCTAAAACATGGAACTAGACATGTTTCTTTTTAAATGTTTTTATTTTTAAAAAAATGGATACTGAATAGTAGTGTATACATGAAATTTTTCAGTTGATATGTGATTTTGATGGCCTAATTCTCTGAAACAATAAACCTAAAAACATCCTCAATGTGAATTATTCATCTAATTAATTATTATGCAATTTTTTAAGGTTGGGTCCTTAGACAGAACTAGTGGTTAGAGTGTTAGTCCATCATACCAAAACCATTAGTCACAATTCATGAAACTTAGAAAAAATACCATTATTCAAACTTGTATTTGGTACGTAATGTCTGAACATATCTAAAAAAATTTAATAAAAAAATACTATTTCCTTCAAAATTTCCATGGTGCATTAATTCTATCATATAAAACCCAATTCACAATTAAAGAAATAAATCCTTCACCGAAATAAATGTTTTCTAAATGTTCTGTAAACCATTTAACAATTAAACACACCCCTTTTAACCATTTACATTTAGATTCACAATAATAAAATTTATCATGGTCTCATTGAACCTTTTATTCAAGATAAGTTTCAAATAAAACCCATCCCTTAATCATTTGTCATAAAACACACACAAAAACAAACACCACTGTCAACCCATGGAATCCACCCCTTAAAAACATGGGTCATCCACTATTAAATCCCATAAAGGAAAAGAACATAATTATAAAGGAAAATCATTTAAATATTCACCAAGAAATTTTCACTGAAGATGTCACTGCACACCAATTTTATGTGATCATTAATAACCAATATCATGACATATTGTTAAACAATATAGAGGCCAACACACTGTTTTGAAAAAAAACCATTTTAAAACATAGTTTCCCCATGTTGTGAAGATCAAATAAATCAATATTTAAATCACATCATTTGACCATATCAAAATGAATAATAATATTTTACCAAAAATCAACAACAAAAAATTTCAGTTTTTCAAGATGGTATCATCCCATTATTTTTCATAGATATGGTCTCACAAAATCAATCTCATCTAATGGGATCCAAATTAGGTCCACAGAATAAATTCAAATACCAAACCGTGTTCCTAAATTAACAGAGAATTCATATCACAAATTGTATATAAATAATACACTAAACAAACATTCAATACAAATATCAATACTGTGGGTAAATCTCATAGACTGCCTACCTCATCAATTAATCTTTCTAAAAAGTTTCCAATGAAAGGAGGAATTTTCAAGGACCATCCAAGTCTTGTCCCGACTCCTTGGAACCCCATGAAGCTCATCTTGATCACCATTTCCTCAAACTCAGATAAATAATAAATAGTTAATTCTTTATAAAAATTATAATTTATTAATTAACCAAAACATAAATTGGAATAACGATGGAAAACTCACCGGGTAATCTTGCTATAATTAAACCAAATATAATCTCTCACTGAAGACCCACAACATAACCCTAACATCATTATAGGACCAATACAAAAGATTTAACACCTTTATAGTAATTAAATAAATTAATTCATTTTTAAAAAACTATAAAAATTCACTACAAACACATAACTTTACCAAACAATACTCAATAATCAGCATAATCCATCTCGGCATCTCCTCTACCCATGCTGATAAAAATCCCCATCATCCTAGGATGATTCCACTATTATTTGATGGAATCATAATCAACTCCCTAAACCCTCACATTTGAAATTAGAAGGAACCAAGGGAAGTTAAAATGGGAACGAGGAAGATAAATGTACCCTTAAATGACGAAGAAACACCATTAATCCACCCTAAATTGAAAGATGGGAGTAGGATGATAGGATGATGATCCCTACTTTAGTTGTTTTGAGTGAGGGTAAGAGAAAGGGGAGGGGTGATTTAAAAGATAGTAGGGGAATGGTGTATAAACAACATTTTAGTGAAATTATGTGTAGCCACATGGTTTTCCAAACCATGCCTTACCATGTGGTTAGATTTGTCCAAGAAAACACAATCACCTCATTTGGTTTAATGGTTGGCCAAACCATTCGACAATAATTTAAAAAAAATTAAATCCAACACCTGTAACTCACATTATTAGGCCCCATAGTTTGATAATCCTTACACCAAATGTGTTATCATCAATACTACCCTTTTACAGCAAGGTTCACAGTTTTCAAAAATTGTGCACAGCCTCTGTGACATGCCTTATACCCTCCTCCTCCCCACATCGCTTCACCTTTTTCCCCACATGGTTTACCCCAAACCATTCTCTAACCATGAAACTAAATTTTACATAGTTCAAAATGAACTGAAAAATGTCTCGACCATCAAGGTGTCACATGGATTCTCCTAAACCATGCACCCGAAATAGTTTAAACCCGGTTAGAAATCTCCATAACTCCCATAACATAACATGAAGTATAAAAAACTCATCAAAACTCTAGTTCAACCTCTTGAGAATCATTCCTTGAGTCAAATAACTATTTTATGATATTCTAACTCTGATAATATCATCCTAAGTCTTAATTCAACATCCACTACTACACATATGGCCTTTCACACTACATAAAATGTACTTTAACAACACTAAAAAATGTTTTTAATGAATATGGTGATAAGGCGGTCTCCTTTATCCATGATAAAAAGTGACGATAAAGGAGTGCCTATATCATTGTTTTTTAGCATTGATAAAGGCCTAGCTGACTTAATATTCGGTTAGTGTAACAACACACCTAGAAACAAAAACATTTAATTTACATATAATTTCAAAAAATGATATAATGTCAAACAATTGTATATATATTTAATTAACATCATGAATACAAAAATATTAACCCATCGTATTCACCAAAAACACTACTATTTACATTTCATACTATATGATTTTTATATAATTACATTTATAATTATCCATCAAACATTCTAAAATATTAATATTTCATCTTTTGACAATCGTGATCCCCTCTCAATAATTTCCTCCCATGGTATCAGTTGACGAACAAATCATCTCAACCTGAGTAGAAGATTCCTCTTATATAAGAAAAAATATTATCTTATTAGTACTATAAATAACTAAATAAAACATTAATATGAAATAAACCATTAATAAAATGTCAATATTTCAAAAAAAATGAAACATTTTATGTTATACTAGTCACATCGTGAATCCTATTGAGGTCAGTTGATTCATACACGGTAAAAATGAGTTATAGGTGGTTTTCATAAAATATAAAAACAATATGAATGTGTTTTATTAATATTCAGTCTGTCACTTATTCATTTAATAAAATAAATTTTATTTTCAAATAATGACAAATTTTTTGATATACCCGCCACTCCATGCATTGTATTTAGGTTTGTCTAATTCCGACCTATCACAAATTACTAATGGATCAGTTTACTAATATAGAAAAACAGTCAGAATGTGTTTGCTCAGTTTTTAGTATTCTAATAGTGTTTTTTACTAAAATTTCATATCTAACTAAAAACACACATTTTGTGTCATACCGGTCACATCATGAGTCATTTTGATGTGATACTACTTCATACACCTTAGAAGGTACTTTTGAATATGATTCTTAAATTATCGAGACAATCATAGTGCATTTCTTTGGTTTTTTGAGTGACACATTTTGAACTAAAATATCAATTTTAAACAGATAATGGGAACTTTTAGTCATGCATGTCACCGCATGCATCAGATTGATGTGTGTTTGACTCATCCTTCTAGAAAAATGACTTATGGATCATTTAATTAAAATATAAAAACAAACCAGATGTATTTTCTCGAAATTTAGTATGTCACTTGTTGTTTTTACTGATATTAATACTAAATTTAAATAAATAGTGATAGTTTGAGTTATATGAGTAACACAATGTAATTTATTGAGGTATGGATGATTCCTACACATTAAAAGTGACTAATAAATCATTTTCCTAAAATATGAAAATAATCATAATGTTTTTTCTCAATATTAGTATGCCACTTTCTATTTTTAATTAAATAAATGTAAATTTTAAATAAAAAGGGACACATTGATTTATACTGGCCACACCATTCATCATATTGACATGAGGCTAATTATAATAAGACAAAAATGAATAATTGATCTTTTTTTTAAAATATCCAAACAATCTGAATGCATTTTCTCAGTTTTCAGTATGATAGATGTTGTTTTTACTTAAATTAATGTCAATTTTAAATAAAAAGAGACACTTTGAGTGATGTCGGAAACACCATGCATCATCTAGAGGATTTATTTTTTCCTACATTTACAAAATTCATAATATTTTGTTTTCATAAAATTTTAAAAAAAATCCATATTCATTTGCTCTGCTTTTAGTATGTCACTCACTGTATTTACTTAAATTAATGTTAATTTTATGTAAAAAGAGACACAATAATTTATACAGGACCCACCACGCATTGTATTAAATATTGGATTATTTATACAAGTAAAAAATGACTAATAGATTTGTTTCCTTAAATATAAAAACAATTCAAATGTTTTTGTTCAGTTTTTAGTATGTCACTTATTTTTTTTACATAAATTAATGTTACTTTTAAAATAAAATATGCACTTTGAGTTATACTGGAAACCCCAGGTGTCATATTGGGGTTTAGATGATTTCTTCACCTCCAAAATGACTAATAGTTAATTTTACTAAAATATGAAGACAATATGAATGTGTTTTATTAGTTTTATGTATGTATGTCATATTTTTTTATTAAAATGACATTTCAATTTGGAAACATGCATTTTGAGTCATTCCAATATCACCTAATATGAATGTGTTTTTTTCTTTTGAATATGCCACACTATGAATCATATTGAGGTGAAGCTTATTCCTACATATAACAAATGTCAAATTAATCATTTTTATGAAATATAAAAACAATCCGAATGCGTTTTCTTAATTTCAGTATGTCACTTGTTATTTGTAGGTAAATTAATGACAATTTGAAATAAGTAGAGACACTTCGAGTCATACCATCCACATCGTGGGTTACCATACATTCCATTTTCTATTCTTGTCCAAATGGAATAATTTAATTGTCAAAATATATCACTTTCCTTGATATTCCCTCCAATACATTTCAAAAAAAGTTATAAATGTCGAAAATGTATGGGTGATAGGGTTTTGATGGATAATAAGTTTTTGGAATACATATTCTACATCAGTAGTTCAAAATTTAATTTATATTATGTTAATGAATTAGATAAAATATAATATAATGTGAAAAACAATAGTATATTAAAAACAAATTTACCTTCATGTTGAATTATGGGTTGTAGCCTCGAAGTCCTATTTCTCACGAGCATTAGCATCTTCGAACGAACCTACCTGACTCAAAAAAAGGAATCCTCATGTATAAGAAAACAAATAGTACCCTATTACTACTAAAAAGATGTAAATGAAACATATATATTAAGAAAACTACATTTAATAAAGTCACATCTTCCGGTTATTTGAGTACATGCTTCCATCATGTATGATTACCATTCATTTATGAGCACAGCTATTTTGTCTTATGTATATGAGTATTTTTTCAGTAATTTTATTAGTAAAAAAATATAAATACAAAAATGATTAATAAATATTTTAAATAAAATATTAATTATCATTGAAAATACCGCTTCATGGATGATAGTTTGTTCCTATAATAATAACTCTCTCATTAATTTATAAACATAATAACCGTCATCTTTTCCATTGGTATGTTTTGGACCCTATAGAAAAATTAAGGATAATAAGTAATTTCTTTTTATTTGGGTTTGGACAGTCAAATATTATTATATATAACCTGATATATATCGATTTGTAGAGCTTTTCTTCATCCTTATGCTTATCCCCCGACCTCAGTCCATATTTTTCACAGTAATGACGCATCACCTTATCAAAATAGAATCATCATTAAAAGATAATATAAATTATATAGCATTATTTTTAGTACTAAAATGATGGATGCAATCTATTAAAAATTTAAAAATGCCACCATGTCTGGATTAATTGTTGGAAATGCATTCATTGAATATGAGAAATAGATATTTGGAGTATCCAAATTAACCACAATGAGCACCCAGTGATTCCAAAAAAATGAATAAATAATGAATGAAATTAAAATATATTTAATATTTCTAACTGTAGTGTTTTACCACCATATTATTGGTATTAAAAAAAGTGTTCCATATGAAATTTTTCATTGAAATTTTTTGATCAGACTTGTCACTTTTCATCTTTTTTTACTATCTATTCCTCTTTATTCGGTAGAGAATATGTTAGGACTAACAAGTCTGGATTTTTTCATGGGAAAATCCATTCAATTTGTTTTTTCAAATATATTATTTACAAACAAATGAAATATATTTATTCATAATTAACAATGTATATTAGATTTTGGAAAATAAAATCATGAAAACATACCTCATGTATACATTTACAGTTGAGCATCCTAGCCAATCATAGTTGAATATTAAAATTATACTCTCTACACTAATGAATTATTAATATTTCTCTCCAAATATATTTTCATTAAAATCAAATATGTGATTACAACCCTATTTTAACTTTGTAACCATATGAGCCTTCAATTATAGTAAATTTGGATATCGAATGGGTGGGGTAATGGTGCCTCTTGTAGCTCTTTTTAATCCGTTGGTGGATCCTTTCGTTGGTTTGGAGATTTTTTTGTTTCAACCCCTTATCATTTTCCTTTTGTAATAAAAATTATTAGTTTTGATGTTTTTCATTAATTTTTAATTGTTTAGCTTGAATAGTAAATTGGAAATGAATACCTTCTTATCTACATTATTTTCTTACATTATTTGATGTCAATACGAGGAATGTTGAGAAATATTTTTTGGATAAATTAATATCATCCTAATGAATTGGAACTGGTAGATATATGCCCGAATAATGTGTTATACTAATATAACCTCTCACATTACCTGTTGGAAGCAGTATAAGGACCCAGCATTATTACAAACATAATCATGATTTTCGTCAAGAATACACTTCCTTTTACACTGAAGATCTTTTCAAGGTTAGGTCTTTAGAGAATTGAGACATAACACATTCATAACATTACACAATATTGCAGAGTGGATACCATAAAAATAGTATCAATTTTTTTCAAAACATAAAACATGATTTGTTAACAATTCATTAACATTTATCATGGATTAATTCTTTTTCGTACACATCCATTAACCTGTGAAAATCCTTTAAAACATGGGATGAGCACAAAAACTCAATAAGGGATATAAAATGAAGGAAAGACAACATGGGTCCATGAATACTTGTAATGTATGAAATCATTTTAAAAAGACATAATTATCTACTGTATATACACAATAACATTGTGATACATGAAATTACCACAACACATAAGATTTTAAGTAGAACCATAAAGTTATCTTGGGTCATTAATTACATAATCTTGTAGCTCCCTCAGCTACCTTATACTTTGTGACCCTTATGACTACTTTTCTATTTGTGTAACCACCGCAGTTACACCTGGATTAACCATACGACAAACCTCCAACTTTCACATACCCAATGAATTAGAGGGAAATATAGGCCCCACCCTTAATCATTAAAAATTCCCAATATCTTTAACATAATCATACAACGATAATATTAGCATAAAAACATTTCCTTTGAATTTTGTAAAATAGAATTTTAAAAGAGGAATTTAAAAAGAAAAACCCCTTATAAATATCCTACAATTGAAGAGAGACCTAATACAGTGGATGTAATATGTATTACACTATAATTAGATATAATTCAACATAATATAAGAAAGAAAAATCACACTATCAATTTTAATACCAAATAAATGACGAAGTAGAAGGTTAACCCAGATAATGGAAATCAGGTTAAGAATTCCCTTAGCATAGACTGATATTATTTCAAACTTGTTTTAAATTCCTGTATAATGGTTAAAATATTCTATTTATTATTTTACAGAAAACTTTTCATGTTTATAAAATCTTATATAATCATTTAATAACCTCATTTTAACCCTTAATTTTTAGTATTTTTTCCTTGCACTGTTTTGGGTCTGTTCTTTACATGATTTTCATGATCGATTAATAATGAATGTTATTGTAGATTGGAAGTGAAACTATCAAATTATAATGGAAAGGTGTTTAATTTTATCAATAACCATAATTTATACCATTTATTTTTTTTATGTTTTATATAAGGATTATTCATAAGTTAAAACATTAATGATGTTTGTTTACGTCATTTTACTGGTTCATTGATAATAACAACCTCATTTTGTCTTATAAATTAAAACCATGAGTAAAAAATGAATCCCAGAACCATGGATGAGACATTATACATGTATTATATCATGTTTCAACCATTTAAATGGTTTCATTACTGGAATAGAATGAGTTAATGGAAATTTAAATCACATCCTCCACGATGTCGGTAATTCGACACATCACGGACATTGTTTTTTATTCCTTGAATAAGTGTAAGAGGAGAAGAATAACGATGATGAATTTTCCATGAACATGAGAAAATATTGAATATACATGATTTATAGAGATTTAATTCCTCTTTTCTAGGAAGAGATGAATAAAGAATAAGAAAATAGATGAACTCAAAATATATGAATAATTGAGAAATCCCTTAAAAAAATTCGGCAGCCGAAAAACAATGCAACATGGTTTTAGAAAATATTAAAAAGTTAGAGGAAAAATTTCCCCCATCCAGAAATAAATCATAATACATAATATTTCATGAATAATAATGAAATAAGAACATGTTATAGAAACATAAAAGTTTTACCACATAAAAATGAACTTAAATGGAAAAAGAAGGAAATTGAGAATTTTCTTACCTTGTCGAGTAACTCCTAGAACATGTTGGTTGGAACCTTGGGGGCTTGAGGAAACCTTGGGAGGACTAATAAGAAGTTATGTAGGCTATATATTCGTTTATGGGGATTTTGGAATGAAGTTAATGAAGTAATGGGTTGGTATTTATATCAAAAGTGAGGGATTATTTTAATAATTTTAATGGGACACCTCGTAATTTAGTTTACTGTATGTATGTCTACCAGATTTATTACATCATTATCACATCATTAATTATTTAATTAATAAACCGAAACTCCAAACTGAATTGTTTTTACTATTCGCCTAAAAATCAACTGTTTTAGAAAAATCCCTAAATTTAACCGTAACCATTTATTGATGTGTTGAATCCAATAAAGAAGTCCATTTTTTGAAAATAATTTTTTAAATATTTTGAATTTAAATAATAAATAAAATCATACTTATTTCATAAATTAATAATTTGAAAACTATAAATACTTTTATATCACATTTAAAAATTAATCACGATGTCATTATCTTAAAGTTGTAAGAAAATAAAATAATAATAAGAATTAATATTCATTATGTTTATATTAATATTCGTATTACTTATCATAAGTGTATGTTAATATTCACCAAAAAACAAGGTGGTTCCAATAGACTCCAAATAACATACTAAACACAATTATAGGTGACAATTATTTAAAATTTAAAACATAGAATAAGTAAAATTATGTTTCAAGGAAACTTTTAAGTTTATACATTAAAAATATCTAATAATTCCAACTTATTTTTAGAAAACCTTGGGGTAATACATTATCCCCACCTTTGGGAAATTGCGTCTTAGCAATTTTATTTACTTATTAAACAAGTGGGGGTACCTTTCCCTCATAGCAGTTTTAGACTTCCATGTTTCTTCTTCAACCATGTTGTTTCTATAAAAATATATTTACCTATTGGATTACCTTATTTTATAATACATATTCCATTTAATCACAAATTTGAACTGGTTTTTCTTCATAAGAAAGGATCTCTTCTAGTTGAACTGATTTTGGGCTCAAGGTATGTGATGAATCTAGCACATACATTCTCAACATCAAAACCTGAAAAACATTTTGTACAGTAGTCAATCATGGAGGCAGAGCTACTACGTATTCAACTGGTCCAATATTTTCCAAGATTTCGAAAGGACCAATGAATTGTGGACTGATTTTTCCTTTCTAACCAAATCACATCACAGTCTACCAAGGAGTGATTTTAAGGAAAATATGATCACCTAACTCGAAAAAGAAGTATTTACTTCTGCCATCATCATAACATTTCATCCGGCTCTTAGGTATCCTCATGATCTGCGAGATAATTATCACTTTCTCAACCACTTATTCTACTAATTATGTGCTCATCAACTTTCTTTCACCGGCTTTCATCCCAAAATGATGGAGTTCGATACTGCTTCCCATACAAAGCCTCAAAAGGTGCCATCTGAATACTGGAATAAGAAGTTTTCTTATAAGAAAACTCAACTAGAGAATTTTGATGATCCAACTTCCATGGTAGTCTATTGAACAAGCTCGAAGCATATTCTCCAATGTCTGAATCGTTCTTTTTGTTTACCCATATGATTAATGATGATAAGTTGTATTGAAATTTAATTATGTGACAAAAAACTTCTAAAGTCCCTTCCAAAAGATATAAGTTAACTAGGGATCTAGAACAGATATAATGGAATGATGAACTCCATGTAACCTAACAATAACTTTAAGGTACAATCGAGAAAGATGATCCAAAGACATTGAATCTCATATAGAAATAAAATGTGTAGTTTTTGCCAGCCGATACACAATAACGCAAATATCATTGTTACCTTGAGATGTCTTAGGTAGTCCCACAAAAAATTCTATGGATGCATTCTAGCACTTACACTCAAGCACAGGAAAAGGCAGAAGCATACCCTTTGGAATCATCTGCACTTCTTTAACCTGATGACATGTCAAACATTTTATTGTAAAATCAGCAATATCCATTCTCATCCTATACCACCCATAATACTTCTGAAGGTCCTTATATATCTTAGGACTACCAGGATGTACCATAAATGGAGAACTAAGAGCTTCAAATAACAAATCATTCATTAATTGAGAATCACATAACACCCACAAACTTTTTAAAAATCATAAAACACAAAATTTATCAAGGTTAAATTCTAGAAGCTTACACATTTTAACCAATTATACCATTTTCTATAACTTACAGTCTTCCTAATGTGCTTGATTAATTATTTTTAACAAAGAATTCTACACTGAAACCAGAAACCAAACATATGTATTCCCTCCACCAACAACTTCTAAGTAAAAATTCATCAAATCATTTATCCAGGGATAATGTTCCAAATGTAACATGGTAAATGATGTCATGTGTTTTTGACTCAAAGAATCTTCCATAGTGATTGATTTTATAGTATAGTAATTGATCATGAAATAATAATCCATTATCAGTTCAAGCCATATTCTTTTCCTCATGTTTAAGTACTTCTGAGTGAATATATATTTCAGATTTTTTTGGTCAGTATATATTTGACATTTGGATCCCTATAAATAAGGACATGGAATTTTCAAATCAAAAAACAAAGATTCCAATTCCAAATAATGTGTGGGGTAATTTAACTCGGAATGTTTTAGTTTTATTAATGAATAAGAAATTAACTGATCATTCTGTATCAAAACACAACCAAGTCCCTTCAAATAAGCATCATTATATATGAAAAACTCATCTTATCGGAAAGGAATGGACAAAACTGGAGCATTGACCAATAATTTCTTCTGTTCTGGATACAAATATTAGATTATTGAAAACAAAAAATTTTATCCCCATTCTTTGTTATCCTAATTATCGGGCTAGATAACCATGTAATGTTCTTAACAAACCATCGGTAGTAAACTGAAAATCGAAGAAAACTATGAATCTCTGTAAAATTTTTGTGTCTTGTACAATCATCAACCAATTGTTTTGGTAGGATCAATTGTTATTCCATCATTATTTACAATGTTCCCAAGAAAAAAAATCTTTTGCAACCAAAAATCACACTTGATGAATATTCTATACAGTTTCATTTCTTTTAAGGTTTTTATAACAAACCATAGATGTTTTTTCATGATCCTATTTATTTATTTAAAATACAATAATTAAATCACTAGACACATCAAAAAAATTATCCTATAACTAATTAAATACTGAATTAATAAGATTCATGAATATAGTAGGAGAATTAGTTAACAGAACTGGAATAACAAAAAATTCGTAATGTTTATATCTAGTACGAAAGGATATTTTTGGGATTTCATCCTCCTTAACCTTCAGTTGATGTTATATAAATCTCATGTCAATCTTGGAAAAGTACCGAGCTCCCTGGAACTGATCAAACATGTCATTGATATGAGAAAAATGATACATGTTTTTAACAGTGATTTTATTCAAGGATATATAATCAATGAAATATCTCATGGAACCATCTTTCTTTATAACTAAAAAAACATGATCTCCCTATGGTGAAGTGCTAGGATTAATGAGGCCTTTATCATGAAAATCCTAAAACTAATTTTTCAATTCTAGATGTTATATATGCACTATAAGATATGGGGTTTTTGAAATTTTCATAGCATAAGGAACAATGTCAATTGTGAATTAAACTTCTTTATTAGGTATGAAACTATACAACTTATCAAAAAAACATCATGGTATTAATTTTATATAGGCACATCATTAATCTGAACAGTTCCCTTATTCTCAACAATATGAGCAAGAGAAATTTTATTTCCATCTTACATCAGTTTCTTAGCTTCTTGATATGTTATCAATTGTATGGGTTCATTCTTCTATAGAAACTGAATATCTTTCTAAAAACAACTTCTTTATCTCTACAATCAATCTATGTATGAAAAACAAAAATCCATTCCATTCCAAGAATAACAACAAACTTGACTAAAGGTAAAACAACAAGGTTTTCATGTAAAGTCATTCCACAGACCATAATAGAAATATTCTTAAAATTCCCCTTTGCTATAATATTCCACCCAAGTGTTTCCACAACAAGTTCGTGTCTCATTTTTTGAGGTGATATTTCCAATTTACTCAAAAATATCTCAGCGATGAAAGAATATGTAGACCTCGAGTCAAAAAAAACTTTAAAAAGTACGAGTGAACTAAAAAAGTAACTGATACAACTTCATTGGATGGCCCGAAATCTATTTAAGTAGTTGAAATGGATATCACTACACCTTTCTAATTATATTCTAGCTTCTTTTCATGATTTCGATCTTTCTTGGGGAAGACATTTTCATAATGATCCATCTCATCATATTTAAAACACATTAAAGTTTGCTGATCAGGATTTGGGTTAAGATCATTTTCATTTCCATCTCCGACCATATGTCTAAACATACAACATTTAAAACACTTCCTAGTTTTCCTAAGAGATTCCTCAGGGTGTTTCTTGCCACACTTTTCACAAACTAGAAACATGATTTTCTTATTATCATATTTCTTTGGTTGATTCGTAACCATCAGTTTCTACCTAGACATCTTCATCTCCTTGTTTAAAAAATGCACGTGATCATTCGAAAACTCCATCTCTACCCTCTTAGCATATCATACAAGTTTTTCATAACATTTAAATTCACAGGAGGCTAAATCCCTTCAATAACTCGGCTTAAGTCTTGAGTAAAAGCTATTGATTTTGATATCAAGATCCAGAATATGATTTGGAGCATACCTTTCCAGTCGGGTGAAGTTCACATCATACACATCCACTGAATCCTCTTCATTTTTGTTTAATTAATGGAATTTATTCTTTATCCTATGTCTCACCACCTTAGGAAAATATTTTTCAAGGGAAAAATTATTAAATTCATCCCACTCTAAGGAATCAAAAGCCTCACTACCCCTGATATTCATTACCGTTGACCAAAATTGATCAGATTCACCTTCAAAATGATAAATGGCAAGACATACATTTTTTTTACCTGAACAACCCATTACATCAGGTATTTTTTAAAGATCTTTAAACCATCCTCTAGCCACTACTGGGTCAGAAGATCAATTGAAAGTCGGAGGTTGTTGTCTCATAAAATGTTCTACTACTATCATGTTCCATTTTGGTACCTTTATTTGCTCCCATGAATGGTTTCCCCCACCATTCATTTCCTGCGTTAGCTGACCCATTACTTTCACAAACTACTTGGTTTCAATCCCTTCCATTCCGGGCAATAGATTTTGGAAGGATATCGTTCTGTCAGTGCCTCTCCTCTTCCGCATCGTTGTTCCTTTTGCGGTCAACCATTATAAAAAAAACATATCTTAGATGAAGCAACATGTAAATCTTTAAATTATATAATAGTTAAAATTAATGATTGAGTAAAAATAATTTATGGTATTAATATATCATCATCCTAACCCCTAAAGGTATCTAAACAATCCTTTTGATACAAACTATAAGGACCCGACCTTATTATATAATAATCTTGAATTTAGTCAAGAAACAATTCCTTTTACATTGAGGAAATTTTCAAGTGTAGTGATTTATGGAATAAGGGAAAAATCATTCATAACATTACATAATGTTACATATTATATACCAAAAAAAACGGTTTCCATTTTTTTCAAAATATAAAACATTAAAAGGTAAAACATGATTCCTTGAAAATTATTCAACATTTATCATGGATTCCTTCTTTGTCTTACACATCCATTAACCTCTAAAAATTATTAAAAACTTGGGATGAGCACAAAAACTCACTAAGGGATATAAAAAGAAGGAAGGAACACATTAGTCCATCAATACATTTAACATATTAAATCATATTCAAAATAAATACTTATCACCTGTATATAAATACATAAATTGTGAAACATGATATTTAAATAACACATAAGAATGTGTGTATAACATTAAAGTTATATTGGGGCATTAATTACATAATCTTATAACCCCCCTAGAAAACCTTATAATTTGTAACCCTCACAGCTACCTTACTATTTGTGTAACCATCATAGTTACACATGGAGTAACCATACGTCCGACCTCCAAATTACACATACCCAATGAATTAGAGGGAAATATCGGTCCCAAATTTCATCATAAAAAATTCCCAAGATCCAAAACATAATCATACAACATGAAAATTAGCATAAAAATATTTTTTTTGTATTTTGTAAAACATGATTTTAAATGAGGATTTAAAAAGAAATGCCCCTTTTAAATGTCATACAATTGAAGAGAGACTTAATAGAGTGGATTTAATAGGTATATACATTTTAATTAGCCGTAATTAAACCTAAAATAATAAACAAACATCACACAATAAATAATGAAGTAGAAGGTTAACCCAATGAATAAAAATCATGTTAAGAATTCCCTCAACTCAGGCTTGTCTTACATCAAACATGATTAATCATACTATATAATGGTTATAAAAGAGTTATTATTATTTTAAAAAACATTTTTATGTTTATAACATCTTATATGATCCTTTAATAACCTCATTTTACCCCTTAATTGTTTATATATAGTTCCTTGCACTATTTTGGGTGAGTTCATTAGATGATTTTCATGATCGGATCATGATAAATATTCTTGTTGACTGGATGTGAAGCTCCTAAATTGTAATGGAAATGTATTCACATATTTCATGTACCATAATATATAACATTTTGTTTTTTGATGTTTTATATGAGGATGATTCATGAGTTAAACATTAATTATGTTTGTTTAGGTTATTTTTTTGGTTCTTTGATAATAACAACATCATTTTGTCTTCTAAATTAAAACCATGAGTAAAAAATAAATACATGACCATAGATGATACATAATAAATATATTATTACCTTTTTTAAACATAAAAATGGTTTCATGACCATAATTCTACGAATTAATGTATATCAAAATCACATGGTCCACGATGTCGGTAATACGACCCATCATAGACAATGTTTTTTTATTACTCGAATAAGTGGGAGAGGAGAATAATAGTGATGATGCATTTTCTATGTAAATGAGAACATACAGAATATACATGATTTTTTTTGATTCCATTCCTCTTGGTTAATAATATATGAATAAAGAATATGAAAATAAAGGAACTCAAAAAAAGAATAATTGAGAAATCCCTTACAAAAATTTGGCAGCCAAATGACTATGCAACATTGTTTTAGAAAATATTAAAAATATTGGGGACAAGGGTCTCCCATCTAGAAATGAGCCATAATATAGAATAGATCAAGTATAATAAGTAATTAAGTACATGTCATGGATAATTGAATGATATACCACATGAAAGAGAACTTCAATGGAAAAAGAATGAAATTGAGAATTTTGCTTATCTTATAGAGTAACATCTAGAACATGAAGGTTGGGACCTTGGGGGCTTGTGGAAACAGTTGGAGGACTAATATGAAGGTTTGGATGTAAGAGATTCATTTATGGGGATTCTGGAATGATGTTAATTAAGGAATGGGTTGGTATTTATAGCTAAATCGAGGTATTTTATTAACATTCAAGGGACACCTTATTAGTGGTATTTGCAAAAACATAGGCTCTACCATTGTATATTCCCTTGGTATAAGCCACATGGGTCCCCTAATAACTTATCTTACTGTACACAATTATACCATATTTATTTCATCATTAATACATCATTAATGATGTCATTAACATACGAAAACCCAAAGATGTATTTGTTTACTATTCATTGGAAAATCAACTAATTTAGAAAAATCCCAAAAATTCATCCTAACTATTTATCTACATTTAGAATCCAAAAATGAAGTAAATTTTTTAAGAATAAGTTTCTAAATATTTTTAATTTAATTTATATATAAAATCATACTTAATTCAAAAATAAATAATTTAAAAAATATAACTGCTTTTATTTTACTTTTAAAAATTAATCAAGATGTCATTAGCTTAAAGAATTAAGAAAATAATATAATAATAATATTTACTATAAATTAGGGTCATATTACTATTCATATTACTATTCATACGGGTATTTTACTATTCACCAAAAAGCAATTTGGTTCTAATAGACTCTAAATAACACACTAAACAGAATTGTAGATGCCCATTTTTTGAAATTAAAAACATAGAAGTTATAAAATTATGTTTAAAGGCTACTTAAAAATAACTACGTTAAACAAAATTTCAAGCATTCAAACATATTTTTAGAAAACCTCGTGGTGTTTCATGCAGTCCGTTGTGTACCATGTTGTTTTGAATATTTAACGTCGTAGCCCTCACTATAGGGTGATGGGTGGGTGTTGCTAGATATAAATCATAGTTACTTTCACCCTGTAGAAAATCATTATAAGAATGTGATATTTTTATATATGATTCAAATTTCAAAAAAAATCATTTATTATATAATTTAATAGCTTTTCTAAGTCATCTATTTGGGGAGAGTGACTATCCTTATAGCTGGTGGGGGTGGGGCGGGATCTCATGGGGTGGATGTTCTTGAGTTGCTTCTTCTCATTGCCTCCTCCAACCAGTGTTGTCATCATCTCTCTCTACCATGGGAAATCATCTTCAAGGGTAGATATTAATTTTTTCATCTGTTTTATTAATTGAATTTGATCATCCTCTTATTTTTTCTTGAAAATAAGTTCGGTGTGTCACCCTGAAACATACACCGATGACACGACCCAAAATTTTTTGGCCACTTCACAGGAACTGATATTTGATGTTCATCCAGAACAGGTGTTTCATATTCTTATGACTATATCTGATAAGAAATATATAAAAATAAGATATTTTTTTTATATAATGGATATTGAAAGAAAAATAAAATTTATATTATGTAAGACATACACGTGTTTCCCACACTTTTATGTATTTTCATCTATCTGTATCCCTTATTTTTTTACATGTGTCTCCTTCCATATCACATGTAATGCTTTGGAAGTGGCATTAGATTTGGTGTCATCAATCTACAAATAAACATATGAACATTATTATGTTGTTATTTCATGTCAAATTTATGTATTACAGACTATTTAAAATATGTACCAATTTTTTTCAAGTGAAACATACCCCATAATTGATTTACAGTAGGGGTACAATGGTTTTACTACTCATTCCTTATTTCCATCACTCAGATGTTGTTTAATAAATTAAAAAATTTATATCAATGATATCAATAAATGTAATATCAAACAACGTATTAGAAGACACAATTTACCTAAAAATACACATCTGGAAGACATCTAATAAATATATCCCACACTTAATGGCTTATTAGGAGTACATATATTACTAGTGGGTGCAGGTTTATTTTCCAATAAACACCTTTATAATGATATCTTGTTATAATTGTGTGAAATCCTCAATGAATACTTCATGTAATCATTAATACGTACTTCTTGTGGATGTCTTATACTATAAATGGATTCTTAAATGGATGATGAAGTTATGTCAAAGATTCATTATATTATTGTTTTAGGAAAATAAATAAACAATATTATAATATTACCATAATATCTTTCAACATAATTGTCATCATCCCATTTACTACATGGTGACCTGAATCTACATCAATCAGTATGGGTTGCTGAGTGACGATTCCTATATAACTGCAGAACATGGCCTTGTGGGGGTTAAAATGCTGACACCACACATTCCATCCAAACTCAAATTTGATTCCGTTGACATTCACCATAATGATTTTTTCTAACACAGGAAAACTATTGTGCTCTTATTTTTAATGTGATGCTGGTTCTTTTTTTATAAAAGCATATAGAATTAATGACAAGGATTAGCATAAGTACATGTATGAAGCCATGAAGGGAAATTGTCCAGCCCGAGCTGGTTAGTGCTGAATGGGCCTGAGGACGCCAGCTGATAGGCAACGTTGTTTCCTTCCCTTTTGGTGAATCTAAAAGTTCACAATGAGAAACCTTGGCGGAGTGAGAGAATTCGCTTGACAATGGTACCAAACGACTGGAGTCCTCTGTCGTTGTGATTTATAGTGTCGATAATGGAATGGCAGTCAGACTCAATGATGATGTCACCCCATCCACATTCAATAGCGAGTATCGTACCAGCAAGGATAGTCATTGTATCTGAACACAGTGAGAAACAACAATTTAATAAATATATTGTTCCGCAGGAAAGAATGTACTAGTACATGAAGAAGGTTATTCCTCTGCATTGCAAGTAACATTAGGTTGAATGACCTTTTGTTCCTCCAGATTGAGAGCACCACTATGTGAGGAATTAATTATCTTCTAAAGTGGTAAAACATTTAATTTATATTACATAAATACATCATAAAATAAATAATAATATGAGGCAACATGATGTATATTAAAAAAAATTTAAACTGGTTCATTGAATTATTTTTTATTTTTTCATGGCTGAAAGGATATGACCCCACTATCGACAATCGAAATCCCTTCATTGTGGTTGCAACATATATAAAAAAATTACATCTATTGTGGGACCTATATGAAATTATTCTAATGTCCCAATGAACGGGTTATCCTCTGTTGAATTCCATCTTACCCCTTAGTGGTTTTGGTTGATAAAAATACAATCTTCAACTTTTGGATGGAGGGATCTTGAACAAAAAATACTTGTACAACCTATGATTCCACTATAAATAGTTCTTCTTTATTCCCTTCCTTATTAAAATGAAAATTATTGAATCCCGATTCATCCTTTTTAATAGAACTTCTATAATCGACCTACTTGCATTGAATAATCGGAGCTTGGAATGTTGTATAATATGACTCCCATATTTCTTTGATGAGGTCAATGTAAGACATATTCATGTAAATTGGATTTCATTCATTGGTAGATGAAACATGCATTGCTTCAAGAATGAGTGTAACTCCATAATTTTTCATTGTAAAATCTTCATTATGCTCATTATTATAAAAATATGATCATTAATGACATAACCATTTTGAGATAATCCATAAACACTTGGTCCTCCACTTATCCATCGAATTCATTATGAAATTGAATCTGTATTTTTATGTGAATCCTTAAAAATATGGTCCCTAAAACATCATATAAATTATTTTTTATTTGTATTTGATATACATATTTCAATCATTGATGTATTAAAATGCCTAATAAAATTTTTGTGGGTTTGGACATATAGGGAAACATCAAAATTGTAATGATAATTGTAATGATAATTGTAAAGGTGGTCCAAATCCCAAACTATAATATTGATTGTGACAAAAACTCTTCCAGTGCATCCATTACCTGTAAGAAACCTGGTGTGTTGATATTTCGTTAGAAGAATGCTATCCACACCGATTATGTATTCGGTACAAAATTCAATGGATTCTTCACCAATATATTCCTTTACAATACCACCCTCTGGAAAACTTTGATTTTGGACCTACACAATAAAAATCATCATATATTTTTCAATGGGGATCATCCATTTATAGTGTATAGGACCACATAATCGAATCTCTCTCACCAATTTAACCATAAAATGAACCATCATGTCAATGATTGTTGGTAAGAAGAACATTTCTACTCCCGATAATATGGCAGAAATTTCTCATTCCATAGTTGGAAATTTCACTAGGTCTATAACATTGTTAAATATAGCATAGAATAACAAATAGAGTTTTGTTAATGTATGTTTTACATTATTGGAAAACATTCCATTCAAATTTATATTAATTATATCTTACATCAAAACACGAATGTCATGTGATTTTAGACCCTTTTACTTTAAATTGGTCATTTACACGATTTTCTAAATATTCGATGAATAACCCTCTCGAACAACTATACCATTACAAATGTTGGAAAACTGATATCTATCCTAGCTAAAAACATTATAAGAAGTTGGAGGAAAAAATTCCATTTTTACCAATCACTAGCACTAACTATTCTTGTATTCCCATGTCAACTATATCTTACCTAACCTTAATTCCGATCTTTTTTTTTCAGTTTCCTTCAGAAATGTTCCGTTAACACTATCACATATTTTTGTCAACATTAATAACATCATGAAATTGACTAAAGTAGAAAAAATTCCAGTATAGAAAATCAAAACTAACTAATATATTTTTTCTAATGGTCTTGGTAATGTTTTTCCAAAAGGGTTTACCAAAAGTAGTGTTGACATCATTTACATCCTAAAATAGTTGATCGCCTATTTTTGGAGGCATTATTTTACATTATTCTAAACATACATCGAATGATAAATTCCATGATAGGTACTTAATTATTAATGGTAGAAATTTATGTTGTTATAGAAGTAATTAATTTGATAAATGATTCAACATAACTGATTGGGTACCTTATTCGTTGATGAGAAACCCTTGAGTTCCATTAATGCTATATCCGAACAAATTTCCATAAAAATAAATGTCATTTATCATCCCGTACAAAATATATCTCAACGTGAAATTTTAATTTATATAAGAATCATACAATGTTACACCTTATTCGTAAAAAAATGTCCATTCCCCCATCAATGGTGGAAAATAAACATCACTATCATTACCTAATTGTTTTTGTCCAAATATAAGCATAGATAACAAGATTTATTCTCGTTTCATGAATAACCACAGTGGAAAGTAATAATTTACTTACATAACTAGCCATGTAATTTGAGTGCTACTATGAAAATAAAAATTATGCATCTATCTATAAATAATGCAAGTTGAATGATTCATGGAGTGTTTCCAAATTCAGGATACACATGATTAATTATCTTCCACTAAAGAGAGTCTGTCGCGGGATGTAGTTTCCCATCTTTATTCCTTGTTCCTTCATGCTAGGTTAATTGAGCTGTAGTATCCTCACTTCCATATAGGTTCATAATCCTTCGAATGATTGGAAAGTACCATAAAACCTTTTTTGGGCCAAATTCACCATTTGTGAATCGAGAAGTACCACACCTTGTTATTTTCTATGTTATTTTGGGTCCTAAAAAATAGTATATAATCATTAAGTTAGGTGTGTATTCTTTCAGTGATCATACTCATTGAGAGTAGCATTCGTTCGGCATTGTATGTTCCGCTCAGTAGCTCATTATCTTCTAGGAGCATGTTATTCATGAGAGAACGCAATTGACTAAAAATATAATCACTCTATATATTTACTACTTTCAAATTATACTGCTTCATTATGGATGACAATGATGTATATTAAGTGAAACCACCATATAATGTAATATTTTCACAACTCATTAATTACCATTTTTTTGGGAAATCATGCAGTTCATCTTAAAATATCGTTTTTATTTTCTATATACGATCTTCATCATCATTCAAATCTATAATAATGTCCTCGATGATATCTTCATCAATTTTAAGACTTGTAATCCTATCATATTATCCGTAAAATGTTTTGTTAACCTAGCCACTATCTATATTATCTTTTCCCCGTGTTTATACAAACATTTATAAATTCAATATATTCCATGATAGATCATGTATTTTTCCAACTCCTCTGTACTAACTAGTCTTGAATAACCACAACATAAACAACGACAAAGGATTTAAGAAGGTTCATACGAATGATCATTTCCAAACCAGATAATCTTTTTCCCTACATATTTATTATCTTTTTTCAAATTATAGGCATTCAAACATTTTTTATTCATATCCATCCCATTTGATTCCGGGATATTAATATTTTTCACAATAAATACTCAAAAGGGGAATTCCCAATAAAATGAACTCAACTTTTGAATGAAAATTATTATTTCATTTCATTTCCTAGGACTCATACCCTTAGAAGCTAACACAAATTATCTTTCAAATATATTTATAAAAGCACACGTGAAATACAATAAAAAAACTAACCATATAAAAAATACCACAATAAAATAAAACACCATTTTTAAAATGAAACTACCATTTAATATGCTTTCAAAATAGTCACATCCCTTTCTGAAAGTCAATCGGGTGAGTAGAAAAACTCTTAGAATACAACCTATGTCCATTCCAAGTGTTTAAATCATTGTAAATTTATTTAAAACCTAAAAATTCTATGTTTAACACTCTTAATTTTGTAAGAAACATATAACAACAGTTAAATCCTTTTAAAGGAGCCACATAGGAATTTCACAAAGGCAAAAATCCCAAGAGAGGCACTTTATAAAAGATGCATGTAAAAAATAACCAAAATTATATAAAATATAAATATCCTAAAGGTTTATCATGTCTCTTATGAGTAAATAATTTTAATACTATAGTTTACTCCCATAATACTACTGGGGAGTTAATATTTAATAGATAAATACATAACTGTCACTTGGTCAGGATACTTTTGTACATAAAGTCACGTCATTCAAAGTGGGAAACCATATTACACTAGATGACTGAATCTTGTAAAAATTAGGTATGATCCTTCAAATACATGAAATTAGAAAATATGTTCCCCTTCTAGATGTTAAACATTAGGAAAATGTAAAAGGACTATAGGTACTCAATCTTTTTCTTCGATTAATGGTTCATTTCACTTTGTGATAAAATATAATTCAATAATGTTTTAGTGTATTCGACAAATATCTCACCCTAATGATAAAACCAGTAATACCACATTGAAAGAATCACTATTTCCAAATCATGGTTAGTATTTGATTATTTTGTCGTATGTGTCCTTAACATTCTGGACCGATAAGAAAACACATGGCCATTATGGAGGTGAACCATATAGATTTTCATATCCTCAATTATGAACTTATAAACATAGAAGTAGGAAGAATTATTTCAACAATTGGTTCCCATAATAGTGTCTCTATAATAAAAATTACATTCTTCAACAATGATTGAGTTGGGCTTAAAGGTGGGATCTACACCCTATAGGTGTTTATAGCATGGGCTAGTGTTGGCCATTTAAGGTGAACAAAAAACGCATATTTTTATTGGATATTTGGGTACTAGAGTTACATGATTTGTTCTAGGAATCATAGTTTTTATTACTCTTAAATATTAAATTCAAATCAAGACCTAATTGGTAGGCGAATCAATTACATGAACATATTACACCTGGTGTATAATGTGGTTAGGATTTGCCTCTAAAAATAGTTTCATCATTACATCATTAATATTTTCACTATTTTTATTCTTATATCCATTCCTCCACATCTTCCTTAGTTGTATTATCCACATACCTCCATTTTCACATTTTTTAGTGTAAAATATTCCCTTATTCTAAAACTCCAAATATAATGGAGAATATTTTTCAAGGGATGGGGTTAGTGGAAAAGTGGAAGAAAGTATATTACTAGATTGAGTTATTCCTTTGATGATATCTACTTTTTTTTATTATCCATGGATATAATGATATCTATTATATAATCCTACAATATGTACAATGCATTTAATGATTATGGGTGACAATGTGATGTGATGTGGGTGAATGTATAATGACCCAATCTCAAAATAGATTAATTAGTTCACCACTACCCAAAGAGTGTACATCGATTCATTAGGGCTGGTGCTTATCACTTACTATATTGATTTAATATGTGGGGCACAATTTTCACACCATAAGTAAATTGATAATCTATAATCACGATATCTTAAGAGACAACAAGAATTATTCATATGCTATAAATTTTTGAGTAAAATAAAAAATACATTCTTCTATAATTGAATAAAAATATAAAAGAAACACCAATAACACCATTTGAATGTAGTCAGAAACAATAATCCATATCAATATGTAAATAGACGATGAATGTGAAACTATAATGAAAATACATAACTAAAAATTGATGGGTTATGTTTTATGACAAGATATCCTAACAAAAATGGCCTCCATTATCAGAATCACCTAACAAACAATCCAATTCTTATGACACTAAACATATATTGGGCCAGAATCATGCAATGCCAAACCATATACATATTTAACCAACAATATTGTTAGAGTATTACAGTAATACTCATAGTGGTACCACCAAAAGAGTATGGTTCACGGTGGAGGTGGGTTCCCATAGCCGGAGGGATTCGTAGTAGAGGTGGGGTTCAGTGGAAGAGGTGGGGTATGAGGAGGGGGCATCACAATTCCAAGACTCAACAATAGGGGAGGAGGAGGGGGATGTGCGGTAGCAGAAGAGGGATTCTTGGCATGGTCTGAGGAGGAGTAGGAGTCGATGTCCGAGGAAGAGGAGGAAGAGTAGGAGGACGTCGCAACTACAGAGGAGGGATTCACAGTGGTTGCGTGGGGGAGGGTGAGTAGGCGGCTGAGGATGAGGAGAAGAAGGTGTCCATGAAAGGGTTTTTCTTACACAAGAGCATGTGTCGTGCGAGAGGAGGAGGAGTATGTTAAAGATTATTTAAAAAAGTGGGTAAACCATTTATCAGCGCTAGTTAAAAAGCACTGATAAAACTATAATGGTAATAAATTATTTATATTTTTATATATGTTTATAAAATTATTTATATTATATATATATATATATATTCATAATAATAACTATAAATAAATATATATTTCTTTGTATTTAAATATTTAATAAGTAAATACTTATTTATAGTTATTAATTTAAAATAAATATATTTATTATATTTATAATTAAAAATAATTAATATTAATAATATAATATTATATTTTTTAAATATATATTTATTTATATAGATTTATATTTGTAAATCACTTTTATAATTTTATAATTATTTACTAACATAAAATTTATATAAATTTATTACATAATTATTATGAATTTATATTTATTACATATATATTTTAGTTATAGCCGTTAATATAAATAAATTTATATATATTTAAATACATATCAAATTAAAATAAATATATTAATTATATATAGTCATAAAAATGAATAAATAAATATATACATACTTATGAAAATAGTATAAATATATTAATTATATATATATATTTTATAATTTCATAATTATTTAAATAGATATATATTTTAATTTAAATAACTATTAAATTATATTAAATATATTTATAATATATATTTTTTATAATTATAATTATAATTACTAATAAATATTATTATAAATATTATTATATAATTATAAATATATTTATATGTATATATATGTATATTAATATTTAAATATACATATTTATAAAATTATAATAAATGAATTTATTGTAATTTTATTAATAATTTATATAAAATTATAAATATCATGAATATAATTATGAGAACATAATAGCTTCACGAAAACATGAATGGATAATATATTCCAATTAAGGAATAGATCTCATAAAAAACGAGAAATCGTGTATATGGGAAATATGAATAATAAGGATGGTGTAATATATAAATGAATATTCCTGATGAATACATGACATATGAACATCAATTATATTCACGCATGAATTCTGCAATCTCATTGGAAACATAAATATATATAATTATAATTATAATATTAAATATACGTATTTAAAAAGTATTAATATATAATTATAACTATATATATCAATGAAGTATTTATATATAATTATAAATATATAATTATAAATATAATAAATATAATAAATATAATAAATATATTTTATATTTAATTAAATTTATTATCTATTTATTTAAAATATAAAAAACATATTAATTATAAACAATCATTTTTTATTAAAAATGTACAAGTAAACAATATTTTTGAATATAAATATAATAATTTTATGTAAATTATTAATATATTTTGTTAAAAAAATATTTTATCATCGCTTTTAGCTAGCACTAATAAAGACCCTCCCTTCTATCTGCACATTCTACTTACAACTGATGAATGTTAGTGCATCCTTGCTCGTATTTGTAGTAGTGATCTGACCCAACCAGTAAAGAAAATTCAAATTCCTTCTAAATTTTCAACCCATCCAAATGTTTAATCATATAAAATTATTAACAAGATACATTAAAGGAACTATTTACCGAGTCTCATTTTATTTAAATCTGAATTATTTATTTATAATCGTATTCTAACACTGATCATGGAGGTTGTAGGCCTGAATGAAAAAGAAAATCTTGTATGGTTAATTTTCTAAATAAAAATGTAATATCATGGATTTGAAAAAAGAAATTATGAGTTTCAATGTTTATAGATTTGGTTGAGTATTTTAATTCTACTAGTTATCATGTTCAATGTCTCTGGATTATCCAAAAATAATTTGATTTTAATATTATCTTTGAAAACGTATCAATTTATTGTGATTATTCTAGTTTTTTATATTTTCTAAAATCCTACAAAAAATCCTACATCGAACCCAATTGATGTTCGATTTGGTTTCTTATAGTATCATGTAAGTAAATGAGATATTAATTATAAAATTTGTTCAAAATAAAGACCATCTTGCTAAAAGATTTACGGAACCATTAGATTAAAAATGATATATGAAAATAATTTTTGAACATATAATATTACTTTCACATTATATGTTATTTGTTGCCATATTTTAATGAAATTGATATTTTTCATCTTATAATTTTTATTTATTTATTTTTTATTCAATTATTATTACTAATAAGTGTTTTCTATATTCAATAGAAGGGATTTTATAATCTGATTGTGTTTAGTAATCTAGAATAGATTTGAAGAAAAATAGTTTACTAATAGATTTTTTTCATACCTTATGTATTGAAATACTATATTCAATTATGTGAGGGGAATTATATTTATTTCATAATATTTTATATGTTTGAAAAAAAATTTAATTTTATTTGTATGTTTAGGGAGGGAATTTTTTAGACTCACTATATTTTTCTAATTGTTTAAATATTTTTTAAATGTTTTTAAAAATGGGAGATTTATTTTAGAAATTCAAAAAATATTCAATTTTTAAATTTATTAAATGAGAGAGATCGTTAGTGTTTGAACATTATAATTTATTATTTTTTAATTATATTTTTTAAATTATTATTTATGTCAAAATTAAAAACACGATTTCTCCACTCCTATGCTCTACGTCTATGCTCCGCTCCTTCGTGATGGCCGCCCCCTTGGTCCCTACCCCACCAGAGGGGGAGGGACCTTTTTCATCCTCTATGGTTTCATCTCGCTCGTTCTTTCCATTCTCAAATCTTTACTCTACTCCCCCATTCCCCTGTATTTCACTCATCTCTAATGTTCTAGTCATGTTAAATGTTTTCTGGTTCAAACGATCTCATCATTGAAATTCACAATAATTGTTTCTCACATCAGAATGACTCTCTTAGCATGAATAAAATTTTAATGACCTTTAGTGGGCATGTTTGACAGATTCGTTTTTAGTTTTTGGGGCTTGAAAAATAGATCTTTTAACACAATGAACTATGTTTCCAGGAGCAGGTATATTTTTTATAATGTTGGCATAATTATAAAAAAGTCATATCTCGTTGGAACTAATTAGTTTAGTAGTTTCAGAAAACCAGACACATACAAAATTTCATCATTTTAACTGGATATGAAATACAATATGTTAATTCCTTTGAAAACATTCATAACTCTTAGATTTCCCCTTTGTGTAATTCATAATTTACTTCCACTCCTCTTGGAAAAATAAATCATAAAAAGGGGTGAACTTGGATGCTCATTAATGTCATGTAATATAATAAATGATATCATAAACCGAAACATTACACAATATGTATAACTAAAAACACATTCCTTTAAAAATGAACTTGAACATAATATGGCAGAAATAAGGTTTGGATAAATAATGTGGTAATTATGTTTAATCATGGGTATTCTACTAGTCTAATAACCTCATGAACTATAAATTCCATATTTCATTATGAGGGAAATGAATAATGTCATACATTTTGAAATATACAATCGAGGCATCGGTCAATACATTTGATTCTTTTTAAGGACTTGGCCAAAACTATATATGAAAATGGGAAAATCCTCGGCCATTTTTGTCTCATGAGGCCTACGAATGCATCACGAGGCTATAGTGGTCCCTAACCCTAAAATACTATGTCCAATTAATTCCACCTAGGAATGGGGATAAATATAAAGAATATAGAAATTCATAATTAAACTATCATATGAAATGTAAACAAATTTCCCCCAATATAAGCACTAACCATTCTGATAAATATGGTGAATGGATTCAAGATAGCTCATCCATAGTCAAAAAATCCTAAAAATTAAAATAAATATGGTATATTTTATAAAAATATATTGGAAACAATAATATATATGATTCAACAATATTGTTGAAATATATAAATTTACTCTTATAAAATCATAGTGCAATTCTTTAGATAAACACTCTTTGACATTTAAAAGAAGCATTTTAAAAAAAACTAATAAAAATAGAATTGAAATAATATAGTTTTATTATAATAAAATGATATATTTTATTAAATAAGTTGTGTATAAATATATATTAGATATTTTACCTGGACATAGGTAAAAATTCACGAAGTTCACATGGAAAGAGCTGGTATTTCGGGAGGAATTTTTGAAATGCATGTTTAATGCATGTAGATCCACATAAAATAATTAATTATTTTAGTTTGTAAACAGATATATAAAATTCACATATAAATTAAGCTGAGTAGATAATAATATACAATAATTTCAATGAGGTATGTAGGGGATAATAGTAACCCTAATGAAAAAGGAGGTTCAGGTAGAAAATCCTTACTTATGTTCCAAAGTATTCCACACATTACCTTAATGTCTTTTATAATTAAAATAAATATAGTAATTGACTAATTATGAAACTTATCTACATATATTAGATTCATTAATGTTTTTTATGTTCATTTGTGTCCTTATTGATAAGTTTAAGGATTGAATTTCGTCGTTTCGGAGTGGTTGGTTCCCTTATTTTAGGATCAGTTTACTTGATTATAAGAGTAGGGAAGTTGAGGTAAAATGGTAATTGGAGTCTATGATTAAAGTTATAATTTATTAATGATAATACAAAATGTTAAATTATCATATAAATAATTTGGATATTTTATGTGAGGATGTATCATTATATAAAACTATATTGATGAACACTTTGATTATTTTGAGATGTTTCCCTCACAACGAGCTTGTTTTGATTTGTTATTTCACATAATGTGTGCATGATGATTCAAGAACATTAAATAAAATAAAATAAATATATTATTATATGGTTAAAATATAATTATTTTTTCATTACCATCCATGATTACAGTAATAGAAATTGAAAACTCGTCGTTCTTGAATGTGACAAATTAACACATCTCAGACGATGTTTTCATTTTTTGAATAAAAGAAAGAAAAAGGAAAAACGATGATGAATTATTCCATTAGAATGTAAAAATTACTTTAAATTTAAGGTAATAAAATTATGATAACTTTTGGATGAAGGTTTTTGTGTATATAAAAATAGAATAAAGGAACTCGAAAGAAAAAGAGAAGTTGATAACTCCCTAAAAAAATAGGAACCCTAAAAATGTAAATTAATAATTAATAAAATATTTGTATGATAGAAAAAGGTTAATATCATCATTTTTTCATAATATGTATAGTAATGGGGGATATATTATGACATATCCCCATATAATTCAATGTAAAATTAAGAGGAATAACATAAAAGTAGTGCTATAAAAAGAGTAGGGTGGTATATTATCTTACCATGTATAGTAACTCTTAAAACATGAGAGTTGGAAACTTGGGGGCTTGATGAAAACATGGGATGACTCATAGGGTGGTTAAACTACCATATATTCTATGTAGATAAATTTCTAATGAATGGAATGGAATAAATGGGTGGATATTTATAACTAATGTGATGAAATATTTTATTAATTTTTGAGGACATCACAAAAGTGATATTTTAAATACTGTGGGCTTTCCCATTTTATATTACCTTGGTATTGGTCAATTGTGAAAAAGCAAATTATATTTCAATTTTAAAAACCTTTCATAGTTTTATATTATTAATTATATCATTACGATGTCATTAAACATACCGAAAACTCAAAACTGTATTTTTACTATTAATGAAAAACTAATGTATTTTATAAAATTCTCATAAATTCAGAATAATCTAATATTAATGTTTTGAATTCACAAATAAAATTTATTTTAACATATAAATTATCTAAATATTGAAATATTAACTTTTATCTATGAAAATACTTATTTTGTAAAATTAACTACCGACCTAAAATGCATATCAAAATGCCTAGTAAATGTTTCGACACATAAATAAATATTATATCATTTTTAATTAAAATAGAATTTTTTGAAAATAATATTTAATTATGATACAATTAGAAAAAAATTGTTTGACATAATTATTTAAATATCTCTATAATTTACATTTTTTACCTGAAAATTCAATTTATTAAATTCGTCATATTTTTAATAAGACAATAATATAAAAACAAAAATGATGGAACAACCATTTTATTTATACATTATTAGTTAAGGTTACTATTCCATTGGTCATATTACTATTTCATAAGTGTATGTTACTATTCATAAGGGTGAGTTAATATTCACTTAAAATGTAATTTGATCATACTGCACTCACAATATCTTACTGATCGCAACTGTGTAAGTTAGTTTTGTGAAATTCAAATCGTTGAAGTGGAAAAATTATATCTAATATCATGGTTATAACCATATCCTATAAATATCAATGTTTTTCTATGCATAGACACAATGTTGAATTCATTCTATAATAAATTTATTTTTTAATTATTGGGGTGTTACCAAGCTACTTTTGGAATTTTCAATAGCATGCATTTTAGGATTCACTTTTCTTTAGTAAGTGATATGATCTAAGTCGGGTCTAGTACTCCTCGATTATGCAGTTGATCTCTCTTCTTCTTATTCAAATGGTTAGATGATTTCTTTATGAAGTAGGATTCTCTTACATAAGAGATTTGGGTTTGTTTCCCTACGATTTGACTCCATTTCCAGAATCTCTCTACTATCTGAATTCTATGTAATTTTGTATATATATTTATGGGCTCTCATAGTAGAAAAAATTTAGTTTGAAGCAAGTTTTATCCACAAATATGAACTGGAAATGATTTTTCAAAAGGTCTATTCAGCTTTTTTGGATTGTTATAGGTTATGAATTTTTTTATAATCAATGATTTTTATTTGAGACATCAGTTGATTTATTCTCTTCATATAACTAACTTGGTCACCGGAAGGCAGTGTACTAGTGTGGGTTAGGAAACCACATTTGGCAGAAGGAGGTGGAGGGTCCGGGGACACTTGATTCTGATCACCTCCTTGTTAAACAGAGGGTAAATATGAGTACTAGAAACCATGATCTGATAGTTGATGATATTTTTGAAATATTATTTCATGATTTTGGTGTTCCTAATTTAATAGATGAAACATTGGATATTCTTGCACCATTTCTTCTCCCTACATTAATGAGATAGTTAAGGCCGAAGTGGTAGTTCTAGGCTAATTTACTGAGAAACACTCAGATCATGATGGTTATGGTATTCAAGATAATGAGAGGGTTCTCAAAGAGATACAGAACCTTACTGAGAATGTGGTAGTGTCTCCTCATTTTAAGGGGCGTCATAAATTCGTAGATTCTATGTGAATCATGAAACATAAACATGTCTTGACCCAGAATGTGTTTCGAAATAAGAATGAGGATAATGAATGTTGGAAAACCAAAATTCTATAATGGAATCGAAAGTACTTTGGTTCTAGACTTTAGGAAGATGAGTAACCAAGTGACATTGATGGGGATTCCCCGTCATATATGGACAATGAACTGGATGCTTTGGTTAGGACTGTTTCAAGGAAAGGGTAACAAGGGAACATCATGATTTGTAATTTTTCAGTTATCAAGGGGGAGAAAAAATCCAGACCCCTTAAGGGTTATTCAAACACCCCAAAGACAATAGTAAATAGATCATCATATAAGACAACGTGTAAGGGTATAAAAGTTGTGTTGGGGGTATCTTCATTGACTAAAGGTGTGATATCATTCATTGATATTATGTGCAGCAGAATACCCAAGAGGATTGCACAAATCCTATAGGTGGAGTTGAGGTAAAATAGTCTACAATGTTGGATGGAGGCTCAATCAGGGAGGGAAGAAATTTGGTATCATGGATGGAGAAGAACTTCGAACCAGTTATTAATTACAAGGAGGGAATTTTTGGGCTATTAGGAAATTATGATGAAATTGGTGAAGCCTCATTGGAATGTATTGTTGGATTGTAGTGGGTAGCAGATGTAGAAGTCATGGATAAATTATGATATATTCTTATACACTATGATAAAGTGAAGTGTGAGATGGTATTGAATATTCATGCTTCTATTGAGGGTGTGGAAAGGTTCAATGGGTGACTGATTGAAGAAAAAACCAACATTGAGCAAGGAGATTGGATAGACAGGATATATTTAATTATGACCAAGGGCTTCAATGAAAAGAATATAATAATGGAGGTGTTCAAGCAAGAATGGGAAAAATGGGCCTACCACTTTGAGGATATTATCAAAGAAGACCAGAATAAAGAGGTAACATATATTTCCTAATAATTATACATCGAGGTCACATCTAATAGGTTTAAGTTGTCTTTTAACAATTTTGTTATCTGATTTTGTTTTGGATTCTCTTATACTACCACAAAAATCGTTTTTAGAGCCATGCCCTTTAATAGCGCTAAAAATGATCTGATAATGGTGGTACCATTATGAGTGCAATTTTTTTTGATAATGGGTAATTTTAATAGCGCTCAAAAATTGATGATAAAAGGCCCCAATTATCAGTGACTTTTTTAGCACTGTTAAAGGGACCCCGATTATCAGTTCATTTTTTAGTAGCCCTCATAAAAGGGGGTTTTATCACTTCTTTTTTTACTAGCACTAATAAAGGGTATATTTCCTGAAAAAAATATTTAAAAATAATTTACTGATATATAAATATATAAATATATTGATAATTATATAAATATAATATACTTATTTTAAATATGTTTTAGATATGTTTAAATAGGCATTTACACTTAATATATAAAGTATTGAGTGAAAATTGATTATAAAATATTTTAAAAAATATTATTATGTAATTATTTTGTAATTATTATCATCTAATAGAGATTTAATAAAAATTTGAAGACATCAAAATCATAAAATTAATAAAATATCTAAAGTATGTTTAAAATGTAACTCCAACTTAAAACGACCATAACATTTGATTCACGTGTCTCTTTGTGCTCTACGACCTACCAAATATAATCCTTCAAAGATCTATACACCCTTGTTACTTATAATTACCCCTTAATCATGTGTTATAAGATCTAAAAAGACCCAAAAGGCCTCAAAAATAGAGTATTTTAGTCTGAGTATCCCATTTTTGGAATTTCACTCTCATTTAAGGGGGTCTATTACCCATTTTTAATGGGGGCCAAATTTATTCTGAGTAATTATATTCATATTGAACTTATGGTTTGGAATTTTATCATTTTTTAAAATTCAAAATTATTTATAATCAATTATATCACAATATATACATATTGTTTTATATATTCACACATAAAAATTTAATTTTATAAATAAATAATTAACCATATTTACTTAAAAAATAGATTTTTCAATATAGAAGCCATTTATAAATAAAAATTAATATCCATTTTATTTGAAATGGAAATATATGAATATTTATATTATAATATAGTGTGTGTGTGTCTATGTGTATTTTTGTGTGTTTGTATTAACAAACTGATTTATATTATCTACATATTCTATCATATGTATATAAACATTAATATATAATAATTGTAAATATATATAAATATGTATAATTTTACTTACATATACACATATATAACATATAAATGTATGTGTGTGTGTGTGAGTGTGTGTGTGTGTGTGTATGGTGTATATATGTATTTTATTATTTATTTATAAACACACAGGAAACATATTTTATAAATGTATTTATAACTAATCTTATATATATATATATATATATATATATTATGATATGAATAAATATATGGATCAAAATATATAACTAAATATATATAAATAAATAGATATAAATATTTATTAATATACGAAGGAATATATTAATATATAAATATAAATAATTATATATATATATATATATTAATATAAGAATAAATATTTAACTGTAACTATATATGTATATTAAATTATTTAGTTATATGTAAATACTTTTTAAAATTTATTTATATTATTATAATTATATAAAACTATATATATAATTAAATAATTTTAATATTTAAATAATTTTTTAAATGAAATATATATTTTTCATATTTATAATTTTATATAAATACCTTTCAAATATATTAATTTGTAATTGTAATTATATATATATATATATATATATATCAGTAATGAATATATATATATATATATTCATTAAAGATGTATATTTATTGTAATTTTTTTAAATGATAAATTTATTTATTATATTTATAATTATATATAACCACTTTTTATAAAATTATAATAAATATATTTATTATAGTTTTATGAATATGTATATTTATATAATAATTTACATATATATATACACACACAATTAAGTATATTTATCATTATAGAGAATATATATATATATATATATATTTATAAATATAATTATAAACAAATATATATTTATATTAAAATAAATATAAAATTATAAAAAAATTATCAATAATAATTATAATTTTATAAATACATATAATCATAGAAATATTTTTATAAATATATAAAAATATTTATACATATATACAAATATTTATAATTATAATTATAAATAATATATATACGTAAATAACTATAAAATTATAATAAATATATTTATTATATTTTTAATTATAATTATAAATAAATATCAATCTTAATTATAGTCTTATATATTATAAATTTATATATTTAATTAAATACTTATGAAATTAAAATTAATAAATTAATTATATACATTCATAAATATATATATTTATATTTATGTACTTATGAAAATAAAATAAATAAATATTATATATATTTTTTATAATTTCATTATTATTTAAATTAATGTATATATTTATTTTAATTTCATAAGTATATAAATATATATATATATATATATTAATGATAATAATTAAAATATATATTTGTAATAAATATATATTTATAATAAATTTATATTTATATCATAAGTATTTCATAATTAGTAAAATAAAATTATATTTATTTATAAATATTTATCAAATTAAAATAAATATTATATATATATTTAACTAAATAAATATATTTTTAAATATATATCAATTATTTATAATTAGAATTCAATGGGATATAGATATATTTAGACAAAGATTAAATTATAATAAATACATAATTATATATATTTATAAGATTATTAATATAATGTATATATTTGTTATAATTTATAATTCTTGAAATAATATATATATATATATCTCATTATCACTATAAATAGAAATATATTAATTATAACTATATATATATATATACATTTATAGTTAATAAATAATTATAAAATTATAATAAAAATATACAAATATTTATAATTACTATTCAAATAAATAAATATATATTTAACTAATTATAAAAATTCGATGAAGATATTAATTATATATAATTATAAATATAATAAATATATTTATTATAAATGTATAACTATATATATATATTTAAAATAGAAATATATTTATTCAAATTTAATTTATATATATATATATTATACATTTCATTTTATAAATATATATATAAATATGAATAATATATTATCATTGTTGTTTTATGACGGCTTTTTTAGTGTCGATAAAGACAAATCATTATCGGTGCTAAAAATGCATAGATAAAGGCATGTTTTTTAGCGCTTTCTATTTTAGCACGGATAAATCATACCTTTTTCATCTCTTTTTACATTGCACTGATAAATGGTTTTCCTACATTTATAAATAACCCCTTATAGTCTCCTCATTCGCTCACATACCTGATGCTCTCGTGGAAGATGAACCCTTCCACCAGCTCCACCTCCTCCCAGTCCTCTATTTCCTCCTCCACATCGTTCTATGCTACCGATGACTCCACCTTCTCCTCTATCACCATAAAAATCACATACGCCACTGACCACCATCTGTGGCGATCCCACCTCCATAACATACTCTTCTACAGAATCACACCTCTACTGCAAATCTGTTTTCTTCTACAAACCCACCTCTGCTGTGATCCCAACAACTTAGGTGATACCACTATGATTTTTTAAATTCTCCTAATCTCCATGCTTTCAGATCTATGGTTACAGTCTTTTAATTAGTTTTTTAGACATTGTTATCAAGTTATTGGATGTTACAATAATGATTTTTTTTATTTTTAGATGTTATATATTTTAAATATTTGATGTGATCCCATCATTTTTCTTATCTTATCAAGTCTCCAATTATGGTGAAATATTTTCCATGTTTCCATGTATGATAATATAGTGTTTGTCTCTAACCCATGGTAATCAAGAGAATGGTTCAAGCCTTTTAGTTTCACTATTATAATTACATTTTTTGTTTGACCCAGGTTGACCTGTTATAGTGATAAATATACCCAGCCATTTGAGGTTAATGATATATAGATATATATTTATTATAACCATTCAATTAATATTTACATAAGGACATAATGGTGTGTTTCTATCATTCAAACAAGTAGGATTATCTTTACTAATTCCTAAGGAGATAGAAATTGAAAATGAATTACAATAGTCCATGTAATTCTATTGTATGGGTTTCCAATCTAGGGATTTTTTAGGGTGAATAGGTATTTTATGGGAATTAAATAATACCAAGAATGTTTAGTATGTAATATATATTAAAAGTATAAAAATATAAAATCTCTATGAACTATATATTACTACATTGGATGCACTTTATTCAAATATTAATGGATTCAATCATGAACCTATTATGATGTATTTCATATGTACTAGGAGAGGTCAATGATCACATAGACTCATACTATTGAGGATGAGGATCCTAATACCTTTTAGGGGCTCCAACCACTCCATACTCACCTACAGTCATGTATAATTTGATTGAATTTATGATGTAAATACATGAGGGAGATAAAAATTTCACATATATTAAAACTGATGGATAGAATGTCTCATATCTATTTGAATTTTTTACCTTTAAACTCATTAATTATCACTTAATATAGACCCAAAATGGAAATTTAAGGTTCTATTAACATGAAATCTATGATTATATTTTGTAACTACTATTAAAACCACCATGTAGTGATGTATCTACTATATGCATTATTTTTATCGATGTGTGGAATTATATTTTTTGAGGGTGATTATTATGTTTATATTGGAGAGTTGGATATGAAAACCAGTTATAAAGGACCTATATTTCTATAGCTATGTAGAATCATAGAACATTTTTCTAGTGTAATTTTGGATGATAGAGAGAAACATAAGTTAGTATGTCCTACTATCATTAACATGTTCCAAGATGTATTTCCCAAGGTCATATGTATGCTACCACATAAGGGTTAGGTTGGGTTTATGATTTTTTCTTACTTGTTGTGTATCATATATCTATTTAACCATATAATAAAGTTCCTATAGATATATGAGATAATAATCCTCAATTTAAGGATTCTGAGTTGATGGGGTTCATATGAAATATTATTTCCCATTGGGATTCCATTATTTTTCCAATAAAAATTTGAATGGATCATAGATAATATTTTTGGACAATTAGATGTTATGATATGTGATAGAATTGATCTTATATCTAATTATACATTTTGATGGACTATTAGATCAACTCAGTGGTGCTAAAGTGTTCTCTAAGATCTATTTGATATCAAATTATCATTAGTTTATAGTGAGTAATTTCGATATACTTCATACAATATTTTGGAGTATGTATTTACTATACGGGTTTCCAGTAATGTCATTTAGTTTGAAAAAGAAAATGGTAATTTTAATGGATAAGATGAATTTGGTATTCTGTACTTATTTATAAATTTTTTTAGCAATATGCTTCATTAATTTGATCATGTATTTCTTATTGAGGGAGGAACATGCTCAGTATGTAGAGATTGTTTTGAGAAATCTTCGGGAGAATCAACTATATACCATGATCTCAATTTGAATTTTTTAGATTGATAATGTACACTTCATGAAGATAATTACATTAGTGGATAAATTATTTTTATAACATGAGATGTATGATGTTATAAATTATTTAGAGATTCAAAATAATGTTTTTGAGATTGAAGTAATTTTTTGAATTTCCAGTTATTACCCTGAGGGTCATCCTAGATACTTATTGATTGGATGTTATAAAATGTCCATAACCAAGAGTGTGGTATGGGTGCTTTACATAGATGTTCATGAGAAATTATTCTATGATATTAATGAGAGATTGATGAAACCACCAATCTTAACCATAAATTAGATGTGTCATGAGTATGTTTAATAATGTGATGTATCGAGAGTCGGGATTTGAAAAAAATCCAATCCAAGCTTGTCATGTGGTCACTTATGGGTCTAGACATTTAAGAAAAAATAAGAGAAACTTCCCAACTCCTTTCCAAGATTTGGAAATCATGGTTATTTGCATGAGGTGTTATTGTTATTATATTTTTGGTGAGATATTTGTATAATACACTAAAACAAGTGCATGAAATATATTTAATCATGAATTTAAATTAAACATTGATAGGAAAGAATGATTGTGTACCTAGATTACTTTATATCACCAAATTTATACCCTCAATAAGGGGATAATTTATTCAAATTTACCATTTTGGAAGGATCAATCTTAGGTAGTATGATATTAAATAATCAAGTGAAAGATGGTTTCACACATTGAAGAGTTGTGACTTTATGTTTAAAGGTATCATGTTCAGGTATCATTTATGTATTTATATATCACATATTAACTTCCTAGTTGTGACTTTATATTTAAAGGTGTCCTCATCCTTGGATTCTTCAGAGATTCGTCGATCCTTGATCAATCCAAGAAGGGTTTTTTCCTTCATCTCTCTTTACTGTGTATCATGTGGGGTGGATATGCAATTGTTTCTGTGGGGATGGAGGAATCCAACCCTTAATGAAGATAATAAAGGGACCTTTAAAGATTGAAGGGGGGTGTGCTCGGTTTTTATTGTACACTTTATCCCTGATTGTGTGTTGTGAATGGTACGAGCTTATGTCCATTTAAAATCATGGTAGTTGGGGGTCTTTTCATGCACACTAATAAACCTCAATTTTTTCTAGATATTCATGTGAGGGAATGACTGTTACTTGAAAATTACTTACTCATGTAAACTCGGCCGATTAAATGGATTCCCAATGAACAAAAATTATTGTGTGATCATCTCGGTTTACCAAACATAATGAAGAAACTCAATGAATGATGTACATAAGTCTGGAAACTTCCTTGCTCTGTCTTGGTGGTATTTCTATTTGTTCTGCTTCATGCTTATGGGGTGATATGGATGGGGATGGGATCCTTTGTTGTTGTATGGTTGTCAGTTGTGGATCTTAGTCCATGTGGGGATATATCTTGAGGCTTGGTTTGGTTTCAGTACATTGAGGGATCTCACAGATTCCTTTGTTGTAACATTACAAGAGGACTAGGTGTGAATGCTTAAAAGTGTTGTTTGGTTGTTTTTCCTTTCCACAACTTGTGGTTATTCTTGTTAGTTTCCCAGTAGAGCACAATTTACATAAATGGAATCACTTGAACATAAAACCAAGATTGGTTTCAATGGAAAATTGGTTCTAGGAATGATTTGTGACATGGTTGTGAGTGGTGTGACTTTTTATGAATGAACAATAATGAGGGTGTTTGTGCATAGGTTGGTTTTGGAACCCCTAGGTTGGGATGAGTTCTTGTTACCTATACATATAATTATAGTTCTTATGTTTCTTATTCTCACCCCACCCATGTTGAGAACATTGTGCCGAACACCCCCATTTCATGGGGGAGGATGTTTTTTCCAACACTTATATGAGTGGATGGTTATTAGCTCTTTTTCTTATCCCTTTCCCGAATATCACAAGACTCTTCGAGCAAGCTGTGATGGCCAAAGGTCCATTATAGCCCAATATTATTCATGCAGACTAGTTATGGTGGTTGGCCCAGGTGTGTGAAGGTAGGTTGTTTCCCATGTGTCTTCGGGATGAGGCTCAGGTGTCTTCGGGCATTGCAGTGGTAGTTCTGGAACAGGTGTTTATGGGCATGGTTACATGTGGTTGATATATCCCAGGTGTTTGCGAGCAGGATTTGTGGTGATGGCCCAGGTGTATGCGGGCAGGGTATGGAAGTGTGACTGTATTGATAATGGTGGGAGAGGTTCGATGTGTAGGATGTGTTCAATAACTAGTGGGAAAGTGGCGTGGGGTACCCAAACATCGATTTGTTATTACTATTACATTACATGACTTGCGTTATTTGGGGAGTGTGCCTTTTTGAGACTTGGGTGGGTAGTTTTCCTTGCTATGTGTTTCCATTATGTCCTTTCTCACGGGGCATTAGAATTCCTCCCCACATGTGCATGAGAGCTTTTGGTTTTCCCTACTGGGTATACATGTATGCTCACCCTACGTATATAAAACTGCTTTCAGGTTTCTAGGAGGACTTCAGGGATCGTGTAGGGTCGTACTAGTTCATATGTTGGGAAATTTTTTGTTGATGTTTTCTTTTCTTTGGTACATTCATTAGGGGTTTCCTTGTACTTTTTGTATCATTACATTTGGGACTTTCATTTGATAATGGTTTGTTTTTCCTTTACTTGTACATTCACCTTTGGTGTTGTTGTGAATTTCTATCTTATCTCCCGATCCTATTAAATAAAAATGGAAATTCTTCCATCTTATGTGTGATTCTATACCCTTGGTTCTATTCGCCACTCTGATACCTATTTAAGGAGGGTCTTAAGTGTCATTATCTCTACTTCATCTTGAAGAAGGAAGGGTCTGGAAACCTTCTGTCCCTTCTCTTATCTTGGTGAAGGTGGGTCGTGATAGAATGGTATGAAAGAGATTTTGAGATATAGGATAGAGTTTAGAGTTAGGCACAATGATGATTTCATGGGATGATAGGGAAACAATGTTGGACAATCTTTGTGCTTGAAATAGGCAAGGGAAGACTGACTAAGACATGGGATTTTAGGTCTCCCCATGATCTAATGCAAGGACTCTGAGCCTACCAAATGACAATGTGAAGCTACACTGATTTTAGGGTAGAGACCTTAAGAATGGTCCATGCATCATAATGACTTGTTTTCTTGTTTTTCTTTGGTATTTTTGGGATTTAAAATGAATAAGTAGTCTAATAAAATTTAAAAGTGATATTATACACTACTCGGGCTTAGGCATTCCTTGTTTACCTTGCAGCTATGGCACTCAGACAGCGCCCAAGGGTAGTGCTGGCGATTGAGACCCCAGAGGTTGATTTGGCTGATTGACAGAGGGATTACTGAGGGGAGGAGGATGATCAGTGGTAGAGGATGCTTCATGCCATTCAATGGAATACCCTAAGGATGTACATGGGAAGCATATCTAACGTGGAGATAGAGAGATAGCTAGAGGAGATGGTGAAATATTTCAGCTTGATCAGGGCTCCGACAAAGTACTGGGTTCCTCTAGCTATAAGCCAGATGCATGGAGCAGCTCGTCAGTGGTGGACGCTTTATCTTGGAGATAATAGGGAGGATGGTGTGACGTGCACTGAGTTCGAGAGGGAATTTTGGGTAGAATTCCTCTATTCCATGATGATGGATGAGAAGAAGGAGGAACTACTCTACCTCCAATAAGGTGGTATGTCAGTGAGGGAGTTGGGGATCAAGATAAATGATCTAATTCACTTTTCTTTGGACTTCTTTCCAGTTGAGGAGTCTCAGGCGAGACGTTTAGAGGAGGCACTCCGACCATCCCTTCAGTATGTGGTTACCCCCTTCACCCTAACAATGTACATGGATGTCCAGAAGGATGATTATGTGGTGGAAAGGATGCACACTGTGGTAGGTGTATCATGAGAGGGAATCTAGTTGGGCTCGTCGAAGGGGAAGGCCTTCAGCAGCAGGCCTCTAGCATTAGGGCACAATAGGTTTCGACCAGTAGGGAATATGTGTTAGCAGTTCCAGTTCTATTCTCCAGGTCCATGTCCTTTCCTTTCAAACTGAGGACTGAGATGCTTCATTTGTGGCAACTGCAGGCACCTTTAGAACCAGTGCCCGAACCTAGTGCAGTATAGTGGGAGCGGGCCAGTGTAGCACCCACCACAGTAGAAGCATAGACAAGGAGCTCCCACTCCTCCGAGGCCAGACATTACAGGAGGTGGCCGACCTCTAGGCGCTCTTCATGAACCTTGACTAGGGAGCGGTCAGGGAGGCGGACGACAGCCGAGGGGCAGGGGAGCTGGGCGTGGGCAGTTACACACAACGGAGGCTACAGTTCCAGTAGGGTTGGAAGTCGTTTGAGGTATGATCAGCTTGTTTAGTACTCTTGTCTATGCCTTTTTTGATATAGGAGCTTCACAATCCTTTGTTACACCCGGTCTGGCTCGTGCTCTAGGTTTAGACGCTGAGAGACTTCAAGTACCTATGGTGTTGAGTACACCAGTCGGAGGTCAGAGCGACTTGTTTTATGTTTTCCGAGGGTATAGCCTGATGATAGGGCCACATCAGTCAGTTAGGGATCTTTTACTGTTGCAGATACATCCATACGATTTCATCATAGGAATTGACTGGCCATTCTCTGTATGTGCCGTTATTGACAGCTTCCGAGGAAGGATCATGTTTTCATACTTAGACGGATGACGTGTGACTTTAATCATAGAGTGGGGTTACCAGGAAGAAAACCAATGAGTGGAGCCCCTCCATTCCTTGTTAGCTAAACTGTCAGTGGTGTCGGCGGATACAGAGATGGTGGAAGTCCCGAGGACCGTCAATGAGTTCATGGATGTCTTCCCTAAAGAGGTGGCAACTCTACCCCCTCGACATTATGTTAAGTCTGAGATAGAATTACAACCTGGTGCCCATCTGATTTCGATGTCTCCCTAACGGATGGTGCCTTATGAGTTGCAGGAGTTGCAGATTCAGATTGAAAATCTGATGAAGAAGGGTTTTGTTTTAACAAGTGTGTCACCATGGGGTGCACTATTCTTATTCACAAAGAAGGCAGATGGTGGTCTCATACTGTGTATAGACATCCAGATACCGAACCAGGTTACGGTCAAGAACGATTACCCTCTTCCGAGAGTTGACAAAATTTTTGACCAGCTAAAAGGGGCAGGGTGGTTTTCAAAGATCACCCTACAGTTAGGATATCACCAGTTTAGGGTGATTGAGGATTACATCTCGAAGACTGCCTTCAGGTGTAGATACATGCACATTGAGTTTGTGGTCATGTAGTTTGGCGTTACGAACACTCCAACTGTGTCCATGGGGATCATGAACTATGTTTTCCGGGAATACCTAGACTGGTTCATAGTTGTGTTTATTCTCGACATCCTGATCTACTTGAGATCAGAAGAGGATCACATTGAGTATCTATGAACGGTTATAGAGGTCCTCCAACAGCACCAACTCTAGGGTAAATTGTCCAAGTCCATGTTCTGGAAGCAAGAAGTGCACTTCCTTGGACACTTGGTGTCTGATCAGGGAATATCAGTGGACCCATTGAAGGTAAAGGTGGTTATTTTATGGTAAAAACCCATGAACGTGGTAGAATTTCATAGTTTCATAGGCCTGGAAGGTTACTATCGGAGGTTCATGCCAAACCTCTCTTGAGTAAAAGTACCATTGATAGCCTTGACCATTAAGGATCAGGCTTTCTTGGGGAATGGGCAGTCTGAGGCGGCCTTCAGCTATCTAAAGGGTAAGTTGGTTAGTGCCCTAGTGCTGAGGTTTCTAGAAGAAGGGGTAGCGTATGAGGTGTTCTATGATGCTTCAGGTCAAGGCCTTGGGTGTGTGCTGATGCGACAACAAGGGGTGATGTCTTAGGGTCTAGGAAATTATGTCCCCATGAGTGTAACTATTCCACCCATGATCTAGAGCATGTGGCAGTCGTGTTTACACTAAAGTTGTGGTAGCTTTACCTCATTGGGGAGTGCTTCATTGTCCTCACAAATCACATGGGCATTAAGTATATCTTCTCCCACCATGACCTGAATTTTCATCAACGAAGATGGGTGGATTTCCTCGAAGACTACAACTATGAAATCTCTTACAGCTCAGGAAATGGGAATGAGGTGGCTGATGCCTTGAGCAGGGAGTCGTAGAAGAATATGGTTCAAGAGTCGGTAGATTCTTGGAAGGAGATGGAGGATTTGGATGCCATACACCTCAATTCAAGGATGGATGGTGCTATAGGTTGCCTGTTTCAGATGACGGTGCAGTCTTCTCTGTCGCGACAGGTAGAGGAGTCTCAGTGAGGAGACTATGAGACTGAAGTGATGTGTGATCGGGTTAACCAAGGCGATGTTCCGAAATGGTGGTCGGAAGACAGTAAGAATCTAATGTTGTTTCATGGATAGTTGTTCATCATTGTGGGAATGCGCGAGAGAGTTATTGGAGAGTTCCACAAATCACCCCTAGCAGTGCACACGGGAGATTCCAAGATGTACTGAGGTTTGAAGAGTCAGTTTTGGTGGTATGGGGTGAAGCGGTCTATGGAAGAGTTCGTAGAAAAGTGCCTCATGTGTCAGCATGTGAAGGCTAAACACTGCATCCTAGGAGGTCTATTAAAACCATTAAATGTCCCCGAGTGGAAGTGGGACAACATCTCGATAGATTTTATCATGGTACTACCCAGATTTTAAGGGGTTGGCGATGCTATCTGGGTAGTGGTGGACCGACTGACGCAATCAGCTCACTTCCTATAAATCAAGGAGTCAGGTATGGTGGATGACATAACATAGAGGAATGTGGATCAGGTGGTGCAGTTGCACTGGGTTCCAAGGCCCATAGTCTCTGATCGGGATACCCGGTTAACCACACAGGTCTGGAAAGGACTGAAAAATGCTTTTGGCACCCAGCTATGCCACAACACTGTTTTCCAGTCCTAGACAGATGGGAAAACAGCACGCGCCATCCAGAAGATGGTGGATATGCTACAGGAATGTGTGTTAGACTTTGGGGGATCTTGGGTGCGACAATTTCCTCTGGTGGAGTTTTCCTACAATAATATATATCACTCTACCATTGGCATGGCTCCTTTCGAAGCTTTGTACAAGAGGTCGTGTCGCTCACACATGTGCTGGACAGAGGTCGGGGAGGCAGGTGTTCTTGGCCTAGAGGTGGTGCAAATCACGATAGAGAAGGCTCAACTTATATGGGAGAGGAAGAAGGCATCCCAGCACCGGATAAATTCATATGTCGATAATAGGAAGAGACCCATAGAGTTTGAGGTCGGGGACCGCGTGTTCCTGAAGGTCTCCCCTCAGTGTGGGAAACAGAGGTTCAGCAGAGGGATTAATCTTTCCCCCAGGTTCATCAGACCGTTCAATGTGATGTGGTGGGTTGGTGAAGTGGCTTATCAGCTAGCTCTACCACTGCCGCTACTGAGACTGAACGATGTCTTCCATGTGTATCATCTATGATAGTATCTACAAAGCGATTCACACATCCTTGACTAGGGAAAACTGGATATCGTGGCCGACGTAACATTTATAGAGGTACATGTGAGGACCGAGGATCATGATAAGAAGGTGCTCCATGGATGTACCATCCCTTTGGTTCACGTGTCATGGAGGCATGGTCGGCTCAAAGAGAATACCTGGGAGAGGGAGGCACATATGCGCACCAAGTACCTAGAGCTGTTTTGAGTTCTGTTTTGTTTTATTTTATAAACTTGTTCATGATGAAGTGTTTTTAACTTTTAACTATAAAATTTGTTGTTTTCCTTGATCTATGAATGTGTGTATAGAGTCTTGACTGTGGGGAGGGGAGGACCCGATCCCTAATCAAGACGCCATAAGGTGGATGCGATTAAAATCGTGTGGGTCAGTTAGTGCCGCCCAAAGCTGATAGTATTTTGACATGGAGAAAGAAATCTCCCTAATCCATATGACTGGACGGTTTGAACTTTGAATGTATGTGTGCTAACATGGGGGGGGGTGAGGAGCAGTAGTGTATCCATAGTCGTTCGAAAGATGGATGAGTTTTACTCCTAAGAGGAATCATTCTAGATGGTTGTTTGGACCCCCTTTTTCTTCTAGTATTGTTTCGATTCATGATGAAGGTAATAGTTTGAGAGGTATCTAATGTAACGGCTCAGACCCTCCTGGTCTATTAATTTTCCAAAACACGGTTCCATAAAATTGTCCCACCAAAACGGTGGCACCGGTCATAGTCTCACACTAAAACAGAGGCACCGTGAGGGTGACAACGTGACGGTGGAATCTTGATGGGGGAATCGTGTGGGAGGCACCGTGATGGAGGCATCATGTGGGTGACACTATTAAGGTGGCACCATGTCCTTACTGAGCCATCTTCATTATTTTTCCAATTCTCTACTTTTTCCGCTCCTGCAACATATCTTTTGACATAAAAATGATATAATACACCCCATTTCAAAGCCATTTAAATCCCATAAATAATATCTAAAATCCCCCAATTGTCGGGAGACATTAACTTACCAAAATTTGTGTCTTTTCCTTGGTGTCACACCCTTTTCCCATACTTTTAGTTCATCATCTATTGCGCAACTTAAGGGAAACCATTTAGACGCACCACTGTTATGGACTCCTATCTGATAAGAATTATAAAATTACAATTTATTCCATCATGTGTAGCCGCCCAACCGCATGGAAAACCACGATATGACTTTAAATCCATTCAAAATTATATATCCCATAACAACGGGATCTCATATTTATATCACGCTATAATTTATTCCTTCTTCTTCTTGGATGGTCTCATTTTTCCTTCCTTGTACGTTTGGAGTCCACCCCCTTCACAAGGCATGTGGTGCGCCTTTACTGGAGCGTCCCTACTCATCCTTGGAGTCCACGGAGTTCCCCCCTACAAGTCGTGCATCCCCAGTTGTTGGCATACAATGATAAAACGTTGATCCTTGATCAATCCAAGTAGGGGTTTTCTATCGTCTCTATTTACTATGTATCATGTGGGGTGGGTATTTTATTGTTTCTATGGGGATGGATGAAACAAAACATTAATAGAGATAATAAAGGGACCATTAAATAATGGAGGGGGTGTGCTCGATTTCTACTGTACTCTTTATCCTTGATTATGTTTTTTGAATTGTATTGGCTTATGTCCATTGAAAATCAAGGCCATTGGGGGTCTTTTCTTGGGAACTAAAGAACCTATGGTTTTCTGGATATTCATGTGATTTAATAACTATAACATGAAAATTAGTTACTCATGTAAACTCATCTGATTAAATGGATGCCCAATGTACAAAAATCCTTGTGTGATTATCCCGACTAACCAAACAGAAAGAGGAAACTCAATGAATTATGTACATGAGTCTGGAAACTTCCTTTCTCCGTCTTCGTAGAATGATTGTTTGTTCTTCTTGATGCTTATGGGGTTATATAAATGGGGATGGGATCCTAATTTTTTGTACGGTTGTTGGTTTTGGATCTGAAGTCATGTGGGGATTTATCTTGAGGCTTCATTTGGTTCCAGTACACCGAGGGATCTCACAGATACCTTTGTTGTAACTATATAAGAGTACCGGGTGTGAATTCTTAAAAGTGATGTTTGGTTGTTTTTATTTTCCACATCTTCTATTTATGCTAGTTAGTTTCATAGTAATGCATAATTTTCTTAAATGGAATCACTTGAACATGAAACCATGAAATGGATCAATGGGGAATTGGTTTTAGGAATGAGGTGTGACCTGTCTTTGAGTAGTGTGCCTTTTTTATGAATGAACAGTAACAATGGGGTTTGTGCTTAGGTTGGTTTTGGAACCCCTAGGTTAGGATGAGTGCTTGTTACCTATACATATAACTGTAGTTCTTATGTTTCTTATTCGCGCCCCACCCATGTTGAGAACATTGTGTCGAACACCCCCATTTCATGGGGGAGGGTGTTTTTCCCAAAACTCTTATGAGTGGCTGGTTATTAGCTCTTTTTCTGATCCATTTCCCGAATATCCCATGACTTTTTGGGTAGTCTATGATGGCATGAGGTCCATTATATCCAATGATTCTTTAGGCAGGGTAGTTATGGGGGTTGGCCTAGGTGTGTGTGTGCAGGGTGTTTCCCAAGTGTCTTCGGGATGAGGCCCGGGTGTCTTCAGGCGTGGCATTGGTTATTCTGGGCTAGGTGTTTACGAGTGTGGTTACGTGTGGTTGATATAGACTAGGTGTTTTCAGGCGGGATGTGTGGTGATGGCTGAGGTTTATGCATGCTGGGTATGGTAGTGGGACTGTAGTGAGAATGGAGGGGGAGGTTCGATGCGTAGGATGTCTTCAATAACCAGTGTGAAACTGGCGCGGGGTACCCCAAACGTCGATGTGTTATTACAATTACATTACTTGACTTGCGTTATTTGGGGAGTGCTCCTTGGTGAGGCTTGGGTGGGAAGTTTTCCTTGCTAGGGTTTTTCGCTATCTCTTTTCTCACAAGGCATTAGAATTCCTCCCAACATGTGCACGTGGGATTTTGATTTTCCCTACTGATTATACTTATATGCTCACCCTACGAATATAAAACTGCTTTCAGATTTCCAGGAGGACTTCAGGGATGATGCAGGATCATACTAGTTCGTACATTTGGATGGTTGTTTTTGTTGTTTTCTTTTCTTTGGTACTTTTTTTTGGGTTTTTCCTGTACTTTTATAGCATTACTTTTGGAACATGCATATGAGAATGGTTTTTTTGGCTTTACTTGTACTTCCACCTTTGGTGTTGTTGGGAATTGCTATCTTATCTCCCTATCCTATTAAATAAAAAGGGTAATGTCTTCCATCATATATGTGATTTTATACCCTTGGTGCTAGTCACCACTCTGGGACCTATTGAAGGCGGGTCTCGGGGGTCATTATCTCTCCTTCAACATGAAGACGGATTGTTTTGGAAACATTCTTTCCCTTATCTCATCTTGGTGAAGGTGTGTCATGAAAATTTTTATTTCATGTATCCTTTATAAATTGCCACTCATGGGATTTATGCCTTTGTGAAAATTCTCGAGTGGCTTTTTAAAAATGATTCAGGGATTTCATAATTTTTCCTAAAAAAATATGTGTGTTCAACATTAATACTATTTGTTTTAAATAGATTTAATTTGTTTTAGAAACTTGGAATAGAGTTAGGTTGCAGGATAAGGGTATTTCAACTCACCTGATTGACTTTCAAAAAGGGGTGTGAATGTTTTGAAATTGTATGTAATGTTGGTTCCATTTTAACAATTGTTGTGTGATGTTTTAAATGAAAACTTCTAAAATATATAGGGTTTTTACTCATTTTGAATTATTAAGATTTTTGGTACATGAATTTTCCTTGAATGATTTAAAAATGAAATTTTTTTTATGAAATAGTGTTTGGATCTTATTGGTTTATATTTAAAAGGGTGTGTTATTTTAAAAAGGAATATTTTGATTTTTTTAGTTTTTTAATGGGATTTAAACTATGATATATAAATATATTTCAATGGAAATATGTAATTTTGTTTTTTCATAATCATTTATGTTTATGTTTTTATAAAATAATGAAATCCATTAAATTATAAAGGTAATACTTGTAGATCAAAAATAAAAAAATGTAAGGGGTAAATTTATTTCAATAATTAGAATGATTATATGTTTCAATTCTAGTCTCAATTTTTTTGGGGTTATGTAGGAACTAAGATAGTGTAAAAAGAATTTCCATGATTTCATGGTAAAATTAATGTTCATGTAGTGTAATGTAAATAATTACTAATATAAGAAGGTTTATTATGATGGGAGTGTTATATTTGTACTTCTTTATGTGGATGAATTTATCTTATTTAGACCAATGAAGGATGGACTAGAAGAGGTGATGATTGATTAATCTAGAAGTTCCAGAATAAATGGACTGGGTTTTGGAAGGTGTGTATTGGGAGTATATATTGATGTAGATATAATGTATTTGAATTTTTTTATCATTGGTTAATTTTTATATCAATGTTTTATGTATTTATTTTGTTAAATAATAATATTACCGAATCATATAAGATGGTTATGATTAAATAATGGATGGATGTAAATCTTTGACAGAATAGTATAAATTGAGAGTGAAAGATTTCACCATGTTTGAAAATGATCATGCATATAACCCTTCTAAAATTTTTTGTCCAGGATTACATTGTTTTTAATAAAGAAAATTTTTTCTAGGGGAGTTAGAAGAACACTTGATCTGTCTTGAAATAAATCAATGTTATAAATGGTGGAATACTCATGGTGGAAATAGAATAAAACAAGTGTCTAGGATAATACTATGTTTTATAGATCATATGATTTGATTAAAAGTATGTAAAATGAAGAAGAAAATACAGAGGATGTTCTTACATATATGAATGATGATGATGATCATATTGATGAAATGACAAGTATAGTTCAAGATGAAATTCATGATTTCATAATGTTGTTTGAGATGAATAATAATTATAAAAAGAAAACATTGTATGGTGGTTTAACTAAATATAAATAATTTTCAGCCATACTGAAGCTGTATAATCTGAAAGCAGGAAATAAGATGGAGTGATGCCGATTTTATAGAACTTCTTGATCTCTTGAATGATATGCTCCTAGAAGATAATGTGCTCTCGATATGAACATATGATTCCAAATGAATGATACGCAGGATGGGTAAGATCTGTAAATGATTACATGCATATGTGAATGATTGTATACTATTTCATAAGGACAATTAATCACTTATATAATGACCAATGTGTGGTGCTTCTCAAATAAAAAAAGAAAAATCTGGTCTAATGAATGTATTATGCTACTTTTTAATCATTTTAAGGTTTTGCAAAACTATGTGGAAGTAAGGATACTCTATGTAAATTGATGTATAACATAGATACAATAAATAATGATGGTATTATATGTCACACGATAGACTCTCCTATGTGGAAGAGAATTGATCATGAGTATCCTGAACTTGGAAATTAGCCAAGAAACCTTCTCCTTATGTTATCTACTGATGCGGTGAATCCTTTTTATTTTCAAAGCACCAGTCACAATACATGGCTGGTTATGTGGGTAAATTATAAATTTACACCATGGTTGTGCAATAAACTAAAATACATCATGTTATCTATGCTTATATGAAGACTAAAATAACTAGTTAGTGATATTGATTTTTATTTGGATTCATTAATCAATAATTTAAAATTATTGTGGGATTCAGGTGTTACGTTGTATGATGATTACAATAATGAAATTTTCACATTTAGAGCCATGTTATATGGGATTATTAGTAACTTCAGTACATATGTAACGTTTTCAGGATATATCATTAAAGGATCTCATGATTTTCCCATATACAAAAAAGTTCACATTAAAGAATGTTGACACATTCATTGAAAATAGTTATTTTAGGAAATTATATATTTATACCCCAAAAACATAGGTACAGATCCTGGATGACATCATTTGATCAAAGATCAGAAGAATGTACAACACTATCTCCACTAACAGGTGCACAAATGATTGATAATGTAAAATATATGGAGCCTACTTTTGCTAAATTGTTTCGAAAAATCATAAGAAAAGTAGTTCAAAAAAGTTACTAGTTTTTTTGAATTAAAATATTTGAATTTTCCATACTTTTGAATTTTTATTGATTTTATGCATGTTGAAAAAAATATATGTGATAGTGTCATCAACATGTTGGTAAAGGCACCTAGAAAAACAAAGGATGGAATTAAGCCTAGGATAGACATGCTTGATCTAGGAATATGAAATGAGTTGGGGCTAGTGAAGGGTGAAAAATAATCTTTTCTTCCTACAACTGCATACACTCTTTCCGAGAAGGAGAGATATCAATTTTAAAACTTCTCTAATGATGTAAATATTATTGTGGAATATTCATCGAATATCATCAACATCATGTAAATTGAAGATTTATATTTTATGTTTTTGAAATTACATGACAACCTTGTTTTCGTATAATCTAATACAAATAGACTTCAATTACATCATTCAAAAAATTTCATGTCATATATTAAAAATGCTCAATTTCATTTTCAATGATATATAATGAAAATTTATATATTGAACAAAATTACCGACTATAAAAAGAGAAATTACTATCATATTATGTGAATTGGAAATATGGTTCTCACCAAAATTCATTGATATGATGGATAATTTGATGGTTCACATGGTGAGAGTGATTATACTATATGGTCTTGTACAATATATATGTATTTTGGCCATTGAATTGTATATTATGATTTTGAAATGGTATGTCAAAAATCAACGATATAAAGATGGCTGTATTGGGGAGTGATATATTATTGTGGAAGCGATTAAATTGTGTACTAAATACATGTATGGTGTAGAATGAATTAGTTTAATTAAATCTCAGTACACTAGGTGGATTTTAGGAGAATGAATTTTTGGAAAATATATTTTGAAGATCAATATTGCAGATCATAGGCAGGCACACATTTCAATTTTTCATAACAGTTTCGAGGATGCCCCATATACTAAAGCCCATAATGATATTATTAGGCATTTGAATCCATCACAGATTCAAGGATGGATATAAAATACACACAATCAACATTCTGTAAGATGGTTTCAGAAACCTATATTAATGGAGTCAAAAAATTGGATTCAATTTCAGAATGGTTTTGATGGCTAGTTAGAGAAAAACCCTGAATGGCATAAATGCGGTCAATTTTTATTTATTTTGGTTAATCCCAATTTTTAGAGTTGTAGTGGAACCCTTATGTGAATCTTATTCCTAAAGAATAAGTCCAATTCAAGATGAAATACATAACCTTAAATGCCCAAGACCTGACACAAATGAAACAACCTCTTCCCAAGAATTTTATGAAGGCACCAAGCACCCCACCTCACATGGCTGATCATAGACAATTATCACATGAAAACCTTCAGGATTCCTAGTCCCAATGGTAGTTTCCAAACCCTATTATTCTTCAAATATGGTTATCTCTACTCTGATGGTTGCTATTTTTTCTTTGAATCCTCATCTGGGCCTACTCAGATGTGGTCTTCTTGAGTTTCTTCTTGTTCTTTTCTATGGGTTGATTTCCCTGTTGCACAAAGGCCATTGGTGTATTGAAGGCCCTTACAACCAGAAGGCCCTATGGACAAATGTCCTTTTATGGTTCGAAGGCCCAGAGACCCATAGGCCCAAATATGTGTTTCGAAGACCCAAATAGGATGAATATTTTCAGCTGCTACAGTACTGGAAAGTACTTTCTACAATAATTGCAACATTTATGCTATAGTACCTAGAAATACACCCCCTGGGATTTGATTCTGGGTCTCTTGGGTGCCATGTATGGTTCTATACAAATCATGTGTAGGCTCATTGTCCTAGATGAAAGACCAGGTTTGTACGCATTATCTAATAAGGGTTCTGTAATTAATGGTTATATGTTCTATACAAATGAGAATGATGAAGACAATACAATAGAAAATAGTTGAGATACACACGTGGATGAAGTGATGAATGTTTCTGATATTATGGAATTAAATCCAATTTATGTGAATATTTCATACTTTTACATCATCAAACAAATATGGGAGTTGGATTATACAACATTCCAAGTACTGTTGTTTCAATGAAAGTGGGTTCACAATAAAATTGTTGTTAAAATAGATGCATTGGGATTCCTAAAAGTTAATTTTATTCAAGAAGGATACAAATAAGAACCATTAAAAATAGAATAATATGTCATAAAAGTATTTTATGTTACATATCCCACAAATTGAAAGCAGTCAATTATTATGTTCTTGACCAAATCCAATGAAGGGTTAGATGAAAATTCAACTGAGGATGAACCTTTCATTGATATGTCAGAATAATTTCATAGAAGTCCCAATATAGAAGATATTTTTTATTTTTTAGGATACCACAATGAAGTAATTTTGATCCTTGATAGAGGGTTAAAATCCATTAATACTTTAAAATTTTAAAAGAGAGTTAAATAATTAGGTAACATATATTTTGTAATATATATCTTATTACGTCATGTACATATCCCTTTAAAGATTCATTTATGTACTCTAATTAAATGAAAAACATATTCTAATGATAACGACATCTGCACGTAATGATACTTCCAATATCGAGGAACAACATGTCACTGAATCTGTTATTTCTCACAAGCATAGGTACAACCATTTTCATGTGATGGAACTCCCATTCCTTGGAAAAAATAGGATTCTCAACCTACTATTTCTCCAATTGTAGAGCTACAATGAATATCTACACATGCCTATACTATATATCTAGATGAACATATTGATGATTTTTATTCTATGGAAAAATATGGGATGATGGAACAAAGATGTAGAAAAAATAGAAGCATCATAGTTTGAAAGTGTTGGAAAAACATCATAAGGAGAAAGTAAAATGTATCAAATTATAGGTCGGATTGAATGTGTAGGTCCAACATGTTAATTCCAACAAGGCCATGATCAGTAGTTATATTGGATTCATCACTCGACAATGTGTGCTGATTGATGTATATTTGTGGAACCATGTCGTGACCAGGATTAATACAGTAATGCGGGGAGAGAATATGGTAAAATTAGAATATCATTTATTTATTTTACTATGAAATAAAATAATGAAACAATGACTTACTCCTCATCATCCTTTGCAGAGTTCATTTATAGTAGATAAATCCCACAAGAAATATGTATTAATGTTTTCTATAAGTATTCAAAAAGTATTTCACAGAATTCAATCAAGACATCATTTTAATGATCTTTATTGGAAAATAAACCCACACCCACCACTTATCTATACACACCTGATAACCTAAGAAGTGTGGGATGTGTTTATTATCCTTTATATAGATGTTTATTTTTAGGAACAATGTGGATAGTAAAAAATTGTTTGATGATATGTGTATTCATCACTTTGATTGGCCAATTTGAATTTATCTAAAATCAATTGAGTGGATGAAATATGGAATAAGTTGAAAAAAATCAAACCCCTACTCTAAAGGAATGACTGGGTATGAATTACTTGAAAAAAAGAATTGGTACGTTTTTTAAATCGTTCGTAATACATTAATGTGACGCAAAGAAACAACGTAATTATGTTCCTCTATGTATATGAACATTGATGACTCCAAATCCAAATCAGCATCCATCCCATTCCATGTTCTATGGAAGGATGCTCGTGTAAATAACAATTAGATACAAATAGTTAAAAATACATTAAAAGTGTGGAAAACATGTGGATGTATTACATAATAATAATTTTTTTAAATCACTGTTACATAAATTTGATCACTAATTTTCCAAAATTTACTATCCTATATAGTCAAAAAAAAATTAGAAACACCTATACCAAATGAACACATACTATCTGTGGCATTAAAGAGGCTAGAACAATATGTCTGGGTCAGAGGTGCGGGTTTCGGGGTGACACCCTGAACATATTTTCATGAAAAAATTAGAAGAGGATCAAAGAGAATTAATAAAACAGATAAGTGAAATGATATATACACTTTATAAATAATTTAAATGGAATATAGAAATGGTTAAAATGTTAATGGGGGAAGAAAATAAAAGAATAAACTCTTGAACATATAACGCATGGAGATCCCGCCCCACCCCCACCAACTATGAGGCTATAAAATCCCCTCAAAGAGATATCTTATCCAAGGTAATAAAAGTTGTAATAAATATTTCTCGGAAATTTGAATCATAAAGACACAAATAAAGTTCCTCTAATGATATTATATAGGCTGATAATAGTTGTGATTTATAACTAGTAAAACCCACCCATGTACTTTTAGAGAGGGTTATGGAGTTCAATATCCAAAACGACATGATACACAACATTCCACTTCCAAAATGTCATGTGCGAGTGTTGATCAGTGTATCCCATGATCCAAGTATAGAGATATCTATTACAATTCCATAGGAATATATTCATGCGGTAGAAAATGGTTTATGAAAATCCATCACATCTCCAATGGCCCTAAGGCCTTCATTTATAATGATTTTTGATAATCCACCATTCAAGGGGTGAGGTGGAACCCTTACAAGGCCCGTAGGTGTAGGTATTACATGGACTATTGGCCTTAGAGTAATTCATTGCCTGTAGGATTCAAACATTACATACAACCTATACTAACTACTTGAAACTACTCCTCCCCATCACCTTCATATTGAAATCTTCTCTCCACCTTCGCATAGCTATTCAGCTAGGATTTTTCCATGCACGAACAGTCTTATCCTAGTGGCAGGATCCATACCCTCTCATTCATGCAATCTGTTGAGCTTCTACTATGGTGAAAGATCCTTACTCATTCTCATTCTAATGCATGTTCCTTGTAGGTTGTATGGTTAGCATCTGTATGGTGACCTGAAGGCCTTGAGGTGGCCCGAAGGCCTTACTGACATGAAGGCATGGGTGGATCGAAGACCTTAAAGGACTCAGGGACCAAATTGGTGGCCTGAAGGCCCAAACAGGGGAATATTCCCTATTGATACAGTGCTAAACAGTGCCTTCTACATTTCCTGCTATAGTGCATGTTACAATACTACACAGTTCTCACTACAGTACTGCTACAGTCCAACTACAGTACTGCTATAGTTCCCAAGAATTATCCTCTACCTGGATTTGATCCCGGGTCGCCTGGATGCACGTAAAGAGTCCTCACCAACTGGGTTGAGGCTCATGTACAACATTCATCACATGGTCATCACATCTTGTAATGAAACATGTAGACAAAGAGGTATTCATTTCAAATTTACTTTTCAAGATAAAAAATTAACAATTATTTAAAAATGTCTAAACTAATGAATATTACTACAAATGGACAATGAGATGGGTATGATATGAAACATTCCTCTCAAATCCATCGAATGGATCGACCAACTAATCTATAAGATCCATATAAATCCCCATTATGCCACTGGTTCTATTTCTATGTTTACTATTATAGATGGATCATGTGGATAAAAATATAATAAAATAGTCATAATCACATAGTTTTTTTGATGAAAAATATGAATGGAGAGAAATATCAATACATAATTTATGTAGAGAGTGTATGTGAAATTATAGGCTATGATTGGCTTCGGGGGTCATTAGTATATATATAAATGAAGTATGCTTTCATGATTTGATTTTCCAAAAGATGATATACTGTAAAAATTATGAGTAAATACATTTCATACTTTATGTAGGTGTATATATGACAAAAATTTGAATGGATCTACACATGAAAGAAAATTTGGACAATATAGTCCTAACATCACCTCTACATATCAAATGAAAATAAATACCAATAAAAGGATGACATAGTTGATGGTCTGGCCATATATTTTCAAAGAAAACTTTCAGAAGGAAGACTCTCATTAATACCCAAAATGTAGGGGTAAAACACAACAATATAATTATATCACATAAATTTTCATTTTATTTAATTCGGATTTTTTTTTGTATTTTTAGGAAGCATTGGATAATCATTTTTGTAAATTTCGATACTCCAAATATTTATTTATAGGATTAAATACATGGATATCCAATAAACCATCCACTCTTGATGGAGTTTTTAAATTTTTTATACACTACATCCAAGGTTTAAAAACTAAAAAATATTTATATAATTTATACTATCATTTAATGTGGAATATATTATGATTGTTCAGCGCATCAATGTCATACTATGAGTGTCGAAAAGACTCATATTAAGAAGATGATATAGTTGTGCTCAGAAACTTATGGGTTGTATACCTAATGAAAGAATCCACAAAAATAGAAAGAATATGTAACATCTATAGATGAACTGGTTTGTTTCATAGTTATATTTATTTTACATCTTTTTAGCATTACTCATATAATAATTGAGTTCTTGTATATGTGGATACCATTTTTCGAGTCGAGGTAGTTTGTTCGAAACATATCATGCTTGTGAGAGAGTGGACTTGTAATGCCCCGACCCTAGTTACCCAAAGTCAGTTCATTATTTTAATAAATTGGCATGATTACAAATAATCAAGTCCCGAAGTACCGATCAGTTTAGCAATCTTGGAAAATAGATTACAGACATGAATGTTACATTACACTTTCTAACATTAAACACCATATGTATAATCCATGGATAACTCCATTATTCCATCTAGCATAACCCTGCATATCAAATATAATTCATTTAATAGAATCCTAGGAAAACAAAACCTAAGAAATGTGTGTGAAAAAATTCTCAATAAGGGTAAATAATTTAGTGGAAGATATAATCGTTTAAGGTAATATGTATAATAAAAACAAATATATTTTAAAAATAAAATGTTATCATAATATGGAAAAAATAAATCAAAAACCACCATATAAACATGAACATGGATATTATACTAGTTGAATAATCTTAAGTAATAACTAATATCATAATGAGGGAATTCCTAAAACAGGAAATCATTTCTACATAGTCAAGGCCTTGTGCCAATACTACAAATAAAATTTTTGTCAAGGCCTTGTTCCAAGACACTAGTTTTTCTCATGAGACCTACCGATGCATCGATGAGCTGTAAAGGGCTCCAACCATAAGTTACTATGTCTACTGCATTCCTTGTATGAAATGGTTGAAACATAACTTAAACATTCATAGTAAAACTAGAATATGAAATGTAAATACTTTAGTCATAAACAATAAACGTTATAAAAATAGAACATCCATAGTAAAATAAATAAGAACTCATTAAATACAGTATGGAAGATTGTATTATAATAAATCAACCTCTATTAAGAATAATATCTGGTAATGGATGATGATATAGTTGAAAATGATCCGTAAAACTCTTTGAGTGGAATACCACTTTTTGATGAAATCATTTAAAATTCCCAAAATTTATAAAGGATGAAATTTAAAATTTATTTTTGAATCCAAGTGTCCCATACCACATTGACACTTTTTAAAGGAATTGACATTTTAAAACATTCATGTCTATAGAAATAAATCTTTAAAACCATTTTGTAATCATTAACATTAATCAGATAGATTTAGAAGAATAAATATTTAAAACATTTAAAATGATGTTTAGTAAAAGAGTACATTAAAAAGAATATTTTTGAAAACTCTTTTATGAAACATGTACATAGATTATAAATATGTCCCAGTAAAAACATACTCATAAAAAATATCGGTTAATAATGAGATTGAGAAATTAACCATTACCTTGTACTTTCAATTAGTCGAGGGTATGTTTAACTTTGTGTATAATGACGATAGTATGTTATTAAGTTATACTATAACAATATTAATAATTATGATATAATAAATGATTCATTTATGAATTTATACTACCCATTAAATAATAAATTTCCTACTAAATTAACATTTTGGGTAATAACCGCTTTCTTTATCATACGTGTTTTAACTTGTTATTCTTGATATGTTCACATAGATCATCATTTAAATAAATAAAAAATAGAAAAAATTATTTATATATAATATATATTTATAACATAAATATTTATAAAAGATATAAATATGAAATGGAATACACTGTTTATTGAGGGTGTAGGTCGTATGTACAATTAAATGTTGTTTCTATTTTCATATGGTATTGATGGGAAGTAAGTGAATAAGATATATGTAAGTACATAATTATATATATCTCCAGTATAATTATTATGTCGTATATTAAATAATTATTAATAATATATATTTTTATAATCATCATTGGATGGTGAACGTGGAAATGAATCTCATCGCATCGTGGAGACGGTAAGTCGTACATACACACGAGCGACGATATCATTTTCTTGATGATTAAAAAATTGTGGAATTGGATAGTATATTAATTGTACGGAGCATTTGGGATTTTATTTTCATTATTTATATACATATTACTAATCCTTACATCCATCCAAATAACATAGTGTTGAATAATAAATTACACCACGGCGTAGAGACAACAAGTTGTACGTACGCACTCATAGTTACATTATCATTCATAAGATGGATAGAATAATGAATATGGTTGAAAATAGTTATAATTACATCATAGTATGTATATGTTAAGGGAGTTATTAGTATGAAATAAAAAATAAACATGAAAAAGAATATGGAATAAGAAAATAACTTTGAATGTGGTGATAAAAAAATTACTTTTTGTTAGGGTGTTTCTATTTGATTTGAAGAAAATGGCCACATAGGTTGGATTTGTGCTCATCAGATGGCCTCTATGATGAAGTGGGGGAAGTTGGGGGATATTTGGGTAGGGGTTGGCCGATCCAAATTTATTTGGAGGTGTGAATTGTAGATAAGGGGATGTTCCCTTTAATAAGAGTGGTGAGGGGCATCTTAGAAAAGACATGGATTAATATTTTTTATACCATCATATTCGGTTCCTAATGGCTTAAAATGATTTTATATTGAGCTATAGGTGGTTATCAGATGAAATAATATAAACCAATAGGTTTTAGACATGTTTAGGCTACCATATTAACCTTATATTTTCGATTTAACTCTTAGATAAATAGTCTAACATTTACTATGTCTCATTGTATTTTTTTTATTATATGGTTAGTAAAGGTATTATAAAATTCCTAAAGAACCCCAAGTGGATAATTAATGACATATATATAAATATATTAGACATTTTTCCGAACCTTATATTATTATGAACTATTATATAATTTAATAAAATAGTAGTTTTTTAAGCTCATTTATGTCAAATTTGACACTATTTAGTATTTTGGTTTTTTAAAAGTCATAAAATCTTTATTACATCGAAAAAAATACATTGAATAAACCCTAAGAAGTCATATTAGTCTATAAATTAGTGCATGTCATCAACAGCCTCAAGTTACATTTATTTTTATATTTATAATATCAATAAATTTAATAATTCATTATTAAGGTAATTATTGTGTCATCATTGTGAAATAAATAAATTTAATTATGCATTGTATAAAAATTGTAATTAAAATACCATGATGTAGAAAATACTTTTATCTTTATAAAGTATATTTATATTCAAATTTATATTCTGTATAACTCTATATTAAATATGGTTTAGTTATTAATCACTGAATTTAACACTTTTAACTCTTCTTTAAATAAAATTATAATAAATTTCCTAATCTAACCCATGTGGATCAAAAGGATTATTTTTTATTATTAAGGTTAATTTTGGTCTAAATACACTTATAAAAAATAATTAAGACATGTTTTAGGGTAATTATAATATCTTTTTTACCATTAATTAACATATTTATTTTAATTTGTGTTAAATTAAATTGAAAAGTTACTGTTCAAAAAAATTATTTTCATCCTATTAACCCAAATTTAACATAATGATGTAAACCATGTCTCCCAGATTTTTGAAATTTAATTCACCAAAGTGGTAATGTTTTGATTTATGAATATTTGCAAATGTCCCTAGATGTTGGTTAAAAGATGTTAAAAAATACTATAAAATTATATACATCAATTATTATTATAAAATGACCCCAATGAATTATATTTAACTAATATAGATACTATGTATCTATATTGACATTAAAATAAATTTAAATTTAATAATAATTGAAATAAAAGTTGGCTTTAAATAACTACGCGGTTTTTTTACTATTAATCAAAAATTGAAAGTTTTTAGAAAAATACCTAAAATTAAACCATAAGATAATTTTGATATTCCTAATAAAATTATGATATATATTTTACCAAATTAAAATAATATATATTTCATTAATAAATTTAAAATTATTTCTCATGGCCTATATGAAAAGAGGGTTTTCAAAAATTAAAAACAATCAAAATATTGACATGTGTTTATGTCAAATTTAAATGTGAAATTACTTATAATGACATACACTATATTAAATTATAAAAAAATAATATAATTTTAGTTACAAACCATTCAAATTAATAATTTAATACTATAAAGTATTTTGATAAAAATAGTTGTTTTCAATTAAAATTTAGTACTTTTCATGATTTATTAAAATATGAAAGTTATCAGAAATGTTCCAAAAATTTATCCAAATTAAATTTTTATGTCCCACTTCTAAAGAATAATTTAATTTCATTAAATTCAATATATTAAAGTTTCAAATATTTGTTTTAAAAAGGGTACTCCATTAAAAGGCGTTTAAATTTCATTTTGTAAAAAATACTTCTTTTATCTGAAAAAATGAATTTGTTTTTATATAATGCCCAATAAACACATAATATGTATTCTAAATTTCTATGGGGTATAAAAAATTAAAAATTCAGTTAATACTATTCATAACCACTTTTTAGATGTCCAGTTTGGTAATTTGTGGTGCGCTTGAACTTGGTGTTGTGTGTAGTGAATGTTTTTAAATTACTTGGAAGAGATAACATACTAGGAATTCTTGGGGTGTTATAGGCCACTCAATACGCAACTCATATTTCAACGAGAAGGTAATTCTTTTTTAAATATACTATTTTTTTCTCACAATATTATCTATTATCTACTACATTAACATAATATAAATTAAATGTTTGACAACACTACCAAAAAATGTCTTTTATAGACTTATTCTCCCTAACACAAGTTGTGTCTTTTTACGCAATTAAGTAAATTTTTCGTCATTTTATATACAATTTGGACGCTAATTTCCATATTATTTTTATCTAATACTAATTTAGTTTTTTATGCTATTTTTATGCTAATAAGATCATTAATATCTCACATATTTACACTTAATTAGAATCCATGATCCCCTTTATTATGTATTATATCCTTACGTTATTAATAATTGTCTTAGAAATTATATGTCTTAGAAGGTTTCTAGAAAATTATAACTTAATGAGACTCCTATGAACTAGTTATTTATGTTTCCATGTTCCCAAAATAATTAAACCTAAAAATTTTATGTATAAATCATTATGTTATGTATTAAATTTTATTATTCTATGGTGTGATATCTATGTATGAAATTTATGGTACAATATAGTTGGTATTAGAGAAATTGACCTACTGAAAACTAAGCAACAAAGAACAACTATTTGGTATAACTAAAAGATTCACTTTTTATTTAAAATTGACCTTAATTTTAGTAAAAATAACATGTGACATAATGAAAAATGGGAAAATAAATTATTATTGTTTTTATACTTGAGTAAAATGATCCATAAGTCATTTTTGCGGTGTAAGAATAATGCACACCTCAATATGATGTACAATGTGACCAGTATGAAATTAAGTGTGTATTTTATTATTAAATTGACATTAAATTCAGAAAAAATAACAAGTTACAAATGAAAAATCTAGAAAACACATTTTTATTGTTTTGAAACTTTTGGAAAATGATCCATGAACCATTTTTTGATGTCTTGGAATCATCAACATCCCAATCTGAGGCACGATGTGATGAGTATGACTGAAAGTGTCTTTTATTAGTTTAAAATTGACAGTTTAGTCTAAAACGTGTCTCTCACTGAGAATCAAGAATACCTGCTTCAATTATATTAAAAAATTTTAATTAATATTCATATGTCATTTCTGACGTGTTTGAAGCCTTCTCAAATTAATCCAACCCACGATGCAATTAGAACGACTCAAAATATGTGTTTTTACTTTGAAATAAATTTTTGTAAAAAACAAAACAAAAACAATGAAAACCATGAAATAAAATTCATATTTTATTCATACATTATTGAACCGATATATAATTTTTCTTTTATGTTTAGGAATCAACTTCACATCAATGTGATGTACGGTGTGGCCGGTATAACTCAAAGTGTCCCTTTTTATTCAAATTTGACATTAATTTATGTTAAAACAAAAATTTACATACTAAAAACCAATAAAACACATTCATATTGTTTTAATATTTTATTAAAAATATCCTTGTATTCTTTTTATGTTTATGAATCAATTGCACTGAAATATGATGCACGATGTGGCCAGTATGACTCCATGTGTGTCTTTTTATTTAAAATTAACATTAATTTAAGTAAAAATAAAAAGTGACATACTAAAAACCATGAAAACACGTTCATATTGTTTTTATATTTTATTTAAATGATCCATGAATCATTTTTGACATGTATAATTGAACCTCACCTCAATTGGACACACGATGTGACTGGTATGACTCCAAGCATGCCTTTTTATTTAAAATTGACATTAAATTATGTTAAAAGAACATGTCACATAGTAAATATAGTAAAAATGAATTAATATTTTTTTAATACATTAGTATAATGGTCCATTATTCATATCTGACTTGTAAGAATTGATCAAACCTCAATCAGACACACATTTTGACTGATATGACTGAAATGGTATGTTATCGATTTATAATTGGCATTTTAGTTCAAAACATGTCACTCACTGAAAACCAAGAAAACACACTATAATTTACATTATTAGATAGTAAATATATTAATAATTAATTTGTATCCTATATTATGTAGTATCACATCAAACAATAACATTATGCAATCAATATGATTCATAAAGTGCGTTTCTAGATTGAAATGACATTTTTGTACAAAAACATATGTGAAATACTAAAAACTGAGTAAAAATATTATTTTTTTATACTCTTGGAAAATGATATATAACTCATTTTTTACAAGTAAGAATCAGATGTGCCTCATTATAATGCATGGTGTGGCCGGTATAACCCAATGTGTCTCTTTTTATTTAAAATTGACTCTAATTTAAGTAAAAACAAAAAGTGAAATATCAAAAACTAACCAAATGCATTCCTATTGTTTTTATATTTATGTAAAATGAAACATAACTCATTTTTGACATGTAGGATTCAACCACACTAAAATTAGATGCAAAAGGTCACAAATACGACTCCAAGTGAATATTTTAATATAAAATTGACATTAATTTAAGTAAAAAAGAACAAATGACATTATGAAAACCAATATTTTTTTTGAATTCTTTGACTAATATTGGGAAATGATCGATGAGTCATTTTTGAAATATAATAATCATCCACACACCAATATGATACACAGTGTGGCCGGTATGACTACAAGTGTCTCCTTTTATTAAAAATTGACATCAATTTAAGTAAAAAACAACAACTGACATTCTAAAACCAAGAAAACATATTTCTTTTGTTTTTATAAATTATTGAAAAAATACATGAGTTATTTTTTATATGTAGTAGTAAACCTAACCATAATCTGATTCACAGTGAGAAATATATGACTAAAAGTGTATGTTATTAGTTTAAAATTAATATTTTATTTCAAAATGAGTCACTCACTGAAAATCAAGAAAACACATACTATTTTCCTTGATTATTTTGTAAAAAAAATTATAATTATTTTTTAACATCTATGAAGAAGTTTCACATAAATCCAATTAATGATGTGATGGGTATGACCCTAAATGAGTTTTTTATGATTGAAATAACATTTTAGTAAAAAAACACAACAAACTTACTAAAAAGAGATCAAATATATTCATATTTTGTTTATATTTTAATAAAATTAACTATTAGTCATTTTGGACATGTGAAAGTATGTTAAACCTCAATATGATGCACAATGTGATTGGTATAACTCACAATGTCTCATATTATTTTAAATTGACATTAATTTATATAAAAACCAAAAGTGATATACTGAAAAGAAAGAAAACACACTGTACTATTTTTGAACATTAGGAATATGATCCATGAGTCATTTTTTTACATTTAGGAGTAAACCACACCTCAATACGACACAAGGTGTGATCAATATGACTCAAAGTGTCTCTTTTTATTTAAAATTGGCATTAATTTTTGTAAAAACAACATGTGAAAAAATGAAAACATAAAAAATACATATGGATTATTTTTATATTTTAGGAAAATGATATATTAGTAATTTGTGACATTTAAGAATTAGATTTACCAAAATACGACAAATGGTGTGTCCGATATGACACAAAGTGTCTCTTTTTATTTTAAAATCGACATTAATTTAAGTAAAAACAATAAGTGTCATGCTGAGAACTGAGAAAATGCATTCATATCATTTGGATACTTTTGGAAAATGATCCATGAGACATTTTTTATGTGTAGGAGTCAACCTCAACTAAATCCGAAATATGTTGTGACTAGTGTGGCACAAAGATTAAAATTTACATTAATTTATGAAAGAACAATATGTGAAATACATAAAAATGAGAAAATTTATTCATATTATTTTGATATTTTGGAAAATGATCCATGAGTCATTTGTGTTGTTTATTAGTAAACTTTACCTTAATATGACACATAGTGTGATTAGTATGACAAAAAGTTTCTATTATTAGTTTAAAATTGGAATTTTTGTTCAAAAAAATGTCATTCAAAAACAACCATAAAAAAGTTATCTAATTATCATTATAATAAAAAAACCAATTCCAAAGTCAATTTTGATTTGTATGATGTATTCTAATGTCAATATTATACACTATGTAATAGGTATGACTCATAATGCATGTTTCTAGTTTTTTATGATATTTTAATATAAAAAACACAACTAACATACTGAAAACTGAGAAATCACATTTGGATTGTATTTATACATTAGAAAAAAGATATTTCAGTAATATTTTATTTGTATGAATTAGCCACACCTCAATACAACATATTGTGTGCCATGTATTACTCGAAATGTGTCATTATTTAACATTGCAATTAATTTTAATAAAATGACAAGTGAAATAATCAAAACTGAGAAAAAAGATTAGGATTCATTTGATATTTTAGGACAAAAAACCCTAACTAATTTGTGACATGCAGGAATCTACCCCCTCCACTCAATATGATGCATAGTGTGATCGATATAACTCCAAATGTTTCATTTTTAGTAAATATTGACATTTTAATAATATATTCTTTCATATTAATGTTTAATTAATTAACTTATAGATTTACTAACAAAATATTAATTTTCTTATTTATGAGGAATCTTTTTCTTGGGGTGAGATGATTTGTTTAGCAACTAATTCCCTGGGAAGGCATTTTTTGAGAGGAGATCACGAACGTCATAAGATGAAACATTAATGTTTTAGAATGATTTTTGGATAATTATAAATGTAATGATATAAATTTTTTTTTTGGAAAGGTACATATTAATGATTTTTATATATAACATGGCTGAACATTTTATTATTCATGATGTTAATTAAATTTATATAGAATTGTTTAAAATTATAAGTTGTATATAGAATTTGAAGTTGAATGTTTTTTTATTATTGGAGTGCTGTGATATTAACAACCCATTATAGTCGAAATGAAATTTATAAAAAATATTTAAATAACTGATAAAGGGGACCCCCGTTATCATCTATGAAATTAACATTGCTTTTTTAGTGCTGTTAAAAGCTGATTTGTGTACTATTAAAGGGTATATGTGTAGCACTATCATATTATATTTATAATTTTACCAGTTTTTGTCATTTCATCAATTTATTTTATGATTGTACTTAAGAATCATTTTATGATTTCCATATTCAGAAGTGTATCCATATTCTATTATGTAGGGGTAGTGTAACTTCCTAGTGAGGAACGCGAACACAAATAAAGAGGAAAATCTAAAAAACACGCGAGTATAGCATTATTTCGAAATAGTTTTCTATGTCCATTGGAGAAGGGGATCATTATATTATTTCTCTCTCAAAATCATCACTAAAGGAACACAAAGATACAAAATTAAAAAAAATTGTAAATGAAACTATTTTATATATCAAATATTTTAACCAGTATAAGGGTAGGTTTAGGGTGGTTCATCGAACCATCAAAGACATCCACACTGTCGGCTACATCCATAGTGATTGATGGGTTTGTATCTAACTAAATTATAAACTCTCATAGAAAGAAGCCTCCCATGGAACATATCCTCCATTGATTTCTACCTTAATTGAGAGCCCCCCACAAATAGCCTTCCATGACCATTTTGGGATTGACAGTAGCCCAAAACTATCCATGCATGATTCTAGCTTCTATTTTGTTAGAACCATCATCATAATATCTTCCTTGTTATCATTGGTGTGGATTTTATTAAATTACATAAATCCTTCTTCCAACATATTTCCAAACCAGTGTAATATTATATGAATGTGTTTATACCTATAATAAAATTATAGGTTCTTTACTAAGATGAATAGAACTCTGACTATCGCAATAGATAATATAATTATCCTGACACTATCTCAGCTCCTATAAAATCTTCTTCATCCATTACATCTCTTTGTAACCCTTTGTGACTACAATATGCAATTCTTCTAATGTGGATATGGAAACAAAATTTTAATGTTGTGATTTCCATGAGACTATTCCCCCAAAAAATGATATCAGGTACCCAAATATGGTTTTCATAGTATCTGAATCTCCATCCATATATATATATCTATATCCTTCTAAAACATATTTATCACATCCAAAACATAAAAAATTACATGATTTACCTTAATGAAAAAAATTAAAGTAGACAACTATCCAATTATCCATTCCTATATTTTACTTGAATCTTATCGAAATTCCCACAATGTGAGTAATATGTTATTAGGTTTTCACAATGACATACTGAAGGCTACTGACTACTGTCTGATAAGGATCGTTTTCATCTCTTCTTTCTCCTCCCCAGTTTATGGAATCTTACTTGTCATGACCCAAAAATGACTCCCAAGTGTAGTGGTAATTTGTTTCAACATTACTATGTTGAAACTTTTATGAACATTCTCAATATATCACTTTTGATATGTACATATCTTATGATTCCTTATATTATGAGGATTATCTCATTAAGAATCCTAGTAGTGTCCCCCAAGTCCTATATTTAAAAATACTTCTTCAACTCATTCATCATCCTTTAAATGAAGGGGATATCTTTGAAAATAATCAGGAAAATTCATCAATATAATACAATAAGATAATGAAAACACCATAATAAAACTATTTTATGAAAAAACATCGATTATCAATCATCCCCGTGTACTCATTTTTTTACATGAATGAGTTATATTTCATATATTTGTTGTACCCCTCTCTCTTGGATTTTAATGAACACAATCACTCTCATCGTGTTCTAACTTGTTTTCAAGTGTTTTGATGTTAGGAAAAAGGTTGCCCAGGAGTTGGCCCAAGAGGTCTGATCATGGACTCTCTGAGTCCACCGGCCAACCGGTATGGGCACCAGCCAACCGGTTCTTTCCCACTGGCCAGCCGGAGGACCCAGGCAGTAGGCTTGCCCACTGCCTGGTGCAACTGGCCAACCGGTGGATGACCACCGGCCAGCCGGTGGAACCTAGACAGCAAGCCTGCTCTGTCTGGACCACCGGCCAGCCGGGAGCTTAGCACCGGCCAGCCGGTGTGCCCAGTCAAACTAGCCGTTGGTCTTTGAACAGACTTGTTCTTTTGACCCCCAACGGCTACGGAAGCCCTCCAACGGCCATATTGAAGTGTTTATGGGTATTTCTCCTATAAATAAGAAACCCTGGATGCCGGGAAAACAACCGAATTATATTTTGATGTCTTGATGCTCTAACGACAAATCTCCATGGCCTCTTGTGATCCATTGCCATCCTTGAAGCTTGAGCTCCCTCTCCATCAGCTGCTCTCACACTTTTGGCGCTCAAGGCTTCCGTGTGTTTGTATTATTTTATTTGTTTAGTTCTTCATTGGGTTTGGATTAAAACAAACCTCTCATTTCCATTCTTTCTTTCAATTGGGTTTCCTTCTACAACCATAATAAAAAAGAAAGCTGTACGAAGGTGTTCTAGCCTACCTTAAAACGGCTAGTGGGGTTCATGCTACAACCATTAAAAAGCATGCTGACATATTAATCTCTCAACGGTTCTTGTTGAGAGCGGAGACGTAGGCTTGGGAATTAAGCCGAACTTCGTTATCAAATTGTGTCTTGCCTTTTTTATTTCCGCTGCATTGATAATTGTTTTAAATTGTTAATTATTTTTTGAAAAGGAAATTCACCCCGCCTCTTTCCATCCTCTACGACCCAACATTTGGTATCAGAGGGTGCGTTTTTGTAATACCTTAACCGGTTACAAACTTAAGATCCTTAGTGATGGCTAATTCCTCGCATGCTCCCAAAGGGTATTCTATGACTCGGGCTCCATTCTTTGATGGAACCGATTACACTTATTGGAAAACTCGCATGATTACTTTTCTTAGAAGCATTGGTTATCCTCTCTATAGGATTGTAATGCAAGGCTATACTTTATCTAACAGGGATGAGTCCAAATGGACCCCCGAAGACATTTCCAATTTTGAGCTTGATGGCAAAGCCATGAATTCTCTTCATTGTGGGCTAGACCGTAATGAATTCAACCATGTTTCTACTTGCTCCTCTTCTTATGAAATTTGGAAACTTTTAGAAGTAACCCATGAGGGAACTAACAAAGTCAAAGACACTATATTAGACATGTATCGCCATGATTTTGAAAGTTTCACCATGCACCCACACGAATCAATTACTGAAATGTTTACTCGTTTTACGGACGTTTGCAATGGAAGCAAATCTCTTGGTGAGGATGTTTCTGCAGAAATGATGGTCAAGAAGATTCTGTGGGTCCTACCAAGCTCATGGGCACCAAAGGTGACCACAATTCAAGAAGCAAAAGATGTCAAGAAAATGCCAGTTGAAGAGCTCATTGGATCACTCATGACCTACGAGATCACCATGAAGAGGAAAGCCGATAAAGAAGGTAAAACCTTCAAGGAGAAAAAGAACACTGCTTTCAAAGCAATGGAAGAAAGGTCCTCCGCTGATAGCGAATCCGAGATTGCTCATCTAGCAAGAAAAATGAGCAAATTCATGAAGAAAAAGAAGAACTTTCGAAGGGCACGAAAGGAAGATCCCAAAGCGGAGAATGAAGTTACATGCTTTGAATGTGGAAAGAAAGGCCACATCAAACCGGAGTGCTCCATTTTCAAGAAAAGGGTAAAAGAAAAGAAAAACAAGAAGGCTTTCAAAGAATCCACATGGAGTGCAAGTGATGACTCCATGTCTTTAAGCGACTCAAGCGATGAAGGTGAACAATGCCTAATGGCATTTGATGAGGTATCTTCTTCCGACTCCTCTTCCTCATCTTCCTCTTTCAATAATGACATGTCCTTTGAAGATCTCCAAAATGTGAGAGATCAATTAGAGGAAGGTTTTCACGAACATACCTCTAAATTTCTGTCTTTGAAAAAGAAAAAGAAAATTCTCATTTCTGAAAAAGAACAACTTCTCAAAAAGAATGAGGAACTTACCCTTAAGATCAAAGATATTCCAAATGTTGATTCTTTGAATTCAACCATTAAAGATATAAGGGAGTCTCTTGCCAAGTTCACCCAAGGTGAACAAAATTTGACCAAATTACTAGGTTCTCAGCGTTCGGCTAGAACAAAACATGGACTTGGCTTTAAAAAACAAGCGACTTCTTCTAGAGCACCCACTACTTCTGTAAGGGGGAGCTCTCAATATAAATTTTGTAATTATTGTAAAAAGACCAGGAACATAATTTATGAATTTGATTGTAAAAATTCAAGGTATGGAAGCCCCAAAACCATTACCTACTCGGATGAGTATTTTAGATGGAAACCCTCTAGAAAAATATGGGTTCAAAAGTCTCTTTTAGCTAATCTTTCCGGACCCAAACTTATATGGGTACCAAAATATATTCTTTCTTGATTTTGTAGGATAAACGCCAAAGAAGTAGGACTTTGAAAGGCTCATGGTATCTCGACAGTGGATGCTCGAGGCACATGTGTGGCGATCCCTCCGAGTTCAACTCCCTTGAAGAATTCGATAGAGGATACGTCACCTTCGGTGACAATTCAAAAAGCAAGATCGTCGGAATAGGTACCATTGGATTTGGTAGCACCTATTTAATTAAAGATGTTTTATTTGTTAAAGGTTTAAAACATAAAATATTTAGCATTAGTCAACTTTGTGATAGTGGTTTTTTGGTGAATTTTCAAAATGATTTATGCAATGTGTTTGATTTTTAAAACAAATTGATATTTTCTGCTTCCTGTTTTCAAAATGTTTACATTATTGATTTAAAGTCTTTAGCTGGCCAAAATGTTAAAATTTTAAGTGCTCTTGACAATGAGTCTTTGGTTTGGCATAGAAGGATGGGGCATTGTAGCTCTCATTCACTTCCAAAGCTTAATAAGAACAAGCTCATCCGTGACCTTCCTAAACTTACGTTTAAGAAAGATTTGATTTGTGAGCCATGCCAACTTGGCAAGCAACAGAAGTCTTCTTTCAAATCTAAGAAGGAAGTGTCAACTTCAAAATCTCTTGATCTCCTACATCTTGATCTTTTTGTTCCTACCCCGGTAGCAAGTCTAGGTGGAAAATTCTATACCTTTTTCCTAGTAGATGACTTTTCTCGTTTCACTTGGGTTTTCTTTTTAGCACAAAAAAATGATGCTTGTAAAACCTTTTTGAAATTCTCTAGGAAAGTAGAAAACGAAAAAGGATATAAAATTATATCGCTCCGTAGTGACCATGGAGGTGAATTCGAGAACAAAGAATTCGATGAATTGTGTTCCTCTCAAGGATAAAATCACACCTTCTCTTCCCCTAGGACTCCACAAAAAAATGGAGTGGTTGAAAGAGAAACCGAACTCTCCAAGAAATTGCTCGAACCCTCCTTAGTGAATTCAACCTCCATCAATTTTTCTGGGCCGAGGCAGTTAACACTGCTTGTTATACTATCAATAGAGTCCTTGTAAGACCCCTTCTTAAGAAAACCCCCTATGAACTTTGGAAAGGCAAATTGCCCAAAGTTGGTTATTTTAAAGTGTTTGGTTGTAAATGATTTATCCTTAACACAAAAAATAACCTAGGGAAATTTGATGTCAAATCCGATGAAGGTATTTTTCTTGGGTACTCCAACTCAAGAAAAGCCTATCGTGTCTTCAACAAACGTTCAAAAACCATCGAAGAATCATCTCATGTCAAGTTTTATGAAAATCTTCCAAAACCCCATTCGGTCATTGAAGATGTTGAAGATAAGCTTGATAAACGTGAATTAAATGATTCCTCTTCTCCTCTCAAGGAGGATGATGATCATGAACCTTCTTCACCTTCTTTTCCTTCCACCTTGCCTAAGGTTTGGAAACCTTCTAGAGGCCATCCATTAGAAAATGTTATATGTGATCTTCAAGCCGATACTCAAACTAGAAGATCAATCCTCAACGAGGTTGAACATCAAGACTTCATTTCTCATCTAGAGCCTCAAACCATTAATGATGCCATTAATGATGAGAATTGGGTTCTTGCAATTCAAGATGAACTAAATCAATTTTCTAGAAATGATGTTTGGACTCTTGTTGAAAGACCTATTGATCATCCAATTATTGGCACTAAATGGGTTTTTAGGAACAACCTTGATGATCAAAGAAAATATAACCCGGAACAATGCTCACCTAGTAGCTAAGGGCTATAATCAAGAAGAAGGAATTGATTATGGTGAAACCTTTGCTCCCGTTGCTAGATTGGAATCCATTAGGATCTTGTTGGCTTTCGCCGCCCACTTAAATTTTAAACTTTTTCAAATGGATGTTAAAAGCCCCCTTTTAAATGGTTTTATTTCAGAAAAAATATTTGTTGAACAACCTCCCGGTTTTGAAGATCCAAAATTTCCAAATGATGTTTTTAAATTAACCAAGGCTCTATATGGGTTAAATCAAGCCCCTCGGGCTTGGTATGAGTGGTTAACAAAATTCCTTTTAGAAAATGATTTTAAAATGGGTCAAGCTGATTGTACCCTCTTTTTAAAACACACTTCAAAAGATCTTTTAATCGTCCAAATCTACGTCGATGACGTTATCTTTGGTTCTACCAGAGAATCTCTTTGTACTGATTTTTTAGATTTAATGAGAAAATAATTTGAAATGAGCTTTATGGGGGAATTGAAATTTTTTCTCGGTTTTCAAATCATTCAAAATTCAAAAGGTATTTTTCTAAGCCAAGGAAAATACACAAACGAGCTCTTAAGTCGTTTTGGTATGGATCAAGTAAAGGAAATTAGTACCCCCATGAGTAATTCCTGTAAGATTAAGTTAGATGAAGTCGGGAAACCGGTTGATAACAAGCTTTATAGGAGTATGATCGGGAGTCTACTTTACCTAACTGCGACCCGTCCTGACATCATGTTCAGTGTTTGCCTTTGTGCTCGTTTTCAAGCCAATCCCAAAGAATCTCATTTTAAATCGGTCAAAAGGATTTTTAGGTATTTAAGAGGATCCAAAAACATTGGTGTGTTTTATCCTTCTAATACTTCTTTCGAACTTTCTTCATATTCGGATGATGATTTTGGCGGATGTCAATTAGATCGAAAGAGTACTAGTGGAACCTGTCATCTTCTAGGAAAGTCCCTTGTATCGTGGAGTAGAAAGAAGCAAAATTGTGTTCCTCTTTCTACTGCCGAGGCCGAGTACGCAGCCGCTGGGAATTGTTGTGCCCAAATTATTTGGATGCAGCACACTCTCTTGGATTATGGCCTTTCCTACGATCATGTCCCTATTCGGTGTGACAACACTAGTGCCATTAGTATTTCTAATAATCCAATACAACACTCTAGAACAAAGCATATACACTTAAGGCATAATTTCCTTCGTGACCATTTTCAAGAAGGGGATATCACTTTGGACTTCATTTCTACTGATTTCCAATTAGCTGATATTTTTACCAAACTGCTCTAGGTTGAACGTTTTGATTTTATTAAGGGGGAGTTAGGAATGATTCGTCAATGAGCACTATTAAATATTTAACTCTTTTTTTAATTCACTTTTTTTTGTTGTTTATCTAATTTATTCTAATTTTTTTTCTTTTTCCCTCCTATTTTGATAATCCCAAAGTGGGAGATATTTCTCTGTTTACTAGTTTCATATTTCAATTGATTAATGTGGTCTTTTTAAAAGTTCAATTTTTTTTAAAACTGGTAACTTATTGATTTTGTTCATTTTAAAAAAATGACCTATGGTTACAATTTCAAAATGACTCATTCTCTTTAGATTAAGATCGTTTTCAATACATGGTACATCTCTTCAATTTATTTATTTTTTTGAAATGATCTCTAATATATTTTCATGTCCAAAATTGTTTATTTAAGTTTTCAATTGGCATATCCTTTTTAAAGCTTTCTCTTTTGTGATTGTGATCATCAAAATAGGGGGAGATTGTTGTACCCCTCTCTCTTGGATTTTAATGATCATAATCACTCCTATCGTGTTCTAACTTGTTTTCAAATGTTTTGATGTTAGGAAAAAGGTTTCCCAGGAGTTGGCCCAAGAGGGCTGATCGTGGACTCTCTGAGTCCACCGGCCAACCGGTGGATTCCCACCGGCCCGCCGGTGGTCTCTGGCAGAAGCATTGCTTTCTGCCAGAGCCACCGGTCTGCCGGTGTTAGCGCACCGGCTAGCCGGTATGGGCACCGGCCAACCGGTTCTTGCCCACTGGCCAACCGGAGGACCCAGGCACTAGGCTTTCCCACTGCCTGGTGCCACCGGCCAACCGGTGGATGACCACCGGCCAGCCGGTGGAACCCAGACAGAAAGCCTGCTCTGTCTGGACCACTGGCCAGCCGGGAACTCAGCACCGGCCAGCCGATATGCCCAGTCAAACTAGCCATTGGGCTTTGACCAGACTTGTACTTTTGACCCCCAATGGCTCCGGAAGCCCTCCAACGTCCATATTGAAGATTTTATGGGTATTTATGCTATAAATAAGAAACCATGGATGTCGGGAACACAACCAAATTATATTTTGATGTATTGATGCTCTAACGACAAATCTCCAAGGCCTCTTGTGATCCATTGCCATCCTTGAAGCTTGAGCTCCCTCTCCATCAGCTGCTCTCACACTTTTGGCACTCAAGGCTTTCGTGTGTTTGTATTATTTTATTTGTTTAGTTCTTCATTGGGTTTGGATTAAAACAAACCTCTCATTTCCATTCTTTCTTTCAATTGGGTTTCTTGCTACAACCATAATAAAAAAGCATGTTGTACGAAGGTGTTCTAGCCAACCTTAAAACGGCTAGTGGGTTTCTTGCTACAACCATTAAAAAGCAAGCTGACGTATTAATCTCTCAACGGTTCTTGTTGAGAGCGGAGATGTAGGCTTGGGAATTAAGCTGATCTTCGTTATCAAATTGTGTCTTGCCTTTTTTATTTCCGCTGCATTGATAATTGTTTTAAATTGTTAATTATTTTTTGAAAAGGCAATTCACCCCCCCCCCCCTCTTGCCATCCTCTACGACCCAACAATATTTTTTCCTCAGTGTCTATTTCATCTGATATTAACATTTTGATAATTTTGTATCCAATATTTTATTTAACATTCTCACTAAAGATATCTAGATAGTCCAGGTAGATTTAATCAACTAGATCACCATGTTCGAACAATGTCTCTACACCCAATTATTTATCCTCCATGGTAAGACTATCCAGATATCCAAGAAAAATTCATGTAGAATACATTTTTAAAATAGGAAAAAACATTCATTAAATTAAATACATTTTTTCTAACAGATTTCTTATTACAACAATTTTGTACTGTTATTGTGGTTTTGAGCTTCCATTTTCTCTGTTGATCATGTGCACTAACTTGTTCTTGAGTTCCTTCATTCTTTATGGTTTCTCTACTAAATCAAATGTTGTATTTTTATATACAGATATCATCTCCTATTTCATAGCTTTATTTCATTCCATATTTCAATGAATCATGATTTCATTATCATAACTATTGGGATTTTACACTTTAGCAAGCATCACATACTCATGTGGTGAGTGTCTATGATTCGATCTTCATTCTCTAGTGGATCTCCTCAATTAATATTTTAGGGGAATCTATTTATGGATATAATATCATGTAGACATATTAGCTGATGTAGACATCTTACTTGGTAGTGATGTGTCAATAGTGTCACATGTCACTCTCATAAAAGTTAGAACTGATGCTTGTGAGTCTAATTCCATATTTACTGGAATTTCCTCATATTGATGATTCACATCATCTTTCCGCCACTCAAAATTTTGAATTATATGAATCTCAATAAACACCACATATTTACTTCTAATGATCCTCCTTATACTATGATCCTAGAGTTAGTATCCAGATTCCTCATAGTGTATCCCAAAAAAATACATTGCATTCCAATTCCATCAACCATATCCCACATATCTTTTAGGACGTGAATAAATGACCTGTAGAAAAATTCTATTATAAGTTTATATGAAACATATTTTCCAATTAAGAACATTTTATAAATTTCATAGTTTATTTGAACTTGTGTATAATGGTTGATATGATTAATTGCAGTCCTCATTTTGTCCCCAAAAAAGTTGTTTGTTGCTATTCATTTGAGGGCATACATCTATCGTTGTCGCAAATTGTTCAGTTCATCCTCTCGTCAACACCATTTTTCTAAGGCATCTTAGGTACTAATTTTTCTATCATGATGCCAAAACTCCTAAAATACTCCTCCAATGGACTATGTAAGTCACTTCCATTTTCTTCTCTCACAAACTTTAACTATTTTCCCGTTTCTCTTTCAACCTTCACATGAAAATAATTGAAAAACTCACCCACTTGGTCTTTTATTTTCAAATAAAACACTAAAATTTTAGAGAATGATCATATATGATGGGAAATAAATAAATAAAACCTCTCATAGAATTAGTTATTATCATGGAAAGATCAATTTTAATCTAATATAATTTATTTATCGATGACAACTAACCATGAAATGATACTCTGTATTGTTTTCCCAGGATGTAATCAACATCTGTATCTAAATGTGGACCTTTTAATCGTAGAAGGTGATCCTTTTGATAGATACTTATGATTTCTTGTCTCACACACGGGACCAATATTTATGTGTCAAACATCTATAGGTACATATTTTTATGATACATTGACTTCTCATCCACATGTTCTGTCATCTGTGAGATAAATATATGTATCTTTCTTTTTATTAGGAATTACTATGTTAACATTGGTATGATTCCATTTTCCATTACTTCCGGAACTGAAATTTAAAACATTTTCATGTATTATAGTGTAAATAATATTTAGGTTAATATCGATAACATGCATCACATACTTAAATAGTAACCTACATCAAATATTAGTCTCAACAAAAATATCATTGATACGATTGAATTTGGATACACCACCATTTCCCATCTTTACATTCTTGAAACCCATAAATGTGAAATATGGGGAGAAATATCATCAAGATATGACATGGAAGGATGAAACTGAATCAATCTATCATGTAGATTCATGGAATGCAAGACTGTCCTGATTATATTCATGAAAAATAATGATCTCTTCGTTGACAATTGTAGCATCATTATTATTGGTCGTATCACCCTAGTTCCTCAGATGTACCTTCAACCATATACCCTCCCAGATGAATGTTATGGGATTTACATAGTGGTTTCACTTATTTTCATATTTTCATTGGGACTTTGATTACTTCCACCTTTGAAATTTTTTTTCACAAGGTTCGCTTCATCTACTTCACGCATACCTTGTTTTTTCTTCCCTAGAATTTCAGTTGGAAGTGCCTCTGATTCAGGTGTACATCATGAATAATTCTTTCAGTGATCTTTATTAAGTATTCTATCATCATCCATTCCCATAGAAAGAGTTTTATTTGGAGTTTTATTGATGACCAACACAAATAGTGTGTCCCAAATTTTTATTAAATAACTCATCGCCAATAATACCCACATATCATCATCAATCATCACATCATGGAATTCAACTAATCAACAATTCCCTGGAAATAATTCATGTACTCTGATACATTCGTATCATTTTTTTTACATCAAGTTTAATAGTTAGAGTATCGAGTTTTAATTATTCTATGTAGTTGTTCCTTCATAAATATTTTCCAATTTTCTATATAGAACCGAAGCATCAGATTTATTCCAAAAATTATAGAAAAAAAACTCTTATTGATGCACAATATGATTTAGATAGTGCATTTCATATTGATAATGACTTACTGTTCATCAACTAGAGGGGTTCTGGTTGAAATATTCCCATCATATTGAACAGTTATTGACATTTCTCTAAATTCTCAATAATGGGCTTATTTATATTCACTATTTGTTTCAACAAATAATTAATATTCCATTGATCCTATACTTTTTTTTCATATGTAATAATTAAATGTTGAGAGATTAATCACATGACTGATATTTTCTTCCATTGATGTAGTTACAATAATGAAAATATAAACATACTGATGTGTTCGTAATGGTCAATATAGATGGACACAACTACTAGATCACTAAAAAACTCTTCATAATGAATACAATATTCCTAGAGTATTTTCCATGGTCTAGAATGATCTATGAGATGGAACTTCTATGGATCACTAAAATATTATCTTGAAAAACCTCTAGAATGACAGTGCTGGCATGAATAAATCCTTCTTCTATAGAAAGGGTGTATTGTTTGACCCATGGTTGTGAATGAAACATTTACCACCACTATTGTCTTTGTTTCATCTTTGTTTTTACATGGATTTCATTATTGGAATTGTCTCACCAGTCTCTACATAGATCTTACCTAATTTTTTCAATCCACCTTTATTTTTCTGATCACTGAAAAAATATTCTACATCATCACCATTTCGACCTCACTGGATCTGATAAAACTTTATAGGGGTACCATAACTTCTTTAAGATTAAAACAAACAAAAAAAGAGGGAAAATAAAATAACCAACAGATTTAATGTGGTTTGACAAACGTTTCATACGTCAATAGATAAAGGGGGATGTTCAATGATATATCTCTCTTGATCAATCATTTGAGGCTCACATTGATTCAAATATACAAAAAAGTGTGAATTAATCAGGTTTTATAGATAAAATATTTTCATTGGTCTAAGGGTTGGATTATGGTTGTTGATCAACCCTGTAAAATATCCTCACTATTGGCTTCATTAATAGTGATGGCTTAGATTACTGCCAACTAAAGAATAAAATCATGCTGGCATAAGACAACTGGGAAACCCATACCCTCCTGATTTCTCCCACAATTGGGAGTGACCACCACATGTTATTCCTCCTGCCCAAACAGATGATCCATAGGTTGAGACGCCCAAAAATTTATTTTATAAGTAGGTTGTGACTCATATAAAAGGTATGGCTCTATTATGAATCTATTCATTGTAATATTTATTGTTAATAAATATTTTATAACTCTTTAAAATAGAGGTTTTATTGGTGGGGGGTAAATATTCTCAATTATTATAGTTTTTTTAAAAGTACAAATTTGGTCGTGAAGATCAAAAATATGATAAATATCATTTGTTTTTATTTTTATTTCTCCATAATTTTATCTCTAAGACTATAATAATATTGAAATAATTTTAAATGTAATAATAAACACAAACTGATTAATTTTTTTAAAATTTTTAAAAAATAATTCACTACCTCTAATCCTTGTTTTCATCCAACTCAAGGAAATAATTTGAACTTAAAAATAGTAATTCCTCATCAACATAACATTATATAAGTAATTTATGTTTAACAACAATTAGATGATTCATTTTCAATCACTACAATTATTTTTATATTTAAAAATAAAATAAAATTAAAATAGAATGAGAAGTGATAACCTTTTTTTATTCCACTCTTGAGTAAGGTGAAATCTCATTCTAAATGTCTTATTTTAATAAATATAGAATATTTCAAGCCACTTTATATTTCATTTATTTCAAAATGTTAAATTCATGTACTCTCTATTTATTAGAATACATTACACTATAATTCATTTTATATTTTCATAAAAAATAAAACACATATTTATAATTATATAAGGATTACATAAAATATACCCTAGGATGTCATATAATTTACCATAAAAATAAAAAATAATCAGATTTCACTTTCTTCATATGGTAGAGTGAATTCATAGTTTATTCAAAATGATCAATTATACCTAATGATGATTGTACATTATTATTGTACCTTAAGAAAATTGAAAATTTAAATGGTACCTTATAAAGTTACCATATTTCTATAATAAGTATCATTATAAATCTAGTACCATGTGAGGATTCCAATGTAGTGTAAAAACTAGGTATGGATCATGACTAATTCCAATTCATGAAATCCAGATACCCCCAAACATTTATTGAATTACATGAAATAATTTTCAAGCATAAAAATCTTTTTCAAGAATATCTTATAAAACACCCACATCCCCTTAAATCCTCAAAATGACTCAAAAATATGATATACTAAAAATTATCATCAACTCCCTTGGGACATCATATAAATATATTACTTATTTATTCTATTTAGAATACTATTTTATATATCAATATTATTGAAAGGAAATTAAATTATGCATTATTTCTAATTAGAATATTTTTTTGTTTATTAGGTTAATTTCCTTACATATTGGAGATTATATGTTTTTGATCAATTATAAAAAACTTAATAATATTTTTAAAATACTATATGTATTTTAAATGATAATGGGAAAATACATTATGTATTGATTTAAATTATATCTTATATAAAATGAAATGAAACTTTTTTATTATAGTATTGATATCTTAATATGATGGTATTATATAATTTTTTATTCTGTTTACTTTATTAATTTAAATAATTACTTATAACATATAATTATTATATTTAAGTATATTTACTTAATATGAGTCAGTAATAATATCAAAATTAGTTTTTATCGATGAACACAATATTTCGAAATACATGTAATGGTTATATTTCATTACATATATTATTCAATCCACTACAAGATTGGAAGATGTGAATTTATGAAACACTCTTGAGGGGAATATTGTTGGGATTATGATGAAGGAGTCAACGATCCGGTAATTCCTGCCATATAGAGTCCAATGAAAATTTTCAATACACATAATCTATTAACAACAAAGTGATGTAATGTTCTTATTCTAAATAATTATGAAATTGAATTTTAGAGGTTACACTAGTTTATTAAAATTACCATTATTATAATTAATTATATAATGATGAAGTTATTTTTTATTTATACCAACAATATCCCATCCCTATTCATCGGATATTGTGTTTTATATAATCATTATACCGTATTTTCTATTGAGTAAATTCATTATCACGTTTAAATTAAAATTAGAAATTGTTTTTCTATTAATTAAAATAAAATTAATTGGTTATGAATAGATAATAAAATTGTATCGTAAAGTTTATTCCTTATATTCAGTGAATGGAAGGATGTTCTGGGTTGTGCATCCATGTGTTTTATAGGGCTATTATTGGGTTGTACCTTCATGTAGAAAACTATTTGATTTTTTATTCCATGGTTTGTAGAAATGAATGTTATTAATGAAGTTTTTACTCACATGAAAAGTGAGTTAAGAGTTCAAACATGTTCTCTTTAAAAGTAGGTATATATAAAGAGTATAAATAGGATCTCATTTATATGAACTACTATAAAAACTTTTTAATACCTCTTTACATTTAATACATACACTCTTCACTCACTCGCTAAACTTATCCTTTATGACTAAATGATTTTAACCCTTATGTACTAAACTATGACATATATTTTACAGTCTAATATTTTATAGAAATGTATTTTTCCCGTTCTTTTCATTGACATCAACAGTGTGGTACTCAATAATGTGTCTCAATGGTTTACCTTCAAACGAAAATATTTTTATATATTATTCTGATTATCATATTGTTGTTCAACGATAACTTCAACCATATACCACATAGTATAAGAAAAGTAATGTTTCTGATATATAAAGATTAACTATAAATTATCCATGGATACACTTTTTAAAAAATTATTTTCATGTTGATGATTATCTATATTTTTAATCTCAGATGGAGGATTATTTGAAGTGGTATAGTACTAAGAAATTAAATACAATGATAAAACCTTATCAATTACCTAACATTGACCCAGATACTCTTAAACCAAAATATATTGCTAAATATGTTTTAATTTATATTGTTTTGAGTAATTTATGTTATTTAATTATTATAATTTATCGTATTCATGTATATTCTTATAAAACATAATATGATGTTTTCATAATTTTTCATGTCATGAACTATAAAATATAAAATCTTAGAACAACCAAGTTATGTATGCATTTATTATAATACCATGATTTTAATAAGGGTCAAAAATAATTATTCAATCAATATTTTTCATATATTTACCTGTATTTTTAATGGAATGAGTAAAAATGGAAAAGACTTATACAACAGAGTGATTCTTGAAATAATATTGATATACTTACCAAAAAATGACATGCATTAATAATTTCCATATATTAAATTTTCAATTTCAATTATTATACCTTGGATGAGAAAATTGAATAACATCTATAATAAGAAATCGATTTGAAAAACATTATTAGTGAAGTTTATGAAGAAAAATGTACTAAATTTAATGTATTTATTTCCTAATATAGTTATTTGGATGATTATGATTCCTCAACTAATATTAAATGTATTACAATTTTGAAATTAAAATAATATTATAAGATGATTTAAAAAAATCAATTTAAAAGGGAAAGGAATCACAATATGGATGATAGGAATAATAATTCTAATTTAATTTTAAATAATAAAAAATTGTCCTATTTTGAATACAGAATGAATGAGAATATTAAGAAAAAAATACAAACATTATAAATTAAAAGGATCTATAGTATGATCCAATATTAAAATTACCAGGATTTTTCTACATAGATAAACTCTAAGTGTTTTGATTCATGTAGTGAATATAAATGTATTAAGTAAAAAATATCTCTTCATTGATGGAAAAATATTGTAATGAAAATTATTTACTTCATCATTATTTTTCTTTATCAGATTTAAGAGAATCAAGTAGATAGTATTTTAATTGTTTTTCAATAGCTATCTTGGAGAAAAGATGTAATTATTCTTTTTATTATGATTCAAGTACTATGTTTTTTATACTTTAATCCATTTTTTTGACAACATGAGTAGGAAATTGACTAAATATGTATAATTTATTTACAATTGCTGATGAATGTATAAAGGTAAAGAAGGATATTAAAATTTTATTAAACAAAAAATTAATTTTGAATTAAAAAATTCTATTTTAAAATAATAAAATCATAACATAAAGGAATAAAATAAAAAATTCATAAAAACTACAACTTATTTAATGGACGAGGTTCAGATAATAAAGGTAGCATCCTAAATTAAACAAATGTCTATGATCCATAAGGTTGTATGACCTCATGTGAACCTCCACATACTCACTAGGCCCTTGAATATTATAAAGGGTGTGAGTCTATAATTGGGGAGACTATTCCGTCCATATCTCGTCATATGAACAATAATAAAATAATAAATAATGGTAAATAAATAAAGTAAACTATATAAAAAAGAATACATGTCATATAATAAAATAACTCCCAATGTGGAAATAAGATTCAGAATGTAATGAGATAGACACAAATATAGAAATAAATAAACTATCATTTGTATGTCCCCTAGATTCAAACTCGTCTTGTACCCCCTCCATACTCCACTACTCAACCATCCACCATAGTGACCTTTCCCTTTACCATATCCTAGGTCATGAAATCCATTGGCACAATAAATTTATATAGTAGGGTGTGAGGAAAAAGGCTCAATAAGACACCATAAATTCATCCTTAACAAGTGTGAAAATATAGAGGAATGTGTATGATAAAAATTGATAAATGTGAACGCAAGAAAAAATCATTTCAAGAATTAAATCACTAACCAAACCCGCACAAACATCTGTTGTGCCTTCGTTGACACCATGCTAGAAATAATCTGAACAATCATGGGAACATCTCAATTTAATATCCAACTTCATGATTATCCATAGTTGTAAATGACACTAGCCTCTAAGTAAAACCAAAACAGGTCATCATACCCCGACGTTATCTCTAATTCAGGTCAAAAATACTATCATTCCCCAATTTATCCATTTAGGTCTAATAATTTGTGGTCATCATTCCCCAAGATCATCACATATAAGTCTCATCATTCATGATCTTCATAACACATGGTCAGGCCACACATGTTCATCCAACACCATTATCTATCTTAGTCTCCTCTTCAAGTCACATGAATATACTGAACACGCTACACCACTAGGTTTATCGAGCCACTATGGGTCCACCTTTCAATTTTTAACAATGTATAATGAAACAACAGAACATATACTGAGAATATCATAAGGAAATAGTGACATCATACCTAACATATAATAAGTTCTAAATAATACCTACATATACACATGTAAGAAATTAAACATGGCCTAAATCACATCAATATAGATAATCATATTATGTCAATAATGAATTCCTCAAGTCTACACACACCAACATTTATCACATCACAGTCATGGTTTTGTCCAAAATAAATCACATTTCATGATAACATCATATACATGGCCCAAAATGGAAAGGAAATTCTTACCTCAATGTCATCGACGTTAATGGAAAGGATAAACCACCATGTGTTGGCGGAGTGTTGGAGTTGAAATATCAACATTTATGAACACCTCCTTACGGTACTTATTATCATAAATTCTAACATGTAAACATTTGTTGTTTGTAAAAGGCTTATATATACAAAACTAGATATTTTATTTCAAAGATAAATAAAATATCACATGTGATGATACATTCTCTCTCTTGGATAAATCACATCTATCATTTTAGGCCAAGGACTGTACTTACAATCTTCTCCTTAGGAATAATTATCATTTTGTAAATTCATATAAATTATCTTTTTAAAAAACTATTGGTTGATATTTTTTTATAAATTACCCTTTTATAATTATATTTTCGAAATTTATTATTAATTGGCCTATTATAATTATCTGTTCATAAGTTCATATAAATTATTTTTCTATAATTATAAATTGATAATTTATTATAAATTACCCTTATATAATTATTTCTTTATAATTTATTATAAATTATCCAATTATAATTATCTCTTGAAAATTTATTATAAATTGTAATTCAATGGTTTTCTTTTCATAGTTTATTTTAAATTATCCTTTTATAATTATCTTGTGATAAATTCCTATGAATTTTCCTTGATAATTCAACTTATTTATCATTTGATAATTTTTATAATTATCCATTGGTACTCTTAAAAATAAATTTTCTTTTGATAATTTTTATATATTATCATCAATAATTCAATTTAATCATCATTTAACAACCATTAAAATTATCTTTTTATAATTTAATGAAATTATCATTCGATAAATATTAATTTTAATCACAAAAAAATCTAAAATATTATAATTTGATAAATTTTTTCAAATTATCATTGGATAATTTTGTATAATCATTTCATTTAAAATAAATCACTTCTTAAAAAATTAAAAAAAATGATCGAAGGACATAACTAAATCATGACAAAGACAACAAAAAAAATAATAATAATAACAATAATAATATAAATAATAAAACAAAGCAATATTTATAAACATACTATGCATCAATGCTTACTAGGCAGAGGAAGATGACAGCCACTGCACGTGGAACCATAGGGGTTGAAATACTTTATCGATCACACCCAAAATGTTTTCAAGGTTTCATAGAATAAATGGAATTGATAAATAGTGAAATATGTGCTCTTCAACTATTTAGAACCTTAAATGTTTATTTATCTCGCATTCTGAATCTCTAAATTCAATACACTGATTTAATTAGAGTTGTAATTGAGAATAGATGTTGGAGTCATTAAATTCATCTCATTAATTCATTTCTATCACAGGTGGTTCAAAATGGTCGAAATCTAAAGGATTTAAAATGAATAACGCAAACTATTTAAGGTATTTGAAATGGGTTTTTTGAGGAAAAAGGAAAAATAATAATCATTATAATAACTATATAGACAAAATATTAAATAATATACCCACAAGTGTGATGACACCAGAAATCCGACACAAATAATTTTGGTTTTATGAAATGGGTAAAACCAATATTAAAGACTTTATTTCAATATTATATTTATTATATGAAACACTATTTGGGAGATATATAATATTTTTCATAAAAAATTTTAAATAAAAATTTTAAATAAATTACCATCACCTCCAATTTAACTAAACACTAGATGTGAACAAAGGTTATGTCGTGCCTAGGGTAAATCACTCATTAAAAACCTATCAATTGTCCAAAATTTCTCATTTAAGAAACTCTTCGAGAAATATTACAATTTTTTAGAAAAATCACTTGTTCGTGATAAAATACACTTATTATTTTTTTTATAACAATACCAAGGCACTGTAGGCTTCATAATCTCATGGTGACTGGGTTCATAACTCTAGAAATATTCAATAGAATATTCGAATGTATTAATACTACATTTACAAATACAAAAACTTACCTGGGTTGAGATCACATTTAAGTTGATTTTTCATGAAACAAATACATTTTTTATATAAAAAAACTATTATATTATTAACAAAGAGGGTTTTTATTATCATTATAAATTATGTATATTACAATTTTCTACCTATATCAACTTTTTATCTCAATTAAGTGACTATCCATATTTCTCAAATAACAATATCAACTGATCTTGATCATAAGACTCACATTCCAATGTCTTCTACTAGTTCCATGCCTGCTACCACTGAATCTGATTCAGTGTAAGCATCCCCTCACACGGGACCTTCTAGCACCGATATGTAATCTATACCAAAACTACTCATAATATGAATTAGGCACAAGTTCAACTACCTCATAGTTGATGACATAAATAAGAATAGGTACAATCCTATATAGGATATACACATAAAACATGTCATGCATTCCCAGATAATTGTGGGGATGTTCTAAAAAATATGTCATTATCGCAATCCATTTGGTGATACTGAATGGCCCAAAATAATGTGGTGGTAGCTTTCCTTTTTCACTCAGACATCGATGGTGTGACTATGGATTTGAACTTAATAATTCATGATCACCCAAGATTAACTCCAGAGGTCTCCTACTATGTTTTATATATTCTCCCTGCCAACACTCACTTATCATCATCCTTTTCGGATTCAGATGCAGTATTTCATAGGTCTCCCAATCCAGACTAGGCCCATAACTGATGCCTCACCATCCTTATATAAATATAATGATGAGTGCAATGACCCATTATAATGATAACAACAAGGATCAATTTCAATGGATACATGGTAATTTTTGTTTTATTAATGATTAATTAAATATAGGATATCATCTCGTGGTCCATTTAACTCCAAGGAAAAATCTCCATGCATATCATTAAATATGTGTATGGTCCGCTCAGACTGTATGTCTGTTTGATGATGGTACACCATTATTAATCTCGACATAGACCCTGGGGATTTCTATAATCCATTAAAAAAGTGTGATATAAAATGTGTGTCTCTAATTTAAGAAATATTTAGGGTAACTCCACATTACAATACTACCTCTAAGATGCAATAGTTTTCTAGTTTGAATATTGGGTAAGTCTCTTTAATTTGTAAAATTGGGAATCTTTTTTCAATTGATGGAAAATCACTCAGACTATGTCATGAATCCATGGAGTATTGGGTAACCCCATCAAAAATTCAACTATGACGTCCTCCAGCCCAGTGATATAGAAGTGCCTCATAAGTATTTTCATAAAAAATTCACTAACTACAACAATCTCAGATAATTGGATTTCACATCATCATTTAACTATGTATTATATAATGGTAGGTTATGAAAACCTAACCCCATTGGTATGTCAATACTATAATTATCTCAAAAATATATTGAAATTAACATTATTAAAAAAAGGAATGACATGAAAAATACATGGTCTAGATAGTATGTTGTATATAAATAATTTCATCATCACTATATGTCATAGTTTGGTCCTCTAAATAAACAGGGAATGCCTATGCTCCAGGACCCTATCCGTGACATTCCTAAATCAATGTCATCTAGACCTACTAATGTGGACCACATCTAGATTTCTAATCCCATGACCGTATCTCCCATGATTATTTATGGAAATCGTTCCTTATAGTTCTATAAACAAACTACTGCATATTTCATATCTTGACAAAAAAATGGCTTAGATCTAAGGTCATAAAAATAAATTCATATAATTCCAAACCACCTCACAGAAGTAGTAGCTTAAATCTCTTTCTTTCACAAGAGGTTCCAATTATACCTTTATATTTCCTGGCTATCTTCGAAAACATCAGTGGGAAACATCTGCCTTCATCTTCCAACATCCATATGTATTATAGGAATGACTATTGGAAACTAGGAGAATACAAAAAACTCTCCCTCCCTCTAGTCCTTTCGTATATACTAGTTTATTTTGAACTAGCTACATGAGTCGTGTCATGTGATAAATCTCTACCGTTAATCTCTATAGAGGTTCTGTGAATTCATGGGAAAAGTATGGATTTATTGTAACTATAAGGAACTCTTAAATGAATATGTTTTGGAATATTTTATAAGTTATACATTCATATATTACCAAAAGGTTCCCCACATTGCACCACTGCATTATAGGTTCATATAGAACAATCCCTACTAGATCCACCTGACAAACCATTGGAGTCTCAATGATATCCTTAACATAATCGATGATTCATACACATTCCTTTACATTCTGTTGCACACCAATTCCCTGAAAGTATAGAGGATGTTTAAGAAGTAATTCAATATCATATTCAACTATTTCCGTTGGATATTGACTTCTGGATGTAGTGGCCATACTGCCTATACTATAGGGGATGTTTCAGTAACATGCTTAGGAGTAGTCAGATCAGCTAGTGGTCCTTTCAAAAATATATGAGTTAGAATCATCTATTAAAAAATTAACCTTGAGAATATAATAACTCAAATCTAGTAAATGTGATCACTCAATTTCTTCCCGTGGAGTTTTCCCAGAACCCAAGTTATAAACCTCCTAGCGCTAACCATAAATTCCATATGTACCTGATATTCATAGTCATTATATATATTGTAACAGAAAACAAACTCAGTTCTCCAAACCAATGTATAAAAAAGATATATCACAAAATAAAATAAACATTTTTCACAAGAAAAAGAGTGTATAACATAATAATAGATAAATGTTGACACAATAAATAATCATGTCAGGATTCCATTCGTTAACCAATATACCACAAAACTTGTTTAAACATAGTATGGTTACATGACGGAGAACATAGAAACAACCATGGAAACATCAGAACATCTCATTCAGGATAAATCTTCTCAATATCCATGTAGAACCCAGGACTCCATTCCATACCACCCTATGTCATTAGGCATTGAATCTATCTCTAGGTTAGGTCACATTGAACATCATTCCCACTATGGCCACATAGTTTAAATCACTCATGATAATCATACCCCATGGGCCACACATATTGGTTTGATCACACATGATCATCATGTCCCATTGTAGGGATTCACTAGGCCATTGTTCACTATCATCGATCTTGTTCTCATTATGAAGTCACATGTTGCGTCTAAACGTGATCCCCATTTAGGGATACTTATCCACAATGGGTCCACCGGTCACATTGGTACAACACATACAACATAAACATAACATATACCGTGAATATCATAAGTTTTTTCTGGCGTCATACATTACATATTACGAGTGTGAGAGAAGCCATACCTAAAGATATGTAATAATATCAACTGGTTCTAATGTACATTAACACACATAATCAAATTATGTCAATGAAGCCTACCTCATGTCTACACATGCACCTACATGAAACACACAATGCGAATGGGTTAGTGTATAATAATTCACATATCATTCTAAAATCATAAACACCAATCAAAATTGTAAGAAACGTCCTATATCAATGTTTTCAATGTCAAAAACAAGGGTAAACCACCGTATATAATTTGAAAGATAGACTGCAGACAACAAAATTGAAGAACCCCTCCTCATAGGCATTATTATTGTAAATGACAATAGATCAACTCTCTTAGTTTGTAAAAGGTTCTTAGAACCAAAATCAACTATTACATTTTCAAAATGAAAAAAATATCACAAGAGATGATACATTCTACTTGTTGGATAATTAAAAATTAAAAATTTAGGACATCAAATACACTCAAAATATTCCCCTCAAGAATAATTATCTTTGGAAAATTTTTGATAATTTATTATTTTTTAATTATCTATTGATTATTTATTTGAAATTCACCTTGAAAAATCTATAGCTTGATTATTTTTTATAAATTATTATTTTATAATTATGTTTTCATAATTTCTTATAAATTATCCTTTATAATTATCATTTTATAAATAATTATAAATTATCCTTATATAATCTCCTCTTGATATTTTATAAAAAATTGTACTTTTATATTTAACACATTTAATTTATTATAAAATATTATTTTATAATAATCTTTTGATAATATAATATAAATTTAAATTATATAACATTTATTATGATTATTTGTTATAAACTATCCTCAATATTTCAATGCAATTATTATTTGATAATTTATTATAATTATCATTTTGAAATTTGAAAAATAAAATATATTTTGATTACTTGTATATATTATCCTAAATAATTCAATTTAATTATCATTTTATATATTTTACAATCATCTATTGATAATTTTATGAAATTAACACTTGATAATCCTTTATAATTATCATTTAAAAATTTAACATAATTACCCTTTGATAAATTCTTATTAAATATCAGAAGATAATTTTGGTTTAATCATCTTATTTAAAATTGTTCATTTTTCTATAAAATAAAAATAATTATGATGGAATAAGTTAAATAAATAAATAAATAATAAAATAAAACAAACATTTCAACATACTCAACCATAGATTTTATAGGGAATAGAAATATGAAATATGAAACACCTCAATCCAAAGGGAATATATTTACTTGATCAATCATTTCTAATGAGAATTAAAGGTTTCTTAGACTCAACTCGATTGAACAATGATGAAATATGAGTGCTTCGGCTATTTTGAACTACAAATGTATATTTATTTAGACACTCCAAAACCCTAAATTCAATACACAGATTTAATTTGATTTTAGACTAAAAATTGATGTTAGAGTCATTAAATTCATACCATTAATTTATTTCCAATGTGGATCGGTTAAAATGGTAGAATATATTTAGGTTTAAGAATCAAAATTCTATAAATGAAGTGGTATATAAAATGCTAATTTTGATTAGGAAGGATTATTTATAATAAAAATAGTAATAGAATGATAAATATATTATATAACATAACCTCGCATAAGATTTACCCAATCATCTGATGTATTGAATGATTGTTCCATTCCTAGGAAAAGACCCATATCTGGGACCTAAAAATAGTCTTTGATTTTTCATATGAGGCACTTTTCGGGAAATGAATTATTTGTTTCATAAAAAACATAAAATTAAAATATTAAATAGATTTCATTCATGTGTTATTTAAGAAAAAACACCATGAAAAAGCTATTATTACATTCATTGGGTAAATCCCATATTACATAACTAACAAGTGTCACATATTTCTCATCTGATAGATCATTTGGGTGATATTGCCTTATTTCAGAAAACATCACCCATGCATGATAAAATATATTTAATATTTTCCATATATCATTACCAATGTTTTTAGGTTCTCATAACCTCAAACTGAATCTTCCCTAATTGAGTAGATATTCAATAGAATATAAGAAAAGTGTTAATAGTAATTTCACCCATACATGAGTCTACCTCAAAATAAATCAATTATACATGTATGTTTTTGGAAAAATTATATTTTATATATTAAACACTCATTAATTATTAACAATGGGGGATTTTTATTAAATAAAAATTGAGTTTTATTTATATAGGAATTTTAAAAAGGAAGAATAAGAAACGTGAAACAAAAGTTTATTATTTAAGAAAGGAATTATTTAAATTCATTAATAGAAGACAAATTCTTTATGAATTTATGAGAGAAAAAAATATAACTAGATCCAAGAAAAATCATAAATATATTTGTTCGGATGTTAAAATACTAGAAATATGTAAAAACATTTTTCGAAGGATTATTTTGGATTTAAACTAGTAATTGTTTATTATGGTTCTTTGGGACACTATACATTATATATTTCACTATAACATGTTCAATATATTGGCCATAAGAGTTATTTTCTATCTAAATATATTTTCCATGTTAAAATAAGTAACTCTTATATGGAATGAGTTCCTAGAGGATATTAATAATATTATTTTAAATGAAATAGAGCCTTCATGACTCTATAAATGTATTTTTAATTGACATGTATAAACCCTCATTCTTGTTGTTATTATATGGTATGTGGGCATGTGAGTTAATCTATATATGTTTCTAACCAATAAGTATACTTTAATTATCAATATTTTTTGTTTACAAGAATGTTTATAAAAATTTGGTCACTTATAAATTCATTGAACATCTTATTTCCAAATCATTTTATATCTTACTATAAGTTCATCGAATATCCATTTACCTTTTATCATGGATAGTTGTAGTCACTTAAATACTTTTAAATAAGGGTTTTAGGTGGAGAAAAATCATTAATTAAAGAGGTTATATATATGTTAATCCACTTTTATTATTGAACATTCAATATTTTTATGTTTTATAATACTTGAAACATAATGATATTTAATGGGTTACAAATTATTTCACTTCTGCAGATCATTAAATTTTTATTATAAAGTTGGTATATATATTTTTTACATTAAAATTTTATTAGCAGTTCCAATTTTTTGATAATATTTTATGTGATGGATATATATATATATTTTTTGAAAATATATGTTGAGTATATTGTAATGTCAACCTTTTTATACCATTTTATGTTTTATTCTATATTTGGGATACAATTATGTTTTCATAAGTATGTTATTGTTTTTTTGTTTCATATTCTATCTTGATTATTTTCCATTATTTAACTCATTGAGAAAATTGGTATTTTTAAAAGGGTGAACGATTATTTAATTTTGTATTATTCATCAGTTATTGAACTTTTTTATTTAAAAAAGATATATATTTTTATACTTATGTGAGTTATTATAATTAACAGGAATGGTGGGATTATTATGTTTGTCCATTAAATATTTCATATGATTTGATAATTTCATACCACATAAGAATTACTCATATGAATTGAATAGTATCATATAAATTTTTTATCTTATATTATTCTTATATATATCATAATTCTACGTCAAGTTATGATATTATTTTACAAAAACTTACACATATTTAGAAAACCAACAGTTTCTGTTTTTTAGAAAAATTATATTTTACATTCCTGAGATTAAATAAATATGTTATGTATTACATTATAGTATAAAATTAATTACATACTATTTTTTAATAATTTTTTTTTAATTTTATGAATTTAAAAAATTATATTATTCATATCTCTTCATTTTCGAATTTCATAACATATTTATGACTTTTTTCCTTCAATATTTAAAATGTTACCAAATATTGGGTAAATTAATTTTTTTATTACACTTTATTATTAAATATATTATGAATGGAGTATGAGAAATGTATCTAGGAATAAATATATATCTTATTTCATCACTTTTAAAATTATATTACATATCAAATATTTTCAAAAGAAATTATATACTTCATTATTTTAATTCATCATAAATTTTATGTATAATGTAAATTTTTTTATGTATTGTGGTTTTTTTTATTTTTCAAAAAGTATAAACAATATAAAAACTATTCTAAAATATCATATTTAGTGAGTATCATTTTGTGGAAATATATTGTGTACAAATTAAACAAATATTATATATTAGATGAAACAAATCACTATTTCAATCTATTTTTTATATTTTTGTTTGATGTTCATTTATTATAGTTTAATATTTTAATTTATCTATAAAAAAATTAATTATGAAACCCAATGATGATATTCAATATGGTTTTAATGAATTTGATGAAAGAATATCATTGTTTTTAGTTTTTCATAATTTTTATAACATTCCAATAAACAAATAATGGTCATATATAGATTTATATTTTAATCAATGAATTATTAGTTAAGAAGATTACATTTAAATAGAGTAAAAAATAGAAACACCATGTAGATTGTGATAATGAAATTAGCCTTGAGAGAATCTATCTCAAAGTAAAAGCTGAAGAAAATATAAATTTGCCTATTATTACATCAACACTAAATTGCTACAATGTTCTTCTGATATATATATTTATACACTTTTACTTTGAATTGATATGGTATTCCTAGTTCACCCAAAGATTTGATGTTCATGTTAAATTAGAAAGGGTTAAATTTTTCATCCCTATAATAGAAATATGTTTTCCACTTTTACAATTTATATAATTTTTTGCTTTCATAGTACTGTGTTATCCAACTTTATAATATTCTTATTGATCTGTTAAAAAACTGATAGATGGTTTTGTCTCTAATAAATACACAATATCTTTTTTATTAGAACCTAATCAAAATTCAGGTCACCCTAGTTGTCTGTTGTCCCAATAAAGTGGAAATATGTTTTGTGTTCTCCATTTTAATGCTAAAAATGTAGGTTTATTGGGTAGTGTATCTATGTGGAAAAGGAAAGGTTTATTCATTATGCATTTTTTGATTAAAAGGTAATTCTGTATTCAGATTCTCAAACCCTTTAATAGTAAATATATAGTAGATATCATTTCTCTGTTGAACCAATGACATGTGATGTATAAATATAGGATCACATTGAATCTTATTACTATAATATTATCAATAGATATCATTAATTCATTTTGTTTCACTTTTGACCTAGTCACTATATTTATCATTTATGTTTGATTTCTTTAATCAATATCCACCATCATTCAAAATAAATTTTATAATATGATATATTTATTAAATTAAATTAACATTTCCCACTTATGAAAAACATCTCCTTCATGATACCTAAAAATTTAAAGATCCATCAATAAAATAAAATTAAATTAAACATCGATAATCAAAATAAATATCATTTTTTCTAATATAATTTTTTATTATATTTTTGGACCCAATTACTACAGTTTCGTGTAATTTTTTCTATAAATATAGGCAATCATATCAAAGGATATAATTTATGATTCTTTCCATCCACCACATCTAAATTATACAATACTTTGATTTCACCCAACAATTGAACTGTACAATTTCTTCAGTCTAATAGGTCCTTTAGATCATCCATATTTAGTTTCATTTCATTATGTTTTTCTTTCCCTAGAGGGTGTATATAATGATCATTAGTTATTTTATTCAAAAGTTATTTTAACATTCTAATTAGCATGTAAAGCTTCCATCATTGGGAATATAATAAATAACCCATTCTCAATTAAAGTTTCAATTATTAGGAATCCTAAATGATTTTTTTGGAATTTATAAAAAAATGTAAGATAACGACGACAATATGGAAGAACATGGATAAGGTTAATTGTTTAAGGTGAGTAGTGATTTTATTCATATAATATTTTATTTAAATAAAGTATATAGCCCTATAAGTAGTCTGGATGGAATTTTTAACTTCAAAGGTACTATATCATGGTCATAAATGGTAAAGAAAAGGTCCATAGAAGTGTTGGCCACAACTTGGAGAATATATTGATGGTGTTACCCAATATGAGAAAGGCCACGATGTGGTCATTAATAATGGGTAAGATGAAGAAGATGATATGTTTTATCACACCATGAATTGTGGAAGTACAAAAAATGTATAATTTAACGATGATTTTTATTAGTGAGTTTTTTTAGCACCACTAAAAAATAAAATCATTTAGTAAGGGTTTTTGAAAAAATTCAACTAAATCATTTCCATTTTTTAAAATCAATTATTCCCATGAGTTCCACCCCCCCCCCCAAATATATCACTCATCACTTCCCTCCCCCCTCACCTGAGATTTCACAACCATCCACCTTCACCCCATTTAACCCCATACCCGAGGCCATGTTTCCCCCTTCTCCACAAGCCTCTAAATCCCATACCAAGTCTACCAATTTTAATTTTCCTCAAACCCTCCCCCGAACCCTTCCCCTTTCCAAACTTCTAGCCCCCCATCATTTTGCCCCCCCCCCCCTTACAACCCAAACCACGTCCATTACCTTGAACTCTCTCTGTTGTACCTTTCTCTCTTTTATTGTTAAATTTTCTCTTATACCTTAATACTGATAAAACATAGAAAAAACCTAATATTATTTTGGAGTTATATTTGTATATTATTGGTTTGAAATGTTTATATGCCATGATTAAATTCTATCCTTTCTATAACCATTTATGGTTATAAATTTCCACTGATTTTATATTATTTTTTGTGTTCATTACTCTATTCTGGATCAATTTTAATTAGGGTTTTATTTATTTTTAGTTCCTACATAGTTCTGTATGTTGTCTTAGACCTAATTGTGGTAGGATATTTCAATAATTTTCGATGCCTAAGTAATTCATGTAGGTCAAATATTTTATTGGTCTTTATGTTTTCGAACATTGGTTGCTTGTATATTTAATCTTTTTTTAGATATGAAATTAAAATTAAATTTAATTTAAAAAGGTATTTAATGTAGAAATAATATTTCTCTTAATTTACACTTTAGTAATATTGTTTTTTCACTAATTAAATGTTTGTTAATAGTATACATTAATTCATTCCACACAATAGATGTTTTTTAAATAACAAAAAAATAAATAAATAATTAGTTAAATATCATAAGAGAGGTTTTTCTTTTATATGTGGGGTCATATATAGTTCTAAATATTAATATTAATGTTATATGCTTTTAAAATTTCATTTGACAGACACACACAAAGATATATATATATATATATATATATATATATATATTCTATTCATATATATAAGTATACATGTTCATGTATGTCGCATGACAAGTGTTTCTTTTATGTCACTAAAAATATCTTATACATCCATATATAATGTATAATTAATGAAACATATTAATATTATCATTTTGAAATTTATTTTTATACATAAGTTGATTAATTTTGAAAAAATAAATGCTATATTATTTTGTTTGTGAAATCATTCAATATAATTGCGATGTATATTTTGCTGTAAAAACTGTCCATTTTTAATAATTTCTAAATTTATTTCTCTGCATGATTTTTTTGAATCATATGTTCATTTGTAATATTTATCATCTAAAATGATAGGAATACAAGGAAAGTATCATTTCACTAATCCATGTTGACTCCTAGATGATGTTCCCTCAACCATATAGAAACTTGTTGATCCATCAGGCACCCTCCACACGATATCTAAGACATGCTCTATCAACCCCTTATCAACATTTGGAACACCCTTTGTCTCCCTTCCTCCAGCATTTGGAACACCCTCCTTCTCTATCCAACCAGCATCTGGTACCATTCATCTAGATTCAACACGTTCATTAAGTGCTGACACAATAGTGGGGAAACATATATTTACACATGTTTTTTCACGAGGATATTTGAGTATTGCTGTAATAAGTATATATTTTAAAGTGAATCAAGTTATTTCACCTTTCATACTGGTAATATTTTTTTCATAAAATTTACGTGAAATGTTATGAAAAAGAAAAATTTAATAGTTCAGATATTTGGAATATGAATGGATTGAATATTTTTTTTCTAATTTTACTCTTATGGGATCTCAAAAAATTATTATTTGGGATTATTGTTTTCTAATTATATGATATTTTGAGGTTACCCTTCTATTTAAATATTTTGATTTGAGTGATATGCCTCAATCATTGATTAATGAACCCATATAAAATTTATTTAAAAAAAGTAAGGAAAAATTGAATGCCATTAGTTAATTGAATTTTAAATTTTAAAAAAATCAATAACTTTATAAAGATGTTATTTCAATAAACTATTTCAGATCATATTTCTTGAATGTGGAATTTGAAAATTTTGGTTAATAAATGGAAAGATATTAAATGGACATTAGGGAATGAATTCATTGATTCATCGTTGACCACTCAAAAATAGTGTGATATGGTATCAGAAGGGGTAATAAGAGTGTAATAGAATGTTTTTGATGATATAAATCTCAATGTGAAGCACCATGTATTGAGAAATATAATATTATATAAATTAAGTTTTCATATAATTCTATAAATTTCCATTAATTACTATTAATTTTCATTCTATATTTTTCGAGATGTTTTAAGAGAAAATATATCAATTTGGGCTTACAAATCAACCTTCACACTACTGGTTCAGTGTTTTTTTAAGAAATAGATCAACTGTGGTAATATTTTGATTAGATTTAATTTTTTTATGGTAAAATAATCAATTTAATAAATTTAATATTTTTTTATCATTTTTAAATATTTTAAAAGAATATATGAAACCATTCTCCCAAATGAATCTTTGGTTGGATTTTCATTCGAAATGTAATAGAAGATACTATAATGATCTTACCTATAAAGACCCGACATTAAACATTACTTATTATTGAATTAAATGAATAATTCACATAGAGGATCTTTTCATGTTTTTAGTTTTAGAGAATTAGATCCTAAATCATACATTACATTCCACATTTAAACAAAGTGGTTACATAAAATATAGTTTCTTTTTTCCCATCGATGGAATAATATTTAAAACAAAACATTGATTCTTTCATGAAACTTCCTTGACCCTACCATCACATCATGTACCTTTCCCTTGACCTGTGAAAAACATTTCAAAAACATGGGATGAGAATAAAAAGCTAAGTAAGGGATATAAAAGTACTAAATGAAGACATTATTCCATGTATGAAATCATAATTTACTCATAAAACATAATCACATTAACATACCTCATGAAATCATTAATAAATCATAGAAATAATAAGACATAAAGGTAACTTGAGGCATTCATAACATTATTACGTATGGAGTAACCCTCTTGGTTACATTTGGAATACCCATCACAGTATATTCCCTAAATATCTTCGGGGAAACCTTAATGTTTTACTCCTTCACGTTACCCAATGTATTGGAGAGGTATATCAGGCTCGCCCGCCCTTAGTTTATCACGGAACCACCCGTCTTCATAATAATTCCCAAGAACCATAACATAATAGTATCACAAAAAATATGCATAAAGGAAACATAACATTTCCACATTTCAATCACAAGATATCAATACAACACATTGATATAATAAATACATTATGAAAACATTTTTCAATAACAAAATAAATGAAAAGTAAAACATGGAATTTATTTTTCATTCAAAAAAAGTTATGGCTTGTAGAGGAAGCCGAAACTGAAATAATTGTCACGACGGCAGAGAAGTCATTGTCACCGCATACGTACGAAAAAAAATAATTCCCTTTTATCGTTTAATAAACGATTATTATAAAAATATTCCTCTTGAATAAACATAATAGTTAAAGGGGTTTATACACCACATGAATGAACATTTTGTATAAAACAAAATATGCCTCAATGAAAGGAGATTGAGACGATGTCCCTTAGAAAGACGATATCCTTGGATTAAGGATAAATCAATTACATAATTATGTGTGACAAACAAATACAAAAAATATAAGTGGATATTAAGTGTAAAACAATCATAGTTCACTCACACATATTCAAGGAGTAAAGGTTTATCCCAAAGAATCAAAATTGGGTTAAGATGTTCTCTTGCAAGATTTCAACAGTCCTACGGTGTCACTTCAAACTTCAAAAAATGAGTTGATGAGAGATAAATAGGGAATCTCATCATTTTCACATAAAATTTACATAAATAAGGATATATAAGAACATATCCCAACATTAAAATATGTAAATTAAAATACCAACAAAAGAAGTCTTTTAAAAAGAGAAGGGTGAATAGTTCCCCTACCGAGTGGGGTATCTTTCGAAACATACACCCATGAAAGAAGGACAATACAACATTGATGTAAATACTCATAAACGAAATTATATTACACAAAGAGTATAATAATGGGTATTACATATACCACTCAAACTAAATGGTGGTAAATGTAGCATAAATCACACGGGAATAAAAGTGAGATGAAAAATCACTTACGAAAACTCGGCAGCCTAACAGCGCCACTTAAAACTTCCAAAAATGGATTGATGAGATCAAATAGGGTCTCTCACCATATTAAAATAAAATTGACAGCATGATTAATATAAAATATCATCCCCCAACATAACAAATAGGAGCTTAAAAGAAGTGACATAAATGAGAGTACTTAAAAAGAAAGAGAGAGGTTGGATCTCTTACGAAAATTTGGCAGCCTAACGACGCCAATCAAAACATCCGAAATTGATTGATGAGAGAAAAAAGGGTCTCTCGTCATATGAAAATAAAATTTAAAGTATGTGTAATATAAAATAACATCCCAATAATAGGAAATATTATCTTAAAAGGAATGATATAAAAGAGTGTACTTAAAAAGAAAGAGAGGGGTAAGTTCCCTTACCTCATGTTTGACTTGTCTTGTTCGTTTCATTATATTCAGGAATAATAAATGTTGGTAAATTTATAATTTCTTAAGGACCTCCTTTAAATATTATTATTCAGCTTATATCACATATTATAATGTTATAATACTTTTTTAATAATATTAGTTCATATCAGACGTTTTTCCGATGTTTGGTACATGAGTAAAAAATGAACTTGTTTGAAAATGATTGCCCATGTAGTTATATGAAAATCATTTACAGAGTAGTATTAATGATTAAAATATCAAATATATCCAGTACATATTCATTTTATACTATTCCATAACATTTTAAGATAAAAAATGAAAAGCACCATTCATGGGGAGGGTAGGTCGTACGTACGCATGGACGCAACTTTCATTTTTTTGTCATATTAATGGAGTTAAAAAATAAATGAGATATGTATATTATAATTCAAGTATAATATATATGTTATATAGGTCACATATTTTAATTAATTTAATTCTTTATACATTCCATGTATTTCATGAACAAGTCACATCACTTGAGGGGGCGGTAGTCCACACTTCCTCATAAGAAATTATCGCATTTGCACAACATGAAAAGAATAAAGGTATGTTTTAAATATAAAATACAGAAGCATATAGTAAAAATAAATACCATATATATCATATATAAAATACAGTGACATCATAATGGCCATCTTTAAAGGTTTTAAAAGAATATTGAACAATCTTCGTTTCATGAGGCAGAAAATCGCCAACCACAGAAACAGTATGTTCTTTAACCATTAGACGAAGGTGTGTGTAACTGTATCTATAATACTTATCATTAAAAACCTAGTATATTGGATATAATGTTTTTGTTACAAAAGAAAGTAATAAAAAGTGTTTAAAGGGTTGGAGAAGAAAAACAATACATAAGAACACAAGAGAAGACACTACCTTTAAATCGGGTTACTCTTTTTGATTTGAGATCAAAGGCTTCCTTGGAAAGACTTCTTCTCAAAGTGAGGCTTCTAGGAGTAAGATAGGGATTTGGAGCGACAAAATGGGTTTTTTTGGCAGAGCCAATGTCTTGAGAGGTGTGGGTAAGGTGGTAGAGGTGGGGTCCTTTTATAAGAGGAGAGGAGGGGCACTCTTGGAAAGTCTTGCAAAGTAACATTATTATAAGAATATTTTCGGATTTTATAGATCCCAAAATAATATATTTCAAGTATAAGGTGATAATAGTTATAAATCAACATATCCAATAGTTTTTTGACAAGTTTAGGTCTTAGATTTTACATTATCCTTTCATTTTAATTAAATCGTTAAATAATGAGGTAGTCACTGCATCATCAAGGAGTCATAAATAATTTAATTTATTTAATGTCTAAAAATTATTAAATAAATATCATGATGTATGAAATCTTTTTATATTTTTATTTAATGTTTTTAGAGAAAAATATTACTTGTATAAATCCATTTAAAATTTGTTTATGTAAAACAACACATGTTTGTGACATTTTTATTTTAACGTTAAATAAAAGGGTTTAAATGTCATTTTCCTACCAAAGTGGCTCCATGGGGTCCCCAAGATGACCCATGGATTTTAATGGTCGGCCAAGACACATAAAATAAGTGTAACACATGTTTCATGGTCATTTAATATTATTAAAACGTTATTTTTACATTAAATTACACTAATTACCTCTAATCACGATTAAAAACATAAAATTTACTATTCACCAAAAAATTATTTTAATCCCATTGAACCAAATATTACTTCCTAATGAAAACCATGTATGTTGGATTTTTTAAATTCAAAACACAGAGGTGGTAAAATTTTATTTAAATGAAAAAATAGTTTTTTAGTACCATTTAGTGGTTTCATTATTTATCAAAAATTGATGTTTTTCAGAAAAATACCAAAAATTCACCCTAAGAAATATTTGATATTAAGAATTCAAAAATGATGCCTATTTTACAAAATTCAAAACTTATAAGTTTCATTAATTAATTTAACAATTAATTCCCGATGTTAGAACAAATAGTGTGTTTTTATGAAACAATATATATCAAAAGGTTGACACTAGTTTATGTCCAATTTCAATGTGAAATTAATTCCAATTAAAAATATTGCATTAAATGGTAAAAATATATTATAATTTACCTTTAAAACCAATCCAAAAGATAATATAATCATATAAATAAATTAGATTAAAAAGAGGTTTTGAATTAAAATACAACATTTTTCACCATTCATTAAAAAATGAACTTTATCGGAAAAATACAAAACATTTACACAAAGTAAATTTTGATGTCCCGATTATAAAGAAGAATTTTATTTTGTCAAATATAACACATAAAATTGTCAAAAAGGGGATCTAAAAGAGTTTCTCCATCAAAAGTCAGTTAATCGACAATTTAAAGAATATTAGAATGTTTACGCTTAAAGTTGGATTCATTCGCATTTTTAATCCTCTAACATTTATTGTAAAAAGTAAAACTATTTGAAAAATATATATATTCATTTTGTAGTTAGTTCTGTTCATTCCCGTCATTACAATGGTTATGTGTTAACTACTATTTAAAATAAAATTATTTTATTATTAGAGTGCAACGTAAGATTTCAAAGGAACTCGTTGTTGCGTATTGGGCAAGCCATCGAGCACAGTGTTCCCTTTAAATTAATATTATAATTTTATTCACAAATAGGGATAAATATAAAAATTTCATATTCTTTATTTACCTGGGGTGTTACATCCTTCCCCCCCTTTTGGAAATTGCTTCCTCGCAATTTTAAAATTGGGCTCGGAAACATCATTGAAAGTCCAACATTGGAAAAAGAGTCGGTAAAACAATCACTTTAAAAGAAAGAAATAGAAGTACATAGGTCACCCGAGTTAACCCATACCAGGATTCCATGTAGGAAAATATGGATATGGAAGAAAAAGCAAAGGGTCATGTTCTGAGGGAGAGTGATAGAAAACATGTTTAGGAGAAAGTTAACCACAAAAAAATCACAAACCTGTGGTGGGTTAAACGGTATTCGATTCCCCAGTAGGAAAAGTTAATAGACAACATTTTTGTTTTAAGTTACATTTCATTGAGGAATTTACTTTTGATCTTAAGGAAACATACCTACTTGTCATGTTGACTTTTAACTTTTACTAGATATCTTACACAATCTCATACTTTCCCCAAATGATGAGTATTTAGGAAGACTTGTTCACATTAAGTGTACTATAATAAACTTCTTGAGAATCACGTAATCCAAAAAAGAGAACGATATATTTCCCATGTCTTTAGACCCTTACCAAAACCAAAATTGTTAGAACAAGATCAGATAATCTAGAAAACAATAACCCTTTATAAAAAGAAAATCTATTCTTATTCTTCAAAATTTGTCCAACAATACCCAAAGTTCAACAAGGACCGTTTGATAAAAAACATATCCACAAAATTCTTCAAAGTAAACCAAACTAAGATTGAAACCAAAATATTTAAAGGATTTAGTCACATAGTCTTCTAAGGTACAAATTAACACTTATCTCTAAATAACATCAGTTGCTCTAAAAGTCTCATATTGAAAATTAATTAACCTAATAACATATCCTCCATGATAGGATAATAATTTCAATAGATAACCCATAATCAACTTATTCTTAATTTATAAAATCATTTAACTAAAAAGAATAAGTCATACTAACCAGGGACTTCACGTAGTCCAGTGGTAGGTGATAAATACCAGTCACACTTTGGTTGTGGGTTTGATTCCCGCAGATTTGTCCGACGAGACGGGTTGTCACACGGTCTGCGTGTTGTCCTTTATATAAAACTCAGAAAATAACCGTAGCATGTTTTAACCTCAATAATTTCCTTATTCCTCTCATTTTCATCCAAATTCATTACGATATCAACTTCGTAATTCTTGAAGTCTTATTTCACCACTATAAAATAAAATGATTTCCAAAATGAATAACAGCATACCATGATCATGGAGTCCACTTGGTTTCATCGTTATCTTGTTCATGTAGGTAGAAGTCCCATGAATTACAACAAATATTTTGAGATCCTTCAAAATCATTTGATTCCTCCATCCAAATACACCTTGTACAACATTGGTCATATGGGTGTTCACATAAAAACAGTTTTGGAAAATAATCATGTATGACATATAATTCCAAAACATCTGATAAAACATGATATCTATAAAATAGTTGGACAGAATTTGAGTTGAACCGTTCTATTATTGGTAATTTTAAAATACCATTAGGATGTACTGAGAGACTATATTTTAAAAGCAAATATAAATAGGTTGCGCAAGGGTCTCCTTCATCAACACCATTTTTTAAATCATAATATGATTCAAATTCATGTGATAAGGTAAAATATTTGAAAATACCTTGATAATATTTAACATTCATGAAAATATGAGAATATTGTGGAAATAGTATTTTTCTATATACAACCCATGATCCAGGATGATAACCATGTATATTGGAGGTGTTTGATATCTCAAACAAATTCATGCAAGTGATTTGTATGCTAGAAAAAGTTTCACAATCATCCGAACATGACTTTGCAATAATCATTGCAAGCAAGTCATCAGGAAGAGAAAAGAATTTCATTTGAGATCCTCCTCCTTCCATTCGTAACTGACTTTACTTGACCTGAAAAAAGTTATAAAACAAGGAGTTAACTAAAATAATAGATATAGGGACTAACCATGCGTCTAACAAAAACTCCTAATCCCTAAAGTTGTCTAAACCGACCTCTGATACCAACTATATGGACCTGGCCTTAAACATTACTTATTATTGAATTAAATGAATAATTTAAATAGAGGATATTTTCAGGTTTAGAGTTTTATAGAATTAGATCATAAATCATGCATTACATTCCACATATAAAAAAAGTGGTTATATAAAAGATAGTTTCTATTTTTTTCCCATCGATGGAAACATATTTAAAACAAAACATTGATTCATTCATGAAACTTCCTTGACCCTATCATCACATCATGTACCTTTCCCTTGACCTGTGAAAAACATTTCAAAAACATGGGATGAGCATAAAAAGCTTAGTAAGGGATATAAAAGTACGAAATGAAGACATTAGTCCATGTATGAAATCATACTTTACTCATAAAACATAATCACTTGAACATACCTCATCAAATCATGAATAAATCATAGAAATCATAAGACATAAAGGTAACTTTAGGCATTCATAACATTATTACGTAGGGAGTAACCCTCTTGGTTACATTTGGAATACCCGCCACACTATATTCCCTAAATCTCTTCGGAGAAACCTTAATGTTTAACTCCTTCACGTTACCCAATTAATTGGAGAGGTATATCGGGCTCGCCCACCCTTAGTTTATCACGGAACCACCCATCTTCATAATAATTCCCAAGAACCATAACATAATTGTATCACAAAAAAACATGCATAAAGGAAACATAACATTTCCCCATTTCAATCACAAGATATCAATACAACACTTTGATATAATAAAAACATTATGAAAACCATTTTCAATACCAAAATAAATGAAAAGTAAAACATGGTATTTATTTTTCATTCAAAATAAGTTATGGCTTGTAGAGGAAGCTGAAACTGAAATAATGGTCATGGTGGCGGAGAAGTCATTGTCACCGCATATGTACGACAAAAAAAATTCTCTTTTGTCTTTTAGTAAATTATTCTTATAAAAATATTCCTTTTGAATAAACGTAAAAGTAAAAGGTGTTTATACACCATATGAAAGAAAGTTTTGTATGAAACAAAATATGCCTCAATGAAAAGAAAATTAAGAAGATGTCCCTTACAAAGACGGTATCCTTGGATTAAGGATAAATCAATTACATAATTATGTGTGACAAATGAATACACAAAATATTAGTGGATATTAAGTGTAAAACAATCAGGGTTCACTCATACATATTCATAGAATGACATATTCAAGGAGTACAAGTTTGTCCCAGATAATCAAAATTGGGTTAAGAAGTTCCCTTGCAAGAATTCGACAGTCCTACGGCGTCACTTCCAACATAAAAAAATGACATGATGAGAGATAAAAAGGGAATATCATCACTTGCACCTAAAATTTACATCAATAAGGATATATAATAACATATCCCAACATTACAATATGTAAATTAAAAGACCCAATAAAAGAAGTCTTTTAAAAAGAGGAGGGTGAAAAGTTCCCCTACCAACTTGGGTATCTTTCGAAACATACACCCCATGAAAGAAGGAAAATACAACATTGATGTAAATACTCAAAAACGAAAGTATATTACAAAAATATTAGAATAATTTGTAGTACATATACCACTCAAAGGAAATGGTGGAAAATGTAGCATAAATCACATGGGAATAAATGTGAGATGAAAAATCACTTACGAAAACTCGGCACCCTAACAACACCACTTAAAACTTCCGAAAATGGATTGATGAGATCAAATAGGGTCTCTCACCATATTAACATAAGCTTTACACAAATATTAATATAAAAGAACATCCCCCAACATAACAAAGAGGACCTTAAACGAAATGACATAAAGGAGAGTACTAAAAAACAAAGAGAGAGGTTGGATCTCTTACGAAAATTCGGCAGCCAAACGGTGCCAATCAAAATGTCCAAAATGGATTGATGAGAGAAAATAGGGTCTCTCATCATATGAACATAAAATTTACAGTACGAGTAATATAAAAGAACATCCCAATCATAAGAAATATGAGCTTAAAAATAATGACATAAAAGAGTGAACTTAAAAAGAAAGAGTGGGGTAAGTTACCTTACCTCAAGTCCGACTTGTCTTGTCCGTTTCATTATATTCATGAATAACAAACATTGGTCAATTTATAATTTCATAAGGACCTCCTTTAAATATTATTATTCAGTTCATATCACATATTATAATGTTATAATAAGTGTTTAATATTGTTAGTTCATATCAGATATTTTTTCCGTTGTTTGGTACTTGAGTAAAAAATGAACTTGTTTGAAAATGATTGCCCATATAGTTATAAGTAAGTCATTTCCAGAGTAGTATAAATGATTAAAATATCAGATTTATCCAGTAAATATTCATTTTATACAATTCCATAACATTTGGAGATAAAAAATGAAAAGCAGCATTCATGGAGACGGTAGGTCGTACGTACGCATAAACGCTACTTTCATTTTTTTGTCATATTAATGGAATTAAAAAATAAATGAGATATATATATTATTATTCCAGTATAATATATATGTTATATAGGTCAGATATGTTCATTAATTTAATTATTTATACATTACATTTATTGCATGAACGAGTCACATCACTTGAGGGGGCGGTAGTCCACACTTCCTTATAAGAAATTATCGCATTTGAACAACATGCAAAGAATAAAGGTATGTTTTAAATATAAAATACAAAATCAAATAGTAAACATAAATACCATATATATCGTATATAAAATATAGTGACATCATAATGGCCACCATTAAAGGTGTTAAAAGAATATTGGACAATCATCGTTTCATGAGCCAGAAAATCACCAACCACAGAAATAGTATGTTCTTTAACCATTAGACGAAGGTGTGTGTATGTGTATCTCTAATACTTATCATAAAAAAATCCTAGTATATTATAGATACTAGTGTTGTTACAAAATAAAGGAATAAAAATAGTTTAAAGTGTTGGAGAAGAAAAATAATACATAAGAATACAAGAGAAGACACTACCTTTAAATCGGGTTACTATTTTTGATTTGAGATCAAAGGCTTCCTTGGATAGAATTCTGCCCAAAGTGAGGATTCTAGGATTAAGAGAGGGCTTTTGAGAGACAAAATTGGCAGGGGTTGGTAGAGACAAAGGCTTGAGAGGTGTGGGTAAGGTGGTAGAGGTGGGGGCCTTTTATAAGAGGAGAGGAGGTGCACTCTTGGAAGGTCTTGAAAAGTAACATTATTATAAATGAATTTCGGATTATAAAGGGCCCACAATTATATATTTCTAGGATAAGGTGATAATAGTTCTAAATACACATATCCAATAGGTGTTTGACAAGGTTAGGTCTTATATTTTACATTATCGTTTCATTTTATTTAAATCGTTAAATAATGAGGTAATCATTGCATCATCATGGAGTCGTAAATAATTTAATTTATTTAATGTCTAAAAATAATAAAAAAATATCATGATTTAGGAACTATTATTAGCTTATTATTTAATATTTATAGTCAAAAATATTACTCGTATAACCCCATTTAAAATTTGTTTTTGTAAAACAACACATGTTGGTGACATTTTTATTTTAACGTTATATAAAAAGTTTTTAATGTCATATTCCTAGCAAAGTGGCTCCATGGGGTCCCCAAGATGACCCATAGATTTTCTTGGTCTTAAATGACAAATAACATAAGGGTAGGACATGTTTCAAGGTCATTTAATATTATTAAAACATTATTTTTACCTTAAATTACACTAATTACCTCTAATCGTGATTAAAAACTTAAAACATACTATTCATAAAAAAATTATTTTATTCCCATTGAACCAACTTTTACTTCCTAATGAAAACCATATATGTTGGATTTTAGAAATTCAAAACACAGAGGTGGTAAAATTTCATTTAAATGAAAAATCAGTTTTTTGGTACCATTTGGTGGTTTCACTATTCATAAAAAATTGATGTTTTTCAGAAAAATACCAAAAATTCACCCTAAGATATATTTGATATTACGAATTCAAAAATGATTCCCATTTTACAAAATTAAAATAATATAAGTTACATTAATTAATTTAATAATTAATTTCCGTTGTCAAAACAAATAGCGTGTTTTTATGAAACAATATATATCAAAAGGCTGACACTAGTTTAAGTCCAATTTCAACGTAAAATTAATTCCAATGACCAATATTGGCTTAATTGGTAACAAAATATTCTAATTTACCTTTAAAACCAACCCAAAAGATAATCTAATCATATAAATTAATTATATTAAAAAGTGGTTTTGAATTAAAATACAACATTTTTCACCGACTCATTAAAAAATGATCTTTATCGGAAAAATACAAAAAATTTACAGAAAGTTAATTTTGATGTCCCAATTCTAATGATGAATTTTATTTTTTCAAATATACCACATAAAAGTTTTAAAAAGTAGATTTAAAATAGGTTCTCCATCAAAAGGCGGTTAATCGACCTTTTTAAAGAATATCAGAGTGTTTACACATAAAATTGGATTCATTCGCATTTTTAATCCTCTAACATTTATTGTAAAAAATAAAAAAATTTGAAAAACATATATAATCATTTTGTAGTTAGTTCTATTCATTCCTGTCATTACAATGGTTATGTATTAACTACTATTTAAAATAATATTATTTTATTATTAGAGTGCAACGTAAGATTTCAAAGCAACTCGTTGTTGCGTATTGGGTAAGCCATCGAGCATAGAGTTCCCTTTTAAATTAATATTAACATTTTATTCACAAATAGGGATAAATATAAAAATGACATATTCTTTATTTACCTGGGGTGTTACATCACCAAATAAGATTGGGTATGAATTTATTTTTAATTTTAGTAAATTATTTCAAATTATAACATGGATAATATTAATTACAATAAATGTGATTAATATTTGATGTTTATGTAAAAATAAAAGAATTATAGATAGAAATATAACATAGTATTTCTCAGCCTACCATTATATTTCATTTGGTGATGTCCTTCTAATGGAGCGTCATAGTCATGTTCCTAGGATGGGTTTGAAAGAAGAACCATCTGAGATCATTGGCATTTCCCTCGGAATTCCATCCATATCTACTCCTGGTTGTAGTAAATTCTTACCCTGAAATTCATAGTGGAAATTTAGAGAAATTCATAGCTGAAATATGGAATAGGGGAGCACAATCAAATAATAGTGGGATGATATATAGATGCATGATGTGAAGGTAATTTTTTAGATGTAATTATTTTATTTATATAAGAATACAACTGGAGTTGTCTCCCAGAATATTGCATCGATGGATGGTTCTGGTTAGCAGGTAAATAAAACATCATCATAATATTTTTGTTCATAAAAATCTATTCATTTTAACATTAAATTAAAATATACTACAAAATTTAATATTAAATAAAATTGACATACAGGTGCTGGTTGTTGGGAGTGGAGATGGTTATAATGATGGTGTTGATCTTAGTTCACTAATTAGTGATGAGTAATGAATATGTAATCAGTGATGGTGATGTGTAACTAAACTCATTGATATCTAAAAGAATGATATATTGATCGAGAAACCATGTTCCTGTTTGAGGATAGTGATTTTATGAAGCTCTATTTATTAAAAATTCCATGGATTCTTTAATATTCATAAAGTAACCATTTATTCAATATAAATTTTTATATTAAAATATTTATGAAGTTAAATAGGTTTACATTGTACTAATGTCTTCCAATTTTGATATAAATTGGTTTTCTATTGGTTTATATATTTTACACATGTTAAAAAATTTCATGTACAATCTTATATTTGATAAATTTACTAAGAGAATATTTTTTGATAATTTTTCATCATTGTGATGTTTCAATTTTCTATTGGATTTATAAATGACTTTAAATAATATATTATCTATATTTAATGGGATTCATATCAATGTGTGATTACAGGTGGGTTAGGGATATTATTTAATGTGTCTTATAGTTATTATGATATGACTTATGATATGTTTCTTTAATTCCATTAGCTATCTTGATAAGAACTCATGGTTTCTTGGTGGGAGATTAGGTAATATTTGTTATGATGTTCATGAGTAGACTCTAACAAGTATCATATTGTGAATAAAAATATCAATCTATGGGGATTGAAACCTAGAGATTCTAGGTTAGAGAATGTTAGTAGGTAACATGTTAGTAACTTCATCGACATTTCATAAGATACTTCCACATGAGTATCTATACTATTATGAATCTCTTGAAACCATTTATTTCTAAATATTATCAACCTAGGTAATATAAATTATTCATTAAAATTAACAATCATTCTATCAACCATCATGTGTTCAAATAATTTCTAAATGATACAATGAGATACATATATAGTGTAAGTCACAATATTTCCTCCATTGATTTTGATCACCCATGCATCAAGTTATCCTATAGTACAAACAGTAATCAACAAAAAGGGGGAAAATAATAATGGGAATATAAACTATTTTAGTCCTAAACCACAATGGGCTACCCTTTTATAAGTCCAACATTATATCAATACTACAATTTAATTAATTATGGCCCTAGTAATGTGATGTTAAACTATAAAATAAAACATATTATTCTATGACATTAAATTGATCATAATTAGTCCTAGAAAAATTTGCATAAAATAAAACTTAATCATTATAAATACATTGCCATAATATGTACCGCAATGGTCTTTATCACATGACCATAAAAAGAATGGTGTGAAAATTTAAATATCAATGAACATTATTGTTTATATTCCCCTAATAGTGTTATATATGAGTCCCATTTTGTGGGATCAATTCACAGTCTACAATATATTCCATGTCCTTTGATTAAAATAAATTTTCTATTTTCTATTTTTACTAATTTATACCATAGAATAATTAATAAATAATAATGTTAAAGAACCTATTATACACAAAGTATTATGAAAATATAGAAGTAATAATCAATTGTGTTCCTGAAAAGGGTGGCATGTATTGTCATTGAGATTAATTTCCTGAAGAATCTTAAATTCATAAGAGTGTTTTTTACTATGAAAGAAGCTCCATAGTAAGATTAGAGAAACTATAATCCATTTATCAAAACAATATTACCTATTCTCCACCCAGGGTGACTGATAAAACGCCCACATGTGGAAACTGGTATGATCAAATAAAATCTATATACCTATATTATTACTTTGAAAAAAAATAATGTCAAAAAATATTCCCTTATGAAACTATCATCATCTAGTCTAAGAAACAATGATAAATAGACTTTATCTCTATAAGTCATTATATAATTCTCTTTTACAATTAATTGGATCATATAGAATAGGTTCACCCATACCAATCCATAACAACTATGATAAAGTATGCCAATACATTAATTTGTAATATAAAAAATAAAGGATCTATGTATACAACTCTATACATGGAAACAAGTAATTATGAAATAATATTTTTATAATAATATTTATTAGTCCTTAATATGTATTACATATCACAATTTTCAATAAATATAATCAAATAATGTTTAAATAAAAATGACATTAGGGAAACTATTAACCCCAAGTAAATGTTTAATTTGTTTTCCATAAGTTAATATGTGTTTTATTGGTAGAGATGAGTTAATGATTCTGGGAGGATTGTTATGGATTCCTAAAATTGAATTTGATTTCATTCTTTCTATATATTCTATGTAAGTATAAATGTTGATTTATTTTCTACTATATTCTAGGGAAAACATATATCTAATTATTTATGTGATAATCAATAAAAGGAATAAAAGAAATTCTTTTAGGTATAAAGTAAGAATTCCTATTTATGAGTGAAGTTTGAAGACCACATGATTTGTCTTATGTGGTTTCTATAGTGATTCATAAGGGAATGGATAATTTCAAGATAATGATAATGTTAACTGCATGGAAAAAAATTACATATTTTGAGTGAGGAAACATATTTTGATGGTGACCACAAATGGGGTCGAGTGATTGTGGAGTGGAAAATAGTTATTGAATAAAGGGTTTAATAGACCGTATGGTAGAATAGAGTGACTGCATGTTAAAATGTTGTCAATCATTTTTTAAATAATCCTAAATCATTATATAACTTCATCAATAGTTCAGAATATACTTCTACATGAGTTTTTTTATGATTAAATCATTAGAACCTATTGTATTTCCAATGAAATATAAAATGTGACTTGTATTCCTAAATTTCAATTCTTGGATACTTATTTGGTTACATTATTTCAAATTTTATATTAAATTCCACAGATTTTCATTATATTAAATATATTATTTGATCATTTTCATTCCTATATAAATTAGATTTTTTCATTATCATATGAAATTCATTATGCTACATGTATCATTTAATATCTTGTATTTTTTGGTTAGTCAATGATTTTGGATAATTTTTTATGTTTTTCACATTATGAGGTTTAGTTTTCTCCAAAGTTCATAAATGGGTCTCTATTAAAATTATAGACTAAATATCAGAATGAAATTTATTATGTTCTTTGGTTTGTATTATTTATATAAACATTGTTCATGTCACGTAATATTTACATTTTTTCATGTTTGACATGTAAAACATAGAGTATTCCTTGTCTCAGTTATGATTATATATGATGATTTTTGTTTTGATATGGATGATAATCCAATGTGTTGATTCACTATAATATGATTTTAACATTCTTTTAATGTTTATAATTTGATATTGGTCTTGTTTTTTCTTTTTTAATGTTGTAGTTTCTACAGTTATTTTTTTAACAAATACATTTTTATTGCATTTTATAATGCTATTAACTATTTATAAATATTTCATATGTAAAAGAAATACTAAAACTGAAATAATGTATACTTAATAAATATCACAATTTCCTAGAAAATTACACAAAATTGGAGAAGCCTATGTGATTTTGATGGCAATGTAGAATATACTGTTAGTATTAAAAACCCACTAAATAATCATTTTCTGGTAGATTAAACCAATTCCAAATGAGAAAATGACCACCAATATATTGTAGTTCTATAGTAGAGTATCCTTGGTAGAGAAAGAGATTCCCAACATTGTAATATAATAATGGGTCAATCCATAGTGGTCACTTGGAATAATTCTTGATCACATATGAAACACGAATAATATCAAACATAGAAAACAGGTGTTTTAGAGGTTTTCGAGTTGACAAAAAACCTAGTGGATAAAAAAAATTAGCTGATGGTTGACCACACTATGGCTCATTCCAAATATAGTAAAAATAGAAATTTATCTATCCCAATGGAACAAAAATTGGTGTTTGGAGTTAGATAATAACATACAAGACATGCTAACACCAAAAAAGGCTTGGTGGTTCCCATGGGAAAATTTTTATTAAAACAATGGAATAGAAATATTGGGATTCAATATGTGAAATAAGAATATCTGACATCCCATGTGGTTTGGCGTGTTGATGTATGTGTTAGACTGGAGATGTAAAAACTTAAACATGGTGCTTAAATGTCATCCATGTTGGTGGACATGTTAGAAATAAAATCACCAAAATATAGATACTTTTATTCTTATGATGCTTGATTATACCACCAATTCTTCATAAATCACATGCCTCAAATTTTTTTCAATATAATAGAAATATTAAAACATAGATTGTAGTTTTATTAAGGTGAAATAATTGATATTAAATTCACATTTTAAATGAAGATGTTTTTATCATGAAATAATTATGTTTTATTGTAGGTATGGATATCATGTAAGAATTAATTAGGAAAATTATATGTACTTATTAGTAATTTGAGTGGTCCAAAATGATGAAAAAAAGTGTTTTATTTCTTTGCACATTACCTCACATTTAATAGGGGATTAACAGGAAGTTACATTAAATGAGGGAGATGGATAAGAGGAACCTATTCCACATCTAGACTCCAAACTGAAGAAAATTATTCTAGGATAGGTTATATAATAAATAATAAGGTTTTCACACCAATAGAAGAGTCTCCCATATAAGAGGGAAGAGATTGTTATAAAAAAGTAATTCTAAATCCTAGTAATTGCATTGCATGGTGGAATTCCTAAATTTTTTCAAGATGGAATATGTCACACCCTGACCAAGAACCATATGGTCGTAGCTATTTTCTTTATATATGAGTATTTTTAGTTTTGAATTTATTAAATTAAAACCAAAATAAATGTCATAAAAATAAAAATAAAATAATACAATAGTAACAGTAATGAAAATATTATATTTATGAATAATAACAATAATAATATTATTATTATTATGTTTATTATTATTTATATTATTATTAATTTTTTATGGTGTTTTTTGTTTCTCTCCCCCTCCCATACCAAGTATGAACCCCTTACACCTCTTTAGATCTGGTGTATCCCTCATTCTCCCCTCATCCCACACAATTCCCCCTGGGACGATATCACTACATCTATTCTAGAATGATTCCCTTTAGCAGCTCCAAATAACACAATGCAACATCCACCCTTCCCTATTCCTGTCTCATGTACGACCCCCTTTCCCCTCAGCTAGAGATCCTCATGGCGGCACCCCACATCCTCTCTTATCCTTTTGTATTATCCAAGACGATGTCTTCTTTGACATCTTTGGGAGAGTGTTTTCATCTTCTCTTATCATTTTTCCTCCTTAAATTTCGTGATTTTATTCTGTCTTCAATAGTGTGAATTTCAAAACCAAACCCTAATTTATTTTGGTTGTTTTTTTGGATTATTCATGATGAATGTGGTTTGTTGGTCCCTGTCATGGACCATCCTCGGAGCTCGTGTTGTGACTACCCCAAACCCGCCTTCCATAGGCCAGGGGCTAGCGACTAGCACCAAAGACGTAAAAAATCCATAACTGGGAAGGCATTGCCTTTACAAAAGAAAACAAGAACCACAGAGTACAAACAGAAGAAAAACACTAAGCACAAAAGAAATGCTGAAAATTAAATGGGCCAGAATAAAAACCCAAAAGAAAGTATGACTACAACGGAACAAGGTACAACAGCAAAAATAAAAACAGCTGGAAGAAGGAAGCAACTCCTGGGACATCCTCCTCGGATCCTACCTGAATGGTAGGTACAGATAGCGCAGCTCCTGGTCATCCACCACGGATCCTACCTGAAGTGTAGGTACAGATAGTCTCCTCCACGCTCTCGTCCGTCAACCTCCTCTGTGTGTCGTCCCGTCGTGTAATCCACCTCCGGGTACTAACTTGTCATGTAGTCCACCTCCGGGTACTGACTCATTGTGTAGTCCACCTCTGGGTACCGACCAGTCCTTGAACACTCGGCTTCCGTTAGCACAGCCCATCGTCTGCAACCAACACAACGAGGTGCGAGCATAGCCCGTGCAAGGGTGAGTATAACGATACTCAGTAAGGACCCCGAGACCCTCAAGGTATCACTAAACCAACAAGGATAACCACAAGAAGGTCTCAACAGATAACCTCTACTTAGACATATGCCCATACATATACCTAAGTTATAAAGTAACCCATCTCAATCATGAGGAAACACAAGGATTGTGAAATCAACGGATAACCACTACCCAGGTAAATTCCCATACATATACCTAAGTTATCAAGTGACCCATCTCCATCATGAGGTAAACAAAAAGGCCAAAAGTCTCAGTTAAAACCAGGATTTTCATTATCGAAACCATAACTGCTGAAGAGCTCCGTCTCTGGAGTGTATAGTGGTCCTGTCACGACTCCGAGATACTGCTCACTAACCTAATACTGCTGAGGTACTCCTCCTGTCGAGTACCGCGGGCCTGCCACCTCACACAGTAGTGCTTCCCGCCGGGGTCTACCACCCAAACACAGTAGTGCTCCCCCCTCGTAGCCTACAGAGGTACTCCTCCTATCGAGTACCGTGGGTCTGCCACCTCACATAGTAGTTCTCCTCCGTTGTGGGTCTGCCACCTCACAAAGTAGTGCTCCCCACTAGGCTACGTAAGTCACTCCGAATCGAATCGGACAAGAAGTCTTCAGGTCTCTGCCGGTTGCACGGTCTTCGTACTCCGTACGCTCATCTCTGGGAGGGTCCGCTCCACGAGCTACAAGTCGACACTCTCAGTATCCCAAAGTCCCACGAAGAAGTATCTCAATGGACCGCCTCGTCATAGGGGTCTCAACGCAACAGACGGCGCGTCAATCGGACGCCCAGTCTGTGAGTTGTTAGCCTTTTCGTCCTAGGGGCCCGGTTGGATTCGTAAGCGAACCAACCCGGCCGTATCTCAACTGTACCCCGAACTCTCATAGGGTGCACTCATAGGGACCGTTTCTCGATGATATCAACAACGCCGCTGACGGTTCGTCAAACAGACGTTCTGTCTGAAAGATAACATCTTTTTCCGTTCCAGGGGCCCGGTTGGATTTCGGGTACAATCCAACCCGGATATAACCCAACTGCATCCAAAACTTGGGCGGAGGATGCCAAAAGTTTCGTATCGTCAATAGGAACGCAACGCAACAGACGGCGCGTCAATCGGACGCCAGGTCTGGATGTTATTGGATTTTTTGTTCCGGGGGCCCGGTTGGTTTCATGAGCGAACCAACCCGACCGCACTCCGACGGCAACCAATCCTCGAGCGGAGTAAGCCAAAAGATTTGTCTCACTTAGAGGAATCCAACATAGTCGACGACACGTCAATCGGACATCCAAAGCTCAAGATATGAGCGTTTCTGCACCGAGGGCCCGGTTGGTTTCGTGTACGAACCAACCCAGCCGAACCCAAAGTAAATCGAAACCTTGAGTGCAGTATAGGGAGACGACCGTCTCGGTCCAAGGATCGTGTTGCCGCTGACAGTGCATCAATCGGAGGCCCGTAGCTCATGTTACGGGAAAAAGACCAAAAACGGTTCGAAGACGGGGGGTCTGGGCCCGGGCTGTCCCGGCCCGACCCCCCATGGGTCGGCCGAACTGGGTTGACCCGAACCGGGTCGACCCGAACCGGTCCAACCCGGCCGGACCCGGTCCGATCCGGCCAGGGCGCGTCCCGGACCGGCCGGCCGGTCCGGCTCGGCTCGGCCGAGCGGCCGAGCAGCGCGGGGGGCTCGCTGCCCACGTGTGTCAGCACCGCGGCCCCCGCGGGGGGCCACCCTGGTCAACGGACGTGGCATAAGCCGCATCCCACGTGTGTACGCCGGACCCGTGCGGCCGCGGGTCTGCTGGCGCCGCAGACGCCGTGGCTTCAGCCGTGGCGGCCTTGTCCGCAGGCGCGCCGGGGCGCCGCCGGCTCCGGCTGCCCGCGTCGTCGTGCTGGCGACACGCGCCGCCGGCGACTTCTGCGGGCCGCCGGAGTCGCTCCAGTGGTCCGATTCCATTCCCGTCTGCGACGCTGCTCCTCCTGGTACCCGTTCTTCACTGCGGAACCATCAAATTCCCCTTGTGGCATGTTCCGTCGTCGCCCGTCAAATCCGCACAACAATGAAGAACGGAGGACGGTTGTCGGGCCGTGTTTGTTTGGCCCGCACCCTCCGCGTTAGGCAATAACAATTGGGAGGATTAAACAACGCATAGAAAACATAACTAAATTTTTTTTACTGAATTAAAATTGTTTTTATCATCCGGGTTCTCCACTTTGATCGGAAACATTAACGGAGTATAAAACATTTAAATAAACCCCTACCTCGTTATGTGTCACACGCGCGTTCTTCGCGGAGTTGATCGCCGCGGAAGGAGGCGATCGTCGCATCACGGAAGGAATCGCGTCATCGTGGAAGGGCGTCGCGTCATCGCAGAAGGGCGTCACGTCCATGAACTCCGAGGTTCAAGAACATAAAGATTTAATTAATAATAATTAAATTCATATCGTTGTTATAAACCACATCAAAAATTTAAAGAAGCGCAATCTCTCACCTCAGCGGATGATCGAAGATTCTGTTGCGGATTAAGGAACATTGCCGGAGAAAGTTGCGGGAGAGGAAACATCGGCGTCACAGCACACGGTGTCCAGTCGTCGATTTCCGCGGGTTCGTCGTTCTTCGTCGAAGGCCGACGTTTTTCGCGTTCTTCGCGAAGAAGGGTGAAGGCACAAGAATTCAGTCAAAGCCTCTCAACGTGTCATCATTAAGATGTCGGTGTTGTACTTATTTTATTACTACGCCAACGGAATTCAAACCAGTTAAGAAACGAATAAATAGATAAGTAACGACCCATTAATTTGTAGAATTAATTCAATGAAATAAACCGCCCAATTAATTCAACGAAGAAAACCGCCCAATTAATTGGTGTGTTAAGAAAATAAGAAAACGTGTTAGTTGAATTTCATAATGACAGGTTTTCGCGGGTGCGTTACTTAGCGGAAAAGAAACGGTGGGGCTCGTGCGGGCCCCACCTCACAAATATCCTACCAAGAGGGTAGGATATTTCTGGATAGCACCCCATCCGCATCGACTCAACTTAAGCTGCTTTAAGTGGCTTCCAAGTGGCTTAAGTGAAATAAAATAAATTTTGTCGTACAATTTATTTTATTTTCTAACTTTAAGCCCAAAAATTAAAAACCACACCCGAGAAAACGCAACTCCGGAAGAGGCGTTTCTAAGCAATTATCGGCACTGTGATTCCATCGGTGCCCTCAGAATTTGATTACATGCACCATTTCAAAAGTTTGAAAAACCCGCTCGTCCGTTTACTAAACGTACCCGAGCCAAACTTCAGAAATTGATTCCGGGCACACCAGGCCTTGTAATCAGGCGCCGTAAGAAACTGCGTTCTTGTAAAATCCCAAAGAAAATTAAGAATAAAAATTACTTGGAATTTACGGGTCTTTACATTACTCCCACCACAGGGCTTTACGTCCCTATAAAGCTTCACCACAAACATAGGGAAACAAAGGCGGTACTAAGCACGCATCTGAGCCTTCCGCTCCCATGTGCTCACCTGGAGGTTCCCGTGTTGCCAAAGAAAGTGCACAAGAGTAATCGACCATCATCCTAGGATCCGCTCCTGTCGATCCGCAATCCCCATAGGACCCTCCGTAGAAGACACCTCATCGCCACCGTCCAGCTCCTCATGGTCGATGATATGCATAGGGTCGAGCACGTATCTCCTCAGTTGAGATAAGTGGATAACGTCATGCACCGAGTGCAACTGAAGTGGATGGGTCAAGCGGTAAACCACCTCTCTTACCAGCTGAGGACCTAGAAAGGTCCGTTGAACCTCGGAGATAACTTTCCGCCTTGGCCACATCTCTGTAAACCTCGTCGAGGTGTGACCCGTATAAGGACGTGATCGTCATCCTCGATCTCCAGAGGTTTCCAATTCCTGTTAGAACTGGAACTCAAACGACTGCTTCCATGAGGGTAAGGTTGGCCGACTCAAGAGTGATCGGTCGCACCCTCCCATGCAAGAGTTACCCTGTGCTTCCTGGGGTTTCCTTTTTCGCCAACCAAGGAAAACCCATCCCGATGTCGTAGTGAAACTCCAACTTTTTGACTAATACCGTCAATTTGTGTATGAACTATGATTGCCTAGTCCATACTCAAACCAACGTCGTAAGGCCTCGACGCTGCCACCAAGAGATTCCAACCGAAACTCTCGCCTCGAGGATCTGACCACACCGTCGGCGTAAGTGTGATTATCGAGTCTCCTCCCAAGGTATCTCCAGATGTGAGGGTCAAGTCCACGGATTACTAGACACTCTAGGTCTGGATCTAGATTTTTGAAAGCAAGGAATGATTCTTATCGACGTCCGTTACTACAATAGCTAGTAGTGGACACAGACTGTCCCTTGAATCATTTCTAGAGCCATTGGGTCACATTCCTTGACCGCACGCAGCCGCACTCTTCCACCGCCCTCCAGCTCCCTAAGCCTGGCGGGGATAACTAATGCAGGTGGTTGTAGCATGTTAAGGTTTACACCACCTCATACTACTCTCCTAGCTCTGCCTCCACGTCTGCAGCTACGCAGACTCATCTATCCTTAAAGATTCCACTTCTTGAAATATTTAACACGCCCGAGTCTCTAAGACTGGCACCGGTTTCCTGTTTCTTACTGCACTGTGCAGTCTTCATCCGCTCTTGGATGACCTGGACCTCCTTTAGTCTCACAAGAGCTGCTATGATTTCTTATTTTCCGATAAGAGAAACCAGGTCTCATCCCCTGGATGAACCACATTCGTTGCCTAATACAGTCAATCCTGACATGAATGATGCATTCATGCCATGGATGACGTAGTAAGGCCTCGACGTAACTAAAAAGAGATCCAACTGTCACTCTCACCTCCTAGGGTCGAGTCACACTGTCGGCATCAGTGTGAGGTCACTTGGTCTCCTCCAGTAGAAATGTCGAAAGTGAGGGTCAAGTCAACAGTTTAACCGGAACCACTCAGTATCAACCAAACAAAAGGACAGGAAAGAAAACAAAGATACGTGTCTTTTATTATTGCAGCTCATAGTACAAAGACACGAATACAAAAGCAAAATGGAAATATAAGTACAAAGGACATATCCACTAGTTCCCCTCCTGTCCACCTGCTCTCAGAGCTCTACTGCCTTGTCCACTGCTCGGCTGTTGCTCAAGTAGCAGCCGCTGCTTCTGTCTCGGTGGCTCCTCCAACACCCACTGATCAAACGTGCGGGGGGTCGTACAGTCACGTGCCAGGTGACCCTTCCTGTCGTAGGAGCAACACTATCCGTTTCTGGCACACCTGGCTCTGACCCCACCCAGGGTGCCCCGCACCATTGATCCTAAAACCCGAGATCGTCCAACTGCTGGTCTGGTCCTCCTGTACCTCGGCATCATCTGTCTACTGCCCACAGATGACTCGACAACTGATCGAAAACCCTGCGGTAAAGGCAGAACCTCTTGTACACTCGTGGGGTGTAGAGATACTGGAACAAACTCCACCCTGAAAAGGGTCTCGATGTCTTCCAATGCGAAGGTCATCCCGTCGCAAAACTGGAACAAGTGGCTCCACCACCTGCCTACTCCTGTCTGAAGGAGGCTGGCAGCAAGGATCACCATGAAGTCTGTCGGCATCCCCACTAGCCTGAAGACTCTCACCACAGCCTCCAGCCAATCCTTAGCCGCCTGCGGGTCCATCTCTCCCCGGAACCTGGGTGGCCTCTGGCGCTGGAACTCGTGCAGCGCACTCAAGTAGCGTGCATCGCCTACTGCTGGGCTGGTGGCATCGGTGGCCCAACGTATGGTAGTACCTATGGTGCCTCCGCTGGTGCCTCAACTGTAAGAGGGCCATGTACCAAAGCCTCATCGCTCGACCGGCTGTCAGCACGCACATCCCTCCGGGCTCTAGCTGGTCATCCGTGAAAAGGCATCCTGGAAGAAACATCGTGACACAGTAAAACGTTTATACCTGGTGAGCTGACCTAGTTTGAGCTGATATTTAAAAACTTCTGGAAACACAAACGCAATCAGTGTTTTCGTGCACAGAGTCTGAAATTGGTTATCAGGATCCTGGTGTATGGATACATTGGCCGCCCGCACCAACACTGGACTCCCTGAACTGAAAACCACACTCGGTACTCTTAACACTGTTGTTTCACAGAAATAAACATCAGATTTATAAGTTCTGCGGTAGAACCGAACTCCTCTGATACCAATTTGTCACGGACCGTCCTCGGAGCCCGTGCCGTGACTACCCCAAGCCCGCCTTCCATAGGCTGGGGCTGGCGACTAGCACCAAAGGCGTAAAATCTCGATAACTGGGAAGGCATTGCCTTTATAAAAGAAAACAAGCACCACAAAGTACAAGTAGTAGCAATACACTAAGCACAAAAAATGCTGAAAAGTAAATGGGATAGAATACAAACCCAAAAGAAAGTAAGACTACAACGGAACAAGGTACAACAACAAAAAGACAAACAACTGGAAGAAGGAAGCAGCTCCTGGGTCGTCCTCCTCGGATCCTATCTGAAGGGTAGGTACAGATAGTGCAGCTCCTGGTCATCCACCATGGATCCTACCTAAAGGGTAGGAACAGATAGCCTCCTCCACGCTCTCATCCATCAACCTCCTCTGTGTGTTGTCTCGTCGTGTAGTCCACCTCCGGGTATTGACTCATCGTGTAGTCGACCTCCGGGTACTGACTGGTTGTGTAGTCCACCTCCGGGTACTGACTTGTCGTGTAGTCCACCTCCAGGTACCGACCAGTCCTCGAACACTTGGCCTCCGTCAGCACTGCCCGTCGTCTGCAACCAACACAACAAGGTGCGGGCATAGCCCGTGCAGGGGTGAGTATAACGATACTCAGTAAGGACCCCGAGACCCTCAAGGTCTCACTAAACCAACAAGGATAACCACAAGAAGATATCAACAGATAACCTATACTTAGATATATGCCCATACATATACATAAGTTATTATGTAACCCATCTCAATCATGAGGAAACACAAGGATTGTGAAATCAATGGATAACCACTACCCAGGTATATGCTCATACATATATTTAAGTTATCAATTGAACGATCTCAATCATGAGGTAATCACAAAGGTCAAAAGTCTCAGCTCAAACCAGGATTTTCATTATCGAAACAGTAACTGCTGAAGAGCTCCATCTCTGGAGTGTACAGTGGTCCTGTCACGACTCCGAGGTACTGCTCACTAACCTAAGACTGCTGAGGTACTCCTCCTGTCGAGTACCGCGGGCCTGCCACCTCACACAGTAGTGCTTCCCGCCGGGGTCTGCCACCCAAACACAGTAGTACTCCCCCCTCATAGACTACAGAGGTACTCCTCCTTTCGAGTACCGCGTGTCTGCCACCTCACATAGTAGTGCTCCTCCGCTGTGGGTCTGCCACCTCAGAAAGTAGTGCTCCCCATTGGGCTACGTAAGTCACTCTGAATCGAATCGGACAAGCAGTCTTCAGGTCTCTACCGGTTACACGTTCTCTGTACTCCGTTCGCTCGTTTCTGGGAGGGTCCTCTCCACGAGCTACATGTCGATACTCCCAGTATCTCAAAGTCCCACGAAGAAGTATCTCAATGTACCGCCTCGTCATAGGGGTCTCAACGCAACAGACGGTGCATCAATCAGACGCCCAGTCTGTGAGTTTTTAGCATTTTCGTCCCAGGGGCCCTGTTGGTTTCGTAAGTGGACCAACCCATCTGTATCTCAACTGTACCCCGAACTCTCATAGGGTATACTCATAGGGACCGTTTCTTGATGAGATCTACAACGCCACTAACGGTTCGTCAAATGGATGTTCTGTTTGAAAGATATCATCTTTTTCCGTTCCAGGGGCCCGGTTGGATTTCGGGTACAATCCAACCCAGCTATAACCCAACTGCTTCCAAAACTCGGGCAGAGGATGCCAAAAGTTCCGTATCGTCAACAGGAACGCAGCGCAACAGACGACGCGTCAATCAGACGTCCGGTCTAGAAGTTATTGGCTTTTTTGTTCCGGGGGCCCAGTTGGTTTCGTGAGCGAGCCAACCCGATTGCAATCTGACGGCATCCAAACCTCGATCGGAGTAATACAAAAGATCCGTCTCACTTAGAGGAATCCAAAAAAGTCAACGGCACGTCAATCGGACGTCCGGAGCTCAAGATATGAGCGTTTCCGCTCTGAGGGCCCGGTTGGTTTCGTGTACGAACCAACCCGGCCGAACCCAATGTAAATCGAAACCTTGAGTGCAATATACCAAACGACGGTCTCGATCCAAGGATCGCGTTGCCACTGACGACAAATCAATCGGAGGCCCGTAGCTCATGTTACAGGCAAAAGACCGAAAACGGTCCGAAGACGGGGGGATCTGGGTCCGGGCCATCCCGGCCCGACCCCCCCTGGGTCGGACGAACCGGGTCCCCCCGACCCGGTCCCACCCTGCCGAAACCGGTCTGGTCCGGCCAGGGCATGGCCCGGACCGGCCGACCTGTCCATCTCGGCTCGGCCGAGCTGCGCGGGGGGCTCGCTGCCCCCACGTGTCAGCACCGCGGCCTCCGCGGGGGGCCACCCTAGTCAACGGACGTGGAATAAGCCGCGTCCCGCGTGTGTGCACCGAACCCGCGTGGCCGCGGGTCTGCTGGCGCCGCCACCGCCGGTGGATTCCGCGGGCCACCGGAGTCGCTCTGGTGGTCTGATTCCGTTCCCATCTGCGCCGCTGCTCATCCTGGGACCCGTTCATCACTCCGGAACCATCAAATTCCCCTTGCGGAATGTTCCGTCATCACCCGTCAAATCTGCACAACAACGAAGAACAGCGGACGGTTGTCGGGCCGTGTTTGTTTAGCCTGCACCCTCCGCGTTAGGCGTTAACAATTGGGAGGATTAAACAACGCATAGAAAACATAACTAAAACAATTTTAATGAATTAAAATTGTTTTTATCATCCAGGTTCTCCACTTTGATAGGAAACATTCACGGAGTATAAAACATTTAAATAAACCCCTACCTTGGCAAGTGTCGCACGCGCGTTCTTCGCGGAGAGGATCTCCGCGGAAGGAGGCGATCGTCGCGTCGCAGAAGGCGTCGTGTCGTCGTGGAAGGGCGTCGCGTCGTCGCGGAAGGGCGCCGCATCGACGGACTCCGAGGTTCAAGAACATAATGATTTAATTAATAATAATTAAATCCATATCGTTGTTTTGAACCACAACGAAAATTTAAAGAACCGCAATCTCTCACCTCAACGGATGATCAAAGATTCTGTTGCGGATTAAGGAACGTTGCCGGAGAACGTTGCAGGAGAGGAAACGTCGGCGTTGCGGCACACGGTGTCGCGTCGTCGATTTCCATGGGTTTGACGTTCTTCGTCGGAGGCCGGCGTTTTTCGCGTTCTTTGCGTTCTTCACGAAGAAGGGTGAAGGCACAAGAATTCAGTCAAAGCCTCTCAAAGTGTCATCCTCAAGATGTCAGTGGTGGTCTTATTTTATTACTATGCCAACGGAATTCAAACCGGTTAAGAATCAAATAATGAGATAAGTAAAGACCCATTAATTCGTAGAATTAATTCAACGAAATAATCCGCCCAATTAATTCAACGAAGAAAACCACCCAATTAATTCGTGCGTTAAGAAAATAAGAAAACGCGTCAGTTGACTTTCATAATTACGAGTTTTCGCGGGTGCGTTACTTAGTGGAAAAGAAACGGTGGGGCTCGTGCGGTCCCCACCTCACAAATATCCTACCAAGTGGGTAGGATATTTCTGGATAGCACCCCATCCGCATCGACTCAGCTTAAGCTGCTTTAAGTGGCTTCCAAGTGGCTTAAGTGAAATAAAATAATGTTTGTCGTACAATTTATTTTATTTCTTAACTTTAAGCCCAAAAATTAAAAACCACACATGTGCAAACGCAACTCCGGAAGAGGCGTTTCTAAGAAATTACCGGTGTTGTGATTCCATCGGTGCCCTCAGAATTCGATTCCGAGCACCAGTTCAAAAGTTAGAAAAACCCACTCGTCCGTTCACTAAACGTACCTGAGCCAAACTTTGGAAATTGATTCTGGGCACACCGGGCCTCGGAATCAGGCACCGTCAGAAACTGCGTTCTACTAAAATCCCAAAGAAAATTAAGAAAAAAATTTCCTTGGAATTTACAGGTCTTTACAGTCCCGTTTATGATCTTTCATTCCACGCTTATGGAAGGCAAGTTTTTTTTCAAGAATTTCAATATGGTTTTTTTGTTATTTCACATTTGTTCAATTTTAATTTAAGAATTTTGTAATATTTTAGATGATAGTAATAATTTCTAGTGTTTTTTAGACCTTATTGTGGTTGTTTTAGGTTTATGGTGTCGAGAATTCATATATGTACATGTATAGAGTATGGAATAAATATATATATTTTATTCATACATATTCTTTCATAGAGTGGGGAATTTATAAAATGCTGATAGGGGTATTTATATATATACACATGTACATGTAGGAGGAAATTGTTGGTTCTGGTGGTGTCATCGACGGGCAACACGTTTAATGTATGTCCACTATGCCTATGACTTTTTTTGGAATTCCAAAATTTCTTTGTTGTTTTAAAATTTGCATTAAATATTATGTAGTACATATTTGATATGAAAATATTTACAGATTCTTTTTTTGGAATTTCCATTATTTTAATGATTCACTTTTATGTTTTTAATTGTGTAGTCTTCTTTTAGATACGCTTCCATGTTTGACCCTTTTAACTTGTAAATGTGTTATAAAATAAGGTTTGGGTTATGCGGTTTGTATTCCGCAGGATATTTTGTGTTTTTCATATTAGTCGTGAAAGTTGAATTTAGTGAACATGGGTTGTTTGTTGTAACACCCAGAGCTTCCATTATACGCTTCTCATTATATGATGAAATAGCTTGCATTGTACGCAACATCGAGTTCTAACACACCACAACTAATCAAAGTAGCCGTTATAAATATTAATAACCACGTTTTAAAATTATAGAAATGTTATATTTCAAAATGGCCTTCATTTTTTTATTCGTAATATAGAAATTATCCTATGTTAAATTTTTTGTAATTTTCTGAGAACTTCTATTTTTATGAATAGTGAAAAATACTTAAAAACAACTTTTTTAATCAAAATAATTTATAGTGATAAATTATAATATTTAGTGGTTTTAAGTATAATTATAAAATATTTTTACCATTTTATCCAATGGTGGTCATTATAATTAATTTCACTTTGAAATTGGATGTAAACAATTGTCAATATTTTGATATATATTGTTTCTTAAAAACACGCTATTTGTTGTGACAGCGGGAATTAATTATAAAATTAATTAATGCAACATATATGTTTGGAATTTTTTAAAATAGACATCATTTATGAATTCGTAATATCAATTATAGCTTAGGGTGAAATTTTGGCATTGTTCTGAAAAACTTCAATTTTTGATGAATAATGAAACCACTAAGTGGTAGTTAAATAACTGATTTTTCGTTTAAATGAAATATTACCACTTCTGTGTTTTGAATTTCACAAATCCAACATACATGGTTGTCATTAGGATGTAAAATGTGGTTCAATGGGATTAAAATAATTATTTGGTGAATAGTAACTTTTAAGTTTAATAAATCGCTATAAGAGGTAATTAGTGTAGTTTAAGGTAAAAATAATGATTTAATAATATGATATGAGCTTTACACATGTCCTACCCTCATTGGATGTGCCATGGCCGACCAATAAAATCCATGGGTAAACTTGGGGACCCCATGGAGCCACTTTAGTTGGAAAACGACATAAATACCTTTTATTTAATGTTAAAATAAAAAATGACACAAACATGAAATGTTTTACTAAAACAATTATTACATGGGGTTATACAAGTCATATTTTTGACTATAAATAGTAATTGGAAAGATAAAAATATTTCCTACCTCATAGTATTTTTCTTTATAAATTTTAGACATTAAATAAATTAAATTATTTATGACATCATGATGATGTAGCGATGACCTCATTATTTAACGATTTAAATAAAATAAAAAGATAACGTAAACTCCAAGGCTTAAACTTGTCAAAAACCTATTGGATGAGTAGATTTCGAACCCTTATCACCTTATCCTTGAATTATATAAGTTTGGGACCTCTAAAATCCGAAACTCATTTTATAATAAAGTGGCTTTTCTTTACTTTCCAAGAGTGCCCCTCCTCTCCACTTATAAAAGGCCCCCACCACTCCCACCTTATTCACACTTTCAAGCCATTTGGCTCAGACAAACTCTGCCCAAATACCCTCCAAACTTCCCTCCCTTACACTTAGAAGCCTCAATTTGGGCATAATTCTTCCCAAGGAAGCCTTTGGCTCAAATCAAAAAGAGTTACCCGATTTTTAGGTAAGGTCTTCTCTAATGTTTTTTTGTTTTATTTAGCTTCTCCAACCCCTTAAACTCTTTTTATTCATTCGTTTTGTAACAACACCAGTATCCTCAATATACTAGTATGTTGTTATAAGAAGGATTCAAGCTACACTTACACACACCTACATCTAATGGTTAAAGAACATATTGTTTCTGTGGATGGTGAATTTCTGCCTCACGACACGAGGACTGTTCAACAATCATATAAAACCTTCAAAGGTGGCCATTAAGATGTCACTATATTTATATATGATATATAATATGTTTATTTTTTCCTTATGCTTCTGTATTTCTCATTTATGGCATACTTTATGATTTCCATTATGGGTAAACGCGATATTTTCATTTTAGGAAGTACGGACTACCGCCCCCTCAAAGTGATGTGAATCATTAATGCCATATGTGGAATGTATAAAGGATGGAGTAAATGATATTATATATGATATTATACTGGAACTATATTATACATTTATATAATTATGATTTCATTCCATTAAATACGAAATAGAATTGAAAGTAGCGTTCATGCGTACGTACGGCTTACCGTCTCCATGAACGGTGCATTTCATTTATTACCTCTAACTGTTACGTAATATTATGAATTAATTATATTTTGGATATATATGATATATATGAAATCTAAATCATGAATATAATTCTCTAGGTAATGCATATTCTACCACATAAACAACTTGTAATTATAAGACGTTTATTATTGTCTCAAGTACCAAAGATCGACAAAACGACCGTTATTAACTTAAATAATTACATAATGTTCATAACATTGTAATAATTGATATAAAAAGGATAATGAAATTGAAGAAGGTTCTTAATAAAGTAGATATTAACTCTAGTTTATTATTCAGGAGGTTAAATAACGGTCGAATCATGTCGGACACAAGGTAAGGAAATTTCATAACCCAATTTCAATTCTTTGGGTTAATCTCCTACTTTCAAATTATGTCGTTATATTATTATGTCATATCTTGTATTTGTAATTTATTTATGTGTACTTATATTGAATACACATAATATATCTATTTTATTTTAAAAATGATCTTTGTATGGGGCTTCGTCTCACTCTCCTTTCATTGAGGCATGTTTGGTTTTATACACAACTTTCTTTTATACGGTGTATAAACTCCTTTGACTTTTACGTTTATTCAAAAGGAATATTTTTTATAAGAAGCGTTTTACTAAACGACAAAAAGGGAATGTTTTTCTTTCTGTACATATGCGGTTATAACGACTTCTCCACCGCCGTGACCATTATTGGAGTTTTGGCTTCCTCTACAAGCCATCACTTTTCTTAATGAAAAATAAATACAAAGTTTTAACATTCTTTTATTTTGGTATTGAAAATGGTTTTCAAAGCATTTTTACTATATCAATGTGTTGTATTGATATTGTGTGATTTAAATGTGGAAATGTTATGTTTCTTTAATGCATGTTTTATGTGATACGATTATGTTATGATTTATGATATGTTTAAACCTATTACTATGAGGAATGCATTGGACTTAATAAGTGACGGGTGGAGCCCGCTATAGCTTCTCGATGCATCGGTAGGTCTAATGAGACAAACTAGTGTCTTGGCACGAGGCCTTGACAAAATCTTATTTGTGGTCTTGGCACGAGGCCTTGGCTGTGTGGTTATGATAGTCTGGAATTATGCATTCCATCATTATTAAAGTGGTTATTGATATTTAATATGATTATTCGACTAGTAGAATATCCATGTGAGTAAGTAAATGGAATTATTTAATTTAATTTTTCCATATTATGCTGAAGTTCAAGTTTAAAAAGGCTTTTGTTTTAGTTATACATTGCCTTAAATGTTAATGTTTATTTATGAAAGCTTCCACAATATTGTTATCCTTACTGAGCATCTGAGCTCACCCCTTTCAATGTTTTCATATTTTCTAGGATGTGAAAAATTATTTTATAAATGACCTGCAGGGATAGTAAGAAGAGGATATAAGTGTGGACAATGAAGACTTTGTTATTTTAGTTTTTCACTTTATGATGTAATGTAACGTTTATGAATGTATCTACTGTTTCCAAGGATACTAAACTAATCGGTCTTTCGAGACTTGATCTTTTGTGATCATGACAATGTTACGAAGTAATGCACCGACTGAAGGTAACTGGGGTCGGGGCGTTACATTTGTGATTTTAAAATAATATGGGGAAATATCACATTTTTGTAGATTTAGAAAATAACATGGGTTTTGGTGTGAATTTGAGATTTATTGGTATTTTTCCATCCTCAATTGATTTTATTTGGTCTTGGAAATATTTAAAACTTGTATTTATGTGTTTAGTACCTTGGTGGTCTAATTTAGCTTCTAAATTATTTTAATATTATATGTGTTGGGTGATTGTAATTTTTTTAAAATGAATATATTCCATGTAATGTAATAAGGCATGTTTGGTATCATGAAAAATGATTTTTGAAGTTGAAAAATACCCTCTAGGTTAACTCCACTTTATTTTAGAAATGTGATGCAAATATTAATGTGTTATTTGGAATTTGTGACTAGTGTAAAGGCTTGTGGACGGTCATGTGACATAAAAATGGGAATGCGGTTTGGGAGGGAGATCTGTGGTGAGAGGTTGAATGGGTTTTTGATAAAGAAATTCTTATGTTTGTATGTGTTATCATGATAAAACCTCACTGCCATTTGGAATAGAGAACATGGGAAATATTGGGTACCTAGTTGGGTAGTTTAAATTCACCCCCATCTGCATTGTATTGAGAAGGTGGTGAGATACTATTTGTCCTTAGCCGATATTACCAAGGTTCCGAATGCTGACAATTAATGTCGTGGGATTCAAGAAAATGTGTAGAATGATATTCCCATAGAATAAATAGACATTCCATACAAGGAATAACCAACCATAACGACATGATACATGTCAATATGTAATTCAAGAAAACTCATTACCAATAGACAACTAATCATTCCATAAAAAAATCCCCATAAACCAATAAAAAAATAAAAACAAGATTTTGTTGTATCAAGGGGATGAATCTCTAACAAATCACATATGAAACAATGACATGATCCATGGATCCACACCAAGATTCATGATCCAAGCACCATAAAACCATCTAATCATATTGATGAACCACATGAAAATGAGATGCATTACCCTTACATATGTCTTGGAAAATGACATATGTAAAAGAAAAAATGTACCAGAGGATGGGGTGAGTAAAAATAATTATTAGGTTTTCCCTAAATAAATTCACTACACATTCCAATATTATATAAACATTAGTACATTTCTATAAAAAAAATTATAAACCATTAAATAGTGCAACAATTACAAACATTCCAAACATATCATTACTAGGATATTTCCACCCCAAACCATACAACACAGTGGACACACAACAAGAAAGACATAACCCAATTTACCTTTTAATAATAGAAAAATAATATCCCACATTTATACTAAAACACTAAAAAACATAGCTCTATATTTTCATATACCCAGGCTAATAAACAATCACAATGGAACTTCTAGTCCAGGTCCGTCTACTTCCTTAAAATCAAGTTGTACTTCCCACCCACTTATATTTTTATAGTGTCTATTACATCTATTATACATCCATTTTTTATAGTGGTAGACCTTTCCTACCCCACATGCATGTCACACATGGATATTTCATAACCAATTATCAAGCATAAAACCCACCCAATCCACAACATTATGCAAACAACCATTACATAAGTACATGAAAAAGCACATCAATAAAACCTTCATTTATTAACAACACTATAAAAAAAATTTTCCATGCCCAATAACATTTCAACAAAACACATATTTTTTGAAATAAATATTTTATTAAACATTTTTCTATAAATATACCACTATCTATTTTAAAATAAACATTTTAATGATTGACAACAAAACATGTTTTTGAAATGATATCCCATTTTACCCAAAATCCCTAAATCATAACATAATGGGTTTACCCAAATATTGACCAATAATATTCACAATTAATTTCAACAAAATAAATCTTATTTCAAACAATACCTCACATTCTAGAAAAGTGAATTTTATATAGAATCGGCATAACATAGTGTTCTGGTGAAATCGACCAACACACACCCGCACAACAAATTCAGAAAATGCTCCACCAAAACAATGATAAATCCCCTTACCTGTCACCAAAAAACCATAATCTAATCACTTTAGGAAAAAAATCATATATATACTTGAAATGGATGTAGAAAAATTATAACAGGAGAGCTGTAAGAGTACATCAGGAGAAACCACAAAACACTAAGAGGGGATAGTTACCAGAGAAGAATTGCCTCAAATGCACTAAGAAAACCCTTAAATTTTCTTCTCAAATGAAGGGGAGAGACACTATAACCATTGAGGATATGAAATAATTATTAGGCTATGTATGGGAGGAGAAAAAATAGGTTTAGGGTAAATCACGTGTGGCCCCATTAATAAATAATAACTTTTGTCGTCGCAAACGGTTAGCTCGCACAGTCAGGAAAACTGTTTGCTACTGATGTGCATGCTACTACCTCGAAGGGAACATCACACGGCCTCCTCACATGGTTATACAATCAGTGAAAAAGTAGCGTGAATTCCCACTATCTCATTCCACACAATTACCTTTGTACGATTCATGGTTTCCCCTAACCATTCACAAATTGGGATCATTTAGAAAGCCTCCAAAAACAATATAAAAACCCTCCATTCTCTCCCAAACTCAACCAAACACTACCCAACCACATTAAATACATAAAAAACATAAAAAATTACTTACCTCAAACATGGTTTTAAACTGGTAGACTAGGACATGTATTCTAGATAATACGAAAGTAGTTAATCTCGATTTCTTCTAGTAGGATTGACAATGCAACACTCACTATGAAATTATGCTGATTTGAGATCACTGTGTTATGGGGGTGTCTCCTACTAGAGGACCATGATAGAGAATATATATGTTCCATGTTTCTAATCCATGTTTCACTACGGATCGAGGATCCTATATTCCCAACTAAAAAAATCTTCTTAGAGATTCCCCATGGTGCCTGTGATGTGATTTTGATTTCAGTTGTTTCATACATGTCGTCTCATTTGTGAAAACCATGTTTCATTCAAAATTGTTTCATTTAATTTAAAAATGTTATTTCATGTGTGGAATGTATTTTTAAAATATAGTGGAACAGACGTTTTTTCCCTTAAAATGAAATCTTTTTACTTGAATTTGAAAAGAATGAAAAACAATATTTTAGTATGTCATATTTTCAAAATAGCATGTTTTGGGTTTTATTTTAAAGGTAAGGGCATAGGGAATTGGTAATTATTGGCATTCCTATTGTGAATCATGGTTATCACATGTATTTATCATTTCTATTTAGGTTACTATAGTTGGATCACTATTGTATAAATCATGTTTTTGTGTTTGGTGGTGACCCACAAGGTCCCTAGATTGTATGTTCAATTGTAGAACTTTACTCTTTTATTTCCCCAGCAAGTGTTTATCTATTTTATAAAAATTATAGTTATTTATTTGGCTACTGTTTATGGATCAAATAATTCCCAACTATTTTATTTTGATTCCCAACACTATATTCTAGCTTGTGGGGATTATGAATTACCTTCAAGCCTTATAGCAGATTGGATCGAGAGATCAGTTCATGGTTGAACTTGGTTAGTATAAAAAATGGTATCAAAGTAGGTTATGCTATTTTGAGTATTTTTCATTAGGTAATATTCTATATATAATGGAGGTAGGATTTATGAGACTTGAAATTATGGTTATGAGTGTGATACCTAGTCATCACACCTTATGATCGGACCCAAGACACTAGGGGATATTAGGTTTCATCTAAGTGGTTTTCACCTTATTGCGGTGTTCTATTTGATAAATGAAATGGACATTAGGGAAATGGTCTCAGTGAGCTCATAGGGCTAGTAAATCCTTGTATAGTCTGGTATCTATTCCTAAAACACTTCGTTACAGTGGTGTGGTTGGTGTAAGGGAGCCAACCATGTGTCTATGTCACCCATCTTCACTAGTTTCCCATTGATTTGTTTCGTATATTTAAGGGTTTAGTAAAATTATTTTGGAAACTCATGTTTGAAAATTGGGGAAACAAGATTTAAAAAATGGAAAAGGTTTTGAGCGGATGAGGTTGGGACTATCGAGGTTGGATTTTTTTTTAAAAAAGACGTGTTTTATCCAAAATTGGTTTTTTAGAAAGAGAGTAATGTATTTTCAAACTGGATTTGGAAACTTGTTTCAAATGATAAATTATGAGTTTTATATTAATTGGTAATTTATGAAATGGGGGTTTTGAAACTATTGAGAAGTGTTTTTAATGGAATAATTTTTTTTTTTATTTTATTCAAGGAGTCTAAAAATATCTTTCAATTTGGTAGTTCGTGTGATTTTTAAAATATTAAAAAAATTTGGAAACATATTTATTTAAGGATAAATGAATTTTTAAATGAGTGGGTGTGTGTAAAATTGCGTTTTTTGTGAATATAAGGGTGTTTTAAATTAAAATAAAATGTTTTGAAATTGATGTGTATGATTTTAAAGTGGACTCGTATTTGAATGATTTGTTTTTTAACATGTTTTGAGAGATTCAAAATGGTTTTTGATTTTTATGACTACCAATTTTGGTAAAATAGATGTGTGGGTTGAATGATTATTTTAGAAGGTGAGAAATGTTTTTTGGACTTTGGTACTCTCAAGAGTGTCAACATGATTGGAGTATATGTGGAATGTTTATTGGTGCTTAGTTTGGCATGAAGACGGTCTTGTGTTAGACTTCATGAGGCATCATTGGTGAATGTGAAACCCACCAATAATGTTTTATTTTCAAACATGTTTTATAGATAATATGGATGTTTGGTAGTCTATAATAGTGTGGTGTTTTTCATTATGATCATGGGTTGATACATGCAAGGATTTCCAGGTTTGAATATTCTTTTTATTTAGAAGATGTCTGATGTTGTGTTTTGTCCGTGAGTCAGTTTGAGGTAATTCTTTTGTGTTTTTTTCTAGAAACTAGTTTGGGATATATTAGATTATTTTCCTTATGTGTGTCTGGTGTCTGTTTTTGGTATGTTTTTTTCCAAATGGACTATTTGAGTGTCCTTCACTTTTCCTTGTTGGCTAGTGAATTCCCCCATAAAGAACTGTGGCATAATCAAAATCTGTCCAAGGGTGATTCGCCATTGATAGGACCTCTGGTTGATCAATGTGATAATATTAATCTTGAGTTTAGTGGTGAGTCTAACCCTCTTCTTCTTCAGATAATTGAATCCTCTCACAACGGGGGAGCTGATACTTGGGTAGTTAAAAGAATATATAGTTTTCTTTAGTGGTTTGATGGTCATATGTAATATTAAACATGTTTTTTAAAGTCCCTCCCTGAATAAGTGAAGAGAAATCTAGTGGGGAAAGTGGAAGGTGGTTTGGGTTGTTTGTATTGACCACTATCTTAAAAAGTGTCTTTGGATCTTTTTTCAGTTTCATTCAAAGTAAGGGCTCATGCTAGGATGCTACTGTGTCAAGTATTATCATAAGAGGAAGTTATTGAAATTTGTAGAAACCATGTGATATTTAAGACTCTATTTAAGGCCCCTCTCCATGTAATATTACAATAAGTGAAAATGGTAATTTTTTGTGACACTTAGTTGTGTCATGTTATCATTTGATTGGAAGGGTGAAGGTTATGCAATCTACCTATAACCTCTATTTCAGTTTATCTGTGTTTTCCTTTAAGAAATTGTGAATTCTTCCATTTTAGAGGAAGGTTTATTCTATGTGTCCTTCCTCTTGGGGGCTCGTTCATTGTAGAATGGTAAGATGCTTGTGAACCTTCTAAAACATTGAATCGATAAAGTGACATGTTAGAGTAAAATGAGTTTTAGAGTGTGTTTTGTTCTGGTGGATCTATTTAGAATTTGATGGGGTAGCATGTTGTACCAGAAGAAGATTTTCCATTAGGGATTCATCAATTCCTTACTACGAAAAGGTATATGCTTCAAACATTAGGGGTTGAGACATACTCCCTATAGTGAATCCGACTCATAGTAGGAAACCCTAAGGCTGTAAAAGACCCTAGTCTAGTGACTATATATAGTATGTGAATTGAAGACATATTAAACATCAAGTGTAGCTATCCAGTTCTAAGGAGCCCAATTTGGTGAAATAAAAAGACATGGGAATCATGTTCCTTCATTTCATGTTATGTGGGTGGAATAATTAATTCTTCATTATAAAGAGGCATGGTTGTCTAGTTTTCATAAACATCAGCGCTTATACCCTTGTGGATGTGATCCTCTATTTGGTGGCCCATCTATGGCATGCATTTTAGATTATCCTTTATTCTAGTTTGGGCTTGTCTACGGATGGTGATTCCCTGCGGGAGTAGTGAATCATGTGGTTTATTCCATTTGGTTTAGATTCCTCTTCAACAGACCCCTAGGGTGGGGATTTTTATTTGGGTAAGATTTTCTTTTCAGCCTACGTTGGATAGAGTGGGTAGATCCCATATATGCTAAGTTTGGATCACGTGTTGTCATGTGCATGTTAGGTGGGTAAGTTGGTTATAATGGTCGGATGACCCACTATGGATCTCTCTATTAGTTCTCTAGACTAAATTTGTGTTACTCTATCTCTTGTTGTGGGTTTTTCGTTTGAGCCTCCCATACTGGTGACCAGGTTATGTTTCTGATGTTGAATTTGAAATGAGTGATCTTGTATTCTTATTTCAAGATAGTGTTTGTTTTTTAATAATATATGAGGTGTTTTTGTTTAGATGCTTCTATTATGCATTCTGTGAGTTCTTTTCCATTGATCTGTAAATTGGATGTGTTTAATCTTCTAGGGGTATGTGACATATATCATTCAATCCATTTTAGTCTCCTAAATTTGATCTATAAGTATATTTTACTTCTATTAGGGTTCTAGTTTTCTTCTAATTTTACCTTCAATGGGAATCTCCTTAACTTGTGGATTAGATTCATCTTTATCTTTTTGGTAAAACCTTTGAATGGATTTCTAGGGGATGGAAGTTTTAACAGTGGGGATATTTGTCACATCTCGACTAGGAAGATTACAATCATAATTATTTTATTTATATATGAATGTTTTTTTTAAAAAAATTATCAAATAAAAATAAAAATAAATGAAATAACAAGAAAAAGAAAATGATTTAATAATAATGAAAATATTATTAGTATAAATAATATTAATAGTATTAATATATTTGTTATTATTATTATTAATATTAATATTATTATTATTATTATTCCTATTAATTTTTTCAGGGTTTTGTTTTGTTTCTCACCCCTCCCTTAACATATATGAATCCTTTCCACATCCCAAGGTATCGTGTCTCCCTCCTTATCCCCTCCTCCAACCTACACATGTCACCCCAACATTTGGAAGCCCTACCTCTCTGCAAGTGAGCTTCCCTCCGACAGCTCCTCACTACATAGTGCACCTTCCTCCCTTCCCTCTCCCTATCTCACGTGCCACCCAATTCCCCTTAACTGGAGTCCCTCATGACACACCACTACCTACTATCCTCTCCTTCTGGAATCTCCGAGAAAATTTATTTTTTTACATCTTCATGTATGGTTTTTTTACTCTCTTCTATATTTTTCTCTTCTGATTTCATAATTTTATTCTCTTTTGGGTGGTGCACATTTCAAAACTGAACCCCAGTTTATTTTGTATGTTTTTGTTTTTGATGATTCTTCATGAATGATATTTGTTGGTCCTGTTGATGATTGTTCTTATTACTATTATAAAAGGCACCATGTTTTCCTCAATATCAGTAAGGGTTTCTAATTATTAATCTTTGGTTCAATTTTAATTTTGGGGTTTTTTGATATTTGAGTTTCTAGTAATGTTTTCTAGTGTGTGTTGGACCTCGTTACAGTTTTATTGGGTTGCGGGTGTCGAGAATTCCTATTTGTACATGCATATGTAAGGCTTATATATATATATATGCCGTCTTTGTATATAATCTCACATGGAATGGGAATCTGTGTAAAGATTATAGGGGTATTTATATATATACACACACAGACACATGTAGGTGTGAAGCGTCGGTTCAGGTGGTCATTTTCAAGGGGAGACATGTTTGAGGTATGTCCCCTATCCCTATGCCTTTATGTTTAATTCAATTATTTCATGAGTTTTTTAAAAAGTGTTTTTAATATTAAACTTTATATAAGTTCTATGGAAGGTTTTAGTGAGGATTTTTGTGGTACATTCCCTTATTTTTGATGATTCTCTTTTAGGTTTTTAAATTTGTAGTCTTCTTTTAGATATCCTTCCAAGATTGATCCATTAAATACTTAAGGGTTTTTTAAAAACGGTTTTGGGTGATGTTGTTATTCCTCCTGATGTTTGGTGTTGTGCATATTAGCCATAAAATTTGAATTGAGTGAACATGGGTTTTTTTTAATTAAAAAAAACAGGGTAATATCACATTTTGGGATGTTTAGAAAAGAATATGAGTTTTGGTGTGGATTTGATATTAATTGGTAGTTTTCTTTTCTCAAATGGTTTTCTTTTGTTTATGAATGATTTCAAGATTGTTTTTATATGTGTGGTACATTTGTTTTCACATTGATATCATAAAGGATATTATAATTAAAAATATTTGGTGATTGTGTTTTTCTCTTATAAAAATGAAATTAGTCCTTCTAATGTTATGTGGCCCGTTTGGCATCTCAAAACATGATTTTTGAATGTGAAAAATCTCCTCTTGGGACATTCCTCTTAATTTGAGAAATGTGATGCAAGTATTAGTCTGTGATATAGAATATATACCATGTTTAGAGTGTTATACCTTATCGTGTGACATAAAAAGGGGAATTCCCACTTCGGGTGATTGTGTTTTTCTCCCCCTCTAGTACCAGATACAACCCCCATCCCCCTCCTTAGGTCTTCTGTCACCCTCCTTCGCCCCTCCTCCAGCCTATGAATCTTTCCCCTTTTGTAGGCCTCCCTCCATCTCTAATACTAGACTTACATCTGGTGGCTCCTCATCAATCAACACAACCTCTTCACTTCCCCCTCCTTGTCTCATGCGCCACCCCCTTCCCCTCTACTGGAGCTCCTTGCGGTGCTCCACTTCATCCTCACCTCTTCTTCTAGAATCTCCGATCTGTTTTCTGGTGCGACATCTTCAAGTATGGTTTTATTATTCTCTTCATTGTTTTTTATATTTTCTTTCCATGGTTTTATTCTATTCTTGGTGGTGTGTATTTAATAATAGAACATTAATTTATTTGTGATGTTTCTGTTTATTCTGATTCTTGATGATTAGAGTTTGTTGGTCCCATTGATTGTAATTCTTTCCACAATTTCTGAATAGAGTGGGTTTTGCGTTAATTTGGGTAATAAGTTTTAATCATTTTTCTTCAGTGCAATTTTACATTAGGGTTTTAGTGATATTTTAGTTATAGGTAATGTTTTCTAGAGTGCATTGGACCTCTCAGTAGTTGTTTTGGGCCATGGTTATTTAGAAAACCTATATTTATATGCATATAATTAGGAATATATATATATATATATATATGTACCTCATTATACATATTCCTTCATGGTGTGGTGAATATGTGAAATGATGCTATGGGTATATATATATATATATATATTCATGTTTCTATAGGTGAAATGTGTCAGTTTGGGTGGTCTTCAATTATGAATGGCATTTTTTTGGTATTTCCTCAATCACTATGCCTTTAATTTGAAATCCATAATTGTTTGAGGGTTTTAAAATGATTTTATAATATTAAATAGTACAAACATGCTATGAAAAAGTGTTCTTGATCCTTGGTGTTTGAAATTCTATTATTTTTAATGATTCACAATTATTTTTGAAATGTCTAGTCTTCTTATATATATTAATCCATGATCGACCATTTAAATGCTTAAGTTTGTTTTAAAAAAAATTTGTGTGCAGTTGGTATTCCCCATGATGTTTGGTGTCGTGCATATTAGTCATGAAAGCTGAATTTAGTGATCAAGGGGTTTTGTGATTTTTTTCAAAAAGGGGGAAATATAATATTTTTGGATTTTTAGAAAATCTCATAGGATTGGGTGTGAATATGGTATTAATTGGCAGTTCTCCTTTCTCAACTTGATTTCATTGTTTTAGGCATGATTTCAAGGTTGTTTGTATGTGTGTGGTACCATAGTGCTTTAATTGAGTTTTAATGGAATTTTCAATTAAAAGGGTTGGGTGATTGTTTTTTTTAAATGAATTAATTATTTTTAACGTAATGAGGCCCATATTCCTCTTGAAAACTAATTTGTGAAAGTGAAACACTTATATTGTGTCATGCACCTTGATTCAAGAAATGTGATGCAAGTGTTAATTTTGAATATGTGATATGTTCCTTGTGTGAAGGCTTCTCCAGGGTTGTGTGACATTAAAAGGGGAATGTGTTTAGGGAGGGATATTAGTGGTGAGTGGTTTAGTGGGTTTTGGATGTAGAATGTGGTATGTTCATCTGTGTTTTCTTGATAAATCCATAACACCATTTGGAATAGAGATCATTGGAAATATTGGGCAGCAAGGATGGCAGACTAAGACTAGTACTCTAGATGATAAAAAAGTGGTTCATCCCAGTTTCATCTAGTATGATTGATAGTACAACACTAATTACACATTTATTGTGAATGGATACCACTAGATTATGGGGTATCCCCAAATAGAGGCATTTACATGATAATGCTAATGTTTGTTGTTTCTAGGCCATGATTCACTAAGGTATGAGGATCCTGGGTCCCCAACTAACACTATCTACCTAGGGTTTTCCCATTGTTCTTGGGATGTTATTTTCATTTCATTTGTTTAATACTTGACGTCACGTTTGTGAAAACCATATTTTAATGAAAATTGTTTTCCATTAATTTTTGAAATTTAATGCATGAATGGAACCTATTTTTAAAATGTAGTGGATGTGAAATGGATGCCATGAAAATGAAAAAAAATTAATGGAATTCCCAAAAATATATAAAAAAATATTTTATTATATCTTATTTTCAAACTAACATATTTTTTGTTACTCTTTAAAGGTAAGGAATAAGGTGTTGTTTTTAAATGAAATTTATACATAGTATCTTGATGATGAATCCTACTTTATCATTTCAATTTTTGGTTCCTCTAGTTGGATCACCCTTGGAGAGAGAATATTTCGGTTTTCCGTCATGACCCATGGGGGCCCTTGGTCATATGTTAAGCTATAGAACCTTATTCTTTTATTTACGCTACTACTGTTTATAAATTTTTTCAGTTTATAATAATTAATTTGTCTACTATTTAAGGTCATAATCATTACCAATTATTTTATATTGATTTCCAACACCTGTTTCCAACCCTTGGGGATCAATTACAACCTTCAACCCTTATTGAAAATCTATTTGGGTGACCTGTTCAGGGTTGAACTAGGGTGGTTCATGACGGAATATGAAGGTTGTTCGATAGGATAATAGATTGCATCTATAAATAGTTACAATAGGACTTAAAAAAATCCGTATTTAGTGAAACCAATAAAGTGATTCTAGTGAAGGGACTGACATGTCCATAAACTGTTTGAATATCCTGCATAAATGTATTGAGAAAAGGGTATAGGATGATTTATGTCATAAATAATTCATACTTAAGTGATAGTGATTCAACTCTAATCATTATTAGGAATTCAATTATGATATGGAGTGTCCTATCTTGAACCCCGTATTATAAGAAATTTACTTTATAATGATTTGATGCCTAGAAAATCACTAATTATTTCTTTATAGAGTTGTACAGTGAGTGTGTACAATGTAAATTCATTGTCCCTATTTAGATTCTTCACGTAAAACAAAATATGGTAAAATTAATTTTAAAGAATACTGATAAACAATGTCCTAGTAAAGTTACCTAATTGAATCAATATCTCATAAAAAGAGCTCTATATGTTCCCCTAATGGTTGAGAGGTCAATATATAATTAATGTGAGGGATAAAGTTAAAAAATAATTATATAATAGATTTAGACCATAATTAACCCCCCTCAGGGTAATCTTACATAAGGATACTATTATGGGTCCAATGAGTTGTATAAAATGGTATTTTTATTTTTTTGGGATTTATTCTCACTAAATTTGGCTATATTTTTTTGTAAATAAGATTGGAATCCAAAGTGATCTTGAGTTTAATATAAATTACATCAAAGAATACAAATGGAGTTTAATAAAAATATATAAGAGTCACATGTAGTCCCACGGATTGTTATATAGGAATGAATTTTTATACATAGGTGGCACAATGTTATCTTATATATACATCAATGAAACATTGACATCAATTTTTTATTCAAAAAAATAATTAATGATTTCACTTGGAAAATAAATATATAACAATATTCTATTATAAACTTATCATAATATATTCTGATAAACATGGATGAAATTCATATAAAAATTATGAAAAGTTATTTGTGTCCAAATGAAAGAATAAGAGAAGGGATACCAAAACAAAAAATTATTATAAAACTAAAAAATTTGAATCTAAAGTTATATATATTTCTCAAATTGTTTGGATAAGGTATGTGTGATTTTAACCTCTATTTTGTATCTATAAATAGAAAGTGATGAATAAGTGGCATCAATTTCTAGTTTACAATCAACTAGGTGTTTATGCAATGGATAACTGTATATCTTATTTCTATTAGAGAAAGTAGACCAATGAGAATTCATGAATGAATTCTATTTATTCATGATTCAATATTTTCCATTAAGGAACAAGAATGAAAAGTGAGAATTGATACCTTAATTATTATTAGTAATTGAATGGGAACAAAAATTAAATAACAAAGTTAAATGTGAAGATATTTCAAAATAAATTAAACAGTAAATGTCCATAGAGACGGAATTTAAGGGAAGAATCATTCAACATTAGAAATTATAAAAAGAAAAATGACAAAAAAAATTATTTATTTGGATTCAATTATAAATATGGTGTCTTTATATTTTAAGGGGAAACAATAGGATCAATGAACCTGAGGTGTTGATAAGCTATGAAATGAAAATATTAGAATACATCTAAATGTATAATGAATATAAAGAAAGATTCTAGATCATAAATATAGAATTAAATAAAAGATACATTATACATATACAAAAAGATAAATAAAAAATTATGAATCACCAAAGTTCTACTATTTTGGATTGATAATACATATTATAAATATTTAATTTGAATAAAAAACATCAGGATAAGGGAATAACTATAGTAATGATAGTATCTCAATCAAGGGGATACCACATCAGGTATGATCAGTATTGAAAATAAATTATTTCTTATAACCTTGGTCACATGGGATGCTAATTCAATTATAGTAATGTATGAACTAGTAAATACATAATTATGAGAAACTCAACTCCCATGATAAAAAAATAAATTTTTATCAAAGCAAAAAATGACCATTAATAATGAAAAACATTTTCACTTTTTAGGGAATAAAATGAAGTGGAAACAATGGGCGTATCATGAACCATGATTTGGATTCTCACCCAAACTATATTATAATGAATATTGAGAAATATTAATGAAAAATAAAGTATTTGTTTTAGCTATGAAAGATGTTGACATAATTAATAACTTGACAAGTAATGAGGTACCCGAGATAGAACTCATGGAAATCAAGGAAAAATTGATCCTAAGTGGTCTTTTACAATAAAATAAATAGAAGAATATGATGATACTATTTAGAAGACATATGAATTTGAGATATACTACTGATATAATGGAAGAAATAACATTTTCAATTCCTGATGATTCCATAATTTTATAAATTCATGAGACAAAGAAGCATGAAATCGATCACATCTATAGAGTGTGGTGTCTGAGTTGAATAGAAAGAGATATCCATTATAATTATTTTTAAAATTGTTATGAAAAATATTTAAGGATATCTTGATGAGATTCTGTAATTATTTTCCTAAAACCTATAATAGGGAAAAATAATGATGGAAGATGATGGTTTGGTCCATCCTAACATGCCATATTCCTTAACATGAGGATCCATGAGGTACCCCTCTGCCCATAAGATATAATGTTTTTAAATATTAGTGGAATGGAGAAATATTTCAAAGTAAATATGATCTATTGGGTGACTGTGTAGAATATAACATATTATGATAGACAGAAAATTGAATTTTTATTTCAAAAAAAATTTTATGGATGAAGATGGAAACAAAACTATTCAAATGAAAAAGACCAAAATACATTGTTATAAATAACAAAATATATAAAAATTTGCCTAATATCATTGTAATATATTACCCGATATATCCCCCATTGAAGTAATTAATCATTGCTATTCAGATCATCCTAGATGAAGGCTTCAAAATGATTATCCATCTTCTCCCATGTATGTATGTAATCCACCATGTTTATCACACATTAATTGAATTATAATTCCAAAATTTGATATTGTTGGTAGATCTAGAAACATTGGTCCTTGTTATCATCAATTCAAACATATATTTCTAATATTCAATTTTATTTTTCCACTAGAGCTAAAAATATCAAGTTATCGAGTTGAAATAATATCTGATAAAGTTATACCAAATGGTGTCTAGACAACGAAAAAGAAGAATATTTAGGAGGATTTAACATGAAATTCATATTCATATATATGGTTTTATCTAACTAGGGGATTGGTATTTTGTCTATCTAATTAATTTCAGGATATAAAAAAATTGAGATAGATAAGATATTTTTACAAGTAGAACCCCCAATTTTAGAATAAAGGTATTAGAATTATAAGGTAAATGTTTCCATGGTTTTTTGAAAAAAAAAATATTTCTAATCATTACATAAATATTTTAAAATACTATAAGAAAATAAATTGTATGGATTAAAAATTTTATAATTTATTAAAAAAGTTAATAAATGGTTTCAATTATTTCATCGTGTTTTATAAGAATTACACCAAATGATTTAATATTATTAAATTAATATTATAGTGTGAATGTATATTCTCGATCACAAGTTGTGTGTTGTCTGATGGAAAATACATATCTTTTATATATTTTAATTAAAATTCATTGGTTAGGTGGATATATTTGTTATAATATTCAATGATTCTCATTTCCAACATAGAGTCCAGGATCATTGGGATTAATATATATTTTTTTGACCCAAATTCAAGGTGTTAGTTTCAATAAATGGTTTTGTTAATGTTTAAAACGTTTCTAGAGATTCTGATACTAGGTTTTTCTAGATCTATATATTCCAACTAGAATTTGAAAACATCCAATTTGTAAAAATATTAGGTTGGTTAATAAAAAGTTGGTTAATTCAGAATAATGTTTTTGAGTTGTCATGGGGGAGTATGATATGCTAAAGAAAAAACTAAACATTTAGCAAAGGGGTATGTTTTTTTATTGTATTTTACATCATTTAAGGGTGAAAAAAAATATTGGATATTGTTCCTGGATATTTCCATGAAATTACGCAGGGTGTATTATTCAGGTTATATAATGACAAAACAGTGGGGTTTAAAGGCATGTTGGGTGTGAGGGTGGAATAAGGGCCTCAGCCAAGTTGGTGGGGGCTCAGAAGTGCATCCCAGAGAACCATGTTGAAAACGAGGGGAAAAATAATTTCCAGACACTATAGTAGTTACTATAGAAGGCACTGTACCTGGAACTGTGGTAGGTACTGTATCAGAGACTATTCGGTACTGTACCATCCAAATCGACTCATCTGTATGGGATTTTGGGCCACATGATTATACCTTAGGTACATTAAGGACTTAATTCCACACAAGGCCTTCGATCCAGTAAGGGTTTCGGGACACCTCAAGGCCTTCAGGCCACCTCAAGTTATTCAGGCCACAACAAGGCCTTCAGGCCACCTGAAATTGTGATTAAATGATCAGACATCCTCTTCATGGGGAAGACTCCAGATTGGGATTTAGAGAAGGTTCATTCCCTAGAGGAGAAGCTAAGCAGTTTTTTCAAAAAGATAGGGTATGGAATTACCATTAAGACTAACATATTTTTTCATGAGAAGCCTATCCAAACAATTTATGTGTATATTGGGTGCTGATATCACGATTAAGAATCTGGGGAGGAGGAGTTCCAAGTATAGTCTGTATATTTCTTAGGACCTATTATTCATATAATCGTTAATCCTATTAGCCTTGTAATGGTTTCCCTTCATCCCTTAAAATGGGTTTTATCAAAAATCAAAAAAAACAATGGCCTTTAGGCCATTTGGGTGTTGGATGGTGTGTTGGTAGAAGACACACTAAATGGGGATTACATGATTCTAATAACACTTGAACAGATCATAAATTATTAGTACATTAAGGGACCCAAATTTACTTCATCATAAAAGTAGGATATAAGATTATATTGTAGTGTCACTAAGGTGAATTAATCAATATTTAATTTAGAGTAAGAAAATATGATATTTGATAATGAAGTTGTTATAGTGGGATCCAGTTATGAAAATCCTGAATAAAACAATAATATATATGGTGGAGGATTTCTTTTTGATTTAAATGACTCATATTAATGTAGACTTGTGTTTGATTTGTTTTTTCATTAGTCCTCGTTTTATAGGGAATCGATTGAAGGATGGGAAATCATTGAGAAGGATATTCAAAATATAAAAGTAATAGATGTGTTCTAGACGAGGGAATGTATGAAATAAAAATGTTTTGGCATATATTAAAGACTTTTCTATACAAGAGGCTAGATATTTATATAGAACAAAAATTTGATAATATATTTTTTTCACTAATGTTGAATTATAAAATTTATTCTACCGGAAAAAAGTTATCCTGAGAGGATATCATATAGAATATGTGTTGTGTAGTAAGATTTATTCAAAAAAACAATCCATACTCAATGAAAAAATAAGTTATGAAAGATAAGGGGCCATTATATATATAAATTATATAAGGGTACTATCTATGTTCATTTTTGAGTAAATGAAGGATAAAGTCAGTGATCAAATTGTGATACTTGGGTCATAAAAATTCAACACAAAAAATTTTAAAGAAGTGTTCCTGGGAAATGTGTGACATGTCATGAACTACATTTTAATGGATTTTCAATTTATAGTTTTTTCTAGGATGAAATTTTTAAATAAATGCATAAAAAACCTAATGATTGATTCAGAAGGGTTCATCACTCAGGGTGCCAGGAAAACCTGAAAACGTATGGATCATTCTAGCATTGATAGAACCACTATCAGGTGATCCCTATCCACCATATAGAATGAAAAAATTATTATAACCCCATAGCCCATGACTACTTAAAATTTTTCTGCATCCTCTGATTCAACTAAATCAAAATACTATATTAGAGAGGATGAAAATAAAAATGACTATGCTTTTACGAATGCTTTCCAAATTGAATATAAATTAGATATTAGAGGATCTTGACTCTTGGATGGAAGAGAATAATACAACTAACTTTCATCAATACAGAAATGGTGATATGTTTACTGGTACCTACCATGAAATTATAAATTTTTTTATCAATGTGGTAGAATATTTTAAGATATAACCAAACATTATTTCCTATTATATTATTGGGAAATGACATAGCTTTTTATAATGTTTCTTCCTATTTAACATAATTATATTTTTCTACACATCTCAAAATTTTAGTGTCAGATTTGTGGATCATTTCCTTTTCAGTTCCATCACTTCTTAAGCCTACTTCATGGGTTTCAACTCATCCTAAATCAAAACTTGTTAAGGTTTCTCCTACTTGATTCTCTATATTAGGGTGTTATTTTTTAATTATGATTTATTTGGTGTTATCCTTGACTCTAGATAACTTCTTCTTAATATTTAATGGATGAAACAATAGTGATATTTCAATTTTTTTTCATGATAATTTAGTGTTTATCATTAAAGATAGTGAAATATTGGTTTGTGTTTTTTAGACCTGGAACATTCTATGTTCATCCTTATCTCTTTTGCAATGTTTTTTTATTTTTCCATTCCTGATTCTTGCTTACTGTTCCCTCAATGGATTGATTATATCTTTTCTAGGGATGTAGGGTTGATATCAGATTTTATCAAACTTGTTTTATTCAACTCATGAATTTGGGTTCATTCCATTAGTATTTTTATAATGTACCCCCTAAATTCCTTTTTGGTGAAAATTTTTACATGTCTTTCTCATAATGTAACTTTTTTCTGTTAATAAATTTCTTTGGGACATGAATGGGGTGACTTGTTCATGAAAAAACTTTTCTAAAAAAATATACTTTTTTATTCACATCATTGAATTGTGTTCATTGGTGTATCTTAATAAGCATTAAAAAAGTAAATTATTAAAACCATATTTACATTCTATATGATCACCAAATTATGGTAAAAGTAATCATAATGAATATATAGAATCAAAGGCTTAGTCATGTTATTTAATTATATAAACCACTAAAAAAATGTTTATTGAATGTGACCATCATGGGTGAGATTCCCCCATCTGATAGGGAAGTGAGGAGTAAAGAAAAAAGTGTTTTAGTTGTATAAAAAAATGCATATCCAAATTCACCCCTCCCCTTTAGGTTAATCTCACACTAACACCCTTGTGGAACAAATATTTATTCCCTATGTTCCACATAATAGGTAAATTAAAAATATTGAATAAATATAAACACCAAAATAATTCATTGATTTTGATAATCAATTAAATGTGGAACCTAATACTCATTGAAAAAATCACTAGTAATGTGATGTTATTTCCTGACTCGTGGTCAAAAATTAATTTTTTAGAACACATGTAATATAAATAGAAAAGCTAATCATATGTTTTTTTTGTAAAAATAGTATATACTAATTCATATTATCCATTAAGAATTCAATTTTAACTATTTATTTACATTTAAAAAATTCCTAAATGTTAAATATCGGTATTGTGGGGATGGAAAGATATATAATTTACTTGTATATGAAATTTAAGGTGTTTGAAGAGTTCTGAACCATATTGTTCCTCCCAAAAACTCTAACATAATCCCCACAAGAACATTGTAACTCCTTTAATTCCATTAATATGTCATCTACAGACAAAAATCACTGACCTTTGTCCATTACGGATTTGGTAAAGACATATGTAAATAATCCCTAATTCATACCCTAACCTCATTTTTACCATCTAAATAAATAACCCTTGGTCACCCCTAATCTATACTCAAATAATTCCACCATATATGTAATGTGGAAGGAATAAAGGATATTATATTAAAAAACACTAATAAAATTAATTCTGACTGACACACATGTGGAAATTAATACCCATATATTGAATCATGAATATTATCAAGATCACATTGAATGGATGAAAATTATATGATTTTAAATGAAGAAAATTTCATTCATGACTAGGGATTGGTATTTCCCTATCATAGCTACGTCATCTTGAATAATAATTTTATTGTTAAAAAATGAAAAAAATGAAAATTCATTATCCCTTTAAAGTAGGTTTACTAAAACATTATTAGGATAAACAAAAATTATTATTATTAATTTATATTAGTCAATTATATTTATGTCGATGGTCTAGTGAGATGAGAAAACATTGGGATTTGTTTTTCTAGAATATGATTCCAAATATTTCTTTATCCTTTAATAGATTTTAGATCACCCAATGATCCTTGAGTAAGATTGAAATGTACTATGTGGATCTTATACTCCTTATCGAATTTAGTCCAAATAATCAAATGATAAAATTATTTTTAATTTTGAAAGCCAATATACGGGTGACACATGTTCTTGGGATTTATTAATGGGCGAGAAAGAATCTCTTGATCCTTATTGGTGTTTCCCAAAATATTTTGGGATGCCATACATGATAATTTAATGGTTGTTATGATTTGAGACATACAATATAAAAAACACAGTATAGTCAAATGGAAAGGAAAAATGTTTCATACTGAATCAATACAATATAATATTGGTCACACCAAGATAACATGAAATTGATATTGAAGCACATCGTTTAATCTCACATAAGCAGGGTGGAAAATTTGGTTCATCTCACATAATCATTTATAACATGTGATTCACCTTTTGAAAGTACATGTATAAATAAAAGTGAATCTATCCTAATATATAGGGATATATATATTAATATGATGTGGTTAATGGATTTTTTGAGTCATTATGAAATGGGATGTAACCCAACAATTTAAATCTAACATGGCATGTAGACCGACTATTTTAATATGGAATTGAATTCTAGAAAAGGGTTTATTCTTACACAAGCTTCACTAAATTAATCTCTTATGATCATTTGACTTATCTAGGATTTCTTTGTACAACTAGTTACTCTTTTATTTAATCTCACACAATATAAAGATTTAATCTTTTTTACCAAACCTTATACATTGGTCATTGACACATAACTTCTCAGACATATGTTATTTATTGTGTGGAAGTTTATGTAGTAGAGTTATTCTCTAATAGTATATTTTCTACCAAATATTGAATAATTTCATGTTTATATGTAAATCCAATTTCAGATGTAATTTGAATATTCAATTATAGGATTGGTCATCTTTTGGATTGAGTTTTTGAATGGAATTATGTTGTTTGGGACTTCTTACTGTGATTTTATTAAAATTTCAACCATACTTTGAAAGAATATTGGAGGATTAAGGAGCATCCTTGGGGTTTTAGGATTGGAGTTTAGTTTTTAGGAAGGTTTCGTAGGTCACACTGTTAGTGGTGACTATTCAACCTTATTGTGTAGACGATAATATAATGGAACATTTTTTGATTAACCGTATAAATGTCTCAAGATGACCAAGTTATTTTTGTAGTAATGTTGACATATTTCACAAGGTTGTAACGCAGTAATTGTAACCATGCCTTATGACAGTGAGAAATGGTTTTCAATGATAGAGGGGGAGCATGATTTGTTCCCGTATTATACAACAGAGCATCAAAACTATGTGATTAATTCATAAATTTTAAATTTCCATTTTCCATCCTGAATATATAAGAGGTAACCAATACCATCCTCCCTTATTCCATCCTCAATAATGCTAGATCCCCTACCCATTATTTTTTTCTTCAATATCCTTCATGAGTAGGATATTTATGGATTACCTCATCTATTTGATGTATAATTATCCTTCCACTAATCTATTATTATCTCTTGTATCTATCATCTCATATTTAAGGTACCCTGTTAATTTTTTTTATTTCCATTCACCAAGAGAATTGTGGAATCAAAAATCGATGATTGGGATTCTTCTATTCCAAGGAAGAGTAATTCCAAAGATTTTTTTTTACTTATCCATGATCTATATAATATAAGTATTTTTCAGAAAAGAATTTTCAATGAAGAAAAGTATAAATTTTGCTTTTTGGGTAACTGTGCTGGAACTAATCGTTATTAATTCTACCAAAGTCAATGTTAGGGGAATTTTGTTGGATGTTTTTGGGTAGTTAATTGTGGTTCCAAAGCAACGAGGTCGATTTTTCCTTAGATATCTCACTCTAGTATGGATATTCATATACATAACTAGGTAGATGGTACTAACCCTCTAAAATTAAAGCTGAAAATTCTATAAAGGTAGGAGGTCTCATGCACATTACCAATAAAATTTATGTTAATTTTATGTTTCTTGTTGATGATAGGTCTGTCCACATTGTGAGATGACTAAGTTTAATTTAATCAAACAATATATCTTAAATAAAATAAATTATTATTTTATTTTATTGATAATATGGATTACAAACTTTGAAACCCCATGTATTTTATATGCTTTGATTCATGATTTATTACATAAAAACACAGTTAATACAATCCCATAAGACAATCATTTTTAGTTTCTATGTGAAATTGTTAATACATAAAAATAAATTGAATAATTTTATAAAACAATTATTTACAAATTCCAAAACAACTATTTTATTCCATAAATCAAATAATAATTTATGCGTTAAACTGGGGACATACACATGAAAGGTGTGAGATATAAATCCCTGACATGGATTAATCAATGAATAACAAGATAAATGTAAATAAAGGTGATTCATTAGTCATATCAAGGTGATATAAAAAATATTTGTATTAAAATCATGTTAATTAAAGTGTGATATAAGGTGATAACATCAATGTAACATAGGAATGTGGAAAAAAAATAAAACATGAAATCATGGACATGATTCATGTATAAACACAAAGACATAATTTAATAGTTTCATTTGGATAATATTAAATCAACCATACATGGTATCTCATGAGATAAAACAACACCAAACTCATTAGTGGGATGTATAATTCTGGTTCCACCCATCACATTTAAATCAAGTACCTACATTTGTGTTCCACATAGATCATCCATCATAAGAACATATTTTATCAGCTTCAATTCCATAGTTATAGAGTTTATGTTACATACATAAAATTTTCCAAATAAATATTGATTGTCAAAAATAGGTGAATAAATTATATTGTAAATGTGTATTGGTATTCAATATACAAATTTATCGCAAAGAAAATCGTTGGATAATTTCGACAACACAAATTGCGTAGATAAAGATTCATGTAAGGGTTTTATGAGGCTTAAATAATGTATATAATAACATTAAAATCATAAGGATGTTATTAGGACTGTAAAAAACATATTACAACATGAAAAATAAAAAATAAAAATACATGATAAGAATAAAGTGCATAAATAATGATGAAAACAAGATCAGTTACTTTGAGAGGGGGATTCTAAAATCCTAGGAGGGTATTGATATGATATAGTTAAAACCTTACTAGGGTTTATAGAGGTATTGTTTGAGTAAATTCATGATCATTACGTTTTTAGTGAATATGATAGATATATTGTGAGGGTATTTATTGAAAAAAGAGGGTAATTCTTATCTTTTCCTAAACGTATGTTTTGGAATCATTATTTCATATTAATAAAAACCACAATACATCCATTAGTTTCTTCATTTGGTTTTAATGAAGAATATTTTCAAAAAAATATTTTATATTTCGAAGAATCAATATCCCTAAAATAATACCATGGTTATCGTAAATGTGAGTCATGTTAATAATGAACTGATTTTATGTTCGTATAATATAATATTGGGATACACGGATTCATTAAAGTGTTATAAAATTAATAAAATAATTTCACAACCAGATTATTTTAAATGGAAAACCTAATTTGTTTTTATTTTATCTCATTAGAGTATTTATTACACCACATTGGGATTTATTTATTACACCACATGTGGGGAATGATTTGCAATATAAATTAATGTACATTCTTCCATTATAGTTTACAATGGAAAAAAATTAATATTTGAAATGAACTATTAGGACTTATCAATGATTTCATTCCTAGATTATCTATTGACATTGTGTGGATTTCAATTTATTCTGAATGGGTTTAACCTTATCTGTCATAACAAATATAATATTAGGTCCCATAATATTCTACTCTCCAACATCATCCCAACAAATCAGTGTACGATACCTCTTCCCATACATGGCCTTATAAGGATCCATTTGAATGATAGAATTTAAACAATTAAAATTTTAGAACTATTCTAGGAGAATTTGTTTATCCTATTATTATTGTAAATACATTTAATTTTATTTCATCATATTCAATAGATCTAGAATGGATTTTTTTTGACTGGACATCTATTTGAGGGTGATAAGAATCACTGAAACACAATACATTATCAAATTATTAATAATGTCTTCTCAAAAACATCAGGATAAACCTCATATATTGATTAGATATAATGGATATTAGCACTCCATTCATTATTACCATGTATCTTAGGATTATCTTGGTGAATTTATTACGATGGAGATATTTTATTATTGGAATGAATTGAATTGACTTTGTAAAGTGGTTGACTATCACCTAGATGTTGAATTTTACTTTATATGCCTTTGGGAGTCCTATAATGAAATACAAGGTAATATTTTCATATTTTAAATTAGTTTTTGGAAATGGTTTTATCATACCCTTAATCATTTAAAAAAACCATAAATTTTTGGTATATATAGCATCGAGATATATATTTTATTGTCTCCCCCTTCATGTTATCTAAAAAGAATTTTTAATTTCTATAAATATATATATGTTATTTCAACATGGATTAATAGAGTAGTACTATATATGTACACTATCCAGAAGTTCCCAGTATAGAAATTATTTTTATTGTATATCTATACAGGTTCCAAAACCTTATAACTCAATATTAAGCAAATTTTATCATTGTAATGTTCAGTACATTTTTATATAGCTCCTCATAATATTTTTTTTCCGCGTTAATCATATAATGAATGGATTATTGAGAAGTTATTTTATAATGATAGTATAAATATCCTTTGATTATTCCAATTTCTATCAGTTACAACTCTAAGAAGATTGCATCCCCTTTGATCCTCATCATGGATAGGGTTGTAAGATCCTTTACGATCAGATCATCTACCAATTTATTCAACTTTCCTTGATGGTAATGGATTGAAAAATCATTATTATTAATCAACTCAAACCACCTTTATTTTTTGTGAAAATATAATTTAGTATTTTATGATCTACATATATGTCAAACTTTTCCCTATATAAAAAATGTCTCAAAAATATTAATGATAATATCTCTAATAAAAAATCTAGATAATGTTCTTGATATTACTATTCATATATTTGAAATTTTTGGGAGTAATAGAATTTCACTCTTAAATTTTTCATTAGAACAAAACACATCTGATTTTTTGACCCATCAATGTATATTGAAAATCATTCCCCACATGTGGGAAATGTGAGCATAGGTGGAGTGATAATAAATTTTTTTAACTCTTTAATGTTCTCTATACAATAATCCTTATATACACATTGTAATTTATTTTGAGTTATATTGGTTAGTGTTATTTAAAATTATTAAAATTTTCTAACAAATTGATTATAGTACCCAGAAAATTGAAAGAAACTAGGGATTTAAGTAACATTTTTTATTCTATGGTATCATTGAATTGCCTCTATTTTAGAATGATATGTAGATATCCTTTTGATAATGATAACTACCCCATTAAATGTGTCTAGATTCATCATGAACTCACAATTTTTTACTTCACCAATATATTTCCTATTCACAACATCCTCAATATAGTATTCAAATGCTCCTCATGTTACAACCTATATTTGGAGTGGGAAAGAGTATCATCTATAAAGACTACTATAATTTTTTTGAGGTAATCTCTAATGTATATATTTTTCAAGACCCCGAAAATTTCTAGATCATTAATGTGTCTAAATTACATCACAATAAACTCATAGTATTCATACATTATATGAAAATAATTTAGGGATATCAACATTATCCACCATTACATTATAATATGACTACTAATGATCAAATTTTTAGAAGTATTGAGATTCATATATATAATTTAACAAGTCATCAATATGATCAAAAGAAAACGTTTTATTTATTATTTTCTTGTTAAGATCATTATAATAAATATAAAGGCACAAATTCCCATCCTTCTTCCTGATTAAAAGGACTTGTACACCCCACGATAAGGATCATGGGGATATAATACATTTATCCAGATTCACTTATAGTTTCTTCATCATAAATTTAATTGTAAAATTGGATATTATATATAGATTCTAATATATTTTAAAATCATCATTTATATGTTTGATTGAGAACTAAAAAATTTGGTTCAGAGGGACTCTCTAGAATTATTTAGGAAATACATCAATATATCCCATCATAATAAGCATGTAATCAATGATGATATTTTCATTAGAATTAATCATTTTATTTGTATATTATTTCCCATAAGGAAATAAAATCCGTTCATGATATGATGATTTTGACGTTGATTCATCCACATTTTGAAACTTATTTATATTTGGATGGTTAATTGTGATACGAAGGTTGATTTTCTTCAATGAAGAATTTATATAGGAAATATACATTAAAATCAAATATATATACATAATTTCATCAAATTATGATAATGGGGGACTCACATGGTGGACTATAAATTGATCATGCATTTTTAGAAAGGGGTCGATTAATATGATTAGGATGTAAGAATTATCCCATATTCTATAATTGCTAATAACTGGACCTCCATGTTTTGAGGTTCCTTTTTAATAGTTATACTAAAACTGAATTTTATAAAATAATTTAAAGAACTAGAATAAAATTGTATGATCAGAATCCTAAAAGAATAACTAGTGTAAATATCACTACATTATTTTCAGAATCAACCATAGTAGTTATTATGGAATAATCTCTCCCTTTATCAACATGAAATTTAGGATTATTCATCAATTATAATTGTAAAACCGTGGCATATTGCATTTATTAATATAGTTTCCATATTATTTTTAGTAGAATAATTATACAATTGGATAAAGTTTTACTATAGATTATGTTCCTTCCATAACATGGGTGGGTTTCTCCAATAAACATTTTCTATATAGGGTATATTCCTTCCCACAAATAAATCATTACATTTTCCCATTTCTGAAATTTATGGGATTATTTCCACACATTTGACAAGTAGGTTATAATACATTCTTTTCCACATGATATTTCTCTATCACTCAACCAGAATTAAAATACATTATTTTTTTCCTATATATACAGTTATAAGACGCATGATATTATTTAATATATTTTTCAAAATTGAGGTCAAATAATTCCATTTATTCATTTATATCAATGTTTTAAATCTTCATGTTTTCTCATTTGATCATATTTTTCTCACAAAAGAAGAAGTCAACATTACTTTTGGGTTAATGAAAAAATTGGACGCATATATTCAATGTATTGTAAAGATCACATCATACACCCCAATGGATCCATATTCCTTTTTCATGACTACATGGAAATACAACTCTATTTTATTTCATAGAGAATGTGTAAAAGATTTATCTAAAAATATTTACCAAAAAAATTTCAACTCCATCACTTCAATGTCTTTATTTGGATTCGTATTTATCATTAACATCAACCATTGATTAGCTTCTCCTTCTATATGATAAAATTACATCCCTTACATCTCTTTTTATAATTATGGAAGGACCAAAAGGATACATTCAATATAATTGATCAATTATTCCTTGATTAAGGGATCTAGATATTCACTTAAAGATAGAGTCCTTTGTTCCATAATTGTATCAATTACAACATGACCATTATTAGGGGATATGGGTTTTCTATTAATGCATTTTTTCCATTAAAATCATGAATTAATTGAGATTGTATTATTATTTAGATAATTATCCCCTTTCATTATACCATCACTGATGGTGGTGACCCCATGTAGGTGGCTTTGATAGTAACTCTTCCCACCCCCTCCAATACGATGGGAGAATCTCTCACCAACTCTCTCATGTTTTATGATCCATTCACTTCTTCATGATTTTACACACCTCAAACTTTTATTAAAGGTAAATTATCTCCACCATGGATACCCTAAACATCCCCTTTCATTCCATTAATTTATGTACAAATTAGCTCTAAATCACATCTCTTAGTGGTTTGTTTTTATCCAACTGTGAACTTTCTTTGATTACTTGTATCAATTAATTCATGATTAAAGGTCTTTAAAAGAGTTAAATATCATGGGGTTACTATATCGACAACATTTTCTTATCCACTTTTTATCAGTGCCTAATCAATCCACAACTTTGTCAAAGGGCCAATGTTATCAGGGTGAAGGTTTGTACTTCATATTCATATGGGACATTAACTTCATTTAGAATTGATATTACCCATTATTAGTAATTTAGTATTGTTTAGTGGGATTACCCATGACTTTAAAAAATCCCACTATCCAGTAGATTTTGGGAAATATTTTTGGATGATATAAGACATTGATGATCATTCAAGGTCACTATACCACCCCATCAACCACCATATTTGTGTCTAAATTGAATTATATAAGACACCTACAATGTTGTTGTGGAACAATGTGGGTAAAGAATTCATATATCAGCAACTAATGGTGTTTGAAGGCAAGTTCAACTACTTCTTAATGTTTTTTCACTTAGGCTACCTCCAAAAGGAATTTCATCTTCATTAATGGAAAAGTGATCCGTATTCTAATTCCTTCAATGTTTTAATTGATGGAAAATTTAAATTATTTTTCATATATATTCAAACCATAAATTCATGTATTAGTAATCTTGGAATAAGTTCCTCATTTTAAGTTAACACCTACTCTCTTTCAATGTTGTCTACCCCCATGGTATCTTGTAAGGGAAACATAGAGATAGAAACCCCCCTCTAGAAAATGTTCATAACCATATTTGAGAATCATATAAGGAGAATAATTTATAGGCTCTTCATGTAGTCAAAATCGAGTGTCTACAATGTAGGTGGATGTAGTGGTTCAAACTTAAACTTACCCCTCTCCAGTTATAGGTAAAATTTATAGAGAGGATGTTATTATCTATGGTTTTGTTGTAATTGCGTCCTCTTTATATGGATATAAAAATATAGTTTTTTTTTCAATTCATTGGTGTTATTAAATTTAACATTAAGTAAAATCCAAATGATTAAGGTGAGAAAATTGGTTATGATCCAAACTTTTTTCTAGTATTTGGAAGGTGAGAGAATGGGTAATGATATTGATGTTAGTAGGGAGACACAAAATTCAAAAACCAGAATAAAATTATTGTTTGTGCAGGATCAAAATTCCCTTGTGGTCTATCCACATACTTAGAATAAAAACATAGAGGAAAAAATTTTGGAGGTTTTTAATCAAAACTCTTATCTTCTCTCATCTACATGTGAAGAGGAATCTAAATATGTATAAATTTTATATATAGGTACAACAAAATGAAAAGAACAATTCCATAAATTTTATTTAATATATGATTAAAAAATCCAATAAACCCATAAGTAAGAATGATAATATCCCTCTTCCCAAACCAATGTATTTCAGGCCAAAAAATAAGCTACATATAAAGCATGGTGAAGTTTCCCCAACAAAAAGTAGGGGTGACTTTTAGAAATCAAAGACAGGGAAGGAACCCTGGAACAAAAAACTCTATAAATTGTGGATTCAAATGGAATATTCCTTGATGATTCATTTTTCAATATAGTTAATGCCCATATCCCAAATGGTAAATTAAGTTATTTTTGGAAATTAATTGATACTGGTGATTTATATTAATTTGAGTTTATTTTACATGGAGGGGTGGAGAAAATAGTTTTAAATGTCAATGAAAACATTGAAGATACTAATAAAATATATAAACGAATGACTAAGGTTGATATCAATGACAAATAATTATTATAGATTACTGACCAAGAATAAATACATAAATATGGTTTCAATAAATTCAAAATAAACATGGAAGATAACCCATATATATAGGAAAAAATGAAAATGTTGTTTGGATAATTTATTAAATAAGTACCCAAGATGAGTTATTTTTCATCTAAATGGAGATTACATATGTAACACGGCACTAATATTATTAAAAGTTTATCGAAGAATATGGTGACGTCAATTAATGTTTAAATTTATCATTCTCTCTTGGTTCTCAATCATCCCTTAAATTTGTTTTCTTAATCATAATCTTCAATTTTTAGTCATTTAAATAGTAATTACTTGATGATACTTACTCTTTCCCCCATTATTTTGGGTATCACATTTGTATAGTAATCACATTTTCCCTCACATTGTTTAGGAATTTGGTTCCTCTCATTTCCATCCATTAAATAATATAAGGTAAAAATTAAGGATGTCAATTTTTAAACCATATAACAAATAAAAGGTAACCAATGATCATTTATGGTATAAATAATAAATGAAATATATTTTATAAACACATTAATTTATAGGGATTAATATACATTACCCATGATAAATTTACCAACCCAAATATTATGACATTTTTTTCCTTTAATAATGATTAATATGTATCTTGTGAAAATACCAAATCATATCCCTCAATAGTGTCAAATCATTTTTTAGGAAAGGCCACATTCTCATGCAACAGGTTATAATAGAGTCGACTCCCAAAGCACCCTTTTCAGGTTTTCCACCCCTATGTTAAATTATTATGGAGCCACGTCAACTTTTAGTATCCAATAAGAGACTTTTTTTCACTATATAATATTTCTTAATTTTGGTTTTTTTATTCGTTTGTTCTTACCCATAAGGTTTCCACTACAGTTTTTAATCTAAATACCCAAAAATAATAAATATTCCCTCTAATTATAAATATTCTAACTGATGTATTTTATACACATTAACTCCTAATTTTTACATAGAAAATAAGTACAACGAGGGAAGATAATGATTCTTAATGTATTTGAGAAATTAGGTAAATTGCATAATTACTTGAGCTTAGATATAACAAAATTATTTAATAACTCTAAAACATGCCATTATATTTCATCAGTGATCAAATACTTCACTAGGTAACTTGGGGATATACATAAAAAATGGGTGAGCTATAAATCCCAGTAAGGGATTATTATAATAATAATATGAGAAAATAAATTCATGAGAACCAATTGGTATATTAATTTTAGACAACATATTTTAGGTTCGTAAACAAGACCATCTAATTATTATATATGTTGTAACATTAAGGAAATATAAGAATTTTGAAATATCATAAAACATGACATCATAAAACATGAAATCATAAAAATATGTCAAGCCTAACCACCATGATATCATAACATTGTGAGATTATGATAAACTCATGTGCGCCATTAGTGTTCTGTAATGAGATAAACACATTACCTATTTCATTTTAGGGATATATAATATTTATCATACCCATCATATTTGTATCATCTACATGAATTTTTATGCCATGCAGATCATACAACATAAGAACATCATTTATAACTTTTAGTCCTACTATTAAAGAGTTTGGGTCACAAAAATTGATTTTAATTACATGTTATATATATTTATATAATGTTAAAAACCCCGTTAGTGGAAATGGGGATAGTTATTCCATATAAAAATGTTTATCTTGGAAAATCACCTGATAATTTTGATAGCTTAATAGGTGTGTGTAATTATTATCGGAAGGGTTTGAAGAGAGTGAAAGAGGGTTCCTCTTTAATTGTAAATAATAATTATAGTATGTAATATGTATAATAACATATTTAAATGTGAATATTTTTAAATCAATAATAATAATATAAATAAATTTCTTGAATAAAGATGAGGATAAGATCTTTTACCCAGAGATGGTGCATCTAAAATCTTGGTAGTATCTTCTTAAGAGAACGATAACATAATGGGAGGGGTTTTAAAGAGGTATACGTTGGGTAAATTCATGCTTTATTTTTTAGTTACATTTATTGGGTGATTAGGTGGGAATATATAAAAAATATAGGGTAATTTATTATTATTCTATAAATAGAGGTTTCAGACTATATATAATAAAAGAATGAAAAAAAAGAAAATTCATTTTCATGGTTTTTCATATGGTTTCTATCAAAGAGAAGTGGTTTTTAATATTATATAACTCTAATAACTTAAATTATTAAAACAAAATCATTTTTTATATGAAACTGGGTCACTTTCATAAAAAAATCATTTTAATATAATATAATATAATATAATTTTTAGAGGATTAATTAAAAGATAATAAAATAAATGAAATAACTTCCAAAAAAATATTACATGGGAAACATAATTTTGTATTTATATACTATTTATAGTATTTAATAAATCAATTTATTGTGATTGTGATTTCATAATACATAATGTATATTTATATCATATTTAATTTTAACTCTAAAAATCAGTTGTCACATAAATTTATAGAAAAATAAACCTTATATAATTTCAACATAATTTTTTCAAGATGAATAATTATTTTATAAAAATTATTTCCTAAATATGGGAATTTTTAATTTTAAATCAAAGTCCTTACTTAATTTTATTTACTTGTCTTTATAATATGAAAAACTTTCCTACCATTACAAAAATTAAATTGGACTTCATTAAATTACATTATCAATAATATTTAAGTAATTTTTATTTAATAATAATATTTTATTGAAATAAAATTTATTTAATTTTTTTAAAATTATTCAATATGTGTGTCTTAATAGAAATATATATTTCCCTAAAACAGAATTTTGATTTATTAATAAAAAATATTTTATTTAGCAAAACTCAATATATAATCATTTAAAAATTATTATTAGAAAAATAATAATATTTATTTCATTTACAAATTTACTAATTAGTACTACAAGGGAATATAAAAATAGACCATTATTACAACAAAAAATTCCCTATGTTTAATGTTTACAAAGGTGATACATTATTGTGGTGGTTTTTTGGACATAGTTCGAGCCATGTTATAAATAAGATTAAACTTCTACAATAAATGGTTTCACTCAGGATTTAATTTTCCAATATCATATTGGAATTGTTCTGAGAACAAATATAGTGATTTCAACCCCCTCAGAATCTCTTATAAAGGGTCTTTATATGTTGTAATCCCACTATTTGAGTCCATCACTTCTTCTATCTATGTCAATTGGATTTTATTATCACGAGTAATTTAATTATGCTAATGATCAATATAGAATGGGAATACTATCAAATTCTGATGAATCTTAGCTATTTTTTTAATAATATATTCTATAACATTCCAATATCGTGAAATTATTCCATGTTTTTTCTTTAACAACATTAATTAATAAATAACTAATTCATTTAAAGGTGTGATTCTAGGTATAAAATATAAAATCATTACACAAAAAACACTTGTGATATAGATTTATTCCTAGTCCACTGATAGTAATGGCTCAGACCTTGAGACACTGTGTTGCATCCAAACATTATGAGAGGTGCAGCTAGCCTTGTTATCCAAGGTTTTGTAGGCCTTATAGTACACCCTTCTTGGATATTTTGTTTTCCGATATCATCTAAATATGAACATGATGATAATACCTCTTATATATGATATGACCAAGTCTAGGAGGATAGATCCTAGGATGACTGGTGATAGGATTGGTGAGAAGAGAGGCCTAATGTTACCTTGGAGGATATATCTGGTCCATGGGACATCTCTATAGTATTGCTTATGTGGAGAGACCTGTATAGAAGGAGGGTCCATTCTACACTATTAATGGTGTTGTGGGGGTTTTTGTCCAGGTGTTTCTAAAATTGAGCCAATACAATGATTATGGATAAGGAACCAAGTTGGGATTCCTTTTATTGATGAGATCTAGGGGAATAAATGGGTTCCCTATTAATTTTAGACCCTGAGTGGCGGTATGTTCGATAGTATCAAGTGTCCTCAGGGAATCAATACCAGACTAGCTAGATTGGTGGGATATGCATAGTGATGGAGGGTAAGGGGGTTTTTTCATCCATAATGTTTTATTTTAATTTATTTTTTCCTCATATATTATGTCATAAGGATGGAATTCTATGGAAGTGGAGACATTTATATAGATGAGATTCTAGGTTTTGGACCAGGTGATCATTTAGTACGAAGGGTAATGATATTTTTTCCTCATTGCATGATTATGTACACCATGAGGATGGGTATTTTTCTCATGTTTTCTGATTCACTAGTGAGTATTCAGTACTATATGTTAGGTTATATATCACCCATTTTTTGTGTCTTCATGTAAAATGGATGGGTATATTTCACCCATTTCCTAATTCTCTATAGTGGTCATTTAGTACAAAATAGATAGGTATTAATCCCCTATTAGGTGAGCATTTTTGTTATGGGGAAATTTAAATTTCTCATACATTCCTATTCTAGTGGAGTGATCTAGGAATGTGTATATTTACCATGGATTCACATGACATTATAGATTCACCCAAGATCATTAGGGGATCAGTAAGAGGGATTTTTGGTTGTAATGGCTATCAAGACATGCATATAGACACATCAGAACTGTCCAATGATTGTATGGTCGATATTTGTCCTATACCATAGGATGGACACTTTTTTACCATGCTTTACATGGTCATCATGTTGTCTTTAGATACATTCTATTACTTTTCATAAGAATTTTTTAAATTCTTTTCAATATAAATTAATTTATTTCATGTGATCATGTTACATGAATATATCTCGAATATACTCATTATTAAAGGACTACATTTTTGGTAACCCACTAATTTATGTATCAAAACCGTGATCATTACTCCATTGAAAATGGGTACCAGAGCACACATTCACTTGATATTTGGTATAGTTTAAGGATTATTTATCGGCGATCATGGTCAAGCAGGACTTCCCATATGACACTGAATTTCAGGATAATATTTCTCTTAGAATTTCATGGATCTAGTGTCTTTTATTTCATTATGAATGTAAATATAACTTCCTTAGTGTGTGGTATTTGTATGTATGAAATGAACAATAAATATTTTTCTTATTTTCATATATTATTGTTGGAGGTAAATTATTTTATGTAATCTGATTATTGAATGATAAGGATGATATGTTGTGTCTTTTATATTATTGCTCAATATTATTTGGGGGGATTGATTCCCAACTATACCATCATAGATACCCACTACTAGTAAAAAAATCTACTATATGTTAAAGCATGTATTAGGTCACATCGAAAACTAGTCCAATTACTTTTCATAGCCTGAATCTAGGAGGGTCATTACAATGTGGTGTCATATAATTTTATTTTTGTCTAGGTGTTTATATATTTTTTATATTATATATTTTGAAATATGATTGTATCATCCTTATATAAAATATAATATTGAGGTCCCTTGTTATGGTTTTTTATTCTAATTCAACAAGATCAAAGTTTAATCAATCAATGATGATGTGGCATGCACTATACATAGTAATAAGATATCTAGGGATTTCATCTACACATAGTTGTGTGTAGTTTCATTAAGGTATGTTTCTACAGTTAATTTTAAATTCTTAAAATGTCAAATTAAATTTACTGGGTAATTGTGTTGGCATAATTAGTAACAGATTCTTTCCATATCGTGGTTAGGAGTTTTCCAAGGGGTTTTAGAAATTGGTTGTTATTGTTTCTAGTGTGAAGAGATCAAATAGGTCTCAAATTTTTGGATGTGACTGGTTATTCATAGACATTCCGTGGAAGCTAATTTGAAACCTCATAAATTAAACACAAAATCACCTTAATGGTGGGTGGTCTTGTTTACCTTCCTAACGAAATTTAAAACTATTTTATGTTTCATGTTGATTCCTGAGATCACCAATGATGGTGACACCCAATGAAAATTAATTTATATTGTTAATTAAATTAAATTAATTTTTTTAACAAAATATATGATAAATACATGTAGTCATGAACAACCCCTATATAAAATATTAATGTATCGACCATTGATTTTTGAGTTTTATACCTTGATACGTTGATTAGACACCATAACAGATGAGAGGTGAGGCTATAGTAGTTATCCTAGGACATGTGTTCCTTAGAGGACCCCCTTCTTATACATCAATCTTTTCGGGCACATCGAGTGGAAGAAAAGATGAGAAACCCTATTCCTTTTTATGTGACCAAGATTAACAGGGATAACCTAGGCTAACCAGGATGAGGTTTGGTGAGTAGAACAAACATTTCTGACATTGAGGAATGATATGGTCCATTTAAAATATATTCATTGTTTTCAATATGGAAAGACCCATTTAACGAGTGAAGTTATGCTACACTGCAAATTACTATGGGTGAAATGTTTTCCTAGTTCCCATGTTGTTGACCCAAGACTCTAAAAGATATCATGGACCCAAGATAGGGTTCATATAATATTATTATTCTTAGGGGACCCATTTGGTTCATTGCTCATAGACCGCCATTAAGCATGTGTGTGTGTGTGATATGATAGCGGGTGTCACCAAGGATCTCACACTGGACTAGATAGCCAGAGTAGTTCTCAAAAGAGGTGATTGGTGTGGTAATTTGAACATCCCCAATATTTTATTTTTTTTTGATTTTTTTCTTAGGGATAATATTACAGTTTTTGGATTCCATATATATGGAGTTAGGTATGTGAATGGTTTTTCACATTTTGGTGTTAGTGGTCATTTAATAGCACTAAGATATGTATATTTACCCTTTTGGATGATCCCACTTATTATAAAAATGATTATATTTTTCTTTTTTTCCTATAATATTTAGTGATTGTTAAGTACCATGGGGATGATAATTTTTCCCCTTTTACCCATAATATCCTGAGGATGGGTATATTTCCCTTGTTGTATTGTTCATTATAGTGAAAATTATGTACTATAGAGATTTGTATATTTACCCAGGTTGGTGAGAACATGTGTTATGTTTATTGGTATATTTGCCTTGATTTACTATTATCTTGGAGATATATATAGATAATAAAATTTCCCCTTGATGAATATGATGTTATGGGATTACCTAGGATCACTAGGAGATCAACAAAAGGTCCTATTGGTCGACACATTCATCATGACATCCTCAAAGTCACACATACTATGGCCGAAGCAAGCATAGTTGACCATGGTCATATAAATATGGATAAAAATTGGTTATAATGTTTTTCATGGTCATTTTAATGTTCTCATATCAACTCTAACATCATGCCAGTGATGGTAGCTTATTTTTAGAATTTCATAGTTAATTATTTATTTCCTCTAAGCATGTCACATAAACATATCACACTTACAATGGTTACTATGGAATAAAATTTTTTCTTCCCTACTATATTTTTTACTCAATAACTTACCGGGAATCCATTACACACTGGTAATATAGTAGAAATTCACATCATTTTAGGCACTTTTTTGGGATGAGGCCTGGGATAGCATGGTTGAGTAGGACTGTCTAGATGTTGTTGGATTTTATGAAAGGATTTCGGTTAGGATGTCATTGACCAAGTTTATTTTATGTATTTTTATTATATTATGTATATGTAACTATCGTACTTGGTGGTTAGTGTGTATATAGAACAACAATTTTGGATTTCAGTACATTTCACGTGTTATTGTTGGATGTTAATTCATTTTGTGTACCAAAATTATTTATGGATCTTGATGATGTTATGTGTTTTTTATAATTTCACATTTTTATAAAGAGTAATACTCTCCTCACTAAGCCATACCAGGACCTAGATTCTAGTTTGTATCTTTTGGTGTTTGGGGTGGCATGATAGAGGTCACTTGGATAACTAGTCTAGTTACTATTTATATAGTGAATCGTTGTGGTAATTTACCTTACCCAAGGTTTATTCTAGCTGAGGGATTAATATAAAAAATGTAGGTTAATGTGATTCTTGTGGATAATTATTAATTATTATATAATTAGACACAGATTCCAAAAATCCATCTTATTTATACATTCTCCAGAGGAAATCAGCATAAAAATAGTAATACTTATCCTTATAAATTTAATCCAACAGTGAAATAAATATTTCCAAAATATCATATTGGATAGCTTCAAAATTAGTCAAAAAAACAGTCCATAAAATTAAAATTAAAATAGTAATACAATTATAACACACTATTCATATTAATTATACTAAATATATATTTAAAATAATTGGATATAATATTCTTGTCATAAATCTCATGGAAAGAGAAAATTCTCATTTTTTCAGTGTAATATGTTCGAATTAGAATATCCTTTGAGTTATATATCACATTCCACATCCCATTTATCATTTCCATATGATCTATATGAATTATTACATCTATAAGGCTTTCATATCTCCTTTTATTATTCTTATTGATATGGAGTGGGAGGTTATTCATGGATGTTGATTCTACCGGAATATCCTCAAACTACTACTAAACTAGATCTCATTTAATATTCTACTCATGGATAGCGATTCTACAGCACTTCTTATGGGGTTTGTCTCTAATATAAAGAACACAAAAATTTTCATAGGATATGTAAATGTGACCCAGGCATATGGGATGGGTATTATCCTTTATTGCAACATCTATAATTCTTACCCATCATTCACATAATGTATGTATGGGTGATGGTGGGGGTAAAAATTAACCATCCATGTGGGATGGGGTTTCCCATATATTACCATTGTAAATTTATTTTTATCCCATTTTTTCTCCAATAACTTTATTTTTGAAGGAGTTTATTTGAACATGTTTTTATCTTTATCAGAAAGAATATTTCAAAGGATAGTGATTCCTCTTTTATTTCATTCCTCTCCCCATGTCTTCGAGTAACATTAAATTTCTTGCAGAATTGTGCAAGAGGCAATTAATCTCTCATCCCCATGGATTTTTTCTCATTCGGACTATTAAATAAATTGGAGTTTTTTTTTCTCAATTTAGAAACTATAATAACATACTTCAACATCGAAGAAACATATTAAAGTGATTATATTAGAGGTTTCCTTATTAATATTACTATATTTAATCATGAGTGTAATAAAATTTAACACCTTCATGTCACACTAGTTTCAGATGTGTACCAGGTAGGAATATTTACAGAAAATGTTTAACAGATTTTTGAGTCCATTAAAATAATTATTTTGGAGGCTCTCCTATTTTTTATTATACCTAATATTCTAAAACACATATAAAGAATCTGAATCAACATAGCTAAATTTATCTTTTAATTTCTTTATTCACTTTCCATGTTTCTCATATGTAAGTTTCCTGTATTTATTTGGTTATGATGTATCCCATAGGTTTAAATAAATATATGATATTAATTCATCTTAATTGAATTATATAATATAAAATTTTGTTCATTTCATGGGGAACATATTCATTGGTACATTATGTTCAGTCACTTCCTCCCACATTAGGTCAAGAAATTTCTAATTTGCATCTAATGGTTCTTCAAATATTTAAAACTAAATAGTTATATTATCAAATCTTTATTGAGTGATGTAGGCTAGTTCTATTTTTTTCAATTAAAACTAGGATAGCTTAATCATAAGGAATAATAAAGGATTATCTTATCTTTTAAAATCCACTGTTGGTAGATACAATTCGTCCTTTTGATGGAAGAATTCTTGGTATAATTATATTGGTTTTCTAAGTTCCTCTTTGTATGATAGTTTACTTTAGAAAGATGTGATTTAGGAAGGACCATAATGTTAGAATAATTAATAAATTTGTTGAATTTCTTTATAGATATTACCATTGGAATAACATTTATGATTTATAAGATCATTATTTCATTCATGGTATGGATTCATACTTCAAAAGTTTTGTCGGTTACCTTGTGGATAACATTTATGTTCTATGATTTATTAGTTTCACACATTGTAGGGATCCCAAAATCATAATTTTCATGATCATTAGTGAGTATTCCTCAATGATTTTAAATTTATTTATTACTATAATGTTGATAAAATCTATGTTAGCTTTTTATTCCATCATTGGGATAAAATATTTGGAACAATATCTAAGATGGTCCTTCAAGGTTAATTATTATTGGTTGATGTAAAAGGGGATCCTCTCTATATTATAATTATTATTCAATGGGGGGAACCTTTTGGATTTTGGAATTGATATTTTTTATGAGGTATACTTCTATGGAAAACATTAATATTTTTTTGGTTGGAAACCACAATAATGAAGTCTCTTTGGTGGGCTTCTAATGTTATGATTTTGTGATTTAACATTGGGAGAACCATCATAAAATTTTCTATATGAAGAATATTTATGTTATTTAAATATTGATTGGTGGATAAGTGGGCCTCCATGTTTTTCAAATATTAAACTGTAAATAGGGTCACTATAACTAGCACTCTTGGGATGATATTTATGATTCTGGGATTGAGTTATACCATGGGAAAGTCCCCCATATAAAACCATCACATTAATGTGGTTTGGAACTCCAAATGAGGATTCAAAGGAGGTACTCTATAGGTTACTTTCAATGAATGGCTATTGGGTGAACCAACACGACTATAAATTTATGAATTATTAGTAGAGATTGGACCTTCATTATTATCATATACGTTGTCATGGGGAGGACCTCAGTGATTTTTTATTTTTAGAGTACCTAGAGATCTACTTGATATATTTGTATGGATAGGAACCCTTTGGTATTGGTTCTTCATTAATTATAAAGAGTGATGTATTGGAGTGGCTACCATTTCATAACTCCATGGGATAGTGATTTAAAAAATAGATATTGGAATCGTTCCCCATGTCTCTATAAAGATATAATGAATAGTTTTAGAGATGATAGTGGAATTAGAGTTAGGGACCTTATCTTACCCCTTTATGATTAATGACCACCCAGTGGTTCCCCCTTAGAGTTTCCCTAGTATAGATAACTATAGAATTGACTTCTTTATTTTAGAACTCCTAATGGATTATGTATGAAAATTTATGGAACATTTTTTCCTTACTAAGAGTTGTATTATAATTTTCCTTAGTTTCCATCAAGATTAAATATAATCCATAAAACCCCTCCCAATGATAATGAATGTATGTATTTCCCCACTTCATAATATGATTCTAAATTGTTTATATGTTGTGAAGAGGGCCATATACCCATTATTTTCTTATTATTTGTACATCAGTCGATATTGTTTCATGTCGTAGATTATTTTATAGGTTTTATATACTATTATAATAAATAAATTTTTTATATATTCCAACATAATCACATAAACTACCTTTTTTGAAGGGTTGTGTCATATCTCATGTGTGTTGGCATTATAATGTCGTAATATTCATTAAACTAGTAGGATATGACCATAGAGATATTATATTTTTATGTACAACCACTTGAGTTTTTGTATTGCTTTTTAAAACATGATTGGATAGCTCAATGATTTGTTGTTCATTAACAAAGAATATCACATGGTTATTGAAATAGAAGGTTGAGGGGGAAGAAATAAGTCACCAACCAGTGGAACATTATAAATTGGAGTAAATTGTTAATCAAACTCTTTTAAAGTTATTGAATTTATTATACTGTTTCTCATTTGTCTTCTATTTCTCAAATAGATACATTCTTTTGTGGTTTTTTTCTAAATATAATTGTATTATTATAGTGATTGGTAATAAATTACACTGTTCTACATTGAAACCAAGTGGATTTGTGGTTGATTAATTCAAAAAAGGTTACTTCCGTCTATTCTGAGAATATGATATAAATTTTTGTTGTGTTCATCAAATTGTTCAATCATTCAATATTCAATACCCTATTGTGAAGAATATTAATTGAGACTATGATTTCACTTAGAACATATGTGTTAGGTTTTACATATTTTAACATATTCATTTATTGATTATATTATAGTGTAAAGATGTATATATTAGAAGTTTGGAATTTATAGCCATCAAGAGTGGTAATAATTGTTGTATAGATGGGATTTTGCAGATGAAAGGGGAATCCTATATATCCCTTTCAATGGAATAATAAAAAATGTACTTCAGATTCATTTAATGTGGCACATTTAGAATTTTATAGAAATGTGAAATGGGTCTATGTTATGAATTTTATGTTCACATAATTTATGATAATTATATGACATCTATTATTGGTAACTCAAAAAAATGATATTTATTTAAGGTTCATCTAACGGGCATTTCTATGACTTATATATTAAGGTTATAAGATTAGAAAGAATTCTAATAGCTTAATGTAATACAATAAATAATATTAGGGTATATTATTTTTAATTGTTTGGTGAAGGATATTTAAATGAGTGTGTATTTTTTGTTTAACCTTCCATGTTTTTGGGCTATGGTATTTCTTACCTAAAACAAATTATATTCCTTTTTTTTCATTGGATTATTATGTGGACACAAAAAAGTTGAATAAATTATTGGGGACTATGTGGAATCATGTAAAACTTCTTGAATGAGTCTCTTCATCTTAGAGGAGTTCTATCAACTTCTTATGGATATAGATCCTCATTATTGAAAGATTAAATAAGAATTTTTAATCTTAGAATATTATATTAATTTGAGGAAGCCCATAAGGATATATAATATAGGATTCTCAATTTCAATTATAAAAGGAATAAATAATGAAAATAGGGCACATGAGTGAAACTAATTACCCAGTCTGGAATATTTGACGGACTTGGTAGCGGAAACAGTGGAATATGATTCATGTTTTAAAATGTTATTTTATCGAACTATGGTGCCAGTGGTGATGGTATAAATAAATTTGGACAAGGTAAACTAGGTTTTGCATGAATAATACATAATGGTGGGAGTAAATTCTTTTGGAATTAATTTTGTTTCATGGGTTTTAGACCTGAGAATGGGCTCTATTAAATAGATTTTGATTTATTATAGTCTATTGAGTCTCTATAATATAATATTTTTACCCAAGTGGGATCAGATATAGAACCATCATAATTAGTTCTTTATTGAGGCATCTCAAAATTGATAGAAAAATTGGATTCCTTTATTACTCATGGGCGGAAAATGTAGTTGTCCCTCACCCTATTATCATAGGAAGTCAATTATGTGTATTTTCACAATGTTTTTGGAAAAACAATTATTTTTTCACAAATATACATGGTTCCCATTTCTTATTCTAGTTTTTGAAATATAATTTCACATGAGAGAGAATTAGAAGAATTGTTTTTGGATCCATGGAACCACCAATTTGTAAGAAATCCACAAAAACATCATCCTATGACATAATATATATAACTATCATTATTTAATGAGTCTATGAAATAATGTTCCATAATAGAGAATCTCAACACACCCAATAATCCACACAAAATTGTTCAATGTCACACACTCACAACTACCAAACTAAATATATAATTTGATATATTGAATCTCTGGTAAAAATAATAAGATATTTAAATGGTTCAGACAGAAGTCCTATATCTATAAGAGAACACAAATAATTTATTTAACAAAATATGAAGAATTAGAAATCTATGTTCACAACTGAGAAAGTTAATTGATATTATTTATACCATAAATCATGTTATATGTGGTCCCACCCCATATATTCTTTTGTGTGGGCTAGTATATAAATCAGTTCCACTATTTTATGAGATTTATAAGGATCCCACCATTGGACATAGTTACATATTTTTCCATGTAGAATACCCAGACTCAAATTCAACTTTCTAGTGAATGTGGAAATTTAATCTCACACATACCTGTGATTATTCATACATAAGATTTCAATTTAAAACCTAAAGAATATAAATTATATATTTGCCTTTAAAAAAAATTTCAAATGAATTCTTCACACACAACAACAAACGAGAATGAATTTGGGGATGTTATAAAACAATTAAAATGTATCCATGGAATTGGCGGGTGAAAATATAAGTAATATAATTATTAAATATATTTACATATTAAAAATAAATTCACTCTTAATTGAAGGGAATTGATATAAATACATTTAGTGTACCTCAATAACATAAAAAATGATTTCTTCTTTAAATATAATCTTTGTATATTTTTTCTTTTTTTGTGTTTTATTTAAAGAATGTAAAAAAATTGGGAATATCATATATTTTTTATATGTATAATATATTAAAAATAATTTTATTATTAATTTCAAGGAAATATGTATAGTAATACATAATATATTAAAATGTTAGTTTATTATGATAGTGTTTTTAATTAAATATTTTTTGTATTAAAATGTTAAATTAATAAATTTTAAATATTCAATTTCAAAAAATTTACCTTACATTTTTATTTTTACTAATATTATTACAATAATTTCAATGTTATGTATTTTTCTAAAATAAATAATTTATTTATGAATATTGAAAAATTATGTTTTAAAAAAATTTTATTATGATTATAAAGTAGAAAGTAAAAAATAAAAAATTATAAAAAAATCATACTATGAAAATTGATTTATATAATAATTAAAAATGTATTTTTCTAAAAAAGATTTGTTGAAATTAAAAAAAATAGGTTATATTTTATGTACATAAGTAATATTTCCCAATAAGCAATTCTTTTAGAATTTTATTTTATTTATTTATTTTTTTGAAAAAATTTTATTTTTCATGAATTGAGACACATATTGTTTTTATAATAAACTATTTTATATCCTAAAAATCAATGAAAATGATAATTTTACCCTACATAAGAAAAAAAGCTCAAAAATAATTTTTTTTCTAAAATTCAGTTTTTACACTTAAAATATACCTTGATTATAATTTGATTCCCTTACATATATAAATTTTATATGGTAAAATTTATGACTTATTTTTAATAATTCTTTCCAAATTATATAATAATGTAAATTTTTTATGGATTAAATGTAAATTACATAGTTAGAAACAAGGTACCATTGTATAACCAAAAATAAAAAAATTGAAAATTATAAGGGTAAAGGACATGGAATCACTATTTAATAATTTATTAAAAATGAATTTATGGGATATTTTAAGACTTATATCATTATCCACTCTATTATTTTTAAATTTGGTGAATCTTGACTTGTGAAATTTTTTCTATATTTATATTAAGATTAAAACATTATAAAAATTTCATTTACAAAACATATAAAATGAGTGTCTCACTACCCTTTAAAAACTAATCTAAATATAATGTTTAGTCACGAAAATCTGTTCTTATTTATTTACCTATATTCCATTGAATTTTACATGATCTATTGTTCTAAATATATTTTCTTACGACCTCCATTTCCAATGACTCATCCAATTGAAAGCTCAAGCCCTCATCATGAGTTATTTTTTATATCCTCTTTTATTTTTTTTGTTAATTTTCCACATATGATTTTATAATTACTATATAATGAAAAAAATTATTTCTACTATAATTTATTTTAATATGAAATATTAATAATTACTTACCACAATTCTCCTTTTTCATTATAAAAAACAAAACCAATATTCACGTGTCGTACAGACTACCACCTCCAGGAAACAATGACTAATTGTTTTTCTTCGACACCAATATTCCATGGTTATAGGGATTTAGATTAAGAATAAAAGTGACATATATAATTTAATTATAATTATTAATATTCAAATTATATTACAGTTTATTTACCTCGTATTCATTTTGAATTGACAATGATAATCAATTGTTGGGTGGATGACCACCTCCATAGTGTAACAAATCAAATTTGAAATTTAGTTTATTTATTATTTATAAAATAATTATAAAATATAGTTCAATATAATAATATTAGATAATTGTATAATAATTCCAATGAAAAATATATTATTCTTTAATAAACCCCTTTCAAATTAATATGTTCCCATTACTTATGGTATGTCCTTATTTTTGTCAGTCCAATCACCGACAAAAACTATGACATAAAAAATTATCATGGATGAATATGAGAAAATAATTAAAATATTATATTAGAAATAATTCAATAATTATTTTTATGTAATTTTTACATTAATTTTAAACTCATTAACTATGGTACCATCGTTAATTTTTTAAAAATCACAAAAATAAGATTCTCACTAATTTTATCCATATTAACCCTAATGAAAAATGCTATATAACTAAATTGTAAAATTATAAATAATAATAAATAAAAATTTATAGCTCCTTTTATAGTCATTTATATATGAAATTTTAGATAATTATTAATTACAACATCACTATTAAGAATCAAGAAGAATGTGATCATGATAACTAACATAAGATAAGCATAATAGAAAATATATGACTAATATACACATAGATAATAATTATAATTACTATTTATAAAGGTAAATTGATATAAATTGGGTTAAAAAATATGTTATTACGATATTTAATTTTTTGTATGAGAAACTCAATCCATTCAGTGTAATTCATGAGTTATGGTTAGGGTTTCTTGTCCCAATGTTTCTCCCCATGAGATAAATTTCTTATTTTAAGAAATGTTTTCTTTAGAATGATGTATATATTTACCATATAATTTAATTATAATGAAAACATCAATTTCAATTGAATTTATTGATTCAATTGAAATAATATCCTTCAATGGGTTTTTAATTGAATATTTCTAAGGTGGTAATGGTATCAATCCTTGAAATGTCACCTATTGAGACATATTTTTTATTATAAACCATGTTTTATTTTAAATGGTGTCTCTACTAACCTATAAAAAATATTTATCATGATCATATCATTATTCAGGTAATTAATTGTTTCATTTTTAGTAATACCATCCAACTAGTATGTAATTGAAATTTTAGGAGTTTATAATATTTTCATCCCTCAAATTCTAACCCCACAATACATATTACATGTTATACACCTTTTTCTAATCATCATGATATAAATACTAACACATTAATATTTTGGGTCATGGTACACTCATTTTTATTTATATTTATTGTTTTATTTCAAATTATATCATTCAATGTGTTTTTACTTGAATTATTATAATGTTTTTGCGGTTATTTGTCTCTTTTTCAATTCCATGAGACATGTTTGATATTGAGAATCATATTTTTTTCCATGTAGTTTATTTAGTTCCAAATTATCTTTTTTTATAAGGAATTTATTTAATTTGATTTCATTTTGATTTCATTTTATCCCTAAAATGTTCTTTTGATTATTATGTAACTATTATTTTAAGGCTTTTCCCCTTAAAATTTTTCTTCACTGGGAAATGATTCATATTCAGAAATTTCTTTACCTTTTCTGTTGTATATATTTTCATGATTTATCATATAAATCATGTAATATTATTGTCACGACCCACCATCACCAAAATGAGGGAAGGGTCAGCAGATTTCTAGGCCCTTCCTTCTTTATGTTGAAGGAGAGATGATGACCCCCGAGACCCGCCTTCAATAGGTCCCGGAGTGGTGACTAGCACCAAGGGTATAGAAATTACAGAAAAATGGAAGGCATTACCCCTTTTTGTTTTATAGGATCTGGAGATAAGATGATGAAACCCAACAACACCGAGGTAAAAGAAAAGTAAAGACAAAAGTAAACCATTCCCATATGCATGTTCCAAAAGTAAAAGCCACAAAGTACAAAAGGTGACTACAAAGGTAACTACCAAACAAGAAAAAAAAATAGCAACTGCAACTGCCCCAATGGTCCGAGCTAGTATGGTCCCATGCGATCCCCGATGTCCTCCTGGAAACCTGTAAGTTGTTTTATATACGTAGGGGGAGCATACAAGTACACTCAGTAGGGAAACCAAAGACTCTTGTGCACAAGTGGGGGAACGTACTAAAGTCCCGTGAGAAGAGGAGTAAACCAAACACCAATAAAGGTAAACTATCCACCCAAGCCTCACCAAGGAAAACTTCCCAAATAACACAAGTCATGTAATATATATAAGAGCACATCGATGTTTGGGTACCCTGCGCCACTTTCCCACTGGTTATTGAGACATCCTACACATCGGACCAATCCCGCCATTTTCACCGTTGTCCCACTACCACCCCTGCCCCCACACACCTGGGCCACAACCACATGTAGTCCCATTGCTGAATCCCGCCCGAAAACACCTGGGCCACAACTATCACACGTAACCACACCTGGAAACACCTAGGCCAGAACAACCACCACCATGCCTGAAGACACTTGGTCTAGAAGATCCACTGCCACGCCCGAAGACAGCTGGGCCTCATCCATAAGACACTTGGTAAACCACCTGCCGCACACACCTGACCAACCACCACACTACCCCGCCCGAAGGTTCTTGGGATAATAATTAACCTCAGGCCATCACAGCCTGTCTGAAGATACTTGGGCTATCCGGGAAAGGGAGCAGAAAAGGATCTAATAACCATCCACTAATAATAGTGTTGGGAAAAACACTTTCCCCCATGAAATGGGGGTGTTCGGCACTAAGTGGTCAACTTGGGTGGGGCGAGAATATGAAACACAAACCTACATATATATATATAGGTAACAAGCACTCACCCAAAGTTTAGGTTTTTATTCTGCCCTCCTAAAGAGCACAAACAATGCTACATCCATGTAACAACTCACGCCAAACCAAAACCCATTTATCCCATCCTTTTTTTATGTTCAATATAAATATTTAATTAAGTTTTTCACCTACTTGGGAAACTATGAAACATAGGCACAAGTCCAGGAAAGTAAACAGTAATGCATCAACCATAACACCCACACCTGGTTCTCTCATAAATACACGTCAACTATAGAGAACCCTAAGACCCATGCCCAATATCCGGGAGAAAAAAGGGCTTCTCAACAAAGGAGGATCCCACCCCAATTCGTGATATAAACAAGGTAACCACCCGGTCTTAAACTCGCAAACACTAAATCCATAACAACAAGGGATCCCATCCCTAATTCTACAACCACAAAGAGTATAAAAACATGGGATCCCATCCCCTCCCACATCTCCAGCAATCAGCCCGTAAAAGGAAACAACCAAACCACTACCACCGACACAAAGTAGGGACATGCCTGTATTTTCAGACTTATAAGATTTAACACACTCCATGATTTCAATTCCGTGTCTTGATCGGGGTTATCATGGAAGGGATTAATCCGGGTGCATTCAATTTATTCAGCTGGGTATACATAATTAACCAATTTACTTTTCACAACAGGAGTTTACAATTACAAAATAATCCATTTAAAACACCGCGAGGGGTTCATTAGTGCACAGACAACGACCACCAACGACCTCTATTTTCAGAAGGCGTAATCCATCACAACTCAGAAGAATGAACATGATATAAACAACATCAACGATCACATCCCCCTTCATCCTTTATAGAATCTGTTCATTATCTTTATTTAGGTCTGGTTTATCTAATTCTACAAAATCAAAATCACGCCAACCACACATGATACAGAAAAGAGAGAGACGGAGGATAAATTCCCTACTTATTGATCGACGATCGACGCTTAGTCCGGGCGTGGAACATTACTCATAACGATGCGGCTCGCCCGATGCACAAAATCGGCTCGTCTGGACGAAAGCACTCGCCGAGGGTGATCGAGAATAGAAGAAACCCAGGGCGATCCCTTTAGTTATATGGGTCTTGGATAGTTGAGATAAGAACACGAAACCGCGTGAGCGGGGGTCGTGGGTTGACCACGCAGCCCCACACATCATTAAAGGGGGTCGGGTGGTTTAAACTGACGCACACAGAAGGTTATTTCAATAATATTTAATTAAAACATTAGGGAATTACCGGGCTTTTAAAACGGGCTTAATGGGGTCAAAATAGGGTTTAAAAACTAATTTTCGCAAAAAGGAGCGCTACTAGAAAGAACCTGTGGGGTATGCCAAAGCCACTAGTAGGCCTGCTACCGGTAGGCTAAGGCTACCGGAAGGCCTACCATTACACCAAACATCACCGAGATTCCCAGACCAAAAACCGAACACGAGATTTTCACAAAGTCATAGACCCAAAAAACCCAGGCCATTACATCAGATACCTCTTAAACGATTCTCGTCCTCGAGAATCAAAACAAACCAGAAGGAAAGAGAGGGTCCGAACAACCACCTCGAATGATACCTCTTAGGAGTGAACCCATGCTACGTAAAAACACATCCAACATACCATGCCAAACTGTCCAGGCATGTGTGTTGGGGAGTCTCCTCCCCCATTCCAAGATATTATCCGCTTTAGGCGGCACTAACTCGCCCGCATGGGTTTAATCACATCCACCTTAATACGTCTTGATTAGGGATCGGGTTCTCTCCCCCCATAGCCAGGGATTTTCACACACATTCAAGGGAAAGAAAACCAATACATTTCATAGACAAAAAGACAAAACGTTCTATCACAACATGTAAAACAAGGAAACAAGTTCAAAACAACTCTGGGTACTGGGTACGCATCTGTGCTTCCCTCTCCCATGTACTCTCCTCAAGACCACCATGTCTCCACAACACACGAACCAAGGGAATGGTTTTCCCACAAAGAAACTTCTCCTTGCGATCCTCAATCATCAGTGGTCTCTCCACAAAAGGCACATCATCCTCGATGTCCAGCTCACCCCAATCAAGGATGTGTGAATCGCCGTGCAGATACCGACAGAGCTGGGACACATGGATGTCATCATGTATCCTCAGTAGTGGCGGTGGTAACGCTATCTGATAAGACACTTTGTCGACCCATTGCAACACTTCGAAGGGTATGATGAACCTATGATAAAGCTTACTCCCCTTGTCGAAACTCTGCTGCCCACACAGAGGGGAGAACATCAATAACACATGGTCTCCATCATCAAACCCCAAGGTCCTCCTTCTGGTATCCGCATATGAATTTTGTCGGTCCCGGGCCGCCTTCATCCTTTCCCGTATGAGCTGAACCTTCTCTGTCGTGCTCTGCACCACTTCTGGGCCAAGGATGTCTGCCTCTCCTACTTCGGTTAAACACACAGGTGAACGGTATATCCTCCCATACAAAGTTTCAAACGAGGCCATACTGATGGTAGAGTGGTAGCTATTATTGTAGGAAAACTCTACCAGAAGCAAGTATCGCACTCATGATTCCCCTGAGTCCAGAACACATGCTCGCAGTATATCCTCAAAGGTCTGGATGGTGCGCGCTGTCTATCCATCTGTCTGGGTATAGAAAGCAGTGCTAAGATGCAGCTGGGTGCCAAAAGCATGAGGAAATACTATCCAGACTCGTGAGGTAAACTGTGCATCCCTGACCGAGAATATAGACATTGGAATCCCATGCAACCGCACCACCTCATCCATGTACCTTCGCGCCAAAGCATCCACTGCACTCGACTCCCTGATCGCCAGAAAGTTAGCCGATTTTTTCAACAAGTCCACTACCAACCAGATGGAGTAGTATCCCCCTTAGACCATGGGTAGTCCCATGATGAAATCAATCGAGATTTCGTCCCACTTCTACTCAGGGACATATAGAGGCTATAGTAGGCCGCTTGGAACTCAGTGTTCAGCCTTCACATGCTCCCACACTAAGCACTTGGCCACAAACTCTGCTAACTCTCGCTTAACTCCATGCCACAAAAACTGCCTCTTCAGTCCCTGGTACATCTTGGAAACTCTTGGGTGTACCTCCAGGGTTGTGTTGTGGAACTCACTCAGAACCTTGCCACGCATAGCCTCTGGAACAAACAACCTTCCCTAGAAAAGCATCTAGTTCTGACCATCCTCTGTCCATCCTTCCGAAGCATTGCCCTGGTCAACTCAGTCACACATCACTTCGCACTCTGGGTCTCCCCACTGAGACTCATCCACTAGCTGAAATAGAGATGACTACACTGTCATCTAATATAGGCATCCTCTACCACTATCCATCTTCGCATCCAGGTGTAAGGCGGCCAACTCCTTCATTGCCTTCCAGGCGTCTTCCTACTCTCGTACAGTATCCTTCTGTGTCCTCTTCCTCAAGGAATAGGCCACTACATTGCCCTTGCCCTCAGTATAAGAGATCTCGAAGTTGTAATCCTAGAGGAACTCCACCCATATCCGCTGTCGCAAGTTTAGGTCCCGCTGGGAGAAGTTATACCTCAAGGTTTTGTGATCTATGAAGACCACAAAGTGTTCTCCGATGAGGTATTGTCTCCATAACTTTAGCGCAAAAAAAGACTGTTGCAAGCTCTAGGTCGTGGGTGGCGTAATTATGCTCAAGAGAGCGTAGCTTCCTCGACCCAATAAGAGATCACCCCTTGTCGCTGCATCAACAAACATCCCAAGCCACGTCCTGATGCATTATAGAACACCCCATAGGCCACCCCTTCTTCTGGTAATCTCATCACTGGGGCACTAACCAACTTCTCCTTCAGATAGCTGAAGGCTGATTCGCACTGCTCACTCCACACGAAAACCTGGTCTTTCATTGTCAGGGCTGTCAAAGGGGCTGCTACTCGGGAGTATTTGGGTACGAACCTCCGATAGTAACCTTCCGGCCCGAGGAAACTACGGACCTCTGCCACATTCTTGGGTGCAGCCCAAGAAACAACTGCCTCAACCTTTGAAGGGTCCACCGCTACTCCCTGCTCGGACACCACGTGCCTGAGGAAGTGCACTTCTCGTGTCCATAATTTGCATTTTGACAACTTCCCATAGAGTTGATGATGTCGAAGGACCTCAAAAACTGCCTTCAGGTGCCCTGCATGGTCCTCTTCTGACCTTGAATAGTTCAATATATCGTCGATGAACACAACCACGAACCGATCCAAGTACTCACGAATGATGGAGTTCATAAGCCCCATGAACACAGCTGGGGAGATCGTAACTCCGAAGGGCATAACCATGAACTCAAAGTGTCCATATCTACATCTGAACGCCATCTTCGGGATGTCTCCCTCCTTCACTCTCAGCTGGTGATACCCAGACCGCAGTTCGATCTTCGAGAACAATCGTGCCCCATTCACCTGGTCGAAAAGATATTCTATCCTCGAAAGAGGGTAGTAATTCTTGATCGTCACCTGATTCAGCCTCTTAAATTCTATGCACAACCTGAGACCACAATCTTCCTTCTTTGCGAACAAGACTCGAGCACCCCACAGTGACTCACTCGACCGAACATAACCCCTCTTCATCAAATCGTCAATTTGGATCCGCAACTCCCGCAACACTGAAGGTTCCATCCCGTAAGGAGAAATCGAGATCATATAAGCGTTGGGCTACAGGTATATCCCAAACTCGATATCACGTCGAGGGGGTAGAGTCATCATCTCCTCAGGGAAGACGCCCATATACCCACAGACGATCTCTGGCACTTCCACCATTTCAGAATCTACTGACCCTACTGACAGCTCAGCTAACAAGGAGAGGAGGGTTTCCTCTCGCCTTTCGCCCTTCTGACTGCTCCGATCACTGGTGAAAACAACACGTCGGCCGCCCATGTATGAGAACATGACACTTCTTCGGAAGCATTCGACGATGGCACACATAGAGAATATCCAGTCGATGCCTAGGATGACATTGTATGGTTGTATCTGTAGCAGAACAAGATCTCTAACTGATTGATGTGGCACTATCATCAGTCTGCATCCCCGACAAACAAACAAAGAGTCGATCTAACCCCCCGACTGGTGTGCTCAACACCATGGGAACTGGAAGACTCTCGACATCTAGACCCAATGAACAGGCTAGACAGGGTGCAACAAAGTATTGTGAATCTCTGGTATCGAACAAGGTAGAAGCAAGACTACAAAACAAACTGATCGTACCTCGAACAACCTCCGGCGCTGCTGGAACTACTACCTATGTGGCGTGTAACTTTCCACGCCTTGCTCCTATGCCCCTCGGCTGTCGGAAACCTCCCAAACCACGCCCCAGTCGAGGTCCCTGAGGAGTGCCCTGAGATCGGCCTCCTCCTCATACGTCTACCCTGGAAGGAGCGGGAGCTCGCTGTCCCAGCTTCTGCTACTGGAATGGCCTAGCTGGAAGCTGCAGCTGGGGTGGGTGGTGGGGCTGTCCACCACCGCCGTATTGTGCCCGGTCTGGGCACTGACTCCAGAGATGTCCAGGGCTCCCACAAACGAAGCAACGCGGTCCCGGGCCCAAAGGAAAAGGGCGAGGACCAGGGGATCGAAACTGAAATTGATGTGGCATGCTCCCTGCTTGTCGGAACCTGGAGGGTCCGGACGCTGGAGGCCTGGTGTTGACGGTCTTCCCCTTCGATGGTCCTAGCCGGATCCTCTCTCTTGACACCCCTCCTTGAGCATGCATCCTCTACACCACTTCAACCTTCTTCTTGACCTCCAAGTACGTCGGAAGGGTAAAGGGGGTAACAACATACTGGAGGGAGGGTTGGAGCGCCTCCTCCTAACGTCATTCCCAAGACTCCTCGTCAGGAAAGAGGTCCGGATAAAAACGTAGGAGGTCCTTGAACTTGATCCCTAGTTCCCTCATGGACATACTCCCCTGTTGTATGGAGAGTATCTCCTGTCTCTTTTCCGCCTTCATCGTCGAAGAAAGGAATTCCACCCTGAACTCCCTCTCGAAATCAACCCATGCCACCTAAGCCTCTATCCTCTCCCCCATGTAATGCGTCCACCAATGATGCGCTGCTCCCCGCTTTTGGCTAACGGCCAAAGGAACCCAGTACTCGGTCGGGGCCCGAATTAGGCCGAAAGCTTTTACTAGCTCCTCTAGCCAGCCTTCCATCTTCATGTCAGAGGTGCTGCCCTAATACCTCTAGAGGGTCTGTCACTGGAAGACCCGAAGAGTCCTCTTCCAATGGTCGTCCTCCTCTTCTCGGTCAGCTCTCTGCCGATCGGCCATGGTAGTCTGTGGGGCCTCGATCGCCTGTACCACACGTGGTCGCCTTCCAGGTGCCATAGCTGCAAGGTAAACAAAGAAAGCCTAATCCCAAGTGGTGTAGAGTATTGTCATTAAAACTTCTTAAACTTTTCGTTTATTCTTAATCCCCAAAACACCCCAAAAACACGAGAACCCAAGTAATTATGATGCATGTACCTTTATTAGGGTCTCTACCCTACAAATATTATGGCATCACTTGGTCGTTCGGTAGGTCCAGATTCCTTGCATTGGATCACGGGGGCCCCTAAAATCCCATGTCCTAACCAGTCTTCCCTACCCTAATTCACGCACCGAGGTCACCCAACACTGTTGCCCTACCATCCCATGAAATCCTTACTGTGCCTAACTCCAGACTCCATCCTATCTCTCAACCATCACCTTTTATACCATTCTGTCATGACCGGCCTTCACCAAAAGGAGGTAAGGGTCCGTAGATTGATAGGACCTTCCTTCATTAAGATGAAGCAGAGATGATGAACCCTGAGACCTGCCTTCAATAGGCCCCGGAGTGGCGACTAGCACCAAGGGTATAGAAATTACACACAAATGGAAGGAATTACCCATTTTTGTTTCATAGGATCGAGAGAAAAGATGATGAAACCCAAAAAAACCAAGGTAAAAGAAATGTAAATCCAAAAGTAAACAATTCCCATATGCATGTTCCAAAAGTAAAAGCCACAAAGTACAAAAGGTGACTACAAAGGTAAGTACCAAATATGAAAAAAAACAGCAACTACAACTGCCCCAAAGGTCTGAGCTAGTATGGTCCCACGCAATCCCCGAATTCCTCCTGGAAACATGAAAGCAGTTTTATATACGTAGGGTGAGCATACAAGTACACTCAGCAGGAAAACCAATGACTCTCGTGCACATGTGGGGGAACATACTAAACTCTCGTGAGAAGAGGAGTAAACCAAACACCTATCAAGGTAAACATTCCAACCATGACTCACCAAGGCACACTCCCTAAATAACGCAAGTCAATAAATATATATAAGATCACATCGATGTTTGGGTACACCATGCCACATTCCCACAGGTTATTGAGACATCCTATGCATCGGACCAATCCCACCATTTTCACCGCAGTCCCACTACCAAACCCGCCCGCACACACCTGGCCCACAACCACATGCAGTCCCACTGCCGAATCCTGCCCGCAAACACCTAGGCCACAACTGTCACACATAACCATGCCTACAAACACCTAGTCCAGAACAACCACCACCACACCCGATGAATCCTGGGCTATAAGATCCATTGCCATGCCCGAAGACACCTGAGACTCATCCCAAAGACACTTGGGAAACCACCTACCGCACACACCTGACCAACCACAACACTACCCCGACTGAAGGTTCTTGGGATAATAATGGACCTCAGGCCATGACAGTCTGCACGAAGATACTCGGGCTATCCGGGAAAGGGAGAATAAAAGGAGATAATAACCAGACACAAATAATAGTGTTCGGAAAAACACCCTCCCCATTAAATGGGGGGTGTTCGAAACTAAGTTCTCAACATGGTTGGGGCGTGAATAAGAAACAGAAAAATACAAATATATATATATATAGGTAAAAAGAACTCACCTAATGTTTAGGTTTTTCTTCAGCCATTCTAAAGAGCACAAACAACGCTACGTCCAAGTCACAACTCATGCCAATCCAAAACCCATTTATCCCGTCCTTGTTTTTTAATGTTCAGTAGCAATATTTAATTAAGTTCTGCACCTACTTGGGCAACTAGAAAGCATAGGAACAAGTCTAGGAAAGTAAACAGTCAAGCAACAACCATAACACCCACACCCGATTCTCTCGTAAGGCCACATCAACTAAAGAGAACCCTAAGCCCCTTGCCCAATATTCGGGAGCAAAAAGGGATTCTCAACAACAGAAGATCCCACCCCAATTCGTGATATAAACAAGGTAACCACTTGGTCTTAAACTTGAAAACACTGAATCCATAACAACAGGGGATACCATCTCCAATTCCACAACAACCGAGATTATAAAAACAGGGGATCCCATCCCCTCCCACATCTCCAGCAATCTGCCCGTAAAAGGAAACAAACAAACCACTACCACCGACACAAAGCAGGGCCATGCCTGTATTTTCAGATATATAAGATTTAACACACTCCATGATTTCAATTCCATGTCTTGACCGGGGTTATCAGAGAAGGGATTGTTCCTGGTGCTTTCAATTTATTCAGTCGGGTATACATAATTAACCAATTTACTTTTCACAGTAGGAGTTTACAATTACAAAACAAGCCATTTAAAACACCATGAGGGGTTCATTAGTGCATGGACAACATCCACCAACGACCTCGATTTTCAAAAGGCGTAAGCCATCAGAACTCAAAAGGATGATCATAATATAAACAACATCAATGATCACAACCCCCCTTCATCCTTTATAGAATCAATTCATTATCTTTATTTAGGTCTGGTTTATCCAATTCTACAGAAGAAAAAGCACTCCCACCCCACATGATACACAAAAGAGAGAGAAGAAGGAGAAATTCCCTACTTTTTGATCGATGATCGACGCTTAGTCCGGGCGCAGAACATTACGCATAACGATGCAGCTCACCCGATGCAGAAAATCGGCTCGTCTGGATGAAATTACTCGCCGAGGGTGATTGAGAAAAGAAGAAACCCAGGGCGAACCCTTTAGTTATAAGGGTCACAGACGGTTGAGAAAAGCACGCGAAACCATGTGAGCGGGGTCGTGGGTTGACCATACGGCCCCACACGTCATTAAAGGTGGTCAGGTGGTTTAAACCGATGCACACACCATGTTATTTCATTGATATTTAATCAAAACATTAGGGCGTTATCGGGCTTTTAAAACAAGCTTAAAGGGGTCAAAATAGGTTTTAAAACCTAATTTCTGCAAAAAGGAGCGCTACTGGAATGAACCTGAGGGGTAGGCCAGAGCCACCGGTAGCTGAGAGCTACCGGTGGCTATCAGCGACCGGTAGCCGAGCTACCGGAAGGCTGCAGCGACGGGTAGACCGAGCTACCGGTAGGCTACAACGACTGGTAGACCGAGCTACTGGTAGGCTGCAGCAACTGGTAGACCGAGCTATTGGTAGGCTGTAGCTACCTGTAGACAGAGCTACCGGTAGACTGCTCTACCGGTAGGCCTATTGTTACCCCAATCTTCACCGAGATTCCCTGACCAAAAACCCAACATGAGATTTTCACAATGTAATAGACCCTAAAACCCAGGCCATTACAATTATTTTCTATTATGGTATTAATATTTTCAAAAAATCATTTAATACTTGTATTTCCTAATCATCCATTGTATATAGTCATGATATTACCTTCCGATGACTTTCCTATATGAACATTTTAAATTTACATCCTTTGATTCAAAGATGTTAAATTAGATGCCATAAATTGTTTAATTTGGGAAATTATCAACATAAATATATACCCCTATTTATATGGAGGTTTATGTTTTTCTATTATTATATAAAAATCTATTACATTTATTTATTTAGGTAATATTGAAAATGTATATACTTGTTATTCCTATATGGATACTTATTGATTAGAATGAAATATTATTTATGTGTCTTATCACTTATTTATTTATTCATATGATGAAATAATTGGAATGAATTAGTAACTGGTGAGTCCCCTTTATAGACATCTTTCAATGCATCAATAGTTCACATGAGAAAAAAATTGATATTTTGGTGTATGGTTACCCTACACAACATTTTTCAAAGACATAGGGCCTCGATGGTAATATCATGATGTCATGGATTAGGGATTGAAATTAGCTCTCTTGGATTATTGATTTCATTTATAAATAATTATTTATTTTTATCCATGTAATTATCTCTTTTAAATTTCTATCCATCGATATATTATGCTTTCATTTTTATTATATTATTGAATTTTTTTGGTAATCTATCCGTACAATTTTTCCTATTTTATGTTCATTAATGTTATTTGAATTTTATGTCTTATGTTCACCCTTATTATTTGTTTTACGTCTCCCCTTTATATGTATCTATTTTCTCAATATATTATGAAAATTAAGACACATTACATGTCTAATTTAATAGAATTTGTATAAAATTGGTGGGAGATTTTAATGAATTAAAGTAATTAAATTAGTATCTTATGTAGTAGAAAATAAACCTTATGTTAGAAAATGAATAGGTTTTATTAGTTATATTCTTTAAATAATTATATAAAAACATATACCAAAATTCCATGGGAATGAAAGTAATGCGTTATTTTTTCGTCATTAAATTAAGATGTTGTTTTATTAGGTTTGTCATAGTTAGTATCAATGTCAGTATGTAATGTTGGTATTTTCATAAATGGGTTTGAGAGTGTGAGTCTGGTAATCTATAGTAGGTATTATATAAGCATTTAAATAACAACAGAGGTTATTATATTATTTAAGGATAATTGAATGGCTGATAATTTATGGTTTTAAAATAATTCCAAAGTTATAAATAACCATTAGGGTTAGAATATTCAATATTAAAAAAATAATGATATTTTTGTATTAGGAAATGTGTATTTTATTAAAAACCCCATAGGTAAATCTATGTATAGGAAAACAACCCAATGTTTTGGTAAAGTAGATATTGTTGTCTTATCCACGAAATTTCCTCCCTATTGGATATAGTCTTGTGGATTTGGATGTGGCATAGATGCACCTTAGGGTGATAACCCCAAAGGCTTATTGAATGTCAAATCAATCTTTACTCTAGTAAATGATGACTAGTCTGATGATAATACACATGGGTATACACTCATATTAGGTATTTTTTAAAAAATATATTCTTCTTTCTATCCATTACAACGGATTTATTATGTTATGTAATTATGACAATGAATTTTATAACCAAATATACATAAAACAAGTTTTAATAGTGAGTGATTTTGGTTGATCAAAAAGATAATTTCAAAGAGTAATACATTTTGAGGTTAAATTTATTACGTGATTATCTCATAAAAAATATTAGATGGTGTTAATATTTCATCACCCAAATTAGATCTTTTGGGATTCGGTAATGGATGAATGTTGAAGTAACTATGATATTAATGATTACCATAGATAATGTGAGGATTATAAAAATGAGAACCTTGAAAAAAGAAGTTAGTGTTATAAATTCTATGATTATAATAATCCATCTATCAATAATATTGATTATTAATATGAACATATATGAGTTCAAAAATTCCCCAAGGATGATATGGATGGAGTCTCCATGATTTTTTTGTGAAAGAGATAATTAATGAAAGAAGATTATATTTTCTACGTATAACATCTCATTTACTTATTTCAGGTATTCCTGGACCCTTTTTTGGATATAATACTGGTTGGGTCTATTTTGTAATGCCTCAATTGAAATTTACAGAATTTTTTAATCTCTTTGGTCTATGAAAGAATGGATCATGGATAGGAAAAACTATATGATTTGGCCTAGTAAACTATGAAATGTGTTATAATCCACAGTAAGTGGGTGCATGGTTTGTCCAAACCAAGAGGCTTCCCCTCCAAACTGTTCACCTATTGTAAAATGGTTAATTCATCATGGGTGCATATTTATTTTAATAGTGAATAAAAACCATTCAATCCATATATAAGACCAGTAGGGGAACACTATTAGGGCTCATAGTTTCTGTAACACCCCAAGAATCTACCGTACGCTTCTCTTTGAATAATGCAATAGCGTGTGTTGTACGCAACATCGAGTTCTAACACACCACAACCAATAAACCTAGCCTTTGTGAATAGTAATAACTACTTTTTGAAATTTTATAAATTTTACTTTTCAAAATGGACTTCATTTTTGGATTCGGAATATCGAAATTAGCCTAGGGTGTATTTTTGGTATTTTTCTGAAAAACTTCATTTTTTGATGAATAGTGAATCTACTAAGTGGTAGTTAAAAAAATGAATTTTTCATAAAACGTAATTTTACCGCTTATGTGATTGAAAATTAGAAAATCTGAGACACACGGTTAATATCAAAGAGTAAAATGTGGTTTATTGAGATGAAAATAATTTTTTGTGAATAGTAACTTTTTACATTTATTTACCACAGTTAAAAGTAAATAGGGTAATTAAGGGTAAAAATGATATTAATATTACCCTAACACATGTCCTAATTCTATTGGACAGGTGTATCTCGACCAAAAACAACCTTAGGAATAAAATATTATCATTTAGGTCCACTTGTATTAGATTAGGACATGTATTATTATTTAATTCAAAGAAGAGTTAAAAGAGTTAAAATCAACGTTTATTTACTAAAACATTTTAATATAGGGTTATACATAAGGTAAGTTAGATTGTAAATATTCATTAGAAATATACACAGATTTCCTACCTATTGATATTTTATTTATAATTTTTAGACAATAAATAATTTAATTTATTTATGACACAATTATGATGTAGTAATTACCATAATAGTAAAAAATTAAATTAATTGATATTATAAATACCCAAATAAATATAATTTGAGACTTTTTATGAATTAAACTAATTTTCTAGGTTAATATTCCTTGTTAGTATTTACTTAATTAACGTTTTTCTAAGTAATAATTCTCTTATGATTTTCACAAAAATCATTTATTGAATAGTGTCAAAATTGACATTAAAGTGTTTTTAAAACAAATATTGTGTTATTAATTGATATTAAATTCCTAAAAATCTATGGTTCTGACAAGAGACCTATATCATGATATTTATATCATTAATTGACCACTTAGGGGTCACTTGTATCTATATAGTATGTTTATTAACCATATAATATAAAAAACAAAGAGACATTGTAAAAGTGAAACTAATTAACTAAGAGTTAATACATAAAGATAAGGCTAATATAATAACCCAAACCTGTCTAAATTCTATTAGTTGAGTGGTTTTAGACCCATCACCACCTTAACCTTTAAATAATTCAATTTGGAGCCATTAGAAACCGAATATTAATTTATTATAATATAATATTTCTAGCTTTTCCGAATGTGCCCCTCACCCCTCTTATAAAAGGAAACTCCCCATTATCATTAATTCACACCTTCAAAGCAATTTGGCTTGGCCAAACTCTACCCAAATACTCTCTAAACTTCCCTCCCTACAACCTAGAGGCCTTATTTTGATCCGAAATCCAACCTATAGATACATTTTGATCAAATCAAAAGGAAGAACCTGAAAAAGAGGTAATGTTTTCACCACCCTTTTTCAAATTAATTTCTTCTTCCACTTCTTCTTTCTTTGTTATTCCCATTCCAAAATAATGAATCAAGTATCTCCTATATACTGTAATATTATTATAAATATGGTACAACCATATTCAGTATTCTATCCATCCTTTGAATGACATGTCACCATACGTGCGTACGTACGGCTTACCGTCTCCACGTCGTGGTGTAATTCTTATTCAAAATATTATTATTTGGATGGGTATAATAATGATTTTTAATTCATGTAAATAATAAATATAACATGATAATGATTCTGTATATATGATATACCATCTAATTATATATTATTTTAATGTCAAAATAATGATATTGTCGCTCGTTCGTACGTACGGACTACCGTCTCCACGAACGTGATGAGATTCATTCTCCATCGTATCCATTCATGTATAATGATCATTGGATGATTAATAATAGTATTTAAGGACTTGATATCATTATGGATATGAATAATATACGGCCTATCCATAACAAACACGAATTATGTAACAAAACATATAAAAGAAAATGAGTAAGTTAACACCCGAAACGACGATAATTCTAAGATATTATTAACAAATCAATATTAAAAGAGAATATATGATATAATATTATTGTATATGATTCTTGAATAATTTAGTAACAATTATTTCACCATTATACTAGAGGTTAACCTACCCTCAACCAAGAAAAAGTACAAGTTATGGGTTTATTTCGCAATCTCTTCATTATCTGAGGTTGTTTATACGTAATTATCTACTGGGACCACTTTATCATCCACATCCATGTTTCTTAAAAATGTATTTCAAATAATTCTTACTATTTTACAGACTACGGTGTAAATTAATTTATACCCTTGTTGACTTTTTATAAGATGTTTATAAATGAATCTTTCTGTCATTTTCCAAAGAAGGTCCTTTTTAACCTTTTTGACAAAATTAGGGTAAGAATGTGTTTTTTAACTTATATTGTTGGTGTGGATATTTTACGCCGTTTTAAAATCTTCGAAGCTTCCCTTACAATATTATAAGAATATTTTCAAAGTAAAAGTTTTATTTTATAATTATGTGGGTTTTAAATGATTTCAAAAAAGATATATTTCTATCAAATAGTCTTGATTTCATCTATGTCAACATCCTTTAATGGATTTTAAGATTATTTCAAGTTTATTTATTATGATACAAAACATCCATATTGTGTTGAAGGTTTCATGATATTTTTTACTATGGATGTGTTATTTTTATACCATACATGGTTTATTGAGAAAATATTGATATTTTGTATGCTAGTTTTAATACGAATGTTTATGTTATGTTTAAACCTGTTCATATGAAGAATGCATTGGACTTAATAAGTGACAGGTGGAGCCCACTACAGCTCCTCGATGCATTGGTAGGTCTCATGAGACAAACTAGTCTCTTGCCACTAGGCCTTGGAAAAATATTATTTTTAGTCTTGGCACGACGCCTTGTCTATGTGGTTATGATAGTCTGGCATTTTGCATTCTATCATTATAAAAGTGGTTATTGATATTGCATGTGATTATTAAATTAGTAGAATATCCATGTCAATAAGTAAATGACATTATTTAATTTTATTTTTTCCATATTATGTTGAAGTTCATGTTTAAAAGGATTTTGTTTTAGTTATACCTTGCCTTAAATATTTATTCTTATTTATGAAATTTTCTGCTATATTCTTATCCTTACTGGGCATTTGATCTCACCCCTTTTTTTTGTTTTATTTTTCCCAGGATGTGAATAATTAAATTATGAATGACCTACAGGGATAGTATGAGGGGATAAGAGTATGAAATATGGATACTATGTTGTTGTAGTTTTCATTTTTATGATGTAATGTCAAACTTTATGAAAATATCTAGTGTTTGCAAGGCTACGAAACTAATCGGTCTTTTGAGACTTGAAATTTATTGTGACCATGCCAATGTTATGTAATAATTCACCAACTCTGGGTAACTGGGGTCGGGGCATTACAGTTGGTATCAGAGGAAGTTTAGTACAAACCTTGGAAGCTAGATTTTGATAAACTCTGAATAGAAAACATTGATTTAAGATGGACTTTGAGGATTAGTATAGAAGAACTTCCAAGAATTTTGGTATTGTAGAGATTTTGTGAGTTTTCCGACAAATACATCCCTGTCTGGATACGTGCAGGTAGTGGCGGCTCTGGAACAGATGTGCCTAGGAGTAAAACCCGAAAACACCACTTTGAGCTAGACTCGAATAGGAACTGGTGCACGACAATGGGCCTTGCTCCACTCTTGGTTACGACACCCCCGGGGGATATTCATTGGATAATTCTCATTTTCTTGACAAATAATTATGAAGGGTATATGAGTATATTCTTCCATAATGAAAACATTCTTATTATTATGGATTATATCCATAAATATTTCAATTTATGTTATGTGTTTTATAAGTATGGAATCATGTATTTTGATTCATAAACTTATCTAGTTTATTACATTGTTTAGAAATGGTGCCTAGTGGAAGAAACGGAAATTGTATCAATGCATGAAATATATGTAGGGATTTCCCTCCTGCTCATGATAATTATAGTGGAGATGGTGATGCAACTTGTGCCGATCAGCTAATCACCATACTGAGACAACTCACTCAGGTTATGAATAATAAGCTTACCCATATGGAGCAACCTGATCCGTAGCATGGAGGATCAATGTTAGATCGATTCATGAGAAAAAAACCACCAAAGTTCAATGGGATTACAAATCCCTTGGTAGTTGAGCAATGGATAAATTCCCTAGAGAAAATATTGCAGGCTTTGGGGAGAATTGAAAGGGAAAAAGTAATCATGGCAGTTTACTGCCTCACTGGAGATGCTGATCAATGGTGTCCATTGATTCCAAACATGAAGGAAGATGATGAAATATCAAATATGGAATGGAGGGAGTTCAAAGATATTTTTTTAGAAGAATACTTTCCTCGTGACCATTGAGCAGATATGGAAAGATAATTTCTGAGTCTGAGACAAAAGGAGGATGAGAATGTCGCAATGTATGTGGCTAATTTTACAAGGTTAGCAAGGTATGTTGGAGACTATATACGTAACCCAAGAAGTAAGATTTATCATTTCATTTATGGGTTAAATCCATTTCTCCATTGAGCATTATTCTCACAATCATTCTCGTCGTACGAAGACATTGTCTCATGTGATATCAAGACAGAAAAGGAATTCTCTGAGTCTTATGACAGTAAAGAAAATCAAGAGAAGAAGAGATCTTCCTATCAATATGGGAATGGAAATAAGGGGAAATAGGGGAAAGGTTGAATATCCATCATGTGGTAAATGTGGGAAGAAACACACTGGTACTTGCATGAAGAGAATGGGTGTCTGTTACAAGTGTGGTGAAAATGGACACCATGCTCGTGATTGCAAAGGGAAGAAGGAAGCTACCGATGTTCAGGGCTACAATTGCAGGGAGACGGGACATTAGGAAAATTAATGTCCTAAGCGTCAAGGGAAATTACCACAGAAAAGGCAAAGGGATCAAGGCCAAGCTTTTTCTATCACTACTGCTGAGGTAGAAGCTCCAAAAGAAATGGTGGTTGGTAATTTAATGGATTCCTCAAGTTTAGAAAATGCATTATTTGATTCTGGATCATTACAATGTTTCATATCATCCCAGTTTTCTATGAAAATTAGATATTTCCAATTTTATTTAACAAGGGAGTTGTTTGTTAAAACACCTAAGGGAAGTATCATTGCAACAACGTTTTGTGAATCAGGCCCCATTAGAGCACATAAATTCTCTTTATCCGCTGATCTCATCGTCATACCTATGATTGAGTTTGATATAATCCTCTTTAAGGATTGGCTTTCAGACCTTGATGCGAAGATTTATTGTAAGAAGAAGGAGGTAAAGATTTTTTATGATGATGATAAGGAACACCTTATCTTTAGAGCAGAGTCGTCACCACCTAATTGTTATCTAGATCCACCCCAGTAGCTCAACTAAATTCAATTATTGGGGAGGAAGATAATGAAATGACTGTGGGTGAGGGAAAGAATGTTCAAATAGAGGATATACCTATAATGAAATAATATGTAGATGTGTTTCCAAAATATTTACCTAGACATCCTCTAGAACGAGAAGTTGAGTTTTCCATTGATTTAATTCCTTGATCAAGGCCTATATCGAAGACCACATATAGAATTGCCACTGTAGAATTAGTTGAACTAAAGAAACAACTAGAGGAATTGAGTAATAAGGGATTTATTCTCCCTAGTGTTTCTCCATGGGGATCCCCTATTCTTTTTGTTAAAAATAAAGATGGATCTATGAGGTTATGTATCGACTACAGGGAGATCAATGCTATAACAATAAAGAACAAGTATCCTCTACCTCACATTGATGATTTATTTAACCAACCGCATGGAGGTCAATACTTTACAAATATTGACCTTCGATCTGGATACCATCAGTTGTATATGAAGAAGGAAGACATTATGAAGACATCATTTTGAACCAGGTACGGGCATTACAAGTTTACAGTAATGCGTTTTGTATTGACTAATTCACCCTCTGTATTCATGGATCTGTTGATTAGAGTTTTCAAGGAATAAATCGATGAATTTTTGGTGGTATTTGTTGATGATATCTAGGTATAATAAAAAATCTACGAAGATCCGGAAAATAACTTGCGCATTATCCTAAGGACTCTGAGAAGTCATGAATTATATGGGAAGTTTAGAAAGTGTGAATTTCGGCGTCAGGATATTTCTTTTCTTGGCCATATTGTCTCTATAGATGGAATCTCTGTTGATCCTTCAAAGACCAATGCAATCCATGAATGTCTTGCACTGATGAGTATAACTATGGTACACAGTTTTATTTGTTTAGCAGGTTATTATCGACGTTTTGTTTAGAATATTTCCCGGTTGGCTAACCCATTAACGAAGCTCACATGTAAAGGGGTTAAATTTGTTTGGACAAAAGAGTTTGAAGAATGTTTCTAAGAACTGAAGAGAAGATTAGTCAATGGTTTAATATTAAATCTACCATCGAGGAATGATGGGTTCGTTATTTATAGAGATTCATCGAAGAAAGGACTTGGTTGTGTCCTTATACAGAATGATAGGGTTATTGCCAATGCATCACGATAGTTGAAAATTCATGAACAAAACTATCCTACTCATGATCGTGAGTTAGTAGCTGTGATCTTTTCTTTGATGATATAGAGGCACTACCTCTATGGTGAAAAATGTTAGATTTGTACTGATCACAAGAGTTTGAAGTACATTTTCTCACAAAAAGAACTCAACATGAGGCAAAGGAGATGGATTGAATTACTCAAGGATTATGATTGTACGATACACTACCACCTGAGAAAAGAAAACAAGGTGGCAGATGATTTGAGCAGAAAATATCATGGACTTTTGAACAATATGAAAATTTAAAGGGATCCAATTTTCATGAATCTAGTGATGATGGACATGGGAATAACCATGGAACGTGAATCTTCAATTCTATTTCAAATGGTTTCCAAAACATCTTTACTATAAAGGATTAAGAGTTATTAGACAAATGATGAAGAATTTCAAAAGAAGATTAAAGCTGTGAATTATGGGAGATTGAGATAATTTGTGTGTGAAGATGGAATTTTAAAATTTGTGAAGTGAATTTGTGTTCCCGATATACCTGATCTAAAAAGGGAATTGCTGGATGATGCTCATAGTTCCAATTTCTCTATACACCATGGGAGCACCATAATGTATAGAGATTTGAAGGAACATTTTTTGTGGGACAACATGAAGAGGGAGATTGCCAATTTTGTGTCAAGATGTATGGTTTGTCAACAAGTGAATGCTGGAAGGCAATAGCCTGGTGGAGTATTGAAACCTCTTCCCATACCTGAGTGGAAATAGGATAATATCATGATGTACTTTGTTAAGGGACTACCAAAGTCTCCCAGAAGGAATGATGCAATATGGGTTATTGTTGATCATCTTACCAAGTCAGCACATTTTCTTTCTATAAGAGAAGACCTACCACTGGAAAGTCTAGCAAGACTATATATTGATGAAGTTGTGAGACTTCATGGAGTACCCCTATCGATTGTTTCTGATCATGATCCCCATTTTACATCATGATTATGGAAAAGTCATCAGAAATCATTGGATACTGAACTTCATTTGAGCACTTCCTACCACCCTCAAATAGATGGACAATCAGAATGAACTATTCAAACCATAGAAGACATGTTGAGATCCTGTTCACGTGACTTTCAGGGTATGTGGGATAAATATTTACCTCTGGTAGAATTTTCCTGTAACAATAGCTTTCATTTGAGTATTAAGATGGAACCATATGAAGTGTTATACAGAAAGAGATTTCGCACACCAACCTGTTGGGATGACATTGGTGAAAGAAAACTTGTAGGTCCAAAACTGGTGGAGGAAACAATTGAAAAGGTGAAGGTAATCCAAAATCACATCAAAGCAGCTCAAAGTAGGCAGAAGAGCTATGCCGATAATCGAAGGAAGGATTTGTAATTTCAAGTCGATGATCATATTTTCCTGAAGGTATCTCCATTGAAGGGAGTCATACGTTTTGGTAAGAAAGGTAAATTGAGTCCCAGGTACATCGGACCTTTCGAAATTCTAGAATGAATTGGGGTTGTAGCTTACCGATTGGCAATGCCGCCAAGTATCTCCAAAGTTCATGATGTGATCCCCGTATCTCTGTTGAGGAAATACATGCCTGACCCTATTCATTTACTCACCTATGAGGAATTAGAACTGGAACTTGATCTGTCTTATTGCGAAGAGCCCGTCAAGATTCTTGATACGAGAGAAAACGTACTGAGAAACCAGACCACTCGTCTGGTAAAAGTCTTGTGGAGAAACCGTAATATAGAAGAGTCAACGTGGGAGCCCGAGGAACTTATGATGAAGAACCACCTGAGTCTTTTCATGCGGTAGTATTCTAGAAATTTCAAGGATGAAATTATTTGAAGGAGGGGAGAATGTAACACCTCAAGCTTCTATGGTACGCTTCTCTTTGAATAATGCAATAACATGTGTTGTACGCAACATCAAGTTCTAACACACCACAACCAATCAAACTAGCCGTTATGAATAGTAATACCTAATTTTTGAAATTTTAAAATTTTTATTTTTCAAAATGGACTTCATTTATGGATTCGGAATATCGAAATTATCCTAGAGATAATTTTTGGTATTTTTCTGAAAAACATCATTTTTTGATGAATACTGAAACTACTAAGTGGTAGCTAAAAAATGAATTTTTCATAAAACTTAATTTTACCGCTTCTGTGATTTGAATTTATAAAATCTGAGAGACACGATTAATATCAAGGAGTAAAATGTTGTTCATTGAGATGAAAATAATTTTTGGTGAATAGTAACGTTTTACTTTTATTTACCACGGTTAAAAGTAAATAGGGTAATTTAGGGTGAAAATGATATTAATATTACCCTAGAAAATGTTCTAATTTTATTGGACAATTGTATCTCGACCAAAAACAACCTTAGGAATAAAATATTATCATTTAGGTCCACTTAGATTAGATTATCACATTTATTATTATTTAATTCAAAGAAGAGTTAAAAGGGTTTAAATCAAACATTATTTACTAAAACATTTTAATATAGGGTTATACATAAGTTAAATTCGATTGAAAATATTATTTAGAAATATACAAAGATTTACTACATAATTATATTTTACTTATAATTTTTATACAACAAATAATTTCATTTATTTATGACACAATGATGCTGCAGTAATTACCATAAGAGTAAACAATTAAAATAATTGATATTATAAATACCAAAATAAATATAATTTGGATCTTTTTATGAATTAAAATAATTTTCTAGGTTAATATGACTTGTTAGGAGTGACTTAATTAACTTTTTTCGAAGTAATAATTTTGTTAATAGTTTCACAAAAATCAATTATTGAATAGTGTCAAAATTGACATAAAATAGTTTTTAAAACAAATATTATATTATTAATTGATATTAAATTCCTAAAAATCTATGGTTCGGCCACGAGAATTATATAATAATATGTGTATCATTAATGGACCACTTGGGGGTCTCTTGGATGTATATAGTATGTTTATTAACCATATAATATAAAAAACAAAGACACATTGTAAAAGTGAAACTAATTAACTAATAGTTAATACTGAAAGATAAGGTTAATATAATAACCCAAACCTATATAAATTCTATTGGTTAGGTGGTTTTTGACCCATCCCAACCTTAAAATTTAAATAATCCACTTTGGAGCCATTAGAAACTGATTATGAATTTATTATAAAATAATATTTCTATCTTTTCCAAAGGTGCCTCTCACCCCTCTTATAAAAGGGCACTCCCCCTTCTCATTAATTCACACCGTAAAATCAATTTTGCTCAGCCAAAATCTGCCCAAATACTCTCTCAACATCCCTCTCTACAACCTATAGGCCATAGTTCGATCAGAAATCCAACCTATGGAGCCCTTTTGATCAAATCAGAAGGAAGAACCCGAAGAAGAGGTAATGTTTTCACCACCCCCTTTCAAATTCATTTCTTCTTCCACTTCTTCTTTCTTTGTTATTCCCATTCTAAAATAATGAATCCAGTATCTCCTATATACTTTAATATTATTATAAATTTGTTACTACCATATTCAGTATTCTATCCATCCTTTGAATGACATGTCACCATATGTGCATACGTACAGCTTACCGTCTCCACGTCGTGGTGTAATTGTTATTTAATATATTATTATTTGGTTGGGAATAATAATGATTTGTAAATCATGTAAATAATAAATATAACATGAAAATTATTCTGTATATATGATATAACATCCAATTATATATTATTTTAATATCATAAGAATGATATTGTCGCTCGTGCGTACGTATGGATTATCGTCTCCACGAACGCGATTAGATTCATTCTCCATCGTATCCATTCAAGTATAATTATCATTTGATGATTAATAATAGTATTTAAGGACATGATATCATTCTGGATATTAATAATATACAACCTATCCATAACAAACACGGCTTATGTAATAAAACAGATAAAAGAAAACGAGTAAGTTAACACTCGAAATGACGACAATTTTAAGAAATTATTAACAAAGAAATTTTAAAATATCATATATGATATCATATTAAAGTATATGATTATTGAATAATTTAATAACAATTATTTCGCCATTATACAGGATTTTAACCTACCCTCAACCAAGGAAAAGTACAAGGTGAGTGTTTATTTCGCAATCTCTTCATTATCTGAGGTTGTCTATACGTAATTATCTACTAGGACCTCTTTATCATCCACATCCATGTTTCTTAATAATGTATTTCAAATCATTCTTACTATTTTACAGACTATGGGTTAATGTAATTTATACCCTTGTTGACATTATATAAGAAGTTTATAAATGAATATTTCTGTCGTTTTCCAAACAAGGTCCTTTGTAACTTTTTCGATAGAATTAAGGTAAGAATGTGTATTTTTAACTTATACGGTGGGTGCTGCTACTGTAAGCCGTTATAAAATCTTCGAAGCTTCCCTTACAATCTTATAAAAATATTTTCAAATTAAATGTTTTATTTTATAATTATGTGGGTTTTAAATGATTTCAAATAAGAGATATTTCTATCAAATAATTTTGATTTCATCTATCTCAACATCCTTTAATGGATTTTAAGCTTATTTGATGTTTATTTATTATGATACAAAACTTCCATATTGTGTTGAAGGTTTTGTGATATGTTTGACTATGCATGTGTTATTTTTATACCATTCATGGTTTATAGAGAAATTATTGATATTTCGTATGCTAGTTTTAATACAAATGTTTATGTTATGTTTAAAACTGTTCATATGAGGAATGCATTAGACTTAATAAGTGACGGGTGGAGCCCGCTATAGCTTCTCGATGCATCGGTATGTCTCATGAGACAAACTACTATCTTAGCACAAGGCCTTGGAAAAATATTATTTGTATTCTTGGCACAGGGCCTTGTCTATGTGGTTATGATAGTCTGGCATTAGGCATTCAATCATTGTGAATGTGGTTATTGATATTGCATGTCATTATTCGATTAGTAGAATATCCATGTGAATAAGTAAATGGAATTATTTCATTTTATTTTTTTTCATACTATGTTGAAGTTCAGGTTTAAAAGGCTTTTGTTTTAGTTTTACATTGCCTTAAATGTTTATTCTTATTTATGAATGTTTCCACTATATTGTTATCCTTATTGGGAATTTAAGCTCACCCCTTTTCTATGTTTTATTTTTCCCAGGATGTGAAGAAGTAAATTATGAATGACCAGCAAGGATAGTATGAGGGGATAAGAGTGTGGAATTTGGAGACTATGTTGTTGTAGATTTCATTTTAATGATGTAATGTAAAACATTATGAATATATCTATTGTTTCCATGGCTACTAAGCTAATCGGTCTTTCGATACATGATCATTCTTGTGATCATTCCAATGTTATATAATAATGCACCGTCTCTGGGTAACTGGGGTCGACGTGTTACAGTTGGTATCAGAGGAAGTTTAATACAAACGTTGGTAGTTAGATTTAGATAAACTCTGATTAGCTCACATGGATTTAAGATAGACTTTGAAGATTAGTATAGAAGAACTTCCTAGAATTTTGGTATTGTAGAGATTTTGTGAGTTTTCCAAGCAATACATCCCTGTCTGGATACGAGCAGGTAGAGGCGGCTCTGGAACAGATGTACCTAGGGGTAAAACCCAAAAACACCGCTTTGAGCTAGACTCGAACGGGAACTGGTACACAACAATGGGCCTTTCCGCACTCTTGGTTACGACACTCCCGGGGGATATGCTTAGGATAAATCTCATTTTCATTACAAATCATTATAAAGGGTTTTTTAGTATATACTTACTCAAAGAAAACATTTTTATGATTATGGATTATATCTATAAATATTTCAATTTATGTTAAGTGTTTTATAAATATGGAATTATGTATTTTGATTCATAAACTGATCTAGTTTATGCCATTGTTTATAAATGGCACCTAGTGGGAGAAATGAAAAAGATATCAATGCACGCACTCCATGTAGGGGTTTCCCTCCTGCTCAAGATAATTATCTTGTAGCTGGTGATGCAACTGGTGCTGATCAGCTAATCACCATACTGGGACAACAGACTCAGGTTATGAATAATAACCTTACCCATATGGAGCACCATCATTCGTATCATGGAGGATCAATGTTAGATCGATTCATGAGGCAAAAACCACCTACGTTCAGTGGGATTACAAATCCCTTAGTAGGTGAGCAATGGATAAAATCCATAGAGAAAATATTTCAGGCTTTGGGGAGTAGTGAAAGGGAAAAAGTTATCATGGCAATTTACAGCCTCACTAGAGATGCTGATAAATGGTGGTCATTGATTCAAAACACGAAGGAAGATGATGAATTATAAAATATGGAATAGAGAGAGTTCAAAATATCTGTTTTTAGAAAAATTCATTCCTCGTGACCATCGAGCAAATATGGAAAGAAAATTTCTGAGTCCGAGACAAAAGGAGGATGAGAATGTTGCAATGTATGAGGCTAACATTAAAAGGTTATCAATGTATGCTGAAGATTATATATGTAACCCAACAAGTAATATTGATCGTTTATTTGATGGGTTAAAACCATTTCTCCATCGAGCATTAGTCTCACAATTGTTCTTGTCATACGAAGACATTGTCTCATGTGCTATCAAGACCGAAAAGGAATTATCTAAGTCTTATGTCATTAATGCAAAGAAAGAGACGAAGAGATCTACTGATCAATATGGGAATGGAAATAAGGGGAAGAAGGGAAAGGTTGAATATCCATCCTGAGGTAAATTTGGGAAGAAACACCCCGGTACTTTCTTGAAGGGAATGGGTGTCTGTTACAAGTGTGGTGAAAAAGTCCACCAAGCTCGTGATTGCAAAGGGAAGAAGGAAGCTACCGATGATCATTGCTACAATTTCAGGGAGATGGGACATTATGCAAATGAATGTCCTAAGATCCAGGGGAAATTACCTCAGAAAAGTCCAAGGGATCAAGGCCAATCTTTTTCTATCACTACTGCTGAGGTAGCAGCTCTAAAAGACATGGTGGAAGGTAATTTAATGGTTTCCTCAAGTTTAGAAAATTCATTATTTGATTCTGGATCATCACATTGTTTCATATCTTCCCAGTTTACTATGAAAATTAGATATTTCCAATTTGATTTAACAAGGGAGTTTTCAGTTAAAACTCCTAAGGGAAGTATCATTGCAACAAAGTTTTGTGAATCTACCCCATTAGGGCACATAAATGTTCTTTATCCGCTGATCTCATCGTCATACCTATGATTGAGTTTGATATAATCCTCGGAATGGATTGGATTTCAGACCATGATGCGAAGATTTATTGTAAGAAGAAGGATGTTATGATTTTTGATGATGATGATAAGGAACAACTTATCTTTAGAGCAGAATCGTCACCACTTAATTATTATCTAGATCCACACACAGTAGCTCAACTAAAATCAATTATTGGGGAGGAAGGGAATGAAATGACTGTGGGTGAGGAAAGGAATGTTCAAATAGAGGATGTACCTATTGTAAAAGAATATGTAGATGTGTTTCCGTAAGATTTACCTGGACATCCTCCCGAACGAGAAGTTGAGTTTTCCATTGATTTAATTCCCGGATCAAGGCCTATATTGAAGACCCCTTATAGAATGTCCACTGTATAATTAGATGAACTAAATAAGCAACTAGAGTAATTGATTAATAAAGGATTTATTCGCCCTATTGTTTCTCTATGGAGAGCTCCTGTTCTTTTTGTTAAAAAGAAAGATAGATCTATAGGTTATGTATCGACTACAGGGAGATCAATGCTATAACAATAAAGACCAAGTCTCATCTACCTCGCATTGACGATTTATTTAACCAATTGCATGGAGCTCAATATTTTTCAAAGATTGACCTTCGATCTGGATACCTTCAGTTGTGTGTGAATAAGTATGACATTCCGAAGATATGATTTCGAACCAGGTACGGGCATTACGAGTTTACAGTAATGCCTTTTGGATTGACAAATGCACCCTCTGTATTCATGGATCTAATGAATAGAGTTTTCAAAGAATATCTCGATCAATTTGTGGTGATATTTATTGATTATATCTTGCTATACTCCAAAATCTACGAAGATCATGAAAATCACTTGCGCATTATCCTGAAGACTCTGAGAAGACATGAATTATATGTGAAGTTTAGCAAGTGTGAATTCTGTCTTTAGGAGATTTCATTTCTTGGACATATTGTCTCTAAATATGGAATATCTGTTGATCCTTCTAAGACCAAGGCAATCCATGAATGGCCTGCACCGATGAGTATAACTGAGGAATGTAGTTTTATTGGTTTAGCAGGGTATTATCGACGTTTCGTCCAGAATTTTTCCCGGTTGGATAACCCATTAACAAAGCTCAAACGTAAATGGGATAATTTTTTTTTTGGAAAAAAGAGTATGAATAATGGTTCGAAGAAATGAAGAGAATATTATTCAATGATCATATATTGACTCTACCATTGGGGAATGGTGGGTTTGTTATTTATAGTGATGCATCGAAGAAAGGACATGGTTGTGTCCTTATGCAGAATGATAACGTTATTGCCTATGCATCACGACAGTTGAAAATTCATGAACAAAACTATCTTACTCATGATCTCGAGTTATTAGTTGTGATATTTATTTGAAGATATTGAGGCACTACCTCTATGGTGAAAATGTGAGATTTATACCAATCACAAGAGTTTGAAGTATATTTTATCACAAAAATAACTCAACATGATGCAAAGGAGATGGCTTGAATTACTCAAGGATTACGATTGTACGATACACTACCACCCGGGAAAAGCAAACAAGGTGGAAGATTCTTTGAACAGAAAAGATCATGGAGTTTTGAAGAATAATAGAATTGAAAGGGATCCAATTTTCATGAATCTGGTGAAGACGGACATGGAAATAACCATGGAAGGTGAAACACCAATTCTTTTTCAAATGGTTTCCAAATCATCTTTACTAGAAAGGATTAAGAGTTCTTAGAACGATGATGAAGAATTTCAAAAGATGATTAAAACTGTGAATGATGGGAGATTGAAAAACATTGTGTATGAAGATGGAATTTTGAAACTTGGGAAGAGACATTGTGTTCCCGATATACCTGATCTAAAAATGGAATTACTGGATGATGCTCATAGTTCCAATTTCTCTATAATCCATTAGAGAACCAAAATGTATAGAGATTTTAAGGAACATTTTTGGTGGGAAAACATGAAGAGGGAGATTTAAGATTTTGTCTCAAGATGTAGGGTTTGTCAACAAGTGAAATCTGGAAGGCAACAACCTGGTGGAGTATTGAATCCTCTTCCCATACCTAAGTGGAAATTGGATAATTTCATGATGGACTTTGTCATGGGACTAATAAAGACTCCTAGAAAGAACGATGCACTATGGGTTGTTGTTGATCGTCTTACCAAGTCAGCACATTTTCGTGCTATAAGAGAAGACCTACCACTGGAACGTCTAGCAAGACTATATATTGATGAAGTTGTGAGACTTCATGGAGTACCACAATCGATTGTTTCTGATCTTGATCCCTGTTTTACTTCAAGATTCTGGAAAAGTCTTTAAGAGGCCTCGGATACTGAACTTCATTTGAGAACTTCCTACCACCCTCAAACATATGGACAATCAGAATGAACTATTAAAACAATAGAAGACATGTTGAGATCCTGCTCACTTGACTTTCAGGGTATGTGGGATCAATATTTACCTTTGGTAGAATTTTCCTATAACAATAGCTTCTATTCGAGTATTTATATGGCACCATATGAAGAGTTATACAGAAAGAGATGTCGCACACCAACCTGTTGGGATGATGTTTGTAGAGACCTAATCTTGACGTACATGGACATTACATTTCTTTTTCGGAATACTTAATACATAACAAAAACAGACACACAAGGACCGTAATAGTTTAGTGTCTTTGGATGCTTGGAACGTAATCTTCTAATCATGGTTAAAGATCTTCAACATCTCCCATAAAGATCTTCCACTTTTTGTTTCCTGACCTAAAACCTTTCTTTTGATCCTGGGGGAAAATAAAACATAAAAGGGTGAGCTCATAAGCTCAATAAGGTTAAGCATGGATAAAATAAAACATACCATATAAATTGGAACTAAAAAACATGAACATAATGTTTAAACATTAAAATATTGAGCAACGACAAAAAACATGGAAGTACATAAGGCATAGATCATAATGGAACATAAACCAGGATAAAATATCATGGGAATAAAACATGTAATTGTGGCATCCATTAAGCACATATAATGATTTCCATAGTACCCAAGGCATTGCTTCAAGACCATCTTAGTGGACAAAGTCCCATTTTGAATCGAGTTCACTCCTCGTTTTAGTCCTGTAACACTGAACCAGATTAACTTACCATTCCAGACATGTCTATCTTATGAGATATAAAATCTTTACCCAATGCATTGGAGGGAGATATAGGCCCCACCCATCTCATAATGAAATCATTTTTACTTGTGCCACAAAATAAACGTAAAACATTCATCATAACCCAAATAATAAAATGGGTTTCATAAACATCATCCCATCATAACATAATCCATAAAAAATGGATATCATTTCATCATAAGAAAAGTGAAACCATGTAAATCATAGAGACATTATACATTAAACTTACACATATGAATATAATTTCATCTTATAAGGAAAATGGTTTTGATAAAACACTTGAAATGAATTCTTGAGGAAAATATCCTTTCTTCTTTAAAATCATTTTCTTTTCACAAAATTCCCTGAAATTTTAAAAGATAAGGGTTTTGTTGAAAATAATCATGAAATCTTGTAGAGGAAGCTACTAGAAAATGCGGCGTTATGAAACCATAAAAATCTGTTCATGCAGTATATGTTAAAAGTAACATTCTCCTCGTACTTTTGTCGGAGAAGTCAAAAAGTACCTTTTATGGTAACCAAAGGAAATATTCCATTCATACAATGTGTTAAAAAGTCAATAAAGGGTAAAAATGACTGTAAACATTCATGGAAGAATGGTAAACATTTTATAAAAACATTTTTAGAAAACATGGTCATGGATGATAAACTTAACCCCAGTAAATACTTACGAATAAGCAATCTCGGATAAAAAATGAGATTTGCAAAATTATCCATTACATTATGTCTGATATGCTTCGTATGTATCCGAACATCCTGCATAATGATTTAAATAATGTCAATGACTTATTACAGAATCATAATCATTGTTATCATATCATATATGGTTCACTTATGACTTTATATTACCCGTTCTTCTGTAAATTCAATGTTAAAGAGTGTTTTGGGTAAAATCGTTTCATTTGTCATCCATGTTTTGACTTGTAATTATTCTTATGATTACATAGATCATGATTACATAATTCAAGAATATAAAACATTATTTATATATAATATATATTCAGAATATACATATATATAATAGATCGATAAATGGAATGAAATACACCGTTCGTGGAGACGGTAGGCCGTACGTACGCATGAACGCTGTTTTCGTTTCCTTATTGAGTTGAATGGAATTAAGTAGATGACATACATATATACATAAATAGAGTAGCTTTATAATGTCATATATTCCATTATTATTTCTTATATATACTTTATAATCATTCTTAAATGGTTAACATGGAGAATGAATCTCATCGCGTCGTGGAGACGGTAGTCCGTACGTACGCACGAGCGATGATATCGTTTCCATAATTATTGAATTGATTTGGAGTGGATGATACAATATATCAGAATTAGTATGACGTTATAATAACTATGTATAGTTATTCTTTACACCATTATACCCATCCATGTAAGGTGTTGGTGGAAAAGCTGATTACACCACGGCGTAGAGACGGTATTCCGTACGTACGCACGCGCGATGATTTTTTTTTCCGTATGATGGATAGAAGGTGAAATGGGGTTGCTTCATATTTATAATAAAAAATCAATATATTAGAGATACTGATGTTATCACTTTATAATGAAACAACAAAAGAAGAAGAAGTTGAAGAAGAAAGAAGCTTGAAAGAATCGGGAGAAGAAATTTCCTCTTCTTCGATACGCCTCTTTAAAACCTCCTCTTAGGGCACCAAGATTGGTCTTTAAAGTAGACCATAACCTCTAGGATGTTTCAAGGGAAGTGGAGAATATGATTTTTTAGGGTTTGGCAGAGCTTGAAGGCTAGAATTTGTGTGATGAGGAGAGGGTGGAGGTGCCCTTTTAGAGGGGAGGAGAGGGGCACCTTTGGAATTCTTAAAAATATTAATTTATAATAAATCTAACCCAAATTAAAAACCTCCACAAATGACTCATATTCAAAGATTAGACGATATAGGGTTGTAATCTAATCATCAAATAAAATTTAGAAATGTTTGGATCTTATTTTAAATCTTATCATTTGGATTTATCCTTATTTAACCTATTTATGTTTATTTGTGGTAATAAAATTCAAAATTTTAAATTATAATAAATAATTACTTATTTGTTGTGAATTTTCCATAATTGTTTACTTTATAACATTATAGATCATATAAATTTAAATTTATTATTTTTAAATATTTTTGTGATTTTTAAACAATTTTATAATATATTATTTGTTTAAAATAACGATAGTGTCAATTTTGACACTATTTATTTATTTGAATTTAAATAAAATATATACAGAAGATATGTTCAATATAAAAGCATTAATAGATTCATAAAAGGTCATATGTATATATAAAATTAGTGGATCACATTAAATAGTTCATATAATATATATTTTATTATTTTTAAAACAATTTATTTGGTTTATCTCATAATAAAATAATTACAACAACATTTTTGTATAATTATTTAATATATCTATTTGTTGCATAAAAATTTAAACTAAACTCATATGATGAAGATAAATCGATTACCTTTCACAATAATACTTTTACTCTAATTTATCATCTTAAAATAACAATATTTAAATTGTTATATGAATTAAATTATGATGGTGACAACTTTGGCATCATTTAAAATAAAATAATATAAGTTTCATAATCACTTTTATAAGGATCCAAATGGTTATATATTATGTCATTGGATGCTTAAGGTGTATATATACACTACCAATATGTTGTGGTCAGGTTTGTGGGCCTTTTAATGGGTATTATTATTTCAATAAAAACTATATTACTTATTTTCCACTTAATAAATAATTTTTGTATCATTAATGTATCACCATTAATGACAATTATATAATCCCTAAAAATTCTAAATAAATTATCATGATGTAGATAATTTTATTAGCTTCCTGGAGAATATTCATGTTCTAAGTTTTATGAATTTTATCACTAAATAAAAATTATTATACTTATTTGATTTAAGAGAGTGACATGTTGTCACTTTCTTTGGTTTTAATAATAATTAAATTATTTTCATGGTCAAAAGTCCATAAAATGAATCTAATCCAACCCTTTAGTTGATATGGGTTTACTTTTAGCCATAAAATAGAATTTTGTCATGTGTTAGGGTAATTTTATAATATTATATTTACCCTTAATTACCCAATTTACCTTTAACTATGGTAAATAAAATCTATCATAGTTACTATTCATAATTTCCCAAAAATAAAAAGTAGCATATTAACATAATTTGGTCCCAATGATTCCAAATATGGAATCCATTTTTTTAAATTCAATACACAGAAGTTGTAGAAATTAAATTAAAATTAATCGCGTTGTCGAATGAAAACGGGTTTTTGTTTAAAATATTTCAAAAGATTGAATTGATTTAACCTACGAATTCAATGTAAAATCAATGCTAATGACATACATTATATTAAATGGTAAAAATATATTCTGTTTATACTTTAAAACCATTCAATATTATAATTTAACCATATAAATTATTACGATGAAAAAAGTTGTTTTTCATTAAAATATAGCGTGTTTTTAGTATTCATCAAAATATGAAAGTTACCAGAATAATACAAAAAATTTATCCAAAGTAAATTTTTATTTCTTGATTCCAAAAAAGAATTTTATTTTGGCAAATTGAACTTATAAAAATGTCAAAAACTAGATTTAATGTGTGTGCGCCATCAAAAGGCAGCAAAACTTTATTTTTTGAAAAATACTTATTTTACTCGAAAAATTTATTTTGTTCTTATACCCTGTTCTAGAAAATGTGTAAGATGACTAATAATGTTATAAAATTAAAAATTTAGTTAATAATATTCATAACGGCTATTTCATAACAATATTATAATAATATATCGTTGTTTAGTAAAACCTGGTATTGCGTACAACACACGCTATCGAGGAAGGTCGCGATTGAGTGTAATGCAAGCCAAGTCAGGGTTGTGTGTTGTGAAAAAATCCTTCATTGTTTCGTATAACAGAATCCAACCATATTTCATTTATAAATTAAACATATATATATATACTCAATGTTTTTTAGAATAACTATTATCAAAATTGTGTGTATCACGATCCAAGAATAGTGTTGCGTATACTGCAAGCTAATACGGTGTTGCGTATAGCGCAAGGTAATCTTGGTGTAGCATACAGCACAAGACATTACTGAAATTAAAAGAATATTTTTCATAAAATCTCAGGGTGTTACAATGTTGGTGAAAGAAAACTTTTAGGTCCAGAACTGGGGGAGGAAACGATGGAAAAGGTGAAGGTAATCGAAAATCACATCAAAGTAACTCAATGTAGGCACAAGAGGTATGTCGATAATCGAAGGAAGGATTTGGAATTTCAAGTCGGTGATCTTGTTTTCTTGATGTTATCTCCATGGAAGGGAGTCATAAGTTTTGGTAAGAAAGGTAAATTGGGTCCCAGGTACATCGGACCTTTTAAATTCTAGAATGAATTGGGGCTGTAGCTTACCGATTGGCAATGCCGCCAAGTCTCTCCAAAGTTCATGATGTGTCCACGTATCTCTGTTGAGGAAATACATGCCTGACCCAATGCATGTACTCACCTATGAGGAATTAGAACTGGAACCCGATCTGTCTTATTGAGAGGAGCCTGTCAAGATTCGTGATGCGGGAGAAAAAGTACTAAGAAACCAGACTACTCGTCTGGTAAAAGTCTTGTGGAGAAACCATAAGATGGAAGAGTCAATGTGGGAACCCAAGGAATTATGATGAAGAACAACCCGTGTCTTTTCATGTGGTAGTATTATAGAAATTTCGAGGAAGAAATTATTTGAAGGAGGGGAGAATGTAACACCCCAAACTTCTACGGTACACTTCTCTTTGAATAATGCAATAGCGTGTGTTGTACGCAACATCGAGTTCTAACACACCACAACCTATCAAACTAGCCGTTATAAATAGTAATACCTACTTTTTGAAATTTCGTAAATTTTATTTTTCAAAATGGACTTCATTTTTGGATTCGGAATATCAGAATTAGTCAAGGGTGAATTTTTGGTATTTTTCGGAAAAACATCATTTTTTGATGAATAGTGAAACTTCTCAGTGGTAGTTAAAAAATGATTTTTCATAAAACATAATTTTACCGCTTCTGTGATTGGAATTTCGAAAATCTGAGAGATACGGTTAATATCAAGGAGTATAATGTGGTTCATTGAGATGAAAATAATTTTTGGTGAATAGTAACTTTTTACTTTTATTTACCACGATTAAAATTAAATAGGGTAATTAAGGGTAAAAATGATATTAATATTACCCTAACATATTTCATAATTCTATTGGACAAGTGTATCTAAACCAAAAACAAACTTAGGAATAAAATGTTATCATTTAGGTCCACTTGGATTTGATAAGGACATTTATTATTATTTAATTCAAAGAAGAGTTAAAAGAGTTAAAATCAAAGTTTATTTACTAAAACATTTTAATATCGGGTTATACATAAGTTAAATTCGATTTTAAATATTCATTAGCAAGATAAAAATATTTCTTACATAATTATATTTTATTTATAATTTTTAGAAAATATATAATTTAATTTATTTATGACACAATGATGACAGAGTCATTACCATAATAGTGAACAATTAAAATAATTTATATTATAAATAAACAAATAAATAGAATTTGAGGCATTATATGAATTAAAATAATTTTATAGGTTAATATTATATGTTTGGATTGAACTAATTAAATTTTGTTATATGTAATAATTCTATTATGATTTTCACAAAAATCAATTATTGAATAGTGTCAAAATTTACATATAAGAGTTTTTAAAACAAATAATATATTATAAATTGATATTAAATTCCTAAAAATTTATGGTTCGTCCAAAAGACTTATATCATGATATTTTTATCATTAATTGACCTCTTGGGGGTCTCTTGGATGTATATAGTATGTTTATTACCCATATAATATAAAAAACAAAGAGACATTGTAAAAGTGAAACTAATTAACTAAGAGTTAATACTTAAAGATAAGGTTAATATAATAACCCAAACCTGTATAAATTCTATTGGTTGAGTGGGTTTCGACCCATCCCCACCTTAACCTTTAAATAATATGCTTTGGAGCCATTATAAACCAAATATGAATTTATTATAAAATAATATTTCTAGCTTTTCCAATGGTGCCCCTCACCCCTCTTATAAAAGGGCACTCCCCCTTCTCATTAATTCACACCTTCAAAGCCATTTGGATCGGCCAAACTCTACCCAAATAATCTCTAAACATACATCATTACAATCTAGAGGCCTTAGTTTGATTAGAAAGCCAACCTAAGGATCCCCTTTGATCAAATAAATAAGAATAACCCGAAGAAGAGGTAATGTTTTCACCACCCTTTTTCAAATTCATTTCTTCTTCCACTTCTTCTTTATTTGTTATTCCCATTATAAAATAGTGAATCAAGTATCTCCTATATAATTAAATATTATTATAAATATGGTACAACCATATTCATTATTCTATCCATCCTTTGAATGACATGTCACCATACGTGTGAACGTACGACTTACCGTCTCCACGTTGTGGTGTAATTATTATTCAATATATTATTATTTGGATGGGTATAATAATGATTTTTAATTCATGTAAATAATAAATATAACATGATAATGATTCTGTATATATGATATACCATCCAATTATATATTATTTTAATATAAAAAGTATGACATTATTGCTCGTGCGTACATACGGACTACCGTCTCCACGAACGCGATGAGATTCATTATCCATCGTATCCATTCAAGTATAACTATAATTTGATGATTAATAATATTAGTTAAGGACTTGATATCATTCTGGATATGAATAATACACAACCTATCCCTAATAAACATGTCTTATGTAACAAAACATATAAAAGAAAACAAGTAAGTTAACACCCGAAACGATGATAATTCTATGATATTATTAACAAAGCAATGTTAACAGATCATATATGATTTCATATTAATGTATATGATTCTTTAATAATTTAATAACAATTATTTAACCACTATACAGGAGGTTAACCTACCCTCAACCAAGGAAATGTACAAGTTAAGGGTTTATTTCGCAATCTCTTCATTATCCGATGTTGTTTATACATAATTATCAGCTGGGACCTCTTTATCATCCACATACATGTTTCTTAAAAATGTAATTCAAATAATTCTTACTATTTTACATACTATGGGTTAAAGTAACTTATATCCTTGTTGAATTTTTATAAGAAGTATATAAAGGAATCTTTCTGTCGTTTTCCAAACGAGGTCCTTTTTAACCTTTTCGACTGAATTAAGGTAAGAATGTGTTTTTATAAATTATACGGTGGGTGTGTCTATTTTACGCCGTTATAAAATCTTCAAAGCTTCCCTTACAAGCATATAAGAATATTTTCAATGTAAAAGCTTTATTTTATAATTATGTGGGTTTTAAATGATTTCAAAAAAGAGATATTTCTATCATATAGTTTTGATTTAATCTATGTCAACATCCTTTAATGGATTTTAAGCTTATTTGATGTTTATTTATTATTATACAAAACATCCATATCATGTTGAAGGTTTTGTGATATGTTTGAATATGGATGTGTTATTTTTATTCCATTCATGGTTTATGGAGAAAGTATTGATATTTCGTATTCTAGTTTTAATACGAATGTTTATGTTATGTTTAAACCTGTTCATATGAGGAATGCATTGGACTTAATAAGTGACGGGTGGAGCCAGCTATAGCTCTTTGATGCATCGGTAGGTCTCATAAGACAAACTAGTGTCTTGGCACAAGGCCTTGGAAAAATCTTATTTGTAGTCTTGGCACGATGCCTTGTCTATGTGGTTATGATAGTTTTGCAATATGCATTCCATCATTATGAAAGTGGTTATTGATATTTCATGTGATTATTCAATTAGTAGAATATCCATGTGAATAAGTAAATGGAATTATTTAATTTTATTTTCTCCATACTCTGTTGAAGTTCAAGTTTTAAAGGATTTGGTTTTAGTTAAACATTGCCTTAAATGTTTATTCTTATTTATGAAAGTTTCCTCTATATTCTTATCCTTATTGGGAATTCAAGCTCACCACTTTTTTTGTTTTTTTTGCCCAGGTTTTTAAGAAGTAAGTTATGAATTACCTTCAGGGATAGTATGAGGGGATAAGAGTGTGGAATATGGATACTATGTTTTTGTTGTTTTCATTTTTGTGATGTAATGTAAAACTTTATGAATATATCTAGTATTTCCGAGGCTACTAAACTAATCGGTCTTTTGAGACCTGATCATTCTTGTGATCATGCATATGTTATGTAATAATGCAACGACTCTAGGTAACTAGGGTCGGGGCATTACAGTTGGTATCAAAGGAAGTTTAGAAAAAAACCTTGGAAGCTAGATTTAGATAAACACTAATTAGAACACATAGATTTAAGATGGACTTTGAGGATTAGAATAGAAGAACTTCCTACAATTTTGGTATTGTAGATATTTTGAAAGTTTTCTAAGAAATACATACCTGTCTGGATACGAGCAGGTAGAGGCGGCTCTGGCACAGATGTACCTAGGGGTAAAAACTGAAAACACCGCTTTGAGCTAGACTCGAACGAGAACTGGTGCACGACAACGGGCCTTGCTGCACTCTTGGTTATGACACTCTTGGGGGATATGATTAGGATAACACTCATTTTTTTTACAAAACAGTATGAACGGTTAATGAGTATATACTTCCTCAAAGAAAACATTCGTATTATTATGGATTATATCTATAAATATTTCAATTTTTTTCAAGTGTTTTATAAGTATGGAATTATGTATTTTGATTCATAAACTGATCTAGTTTATGCCATTTTTTAGAAATGGCGCCTAGTGGAAGAAATGGAAATCGTATCAATACACGCACTCCATGTAGGGATTACCCTCCTACTTAAGATAAATATAGTGGAACTGGTGATGCAACTGGTGCCGATCAGAAAGACACCATACCTGGACAACTCACCTAGGTTATGAATAATAACCTTACCCGTATGCAGCACCCTGATCCGCAACATGGAGGTCCAATGTTAGATCGATTCATGAGGCAACAACCACCAATGTTCAATGGGAGTAAAAATCCATTAGTAGCTGAGCAATGGATAAATTCCTTAGAGAAAATATTTCAGGCATTGGGGAGTAGTGAAAGGGAAAAAGATATCATGGCAGTTTACCGCCTCACTGAAGAAGTTGATCAATGATGGTCATTGATTAAAAACATGAAGGAAGATGATGAAGTATCAAATATGGAATGTATGGAGTTCAAAGATATGTTTTTAGAAAAATAATTTCCTCGTGACCATGGAGAAGATATGGAAATACAATTTCTGAGTCTGAGACAAAAGGAGGACGAGAATGTTTAAAAGTATGAGGCTATCTTTATAAGGTTATCAAGGTCTGCTGGAGATAATATACATAACCCAAGAAGTAAGATTGATCATTTCATTTATGTATTAAGACCATTTCTCCGCCGATAATTAGTCTCACAATCCTTCTCGTCATACGAAGAAATTGTCTCATGTGCTATCAAGACGGAAAAGGAATTCTCTGAGTCTTATGACTTTAAAGCAAAGAAAGAGAAGAAGTGATCTTCTGATCAATCTGGGAATGGAAATAAGGGGAAGAAGGGAATGGTTGAATATCTATCCTGTGGTAAATGTGGGAAGAAACACCCCGGTACTTTCATGAAGGGAATGGGTGTCTGTTACAAGTGTGGTGAAAAAGGCCACCATGCTCATGATTTCAAAGGGAATAAGGAAGATACCGATGTTCAGTGCTATAATTATAGGGAGATGTGACATTATGAAAATGAATTTCCTAAGTGTCAGGGGAACTTACCTCAGAAAAGGCCGAGGGATCAAGGACAAGCTTTTCCTATCACTACTGCTGAGGTAGAAGCTCCAAAAGATATGGTGGCAGGTAATTTAATGGTTTCCTCAAGTTTAGAAAATGCATTATTTGATTCTGGATCATCTCATTGTTTCATATCTTCCCAGTTTGATAAGAAAATTAGATATTTCCAATTTGATTTAACAAGGGAGTTGTCAGTTAAAACTCCTAAGGGAAGTATCGTTGCAACAATGTTTTGTGAATTAGTCCCCATTAGAGCACATAAATGTTATTTATCCGCTGATCTCGTTGTCATACCTATGATTGAGTTTGATATAATCCCTAGTATATATTGGCTTTTATACCATGATGCGAAGATTTATTGTAAGAAGAAGGAGGTTACGATTTTTAATGATGATGATAAGGAACTCCTTATCTTTAGAGAAGAATCGTCACCACCTAATTCTTATCTAGATCCACCCCCAGTAGCTCAACTAAATTCAATTATTTGGGAGGAAGAGAATGGAATTACTGTGGGGGAGGAAAGGAATGCTCAAATAGAGGATGTACCTATTGTGAAAGAATATGTAGATGTGTTTCTCGAAGATTTACCTGGACATACTCTAGAATGAGAAGTTGAGTTTTCCATTGATTTAATTCCTAGATCAAGTCTTATATCGAAGACCCCTTATAGAATGGCCACTGTAGAATTAGTTTAACTAAAGAAAAAACTATATTAATTGAGTAATAATGTATTTATTCCCCCTAGTGTTTCTCCATGGGGATCCCCTGTTCATTTAGATAAAAGGAAATATGGATCTATGATGTTATGTATTGACTACAGGGAGATCAATGCTATAACATTAAAGAACAAGTATCTGCTACCTCGCATTGATGATTTATTTGAACAACTACATGGAGCTCAATACTTTTCAAAGATTGATCTTCGATCTGGATACCATCAGTTGTGTGTGAAGAAGAAAGACATTCTAAAGACAGCATTTCAAACTAGGTAGAGGCTTTACGAGTTTACAGTAATGCCTTTTGGATTGACTAATGCACCCTCTGTATTAATGGATATGATGAATAGAGTTTTCAAAGATTATCTCAATGAATTTGTGGTGGTATTTATTGATGATATCTTAGTATACTCCAAAATCTATGAAGATTATGAAAATCACTTGCGCATTATCCTGAAGACTCTGAGAAGACATGAATTATATGGGATGTTTAGCAAGTGTGAATTCTGGCTTCAGGAGATTTCTTTTCTTGGCCATATTGTCTCTAAAGATGGAATCTCTGTTGTTCCTTCTAAGACCAAGGCAATATAATAATGGCCTACACCAATGAGTATAACTGACGTATGTAGTTTTATTGGTTTAGCAGGTTATTATCGACGTTTCGTCCAGAATTGTGCCCGGTTGGATAACCCATTTACAAAGCCCGCATGTAAAGGGGATAAATTTGTTTGGACAAAAGAATGTGAAGAATTTTATGAAGAACTGAAGATAAGATTAGTCAATGCTCCTATATTGACTCTACCGTCGGGGAATAATGGATTCGTTATTTATAGTGATGCATCGAAGAAAGGACTTGGTTGTGTCCTTATGCAGAATGATAGGGTTATTGCATATGCATCACGACAATTTAAAATTCATGAACAAAACTATCCTACTCATGATATCGAGTTAGTATCTGTGATCTTTTCTTCAAAGTTATGGAGGCACTACCTCTATGGTGAAAAATGTGAGATTTATAATGATCAAAAGAGTTTGAAGTATATGTTCTCACAAAAAGAACTCAACATGAGGCAAAGGAGATGGCCTCAATTACTTAAGGATTATGATTGTACGATACACTACCACCCGGAGAAAGTAAACAAGGTGGAATATGCTTTGAGCAGAAAAGATCATGGATTTTTGAACAATATGATAATTGAAAGTGATCAAATTTTCATTAATCCAGTGAAGATGGACATGTGAATAACCATGGAAGGTGAAACATCAATTCTTTTTCAAATGGTTTCCAAACCATCTTTAGTAGAATGGAATAAGAGTTCTCAAACTGATGATGATGAATTTCAAAAGAAGATTAAAGATGTGAATGATGGGTGATTAAGAGACTTTGTGTATGAAGATGGAATTTTGAAATTTGGGAAGAGACTTTGTGTTCCCAATATACCTGATCTAAAAAGGGAATTGGTGGATGATGCTCATAGTTCCAACTTCTCTATACACCCTAGGAGCACCAAAATGTATAGATATATGAAGGAAATTTTTTTTTTGGACAACATGAAGGAGGAGATTTCCGATTTTGTGTCAAGATGTATGGTTTGTCAACAAGTGAAAGTTGGAAGGCAACTACCTGGTGGAGTATTGCAACCTCTTCCCATAACTGAGTGGAAGTGGGATAATATCACGAAGGACGTTGTAATGGAACTACCAATGACTCCTAGAAGAAAGGATGCAATATGGGTTATTGTTGATCATCATACCAAGTCAAAACATTTTCTTGCTATAAGAGAATACCTACCACTAGAACGTCTAGGAAGACTATATATTGATGAAGTTGTGAGACTTCATGGAGTACCCCTATAGATTATTTTGGATCATGATCCCCATTTTACTTAATGATTATAGAAAAGTATTCAGAAATCCTTGGATACAGAACTTCATTTGAGCACTACCTACCACACTCAAAAAGATGGGCAATCAGAACGGACTATTCAAACCTTAGAAGACATGTTGAGATCCTGCACACATGACTTTAAGGGTATGTTGGATCAATATTTACCTCTGGTATAATTTTTCTATAACAATATCTTCCATTCGAGTATTCATATGGCACCATATGAAGCGTTATACAGAAAGAGATGTTGCACCCCAACCTGTTGGGATGACGTTGGTGAAAGAAAACTTGTAGGTCCAGAACTGGTGGAGGAAACGATGGAAAAGGTGAAGGTAATCCAAAATCACATCAAAGAAGCTCAAAGTAGGTAGAAGAGATATGCTGATAATCGAAGGAAGGATTTGGAATTTCAATTAGGTGGTCATTTTTTCCTGAAAATATCTCAATGGAAGGGAGTCATACGTTTTTGTAAGAAAGGAAAATTGAGTCCCAGGTACATCGGACCTTTTGAAATTATAGAACGAATTGAGGTTGTAGCTTACCGATTGGCAATGCCGCCAAGTCCCTCCAATGTTCACGATGTGTTCCACGTATCTCTGTTGAGGAAATACATGCCTGACCCAATGCATGTACTCACATTTGAGGAATTAGAACTGGAACCCGATCTGTCTTATTCTGAAGATCCCTTCAATATTCTTGATACGAGTGAAAATGTACTATGAAACCGAACAACTCATCTGGTAAAAGTCTTGTGGAGAAACCATAAGATGGAAGAGGCAACATGGGAATCCGAGGAACTTATGATGGAGAACCACCCGAGTCTTTTCATGCGGTAGTAATCTAGAAATTTCGAGGACTAAATTATTTGAAGGAGGGGATAATGTAAAACCCCAAGCTTCTACGGTATGCTTCTCTTTGAATAATGCAATAACATGTGTTGTACGCAACATCGAGTTCTAACACACCACAACCAATCAAACTAGCCGTTATGAATAGTAATACCTACTTTTTGAAATTTTATAAATTTAATTTTTCAAAATGGACTTTATTTTTGGATTCGAAATATCGAAATTACCCTAGGGTGAATTTTTGGTATTTTTCTGAAAAACATCATTTTATGATGAATAGTGAAACTACTAAGTGGTAGTTAAAAAACTTAATTTTTCATAAAACATAATTTTACAGATTTTGTGATAGGAATTTTAAAAATTCTAGAGACACGATTAATATCAAGGAGTAAAATGTGGTTCATTGAGATGAAAATAATTTTTGGTGAATAGTAAGTTTTTGCTTTTATTTACCACGGTTAAAAGTAAATAGGGTAATTAAGGGTAAAAATGATATTAATATTACCCTAACACATGTCCTAATTCTATTGAAAAAGTGTATCTCGACCAAAAAAACCTTAGGAATAAAATATTATCGTTTAGGTCCCCTTGGATTAGATTCGGACATTTATTATTATTTAATTCAAAGAATAGTTAAAAGAGTTAAAATCAATGTTTATTTACTAAAACATTTTAATATAGGGTTATAAATAAGGTAAATTTGATTTTAAATATTCATTATAATGCTACAATGATTTTATACATAATTATTGTTTATTTATAATTTTTAGACAATAAATAATTTAATTTATTTATGACACAATGATGATGCAACAATTACCATAATAGTGAAAAATTAAAATAATTGATATTATAAATACCCAAATAAATATAATTTGATACTTTTTATTAATTAAACTAATTTTATATTTTAATATGACATGTTAGGATTGAACTAATTAACTTTTTTCTAAGTAATAATTCTGTTATAATTTTCACAAAAATCATTTATTGAATACTGTCAGCTTTGACATAATAATGTTTTTTTAAAAATATTATATTATTAATTGATATTAAATTACTAAAAATATAAGGTTCAAAAATGTTACTTATATCATGATAGGTGAATGATTAGTGTACCACTTGGTGGTATTTTGGTTTTATATAGTATGTTTATTAACCATATAATATAAAAAACAAAGAGACAATGTAAAAGTGAAACTAATTAACTAAGAGTTAATACTTAAAGATAAGGTCAATATAATAACCCAAACCTACCTAAAATCTATTGGTTGAGTGGTTTTCTACCCATCCCCACCTTAGACTTTAAATAATCCACTTTTTAGCCATTAGAAACTGAATATTAATTTATTATAAAATAATATTTCTAGCTTTTCCAATGGTTCCCCTCACCCCTCTTATAAAAGGGCACTCCCCCTTCTCATTAATTAACACCATAAAGCCATTTGGATCAGACAAACTCTGCCCAAATACTCTCTCAACTTACCTCATTACAACCTAGAGGCCTTAGTTTGATCATAAAGCCAACCAATGTATCCCTTTTGATCAAATCAAAAGGAAGAACCCGAAGAAGAGGTAATGTTTTCACCACCCTTTTTCAAATTCATTTATTCTTCCACTTATTATTTCTTTGTTATTCACATTATAAAATAATTAATCCATTATCTCCGATATACATTAATATTATTATAAATATGGTACAACCATATTCAGTATTCTATCCATCCTTTGAATGACATGTCACCATACGTGCGTACGTACGCCTTACCGTCTCCAAGTCGTGGTGTAATTGTTATTCAATATATTATTATTTGGATGGGTATAATAATGATTTTTAATTCATGTAAATAATAAATATAAATTGATAATGATTCTATATATATGATATAACATCCAATTATATATTATTTTAATATTAAAAGAATGATATTGTCGCTCGTGCGTACGTACAGACTACCGTCTCTACGAACGCGATGAGATTCATTCTCCATTGTATCCATTCAAGTATAATTATCATTTGACGATTAATAATAGTATTTAAGAACTTGATATAATTCTGGATATGAATAAGTTACAACCTATCCATAACAAACACGGCTTATGTAAGAAAAAATATAAAATAAAATGAGTAAGTTAACACGAGAAACAACGATAATTCTAAGTTATTATTAACAAAACAATGTTAAAATATTATATATGATATCATATTAATGTATATGATTCTTTAATAATATAATAACAATTATTTCAGCATTATACAGGAGGATTACCTACCCTCAACCAAGGAAACGTACAAGGTAAGGGTTTATTTCGTAATCTCTTCATTATCCGTGGTTGTTTATACATAATTATCTACTGGTACCTCTTTATCCTCCCCATACCTGTTTCATAAAAAAGTATTTCAAATCATTGTTACTATTTTAAAGACTATGTGTTAAAGTAATTTATACCCTTTTAACTTTTTATAAGAAGTTTATAAATGAAGCTTTCTGTCGTTTTCCAAACAAGGTCATTTTTATCCTTTTTGATAGAATTAAGGTAAGAATGTGTTTTTTTAACTTATACAGTGGGTGCGGCTATTTTACGCCGTTATAAAATCTTCGAAGCTTCCCTTACAAGATTATAAGAAAATTTTTAAACTAAAAGTTTTATTTTATAATTATGTGGGTTTTAAATGATTTCAAAAAAGAGATATTTCTATCCAATAGTTTTGATTTCATCTATGTCAAGATCCTTTAATGGATTTTAAGCTTATTTAATGTTTATTTATTATGATACAAAACATCCAAATTGTGTTGATGGTTTTGTGATATGTTTGACTGTGGATGTGTTATTTTTATACCATTCATGGTTTATGGAAAAAGTATTGATATTTCATATGCCAGTTTTAATACGATTGTTTATGTTATGGTTAAACCTATTCATATGATAAATGCATTGAACTTAATAAGTGACGGGTGGATCCCACTATAGCTCCTCGATGCATTGGTAGGTCTCATGAGACAAACTAGTGTCTTGGCACAAGACCTTGGAAAAATCTTATTTGTAGTCTTGGCACGAGGCCTTGGCTATGTTGTTATGATATTCTGGCATTATGCATTCCATCATTATGAAAGTGGTTATTGATATTTCATGTGACTATTAGATTAGTAGAATATCCATGTGAATAATTAAATGGAATTATTTCATTTTATTTTTTCCATACTATGTTGAAGTTCATGTTTAAAAGGCTTTTGTTTTAGTTATACGTTGCCTTAAATGTTTATTATTATTTATGAAAGTTTCCGCTATGTTGTCATCCTTACTAGGCATTTGATCTCACCCCTTTTCTATGTTTTATTTTTCCCAGGATGTGGAAAGGTAAATTATGAATGAACTGTAGGGATAGTATGAGGGGATAATAGTGTGGAATATGGAGACTATGTTGTTGTAGTTTTCATTTTTATGATTTAATGTAAAACTTTATGAATATATCTAGTGTTTCCAAGGATAATAAACTAATCGGTCTTTAGAGACTTGATCTTTCTTGTGATCATTCCAATGTTATGTAATAATGAACCGACTCTGGGTAACTGGGGTCGGGGCTTTATAGTTTCACTAACTATACGACCCTCCCTTTGAAACCATGCATGTGATTATTAATTCTTTTTCATTATATTTTAAATTTTTTTGAACCTTTGGATTAAATGGATAAACACCACCATTCATCACTAATATTATTTATTACTTCCTTGTAGGATCTCAAGAAGCAATATTGTCTCATCCAAACACATTGGTGAATCAAATTGTTGGTGGAATATCTTATTCTTTTCTCTAAGTAGTTATACACTTATGTGTTTTATTTATATATTATATTATCTAATTCTTATAAAGTGGTCTCCAATTATTTTATTTATTTATATAAAATCTTTTAATTTATAATCACCCGCATTTTAGATTCTATTTCTAGATCTTCTTCTCCATTATTTTTCAATGGTGAACCATGTGTGGGTGTTGTTTTTCTATATATTTGATTTAAAGGTAGGTGGACCCATTTGTGATTTGTTGAGAAATTAAAACATTAATTTGTTTAATTGGATTCAAATATATTTAAATTTATTAATAAACCCATTATATGGAATTATTTTATTATGAAATTATAAATATCATTGATGTTTTGACCCCCCCCCCCAATTATAATGGAATTGGATTTATAGGATTAATTTTAATGGTGATGGATTGATTTTTTAGAAAATTATTTGATGATGGAATTGATAAAATGATGTAACATATCTTTTTATAAAATATCTTAAACTGAAATGATACAACCCCATTATTTTATATTCATTGAAATGAAATGAAATTATAGAAGACACGTGTTTTTGTTTTGAAATTTAAATCTAGTATTGTAATTGAAAATTGGGAAATTGAACTATAAATGATGATATATTTGAGATTATTTTACCATTTTTATTGATTTATTGATCACATGTGAAAAAAGGTATTTAGTAGGTTATTTGGGATAATCACACTAGGATATTTATCCTCTAATAATATATTTATGATGAATAATCTAACAAAAATATTGTTCATCATGATTATACCTGATGAGATGTTGATGATTCCTAATTGGCCAAAGCCTAAGGGAAATGTAAGAACAATATTAGCTTTGATCACTAATTTTAAATGTGTAAGATACCTATAACCATAATCTAATATATATCCTAGAATACGAACATGTTGCTTGTTGTGTATGATTTAATATATATGCCTCTATTTATAGAATTATTTTACATATAAAAAATGATTTATATAAATGATTTTATATAAAAATGTTTATTTAATCCATATTTTATATGTTTTCCAATTATTAAAAATATATAATGTTTTTTATTAAATATGAAATTGATACATTATCTCATGACCTAATTTGATTAAATTGAACGAATGATTGGTTTGTTATTGTATAATTTCTAATAGAGCTCCAGGTGAGAACCTATGGAGTTTTATAACTCACATCATTCCATTACCTTCTAGAATTTTTATATTTTTATATTCCAGGTCTGATGAAAGATAAATCACAACTTGGTGTTTATAGATGTTCTTGATCCTTTGGTTTGTGGAGTGGTCATGGTGACCAGTAGAGATGAGGTCTAATTATTGCATAGGGTATTGATACATTTATTTGTTTTGATGATGGGAATTTGTTTAGATGTTCCATTGAGTTATTTATCAATATGATTGGGTAGTTTTTTTACCTTTGTGTCTTCTTGTAATTTCTCCTTGAGTGTTTATATACAAATTAATAGCTTTTTTATCTTCCAATTTTTCTTGGAAAAATGGTTCCCTATTTATTATTGTATGATATTAGGAGATACTTGCATACTCATAGGGTCTATTAATGACCTTTATGCTATGTCATTATTGGATCAGGTATCTGAGTAACAGGTTATATAGACCGGTTGATGAAAAATTTGTATCAATGGCATACAATGATAATCATTTTTTAAGATTGTATGTGGTCTACTTTCTTCAGTGAGACAAAATATAGGATTGATGGTACATGGGTGGTAATTAGGAGAAATTTCCTGACTATCACATTTCATAACGATCCACGTGTCACCATGGATAGCATGTAGTTGTGTATTTGATGAGTCTTTTGATATATTATTATTATTTTCCTTGTTTTATTTGAGTTTTTTGAAAATAAATTACTTTTCAATCCCATTTATTTGTTAATATTAGTTTCCATATTTCTGTGTTCTCTTTACCTATTAATGGTATGAAAAATCATTCCTCTAAGATGATGTTTGAACATACCTAATGTGGGAGGAAATGTTTAAAATGGAAATAGATCCCTTTAGTTTACTAGAATCTCATTGAGATTATTCTTCATGAAATATATGCTCTAAAATAGTTAGAAACACCTTTTATCTTTCAGTATCCACTCATGGACCCTTGAGGGATGAATTTAGATATCATGATTAAGAATTTCGTCATACGAAGACACCATATTTCTAATTATCTAATGATCCTCAAGAGAATGAAATTTTTTGAATGTAATTTAGAGTATTTTTGATTTCTTCAAAATTTCTAATTCAATAAAATTGAATATTACTACATTCATGATTGAAGTTCCTATAATAAGGGGTGGAATTCAATGGTGATGGTGAATAATAATTAAGGATTAGAGTGGCAATAATTCAAGGATATTTTATTTATTAGTTCTATTAAGAGTTAATAGTTTTAGAAAAGTTTCTGGAGCTTCTTAATCCCCATAAAAGATATAATACAGTTACTTAGTTTGAAAAAAATTTCTAAGATAGTATAGTTTTATCCTAAGATTATGAATAATGAGAAGCTCAAGGAAGAAACATGTTAGTTTGTGACTCTGAGATGATATTGGATACCAAATTTTCATTAAAGGATGACTTATTATTCTGATGGAATTGATAGACCAGGGATGGTTGACCATGACTTGGCTTGAAAGTAAGGGTGGATGGGAGTTAATTTTTCTACCAATAGAAGTTCTAAGAGTTCCTATTACATAAAGAGGAAGAATTATTATTATTTTAGTCGACATATATATACGGCTTCTTCTGGAACCCCTAATGTTCCATATAGATGACAGTTTACTTTTGATTGGTATAGATTGGTTGGGAATTCGATACAGGTTTAAACTGAGGCACCCAATATATATAGTTCCTATGGATGCTCAAGTCAATTTCAAAAATTAATTTATATATTATTTCACCCACATAGTGGAATGAGATTATCATCACCTAAAATTACTATGGTGAAATCTTCTTCTTTAGTAAAAATGGGTTCTATCCAAAAAAAATCTATAATTAATCTTCTTTGTGAAGTGGAAGAGTTTCTAAAGGATGTTGATATCGATTTGGTAAAAGTGAGTGGTTCCATCACTTAATCTCCATCCATAGTGAATGATATATTTGATAATGGTTTAACTCACACATTCATATTGGATCATATTATTTAGTTTCTAACCATTTTTATCAAGCTTTTGTCTTATGGGATGCATATAACATCACCCTTTGGAACGAAGAGGTAGAAGGGTGTCCAGTGTCCTACTTGTGTTTTCTATTTGTCAGAGATTGATCTTACCTAGATTTTTATAGTATATGATATCAAATATCTTGATCTCATACATGATATGGATTGGATGATCACTCATCAGGATCATAATGATTGTTATCTTTGGTGGGTCTCTGTCACTACACTCGATGAAGTGTGTTGTGTCTTTTAAGTAGAATGATACCTAAGATTGAGGTGATCCATACCTTCTATTCCTATGTTCGGTTGGGGAATATTAATGTTTTCTTTTGATGTAATGTGAGAATATTTGAGTGATTATTTCCATCTAGTTCTCATCCTATTTCCCAATGTTTTAACGTCTAATTCAAATTAATTTACACCTCTAATAGAGATTGATTTTTCTATCAATTTAGAAACTAGTTCTCAAACATTGTATATTCTTCTTACCCTATGGAACCAATAGAGTTGAAAGTGTTTCATAATTTTTAGGATGATTTTCGTGAGAAAGGATTTATATGACTGATTGTTTAATCATTGGAAACACCAATTTAATTTTCAATGTTATATTATGGTGTAATTTTACTTTTTTACTAAAATAAGATCAACCGAGTTATAGTAAAGAACATGTGTCTTTTGACTCATATGGATGACTTATTTTGACAATTGAAAGACGTGAAGTGGTTCTTTAATATTGACCTTCGGTACAGATACTTTGAGTTGAGAATTATAGAATATAACATCCAAAAAAAACTACCTTTTTGTGTATTTATGTCCACTATGAGTGTCGTGTTATGCATTTTGGTATAACTAATGCTCTTACAGCTTTCATGGGGTTGATGAATTAGATACAACATCAGTACCACAACATGTTTTTTGTAGTGTTTATGGATGAATTCCAGGTTTAATCTAAAATCATGTAGGATTTCATGTGTCATGTGAGGATAGTTATGGAAGAATTGAAATACAATGACTCTAATAAAATATCTCAATTTTTTATGGATTTGGGAAGTGCTGTTCTTAGGAAATGTGATTTCAGAACATGGTATTTCTATTGATCCAAAAACTGTGAAAAATACTATGACATTGGAATTACCACTAATTTTTTTATATTTAGTGCTTCTTATGATTAGTGGGGTATTATCTTATATTCAAAAATTATTTTTCAAATTTTAATTATATGATGAATTCTCTTAATAAAAAGGGAGATATGTGACTATGAAATAAAAAATGGTAGAGTTCATTCATTGAGTTGAAATTTATTTTGTATTCTATAATAGTGTGTAATTATCTAGTGGATGTGTAGACCTGTGTGGTCTTCTATGATGCATCACGATTGGTTTTGTGCTATGTTCTTATGAAGGTTAAGAACGTTATCAATAATTTATCTATATAGATTAGGCCACATGAAAATAATTATTCAGATCGTTCTATCTAATTCTCATCCACTATCTATAAACACAATGATCATTGGAATTACCTCTTTGGATAAAGGATAACATATATTCATGTCACAAAATCCCAAGTTATTTCTTTTCTCAAAAGGATATCAATATTTGTTAGAGGTGTTGGGTAGTGTACGTATAGTAATTTTATTTCATTGTTTCCACTACCCAGGGAAAGGGAATATTGTCCTTATTGAATTAGGCTAGAAACATCTAAACAATGTTGTGAAATAATCATTATAGGAGTGTAATTTGATGTATCTCATTTCTTGATTTTATTTGGTGGTCTATGAAAATTAGTATGAGAATGTTTTATCTAATGTTAAGTTTACCTCCTATCTTATTGAGATGATTATTTGGGATTAACAGTTTGATAAATAGTTCCATTGAATTAGATATTCTTTTCATAGTGAGGAGACCATCATTGGGTGGTATTTCTCAATAGATGGTATTTCATGTTTTTGTAACTGATATGTTGTTCCTTTTTCTATGAGGAATTATGTGATTGGATATTATCATAGTTCTGAGTGGGACGTGCACCTGAGTACCACAATGATGCTTTATGATATGTTGAAACGATTCCAGTGGTCAGGTATGTGATAAGACTTTGGTGACATGGATTCTCAGTACAATACTTTCTATTAGTTCAAGGAAGTGAACTTGAAACCGTTTGATCTTATCTATCCAAATACACTAATTTTATAAAAATACATGATACAACCAATGTAAAGGACCTTGGAAGAATGTATGTGCTATATTTTGTCATTTTTGATGGTCTTCCATCAATTATAGTCTCTTATAGGGATCCCTGGTTCAATTATTCATCTTGGACCAATGGGATATTATGTGATATTGACCATTTCATATCATCCACAGATTAATGGCTTTCAGAATGGGATATACCATTTTTGGAAAACGTTCTTTATTCTTAGGTCCTTTACTTTTGGGTATCCTAGGATATCCACTTCATAATATTTGCTTTTTCCTATAACAATAAATACCATTCATCAATTTTTATGACTCCCTTTGAGTCTTCGTATGTCCTCCCATTTATATATTCATTATTCTTGTCAGAGATTGGTAAAGCGTACTTGGTTGGGACATGTTGGGTCCATGAGAAGACAATTAATATTAAGTGGATTCATTAGAGAATAGTGATTAAACAATGTAAGTGAAAATATTATAATGACCATCGTCAATAACCATTGAATTTTTTATTTTTTAATTGAGTGTTCCAAAGAGTTTCTCCTGAGTTAGGACGCTGATGCCTTTGAAGAAAGTTAAAGCTTTCACCATGGGTTGTGGGAACTTTTAGTTTCTTGAGACGAAGGTGAATGTGACTTACTAGTTTTAAATTCTACCATAGTTGTTATCGATACATAATGTGGTCCATATATCACAGTTTTCTAAGTATTTCTATAACCATTATCACATCATATTTTGGGAAAAATTTTATATTGATCTCGATTTATCTGTGACTAAGCAGACTGTCTTAGTTATTGATTCTAAGAAAGGGGTACTTCATATGAGGAGGATTCCATTGGTCTGTCTGCTTTGTTAGCATGGTTCTGATTCTCATGAGACATTGTATAGTGAAGAAGTGATGTGATAGTAGGGATCTCGTCTCTTGGATATATATATTTCTTGATTATCTTTCTAGGGAAATAATTTTTTTATTATGGGGAGTTTGTAACATATTTATAAATACTTTTAGGTTTTTTTAACCCTTTTTGAGATCTCATTTTATATGGGTCTAGATTTGGGGAGTTTTTTGTGAAATTTTTTGCATTTTTAAATCCATATGGGATGTTCATAGTTAGTGAATAGATAGGTAAAACCATATGGATTTGATTATAAATTCATGTTCCCTATTTAAAGACATTGGAAGGGGGAGCATGGTTTTTCCAATCCGTATGGAAACCCCTATACACTAGGAACACCATGGATAGTGGGGGAATGCATGGTTTTTTAAGGGTTAGTTTAACTATGCAACAAAATTGGGCACCCCAAATAGAATACTGGTATGGGTGTATGGTAATGGATCATGGTTTGTCTAACCATGCATCCCTCCCTAGGAAACTGTGTTCGTGGTTTTTAATTACTTCTAATTTTATTTTAAAACGACTAAACCACATTCATAAGAAGCTAATCACCAAAATTATTCCATAATATGGTTTTTCATTCCTTATAGGCTCTCAAGAAGAGAGTCTGTCCCATCAAAACTCTTCCTTGGGTTATTTAAAGTGCCATTGGGAGATCTGATCCCTCTCTAATATGTGGATCTCCTCTTGTGATTTTTATTCTCATATTTTTCAATTCCTCATTGTGGAGTGTTAAATAATTATTTTCATGATGAATTTAAACTCTATTTCACTGGATCGGGATTCTAGGTTGTGTTCCTAGTTCTTCTGTGACTGTGTTGTTTATTATTGAACCCTATGCGGGTGGTGTTTTTCATGATCATTGATTTAATGGTAGGTGGTACAATTTGATATTTTAGATAACTTTTTATCCTTATTTTGTTTTTTATTAAAAATATTTCAATTTATTTATAAATACTTTATTTATAAATATTTTTTATGAAATTAAAATTAGCATGGATTTTAAGAAAAACACACAATTTCATTGTAATGGTAATTATGGGATGAATTTTGAAAGATATGGATTTATTTATAAGAAATAAATTTGATGATTGAGTTGATGAAATAATTTCATTATTTTGAAATATATATATATATATAATTGAAATGATAAAAACCCAATAATTTTTTTGGATTGAAAATGAATGAAATAACGAGAAACACATATTTTGTTTTTGACATTGAGTTGGATTATTTTATATAAAAATTGGGTAATTGAATTATAAGTGATAATTTATTTAAAATGATGTGAATTAACAATTATTTACTAATCTATTGAGCATATGAAATCCTACGTAGTTAGTAGGTTATTTAGGATAATCATGATATGATCTTGGTCTCCTATAAATTGATTGATGGTGAAAAATCCTACATAAATCTAGTTATTCATGATTTCCTTTAATGTGATATAGATGAGTCCTAATCGATATGATCCTAAGGGATGTGTGCACCCATTATTATCCAAGAAAATTTCTTAGATAAGTGTGATGATCTAAAATCAAAAAACATACAAACATTAGAGATTATAACCCTAGTTCTTATTTTTTGTTATTTGATTACATATTCCATTATTTATAGAAGTATATTACTCATGATAAATAAATAATATAAATTATTTAATAATTTTATTTATTAAATCCACATTTGAGTGTTTTCTATCTATTGATAATATAAATTTTGGTTTTAATTATGAAACTTTTATGTTATACCATTACCAATTTTATTTAAATTGAAATCAAGATTTTTTATTGTTGTGTAATCTATTATTGAAAATTTAGGGAGACCCTGGTGGGATTTAAATCTCACCCCATACATTTTCCATTATGCATTTTTAATATTTATATTCCATATCTTAGTAATGGAAAGTAACCACTTGGAGTTGGTGGATTTTAATTATCATTTGGACTATAGAGTGGTGAATGTTACAACTAAAGATAAGGAACAGTTGTATCACATGTTTTTGAGCTTCTTTTTGGTTTGTTGATGGTAGTTTGGGTTAATGTTCTATTTACCTATTTGTCTGTCTTTTTTGGTACTGTTTTACCTATTTGAATTTTGTTACTTTATTTCATTGGAGTGCAGACATAACAACATGTATCCTTCCCATATCCATCTATTTTTGGGAAAATGGTTCCCCATTTATCCTTTTATAATTCAAGGTTATAGTTACCATCCCATGGGGATCCAAAATGCCCTTTGGGATAAGTTAGTGTCATCTAGGATATTAGAGGACTAGAGCATCTTGGATAGTTCATGACCCTACCTTTAAAATATTTACTATGGAACACCCATGGGAATGTCTCAAATAAAAAAGAATCTATTTAATGTTTTTAAAAGTTCGGAATTGAGAAATTATCATCAAATTAAATATTAATCAATTGGTTAACATATTCATTGGTAAATATATGTCTCTTAGTCTACTAAATATATTCATATAGATGTGTCATTTTAAAATATAAATTGTGTTATATACACTTTTTAGATACCCATAATTGATAATATTTTTAAGTGATAACTAAAAAATTATATATGAAATTTATTTTTGGGGGAGTATATAACATTCCATGAATATAAATTATACATTTTCTTTTAAAACATAATGTCCTCAATTTCTTGATGCACATGTTACTCAAAACAAATACAAACAATGAAATGTTATTTAATCATTTAAATTTAGCAATATAAATTACAGGTAAAAATATATGTCACTAAATAATTAAATATATATATATATATATAATGATCATTATTAATACCATTGAAGAAAAATGAACTAGTGTAGAAAAATAACTAATTATAGGAACTTTTGAATTAAAATGAAACCTTTCCAAAAAAATATTCTTATGTGTTATATTTTTTGAAAATATGTATATTATTAGTTTACTATATTTTTGATATTAAATATATATTAACACCAATTTGACTAGTAACTCATATAGAATAAGAATAATAATATATAATTCTTTATAATATTATATTACTATGAAAATTGTTTTCATTAAATATTTATTATTTTATTTGAAACATAAATAATAATTTCTTATAATTTTAATTTTAAAAAATTGAATTCACTTTAGGATTTATAAAAATAATATTATAATAGTATAGATTTTTATAATTTTTTTGGGAAAATAATTTTTTGCATAATATAAAAAATTATCGTTTTTACTAAAATCATATTATTTATCAAGAACTATAACACAAAAACATATAAAACACTCATGATAAAATATAAATTTTTACAAGATAATATAGAATTTTAAAAACTATATAAAATTTATAACACCTCTGATTAATATATTTAGAACATAAGTAATATTCTCCAATAAATAAACCTTTTGGAAATTTCATTTAATTAAATTTTATTTTTGTACAAATTAGATTTCTAGAAAATCAACAACTTTTTTAGACACTATTTTATATCATAAAAATAATTATATTTATTATTTTACCCTATATATAATTTTTTTCGGATAACAGTACTATAATTGTGAAAACTATTTTTATGGGTCACATAGTTTAATTTTAAAAATTGATTTTATAAAATATTAAAATTTATTATGATAAAATGGATTTAATATTTTGAAATCGTTTATCCAAATTATCTGATATTGTTAATTTTATGTCAATTCATTAAGTAAAATTACTTAGTTAAAAACTAGTTATCATGATAAAACCAAAAATCTTAAAAGTGAAAACTCTAACTGTAAATGAAAAAGAAATTTTTTGAATTTTTTTTAAAAATGAATGTTTATTGTTGATAGTGCCTATAAAATCACCTAATCCATTATTTTATATTTATAGTATTACTGACCTCTGAAAAAAGTCTTTTATTTATATTAAGTATAAATATTTATAGAAATTTCTATTTTCACCATTAATAAAAGAGGCCCCTTACCATAATTATAATAACACTTTAAATATTAGGTTTAACGTTGAATTTATTCCCTTAATCATTCCACTAAAATCACATTTCTTATCCTTGAGACTTAATTATTAATATATCATCCTAATACTTCTTATTTTTATGAATTTCTCCAAGGGAAATCACATGTACTTAACATGAGCACCTTTTCCCCTAACTTATTTTTCTCTTGTTACTTTTCAAATATAATTTTATAATTCAAATATACTAACATAATTATTGTTTTTATATATAATTTTATTATTATAAATGAAAATATGTTAACCAAATTCGTTATTTTTTATTAATAAAATAATATTCTATCATTTTTTGTGAAGACCCCTATCTGAATGAAGCAACAATGTTTTTTTCACCCCCACCTATCTTAATTGGTTATATAGATTAAATTGAAGAATAAATTTCAAATATATAATATATTTGTGATTTTTTTGATGTAAAATTTAATCCACCCTCTATCACAACAATTTTTTGAATAAAAGAAAATGTTAATCATGTGTTCTGTGGACTACAACCTCCACAATGTAACAGAACATATTTTTCAACTGGTTTCATTGTATTTTATTAAAATATACGATTTTATAATTTATCGAAATTAAAATAATTAAATATTATCATAATTATTCTATAACTACTGATATTATTCAAAAACAAACCAATATAAATATCATATACATCCATTAGCTATTGAATTTTCATCTTCGAGACAATCCAATCAAAAATAAGAATAAATCTATAAAACAATATCACATATTACTATGTGGGAATAATTATTGAATATATATTCTATAAATAAGAAAATATCAAATTAATTTTTTTTCATGATTTGTAATATTAATATTAATCACCTTAACTAGGATACCCATTTTCTTTTTTTAAAAAGCACTGAAATATGTTTTTCACCAATTCTGTCTACAAGAACTACCATATAACGAAATTATAAAAAATTAAATAATTATAAATCATAATTTTCCATAGATTTTATGATCTAAATATGATAAAATTTTGGATAATAATGAATAATATCATTTCTATTACAAAACATGTTCAAAAAGATCATCATTACTCACACCTGATATTAAAAATAGATAATAACTATATAATACACATCTTGATATTCATTATAAATGAAGTATATAAAAATTTATTTATATTAAAATGTTTTTGAAATATGTGATTATGATACATAATTTTTTACATGAAATTTCATAGGATTAGAGGAATTTATGAATTGAAGTAATGAATGATTATCTCAAAACATCAACAATTGATATATATTTATTATAATAAACAATGTTTGAATTATAATGGTGTATCCAATTCCAAATTAATATTTTTTTTTCATGATCATCTCATTAATAATGGTATTTAATATAACATTTTATATCATATTATATATATTTTTTACTTTATTATTTTTATGTTTGTAAGGGTTTCTTGTCTCAAATATGTACTCTATGAGACATATTTCATAATATACAAGAATATATCATTGGAATATTGTTTCTAGTAAACATTTAATATTTATATCCTGATCCTAAAATTTTTAAATTTTATTTAATGTTTCATTTGAAATGAGGTTGTTTTGTCTCTCCAACTAGTGCTCTTGTATATGAGATCGTGTTGAGTCCGGGTGTGTTCTACTACCCCCATCCTCGGGTTACAATGTAGAACTGCATGTTCTTAAAAATTCTCCTTGTGTGAATTCCAACACAACCCACATGAAAATATTGATCCTCCTCCAGTGGCTGATAGGAATTCAATAATACCTATACCACTATATGGTAAAAAGCTCTCGGTAGTGGCTTCCCCCCAGACCTACAGTAGGGTTTTTACTAGATCACAAATAAAACTCAATTCTATGTTAATAGAGACTACAAGGAATCATGCTCATGGGTTCGGGAAAAATTCTAGGCCTCAATCTATTCAATGACTTTAGTAGTCATTTATAACACCAATGGGCTTTGAGCACATATGAAAAAATATTTCATTCGAAATTAATTCCTATATAACCCAATTTCTCTTGCTGAAATTCTTGAACAAAAAACCCATATAAAATTTTTAAATATGAATTTCATTTAATGGAAAAAAAATCTACAAAAACCACCTAAAAATTCCATATATGGATATTTAAGAAACCAAATATTTTAGTAGATCTTGTGGAGGTGTCAGATCAGTTCGAAACTACTAAAACAGTCTCATGGTCTCATTCCTTTTCCATCTACTTTGTGTATGAAAAATAAGATTTCAAAGATCATAAGGAGTTTTAGTGTGAACTCAACACCTTTGACATACGAACCTCCCCAAGGATGGTGGGGTGGGTTCAATATTATGGTGGACCCAAGGGAGAAGAATGGGAAGGGTGGGTTTCCCCACAAAGAAGGTCTATATGTCATTGGGTTTATGAATGGACGTAGCCACATGGATATGCGATATGTGTATTTCATGTTCACCTGGTGAAGTAATAAGTGATTTTGAAGATGAAACTAGTTTCTTCATGATATATGTTAAACAAACTACCATTACATTTCCACCTACCTGGATATGAAGGTTTCTCGTCTTCTTCGTAGCCTCTCTTACCACTCTTTTATACATAATCTGGTGGAACCTATTGGGTATTTGGGTGAAAATTTATTTTTCACTCATATGTGGTAGTGGTAATTTATTTTTCTGAACATGATTAGAGATTCTTGGTCTAAAGCTAAGTTGGGTTATGCATCAATGTGACTTTACTATAATCTCTGGTGACATTGAAAAAAAAAATTAAAATGTTGGAAAGGAACAAAACACTATTATACATGAACCTTAAAGATACACGTGTGGATATAGAGATGGTTGAATAAGATTTAGAAAATAATTTGAATGAATCAATATTCATGGATCATCCCAATTGGAAAGGTACATTAACTGAAATATTTATCACAAATAATGGTAATGGTCATAAGAACTCACACATAAAATGGATCTAAGAGGGTGACTGGAATTTGGCCATCATCCATGCTTTTATAAATGATAAAAAAACTCCCTTGTAGTCTAATAATAATCATGGATAATGGATCCTACTAAAATAACCTAGGTGTGGAGGGCAGAATGTAAGATATTTTTTTTCATACAGCCACTCACGTATGTTAACACTGTCATGTATAATGGATACCTCAGGGGTTGTTTATTTTTTTTTGAAGTTATACATTATGTGGCCTATAGGGATATAAATGAGGGTATATGAACCACCACATATTAGATGTAAGATTTATAATTTATCTAGTATTTCAATATAATAAATTTCATAGGGTCATATGGATTCTCGGGTTAATTTTATAGTGGTTCATGGGACTTTGTTAACCATGAGTTGTTTCAATAGGTGTCGTACTTCTCTATTGGTGGATGTCTTCCATGGATTTCTTATGCCTCCTAGATGGTGATGGTTCATAAAACTAAACATCCATAATACTTTCACCATTATAGGTAAATATTTAGGTGTAACTTCATATATAAATCATTTTCTGGAATCCTCAATAAATGCTTATTGGTCCACCTACCATGATGGATCTCTAAAGAGAAACATGGTTTAATCAAAGGGAGTTTAACTCAGAGGAAATTAGGATGGATTAATAGGATACCAGGGATATAAAATAGAACTATTATGGCTCCAATTTTGAAATTAAATAGGTCATAACATGGTTTATGATAGGTTGGAGTGGAACTTCATACTCAATGTACTTTCTTGGGTGGGTTTGTCCACTTGTGCGATTTATTTTCTATTTTGGTGATTCAATTATATATGGATCTCTATCACCTTTTTCGGTAAGCAATATAGATTCTTAAAATCCTATGGGGTTCTATGGTAAGGATACCCTATCTCCCAAACCGTCTTCATCCTCGCTTAGTACTCCCTTAGTCGGCTTGTTAACAAAAGAATTGTGGTGGGAAACATCTTCCATACCGATAATGTTATCTCTCTTATGGAATAACCCTTCTTATGTTTGTTCATAAAGCAATTGTATTTGTGAATGTAAGAAATATAAAAATTTAGGTAATTAAGTATGTCCTCGAATGAAACATCAGGTAGATAGGACAAGTAATCAATAGTGATAAAAGAAGTGTATTCAATTCATGATGATTCTCTGAAAGGATTATTGGGGCGTCGGAAAACCAGATGGGTATGTGAAGATGATAATTTCCTATGGAATATATTGGTTCCATAGTATTAATAAGAAAGTTATGTATTCATCATTTTTACAAGGTGGTTGGGATGATTTGAGGAATAATTATGAATTGGATGAACCAGTTCTTGTCATTTGTTGGACAATTTACACTTATTAATAGTGCGGTATCTTTGATCCAAATTCTCATTCTCTCAAAAATCTTGGACCCTAAAGGAGTCATTGTGATAATTGAGAAGATAATGACCGGTATTTATTGTATGATCATGCTCAGGGGAAGAACCACTAGGAAACATGGGAGTGACATTTATTTAACTTTATAATAGTGGGGTTAATGTTAGAATCATTTCAGGTGCAGTGCAGGGATTCCATGATAAGTTATGATAGAATGTTATTGAGGGCTGGACATTGTGGGGTAGGATGATACAAGGATGATATGGGCATTGTATGGAGAGACATAGGGGATGATATATCACTACATGAACCTTGATATAACCTCATATATTAGAGCTAAAAAATTACACTCTTTGGATCATGGGGAGAAGAGATATAATCTTATGGAAACACAATTGGGTGATCTCAAATCATTGTTTACTTGGTTTCCATTCACCTAATATTACCTTTTGGGAGTCAAGTGATCATTGGGATTTCATGTAAGCTACTATGGATAGGAAAAAATAGACCTTATTTGATAACATTGTTCTAAACTGAGATCCAAATAGATCTCCATTCCTGGGATCTCATACAGGGGCCTTTATGGACAATTACATCTGTAGGATACAAATAATGGATCATGGTAGTGATGAATGTGGTGAATATATATGGTAGAATGAGGATCCAAAAAATATCCAAAATCTTGGTTTTGAGGGTCCAGAATAAGGAATTTTCTACAGTCAATAATATCAAATAGAAGGGTGAGAACCTTGCTTCAAGATGTTACTATTGTAGGGAGGCATGAAATGAAGATATCAAACACATAATCATGGAAAAGTGACCAAGAAAGGGTGGTATGGTTAGAGTTTTGAAGCTTCATAGGGTAGACATATATAAAGGTAGATAATATTACCTTCATAGAGTGGTTGTTCCCCTGGGCAGGGAGTTGTGGACATGAGGGAACGATGTAGGTGATCATTTTTTAGCATGTTGTTGGTTCGTATAGAGTGAGCTGAATGAAGCATGCCCCGAAGATACCACTAACACCATAAGTTGTCTCATTTTTAGAACCAAAAATGTTATGTCTGATCATATTAGTTAATAAAAATAATGTGTGATAACTCCATCGTCCCAGTCGATCAATGATAGAACTCAGATTCCCATTGGGTAGAGTAATTAGACCAATAATTGGGTATGCTAGTTCCCCTGGTGGGCCTCAAAATGGACACTCATGGTTCATGAATATTGGGAGTGATGTAGGTAGGTGTGTTGATTATGTATTCCTGGGGTTTGATGGTGATTTCTTTTATTTATTTTTTGTTAATGTGGAATCCTTTAAACTAGATGCTCAAGTAGTGTTTAGGGGTCTCTTGCTTTGCTTTTAGAAAAGTATCCACCTTCCAGTGGTTGAAACTAAATATATTATGGTTTAAAATTCTATATGGGGGTTTTGGTATACCCCGCGATACATTGAAAAAAATATCCGAAGGTGAAAAGTTCATATTCATAACCACATAGAGGTGAAACATACATGGTGTGAAGGGAATACAATTTCTCACTTCTTGGATAGAAGAGAAATTTGTAGAGTGAAACTCACTAGTTTCTGATGTCTCAGATCACCCCCTATAGGCAGCAAAGCATGTTTATGTGGACACCATGTTACTTCCATACTTTATAACAGCATTTACCTGTCACCATGTTATCAATTTTACTGTTAATATTTAGTTTTTAATAATTTTTAAAATTAATAAAAATGTTTTTTATATATAGTGTTTCATTTGAAATGATATACTTCAATTGGGTTTGATTCTATTTCTTTAAATTCAAATGTGTTATCTGTTTAAATTTTCAAATCATGTGACATTTTAGATATTACACATCATATTTTATTTTAAAGTGTGTTTGTAGTACCCTATTTCGTTCATTTATAATTAATAAATTAAATTTTATTACATCTTAATTCCATGGTATCACTTTTTGAATTGGATCCTTAGAACGATTTATAAGTATTTTTGATAATTAAAATAATTATAATTTATCACACACTATATGTATGGATGTGACCTTGAGTACTGTCCAGGAGTGAGAAATTCTTGAAGTCTTGAATTGACCTTGAGTACTGATCATGGATAAATTTTTTTAAAATTATACAAGTGACCTTGAGTTTTGTTTGTGAATGAAAATTTGGTAATGTTTGGAAGTGACCATATGTTCTGACTATGAGTAAATATTTTTCACTATTTAGAAGTGGACTTGTGTACTAAAAGTGATAGAAAATTTCAGAATGTCTGGAAGTTACCATGTGTACTAAACATGAATTACAATGTGGTAAATTCTGAAAGTGACCATGAGTACTGAAAATGTGTGAAAATCTTGATAAGATTGTACCTACCACATGAAGAAGAATACAACTACCATATGAACAAAAATATTCCTGTTGTATAAAAAAATATAACCACCGGATGAAAAATAGAGTTTATACCGAATGGAAAAAATATATGTTTCAATATCAAAAATTTTCCCACTGTATGAAAAAATATCAGGACCACGTGAACAAAAATGTACTGATTGCATGAAAAAAATATTGATTGTATGAGAAAAATGAAGTGATCGTAAGATTTAATTTCGTAATGTGTTGAACATACTTGATGATATATCTATGTTCACTTATTTCCATTATCATATTTTAGCTTAAATCATGCTCTATTTTATCTATACATTTATATTTGAAAATAATTAATGTTTATTTGAAAATTTATTCTGGATTTATTTTTTTCATAAATATTAATTAATTAAATTAATACTATGGAATTTTATATGGATTAATTTATTATAGTAATAAATAATCATCATGTGGATTTAAGTTACATTCTAGTTTCTTGGAAAAAAATGACTTCAAAATTAAATATTTTTGGAATGTGAATTTATTGTCTCATATTATTTTTTGAAATTCTCCACTGGACATTAATGTGGATTAAAACTATTTCTTGGTACTGTATTAATTATTATAAAATGTTATCACCATAAAAAATTATTTTAATGTTATGGACTATTTATGTGATCCTTTTGTGTATATTCTATATGCACACTCAATGAAGACATCCCATGAAACATTGGGAATGAAACAATAAAATAGATATCAAATTTTAAATCTACAATGAAAAAGAGAACTCTAAATACATGGAGTTTGATAGATTCATATTATGAGACATGATGTTGAGGATATTCATAAACTATACAAGTGTGATATACTTTCGAGTTAAACTACCAGACAGAACCGCACTACAATTTGTAGATATTTAATTCCTAGAGTGTTCCATGCTACCATGATACTCAAATTGTGAAGAATTCATCTTTTTTGGTGAATTTAAATCACATTATTAATATTAATCCACTCTATTCATTTAGGAATGTTATTTATGGTTGTGAGAATACACCATGATATCTTCCATGAATACCACCACAAATGAATCCATATAAGGATAAAAAACATGGTTTATCAAAACCGTTAAAACTGTGGGTGTCTTCATGAGACCAAATAATAAAATAGATACATGTATGGACTATAGAAGCTATTGAAATATTTATAAGGTATGTCTTTAAGTTGAAAACACAAACAGTGATACTGAAATATCATATATATTTTCATAGAACACCCGATCTCCTCAAATCTGATCAAAAAGTTCATCTATAAGTGGAAAATTATATTGGTTCTTAAACATCACTTAGTTGAATTTTTGGTAATCTACACACACTGTATGAAAAAGTCTCTTGCGATAGGATATTTACGATAGGAAAACCCCTAAAACAATTAATTTTTTATTAAGGACTATTTGCAAAGAAAAAACTGTCCCGTCACAAATACCTTTAGCACACATGAGCACCAAACCATGGGAAAGGTATTTTTGATGGGAAATAATTTTCCTCTCAAATAAATTGTAGAATAAGGGTATCTGTCATGGGAGACATTACAAATACCTCATTAATCACTTATAGAGTTATTAATTGCTTATATTAATTTTTATGGGTAACCCCTCAAAATTACTCTTGTCACTAATAATTTAACCTATATATACCACTTTTAGTTTTTTTTTGGATTAACTGTTCTAATAATATCTCTTTTCATCCTTTCATCTCTTCTTTTTCTCTATAAACATTTAATATTTTTTAATTTTATTGGGAAAAAATTTGTTGTGTCACTTCTGATAAGATGTTCAGTATTGAGGTAATTATTTAATGTATCTAATTTTTATTTAATTTAATTTCTTATGTTAGATATTATTATCATTATTATTTAGAAATAACTAGTTTTAATTAGAATTTCTCACTATTTTGTCATAGTTAGTTTTAATTATGAGTAATTATTTTTAATTACGAGTATTTAGTTGAAATTATTAATAATTATCTATAATTAGAAGTAATTATTTTAAATTAGTAGAAATGGTTTTAATTATTTGTAGGTAATTAATAATAATTTTAAGAGATGATTAATAATTTTTACCAATTAGTGGTAATTAATAATAATTAGTGGTAATTGGTAATAATTAGTTTTAATTTTTAATTAATACTACTAATTGGTAATAATTATTACCAAATTGTAATAAATAATGGTACTTCACAATAAATAGTAATAATTAGTGATAATAAGTAATAATTAGTTATATATAGATGTAATTGGTGATAATTTGCGATAATTTTTAGTAATTAGTAATAATTAGTTGTAAGTCGGGGTAATTTGTAATAATTAGTCATAATGACTGAAAATTAGTAATGAATAGAGGTAATTTAAAATAATTAGTGGTACTTAGTAATAATTATTAATAATTAGTAATAATATGTGGTCCTTAGTAACAACTAGTAATTAACTATAATAAATACATGAACATCGTAATAATTATTAATATTTCATATAAATTAGTAGTAATTAGTAATGATTAGTAGTTCTTTTTAATGATTAATAGTAATTAGAAATTTTTAGTAGTAAATATTGGTAATTAGAAACAATTAGACCCAATTAGCAGTAAGTACTATGAATAAGTAGTAATTAATTGTAATTAGTAATAATTATGAATACTTAGTAATAATAATAAATAATTAGTACTAATAGGTGTTAGTTGGTAATAATTTGAAATAATCAGTACTAATTAGAGGTAATTAGAAATAATCAATAATAATTAGAAATAATTAGTATTAATTATAAATAATTAGTTGTAATTAGTGGCAATTAGCAATAAGTAGTAACAATTAGTCATAATTAGTAACAATTTTTAATAATTAGTAATTATAACTTACAATTAGTAGTAATTAGTGTTAAATTGAAATAATTTGTGGTAATTAGTAATAATTAGTAATAATTAGTAATATATTGTAAAATATAGTGCTAATTAATGTTAATTATAATATATTAGCAATAATTAGTACTAACTAGAAATAGTTAGAAAAAAATATAAAAAATATTAGAAATCAATAACCATTTCTAAATATTAGAAAAATTAGTAATAATTAGTAATAATTATTAAAAATTAGAAATAATTAGTAAAAATTTGTAATAATTCGTTGTAACTAGTGATTATTAGTAATAGTTAGAAAGAAAATAGTAATAATAAGTAATATTTAGAAATAATAAGAAACAATTAGTTAAAAGTACTAATAATTAGTAACAATTAGTAATAAGTAATAACATTTGAGTCAAAATAGTGATAATATAAAAACGTTGGGAATGATTTGTGATAATTATCAATATTTAAAATTTTTTAGTGGTAATTAGTAATAATTATTAATAATTAATGGTAATTTAAAATAATTAATAACAACTTAGTAATAATTAGTAAAAATTATTTACAGTATTCTACTAATTAATGAGAATAAGTAAGAATTAGAAATAAATCGTTATTAATAGTAATAATTTTAAATTATTAATTTTAATTAGTCACAATTAGTAATAATTGGTAATAATAAGAAATATTTATCATTAACATGAAAAAAATTTAAATTATTAGTAAAAATTATTTAAAATTAGTTAAAATTTGTAAAAATTAGAAAACATCTGTCATAATTAGATATAAGTTGTGAAAAATGGTGATAATTATTAATAATGACAGACATTTATTAATATTTAGTCATAATTATTAATAATTAGTAATAAATATTCACAATTATCAATAATTAGTGGTAATTAGTTTTAATTAGTGGTAACTGAGGATAAGTAGTGGTTATTTGTGATAATTATAAATTAATAGTAATAAATAAGGGTAATTAGTAATAATTATGGTAACTAGTTATAAATATGGTAATTAATAACAATTAATTATAATTAGTAATTTTTTTAATTTTTTTTAAAAAAAATTATACATAAACATTTTTTATATATGAATTATATTTTTGATGTATTATAATTTGTTATAAATGAATACAAAATAAAAATATATTAGGTAATCAATTTTTAGGTCATGAGAAATGAAAAATTTGTGCATGTTTATCACAAATTCATCATTTCTAAAAAAGTATAATATATTTTGTTACTTAATATTAAGTTACATGAATTTCTACTAGTTAAAAAAAATATGTTAATATAAATTAATTAATTTTGTATTTAAACTAATTTATACTAAATTGTAATGAATTATAAATTAATTAAAAAATTAAACTAATAAGCACAAATCCCAAATACTTTAATTACCATAATAAGGTTTTAAATTTAAATATAATTAATTCTGTAATTTTTTTATATTTTTTGGATAATTATTTACCTAGGAAATAGGCAATAGATTGTATTATGAGAAAATTATTCGATAAAGATTTAGAAGAATCCAAATTATTCTAGAATAAATCATTTCATCATTGAGAGTGGCGACGAATTTATATCATTGGCAATTTCGAATTCAGAGTTTTTCTTAAAACAAACCATTATGTGCCAATTTATGAAGTGTGATATCAAAAGATATAAAATGCCTCATAATATTGGGGTTCTTCTTTTGTAGTTGGGTTTTTAGAGTTACTATTTAATTTTTTATCGACATTGTGAATGTAATTTAAATGGAAATATAATTATTTTGTTCCAAAACCAACACAATTTAAAATTTACTATATGATGATGATGACCCTTCTTTCTAAACTAAAACTCAAATTGAAAATTTTAATTCAAAATTTGAAAATTAATTATTCTATAAGCTATACTTTGTATGAATTAGTGGTATTTAGAAGGACATGGTGAAATTTAGCGATCATTAGTAAAAATAAGAGGTACTTAGTAAGAAAACAATTAGTAAAAATTAGCAGTGCTTCGTAAAAATAAGCCACACTACGTAAAAATATTCAAAAATTTGTAGAAATTAGAGGTAATTAGGGGCCATTAGCTATAAATAGTAAAAATAATTGGAAATTAGTAAAAAGTAGTGGAAATCATTAATCATTTTCTATAATTAGTAATATTTAGTAGTAATTAGTAATAATTATTCGTGCTTGTTACAATTTTGGGGAAATTAGTAGTAATTTATTATAGTAAAAATTTATAGAAATTAATTGTAATTACTAAAAATTGGTTCTATTTAGTAAAAACTAGAGTTAATTACTAAAAATAGTGATTATTAGAGGGACTTAATAAAAAATTAGAAATAATTAGAACTTTTATAAAAAAATAGAAATAATTATTTCTACATAGTAAACATATTTGGTGATTTTTAAAAATTAATGGTAATTACTAGAATTTAGAGATAATCAGAAAATATTACTAGAAATTAAAAAAATAAGCTACAATTACTAAAAATAAGCAGTAATCATAAAATATTAGCTGCAATTTACAAAAAAAATATCGGTAATTATTAATAATTAATGTTAAATAGTACTAATTTATGGTAAATAGAAGTGATTACTAAAAAAATAACAGTTATCAATATGAAATATTTGTAATTAGTAAAAAATACCTATAATTAATAGCAACTAACAATAATTATTAAAAATTAGCATAAATAAGTTAAAATGGAAAAAAGATTAAATTTATAATATTTACAAGTAAATTATAATTTTTCAATTTTATTATTTTTTTATCATCTTTTTCATAGATTAAATTACTAAAAAAATTATTTATTATTATCTATAGAAATATTGATTAAGTATGTCGATAATAGTCCTAATTACATGTCTATGATTGGATAAATCATTATTAGAATCCAAACAGTTATATTGTAAATCCTGTATATATTTGGTGTGTTGAATCATTTTTTTCATTTTTATCACCAAAACCATACTATTTTTCATAAGTGAAAATTATGTGTCCATTTATGATATGTGATATGAGTCGGACAGATTTGTTTTACATTATTAGGGAATCATTTGTGTTTTTGTAAAAAACAATATGATTTTTTTCACATAAACAGGGTGAATACAGTTCCAGAGAAAATATAAAAAATTTCGATCTATATCCATCACAATTTCAAAATATAGTATATGATGTTTATGGGATGTATTTTAAATAAAAAATGAACCATTTTATGATATTAATTCCACTAATGATTTTGAACCGTTATGATTTTATGATTTGTTGTAGTATATCGAGGATTATGTGTATCTTTATTATAAGATAAGAATATTTTAATTGGTAGAAAATTTTATGGCTAATAAATTAGATAATGGATTGTTAAATAGTTGTTTTGATCAAATATTATCTTCAATTAAATCATGATTACCTATGGAAAATGTGTTGATAATAAATTTTTATAAGAGTAAGTGGCTTGTTTATAATTGGGGTCTTGGTTATCATCTTATTCATGCATGTTCAAATGATTTCACCTTATATTATGGTGAAAATGTGTCATTATTTATTTTCCATACTTGTGGAAAATAATAGTATAATGATGTTTAACTAGGGATGTATGTATTTATTCCTACTTAATAGTTGTGGTATTTCTCTCATAAACTCATATTATAACATTTATTTATGTGTCAAAACACAATTTCATTGTTTTTATGGAACAAAATAATGCTCAACCAGTAAAAGACTAAATCTTCCTTTTGATGGTGATGCATGAAAACATTTTCACCAGGTACATATGTCTTTTTAATCAGAATCCTAAAATATGCAATTAAGGCCTTCAACATATGGTTTCTATCCATTTCATTCTAGCGATTATCAAAATTATTATTTTTATATCTTTATAAAATTAAAAATTTCTACATTAGATGTTGATAAATAATCAATATATCTTTTTTACCATATTAATTCCCAGAAATCCAAAAATTAATATCAGTGTTTACAAATATCATTTGATTTTTGGCATCAATTTATTATCGAGTAAGTGTTCCAGTACAAATAATGTTATTGAAAAACAAAATTTCATAATAAAATCTTCATTAATGTGGAAAATTAGTAAACTCTCAGAATATAAAATATTATCCTGATAGATTACACATGTTTGAAAATCATGTTCGTATTGTATGAGTGGTAGAAATGAATATATGCTCATCAATGGGAGAAAACCTTATTTTTTAATTGTCATAATATATTTATTACAATTGATCATTCATTAAAATGGAATATAAATAATTTAAAAAAAATGAAAAATTGAAAATGATGGACCATCAGAAATTATATCAGGTATCAGTTTATGCCTAGAAGTTAATATGGTACTTCTTAATAGTCAACATCTAGCTCAAGGGAAGATCATGGAGATCTGTCATCATCAACCTCACAAAATGAGTAGTATCTATGAGAATAGGATGATATTATAGAGGCCAAGCATTGGGAGCAGGAAGAGCAATATCAATAAAATGAGCAGTGGGAGTAGGATATGTGATGATAGCACTAAAAGAAACATGAATAGATGATAGTGTGCATGTTATGGCTTGATCAGGGTGTTGAGATGGTGTTCCCTCCCCATCCACTTTCATATGAACCTCCCTCTGTCTCAACATCTCTATATCAATGTACACATTTATTATGTTAACATTTAAAATTATATATTTTGTATAACATTTTTTCAATATATCATAGGTTTATAGTTTTATTTTTGAGATTAAATTTATTATTTCTTATTCATTAATATTTTTTTAATATATTTTTTTATTTTTTTAATTCATTTTTGATGGAATGCATTTATGTTACATACAAATTTTTTTCGATGAGTCACTTGGCCCATCCAAAATAGTTTTTTGAATAATCCAGTTAAAGATTATTTTCGATGGGAGTGTGTCACAACAAAAAATATTTTTTTGAGATAAAATATTGAAAAAAAATGTATTTTGCAATGCCATTTTTTGTGACAGTGAATTTTTGATGGGGTCCCATCATGAATAATTATCTTTTTAGTTAAAAAATATCCTGAGGGTACCATATTTCTTTTTCTATAAAGGTCTTGAATACCCCACATACATGTACTAGGATGAATAAACCCATTTTCCTAAAATATTCGAGCTACCCCTTGAGCCCCTGAAAAAATATAGTATCAATCATATAAAGCGAAATGGATAATGGTATAACTCCTAGAACTACCTTTATGGATAATTTGGCCTATCTATCAAGTAGTAAACTAGAAAATTAATTCTAGAAAACATCCCTAAAATGATCTAACAATTGAGGTAAATATACCCTATGTGATCCATAATCATCAAAATACAAAGAGGAAATTTTGGTTACCATCCTATTAAAATCATGATGTTATGTTCTAGCTCAACTCTCTGGAATATCTCATTCACCCTTGTGCATAAAAACTCCACCCTAAGATAATGTGTAGTTTACCTTACAATTGTAAAAATCCATGTGGTCTCAAAAAACAACATGCATTTCCATTACATGTATGACATTAAACTCATCCATATTTAGGATAAAAATATACCTAATGATGTTTCACCTACCAATTTCACCGGTGAAATCTTTGTACTATTTTACTCTCTACGATCATATTCCCAAGGTAGTATTAAATTTCATAAAACCCTAATAAAATTGAATTGTGAGCACAATGATAACCACAACATGTACATATATGAATCTACAAGATTCACTTGTATAAAAAATATAAGACAATAGAGGTGAGAATATTAATATCATATCTCTCATTATAGATAGAAAACTACTTTGATAGTCATGTGTTGGCTATACAGAATACATTCAGCCTGAACAATAGCCCTATCACAAAACCTCACAACCCAAAGAAAGCCACCTCTATTTTCTAGGTACAATTTTTGACTGAATACCTTATTTATGACCACAAACGCATCTATTACTACAAGTATTGCTCCATCTCTTATCCTAAAATGCAGCTTTGAATAATGATACTGATCCTAGGGTAAGATTTTACCCCTTTCCAAAAACTGTTAGATGGAAGGTTCAGTAAAACATTTGTACATGGCCCATCCCACTACAAGAACAACACTAAATTTTTTCTGGATCACAATGATTCCTAATATAACCCCATATTCCACACTAGTTTCATAAAACAAATCTACCAACACTAATATCCAGGCTCGTACTCCTTTCACAAGATGCCACAAAATGGAACTTCCTACCACCAAAAGTTGAACCCCTCAGTCGATGGGATAAATTTACATTCTCTCCACCCCACCATCCCTTAGGATCATCTCTATAATATGTGCCTAATTTACGTTATTAGTAAAAGTATTCAAACTATACATTTTTACCTATGATATGATGGTATACATGAGACCTTCCTAAAATCAGCACTCCCTCGATATCTCATCTATAAGGTATATCACTATAAAATGACGCAACACTATACAGCATACAGAATGTTACATTATAGACATCAATCCATTACCAAAAATAATTAAATAACTATAGCTCTATAATCATAGATTCTATAAGAAAACATGGTGATAAAACAAAGTCTTGAAATCCCTCTAGACAATATCTAGGAGTGTATCAGCATAGTTTAAAACATCCCACCAATTCATACCATCTCTTTGAAGAATATATATCATGATATTCACTCTCTTTTCAGTATTATTCATTAGATTCATGAATATAGAAAAATTATTTGTGATCCACAACTCAATATATTGTGGACCTCCATCCCTTGAAAATGTGGGCAGATGATCATATTAGAACACATGCATTAGCTCTTCCATATACAAGGTATGTAGTGGTGCTCCTTGAATGGTTCACATGAATCACATAAATATCTAGTGAATTATTCAACATAACATATGTTTAGTGCTATCTATGGTGAATAAGATGTTACTACATGGGGATTTACTTGTATCCCATGGCCCGTAACACTAGGATAATTTTTGTTTCTTCCCTTATAACATGCGAATGGTGTTTATGTGTGTGGAATGTCTCAAAAATTCCAAATAAAAAAAATTCTATAATATAATTAAACTAAATATCTTAAATAAAACATATTTCATTTCAAAATATTCCAAATAATAATGCCCACTCATATTCCAAATTGTTTATAAAGAACTGGTTAAAATAAACAATTGTAAAAAATCATAGATAAACTACCTACTTCCCACTCAAAATTCTGGTCAATGTAATGATTTTTGTTTAATAGTTTTAATTTCCCTCTAATTCAAAATTATATAAAAAATTTATTAAATGGTTGAAATAAATGGTTCACCACTTCTGATCCATATGGGCTAATCCACCTCATGAACTAAAATATGATGTTCACTTAATCCATACTGTAATAAGTTAAATATAATGAGACCAATGGTCCCAAATCAACAATCCATATTTAGATTCTTAGGGTTTCCTTTGTTTCTTAATTAGGAAAAATATATTTAGGTTTTTGTATACACTATTAGTACTAAATACTTTTCTCAATCCCCTATAAGAACACTACCAGGATAAAAAAACATATCACATAAGGAATGTATCAAAAGGTCAGGTAGTTAGGAAATGCATTCTATATGGAATGGATAATGCATTTAATATACATCTTTACATTTTACTAAAATTATTCATGATATGAATAACCTCATCTCATTAGAAAATTCTAGAAAAAATCATTAATTATATTAATAATAACATCACCATTCAAGTGTAAAACCAAATTGTAGAATCAAATCAAACGATAATAGTAAAAGTATAGAAAACATTAATTTATATTCTAGGAAAATTTTCATTTCCTATATATGGGTGAGATTATCATAGGAACATCTCATTAAAAAATTTAAATTCCTTCATAATTCATGTATTTTTCTCAATATATTAAAGCGACTATAAAATAAAACCCAATGACTCCACATTTAACATCCCTGACCGTGGATCTATTAAAGGATTCCCTGATTAGGTGGGTCCCAGGGACTAATTTGTTACTCCCCATATTTGAGAGGATTCCAACTAGTATAGAGGGCCTAAGTGTATCTGTTGGGAGGGTATTACCTCAGTTTAGAGTGAAAAATAGAATATTTATAATAAAATTAAATAGAGGATAATTAAATCATTGGGATAGAACATAATATTAAAGACAATAGTAGATATAAAATTCCAAAAGTAATCTAATATATATTATGATGTGTCATGTCATGTGTCTATTGTTCTGTAAAATAGGTATTTAGAAATTTACTACAATATATATATCAAAATACCAAAAGACCAGAAAGAACTATCCCATCATGAAACACTATTCTAGATACAGATTGTGCTTCCCTTCTACTAATAAACAATAGAATCAATCATCGTAAAGTGGTAACGTTCCATAGTCCCCCACATTATACAAGAATTATATCAAGGTATGAAACAATAACCCAAACAGTATGCAAGATAACACTTTGTAGGACCCAACAAATGATGCCTATAAAAAATTCAATATGTTTGATATAAAAAAACATAGTGTAGAAAATATATCACATGTATATCAGTTTTGAAAGTATCTTGAAAATGTCAAGTGAAAAAATATATCCTACCAAGTATCCATAAAAAATAGTCAATATCTTTTATCCAGGGAAGTGTTTATACAAAAATAATCAAGTGATATAGTCTAATCTATCCATTTAAAACAGATACCCATATTAGGGATATCTGTTTAACATTCAAAAGCATCCAAAATAGAATTTACATGAAAGAATGTGTAAAAAATCAATTATATCCACATTTAATAATAATTTATATAACATTTATACTGGCTATAAAGTATAAACATGTCATCCACAATGGACGCATTGTTTAATTCTAATGTGTCTATGAACGAAAGTTCGAATCCAAGGTGTAGAACACCAAATCACCCACATCAATTCTTGTGATCATCCTGATGAAAACTCAATAAATTTATGGGTGGGGTGAGAGGATAAGTTCAATATACCATTTCCATTATGATCCCATTCAATCATGATCCACATGGTATCAAGGATGGAGGCATCTTGTGGACTCAATATCTTAGGATAAAACATTTCCAAATAATAGATTACCTAAATCAATATTCATGGGGAAAATATTTATGGAATCAATGGAATCCGGATCCAAGTTACAACAACCAAGATATCCAAAACTATTTCAATTCATTATATCAATTCAATAATAATTTCATTACATTTACATTCCATGAGCTCTTCTAGATAATTTAGCAATTTTCATTTGAACCACTAAATCAATTCACAACATTTTATCACCTGGAAATGGGTGGAAACCTTCTCTAATATATCAATTCAATTTATAATGGACTCCTCTAAATAGTAAAAATAACATGCACCTAATGGGTGGTATACCAATAGAAAACATTCAATGGAACACCTCATGTGTGGCCTTAGTTGTGGTAACAACAACTAAAATTATCAATGGTTTTAGGGGGAAATATAATAAGGATTAATTTCATCCATTTCAATTATTCAATTTTTTTTGTGGCACTGTTGAAAATTCTGGCATGCATCACAACGGAAAATAAGATTATAAAACACAAAAACATGAGGGAAAATAATATATCACCTACTGTATGTCCATGTTAAAGAACACATTTCTTTTTTGTCCTCTAATTTGTTCTATATCGCGTTAGAAGAAAATGAGAATCCTAGAAATAAGGAATCTTAGATTGAACATAAAAACTCTGTTGATGCCAAATAAAATGAAAAACATCACAAGATAACTGAATAACATATCAGTACCAATCCAAAGAATGAATAGATTCTCAAATTATATTTTTGATAGAGATACGTTGGTGAAGCCTATATATTGGCATTTAACGGAGATCCCATGTTTAAAGGATATATACACCCAAGTAAATAGAAAATTAGATTTATCATATATGTAATTTTATGGGTGAAATGTAAATTTCACCAATATTCCATGGGTCACACTGTTTGGATGCATGGTTCGAAAAATTATTCCCTAACCATGCACCCTTCCCCATGTCAATGGAAACCTCACATGGTTTTTTGTGAACATTTTTACTAACAATATGAAAATAATCCAATACCCCTTGCTAAAAATTTTAGATCACCTCTCATGGGTGTGCGCTGGAGGATTCACAATTTCTCAAAACTGTGCACCCTCTAGCACCCCAATATTACACCTCACACTATTAGGGGGTACCATGTAGCTTATCCTACATGGTTTCTCCTAACTATGATTCCAATATGATATTTCAAAAAATAAAGCGCGGCTCCGAGCTCGGAACATGTCCCAGACACCCCTGATAAACCCCTGACCTCCTCAAAAATTAGAAAAGTTTCTAAAAATCATATAAACTGGAAAAACAATGTTCAGTACCTTGTAGGAAAACATGATATTTTACATTTAATTTTTCACTTTAGATAAATAGTTAGATTATATATTCTATAAACCCTTATATTTATAAAACTTTTTAAAAATATATTTTTAATTTGGAATGATGTAATATCAATCATACAATATATTCATAGGGTTTATGAATCATACATTGAGTTGAACCATTAAAAATGATTTAATGGGTAATTGTGTATATTGAATCAATTCTATTATTTTGGATCACTATCATGTACTATAAAGGATGGATTCTGTTCAATTCATTGAAAATCATTATTGAAGAAATGTTTAGGGTTTTTTTCATTCTAAATAATAGTTTTTATGGAGATTTTATTGATGTTTATTTAATAATGGTTAGTCATTTTCTCACTAATCATCTAGGGGAGAATTATAGGATTAGTTTATTTTTCAAGTAATAAATATTTATTTTTGGGTAATTATCATTGAACATTAATCCATTTTTAATAATTTCACAATGGGGTATAAATTTCAAGAATTGACATTTCTTTTTCAATTATTAAAAAGGGGGATAATGTTGAATTGGATCCTTGATCCAATTTAATAGTTTTGTCAATAATTTAAAATTTTATAATTTACCATACAATATAATTATGGACGGGACCATGGGTAATGACCATTGGTGAAAATTGATAATGTATGGAAGTGACCCCAAGTACTGATTAAGAGAGAAAATTTTACAAATTATAGAAGTGACATTTAATACTAATCATGAGTAAAAATTTGGTAATGTTGGGAACTTTAATTGATTATTGACCCAGATCTTCAGAAATGAGGTGGATGTGCCTCAGTTGTGACTACCTGTGGAGGATAAGAATTATGACTATAACCTGGTGATCCCCAATGTGTATTTGGAGGTTATTTATGGTGTGACTGTGCGGAAGAAAGAAATGGAATAAGTTGTTAATCCAAAGGTCTCTTTGGTATTTAACATGTTGAAGCAGAATCCTTTCAGTCCTTATATTTGTAATGAGTTGATCCCTTTTAAGGTTGTAAGTGTAGGGGCTGGTATGGTCTAATATGAGGTTTTTTGAGGGGAAAACCTTATAGATAGGGGTTCAACTGCTATGGAACATAGGGAAAGTGGAGAGGTGAATGCTGTGGTTTATTCTTATAAGGAGGTGTTGAGGTTAATTAAGGATGATTTTGATAAGGGAAGGAAGGAACTGGATAGTCATGCTATAGCTGGGAAGCTAGGGAGTGATAGTTCTAGGACACTTAAACCAATTAAGCTAAGAAATTTTTTTGAAGGTATGGAAGAGGTTGGTTTGTGTTCTGAGCTTAGTCTTCAGACTGATGATGATAGGTAACAAGTGTTATAAACCAATGAAACTGACCCTATTCTCATAGTTGGTGAATAATCAATCTTGTGGAGTAATTGGAGTAATAGGATGAGGAAAATTATAAAATATTACTTCTCTTTACCTCCTCCTTTGGAGACTATATCCAAAAAAATAAAAATGATATAAAAAACAAATTAGAGGTGGTGGGTAATCAAAACCTGAAATTATTTCTATGCTCTGAAGAAAAGGTGGTCGACCAGGATTTGTTGATTAATGCTTCTGAAGTGGGGGCAGCTAAGATGACGGGGAGGTCTTTATGTGTTTCACTAAATGATGAACAATACTACAGGGTTGATAAAAATGACTTAATTCTTTTGAAGGATTAAAAAAATGGAACATCATCCTTCAGAAGTACATATAGACCTGGGATCAACTAGATTCTAAACATGAAAATATGTTATCAACCATACCAAGAATACATGTAACTTCCATCTCTTGGAATTTGTTTATGGAATTTGTTTTTGGTAATATAAAATTATTTTTCAATGATTCTTCTTCAATAGGGTGGAATCTGTTGAGTGGTTGGGAGGCATGTTGGATCGTGTTGTGTATGCTTTTAGAGCATCTTTTTTTTTGAAAGTATCTTGGTGGTGATAACCATCATTATTGAGGGGAAATCTCTAAATGGGGACCATAGAATAAACCATATGTAGTGCATTCCATTTGGAATTATTTGATTGTGAGGGTAAGGCTATGCCATCAGTTCCGGGTTTGTTCATTCATGCACGAGACTGCATGATGAGTGTTCTGGCGATTTTGAGGGTTTTAATCTCCTTGAATTGGTTTGGGATGGGTGGTCTCTATAGTTTGGTAGTGGGTTTTATGGTTTCAAAAGTTTTTAATATGGATCTGGGGTTTCTAACTTTTCCATAAATGTTTTTTTATAATAATAAAAAAACATTCAGTCGTAAATTTTAATGGATTATACAACCCATTAAATTATAAGTATCTATGTTATGAATCCAAAAAAATAGTCAGGAATATGTTAGTGACACCATGGGAAAGGGAAAGTATATTTGGGTTGTTCATCAATGTAAAATAATGGAGTCTAGTTTGGTTAAAATCCCCTTTGGGAAAAAATTCTCAATTGCGTTTTGATTATAGGTGGTAGATATTCAATGTAAGATTTCATTATATTGGTTATACTGGTTCCTTCACACTTAATTCACGAAAGGGGTGATGAGTGTACTATGATAATTTAGATATTAACCACTAAAAAAATATATTATATACATTTCTCACTTCATTAGTATTAATACTATGATATTATATTAAAATTAAATTTTTTAAGATTCCAATCCCCCCTCTAGGATATTATTTCATCTTATATTCAAACCAAATTCCCTCTCAAGTTCATTTTATTCTTACATGATCATTATCATAAAGAGTTTTATATATCAATTTCCATTAATATTAACCAAGTGATTCCCTTTTAGGGTTTATATTTTGGTCAATGATTATATTTTTAATCCACTCATATTACATTCTCTTTGGGGATTATGATTTTTGATAATCCATTATGTGTTTTTCTTTACATTATCATCCATAGTGTGTAAGGTTTATTTTCTACATCCATGGGCTTTACCCTATGGACACTCTATATTTTATTACTTGGATTAAAGGGTGTTCTCCTATAGTTTAGACATTGATTTATTGAATAAAGTTTTGACATAAATGTATACCCCTTACTCTATATGGTATAAGTCTTAGAGAATCTATCATAAAATTCATATCCATTTACTGATTTAGTAAATATTGAAAATTGATAAATTATTTTTTCAAATATGGATATTTATTATATACTACAGAATATTTGTTATTTCGTTTTCATATTATTCATTCATTAATATAATTATTTCATTAATCATAAAATGAAATAGGTGGTCCCTAGTTACAAACATCCCCTAGATGCATCGATATGTTTATTGACAAAAAATATCTTAGGTTTTTTGGTGTATACCTACCTTGAACAAAATATTTCCTATACATATGGTCTTGATTGTAATATTTTGATGTTTTTGATCATTCTGTTTTAACATATGGAATGGAATTAGTTTTCAAACATAAATAAATATTTCACTATAGAACAAATTATTTTTATCCTTGGGAAAAATTCTTTTCCATTTTTATCGAAGGATATATCAATAATTTATTATCGATCTATTAAGGGATTATTTTTGTTATATATTCGATTAATAATATTTATTTTAATCATATTCACATTTTTTATCATTGTTTATTATATATTTTTCTTAACCATACATTTATATTGAGCTCTCCACTTGTAATATTTCTATTTCACCAATTTATGAGGAAATGTTTGACATAAGATATTTAAAAAAAATAGAATGTGTAGAGAATTTGTGGGAGACATTAAATATTGAATATGAAATATAATTATTCAAATATAGTGGAAACAATTCCCCTATTTTTTGTATTTATTAGTTAATTTCTCTCCAATTGTTTATTTCTAGAAATTGAAAATGTTATGTGGTAGTGTATAATATGATATTTTGTTTATGTCATATAATTAGATGATAGTTATGTTTAGAATATTATAGATGATACCAAATATGGTATTTATAGGATATTTTATCAAAACTAGGTTCATGAGTGATAATAAAGGAATCTAAAGAGGGTATTTGAGTAGAGTTTAGATAACTTTAGAGACTACGATTACTGTTGAGAATTATTTAAGGGATGAAAAGTAATATTGAATTTTTTATGATGTTTTGGTTTTATGATAATAGAACATCATTATAAACCATGGGATAAGTCTAAGATCAATGTATAATTATCAGAAAAAACATAATTTCAGATAAAGTATATGTTGTGTGTTTCACCTAAAAATTACACATGGTTCTAGATTTATAGTATTGGTTGGGGAAATAGAACAGATGCATATTGTCTCATCACCTTGAAAAACGATTGTTATATATCAACTCAATCATATTTTTAGTGTATTATGAGTGGGACAAAGACTATTCACAAATCTATAATCTCTCTAGGGATGTTCTTTATTTAATAAAATATTCTTTAAAAACCATCATAGATGATTTATTCTATTAAATAATTATATTATAGAATATGTGATAACCCAACATAATAAAACCTAGATTGATCTCAGAGTGATTTTGGCTGACCATAATGTTAGTTTAGATCAGAAATATATTCTTGGGATAACACTTTTATGTAATTAATATAAAATAATAATATTATGGAGTTAATTTTCAACCAATAATTTTTAGTCAATTTGATTTATTAATGGATAAATCATGAAGTAACGTTGTTTAATAGTTGATAGTATGGAAAATGTGATGATTATCCTAACGAGAAACCAAATGGGTAAGAGTTGAAGTGGTAAATTTTTTTATTATTCCAAACTCTCTATCTTGAATTATAATTAACACCATAATCTTACTTATGTTCTCTAACACGTCAAAGATGATAAGAATGATGTATCATTAAATTTTAGGGGAAAAAAATTATAGAGGAATGAACACTCAATTTTCTAAATGATAAGAATTTTGGAAGGAACACCCAGGATAACTTTATAAAGGAATGGGGTGATTATTAATGTATTGAAATGTATGGGATAGAGACACATGTTTCGAATGAAATATTATGAAATAATTTAACATTAACAATGGAAAATATTTTTTTTCTTAGTCATACTTAATATATTATCATAGACACATCATTTAAATATCTGAGTCATATCCATATCTTATATACCATTGAAGAATGTTATTAATACGTGAAAATTTAAATTGAAAGGATATGATTTATTTATAGAGGTATGATATAACACAAATATATTTTGAATTATATATTTTTCTCTATAACCTAATGTGGTCAATAGTTCAGTTCACATGCAACAACAAACTGAAATAAACTCTGAAACATTATATAACCCATAAAATATACCCATGGAATTGTTATGTAAAAATTGATGTAACTTAATTATGAAAACTTTTATTTAATAAAAATAAATCCTATTATAAATAATAATGAATTAAATAAAATTAAATTGATCTAGCAAAATAAATAAGGCAAATTTACGCTTTATAACATGACCCTTAAAAAATTTCTTTTATGTGTTTTATTTTGTGGAAATAAATATATTATAGATAAAATATATTTTATTTATAAATAATATATTAACACTTATTTTATTAATAATGGATAGAAAATTATAATTAGAATAATTAATAATATAAAATATTATTTCCCTAAGAAAACCATTTATTTATTTATTTATTTTATATAAAAGCTAAATTATAAAATTATAAAATTTTAATTTGGTTAAATTGGATACATTTTTGGATATATCATAGTAATAGAAACATGCGATTATTGTTTTTTGTTTTTCCTAAATAATTTATTATTAATTGAATATTGAAAAATATTTTTTTTACTAAAATCAATGAATTTATCAAAAAGTTATTATAACATAAAAATATAAATTTTTATTTCATAGTTAGAGATGTATTAAAGAAGTAAAAATATTAATTTAAAAATTTTTATATTAAAATTTTAAAAACTTATATTAATTTTATGGACCACATCAATATTTTCCATGAAAAATTGTTTTTGGTCGTTTCTTATGATTAAATTTATTTTTTTGGTGAAATTAGGTTTTGGATTACATTAAAGGAAAAATCTATATTATATGTTTTAAAATAAAATAATTAATACCATGAAAATAATTTTCATTGATAATTTTATCATACACATAAATTTTTTTATTAATAATATCATTTTTCTAGAAACAGTTTTTTTCACATCACATTTTATAATGTTAAAGTTAATTTCATTCAATATATAAATGTGAAATAATAAAATGAATTTAAAATTTTAATTTAGTAGATAAAATTTAATAGTATTATCCACCAGTTTCCGGTATTTAATTCGTTTATTTGTACTTTTATGTTTTAAAAGTATAAGGGTCATGTTTGGGAGAGTTTGGGGATCTTTCAAAGAGTTTTGGGGCTAATGGCGACGAGCACAGGTTGTGCACGGTCCATCTAAACCATGTAAAAATCATAGGAGAAACAATGTATCATTGAAGATATTGTATAGAAGCATCGACATGGTGAGTCCAATGTTAGGAATACCATGTGAGAAGTCTATGTGAGGTTATTCTTATGGTAGTGTCTAACACATGGATAGCGAACAGTTTGTCTAACAATGCGACTAAACCCTGTGAGAGGTTAAAGTGAGATCCTAAAATAGTGGTTATCACATTTTTTGACACTATAGGTGTCATGTTTCCTATAATGTGGTCATAAATGGATATAATCACAATTAGATGTTGGATAACCTCTCCCAAGAAAATTAGAATCGATTTAGAGCATTAAATTGGTGTTTAGAAGCACGATTCTTTATGTATATCATTATACTTCTTTGTTATTGTCGCATTTTCATAGATAAAAATAGATCTAATTATCATCTCATATCATTTTCTCAGATATATACCAGTTATTTGTAGATATAAGCGTTTTTATTCAAAATATTTTGTTATTTTTCCTTTTTGTTGATAGGAGAAGTGATCTAAGGAGGTTTCATGGTTTTCTTACCCAATTTCCTGAGAATTCTTCGTGAGCTTTATATTTTAATCAAAACCATCTCGGTAAGTGGATTCACACTCAAATACTATTAATATAATGGATTATAATGATTTAAAATTCAATATATAGTTTGAAATTGATTTCCAATTTGTTTTTTAGTAATTATTTGAATCCCACATTAGTAATGGTTTCGAAAATTTAGGAAATATATAAAATAGGGTGTTCTTGAAAATGTTATTTTTTTAATTATTTTAAAATGTGGATTTTAAAATGAGTTTTTTCTATAAATTTTTTACTTGGATTTTATTGAGATATTTTCAATAAGTGGAAGGTTTTTATTAAAAAGAAACAGTTTTTTTGAATTGGCTTGATTTATGATTTTCTATTAAAGAATGAGTTTATTGAATTGTTTGAAGACACAGATTTTTGGAATGGGTTTGGCATGGGTTGTGGTGTGTGTTCATTTGAATTGGTATGGATAAAGGAATTAAGTAACCCCATAAAATGTTTGGAATGGATATGGGGTTGATGTACCCCCATCAAAGTGGTCTAATAAGTGAAGGATTATAGGAAGGATAACTCACTACTCAGGAGTATAGGGAGATTAAGGATTCAATAATGGTAGGGTGTATAGATAATTTTTAGGGTATTTATATTCTAAAATGATATTTACCAATGTTATTAAATGCTTGTTTTCCTATTATTCAAGAAATTTAACATGCTGGAAAATTGGTTTAACTGGAACTTATTTACATTTGGTTTAAAATGGTTTTGAGATATGTTTATATTCTATTACAAACTATTTTGAGAAATTGTATTATATAAACTATTCTACATAAATGTCACTAAACTTAGAATCGTAGTGTAGTTAGTAAGGAATTCATTTTTGGAAAGACTACCATGTTTTATACTCAACCCTACTTTCTAGCTTTGGTTCTTTCTCTGATGTTGTCTTCCTAGACGTGGGAAATGGTTAAGTGTTACATGTCTTTAGAAAAACCTCATGATAAATGGATTTTTTGGTTATGTCAGAGCATGCAGCATGTATAACATGGATTCTTGTTGTCATATTGGAGTTTTCATCGGTTATCTTACACCATTTTATTTGATAATAGTTTGTCTAAAACTGTGGTACGCATGGTTTTGTTTTGGTTATAAAAGAAGATATTGATTTTTCTTTCATAGTTCAGGAATTATATGTTGTTTTCTTGGTTATATTTATTGGATAGTGATTTTATTCTTAAAGGGTAAATTATCCCCAACATTTCTTGAAACCCTTTAGTATTTAATGAGAACATTTGGAATCTTGGGTAGGTCACATAAGGCCTAGTAATGATTCATTTTATTGTCAAGATAATGAGAATAAGTGGTGTATTACAAATGGTATCAGTTTGTTCAATCAAAAAGTTTCTATGAGATAAGTGTCATTATCTTGTTATTTTCCTTTTTGGAACAAGTTGTTATCAGTTTTCTTGGTCTTGATGTTGAAATTATTTTGTGCATATTTTATAGGTTGTGATCTTAGAAATGAGTAGGATTGTCAGGACTTGAAAAATAGATTAAAAATGACATATCTAACCTATTTATGTGGAAAATCAAGTTACTAGGGAGTTTTTTGAATAGGTGTTTTAGAGACACTTATAAAATATTGGAATCTCATTGTCATGGGTTTATACAATGAGAATTGCATGCCATGAATTAGATAAATGAATTCCCACAAGGATTGGATATTTATTTTTGGAGTAATAATTTATGATTTTTTTCAAATGTAATGAGTTTTGCAAAGTATGATATTTTTTTCAAATGGAGAACTTTGAAATGATTATGGTAGATGTATTTTGAAAATGGATTAATTTTCAAAAATAAAGTTGGATGTTTCAAAAAAAAATGGTGGATTTTAAAATGAAATTTTTGTGATAGATGATTAGATAGAATTTGAAATGCTTAGACATTAGTTTCAAGAGATTGAGACATACTGAGTTGTTTTTGTTGGTTTAAAAAATGGCATTGGTTAAGCATCATAAAACCCAACTAGAATAAGATAAAGAGAATGTGGTTTCCCCTGAGCCATAGGTGAACCCCAGATCTATTTTAGAGTATCATTTATATATTCAAATCTATGGAAAATGGGAACTAGAGTGATGATCCATTTCAGGTGGATCATTCCATCCAACTCATGAGGTAGAATCCACCCATCTTCTAGGGTTATTCTGAACCCGAAAAAGTGGAGGTGTGGCTGAACCAGATGAATAGTAACTTCTATTTCATCAAAAAAACCAACAAATATGATGGTTAATGTGGAAATGTATATTATAAAGGATATTTCACACTAGTGTGGAATTTAGTGGTATAAGATAAACAACATGAAGTCCTTAGTTAGGATGAATTTTGAAGAATTTATTAATAAACTATTTTTTCCTCATTTGTTAAGGATCCAATGAACAATGGGATTAATTAGACTAAAGTAGGAAAATATATTTGTCATAGAGTCTACATCAAAATTCATGAATTTTTATTTCCTTGCACTAGAAGTTGTTGTGAGTATTCCCTTTAAGGCATGCATCTTTGATGTATGGCTAAGGTAGGAGATTTTCTAAAATATCACGATGCTCTGTATTATGGATTATATTGAGATGGTGATTAGAGAGACAGTGGATTAATGAGTTCTATCAGGAACTATGTGAGGAGGACGTACCATGATACCCATCAAAAATTGTGGGAACTCTAATACTGGGAGAAAGAGGAAGAGGGTCACTTATTGTCATGGTGGGAGTGGGAATCAGAATCAAATGGTTGGATTAGTGAACCTTATTCCCTAAACTAAGATCAAAGAAGGTTGTTTTCAATATGGTTCACTTGACCACATGAAGCAAGAGTGTACAGAACAACATAGATAAATCCATAACTGCAAGAATATGGAGAATCATCAGTGCTCTTGTCACAATGCTCTGAGTTCTGGTGCACAAGAAACATTTTAGGTTCTATAAGAATCATATGTTTCAACAAGACGAGGCTAGTAAAATTAGACTCAACAGTATAGCAAACATAACTATGGTGATTCTATTAATAACATGACCCCTTAGAAAGTGAAATCTCTGCATGGGAACAAGGAGCAGAGTCCAACGACAAAGAAATTGTATAGAAATGATCAAATGTTTGTGGATGATTAGGATGGACCATCTATGTTGATAGGTATAATTGTTTTTATTTCTACCCTTATTCATGTGTTCTTTGATATTGGTAAAATTCATTCCTTCATTGATCTTCATGTTGTTGAATTTTTATCTTTAAAACATGAGATGATTCCCTCTATGTCAAAACATAAAACTCCTAATAGTGAATGAGAATTTTGATCATTCATGTGTAAATAATGTTCTATAAATATTTATGTAATTGATATGAAATTGGATTTATCACTACTATAAATGGTTTTCTTTGATGTAATCATGTATATATATTGGGTGATAATGTTCAAGGACCTTATCAACTATTAAATTTGAACGATTTTTTCACAACTGAGGATCGTGTCTAGTACCTCTTCAAAGAGAAAAGGATTGTAAATATATGTTCAAAGAGCTTGTTATCACCAGAAGTGGGACCAATATCTTAGAAATTGGCAGTATTGACTCTCTCATCGATGGAATAGATCGAGGATAACTATTTTTCATCTTTCATCGAAAAATTTCTATACGTGTTTCCCCAAAACATCTCAAGGTTACCACCTGTAAGGGAAGTGTAGTTTATTATTGATCCCTTTCTGTGGACTAGTTCTATTTCCCTTCTTCATTAGAGGATTTGAACAATAGAATTAAGGGAATTGAAAAGGATGTTGGGGGATCTACAATGAAATGGCTTCATTCGGCCAAGTACATCTTCATGGGAAACACTAGTCTTGTGTGAGAAGAAATCCATTGAACACTTTGGTAGTGTTTTTATTATTTTAAGCATACCCATGTTACATTATTGGGTGGATATCTACGTCAATGCAATGATGACCTATTTAATCAATTTAGGGGGTCTCAATTGTTCTCTAAAACTGACTTGTAATATGGATATCTACAATTGTGAGTTCGGAAGGAATATATTCCCAAGACATATTTCATGAGTATATATGTCTACTAGGAATATTTATTCATGCCTTTTGGTCTTATAAATGCACAAAAAGTATATGGAATTGGTGAATCTACTATTTTGAGGTATCTGTATTCTTTTATTGTGGTGTTTGTAGAGGACTTATTGGTGTATTCGTGGAAAAGGGAATATCATGAGAAATAGTTTTCCACTATGTTGGGAATCCATAGAGACCATCATTTGTGTGCCAAACTATCAATGTGTGATTTTTGGATAGAATTGGTATGATTCCTTTTCCATGTTATTTTTTTTAAAAAGTGTTTCTTTTGAACTGGTAAAGATAAATGATGTTATCTCATAGTAACGTCCAAATTATGCAATTGATATATGAAGATGTATTGGTCAATCTGGTTATTAATGAAACATTATTCATGATTAGTCATGAAAAGATTTATCCATTATGACCTTGATAAAAAATCTTTCTCCAATGGAAATAGTAATGATATAAATCTTTCCTAGATAGAAATTTCTTCTAACATCAGCACCTATATTGATTTTTCTAGACTCAAAACATGGGTATGTGGGGTACTGTGATGCTTCAAAATCTATGTTGGGCTATTTTATCATTTTAATACCATGTTTTGGATTATGTCTCACGGTAGTTGAGAGTGCATGAGAAGGACTTTCCAACACATGATTTATTGTCAGTTGTTATTGTCCGTGCATTCAAAACCCATCATCATTACCTCATTAGTGAGAATTTTATTATGTCTAGGGATCATAAAATCGTTAAAAACATTTTCTGACAATGTGATTTGAATCTAAGGAAAAATATTCAGATAGGGTATCTTCAAATGTTTGACATTGACTTGTTGTATCCCCCAGGAAAAGGGAATTCTTTGGAAGATGCATTAATTAAGAATTCATATGATCATTTAGTGACAGATGCCTCAGATTAATTGAATTTGATGTTAGTCATAGCTGATATGCATGTGGAATGTGAATATAAAGGTTATTTATGGGTTTCTTTTCAGTTTTTTCGTTACTGATTCAGCGAGTATGGTATAACAGGCTGTCACACATAAAGAATAATGATTGGTAATTAGTTCATAACTCAATGGTAGGGAGACCATTAAGGGATTTAAGCTTATTGGGATTTCAATTTTGTGGTTCAGAAAATGGATGGTTGTACCATTAGATTTTCAAGAACATATTCTTCATTCTTACCACCATTCCAAATGGTCTATTCATCTAGGGATACAAAATATGTATAAGGAATTGAAGAAATAATTTGGGTGGATTTGTATGAAATGGAAAGTGGATGAGTTAGTTTCAAAGTGCTTCACTTTTCATTTAGTTACGGCATGAAATCAGTGACAAGCACGTATGTTTATGTTTTTACCTATTCTATATTGTAAATAGATGAAAATATCAATTGATTTTGTTACATTTCTTCTAGAATGTTTTGGAAACACTATTCCATATCAATTATAGTTGATCAACTCAAAAAGTTGACTCATTTCATCCCTATTCATTAAACTCATATAGTGGAGTACCTATAAAAAATCTATATCTAGGAAGTGGTAAAGAGGCATGTCGTACATGATTTGATCATGTTAGGTAGAGATCGAAGGTTTGCATCTCATTTCTGGAAATCCCTAGAGAAAGACCAGGGGACTTACATGACTATGAGTACGGTGTATTATCCTCATATGGATGGATAATCTGAAAGAAAGATACATATTTTATATTATATTTTGGGGGCTTGTGTAATTTATTTTTCTGGATAATGGAAATAAAACAATCCTTTGGAGGAGTTATCGTATAATAACAATCTCCAGCCTCAATATATATGGCTCATTTTAATTCTTTGTTTGGGCGTATTTGTCGATATCCACTATGTTAGGTACAAATAGGTGAGACTTCACTATTTGGGATGACCCGTGTCTGAGAAATGATAGATAAGATTGAGTTGATCAGGAAACAAATGGATATGGCACAATGTCATCAGAAATATTCTGTAGATCATCATCAAAGATAGTTTTCAATCGCAGTGAGTGAACATGTGTTATGTGGATATCTCTAAAGATCGACATCATCATTTTGGGAAGAAGGTAGAGTTATCTACTTGATACAGAGTACAATTTTAGATACTTGAATGGGTTGGAGAGGTGGAATATTAGTTGTCATTGCTAACACTGTTCAATTTGGTGCATAATGTGTTCAATGTATCTCCTATGAAAATGTATCATCATGATCTTGACTATTTGATCAGATAGGATCATGTTGACCAAGATCCAGTTTTTTCTGGGTATATATCCCAGTTCAGATTGAGGGTTTGAAAGAGAAATTCATAGCTGAAAAATCATAACATCAGTGTGTGTTTTCTTTTCAACATGTTCAGATCTAGTAAGATACATGGGAATACAAGAAGGAAATGAAAGAGAAATGGACAAAAATATTTCAGGACAGTGATGATTTTCTACTTTTTGATGATGGAATGTCCCATGGTGGGGAGAATGTAGTACCACCATTTCAGTGTATGTAACCCTTTTCTTAATTAATTTATGTATTTAATGAAAAATGGTGACTTTATGTAGAGTTTGGGTATCTTTCAATGAGTTTTGAGGATAAAGGGGATGCATACGTACTACACACAATTTGACAAAACCGTGCAAACAATACTACGATAAACCGTGAAGAGTTGGAAATTTTGGATAGTTGCCTTGGAATAGTGACTGAATGTTTAAGGTGGCCATTTGAGGAGTCCATGAGTGGTTTTTTTCAAATTAGAGTCTAATGAATTTTTAGCACAATATGGGTATAACTATGGGACTAAACCGTGTGTGAGATTAAAACGAGATCCTAAAAAAGTGGATCTCACATGTTTTTGAATATATAGGCTTCAATTGTCTTCTTAGGTGTCCCTAATTCTATATTACTCTCTATTGAGGTTTTATAACAACTCCCATGAAAAATTTGGATATATTAAGAGCCATTCATTGGTGTTTAGAAGGTCAATTCTTTGATGTATTTCATTGTTCTTCCTCGTTCTTTTCACATTTTCATAGATCTACATAGATATAAATCTCATATCCGCAGGGATTCTTAGATCTACTCTCATTATGTGTAGATATATAATTTTGGATATTATATATTTTTATTTCAAGCCTATTAGATGATAGGATAAGATATATAAGGTGTTTTTGAGGAATTCATACCACGTTTCATGAGTATTCATTGTTTTTTCTTTTTTTTGTCAAATCCATCGAGGTAGGTGGATTCACTCTCAAATCATATTAATAAAACATACTTGAATGGTTTAAAATCTAATATCTGGTGTTGAATTGATTTCTAATTGGATTCTTATAAATTTTTAAAAACCCTCTTTAGTAACACTTTGGTTAATTGTGGACATCGGGAAAATCGTTGTATCATTAAAATTTACTTTTGTTCTAAGTTTTAAAATGTGGATTTTAAAATAAGGATTTTATATAATTATGGCACAAGGATTTGATTAATATGTTTTCGTTAAACAGAATGTTTTTATTGAAATGAAATGGTTTGTTTGAATTATATTTTTATAAGAGTTTCAATAAAATAATGCGTTTATTGAATTGGTTGAGGGCCCTTGGTTTTGGTATGGGTTTGGAATGGGATTTAGTGTGTGTTTATCTACATTGGGATGGATAGGGGGATGATGAAACCCCATCAAAAGGTTACAATGGATATGGCTGTGAACTATCCCAAGAAAATTGGTCAACTAATTGGAGTCTTAGTGGAAGGATAACTCACCCATCACATGTATAAGGAGTTTCCGGTTTCATTCATGGTTGGGTTGATGGTGAACTATAATGAAGTGTTTATGACAAAATTATTTTTTATAATGGTTTTAGAGACATGTTTGGTTGTTCTTCTAGAAATATGATGTGTTAAAAAATGGGTTTAACTAGAACTAGTTTACATGTGTTTTTAAATGGTTTTTAAAATTGTTTAGATTTAGTTATAAACTATTTTTTGGATTTTTTTTATATAAACTATATTATATAAATGTTACTAACTTACATAACCTTGTGGAATGAGTTGTAAATTCATTGGGGTAATCCTATTAAGTTTAATACTCACTTATAATTTGTCACTACAGTGATTTGGCAGATGCTATCTTCCAGGACAGGGGAAAAGGTAATGTGTCACATGTCTCTAAAACAACTTCATTATACTTAGAATGTCTGGTCATGTTGGATCATGGATCTTGTGTATCATATAGTCTTGTTGTCATTGTGGAGTATTCATTGGTTGTATTTCACTATTTTCATTAATAGTAATTTAATCTCTACTATGGTAGACTGGGTTTTGTTTTGGTTATAAAATAATTGTTTTATTTTTATCTCTGAGTTCATTTATCATATGGTGTTTGATTGGTTATGGTTTTTGGATAGTGGTTTTATTCATAATGGGTAAATCATCCCCCATTTGAATTGAAACCATTCAGCATTTATTGCAAGCCATTGGCTTCATGGGGGTGTGTCTTAAAGGATAGTAAGGATTCATTGTATTCTCAACGTAATGAGAATAATTTTTTTATTAAATAAACAAATAAGGATAATTTATTTTTTTGGAAATAAATGTAAATCACATTGGCTGAAACTAGTTACCCTGGAAAAACCAAAGATGGAAAAAGTGAAAATTTCATGAGTGATGGAGATATATCCATGCCTATAATTTGTGTGAAAATAAATGGTTGAGGTATTTTTCATACTTACCTCATCTTCCAGTATATTCTTATCCACTTTGTAATCTTCTTGAAATGTAAAAGAGGTCATATCATTCTATCAGGTAGAAATATTTAAAAAATGTTATTCTTACCACATATAAAAGGGGCATATCAACATCCATTAAATGCCACTAGTAAAAATTCAATTCTTATTGAAACTCCTCCATTATTCGATTAAATATAATCCAAATTATTCGCATTAAGACTTTTTAATCATGATATTAGTTTAAGGCCTCTATTTGTGTGGAATCTTCATAGGGAAATACCATGTCCTCAATGTGGGTAATTGTTTTCCTAACATCACTCCATTTGATTATTTCTTTTTAAAAAAATAATATTTTTATTCAAGTATAATGAAGGTAAAATTTATATAATAATTAATCTATTTATGAAAATTGGATAACTATTAACCACTTTTCATCTATTAAATTAATAATAAACTAAACATTATTAGCGCATGATGCAGAATAAAACATCAATTAAGTGACTACTTAGATTTTTCACCAATTCCACCCTTAAATGGTAATAATGGTGTAATTTAAGAATGAATATGAAATATATAATAAAATTATGATTATCAAGATAAAAAATATAATCCACCTTCTTTCCCTCCCATTCATTTTGATTTTAAAACGATAATTCTGTGTTGTAGGGAGTACCACCTCCATAAAAAACATATATCATTTTTACTTAGTGTATTTATTATTTATTTAATTATGTTAAAATATGATTTAACACAGCTATAGTATCTAATAAATAACATTATTATAATATAATAATTTTATTATTCCCAAATTAAACATATTCATAGTCATATATACCAATTAATTGTGGTGTGTTTATCTTTGGTTAGTCCAAACACCGACATGAAAATTGATAAAAAATAAATAATACCATAGATGACTATGAGAACATAATTAATTATAATATATGATATAAATAATATAATATATTTTTTATTTTTTATTTTTTAGTTTTAACGGTAACATTAATTTAAAATTAATTAGCTATGATACCACGGTTTGTTTTTTAAAAATCAATAAATCATTCATGTTTGAAATTTCATCTACATGAACCATAAAAACTCTAATATAATGAAATAATGACATTATAAATAATTATAAACAATCATTTCTAGTGCCTTTTATGTTACGATGTAGTTAACCTTTTAGAGAATAATGAAATATAACATAACTATTGGAAACAAGTTCAAATTGTTCAAGTTTACTCACAACTGATATTGAATATAGACAGTAACTAACTAATATAAATATAGATAATAATTATAAATGATGTTTATATAAATATATAGTTATAAATGATGTTCTAAAATAGGTGATTAAGATACCTTTTATATTACATAATCATGTGATTTAATGGAAGTCAAAAATTAATGTAACTGTTTGTTCTATAAAACTTTCACTCCATGAGACTGGTCTCTAATTATACATAATGTTTTATTTGGAATGGTGTATTTAATTCTACATTAACTTATTTTATATATATCATATCATTATTGATGGTATTAAAATTTTCATTTGAAGATGATTCCTTTTAGGGGTATTGACTCAAAATGTTCAATTTTTGGAAGGGTTTCCTGTCTAAAATTTACCCAAAATAAGAAATTTTTCAGATTATACACCATTTTTCATAAGAATATTGTATATAAATTCCATTTAATTATTTTCAATCAGAAAACTATTATTATTAAAGGTATTTAGTGGTTCATTTAAAATCATATCTAATAACACCCAAATATTATTTGAAATGTTTTTTTCTCAAAATAATTTTCCTTTTTATATTTCTCATTTCAAGTGACTCTGGAAATAGTTATTTATACATATATATTTATATTAATACACTAATTAAAAAATTCTTTTCCTGAAATACTGACTTGTCTTGCCCTACAATAAATACCAATATGGCTTCTGAAAAACGTTGTACCGACTAGGCTTGTGCTACACACAATAATCACTTGGCTTGCGCTATATGAAATACCAACATGGATTTCACAACATGAAATACCAACTTGTCTTGCTCTACATACAACACCAACATCGTCTACATTATAGGCAACCCTAATGATTCTATGAAACATCATTTTTATTTATAATTATTTAAATATGATATTTATAACATAACCATTACACATGGTTATATGAATAGTAATAACTAATTTTCAAATAGTATTTATAATTTAATTATATAGATATAACATATTGATAATAAAATATATGAATTTTGGTAATGTTATTTTTTGATTAAAATACTATTTTCTTGAATGAACCTCTTTTAATAATAAAATTAATTTTACAAAACCATAGAAAAGAAATTTGATGAAATGAACTTTATTTTTTAATTTATAATGACAAAATTATAATAGGGTAAATTTTTGATATTTTTATGAGAAACATAATTTTTTTGATAAATAGTTAAAAATAATAACTTAATTTGAAAAACACCTTTAAAAAGGGTTGCAGGATTAATCTAAAATTATCTGAAAATATTTATATTAAAATATTTCCCTTTTTGTATTTTAGGAATTTTTTACAAGGGATCATATTGTCACTTTCTAAATAAGGCGTTTTTTTAACCATATTACCAAGAAAAATGAATATTATTTTTACCATTTATGTCATGTATATATTTTTCCTCCATCAAGAATTTGAACTATTATTTTCATGTTTAATAGATAATATTTAACAAAATTTATTTAAAATATATTTTCAAATAAATGGGTTTCAAAATGTTTTCAAGATTATTTAATTAGTTTTCAAGGAAAAAGGTTTTCAAATTTTTTTCATGTCTTATTTGAATGTTTTCAATTTATTTTCAATGGAAATTATTTTCAAATGTTTTTATGTTTTAAAATACATTATTCAAAGAATAAAGGATATTTTCCTCAATAAAGTTTTTCAAAATATCCTTTCATGTTATTTTACTTTTATGATTAAATCCATTAATGTTACTCATGACATTCTATGAAATTATCCAAATGTTATATTAATATTATATCATTAAGGGTTTATTTTTTGGTGAAATTATTCTTAAGGCTCCCATTTCAATTCTATAGGGTTTATGATTTTAAACTACTTTCCTTCTATGGGTTAAGCTTTCATGCTCTGATTATGAAGCGAAGGTATTTTCATAGGGTATGATCTGATGAAATGTTATGTGTACCAATTTCACTTCATGGGCTATGATTTGATTATTATAAAACCTCTCACTATTATGGTTCCTGATATGATAGAAGTTTTATTATATTGTGGAACATGTATGAATGATGTTGTTATGGTATTGGTGGGACTTATATCTCCCTCTAATGCATTGGGTAACAATATGCTGTATATGATCTTAGAGGATACATGAGTTATATCCCAAGCATGAATCAGAGAAGGTACATGGGTTGTAATCCAATCCTAAAACAATAGGGTAAATGGGTAGTAGCCTAAGAATGAAAATAATAAGGTATATGGGTTGAAGCCACCACACAACATGAAGGTACATGGGTTGTAGAATGATCCTAAATGTTAGTGGGTAAATAAGATTTTCTCCCAAGCCTGAATTAGGTACATGGTTCATAGCCATAGCCTAACATGTTATAAAGGTCTTGGTAGGTATCCTTGACATATGATTTGTTATTCTTTAGTGCATGTCAAAAATTCCATGTCTTGGTTCTATGTTATTATTTCATGAATTATGATCATAATTATCATATTATTTATGTATTTTGAAATTACAATCATTTTTATGATCTATAATATGTAGGGTATGATCTTCAAATGTTATACTCGAGTTCTATACACTTTGGATCGTGTTATAGTTACATATTTCCTTTATTTAACCTTACTGAGAATCTAAGATCACCCCTTTCATATTCTTTCTTTCACCATATTACAAAGAATGTGTTTAGGTAGAAGTAATGAAGGTGGAGATATTTATGGCTGATAAATAAGATCTTTAACTAGTATAGAGGTTTTTGTTTCCATGTTCTGAAATACACTAAACTATTGAAGTCATCGGGCATGTATTTTTGTAATGTAATGAATATTTATCTAAAATTATGTAATAGACATGTATGTTAATCATGTTTTACAAAATATAGAATAAAAGGAAAGGTTTATTAAACCATTAAAAACTAGTATGTTAAAATTTTAGTGGTATCCCTATGTATATTTATAAGGATATGTCTAGGGATGTCTCTAAGGATAAGTATGAGGATGAGTTAAAATTTTGGTACATGTCTTGGAATTTCGTTACAAGATAGATTGAGTGGTTTAATTGAAATTAATTAATGTATGGATACTATAAGGGTATGTGGATCTGGAAAAATTGTAACTAGAGGTAACAAAATATGACAATTTGTTCTAGGAATAACTTGGGGTAATCTGGTATATAACAATGGGACTTGCTGCACACCTAGTTTGAAACTTCTAGGGGATAAAATTTGGAAATTTGAGATGTCTCCATGTAAAATTATGATGGATTTTAATACAATATGACTATGAATAAGATACTATAAACCTTTTGTTTCATCTATTAAAAGTTAGGTGTCACGTTTTAGACATCCCATTAGTAATTTTTCATGATTATGTGGTTTTATTATGTGACATGCGTTTCTTTAACTATGATTTCTAGTATTAGTTAACATAGGAAACCATAAGGAACTGGGATAACATTTATTTTAATGGAAAATCTGGTGATTATGAGGAATTAACTTTTATAATGACTGGATAGAAAGATATTTTGATTATTTCAACTCATCTATCATTATATATGATTAACCACATCAACTTTGGTGATATAAAAAACACACTTCATGAGGGGAATATAGAATTTAATTAATGTTAAAATTCTAAGGACCATAGAGGATTAAATATTTGGATTCTAACATTTCATGAAAAATGGAAAATAAACAATTATTAATACCGTCAATGGAGGGGACGATGTTGTATTTGGGGGATAGAGTAAATACGTGTCATGGAGTTCAATGTATCATCTATGGAGTGCATGTGCAGTACCAATCTTAATTCTCAAACATAATAATTTAAATCTAAACCAATGAGGGATGCATTCCATTCTAACCATTAAAGTGGATGTATTAAATTATTTATGTATTTGGATCCATGAATTATGAATGGTTAATTAAAAATATTTACTCATTTTATGTTTTTATAAAAATATATTAAAGAATATGTTGAATATTTATAATGGAAAACAAAAGTTATTTAATAATAAGGTGATATTCATAGGAAAAACAATATTAAGTGAAATATAACCCTTAATGCTGTCCTTATATTAAGATAATAATACTTTTATAAAATACATATTGGATATAAATTACTGAATTAGACTGTACTCATTACGCTGGATTTGATTTTTTAGTGGTTGATGAAGGGGTATATGTCATTATGGTTGATGTGTGGAAGTTATTAGATTTATCAAATATATACATTGTTATTTGGAATAAGGAACTATTCATTTCTTTGAATATTATTTATGTTAATTCATATTATTAACATGTTTCAGGAGAATATACGATGAGGGTATTCACATGCATGGAAGATGACAAAAAATAGTTACTTTGTGTTTCATGGGGGATCAATGACTTGCTTATTTAGTAACATTATTAAACCTTTTTCAGAATTTCTCTTTTTGGAAGTGTTATATGGTTAAATATTTATATAAATACTAAGTTAAAATTCAAATTAATTTGTTGAGATTAATTTGATATCTCACAATATGAGTATTTATTCATATTGAATAACATTTTATGACCATTTTTATGAGATGTTAACTGAATGAAAATGGAATGACTTATAATTATATTTATGGATACCAGGTAATATTGGTTCTTCTGGTATAAAAAATTCTTTATCAATCCATATAGTATGATATGAAGTTGGAAATGATCAATGAAAACCCAACGGGTGAGATTGTACATATGAAAGTGAATAAAATATAGTAAGTGTATTTATTTATTATTCGAATCATGGAAATGGATATTGAAAAATCTTTTTCCTAGCACCTATATTTATGATAAATCATATGGTCCCATAGATCATTGTGGATTTATGGTTTTGTGATCACCAACTTCTGTTGATCGATGTTCTCTGTCAATCCCAGAAAAAACATGATAATTTAAGGATTATTTTTTATAGTGACCCAAATCTTGACGTACATAGACATTACATTACTTTTGAAGAATATCTAATACATAACAAAAACAAACACTAATGGACCATAATAGTTTAGTGTCTTTGGAAACTCAGAATATAATCTTCTAATCTTGGTGAAAGATCTTCAACATCTCCCATAAAGATCGTCCTTTTTTTTCTTACCTAAAACCTTTCTTAATATGTTGGGGAAAAGAAAACACATAAAGGGTGAGATCAAATGCTCTATAATGGTAACCATGGGTAAAATAAAACAATCCATATACATTTTAACTTCAAAACATGAACATAATATTTAAACATCAAAATCTAGAGTAATGACATAAAACAAGGTAGTACATAAGGAATAGATCATAAAGAAACATTAAACATGATAAAATAGCATGGGAATAAAACATATAATTGTGGAAACCATTAATCACAAGTTATGATTTCAGTAATATCCAAGTCATTTCTTGCAAGACCATCTTAGTGGAAAAAGACCCTTTCTGAATCGAGTTCACTCCTCGTTCCAGTCCTGTGTCACTGATCTAGATTAACATTCCATTCCAGCCATGTCTATCTCATGAGATATAAATCTTTACCCAATTAATTGGAGGGAGATATTGGCCTCACCCATCTCATAATGAAATCATTCTTACTTTTTCCACAAAATAAACATAAATCATTCATCATAACCTAATGAAAAAAATGGGTTTCATAAAAATCATCCCATTATAACGTAATCCATATAAAACAAATGGATATAATGTCATCATAAAAATAATAAAACCATATAGATAATTTACAAATTATACTTGAATCATAATCATAATAAATAATGTCATCTTAGATGAAAAATAGTTTTCACAAAACACTTGAAATGAATTCTTGAGGAAAATATCCTTTCTTCTTTAACATCATTTTCTTTTCAAAAAAATCATTAAATTTTTAAAGAAAATGATTCTTTTAAAAATATTCATGAAATCATATAGAGTATAATTCATGAAAATAAGGCATTATGAAACTGTAAAAATCCATTCACGATGTATAAGTTAAAAAAACATTATTCTCGTACTCTTTCCAAAAGAGTAAAAAATTAGCTTATATGGTAAAAATAGAATGATTCCGTCCATAAAACAAAGTAAAAGTCAAAGAGGGGTAATAATGACTTTAATAATACTTTTAAGAATATTAATCACTTTATGAAAAACATTTTTATGGTCATGGATGAAAAATATAACCCCAATAAATACTTACGAATAAAAAATATCTGATAAAAATGAGATTGGAAAACTTATCCCTTACCTTAGGTCCGATATGCTTCATACATATCCTAACCTCCTGTATAATTATTTAAATAATTTAATTTACTTATTATAGAATCAAATTCCTTGATATTATATCATATATGGTTAACTTCTAACTTTATATTACTCGTTATTTTGTAAATTTCATTCTAAAGTAGCGTTTTGGGTAAAATTGTTTTATTTATCATACGTGTTTAGACTTGTTGTTCTTGGTATTATGATTACTTATATCATGATTTAATTGCATCCAGATTTTAAATAATGATTTATATATCATATATATTCAGTATATATATATATAATAGATAGAAAAATTAAATTGAATACATCGTTCATGGAGACGGTAGGCGGTACGTACGCATGAATGCTGTTTTATTTTCCTTATTGGATTGAATGGAAGTAAGTATATGAAATATATATATATATATATATATCCTGTAGCTTTTTCATATCATATTTTTCATTTTTATTCATTATATATACTTTATAATCATTCTTGAGTGGTTAACACGGAGAATGAAGCTCATCACGTCGTGGAGATGGTAATCCGTACGTACGCACGAGCGAAGATGATGTTTCCATAATTATTGAATTGAATTGGAGTTGATGATATAATATCTTATAATAATTATGATGTTTTAATAACTATATATAGTTATTCTTCACACCACTATACCCATCCAAGTAAGTTGGTGGTGGAAAAACAGATTACACCATGGCGTGGAGACGGTATTCCGTACGTACGCACGCGCGGTGATTTCGTTTTTAGTAGGATGGATAGAAGGTGAAATAGGGATTTTTAATAACATATAATTATATGAGTTATATTTATTTCATTAATTTATGATGAAACAAATAATTAAAACGAAGCTGAAGAAGAAAGTAACTTGAATGAATCATTAGAAGAGATTACCACTTCTTCGACGCACCCCTTTTAAGCTTTCACTTAACGTACAAGAGATGGTCTTTTGAGGATACCAGAACCTCTATAATGTTTATAGGGATGTTTAGAAGAGAAATGTTTAGGGGTTGGACGAGCTTGAAGGAACAAAATTGTGTAATGAAAAGAGGGAGGGGTGCCCTTTTATAAGGGAGGAGAGGGGCTCCTTAGAAATACTTATAATATTATTTTATAATAAAGTCATATTAGGTTTATAATAGCTCCAAATTGACTTATTTATAATTTAAAGCGGGGATGGGTCTAAATCCTCTCAAAAATAGGTTTTATAAAAGTTAAGGTTAATATTTTAACCTTATCATTTAGATTTTACTCTAAGTTAAATAATTTAACTTTTACCATGTCTTCTTCGTTTCATAAAATATATGGTTAATAAACATACTATAACAAGCCAAACGAACCCAAAGTAGTTCATTATTAATATATATAACCTTATCTAAGTCATTTGGCCGAAACATAGATTTTTAGGAATATAATAACAATTAATATTAAAATATTTGTTTTAAAAACTATTTTATGTAAATTTTGACACTATTTGGTAATTGATTTTTTTGAAAATCATAAAAGCAGGATTAGTTCTAAAAACGTTAATTGAATCAATAATAACTTTTCATATTAACCTAAAAAATTATTTTAATTTATAAAAATTCTCATATTACATTTATTTGGGTATTAATAACCTCAATTATGTTCATATTTAATTAATATGTTAATTACTACATCATCATTGTTTCATAAATAAATTATAATATTTAATGTCTAAAAATTATAAATAAAATACCATTATATAGTAATTTTTATATATTTCTAATTAATATTTATAGTCTAATTTATATTATGTGTAACCTTATATTAAAAATGTTTTAGTTAATAAACTATGATTTTAACTATTTTAACTCTTCTTTAAATAAAATAATAATAGATGTCATAATCCAATCCATGTGGACCTAAATGATAATATTTTATTTCTAAGGATGTTTTGGGTCTAATTACACTTATCCAATAAAATTAGGACATGTGTTAGGGTAAAACTAATATCATTTTTACCCTTAATTATCCAATTTACTTTTAACTTTGGTAAATAAAGGTAAAAAGTTACTATTCACCAAAAAAATATTTTTATCTTCTTGAACCACATTTTACTCCTTGATATTAACTGTGTCTCTCAAATTTTTAAAATTCCACTCACAGAAGTCCTAAAATTATGTTTTAGGTAAATTTTCAAATTCTCCTAGGAGGTGGGTAAAAGACGGTGAAAAGTTCAATAAAATTTTTATATATATATAATTATTATAAAATAAATCCAATGAATTACATTGAAATTATATAAGTATTATGAATCAATTTTGAACTAAAATAAATTTTAATAAAATAAATAATTATGTAAATAAAAAGTCGGTTTTTAAATAGTAACCAAGTGTTTTCACTATTCATCAAAAATTGAAAGTTTTTAGCAAAATAACAAAAATTCACCCTAGGATAATTTCGATATTCCAAATCAAAAAATGAAGTCCATTTTGAAAGATAAAATTTATAAAATTTCAAAAAGTGGGTATTACTATTCATAATGGCTATTTCATAATAATATTATTATAATATCTCATTTAGTGAAACTCGGTATTGTGTACTACACACGCCATCGAGGAAAGTATTGACTACATGTAATGCAAGCCAAGTCAAGGCTGCGGGTAGTGAAATCTCTCTTTGGTGTTGCGTATAACATAATAAAAACTTATTTCATTTATACATTAAACAAAATCTATACTTAATGTTGTGTAGATTAATTTCCACAAAATGAACATGAAATTGTGTGTAACACGATCCAGGAATAGTGTTGCGTATACTTCAAGCTAATACGGTGTTGCGTATTGTACAATATTATCTTGGTGTTGTGTATAATAGAAGACGTCAATGAAATTAAAAATAATATATCTCATAAAATCTTGGGTTGTTACATTCTACCACCCATAAAATAAATTTCTCCCTCGAAATTTGTTGGGGTTATAAATCATTTACTACTTGAAATTTTCGTTCATAAAACCCCACATCATTAAAGGAATACTAAAACATAATTTTAAAAAGTAAAGTAAGAACTGTAACGGTTACCCAGATTAACTCATCACTGGGATTCCACATAGGATAACATAGGTGGAAATATGGATATGGAAGATAAATATAACCATAAACTTTTTATGAAGAGTGGTAGAGGACATGGCTATGAAAAAGACAACAATCAAAAAGCCATAAATTTTTTATGATCTAACGTACCATCTAATTCATCAGATATAAGTGCACTAGGACAACATTTTTTGTTTTCAAGATCATTTCCCTAAAGTTGATGAAATTGGAATTAGAAGAAATACTTTCTTGATTTTGGTACAATCTCACTTTTGGTCATTCCTTGGACAATTTCCACTTCATCTCTTGATGAAATGAAGTTGAATTTGTCATTCGTTAAGTGTTAGCAGATCATGTGATAGAATGATGAGTCATTCCATCTGTCTCAAACAAAAGGTTAGCAAAAGTTATCAAATATACATAAGTCTATATATAGTGAGATTAATCATATATGGTTTCTAAAATGGACTTATAATTCATATATCATACTGCTTAATATAATAAAACTAGTTTCTACTGACCAGGGACTTCATGTAGGCCAGTGGTAGGCGATAAAGGCCTGTCGCACTTCGGTTGTGGGTTCGATTCCCACAGCCTTGTCCGACGAGACGGGTTGTCTCTCTTCCTACAGGTTGTCCTTTTTCTAAAAATACAATATTATTACATTCCATCAACAATATCGAAAAAGTTATAGCACTAAAAAATACTAACATATGTCCATAATAATCCATTCCAATATTTAGGCTTATCCAAAATACATCTGTCCAAGCTCGTAGTATAATGAAAACAATTACTAGAAATGTCATCTTTCGTACATGTGAATACCATCATTTATCCCCCATATATCCTACAATATGTCTTGTTGGTAAAATTAAAAACATGTGAATATCATAATCAGGTATTCTCGTGAAAATTGAATTCCCATTTAACCTTAGTGAAAACATGAATGCTGTCAAAATTTAACACTTTCCACATACCAAAATCCCAAAATTTCTATATACTCAAACCATGATATAAGTTTTTCCTTATATCAGTCATGAGCTCATTTCATTTTTTCTTTATCCCTTTATTATGAGTATATAATCTTTGTTCCAAAAATATTTCAATCACTTTTCATGGTTACCGGTACCATATAATTATTGAAAACCAATACATAGATATTCCAAAATTCCACGATACCTTAAATGAGATTCCATGATACTATTTTGAAATCCCATTACATAAACACTTAATCATTACACAACATCATTTTCATACTCAACATCCCAAATAGTGATAGCATGTGACTTCCCTTTATCCCTTTCTTTAAGAGGTTGCTCATGTTGATCATTATTAACCCTTGGATTAGGGTGTTGATTAGCATAATGCCTCATTTCCTTGCAGTTGATGCATTGAATTGTTGGTGGTGTGTTCTATTTGGTATTCTCATTATCCGCATCATTAGCAACCCTTTTTCCATTACTTCGACACTCAACTACTCGATGACCTTCTTTTCCACACATAAAACATTTTCTAGTGACTATACGTAAATCCCCTCCATGCTTCTTTCCACACTTTGAGATTAAGAAACATTCATCTTTTTTCACCATTATTCTGAGATTTCTCCTTGAACCCCATATTTCATTTCTTATCAAAACCATGAGATGGATATGTAACACCAACATCCATTTCTACCTTGATAGCACAACGCCCAATTTCATCATTTCTACAGAAATCTCTTATAGCTAATGCTGTTCGAAAACATAGTTTTAAGCCACTGAAGAATCGATCAACATTACTTTCAGGTTGGATGATAAAGCCAGATGCATACCTTGAAATCCTTGTAAAATTCTCTTAGTATATTCCAAAATATTCATCATCATTTTTCATAATCTCAAGGAAATACTTTTCTATCGTTGTTCTAAGAATACGAGGAAAGTATTTATTGAAAATTAAGTTCATGAACACATCCCATTCTATATATTCGATTTCATCTCAGGGCCTCATATTCTTAATTAGAGTCCACCATTGACCTACTTCACCTTCTAAATTGTAAATAACCAGAATGACTTTTTCATGTTCCTAACAGCGATGTATGGAAAATATATTTTCAATGGTATTGATCCATTGTTCAGCAACACGTGGATCAGAAGACCCACTGAAAAAAGGTGGACGTTGCCTCATGAAGGAATCAATAGAATATTATCCATTTATCTTCTCATTTGGAAGTCCAGAATGACTCATATCTTGTTTAATTATAGAAATAAGATTATTCACTCCATCTCCCATAACATTGGTTTTTTCATGAGTACAATCATTTCTTTTTCCATTACAATGATCAACACAGTTCCTTCGGGTTCCAACCATCGTCTAAAACCCAAAAGGAATAGTGTGAGGTGAAAAAATCATGCTAGGGAAAACAACATAATAATTGGTGAGTACATTAAATATATAACATCTTAGGTTTAATTCTAATATTGTTACCATAATTCTAGGACTATAAACTATACTTATAATTAACCTTATAGACATCCATAGTCATGCCTTAGAAATATCTCTAGGGTTCTCACTAAAGTTTTCACATCCTAGTTTCCAAAGGATAATTAATAATTTCCTTTTATACCAACTGTAGAGACCCAAAGATTGACGTATATAGACATTACATTAAATGTGTAGAATATCTAATACATAACAAAAACAGACACCAAAGAACCTTAATATATTACTGTCTTTGGAAACTCGGAATATAATCTTCTAATCTTGGTGAAAGATCATCAACATCTCCCATAAAGATCATGATTTTTTTCATACCTAAAACCATTATTTATATACTGGGGAATAGAAAACATTTAAAGGGTGAGCTAAAATTCTCAGTAAGGGAAAGAATAGAGAAAATAAAACAAACCATATACATTTGAACTTCAAAACATGAACATAATATTTAATAATCAAAATATTGAGCAATGACATAAAACATGGCAGTACGTAAGGCATAGATCATAAAGAAACATAAATCATGATAAAATAGCATGGGAATAAAACATGTAATTGTGGAAACCATTAAGCACATGTTATGATTTCCATAGTAGGCAAAAAATTTCTTCCAAGACCATCTTAGTGGACAAAGTCCCTTTCTGAATCGAGTTCACTCCTCGTTCCTATCCTGTATCACTGAATCAGATTAACATTTTGTTCCAGCCATGTCTATATCATGAGATATAAATCATTACCCAATGAATTGATGGGAGATATAGGTCCCACCCATCTCATAATGAAATCATTCTTACATGTGCCACAAAATAAACATAAATCATTCATCATAACCCAGAGAATAAAATGGGTTTCATAAACATCATCCCATCATAACGTAATCCATATAAAACAAATGGATATCATTTCATAATAAACAGAATCAAACCATGTAAATAATATAGAAATTATAATTGAATCATAATAATACTATATAATTTCATCATAGATGGAAAATAGTTTTCACCAAACACTTGAAATGAATTATTGAGGAAAATATCCTTTCTTCTTTAAAATCATATTCTTTTGAAAAAATGCCATGAAATTTTAAAATAAAAGAATTATTTTAAAAATAGTCATTAAATATTGTAGAGTATGCTTCATGAAAATAAGCCATTATGAAACCTTAAAAATCCATTCACATTGTATAAGTTAAAAATACATTCTTCTCGTACTCCTGCCAGAAATGTCAAAAAGTACTTTATATGGTAAACAAAATAAGTATTCGTTCCATAACACAAAGTAAAAGTAAAAGAGGGGTAATAATGACTTTATAAATACATTTAATAATATTAAACACTTTATTAAAAACATTTTTGTGGACATGGATGAAAAATATAATCCCAGTAAATACTTACGAATAAACAATCTCGGATAAAAACGAGATTGGAAAAGATATCCCTTACCTTAGGTCTGATATGTTTTGTATGTATCCAAATTTCATTTATAATTATTTAAATAATGTCATTGAATTCTTACATAATCATACTCATTGTTATTATATCATATATGGTTCACTTATTACTTTATATTACCCGTTCTTTTGTAAATTCAATGTTAAAGCAGCGTTTCGGGTAAAATCGTTTTATTTATGATACGTGTTTGGACTTGTTGTTCATGATATTATTATTACTTATATCATGATTTAATTACTTCAAAAATATAAATCATGATTTATATATCATATATATTCATTATATATATATATATAATAGATAGATAAATGAAATGAAGTACACTATTCATGGAGACGGTAGGTCGTACGTATGCATGAATGATGTTTTCTTTTCCTTAATGACTTGAATGAATGTAATTAGATGAAATATATATATACATATATATATATATATGTATACAAATCCAGTATCTTTATAATGTAAAATATTACATTATTATTCATTATATATACTTTATAATCATTCTTGAGTGGTTAACATGGATAATGAATCTCATCGCGTTGTGGAGACCGTAATCCGTACGTACACATGAGCGATGATATTGTTCTCATAATTATTGAATTGAATTGGAGTGGATGATATAATATCTCAGAATATTTATGATGTTATAATAACTATATATAGTCATTCTTAACACCATTATACCCATCCAAATAAGGTGGTGGTGGAAAAAAAAATTACACCATTGGGTGGAGACGGTATTCCGTACGTACGCACGCGCAGTGATTTCGTTTTTCATAGGATGGATAGAAGGTGAAATAGGGTTGTTTCATAACATATAATTATATTATTGTTACTGATTTTATTAATTTATGATGAAACAAATAAAGAAGAATAATTTGAAGAATAAAGAAACTTGAAAGAATCGGTTTAAGAGATTACCTCTTCTTCGACGCACCCCTTTTAAACTTCCTTTTAGGGCACTAGAGTTGGTCTTTTGAGGAGACCAGAACTCTATTATGTTTCTAGAGAAGTGTAGAAAAGAAATTGGCAGGGTTTTTCCAAGCTTGAAGGCTCAAAATTGTGTAAAGAGAAGAGGGAGGAGGTTCCCTTTTATAAGGGAGGAGAGGGGCACCATGGGAAAACCTAAAATATTATTTTTTAATAAAGTAAAATTCGGTTTATAATAGCTCCAAATTGATTTATATCATAGCTAAAGTGGGATAGTTCTAAATAGTCTCATCCAATTGGATTTAGACAAGTTTAGGTTACTATTTTAACCTTATTATTTAGATTTAACTCTAAGTTAAATAATTTAACTTTTACCGTGTCTTCTTGTTCTCTTAACCTATATGGTTAATAAACATACTATAACAAGCCAACGAACCCCAAGTGGTTAATTATTGATATATATAACCTTATCAAAGTCATTTGGACGATCCTTATATTTTTAGGAATATAATAAAAATTAATAATATAATATTTGTTTTAACAACTATTTTATGTCAATTTTGAGACTATTTGGTAATTGATTTTTGTGAAAATCATAAAAGCCTGATTAGTTCAAAAAAAGTAAATTGAATCAATAATAACATGCTAGTTTACTTAAAAAATAGTGTAATTTATAAAAAGTCTGAAATTACATTTATTTTGGTATTTATAACATCAATGATGTTAATATTTCATTAATAAGGTAATTACTTCATCAGTATTGTGCAATAAATAAATTAAATTATTTAATGTCTAGAAATTATAAATAATATACCATTATGTAGGAAATAATTTTATCTTTATAATTAATATTTATAGTCGAATTTGAATTATGTATAACCCTATATTAAAAATGTTTTAGTTAATAAACATTGATTTTAACTATTTTAACTCTTCTTTAAATAAAATAATAATAAATGTCCTAATCTAATCCAAGTGGACATAAATGATAATATTTTATTTATAAGGTTTTTTCTAGTCTAATTACATTTATACAATATAATTAGGACATGTTTTATGGTAATAATAATATCATTTTTACCCTTAATTACCCTATTTACTTTTAATCGTGGTAAATAAAAGTAAAAAGTTACTATTCACAAAAAACAATTTTTATCATATTGAACCACATTTTTCTTCTTGAAGTTAACCGTGTCTCTTTTATTTTCAAAATTTCACTCACAGAAGCGGTAAAATTATGTTTTATGAAAATTTTCAAATTCTCCTAGGAGGTGGGTAAAAGGCGGTGAAAAGTTCAATAAATTTTTTATATATCTAAAATTATTATAAAATGACTCCAATGAATTACATTGAACTTATATAGGTATTATTTATCAATTTTGACCTAAAATAAATTTAAATAAAATAAATAATTATTTAAATAAAAAGTCGGTTTTTAAATAGTAACCGAGTGTTTTCATTATTCATCAAAAATTAAAAGCTTTCAGAAAAATACCAAAAATTCACCCTAGGCTAATTTTGATATTCCAAATCCAAAAATGAATTACATTTTGAATGATAAAATTTATAAAATTTCAAAAATTTGTTATTACTATTCATAACGTCTAGTTCATAATAATATTATAATAATATCTCATTTAGTGAAACTCGGTATTTCGTACTACACACGCTATCAAGGAAGGTCTTGATTCCATGTAATGGATGCCAAGTCAGGGATGCGTTTAGTGAAAGATCTATTTGGTGTTACGTATAACATAATTAAAACTTATTTCTTTTTTACATTAAACAAAATCTATACTTAATTTTTCATAGAATAATTTCCATAAAACGAACATAAAATTATGTGTAACACGAGCGAAGAATAGTGTTGCGTATACTGCAAGCTAATACGGTGTTGTGTATAGTACATTCTAATATTGGTGTAGTGTATAATAGATGACATAAAAGATATTAGAAATAATATATCTCATAAAATCTCGAGGTGTTACTTTCTTTGTCTATGTTTTCACTCCCAACCTATGATCTCTTATGTGAAGACCTAGTTATAAGTTACTTTGGGTAAAAATTATGGTTCCAAATATTCCATTTTATGGGAATTTTTAGTATTTTTTTTTATTATTTCTATTACTATGACTGAATCATTCAAGTATTAATCATTTGATAGCCCAGATGAATTTCAAGGGAGATATTCATTTAAAGGGGGTAGAATGTGACTTCCCAAGATTTTATGTTGTATTATTTTTCAAAATAATTTTACTTTTCATATTTATTATTTCATGTGACATTGGCAATATTTCTTTATATATATATATAAATTTATAAAAAAACACTATGTCAATCATTCCGTTTATACGATACCGACTTGGCTTGCGCTACATGAAATACCAACTTAGATTATGCTACATGAAATAACGACTTAGCTTGTGCTACACACAATACATAATTGTCTTTTGATATATTAAATATAAACATTTCTTGTGCTACATTAAATTATGACTGGGCTTTCACTACCTACTACACCGACTTGGTATACATTAAACACAACACTAATGTTTCTATAAAACATCATTTTTTAGTTATAAATATTTAAATGAGATAATTATAACCAAGATGTTAAAATTGGTTAAATAAATATTAATTTAAAATAAAATATTATTTATAATTTTGATTATCTAGATAAAATATATTGATAATGACTGATTTGAATTTTGGTAATGTCTTTTTATTTCTTAAAATACCATTTTCTCAAATAAACAACTTTTAACAATAAAAGTAATTTTTTTTAAAAACCTATAAATTTTATTTGATAAAATAAACTTCATTTTTTAATTTATAATTCTGAAATTATCTTTGGTTAAATTTTGTAAATTTTTCTAAGAAACGTGCTTTTTTATGAACAGTGAAAAATAGTACTTTAAGGTTAAAAACTTCATTTTCATTTAAATAATTATTAATGTTAAATTTTATTTTAAATTTTATTATGGTCAAATTAACCAAATAATACATCTATTAATAGATGTTAAGTCATTATAATAAATTTTAATTTGATATATAACATAAAAATTTAATAAACATTCGAACTTCTTTCTACATTAAAGACCTATAATTTTAAATCATTTACTGGATTAGATTTAATATTAAATTTTCATCGTCTATTAATTGAATTTATAAATCAAAAAATAAACCATTTTATTTAGTATAATATTTAGTTTACAATACATTAAATCATTTTTTCATCAAAAAAATTTAATAAAAGTGATTAAAATAAGCCGCTTCGATTAATGTAAAATTAAGCTTAATTAGGGACTAAATCTTACTCATATGGGGAAAAAGGACCTATAAAATTGCAAAAAACCAAATTTATGGACATATTTATTTCATAAAAATTCAATTATCACTTTCGTAATCTTTCATATGACTTTTTTTGGTAATAACATGTGTACACCTAACTATTTTTAGATATTTTTAAGTGAGTCCTTTTTTTCCATGTAAAACGCCACCACTTATACCTATTCTTAAAACCTTTCAAACCTATTTGGATTTGGAAAATATCTTTCCAATATACTCCCAAAAATCTCTCCGTACCTAATTAGATCCCCCATTGGGGAGGAAATTATTCCAAGGAATTTGTTTAGCACAAACCAATAGAGGATAACTGATTGAAAGGTAACACTTTCTCTCAAGATCCTTTCATTAATTTTCCTTCTCCACCACCAACTCTATATTTATTCAATTATTTTATAAAAAATTACCCTAAAAACAATATTATATATTTATACTCCGTTATCAACATACAATTACACACACCTGTATCTGATTGATAATGAATATATTGTTTATGTGTATAATGAACTACTGCCTGACTCAATAATAATGGTTTAATTTTCCTTACCGCCTCTTATGGTTAACATTATGATGAACCCACAATTTATATATTATAAATTTATATTTTATATTTATTGTTTATTTATTCATATTTATTCATTTTACAACAAATATCATTTTTACATTCCATTTGGTGTAAATACAAAACTTTGGTTTGAGGAAGTGTGGACAACCGCTCCCTCAAAGTGATATGATTCGTTCATACAGTACATTTATAGTTTTAAGGATAGTTTTATTTAATATATAAGACATATATTATACCATAAATATTATTTAATAATGATATATATATTCATATATTTAATTTAGTTTCTTTCCTTCAACACGACAATAAAATAGAAATAACATTCATGTGTAAATACAACCTACCATCTAAATGAATGGTGTATTATATTTCATAATTATAAATTATATATAATATTATAATACTAATATAATTTATATACTTGATATTTATATCATATTTTTAATTCATTATGTCATGATATATAGTATAAGTTCCAATGATATAACAAATTAGGGCATATGCAATGAATAAAGAGAATATTACCCGAAGTGAAACAATAACAGAGTATTGTTAATATCAGGTAATATAAAGTCATAATAAAACCATATATGGTATTAAATATAATAATATGATTCAGTATAATATTTATAATAAATTTATATTTTTTATACATGTGGTTTGAATGAGTGTGATGAGTGTCAATACACATGGTAAAGGTATTTCATCTCACTTTTTTATTTCCATGAGATACATGATACGATCACTACTCGTTCCTTTTGTGTGGTGTATGTACGTAATATTATTTTATTCTATGTATCTCATAAATAAATTTATTTATACTAAAATATAAATTTTATTATCATTGTTTCATGGTTTTTAGGTTTCCAATGTTTCCAAATCGGAAAAATAGTTTTGCCTCAATTTACATTCATTGAGAATCATGTTTTGTTATTCACCTAAATTATTTGTCGAGGTGTATATAAATAATTTTTTTATGTTATATAATGAAATTTATTATTTTCATTATTTTTTATGATTATATTAATTTCATTTTCTTACATGGAGTTTATGATCCCATGATAACAATTTATAAGAATGTATTGATACAATCTCGTCACTTTTTGAGTTGTTTTATGTTTTTACATTGATGAAATATTAGGATCAACCTCTTAAGAAAATTCATGAAATTTGTTCTCCTATGTTTATTCCGAAGTTATTCATGTATTGAAAAATTATTAATACTCTTTGGTACGTGATATAGTTAAAAAATATGTTTACGAATGCCCGACATTACCCATTCTTTGGTATGAAATATATTTCTTCTAAAAAGGGGTCTAACAATATTCCTCTATTATTCTAAAATTTTTCAAAGAAAGTTTTAACCCTTTTTGTCTGTTAATAATTTTTTTAAGAAAATATCATTGTCTTCTATATAATGAGCCATTTTTCTAACATTTTTACTATGAAATTTTTTTTTACCTCAAATGACATGTATGGATTTATCTGCTTTCAATCCTTTGATGAATTATTGTCCACTTTAACGGTTAATTTCTTATAATATTTTTTAAAAATATATTTTTAAATAAATATATTTCATAATATTTTCAATTTTCATTTATATTTTGTCAAGGAAAATGGTTTTCAAAATTTCTTTGGCCTTCTTTCTTAGTTTTCAATGTATTTTCATTGGAAATGGGTTTTAGATGTTTTAATGTTTTAAAGATTTTTTTCAAAAGATGAAAGGATATTTCCCTCAAGGAATGTTTTAAAAATATAACTCTATGTTATTTTCTTTTTAATAAGACATCTGTCATTTTAAATCATTCCATTATATCAAATGATATAAATTATGCATTCATATTGTTTCATGAATGTTTAATGTTTTGATGGAATGATGATTAAAACCCCATTTCAAATCTATGAGTTTGATGATTTTGAAACCATTTTATTTTATTTTGTTATTCCTTCATGATTTCATTATGAAACCAATAACTTTTCAAAGGATATGATATGATGAAATATTAATAATACCCATTTTATTTCATGGGTTATGATCTGATGTTTATACAAACTATCTATTTAATCGGACCTGATATGATGAATGTTTTATTATCTTGTGGAACACATAGGGATGGTTGTATTTTGAGATTGGTGGATCCTATATCTCCCTCTAATTCATTGGGTAATGATAGTTTTTATATGATCACAAAGGGAACATGGGATATATCGTAAACCCAAAAATGAAAAGGTATATGTGTTGTAGCACAAGCCTAAGACAAAAGGGTAAAAGGATTGTTTCCCATTAATGAAAAAATAAGGTATATAGTTTTTATCCCAATCCTAAAATAAAAAGTTATGTGGTTTTTAGCATGATCCTAAAAGTAATATGGTACATGGTTTTTTTCCAGGCTCTCGGCAGATACACAGGTTGTATCGTAATCATAACATGTTGAAAAAGGTCTTCGTAGGTTTCTTAACATAAGATTTTATATTCTTATGTTCATGCCACAAATTCATTGTCTTATTCTTATGTAATTCCTTTATTATGTAATCTCTTAATTATATTATGATCTTTGTCTAATGAAATTATAATCATTGTTATGATCTCCAATATGCAGGGTATGATATTCATATGTTATAATGAATTCTGTAACACTTTTTTTCATGTAATTCTTAATCATTTACTTTATTTAACCTTTCTAAGAATATACTCTATCACATTTCATATGTTTCCTTTCCTATGTAATGAATAATCTTTTTATGTATAAGTATTAACAGTGGAGATATATATTTGTTATGTTGAAGATTGTTCAGTTTGATAGATTTCGTTTTCCCCATGGTTCAAAGGCTCTAAATTATTATGGTCCTCGGGATAGTATTTTTCTAATGTACTGATTATTCGCCTAAAATGATGAAATATCTTGTTGTGTTAATCATGGGTCTCTATATATATCCCATGGGATTTTACTTGAAATATTCTATCATTGAATATTTTCTTAGTCTAAAATTCACACCCACTAAGAAATACTTCAAACTATATGCTATACTTATTAAAGAATACTGTCTCTAATAATATAATAATATTATGTATCATTATATATTTTTATTCATTTTATTTAATTTTGAATTTTGAATTTTTTTCTTTCAATGGGGGTTGACTTGAAATTTTATAATGTGGTAGGTGTTATTTTTTATATTTGCAATTCCATGATGCATGTCTGAGACAACACACCGTCATATCCATTTTAAGGGGTATTCATAAACCATCTTCTTTTATGTATGATTAATATATTTCATTTCAATATATTTTTATTTCATTGTATCCTTGTCTTGATATTTTGAATCTTATATCGCTATTGACGAAATGGTTTTGTATATCAATTTTTTTCAATAAATAATCGTTCATAATCACCACTTATTTCTCTATTGTGGTGCATATATTTGTCATATATTTTTATATAAATACATTGATGCTATTTTACCTAAGGTGATTACGCTTACAGAAAATATATTACAACCGTTTCCTTGAATTTTCAAGCACTAGGTATTTGCATTTTTTTCATTTATGCCTTTCCTTAATAAATATTATATATTTCCTTCAATTTATTATAGTGTGTTCACAAATATAACACAATTTGATTGTTTAGGAAAATCAATTAATTAAACATATAACACTTTCTCTATTCAATGTTCATTTTAGAGATTCAAACATAGAAATCAATTCTATTTATTGGTCAGGGAAATATTAAAAATCTATATATTTGATATTATTATATGTATATTTATTAATTAATTGTGAATATTTGTTATGAGTTTTAAAGATTATTAATTTTATCATATGAAGAATGAATTGGAATTAATTAAAAATATATGAACCCTATTTATACATATCCCCTTGATGCAACAATAGATATTGTGAAAACATTTAGCTTGGGTATTTGGGTGTATTCACTCACTAAAGAAAATATTTATTAGACGCAAGGATTTAATGGAATGACTGTGATTTATAAGATCTTGAGGACTTAAATAGGGTCATTGAATAATCTATCTGGAATTATAAATTTCATCATTATGTAACAATTTATTGTTTTTAATGCGATCATTTCATTTTCATTGTTATCTGGGGATAAATTATTCTTCTATTTTCATTATATTATGAAGTTTTAATAATATATTCATTTTATATTATTTATTCTCATTTTATGACCACTTAAGATATTTAATTGTAATTTATTATGTTTACCCTTATTGATCATCTAATTATATAACTTAGTTTTTCCCATTTCCCCATGTCATGATGTATTTTTTCAAAAAATTAAAACAAAGTAAATTATGTGGGGATTTTATTGGAGATATTGAATAATTACTATTGATTAACTAGTTACATATAGTGTGTAAAAATGGCTATTATTTGAGAATAACATGGGGTGTATTTGTTAATGTGTATTCCTAATTATCGAATTATATGAACCTAAATAGTTGTAGAAATGTATGTAATGCAATATTTTCATTTAGGAGTATAATTATGAGATATTTTTATAAGAACTATTATAGTTGGTATCCAAGATGATAAGTAATGAATTAATTTTGGGAACTATGTTGAAAAGTATGTGTTACAGATATACACTTAAAATCAGATTTTCATTTATACAATTTATGTTTTTAGTATATTAGTTGATGATATTTTAATTTTTATTAAGTTATGTTTGATCAAAATTTCAAGGGTATGAATAACCATTTATGATATTTGAATTAATATTGAATATTTTAGGATATTTAGTGATTATTTTTAGGTAATGTTATTGAAACCCTAAAAGATGAATATTGGTGATAACAGTTAGTGAAGGAGAATATCCCAATGTTTTTGTAATGTATATATTGTGTTGTTCTCTTAGAACATTTTCTTGGATATAGGAAAATGTATTTAGTTGTGGTATATATTCACCTAGGGGTAATAACCCGTAATAACACTAGCTCAGTATCAACTTAATCTTAACTATGGTTCATGACGAGTGGGCCTAAGACAACACATGATTTTAGGAACTCCTCAGGGATGATATGAGATTTAATCACATTCTCTTTAATAGCCATTAAGGAAGATTTATTATTTTAATGAATTAATCTATAGGGTATAAAAGAATACTATATAAATAATCAAATATTGATGTGAGAATAATTTTCTGTAGAATTGACACTTCATTTAAAAAACCAATACATCTTTTGGTTGAATGTTTATGGAAACATTAATAAAATTATTATATTATGGTATTAATTTATCATCACATACATTAACTAATTTTGGTTTAAATAATCGTTAAATTCTCAAGGAGCCAATTTAACAATACATACCAAGTTAAATAAAGATATATTAATATAGAGAAACGTAATTTGATAATAACTATGGTGATAAATGTTTTATTATTCAAAAAAAAGATTTCAAAAATTATTATTATTAACATGTTGTTGATTTCCCAAAAACACCAAAGAAGATAATGACATATTATCATTAAAATTTAGGTGATAATTATGAAGAAGGAACAAAGGCTCAATTTAATAAATATAAAATAATTATGAAGGAGCAGAAAATTGAATATCTCAAATGAATCAGATTATACATTATGTGTGGAAAATGAGGACCTAGAGAAACTAGTTTCAATATAAAGATGAATATATCTATTAACCTGTTTATGGTAAAATATTTTTCTCTTAGTCTTACGCAAGTTATTAAGGTAGATTCCTCATTTGAAAATATATCATTAATTTTTTCACCCTTTTTGAAAACCCGGAATAAATATATTAGAAATTGATAATTAATATCAAGAGTTTTATTCTAAAAATTGGATGAAAATGTAATACCCTGCAAATTTCAATTTTATTATTTTCTATCATGTTATATTGTACTTAATTAATTTATTCAAACACAATACCAATGAAAAAAAATACACAGAACATTGTATGATCAACAAAATGTTGTCAAAAAATTGGCATGTAAAATTATAAGTAATAAAATTATTAAATATATTTATAAATAAAAAACAAGATCATTATTAACACTAGATAATTGATAAATGTTTATTTAGTTCAGTTAATTATGTAATATGACTTATGCATGTATTAAAATATATCCTTCCAAAAAAACCAATATAGGTATTTTATTTTATTTAAAAAATAAATATATTCTGTATAAAATACATTTTTTATATGAATGGTATGGTAAAACCAATTTAATACATAATTTATAGGAAATAATAATATGAATGGATAATATCATCAAATTTTATTTTCTTATGAAAATGGTTTTTAAGATATATATATATATATATATGTTAATGTATCAAATTTGAGAATAATAATTTGAACAAATTGACATCCTTTATTGGGTTTTAATCATCATATTATAGTTATATTAATTATTAGAGTATTTTTGAAATAATTTATTTTCAATTGAATATTGAAAAATTCATTTTTAACCAATTATAGAATTTATCAAGAAGTAATGATAACATAAAAATAATTTATAACATTTTTCCCTTATAAAAAATGTATTTAATAATTAAAATTATAATTTTAAAATTACTATGTATTATTTAGAAAACAAATGATTAACATTTTAGGTATAAAAGTTATATTTTTCAACTATACCTATTTTTGGTCTTATTTTAAATAAAAATTATATTTCTAAAAATTGAATTTGGATTTCATTTAGATCAATATAAAATATATTTTTCTATAAGAGAAAAAATATATCATGAGAATAAATTACATATTTAGTTTTATCCATCAAATATATTTTAATAAAAAAATTGCCATTTTTCAAAAAAAGTAATGTTTTTTATTATGTGTGATAATGTTAAAAATTTCATTTCATACGCATAGAAATAGTATCTGATAAAATGGATTTAATTTTTGGAAATATTATATATAAAAGATCTATTAAGGTAATTTATTTTTTTAAGTAGTAAAAGAAAACTATTTAGGAAAAAGTAAATTAGCGTAGTAAAACAAAAATGGTAAAAGTTAACATTCTAAGAGTAAAATTACAAATAATTTTAATATATGTATGAACATGAATAGTTGATGGATTAATTAAATTATATCACACACACACACAAAATTATTTACTATTTTAGAGTCTTATTGACTTGTGAAACTTGTTCTCTCTTTATATTAAGTCGATATATTTTCAGAAACTCCATTCTCAAAACATATGAAAGGGGCCCCTCACTAGCACTTCAGAACAACTATAAAATTGTGTTTCCTCTAACAATATAACCATATTCTATAACTTTTAATAATTATTTTATCTTTCATCCTGTTTTCATAATATAATTACCTATGAACTTCATTTCTAATGAGTCGTCCATGGGAAATCCTAAGTCCTAAATTTGAATACTTTTTCAATATTTTTTTCATATTAAATTCTATAATATTATTTTACAATTACTATATAACTAAATTATTATTTTTTATGGTCTAATTTTTTTTATAATGAAGTAACTATTCACCAACATTCGCACTTTAATTATGAATATCAAAATAGTCATTCATGCGTTGTGAGGGCTACCACTTCAACAAAGTGACAACACTCTTCTTTCACCAATGCCTCTCTTCATAGGATATTAAGATGTAATTGAAGAAATAATTTATAATATATTAAAAAAGTAAGGTTATTATGGTACATATTATACTCCACTTTATTTCCTTCTCTATATTAGAAAAATTAAAACATTAAATATATTGTGTACAGACTATTGGCTACATGAACTAAGTACCTCATTTTTCATCAAGTATATTTCCTAATGGTTAAAAGATATTCAAATATGATTTACCACCGTAAAACATCTTAATAAATTCATTATAATTATTTAATATTTATATTATTCAAAAATAAATTTTTTATCATAATCTTCTATTAATTATGTTATCTTCAGGTTTGGGTCAGTCAAACCAACTACATGGATTGTGCAATAAAATAATATCATGGATAACTATAAGAATAAAATTTTAAAAATAAATTATTAAAAAATATATAATCTATTTTGGGTTTTTAATGAAATCATAAATATTAAAGTTATTAATTAAGATATTAATTATTTTTTGTTAAAAAATCAATGAAACATGCTTATTGCCAATTTATCCTATATAAAATGATAAAAATACATCCCTAGAATGAAATTATGACATTATAAATAATTATAATAAATAAATTATTTTAATGTTTTTGATATATTAATGATAACCATTTGGAGATAAATTAAAAACAACCCCACTATTACAACAATAGTCCAAAACTATCAATATTTCCCACACCTGATAATAAAAATATAAAATAACTAACTAATTTATGTTAAGAGAATAACTAAAAATGAATATTATTTATGTATATAAATATAATAATGTTTTTAAATTATTTTATTAGGATAATATTTTATTTATATATAATTCAAGCCCTTTATTGAAAGTTAGGGATTAAGTTTGTGGTTTTTTTCTTGATGTTTCAACCCATGAGATATATTTCTTATTGTACACCATATTTTATTTGTATAAGTAAATGTACTACACCTTTATGTTTTTTTTCATGATATCATAAATATTAATTATAATTAATGAATCATATGAAAAAATATACTTCAAGGATTCCAAACTCGAAGGAATTTATTGTTATAAGGATTTATTATCTTAAATTTTCATCTATTGAGATATAAATATTATTATACACATTGAATTATTTAGAATGATTCATATACTACACATTTAATTCATTGTATAATTGTTATATCATTATTCAGGGTATTTAGTGTTTCATTTGAAATCATTTCGTTCATGGTGTTTTGACTCAAAAGTATCTAATGTTTAATGGGGTTTGTGCCTCAAATTATCACATCATAAGAGATATATATTATTATTCACCATGTTTCCTTTGAAATGGTCAATATACAACCCCTATAATGTTTTTATTTATTAAACTATCATTATTAATGGAATTAAATTTTTATTTTGAAAAATAATTCATTGATGGGTTTTAACTCAAATATTTCTAATGTAATAATTAGAATTTGTCTCTATATTTATTTTCAAAAGACATGTTTGAAATTGTGACGAATTGTTTATTTTATATGGTGAATTTTCTACCCAATTTAACAAAATTATAATTAAGATCACTAATTTTATTTTAATTTAATTTTATGGTATTCCTCTTTAGTACATTTGATTCTAATTTTACAATTTTTATAATGGTTTGGTACATCAATTTATCTTCATTGAGATATTCTCCATATTCCGCACTTATTTCACTTATGTAGTGAATATATTTATTCATTATCTAACTTATAAATCCTAATATAAGATTTTCTTGTATGGTATTCATATTTAAATATACAAATGACCACATATTCATTTCTTAATCACACACCATGTTTAGAAATTATTTTTACCTCTACTGTTTTTCCTCTATGAAAACTCCATATTTTATTCATTTAATTAACACGTGTTCCCCCAGATTCCATGCATAAATTAACTATGGATATTTTAACATTTTTTTATATTATTTCATTTAAAACTATTTCTTTTATTGATCAATATATACTATAAATACATATATTTGTTATTCCAATATAAATGTATATTGATTAATAAGAAATGTATGGTCAATGTTATATATATTATTAATTTCATATTATGATGAATTCATTGGACTAGATTGGATATTGATTGGTATAAATTATATGTAGTGTAATACCTCAAGACATTATGACATATTTCTTTTTAAACCAATCTCTTAGATATCTTGTGACTCATACTAAACATGGTTTAAATGAATATAATATATTAAAATATTTTTTAAACAGAACAATTATAACCAATATTTTTTTTATCAATAACTGAAATATTAAAATTATGGTTATCTATTTATTATAAATAAATATAAGAATCATTTAAAAAAATTTTCTCTAAAAAATATATTTTTTATAAAATAAAATTTAGTAATGCTTTACACATTATTTAAAATATATTTTTACCACATTTATAATATTTATTTGATAAAATTAACTTATTTTTAAAATTACCATATAAAAATTATTTAATGGTAATTTTTTTATTTTTTTTAAATGTTTCATGAAAAGATAACTATTGAAAAATCTAATATTTTAATTATAATATGAATTTTACAAAATTATTTATAAAGAAACAGTTATTTTTTTATTGGTTTAATGAATAATTATTTCACTTATATATCTATTAATAAAACTTGTATAATTATCACTTTAATGTTCAATTTGGATAAAAATATTATAAAATATCTAACATTTTCTCTTTGATGTGCTAAATTCTCATCGCATGTATGAGATTAATTTTAAAATAAATTTTTCCACTCATATAAATGCAATTAATATAAATGGATTACATATTTGAATAATGTGAATTTATATTATCTAAAAATTTTATCTTAATTTTCACCATAGTTAATAGTGAAAATAGAATAAAAATATCATAGTTATGGTAAAAATGGATTTATCGGGGGTTAAATAAATTAATAAGGGTTTAAATGACCTAAAAATAGTATATAATATATTTTATATACATATTTATACCATATATTGTATATGTATTATGAATAATCCATTTGGGATCTTTTATCATATCTAATGTGTTGGTAAACGATTTTATTATCAAAAAATACAAGTTTTCCACTCACCGCTCATATAAAAGGCCACCCATATCCTATATTCATCACACATTAAAACCCATTTGTTTAGTCCATGTAATAAAAAAACGTACCAAAATTCATCCTTTCATCATATAATTCATAGTTTTTATATAAATCCATTATAGGAACACATTGTGTATAATCCTAAAGAGGTGGTATGAGAAGAGGTAAAATTCATAAATATGAATTTTTCTTTTATTTCATCATATACCTGATTTTATTATTATTAAACCATGATGATATAATATAATAAGTATCTTCCATATATAAATATTTATTTATTTTTATCTAATTACCTTCAATCATTCCCACATCCATCAAATTGGTTATAAAATCATTAGTTGTTTACATAGGAGACTACCGACTTGCGAACCGATGTGATTTTCTTTCTATTACCACCCCTCAAGACTAGGTATGATACTATATATAATGTTTATATATGATATTTATAACATAATAATACCCATGAATTAATTATATCATATATACCTATTTTACTTTCCATTATATATGAGATATGATAATATCGATCGTGTATATGTTGGACTACTGCCTCACGAAGTGAAGTGATTCATTTTTCATTAACCCTTTACACAGAATGAAATACGGATAATATTAATTAATATATCTGATTTAAATAAAAAAATTATAATATTAATGAAATATTTAGAAATATTTATAGATAATATATCATTTTGTGTTTTACCTTTTCACTCAAATAATGATGATAACATCATTCATGTACATGTGGACTAATGCCATCACAAAGTGATGTGACTCTATTTTAATCCCCAAACCACATAGATGATATATATATAAGTATATATAGAGAAATAATTTCATATTTATGATATTATGATAATTATTTAAAGATAAAATATTACATTTTCTCTTTCCATAATGATCATTGAATAATGGAAATGTTTCCAATGCCTAGGTAAGACCTACCATCTCAAGTATTGTAAAAAATTTAATTGACAAATTTATATTTAATTATTGGTATTAATAGTATACTTTATTTATAAATATTCTAATGAATGCATGATTTTTATTACGTATATTATGTAATAAAATAATTTTTTCAAGAATAAGATCATTCATTAAAAAGAAGAATTTATTAAAAAGGAATTATGAAATGAAGCAATGAAAATATTCTAGGATTATTAATCAATAAGTGATAAAATGTAACAAACGGATCATATGAGGTATTATAAATATTAACACGGTTATTTTATAATTTAATAAAAATTATTAATCAACTAACCATGGGGTTAAATATTGTACAAACAAAAGGAAGAGTGAGGTAATGGACCTTGTCCCATTTTCCCTTCATTGGGGTATATTGTAATGTTATTCAATATATATATTTTATATGGTGTATATGTTGTACCTTTATGGGTTATATCATGATAAATTATAATTTTTTTGGTATTTTTATTTTCCAATTTGAATTATTTTTTCCATGGGGATTTAGTATAAAAGTTAGATAGTGTTAAATGGTTTTCTAAAATCACAATTTCTTTTTTGATTCATAAATTTATATTGAAAAAATCACTTTACTGTTACAATTTTTATTGGAAATTAAATTTATATTAAATATCTATATTTTTATGATAGATATGAATATTTAATAAACTGTATACCATATTCATATATGTTGTTTACATTGAATTTTACGTACTTAACAAGAGAAATATTGATAAATAAGTATCCTTTACTCAATATATATATTATGATAGGGAATATTGATTCCTGAATTAAAATTATTATTTTATATGAGATGAATTATTTGGACATATAATGATGGGTGGGGCCAAAAATTATATATCCCTTCGATATATCTGTAGGTAATATGAGACAAATGGTTTGGGAATATTAAATGGATTTCTACCTATAGTTTTAAACCATCTTGTGAAAGGTCTTTATGGTAGAGATATCATTATTTCTAATATCATGACAGAAAATAATAAATCCTTGCCTTCATTATGATTTTAGTTATTATTATCCGTGATATTTTCTTATTGATATTATCTCTACATGCGTTTCATTCTCCTATTATTGAATAAATTTAATCCATGTTTAGTTACATACATTTCCATGTTTATTATGATTTTTTGATTCATGAATTATTCCATCATACATAACCCTTAGTGAGCATTTTATCTCACTATTATTTTCCCCACTCCCTAATATATAAAGAAAAATTTTTGGAATGAGATTTCAAGGAAGTCGTTCATTTGATTCTATTATATATTATGTTTTCTGTTTTGTATCCCAGTGTAAAATGGGTATCATGAATGTTTTTGGTTATTCAGAACTACTCAAATGATTAGTACTTTTGGATTGGACCCTCATTATTAATGATAATGTAATAAATTAATACATTGGATCTTGTTTACTGGGGTCAGGGACATTACAGTTGGTATCTGTGAGAGGTTTATCAGAAACCAAGGGAACCAGTTTAATGAAAACATGAATTAGGGAACCAAACACTATTATAAAATTTTAGGATTTTTATAGAAGAACATCGAAAACGTTTTTATTGAGTAATTGATTATTTCCTTTTTTCCTACCAATGAAGAATTTTTGGTAGAATACTAGTGGACGTTGTTCTATTCTTGAGGTACATAGGTGTAATAAATCCAATAAGGGATCATTAGGCTTGACCCGGTCATCATGGGTTGCATGAAAAGAGGTTATACTATCCACTTAGTTTGATACACCTAGGGTATGTTCATAAGAAAATTAAAATTTTCTTTACAATAAATAATTAAGGATTTGAAAATAAATATATCCCTAAGGAAACAAATTATTTGACTATATGATTAATAATTCACAATTTTAATGTATGTTAACTGTAACACCCTATTTTGAATTATAAATTATGATTTAAAATTATCTATTTTATAAGATAATAAAATATAAAAAATTTGTATAAATAAAACCTCAATGGAATAATGGTATCAATACTCAAATCCAATTTAGGTATTCCTTGAGTAAGAAATCCAAAATAGCTAGTATTGAAACTATGCAAAATTGTGGCTATAACATGGTAGCATAATTTGTTAAGGAAAAATAACCTTTCCTGGATAAAGAAACATATTTGATAATGAGATTATCATATGTTGGGGTTATTTATGCCACAAAACCCCATCATTGGGTGTGAATATTACATTAATGTGATCTTAGCAATAGATTTTTAATCAAGAGATCACATTTATAGAATTGGGATGTAGTGAAAATAAAATGTTACCATTGCATCATATTGTCCAAATGATGATTATAATAAATGGTTGAAATTGATCCAAAATACTAAGTCGGAAGTGGAAAAAAAACTCTTGAAATAGAAATATCTTAAAGATACATTCTTTGATAAATATTTCCTTCAATATAAATAAACAATAATGAATAAATAGTTACATATATTTAATAATGTAATAATAAAGTGTCTCAATGTGTAAAAATACCTCTATAAGGCTACTGAGGTATGCGATGATTTATATACAAAACAAGGATTGAAATATTGACCATTTAATTGACGGTATTATGCTATGTCTAAGAATGGAGATAGTCACTAAAACATGTTCTTCCTATGATGAAATAGATTTATAAAACATCAAAATAGAGAAGTAATTCTCTAGATCATACATATTAATGGGAAATAAAAAGGAGAAGAGGTTATCCATAAACCAAGATAAATTTAATGCATCAAATAAGAATAAGATTATGGATAATCTCCCACCCTATTCAAATTTTAGATATAAAAATTATTTGAAGTTTTTGATGTCTAAAGGAGTTTGATAGAGGTATGGTGATATTGGGAATATTTCTCATGAATGAAAGGGGAAAAATAAAATAAATCATTTAATTTTTTTTATAATGAAATGGGAAATTATTCACAAAAATATCACAATCTTGAAGTTAATCCACCACTTAAGATAATAATGGGAGAATTTTATGATTATGTGATCCCTAACGCTAATGTGGAAGTATCCAATGTTGTGCTACAATATTCCTTAATAATATCATCAAATTTATTTACTACTTTATTTTATTCTATATCCTATCAATACTTTATTTCTTCCCATTTTTCCACAAAAAATAAAAATTTCCATTATAATTTAATAAGGGAGTTTCCAGTCAAAACTCCTTGGGGAATTATAACTATAATAATGATGTTATATGCATTCCTCATTATGATAAATAAATTCCATTATTTATAAAACTTATTATCATACCTATTTTTGACTTCGATATAATTTTTGTCATAGACTCGATTTCAAAATATGAAGAAATAATTTAATACAATAAGATAGAAATTATGATTTATGTGAAATATGTAAAAAAGGTTATCATTATAGAATAAATATAATATTTTGAGACATTTCTATATCCACACCTAATAGATAAACTAAATTTGATTCTTGGGAATGTAAAGAGATGAATTATGATAATGACAAAGTAATTTTCAAATTGAGGACGTACCTATTTTATGAGAATACATTGATGTATTTCTTGAGAAATTTCCTAAAAATACCCCATTCATGAAGATTAGTATTCAATTAATTTAACCCCTTATATATGACCAATAACAAAGACACCTAATAGAATGGAAGCTATTGAATTAATAGATTTAAATAATGAATTAGAGGTTTTATGTGATAAATGATTTATTCTGCATAGTTTGTCACTATGGTGAGCTCATGTTCACTTCATTAAGATGAATAATAGATCCTTATGGTTGTGAAATTATTATTGGGAAATCAACATTATTATGAAAAATATTATGTAATTACTACCTCACATTGATGACTTATTCGATCAACATCATGGGGCCCAAATTTTATCAATGAATTCCTTCATTATGTGTATAAATAATAGTATGTATAGAAAGAAGAAATTATGCGGATATATTTTTTAATTAGGTATAGGAATTATGAGTATATAGTAATTCATATTTTATTGACTAATTCACCATAGGTTGTTTTGGATCTAATGAATTGAGTATTTTAGGAATATCTCAATGATTATTTATGGTATTAAATGATGATATCTAGAAGAATTATAAAATCTATAAGGACCACGAGAATCCGTTTTTAATAATTCTTATGACCCTTATAAATAAATAGTTATTAAAGAAATTTAGAAATAGTGTTTTTTGGATTCAAGAAGACTATTTTCTAAATAATATTATCTCAAATGATAGAATCTCAGTTGATAATGTATAGAAAAATGCATTTGTAGAATGGAACAAACTAGTGAAAAAAATAAAGGTGTGTAATTTCATTAGTTTGATAATGTAGTATTAGTCATTCATTCACAATATAACCCAATTGTATAAAATTTTAACAAATAATACACATAAATGGGTTAATTTTTACGAGATAAAGGAATTCAAATAATGTATTGATGAACTAAATAGAATATTGTTCAATGATATGATTTTGACTTTACCATATGTAAATGAGGCGATTTTTTAAATACTCATGCATTAAAAATGGGTTTGTTTGTGTATTAATTTAAGCTGATAAAGTTATTTCATATGCATAATAGAAAATAAATACTCTCAAACAAAACTATCAAAAACAAGATCTTCAGTTGGGTGGTGTAATCAATGCTTTCAAGAGATGAATACAATATCTCTACCGATAAATATATGAGTTATACATAGATCATAAAATTATAAAATAGATATTTTTATAAAAATATCTCAACATGAGGAAAAGGAAATTTATTGAGACACTAGAAGATTTAAATTTATTAATAAACTACCAAGTAGGGAAATAATATAAGGTAAAAAATGAATTGAGTTAGAAAGATCATGGAATTATTACCCAAATGAGGATTAAGATAGATCATATGTTCATGGATGTGGTTAATATGGTCAAGGTAATTATTAAAGAAGAAGATACATCACAATGTTTTCTAATGATTGTGAACCAGTATTTATTAGAAAAGATAGGAACCTCTTAATTTCCTTAAGATAAAATTTAGAAGAAAATTAAAGTTGTCAATGATGGGAATGTAACAAACATCATTTGTGAAGATGGTGATTCAGAATTTGGATGGAGATAATGTTTTTCATCTATACCATATCTAAAAATGTAATTATTTGATTACACTCATTGCCCAAATGTTTCTATACACCCTAGTAGAACAGAGTTGATCGAGAGTTTAAGGAAAATTTTCAATGGGATAACATAAAGTGGGAAATTTATGATTATAAGTCTATATGTTTTGATTTCCAATAATTGGAATATATGAGAGAACATCATAGAGGATTCATGATCTCTTTTCCTATTACACTGTTGATATGGGATTACATTACAATATACATTGTTACATAACTACCAAATACCACTACAAAAATGATGTAATATTTGTTATGGTTTATTCCCAAACCAAATCTATACATTTATTTTCAATAAGATATGGTTTAACTCTTCAGATTTTGACATTGTTCTATATGAATAATGTTTTAGGACTTCCTGGTGCACTACATTCAATTGTGTCAGATATACATCCTTATTTTACATAAAAAAATATTTAATAGTCTTCAAAAGGATCTTGATACTGTGTTTCATTTCACCACCACCTACTATCATCAAATTAGTAGAAAGTGCCAAAAAGACTATTCAAGAAATGTAATAATTGTTGAGGTCATGATCACTTGACATTCATGAATTGTGGGATTATTACTTATATTTGGTAGATTATTAATACAATATTACTTTAAATTTAAGTATTAAAATAGAACTGTATGAATCAATATATGGAAATAGATTTCACACGTAATCTTATTTGGATGAATTTGGTGAAATGAAGCCGATGGGCCTAGGACTTATTGAATATAAAATAACAAAGGTAAATGTTATTCATGATCACATTAATGAAGATCAATGTAGGAAAAAGTGTCAAGTTAATATTAGATTATGGATTTAGAATACAAATTGGGAGATAAACATTTCAAAAAATTATCTACCTAGAAGGGTGTTATATGGTTTGATAATATAGTTAAACTAATACCCATGTACATTGGACCTTATCTAATTCTTGAATGAATTGGAGTTATTTCATATCATTTTGAAATACCACCAAATCTCTCAAAATTACCTGATGTGTTCCATATATAATTGTTATGGAAGTACATTATGGTCACAATGCATACGATCACCTATGTTTAATTAGAACATGAACATGTTTTATATTACAATGAATCGATCTAGATTCATGATACTAGATAGAATGTATTAAGGAATCAGATGACTCATCTATTAAAGGCCATTTAGAGAATTCATAAAATAGAGGAAGCAGCATGGGAACCCAAGGATGTTATGAAGAAAAAATCACTTATCTGTTTAGAAGGTAATATCCATAAAATTTAGGGGATGAAATTTTTGTAGGATGGTATAATGTAACACCTCAAGGCATTACGAGTTATTTCCATTTTAATAAAACTTTTTGTTATCTTGTGATGCAGGTAACATTGTGATTAAAAAAATAAACTATTAAAATATTATTTAAACATGACGAATGTAACCTTGAAATTAGGTTGATAGGAATTAATAACACAAAATAAATTATGAAAATTACTGTTATCTATTACATAGAAATAAAATAAAAATAATTTAAAAAAATAAATGTTTTCTAGAAATAATACTTATCTAATATGTTGTTTAGTATCAATTCACACACATAATTTAAAATTTATTTGTAATTTATTTTTGCAAATTTATTGTATAATATGAAATTTATTTTTAAATAATAAAATTAAAACTATCATATGTTGATTTTTTGAGATTTTTTAAAATGTGTTATTTTTAGATGAATTGAAAAAATACTGAAACTAAATTGATAATTACAGTTCTATTTAAATTATTAATAATGTTTAATTATATCTATTATTTTTTTGAAAGTAAAAATATTTAAATTATACATCTATTAATCCAATTGAGGTTATTGGAATCATTTTTATTTTAAAACATTGTTTCTTTTTGATCATTTTCAATTTTTATACCCACATTCTCAATGTGTCTACGTGATTTATTTTTAACAATATTTTTCCACTTATGTGAATTAAATTTATTAAAATGTATTATTTATTTTGATGTATAATAATTTATGTTATATAATAACGTCAAATTAAATTTTTACTAAAAATAATAGTAAAAACTGTAAAAATTAGTTATCGTGGTTATGATAAAATTTGGATTAATGGCGGTTAAACTAAACAAGATGAGGTTTAAAATGGCCTAAAACATATGTTAAATCTATTTTTTGACATATTATAACCCTATCGCGTATAATTATGGATTATAATCCATTAAGACGCATTTTGAATTTCAAAAATGAGGGAACACCAATTTATTCTTAAAAATTACCAGTTTGAAACTCTCCTCATTTATAAATGGCTACCCATAACCTCTCCCCATCACACAGCAAAACACTTTTTGTTTAGAAAATTTCTAAAAAAATCACTTTTCATCATCTATAAATCGATTATATAATCCTTTTTTGGGGGCCATAAATCCATTTTAGGAACACAATAGGTATAATTCTATAGATTTGGTTCAAGAAGAGGCAAAATTCATTAAAATGTAGTTTTATTTTATTTCTTTCAGAAACTAATTAAATTAATATTAAAACATTATTATATAATAAGATTTTTATATTAAATATAATTATATTTTTTTAGTAACTGTATGTATCTAAAAAAATGAACACTTCAATTAAATGGGTTATGAAATTATCATTCGTGTGTTTGACGGACTACCACCTCGTGAACTGATGCCATTAGGTTTTCTATTATAACCTCTCACTATTGTGTTTGAGGCTGGGTATAAAGTATATATATTATATTTGTAACATTATTTTACCTATAGTGTTATTATATCATATATACCATATTTATTTCCATTATATAGGTGATAGGATAACATCCCTCATGTGTACGACGGACTACCGCCTCAAAATGTAATGTAATTGTTTCTAATAATCCTCTACATAGAAGATAATATGGATAGATTTAATGAATATATGAAATATAAATGAAATAATTATGATACTAATATCCAATTTATCATTAGTAAAGGGTAATATGTTATATTTATTTATTACCTTCTCACTCACTACAATATGATAACATTGTTTATTTACGTGTGGACTACAAGCTTCACAGAGCTATGTAACCCTCCATTCATCATAATCCCATGAAAATGATATATATAAGTATATTAAAAGATATAATATGGTATTTATGATATTATAATAATTTTATGATGATAATATATTACTAATCTATTATATATAATGATCGTTGAAAAATATAAATGATACACTTTTGTACATACGACCTACCATCTCCATGATTGTAACATACTTAATTTTTGAAAAATATATTTCATTATTGATATTAAATGTATAATTTTTTTGAATAAATATGATAAATATGTCATGATTTTCATTATTGAGATGATTTAACTATATAATATTCACAAAATTAAGAACATTACTGATAAAAAATTCATTAATAAATAATGAAATTAATGCCCAAAATGGGGGTTCATACTTGAAAATTTCCAATTATTAAAAGTTATTATACACTATCAATTTATTTTTTAATTTTTTACTTTATATTAAAATATTCACATTCATGTGATTATTTTTAATTATAAATTTAATTTCTATTAAATATCCATATTTTTGTTAGATAGATATGATTATTACATAAAAGTTATGCAATATTTTCATATGGTGTTCAATTTAAAAGATATTCGATTAGTTGTGGAAATTGGTATTAAGGTATATCCTTTACTCAATATATATATTATGATATGGAATATTGATTCATGAATTAAATTTATCCTTTAATATGTATGTAATTCTTTAGACCTACAGTGTTGGGTGGGCTCGAAATTGTACAGCCTCCTAACGCATCAATTGGTCTCATGAGACAAATTAGTTAGCCAAATTAAACAGGTGTGTACCTATAGTTTTAAACATTATTTTGAAAGTTATTTAAGTTGTAGGTATCATGATTTATGAGATCATTACACTTAATAATGAATAATTTTATTCATTGCAAATTAAATTATTATTATCCATTATATTATCATAATGATATAATATCTAGATGAATTTTATTCTTATATTATTTATTAAATAGAATTTTATTTAGTTATTTATTGTACCATGTGGATTCTTCTTATTGATTCATGATAAATTCCACTATACATAAACCTTACTGAGCATTTTAGATCACCCTTATTTTGTTTTCCTTTCCCATTATAAAATTAAGAATTCATGGAATGATTTTTCAATGATATAACCCATTTGAGTTTTTTTTGAATTATGTTTTATTTTAAATTCCAAATGTAAATTGGGTATCATGTAGGTATCTAGTTATCCGAAACTAATAAATAGAATAGTACATCTGTATTTTAACCTTTATATATCTTCTAATGTAATAATTTAAAACATTGGCTCCAGGTTACTATGGTTGAGGTCATTACTGGTATCCCCTCAATGTATCTATAAGTCATACGAGACAAACTATAATGGGTATTTTAGTTTATTCCTTCTATAAAAAATATTCCATTAGAACATGACCTTAGTGGTAATTTTTTTTTCTAATATCCTGATGACTTGGCTTAGGGAATGGATTTATTAATCTAAAATTATGCTTTTCATCACTAAGGAAATTATTATTGTCATCCATATGATTATTTAATTTCCATTTTTATCCATTGATATATTATGGTTTCACATTCATTATATTCATAAATTATTTTAGGTTATCTATTCATAACTTATTATTTATTATTATATTGTACTCACATATGTTCTATGATTATTATTGAATATATTTACCCTTATTGGGCATTCGAGCTCATGATTTCTTATGTTTCCATTTCACCATGGAATAATGAAATTTATTACTCTAGACATCTGTAACAGAATAAATTATGTATAGAATTTTTAATAGATATTTAATAACTAATATCAATTTAGTTTTTTCATATATAGGGATATAATTCTCCTTTATAAGAGAATAAAAAATTCTTTATTAGTAAATATTTTCACATAATTTTATAAATTTATGCACCTAAAAGCTTTTGGGAATTCATAATTGAAATATTTTTATTTACTAAATATAATTTTAGGATAGTTGTCCCTATGATATTATAGTTTATCAAAGTAGGTATGTAATGTATATGTTATTTACCTAGGGTTGAGTAGTGTTGGTGTTGGTAGAAATATTAAAAAATGACATGAAAAACAAATATAAATCCACAAGTAAGATTTATATAAAATTCAAGGAATATTCACTCCATCCTTTCACATCTCTATGTACCTGTCTAGTTCTAGAACATCACCTTCTTGAACATCCTATCCCAATTATAATTTAAACTACACAAGCCTCCCTTGAACCTCAGAACCACTATCTACACATTCTCTTTAGGATATATAAGATCTTGAACATGAACTGAGTCTTTAAATTTCATATTAATATCCCACATAAATACTAATTTTTATTATTCTATGAAACCATAAAAACATTGATAAAAATTGACCTCAACAATTTTTCAGAAAATGTCAGTTTCATCGCCCCTCATTCTAGTACCTCAATCCCTTTTTATAAGTGTGTTTTATTATATATTTAATGATTAAGGCTTTAGTTTACATTTCATAAAAAAATTACTATCCATAATCTATCATTTCTCATTAACCCCATCCATTAGTGTCTTCACGATGAAATAATAATTTTCATTTGATGTTCTTCATCCATGATTGTAACCAAAGTCTTTTTACAAGATGAATTTTTTAGTTCATCATAAATTAATTACATACAATCTTGAAACCATTCGTTTTTCTCAAAAAACATCATATATATCATTTACATCCTTTTGTGATAATAACATACTCTTCTCCTTTTATGGACTATGAAACTACAGTTATAGCCTCAACATCCAACTTCCATTTATCCCTCAAAACACAGTCCTAAATCTTTTGATACTCTTCCATGCATATATATGTCCTATAAGGACTTCCTCAACATATACCTTCACCATATAAAACATTATTTAACAAAACGATGTATCATATAATCATTTGACATAACAGAGAAGAAATTTCATAGAATCTTAATACTATTTTCAAAGATTCCCTATTAACTAGCTAACAACATCAAATAAATGTGAACTATCTATCCATGTACAAACTATGAAATACATCAAGATTATATCAATTTATGTATATATAACTTTCACCAGGTATATAGCCTCATCATCTATTTCTATTACTTTCTATTGGGATAAATTGATGTTTCCATCCAATGGTGTAGACAATGGACTATATCGTCTCAATCTGAGCCTCTTTTGGGTCATTTTGGATATACTCCATTTAAGATAGAACCATGGGTATGGATTCATATCTTCATCAGACATCATCAGAAAACATTTTTTGGTTTCCATGATCCCCTTCATCTCATACCATCATATAAATCAACATTCACCTCTGAAATCCACATCATATAAAGTAACATTTTGAGCATATCCATAACAAAAAAGATATGGATAAGTAACGCCCATAATTGAATGACTTCAAATGGTATAGATTGTCTGATTTTCTCATGATACAATCCTTCTCATAAATAAATTCATCCAACATTGGGATTCATTTCCATAGTGTTTGGGTCAAACAAAAATAAATCTCCAATTCTAGTTACACAAATAGCTATTAGCCTGTTTTCCTCAAAACTATTAGAATGCTTCAAAAATATTTATTTCTCTATGTCAGTATATTAATATTCCATTTTTTCATATATATATTCTAGATGAAGACATTTGTATCAAACCTAAATGGTCTGATGTTTAACAATAATTGAAACTATTCAATTTAATTCTGACCATTTTTTCTGCTGAAACACTTTCATAACATAAAATTTCTAGTAGAATATCTAACTATATTAATCCTATTTTAATTATAAATATCAATTGTTATATATTTATTTGTTCCCTTTCATAAGTTTAATTAACTCTAATGTTATTCTTTCAAGAAAAAATAAATTTATTCTTTTATATCTAACTCCTACTTTAACAAATTTTTTACATTTCCCAATTTTTCAAGGGTCATCGGATCCCCTCTAGCTCTAATTATTGTTATTGAAGGTCATTTATGATCCATTTAAATGGTCTCCTGGTCTTCATAGAACTCTATTACTCGTATAATGGTTATATCCATTTTCAATTATATAAATTTATAAAATTCAAATATATTAACTCTTCCCCATACTTTTATAGTTCCTAATAATTTTGGTTCTTTATCCAACCTTATTGGATATTTCATAAATTCCATGCTTCCTAAAAATTATAAAAATTTATAATATACATAATATCTATTCATATTGATATGGATATGGTAACTTGATTCTTTTATCTCAATTCAATATTACAAAAAGTATTTGTATTTTAATAAGAACTTCAATTTGAAGTGAAAATTATGTCTTCTAATGAAATTTATTATTATTATTATTCCAAATCCAAAACATCATGTCTTAGTTAACATGACGAACAAATAAATATTCGTAGGACTATTCTTATATTCATAATATAATTAGATCTATATGTGAGATTTATAAAAAAATCGATTTAGAATGTTAGATTATTTTTCTATACCAAACCTATTGTCTAAATATTATTTTGAAGAAAGATGTGTTTCAATAGATAAGAGACAAAGATAAAATATTCCATCCCAAAAACCGTTATGAATCCTATATGCGATATATTTCATTAAGCCATATTAGTAATTATCTAATGGATATGCCTCACTAAAATGGTGAACATGTTCATCACTAAATAATGATCCAAAATTAAGGTACAACTCATATTTTTGTTTTTCATGCCTTTGATTATTTTTTTATTATATTGATAGTTTTTGTTTGATATTCAGCCCCACTATAACTTCTTCCTATTCTAGCGTTTTGAATGGTAATTTTTTATCAGTTGTTTTTTAACCCAATAAGCCTATTCTGCATTGTTATACAAGATTGCTTGGAAAAAGAAAATTTAAATTTGTTTTATGATGAATTTAACACTCACATCATCACATTTTTTCACTCGTGGAATATACATGATTCCCAATTCGATGGTTGTTGAGTGGACCTGAGCCCGTTCAATCCCTCAGATCCATGATGGATCTATGAAACATGACTAGTCTATTGGAAGGAGTGAATATATGAGATCATAGCATGATGATCATGATTGGTTTGTTGTTTAAACACAATGATCAGGATGTGGGATGACACAATGTCTTACAGATGAAACAATAGTACGTTGAATCATTATCGAACTCATTTTTTGGTGAATGATGGATGGAAATCACAATCTAAATCCAAGTTTGGAGATTTCTAGCTGATTTTGGGTGAAATCTGTGGAATATTGAACTAATTCAAGGATCAGGGTCCATATTTAGACATATTTGAAAATCCCAACTACACACCATGTTCAATGAAGAACCCACAACATGTATCCCTTTCAAGTAGTGGTGCTACGGTTTTGGAAACCTATAATGATGGAACGATATGTACTTATCTCGACATACAATGTATTTAATTTTCTATGTGATTTATATGTTTGATGCATCACAAATCTAGACACATGACATGATCTAAGTTCATAGACATCATCAGCAACACATATCCCAATACCCTAATAGGTTTCACACACTTTGTAGTCCACCAACACAGTATGTACCGCTACCAGAATGGGTGTTATTTGTCTTCTAAGGACAGAAAGAGGTTGTATAGAGGGGTAAAATTCCATGTTGGAACCCTCACATATTGTTTACCCCTTAACCTTCTTTCAGTAGATTTTAAATGATGCATCTCAATATATGGACTTATATTTTTTTCCATGGGTTTCCTATCCTATGTTTTTTCATCATTGAATGTGATGGTTCCCTCAATTTTGAATTTTGAGATACAATGAAAACTTTTCTGGTCATGGAATGAATTGATATGACACCAGATGATGAACGCAATAGTGTATGATAACCAAGGATTTATAGGCGTGACCCTCCAGTAGGGATGGGAAGTGGAGTTCACAAATAACTTCTTCCAAGAATTACCCTTGATTAGGGTTAGGAAATATAGTTACCTGATGAATTCTTAAGGGAGTGATCCTTTAGCAAAGGTGGATAGTTTAATTCACAAACAACTTCTTCTAGACGTCACCCTCTATAAGGACAGTGATGTGGAGTTCCCTGATGGAATTCATGAGTGTTACCCTCCACCGGGATTGGTTAATGGAGTTCCTTGGTGACTACCGGAGTTGAACCTTCCAATTGTACCAAGGCATGGGTCTTATATCTATAAATTGTGTCCCCTCAACCATGTGGAATAGTAAAAATATGATTTCTAATGTAGCTTTTGACCCATGAGTAAGAGGGATTCATTCCCCCCCAAGATACATTTTATGTGATCCAACCTAAACCCTTATAGGTGAGTTAGTGCTTCCAAAAGTAGATAATATCTTGTTGAAGTGCTTTAGTTTATATACTTGTATTTTCAGGGAAGATGTGTGAGATGTTGAGCATTATTGGTTTACATTGGTCACATTATCCTACTCTTCTTCTTAGGCTGAGCTGTTAGTTGGATATCTACTACTCTCTTATTTTTTTTCTTTGATTGAGTGAATATATATATATATATATATATTTCCTCGTTCTACATAATGATATTAGATTTGGTTACTCTTTTTCTATGAGAAGTGATGATGCACGGGGCATACCATGTGCTCTTTCTTTCTATCTTCTCATAGTTTGATGTGTATACTTTCCTACTATATGTAGCGAAGGCTATATTGGTAGTTCATCTACCAACTATGTTTATCCCCTTGAGTTTGGATCATATTACATTCACTCTTTTTAGGTTGAACTATACTCATTTTTTGTACCTTCTGAATTTGTTATCTTTATCTTATATTTAATATATTAATACCCCCTAGATTTTGGGGAATTATATATTGTATGTATACACTCGTCCCTCTGTGGGATTTTCTATCATGTAAAGTGTCTTTTTCAGATGATGGAAAAACAAATTTTGACTTCAGGCGAGCTTAGGGATACTAGGTTCTTAGACTGTGTATGGTGGTCTTTGATTGGTATCCATGAGTTGGGAACTCATAGATATTTTAATTTTCTACTTTTCTACTATGTTGGGAAACATTTGTGGATGGGAATTTAATATTTTTCATTCTTTTTCAGTTTACACTATAATTATATTATACTAGTTAGAGGTGTATGAATTTTTTTTATTTATAATAGTGTTTAATCTTCTATTTATTTCTCTCTTCACTTTTTCATTGAGTTGGATATGTGTGTGTACATGTATTTTGTAAAAGGCCTCCCCAATTTTGTTTTGAATTGGATTCTTCCCCCTTCCTTACGGAGGTGGTCTTGGGGTAGTTATGGCTTGGTCCCCAACATGGGTTGGGTCATCGAAGATTTGTATCAGACAATGTTCATTACATTGAAATTTTTTTGTACATATCCCCTTAAGAGGATTGAGTTGGGTTTAGGAAAATACTATCGAGGTGTCTCGAGTGTGGATCTCAGACTTGGGAAGTCCCGTGAAGGTGTGACACTCGACGTATCCATTCACTAGGGCCTCTAACTGTCCGATTTCTAAATATTTATGTTGAGATATTATTTATATTGATTAATGATATATGAATCTTATAGGATTGAGTATTTGACTATCCTTCTTGAGTCAACTTTTAATTTGGATATATATATATATATATATTATCATCTGATCAAGGTACTCCTTGATAAAATTTAAGATGCCTCCACGATGATAGTAAACCAGGATACCATCTATGGTTCATGACGATGACCCTGTAAGGAATGATGAATCAGCTCAGGGATCATCCTATGAAAACATTCCTCTAGGAGGAAGCGTAGTATCACCTCCTCCTATCGAGCATAAGATCATTCCAGTATCAAATCTCAGGACGTTCATAGGGTTAACACACTATTAAAGATCTAGCATCAGAGACCACTGAGGTTCCATGATGAGATAGATCCCCAAGAAGCATAGGATTGGCTAGAGTTGATGGAAAATTTATTCATAATTATTTTAACACTGATAGATTATGTGGTGTCACTAGCTTTTGAACTTTTCCATTGATCAGTTCGGTATTTGGGGAGGCTCATTATGTAGGTGCAGGATGAGTCCACACTCTTGTCGGATGACTTTTAGTCAAGAGTGTATGAGGGGTACTACCAATCCTTCTTATATTTAGTCTGAATATAGATGATTTTGGAGATTCAACAAGGAGTAATGATGAAGGCTAAGTACATGATGAGGTTACATACCTTACATGCTACTACCATTACATGATCTGGGATGGCTACTTCCATGAATAGAAGTTTGATCAGGGAATCCATATAGAGATTTTTTCGTACATTTTTCACATGTGCATCTCCACTTATGATGGAGTGTAGGATTGGGATGTTGTGATAGAAGTATTTATTCAATTCGAATTCCATGTAGCAGTATCTAGTAGTGTGCTTCCAAAATATGAGTCATTTACAGTAGTTAGTAGGCACCCGTCAATAGGAAGTCAAAGTTGGGGACCCTATCGCAAATAGGCTTATGGAAGTAGTCATATGGAGTAGATGTATTTCCAAGCGTCTCAGTACCCTATGGAGGGTTTTGATGTACATGTGAGGGGAAAGGTAACATAGAACATGATATCTTGGCTAGACATGCTGATTATCTCAAGATGATAGCTGATTAACCATTGCGACCGAGGCATTGCTGTGACTAGGGATCTCCCAGGAGAGGATAGAGTGATCCCCATAGAGGCAGAGCTGGAAGAGTAGTAAGAGGAGATGTTGGTGGATGATGATGCTTTGAGATCCTTCCACCACCACCACCCATCATCCCACAACAGGCTTTGGGAGCCATCAGTGGGGGCTGTAGACAACTGCCAGATTTGGATATCCATGACCCCGCATCACACGAGAAGATTTGTGGTTTTATATGTGATAAATATACTCATTCCTTGATATTATTAGACACATTTTCCATTCATTCGATTATATCTCAACCCCTAGTGTGAAAGCTAGAACACCCAGTTGAGACACCAGCATAGAAGATTTGACTTGAGGTTCCTATATGGAATTATACTTCTATATCTTTAACTATCTAAAAATGAAATCTATATTGTAGAGGATAGAGATTAATGTGGAACATTTTTTAATCATGATGGAACCCTATAATTTCCTTATGGATATCAATTTCCTTTCTATAGTCTGAGTCCAGATATATTATCACTATCGACAATTTAGATTCCCACACCCTGATGGGATAAGATTCTCTTTTCTAAGTACATGAGATATCATGAAATGGTAGGTGGATGTTGTGAGTAGAAGGTTGCAACTAATCACCCATCAATAGATGAGTGTATACATTGTGAAAATTGAAATTGATGTATAATTTTTCCTTCATTTGTAGAGGATTTTTGTAGATTTATTACCCAAAGACGTTCTTGGAATACCTTTGAGGCGTGAGATAGATTTTTTTCATTAACATGTAATCAATGAATGACCCAAAATATTTTGACACATATCGTACTCAACCTACCAAGATCTTGGATCTATAGTTGTATATAGAGGACCTTCATGAGAAAGGTGTTAATAAACCTAGTGTTCCCCCATGGGAAGCTCCAATCCTATTCATGAAAGTTTCATATGGGATGATATGACTTTGTATGGATTATCATCACCTGGAACATTCCATGAGAATAAATAATTTTCACTTTCCATGGATTGAAAATGTCTATGAAAATATTTAAGGTTTTAGATGATTCTTAAAGAACAATCGTAGGATATGCTACCACTGGTTGGGGGTTCTCAAGGTTCATATTCCAATGTTTTCATTCTATTAACTATTTTGAACCTATGAGTTCATAGTGATTCCCTTTGGTGCGATGAATTATCACTCTGTGTTTATAGCATCGATGAACTAGGTATTGAAGCCATACATGGAGACGTTTATTATTATATTCATCAATGAAATACATATCTACACAGTATCATAGGAGTTTCATAAAGAGAACTTGAGGATGGATCTTTCATTTCATCATGAGAACAATTATTACAAAAATCTCTCAAAGTGTGTGTTCTAGATTCATAAGGTTCACATTAATTGAAATTTCATTTTTAAAAAGGTTTATCCATGGATCCCGTAATGATCTAGGTAGTTATTTCTTGATATCCACCCAATAACATGTTAGAGGTGAAAATATTTATTGGCCTAATGGGGTACTACATAGGGATTTTGGTATAATTATCTAGAATCACATCCCCTATGACTGCATTGATATATAAGAAGAAACATTTTACCTGGTATGGGAAGTGTTATAGGGCCTTTGAAGTGTTTATGTAGAGGTTGATGAGTGATACAGTGTTGGGACTGCTAGATGAATGTGTTGTGTTTTGAAGTGTATTGTGATGCCTCAAGAGTGGGACTTGGTTGTGTGTTGATGTAACAGTAAATAGTTAAAATATAAAGGTAGAGGGATTTGATACCCCCTAAGAAATACTCCAACTGATGACAGATTATTATAATCGAAAGTATTTTCCCTAATGAGTTTGAAACACGAACTTCTGGGTGAGTGGTTTGTGGTTCACTCAGACCACCAGAGTCTCATGTATGTCTTCACTGAAAGTTACCTTATCCTGAGAAAGGGGATCTAGTTGGAATTACCATAAGACGATAAATTTGAGATATTATACACTATAAAAAATGAAAACGTTGTGTAATATGACCATAGAAGTAAGTCTGAGGCACAATTAGTGAAGGTATATTTGGAGTAGTTAGCTTCCCTATATGTGACCATGCTGGAGCAGGAGGGTATAATATTAATTATGATGAATGGGTTGACTCGTTCTCATCATGATCATGTGAAAGTATCCCATTTTGGATAAATCAACAATGAGGAATTTCATGATCATATATTTATAGGTGAATCACTATACATATATTCTTAAGTAGGAAATCGCATAATCTTTCTATAAGGATTTATAGTGCTTCCAATCAATTTTCTGGAAGACGTAATGTGGGATTTCAATAATTCCCTCCTAGCTATACATCCTAATGTGGAGAATATGTGAAAACACCTTCAGTGGTAGTTTTTCGTGGTCTATCATGGGATGAAAATATATTAGTTCATCTCTTGGTTCTATTCATGTTAGTTTGTAAAGGATAATAACCACATTCTTGAAGGTTTGTTGCGACATCATGAGATCCCATAGTGGGATGGAATATCCATGGACTTTGTAACAGGTGTACCATAATAAGAGAAGGGACATGACTCTATCGAGGTGATAGTTTACTAACTCTTTAAGTTAGCACATGTCCTTGTATTATGGGAATATAGTACTATGGAGTGTCTAAGGAAGTCTTACATACAGGAGATCATTTGGCTTCATGGGGTTCCCACAACGATTTTCTCTGATCGTGCCAGGTGGATTACGTCATGATTGTGGAGACACATACAAGAGTAATTTGTGATCCAATAATAGATGAGTACATTATTGCAACCCTGGACCAATGGTATGAATGAGCACACCATCCATGGAGTAGGGGATATGCTGAGGTATTGCGTGTTAGACTTTAGCTGGAGCTGGGTAGACAACCTTACCTTGCTATATATTGCAAAAAATAATCTACCACTCTACCATTAGCATGGAATCTAATGGGACACTGTAGAATAGACCCTAAAGGTAACCCTTATGCTTGAAAGAGATTTTAAAGTCGTCTATCTTGGACCCTGAGATGGTGTAGGTGGCGATGGCCAAATTGCTGGTTTTCTATGAGTAGATGAGGATGGCCATGTATAGAAAAATAATTTCTTCAAATCCCTATCATAGGTACCTGTATCTCATGTAGGGATACCATGTTTTTGTAATAGTATCTCCATGATGTAGATTTCATAGGGTTAGCTGGGGAGGAATGATATACCTGAGGTTCATTGGGCTATTCGAGATCGCGTAGAGGGTTGTCAATGTTTCCTACCTCATGTCCCTACCCCTAAATCTAGAGTGAGTTCACATTTTTTTACATCTATTGCAACTGATGAGAAATATAAATGAACCCATGAATGAAATCACCTATGGTTTGATGGACATTGAGGATATATGAAACTTTGTGGAGCATATGGTTGCGATCGAGGACTGCATTGAGCTGAACTTTCATTGACCAACCATCCCTTTGGATAACATTTTGTGACAGTATGAGAACATTTAGGTTAGTTCCTAGCAATTGGAGATTCATGTACAATCTCAATATATCATGTTTTGTTTACTTTTTTCATTTATGGGATGAAAATTTTAATGGAGGGAATGAAGTAGAGACCTAATTTTTTATCATTGAAAGACATTGAAAATTTTATATATATATTTCCAGAGCTATGAGCTGAGATTATGTATGATTTTGAGGCCCAATGTTACTAATAATAATTTAATAAAAATATTAAATATATTTTATATTTTGTTAATGATGATTCTAAAACAAAATGGGATAAATATTAAATTTTTGAATGGATTATAAATCCAAGAATATTATTGAGTCTGTAATGTGTGTTTTACCCAAGGCATGACATAATGTGAGTAAGTGTGGGATGTTCAGTGCCCTTTCCCATAAATTTTACGTTAAGTGAACTTAATTAATTAATTCCTTTAACCTAAAATGTAATTTATTAAATCTATATAATTATGGAATGATATTCAAGGGTTGCCTCACAATTTTGACATCGTTAGAAAAGATCTATCCCTCCACTGTTGACAAACTCCTAGAAAAACAATGAGGAAAGATTGGATCATATCTTATTAGTATGTATTGAATGAAAAAATTTCTCAAGTTCATTGGTGAATGAGTTCTTCAGTAATGAATTTTCAAAAAACAAGGTCGGACTTTCTTTTTTGTGTTTTTACTCATGTAATTTAAATGTTTTAGGTAATTTATATACTTTCATTGATATGCTCCCCCACTGTATCCTCAACTTGTTACAACATATTGAAATTTAGTTTGTTATTAGTTCTTTTCTAACCTAAAAATCAATGTTCTTGGTCATTGGTCAAGATTTATAAGACAAAAAATTTAAATTTTGTTTTATGATTCATTTCTCCCTCCCGGATTCACATTATTTAAGAGTGGAATCACTGTGGTTCATAGTTCGATGGTTTCTAAATGGATAAAAGACTACTCGAGCCCCAAATCTAGGGAAGATATTTAGAAAATGAGTGGCTTGTTTAAATAATCATTGTTCCAGAATCATAATAAGGTTATCATTACTGATCTATTGATTAAAAATCATGATCGTAACGACCAAAGGTACAATGGTTTTTTGAACAAGCCGTGTTTTATAGAATCTTCATTAGAGAAATTTTCTGGTGAACGACAACTATAAACTGTGATCCATGACTAGTTCCAAATATATCAGTCTAATTCAAGAAAATATCTATGGATGATTGAATATATTCAATCTGTTATGACTAAATTAGGACATCTATAAATATGTGGACTACATGTTGTGTCTAATGAGGAACACATAGCATTTATCCCCTTCCGGATGATGTGTTTGGGTTTAGGAAAGCCATATCGATGACACAATGTGTACTTCTCTAAACACTCTATGTACATCCTTTTTTTTCTAGGTGATCCATGTGACATATCACATGGTTAGTCATAATCCATTTGTCGAGTACATGTATGTGGCCATCAATACAATTCCCAATCATTGGATAGGTTGTATATGACATGAAATCCACCTGCACGATATGTATTCTTACATAGTTATGATCCATGTGCCAGATTGGGACACATACATGCTATATATTGGGGCTATATGCCATGTGGGACCCCTCAAACATTGGGTACCCCTTGATCTCCTTTTATGATATTTAAAATGTTTGTTATCACCTAATTTTGCATACATATATTTGGGAAAGAGTATCCAATCCTCTGTGTTTTTCTACAGAGAACATGATTGTTCCTAGGGTTATTTCTTTCGATATAAGATGTAAAATATTTTTGGGAATTGTACACACTAATATGAAACTCAATAATGGAAGAAATCACATTGTATCACCAAGGATTTTTGGGCGTTACCCTCCAACAGGACGTGATAGTTGAGATCCCAGTGAATTCCTCCAGTTGTTACCGAATGCCATGGTAAAGAAGTGGTGTTCCGAATGACTTATTCCAGGAATTACCCTTTAGTATGGATTGGTAGTGGAGTTCCCCAATTAATTCTCGGGGTGTTACCCTTTAGTGGGACTTCGAAGTATAGTTCCTCTATGACAATCCTGTGCATTACCCTCCAGAAGGACTGGGTAGTGGATTTCTTCATTGACGACCAATTTGGATCCCTCTGGTTGTACTATGGAATAAATCCTCTATCTATAAATTATGGCCCCTTGACTATGTGGCACAGTGATGATATATGATTTGACATAGCTTGGAACACACAAGGAAGAGGGACACTTTCCCCAATGAGAAGTGTTTTTGTGAAATGACCTAAAAATATGTGGGTGAGTCAGTTCCATTCAGTGTATATAGTATTATGTGGTAGTCATTGAGTTCTGTAGAATTTTGTAACGACTCGAAATTTTTAATAAATCTTGTTTCCTAATTTTGTGTGTTATTTTTTTTATACTCACAAAAAATGTTTCATTTGATAACAGGAGTATAATTAAAATGTGACAGTTGGGTTTTGACTTTTATATGAACATTGGTCAATATGACTGCTGGAAACTAAAAGTTTTGATTATTGTCTCTAAATACAAGTAATCATGGTTAATTAATATAGAAATAAGATTTGATGGCCTCACCCAGTAGTCTGGGACAGATCGAATCCCATCTAACAGAACTTGGGAAGGAGGTAGCACCACTGGGCTTTTCTCTGGACCAAACCGAAGCCGAACTTCATCGTGTGAAGCTAGAACGAAATCGCCTTCATGGGAAGTTCAAACTAATAGAAATTACTACTCGTGCGATGTTGGCCGATCCTCCCTCGGATTCTCTCACCTTAGAACATCTTACACTTAGGTCCTATGCTGGTGTGATAAGGGGCTATGTAAGGCGACCGTAACTGCCCTTTGTAGTCTTTTATTTTAAATAAAAAAAATTTATTTCTTCTTATGATGAAGTTTATGAATTTTCAAATGAATAGAAAAATATAGTATGCATATTTTTGGAGAGTATTAGAGAAATGATATTTTAAAAAATGTTTATGTAAACCTTAAATAATTAAAAATGTGTAATGATATTCAAAAAATTGTCCTCTATAATTTTGTATAATATGAAATTTAGATTCAAATAAGATCAATTTGATTTTATATGAATAGTAAATTATGATTAGTGATTTTATTCATAAGATTAGTAATGTGAACAAATGGATTAGTAATCTCACTTAAAAAAGTATTAATATAATATAGTCACCTTGATTAAGTAATGTGATTCAATAAAATGGTTAAATAACGGTTTCATAAATTATTATTCAAGTATTAGTTATTCCGGGAGAATAAATTTTTTTAATTATAAATTAAATTAAAAATATTAAGAAAATAATTTTTATAAAATGGATTTCATTTTTGAACTCAGACCATCGATATTATGTTAAGGTAATTTTTGGGGTTTTTTCCGAAAAAACGAATTTTCGATGAATAGTGTATTTATTTAAAAATTAAATTAAAAATATTTAGAAAATTATGTTTATAAAATGGAGTTCATTTTTGAAATCAGAGAATTGATATTTGGTTAATGTGAAATTTTGGGATTTTTCTGAGAAAGTTGATTTTTCAGTGAAGAGTAAAAATACAGTTTTCAGGTTTCGGTATGTTTAATGACATCATAAATGTGTCATGAAGATGCCATGAGATATTTTAAGGGATGGTAGACTAAAGGGGATGAATATTTGTATGATTTTTCCCAACTGTCCAATACCATTGGCAAATACCATGGGCAAGCCCATGGTTTTGCCAAAACCACCACTGAGGTGTCCATTGGCCATTAATGCCTTGTCCCCTCACTTTCTCTATAAATACCAAGGAATCCTCTAATCAATTTCACTCCCCACTATCCCCCAACAATGTTATGGTCTCATTACCTCCAAAAACGTCCTCCCAAGGTGCTTCTAATCCCTCAAAGTCCTACCATTGAGTTTTAAGAGTTACGTGTTAAGGTAAGGGATCTGACCTCTCTCTTTCTTTTCAACTAATCTTTTTATGTCATTTATTTTGTTCTCAATGTTCTTATGTTAAATTATTTTCTTTTATATTCTTCTTACTTCCCTTTTCATGTTAATATAATGAGATATCCCCTCTTACTCTCATTATTTTTTTATGAATGTTTAAGTGGCGTCGTTAGGCTGCCGAAATTTTTGTAACAGATTCGTTCTCCCTTCTCATTTTTTGAGATCTATTTTCATTTAATGTCTTTCAAGTTAATTTTTTATGTTGGGGTATGATCTATATATCTCTCATACTGATATTTTATGATCATATGATTAGATACCCCATTTTATCTCTTCAATTCTGTATTTTGATGTTTTAAGTGGCGCTGTTAGGCTGCAGAATTTTTATGTGGTTCTTTCACCCTTCTCTTTTTCAAAGTTCTAATTCCAAGTCAAGTCTTGAATGTTCCTTTTTATTATTTTGGGGTATGATCTCTATATATATCATACTGATCTATTATGTTCATATGATGAGAGACCCTATTTTATCTCATCAATTCATTTTTGGTTGAAGTTTATGTGATGCCGTTAGGCTGCAGAATATTCATAAAGAAATATTATTTTTCTCTTCCTTTAATGTTACTCATTTCATATTTTATATTTTAAAAATTCATTAACATGTTCTTAAATCTCTTATATTCTATCCCTATACTGTTTTATGGGTCATTTTTGAATGTTTTACCCATGTCCCCTCTCTTTTCAATGTTTTTTAAAACCCTGTAACATAGCCGTTATGCTACAGAATTTTCATCTCAAAATGTCTCTCTCTTTTTCTAAAGTTCATTAATTTTATTAAGTGAATTCTCAAAGATCTCTCTTCTTTATGGGTATTCACATATATACCAAAATTTTCTATTTTAAATTCTAGGTTTTAAATATATGAAACCTGCTTTCCCTTTCTGTGGGTTTAAAGTGACATAAATATCATGTCTTTAAAGAAGTTTTTAAAACGTTATGATTATGAAATGAAACCCATTTCTTTTATTCTATATGGGATTTTTATGAAATGATTGATGATGATATATGTGGCTCACATGATAATAAAGCAAAATTAAGGGTGCGCGCTGATAGCACTCCAATTCATTGGTTAAAGACTTAATCTCTAGAGATGACCTTTTAGACTGATACCTTGGTGAATGACCTTGGTAATTTTTTTAATGACACCTTGGGGATGGACCATGGTGAAATGAAATTATTGTCAATATTAAATGTTGTAGCCACATCTTCATGTTATGAAAAATGTTATTTTTATTAAGATATATGTCATGATTTATTTCTCATGCTTTAAAGTTCTTTTCATGACCTTATTGAAGTATATCAAGTTCACATGTAAAATGTTTCTTTTGATTCCCTTACTGGACCATCTGCTCACCATTTCATTTGAAGTATGTCCACGGGTTATGAGATGCAGTAATGAACCTAGGATGAACATGGGGAGAAGAATTTCAAGTGTTTAAGAAGAATGTTTTATGTTTTCATGTATTAAGTTCCTGGTTTCCAAGACACTAAACCTTAAAGATCCTTAGTTTTGTAAAATGTAATGAAAGTTTATGTGATAAAAAGGTGGGATGTTATAGTTGGTATCAAAGTATGGTTTAGTTATTTGTGGAAATTAGGATATGAAAACTTTATGAATAAGCCTCTAGAAATTTTTATATATCGGAAATCTTCTTGGTATATTGGTGATTATTGAGTAATGGGTTGCCAAGAAAATGCATCCCTGTCTGGATAGGAGCAGGTAGAGGTGGCTCTGGAACAGATGTACATAGGGCTAAAACCCGAAAACACCGCTTTGAGTTAGACTCAAATAGGAACTGGTGTACAACAACGGGCCTTGCTTCACTCTTGGTTACGACACTCTCGGGGGATATGCTTTGGTAAATTCATAAGCTTAGTGTAAATCATTGTTAAAGGAACAAATATAAAATAAAATAAAGATTAACATAAGAATATATGATCATGGATAACCTATATGGGAACCTAGGGGATCACAAGTTAGGGTATACTTTTCTTCTACAAGTTATCCTTATATTCTTTAAGTTCATTTTCATGATAATTGGCTATGTATTTAAGCCCCTAATTATACTTTCTCTTCTTAATTAATGGTGGGAAATGGAATAACATGTCCTAACAACCAATGTGATAATAAATGTGATGATTTTCATATTAATATGACATATATGATTAGGGGATTAAAAGATGATTATTATTTTGGAAGACGTTCACTATTTTGAGGACCCTATATGATCGAGGTAAATAGATTGCTACAGTTTTTTCATTGAGGAGTAAGGTTGACTTATATTTTGAAGAATCGATGAATTTAAGGTGGACTTATAGTAATTTAGGTTACTTATGGGAATTATCAACCTATCTTGGGTAAAATATGTTTAGGTTATCTACTTTTGTTATAAGATGTTAGGAGTGGTTGATGATGTTTGGAGATGAACAATGAAGATTATTTTGGAAGACTATGTTATCAAATACTTCTTGTATTTGGGTTTCAATCTTATTTAGGTTTATTTTGAGGAATTTTAAGGACCGTTATTTATGGAATGGTCTATGATAAACTTTAGGTAGTACCATGGAACTTTGAAGATTTAAATGTAGTTTCCCTTCTTATGGGATTCTTTCTTTTTGAAGAGTTTTTTTATCATACCCTTTCTGTTATTGGGATAATGTTTAAAGATAGAATAAATTGATAGTTAATATATTGTGTATTACGTGACTCTCAAGAAGATGATTCTTGTGTTTTGATGAGACCAAGTGTTTTTGAATGCTCATCGTTTGGAGAAAAGATTAGTTTTGGTAGAAACTTATTAATGGATGATACTCTACATGAAGGTAGGTATATTTTCTTATGTTTTTGTTCTATGTAGTAAATGAATTCCTCAAAATTATGAAAAGGGGAGTAAAACAAAAAAAATGGTTTACGTTTCCTACTAGGTAAGAAAAGACCGTTTACACACATTATAAGTGTGTGATTTTCTCGTGGTTAACTTTCTCCTATTCATGTTTTCTATCACTCTCCCTTAGAACTTAACCCTTTTGTTTTTTCCTCCATTTCCATGATTTCTAAGATGGAATCCTAGTGTGGGTTAACTCGGGTGACCTTTGTTCTTCCCTTTCTTTATTTTAAAGTAATTGTTTTACTGACTCTTTTTCTGATGTGGGACTTTCAATGAAATTTCAAAACCCAATTTTAAGAATTACGAGGACGCAATTTCTTAACGTGGGAAGATTGTAACGACTTGAAATTTTTAATAAATCTTGTTTCCTAATGTTGTGTGTTATTTTATTTTTTTATACTCAACAAAAATGTTTCACTTGATAACATGAGTATAATTAAAATGAGACTGTTGGGTTTTGACTATTATATGACAATTGGTCAGTATGACCGCTGGAAACTAAACGTTTTGATTATTGTCTATAAATACAAGTAATCTTGGTTAATTAATATAGAAAAAAGATTCGATGGCCTCACCCAGTAGTCATGGACCGATCGAATCCCATCTAACAGAACTTGGGAAGGAGGTAGCACCACTGGGCTTTGCTCTAGAACAAACCCAAGCTGAACTTCATCGTTTGAAGCTAGAACAGATTCAACTTCACAAGAAGTTCAAACTGATATAAATTACTACTCGTGCGATGTTGGCTGAGCCTCCCTCGGATTCTCTCACCTTAGCACTCCTTACACTTAGGTCCTATGCTGGTGTGATAAGGGGCTATGTAAAGAGACTGTAACTGCCTTTTTGTAATCCTTTGTTTTAAATAAAAATTTTGTTTTCTTATTATGATGAAGTTTATGAATTTTCAAATGAACGGATAAATATAGTACGCATATTTTTGGTGAGTTTTAGAGAAAGGATATTTTAAAAAATGTTTATGTAAACCTTAAATAATTAAAAATGTGTAATGATTTTCAAAAAATAGTCTTCTACAATTATGTCCAGTATGAAATCTAGAGTCTAATAAAATCAACATGATTTTTAATGAATAGTAAATTATGAATAGTGATTTTATGCTTAGGATTAGTAATGTGACCAAATGGATTAGTAATCTCACTTAAAGAAAGTATTAATATATTCTAGGAACCTTGATTAAGTAATGTGATTCAATAAAATGGTTAAATAACGATTTCAAAATGTATTATTCAAGTATTAGTTTTTTCAGATGAATAGTGTTTTTTAATTAAAATTTAAATTAAAAATATTAGAAAATTATTTTTATAAAATGGATTTCATTTTTGAACTTAGAGCATCGATATTATGTTAAGGTAATTTTTGGGGTTTTTTCTGAAAAAATGAATTTTCGGTGAATAGTGTATTTATTTAAAAATTAAATTAAAAATATTTAGAACTTATTTTTATAAAATGGAGTTCATTTTTGAAATCAGAGCATTGATATTTGGTTAATGTGAAATTTTGGGATTTTTCTGAGAATGTTGAATTTTCAGTGAATAGTAAAAATACAGTTTTAGGGTTTTAGTATGTTTAATGACATCATAACTGTGTCATGATGACACCATGAGATATTTTAAGGGATGGTCGACTAAAAGGGATGACTTTTTTTATGAGGTGTCCCAAGTGGCCAATACCATGGACAAATACCATGGGAAATCCCATGATTTTTTCAAAACCACCAATGAGGTGTCCCTTGGCCATTAATGCCTTGTCCCCTCACTTTCCCTATAAATAACAAGCAATACGCTCATCCATTCGACTCCCCAATCCCCCCCCCCCAACGAGGTTCAGGTCTCATTACCTCCAAAGGAGTCCTCCCAAGGTTCCCCCAAGCACTAAAGGTCCCAACCTTTGATTTTTAAGAGTTACGTTTTAAGGTAAGGGATCCGACCTCTCTCTTTCTTTTCATTTAATCTCTTTTATATCATTTCTTTTATGCTCCATATTCTTATGTTAAATAATGTTATTTTATATTCCTTTTACTTCCCTTTTCATGTTCATATAATGAGAGATCCCCTCTTACTCTCATTATTTCGTTTTATGAATGTTTAAGTGGCGCAGTTAGGCTGCCGAAAGTTTTGTAATAGATTCTTTCTCCCTTCTCATTTTTCGAGATCTATTTTCATGTAAAGTCTTTCAATTTAATTTTTATTATGTTGGGGTATTATATCTATATCTATCTTACTGATATTTTATGATCATATTATGAGAGACCCCATTTCATATCTTCAATTCAGTATTTTGAAGTTTTAAGTGGCGCCGTTAGGCTTCCGAATTTTTAAGTGGTTCTTTCACCCTTCTCTTTTTCAAAGTTCTAATTCCATGTCAAGTCTTGAAAGTTCCTTTTTATTATGTTCGGTTATGATATCTATATCTATCATACTGATATTTCATTCTCATATGATGAGATACCCTATTTGATCTCATCAATTCATTTTTTGTTGAAGTTTATGTGACGCCGTTAGGCTGCCGAATTTTCATAAGAGAAATCTTATTTTGGTCTTCCATTCATGTTCTTCATTTCATATGGTATATTTTCAAATTTCATTACCATGTTCTTAAATCCCTTATATTATATTCCTCTACTGTTTTATGGGTCATTTATGAATTTTTGACCCATTTACCCTCTCTTTTCAATGTTTTCTAAAACTATATAACATAGCTGTTATGCTGTAGAATTTGCGTCTAAAAATGTCTCTCTCTTTTTCTAAAGTTCTTTTATTTTATTAAATGAATACTCAAAGCTCTCTCTTCTATATGGGTATTCACATATATACCAAAATTTTATATTTTAAATTATGGTATTTACATACATGAAACCCTCTTTCCCTTTCCATTGGTTTAAAGTGACATAAAGATCATGTCTTTAAAGCAGTTTTTAAATCGTTATAATTATGAAATGTGACCCATTTCTTTTATTCTATATGGGTTGTTTATGAAATTATTGATGATGATATATTTAGCTCACATGATAATAAATAAAAATTAAAGGTGCACCCTAATAGCACTCCAATGCATTGGGTAAATACTTAATCTCTACAGATGACCTTTTAGACGGATACCTTGGTGAATAACCTTGGTAATTTTTTTAATGACACCTTGGGGATGGACCTTGGTGAAACGAAATGATTTTCAATATTAAATGTTTTAGCCACATCTTCAAGTTATGAAAAATGTTATTTTTATTATTATGTATCTCATGATTTATTTCTCATGCCTTAAAGTTTTTTTCATGACCTTATTGAAGTATCTCAAGTACACATGTAAAATGTTTCTCTTGTTTCCCTTACCAGTCCTTCAGCTCACCCTTTCTTTTTATGTATGTCCCCAGTTTAGAAGATGTAGTAATGAACCTAGGATGAACATGAGGAGAAGAATTTCAAGTGTTTAAGAAGAATGCTTTATGTTTTCATGTTTTAAGTTCCTGGTTTCCACGATAATAAACTTTAAAGATCCTCGGTTTTGTAAAATGTAATGATATTTTATGTGATAAAAAGGCGGGATGTAAAAAATTGTGTGTTCCAGGATTATTTGTGAGATGATGAGCATCATTGATGGACCTTTGGAAGTATTTGATACTCTTTTTCTTGGTTTGAGTTATGATATGGAGACCCCATACTCTCTCATTTGTGTTTCTTTTCTTTAGCATATATATATATCCATATTTCGTATCCACTTATGAGATTTGGCTACACTACTTCTAGGAGAGGAGAAAATTAGTGGGATATTCCAAATGATTTTCATGTCTAGATTCTCATGGTTGGATGAGACTACTCTCTTACTATTTTTGGTGAATGCACAATGGGATGTTAATCTACTCACCATGTTTAGACCCTTATGTTTTGATGAGCCTAATTATTCTCTTATTGGATTGAGTTTTACTATTTTATTTCACCTTGTCTATCTAATATATTTCTATTATATTGTATTTATTACCACTCCCCATAATATTTTGTCGAATTCTACTGGGTATGTATATTATCACGTCTTCATTTGTTTTTCCAAAAAAGTATTTTGTCTTTTTAAGAAAATGGATAGGTTAACCATGATGTTAGAATATCATTGGGATTTTGGGTGTATATAAGATATATGGTGGTCATAGCATGGGATTCAAGTGCTGGGATCTCTTTGTTGTTTTACTTTTCCATACTTTTTCAGGTTGGGACACATTTCCCTTTGTGTGGGTGTTTTTTCCCTTTCTTTTTCAGTATATTCTAACATTATTTTGTACTTCTTATATATTCATGATTTTATTGTTTATTTATAGATGTGTTTTACTATTTTTTATTTCTAGTTACACGTTTTCATTGTGTTAGTTGTGTGTGTTCGTACAGGTATTTAAGAAATGGACATCATGAGTTAGTTATGCATTCAACCATTTTTTCCACCAACTGGCCTATGGAAGTGGGCTTGGGGTAATTTTCGGTCAGGCCCTTCCATTGGTCAGGTCGTGAAAAAATCAATAATATATTTTTCTAATAGAATGTTAACTATTTTTAGTAATGGGATCCTACCATCAGCAATGGTGTTTTTGGATGACTAACTAATGAATTAATCCATTTAAAATTCAAACTCTAATAGGTACTGTGGTTCATTAGATTCCATTGCATCCAAAAATTAAAATATATAGGATTGTGTCTAGTACATTTTTTTGACTTTTATAAATTTATATATCTTCTAATTTCCTTTAAAATTTCCCTGGAATCTAATGACCTTTACCATCTGCATTGACCATTGTTCTATAATCTCCCTCAACGTACCTTAATTTAATCAATTTATTTAGAATAATTAGAATAATTTCTTTTGATACAAAATTTTCCTTTTTATAATAAACTTTTACAGTCATAGCCATCACATTGAACGATTTTAGAGGTAATGACAACACCAAAAAATAACCCAAATCATCCCAAAATGTTAAATTTAGAGATATAATGTTACTCAAAGTTATGTTGATGTCATTGAAATGATTTTACTCTAGTATTCCTTCTAAAAATCTCTTAGAAATTAACCTCCACATTAAGAAAACTTTTTTAAGTGTTTTTTTCCTCTCTTACAAATATAATAGGGCCATCATCAACTCCCATTTGGTTTTCAATAATTATATTATGTATGGAAAATTATTCAATAATAATATAAATATAACTATAGCTTCATTCCTATTAATAATTTTTCATTCTATATTATCCTTTATCCATTAAATAGTTCCTTAAAGACCATCTGAAATGGATAGTCATCTATCTATGTCCTAATGAAATATAAGTTTATCTAGTAAAACCTCCATGTCACGAAATAGACTCCTTTTTTATTTTATTATTTCAAAAAATAGTTCAATCTCCCTAAAATGAAAAAATAGAGGGACCAAAATTTTACTAGAGGACTATTATTTAATGAATACTTAGCTTTTCTCAACTGTATGTTTTTAAACCACTTGTTGGGATCAGAAAAACTTCCAACTCAGAAGTAAAATAACAAAAACATCACAAGGATAATAATGTATGAATCTACATAATTGGGTAATCCCATGAAATATTGTTCTTGACTGACAAAAAATCTATCCTTAGAAACCATGTTGAATAATTCTTTCTCACGTAAAAAAAATCTGAGAACAAACACACCTGAAAAAAATAAAAAAGTAAAGGAGGCAGAAATAAGAGACATACGTGGTCCATACATTATTGATCTATTATTAATATTGTATTTATAGTTTATTTAATAAAAATTTAATAAAATAAATAATAAAAACACAATAAATAATGGAATATTTTTAGACAATCAATTATGTTAAATTTCTTGATATTTTGGAGTTTGTTTGTCGGTGAATATTTTTCATATATTTAATGATTAGAGAAGAATGAGATGTATTAAATAGTATATATTTATAGATAATTTTGAATTATTTTCCCAATTATTTTTAATGGGTATATAAAAATTCAAAATTTTCCAAGCATAACACATATACCCATATAAAAATTATATGGATTCAATAAATTGCTTTTGTGAACATGATAAAGTTGTAGGAATGAGATGCAATACATTTTCTGTAATTAAAAATATCTGTTTAACATAGGATTTATGTATGGATATTTTCAATAAATATGGCCCAAGTAAGTATTATGAAAAGGAAAAATGACATATATAAGGGTTATGTTCTATATTTTTATATAAAGAATCACATAAATTATTTTCCTTTTTAAAAGATTTATAGGGAAAATATTTTTATATAGAAAAGTAAATAACAATAACTACTTATAATTTAAATAAGATTTAAATGAATATCATTGGAAAAAATAAGGGGTCAAATGAGCCAAAGGTAAATCATTAAAAGTTATTTTGGTAACCAGGGACTCCTAAGATAGAAGAATGAAGAGATTTAAGACATAATGATTATAGTCTAAAGACTTTTTTATCATTTCATCTGATAAATATTTTAAAGGAATAATGAGTCCATTTCAATTAAGAGACCATGAAGAATTAAATTTTTTTATTTGTAATCTAGGGGAATTTTTTTCTATCCTTCCATTCTTAATTATAATACACAATATTAATTCCATCACATCCAGACTTCTTTGTTGTATTCTCCATGAATTATCCAAATTTTGATGAAATATGTATAAATATTTATGCCTGATTCATGATTTCATTTGGATAATACATTTTTGTATGAAAATAATAGGGATGTTTTTTAGCACAGTAAAACAAGATCATAAGGAGGATTGTTTCAATCATCCACCCCCTGATTATCCTCAAAGGAATTTTACTATGTGATTCCAACAAGTTCTATGAGATTAAATGATTAATTAAATTTTAATTCTTCTATATGTGGAAGTCATGTAATTAATATAAAAGGGATTGTGATATTTAATGGAAATAACAGTCATATTTTAATGAATTATTTAGTTTACAATTTCTAATCTATAGGATTGAACATTTGTAAAATTAATAACCATGCGATCCCAATCAGTGTAGGACTTGAAGATTTATCAAATAGTGATGAAAAATCATTAAATTTTGATAAAAACGTTTTAATTCATTAGTGGTATCATTAAATAGAATATTATATATGAATGTGAAGTCATTTAAATCATTTGACATGACTTTGTAAATACAAAATAGTATATATGAAAGTTTATTTGAGGTAAATGAGGTAAATTTAATTTTTATTTAACAAAAAAGGACATGAAGACGAACTCAATTTAATTTGTTGATAATTTTTTTGATTGAGTAAATGTTATTATAGAATATTTGTGTGGACATAGTGAATTCATAAATGATATAAAATTCCCATGTATATCTTGAGAATAATATAATCTCAGTCTAATCCAAAATTCAATGTTAATAATGACAATGTTTTTAAAGAGCTAAATAAATATAGTATTAATATTATTGAATGTGAGATAAGGAACATTGATAACATTAATTTTGAAATGGGAAGTATATGGATTTTTTATTATTGTAATTGAGGAATCATAACATATATAATGTGCAGTATTAGAAATATGTTGATGAATTTATATCAACAAATTAATAAAATCTAAAAATGGAAACTTTTGAAAATGTGATTTAAATGTGGATATATTGGGAACCATTCAAAAAATTAAATGAATAAGTTTCAAGATTATGATGTTTATGTTTAATCTCTAAGGATTAAATCTATAAAAAAATTTAAAGGTATGAGTTTTACAAAGTATACATTCATCAAGAATAATAACATGCATTCATAATATAAAAATACCTCATAATAAATAAATGTTAAATAAATTTATTAAAGAAATAAACTTAAAGAATATGTTCCTATATATCGTATAGAAAATTAATAATAAATGAAGATAGTGAAATTGATGTAGTAAAAGAAAAGGAAAAACGTTATCTTAATGAATATCTAGAGGATAAACCATAAGAAATAGGTTTTTAATGAGGTAAAAAATGTAATTAGTGTTCTTAAATATTCCAATCACTATAAGAAGTGGGGGGATGAAAAAAGGATTTAGATGATATAAGAAATTGAAAATCATTAATATGAAAATTTGGTATGTTCAGAGAATTTAATTGTGCAAAATATCTAAATAAAATATCACACACATATTATCAATGATTTGAATATATTAGTTAAGGAATGATTAAAATCCATTAAATAAATTGTGTAGTAAATAAAAAATATGAAAAAATTAATGATTATTAAATATTCCTTAATTGTTGTATGACATCAAGAAATAATATCTTGTTTGAAATAGAAAAGTAAATGGAGAATCATGGATTCGAATTAATACAAATAAATAATTCTCTAGAGAAACAAGATACACCTAAAGATGAAAATGCTATCATAGAGTTTGATTACGACAAGAATACAATGCTAGTTAATTACAATACAAATAAAACATTATACAAAAATTAATATTGATTATGATGTCACTTGAAATCAGAATACCCGATGAACCCTAAAGACTACCCTTTCAATAAAAAATTAACAAAAGAAGAGACAGAAAAGTGTTATTTGTGTGGAAATATGGGACATTGAAATATGTGTGTTCTATAGACATTAGATATTTGAGAGGATAAGATTAATGATGGAATGTAATCATTCCTAAGCATTTTATGGATGATTTCAATGTATACTACTTTCAGAGTAGTGTATATATTCAATTGGATGGGTATTTTTAATGACCCAATCCTTCCATTCAACGACATTACCTCACTATTGTGGAATACATAATATGTTTTAAAAAGATACCCAAAGGTTGTAATATTTTAGTTCCACTGAATCATGGAAAACCTTCTTCTAGTTTGGTGAATGGTCTTCAAAAACTCCCACAAAGGTCTTCCATTATAATTTTATTACCTATAATGATTCTCTATATCATAAGGAAAAAGAAATCATAAGAAAAGGTTGATATCAAATGATCTATAAGGGTAAAAATGGAAAATATCAATCAAAAGATAAATATAATAATTTAAAAAACCATAACATAAATTTTTAATGTCATACCACGCAATACATATATCAAAATATTGAGTCATGAAATAATACGTGAATGTTCATAAAACATAAATCATAAAGAAACACAAACAACGATAAAATAACATTGATATAAAACATGGAGTTGTGGAAAACATATAATCATAGAAAATAATTTCCATATTTGCCAAAGATCATTTCCAAGACAATCGTAGTTGAATAATACATTAATAAAACATGTTCACTCTTCATTCAAACCCTAAATTACTGAACGGGATTTACATTCACTTTTTTTCCTATATTATTATACCGGATTTACATTCCATTCTTGTCCTATGTATCTGATGAGAGATAAATATTTACCCAATGCATTGGAGGTAGATATAGGTCCCACATATATCAATATAAAAGAATTTATATATAGACTATAAAAAAATTCATTCGTCATAGTAAAAACAAAGGCATAAAATGGGATTCTTATATATCATTCCACAATAACATTATCCATGTAAAACAAAAGTATTTCATATATAAAATTAAATAAAAAAACATAACAAAGCATAATAATAAATGGGATTTTATAATTTAAATTTAAACCAATTAAATAATGTCATCTTAGATAGAAAATAATTTTTATTGAACACTTGAATTTAATTCTTGGGGAAATTATCCTTCATTATTCAAAAACAATATCTATTTTCAAAATTCCACAGAATTTTAAAAGAAAATAATTTCTTATAAAATAAACCTAAAATATTATAAATGAAGAACCATGTAAATAAATTATTATGAAACCATAAAAATATGTTCATGTTGAATAAGTAAAATTAAAACACTCCTCTCTTATGTTTATCCGAATTTCAAAAAGTACCCCACACTAAAAACAAAAAAATGAATAATTACATAAACATTAATAAAAATTCATCTATGTGAAAAATTGAATTTAAAAAATTATATAGGGATAGAAATAATATTTTGGAATATATATTTAGGAAACATGGTTGTTGATGATAAGTTCACCATAGTAAATATTTATGTATAATCAATCTTAGATAATAATGATATTAAAAAATTATCCCTTGCCAATTTTTAATCAGTTGAATCATATGACTCCTATAATAAGGAAAATTATATTCTTATTATATCCTTTACAATAAAAATCATAAAAAACATTTATTCTCAACATAAAAACAACTCAAAAAAAATAGGTAGTGTCTAATTCATATGTCCCATATAAATAAAAGTGAGACACTGTAATCCCTTAACGTCGGTCCAATATGCTTTGTATGTATCCAAAACTCACATATAATGATTTAAATAATTCCAATAATTTATTCCAGAATCATAGAAATTTTTGTGAAATAATATATGATCAAATTATCATCCCTTTGTTAATAACATTATTACTCATAAATAAAATATTAACCGCTTCGGTTTTTTATGCTTGTTCCATCAGATAAGTTCTTATTTCTATTATTATATTATAGTTATATAATTTACAAAATGATAGTAGTATAATATATATCATATTTTTTCTTTCAATACATATATATAGTCATTATTTAATGGATTTCATGTATAATGAATCACATCGCATCATGGAGATGGTAAGTCGTACAAACACATAAGAGATGATATCATTCATTGATTATAATAAAATATAAGTATATAGTTGAAACTGAGCCTATTATTGTATAGTTTAAACAACTCATGATGTGTATATAGTGAAAGATAGAAGTTTTAAATAATTAGTATATCAATTTTCATTTTCATCGACGTGCTCCCTCTAGACATCCACTTATAGGTACTATTGTTGGTCTTTCTAGAGGACCTGAACCTATTGAATGTAAATATGGATGGTGATAAGGTAAATTAGTAGTGTATATCTGAGATTTAAGTCTCAAATTGATGTGAGTAGGTGATATAGGAGGTTTTTTTATAATTAAGGTGAGTGTCATTTTTGGAAATTTGAAAAATATTAATTTATAATAAACTAAACCAACATAAAAAAAACTCCAAAATTTTATTATTTATAAGATTATATGAGATGGGTTCTTAATAACATCAAAAAATTACTATTATTCAAGATTTTATTTTATGTAAAACCTTATCATTTCATTTCACCCTTAATTATTCTCTTTTAATTTTAGTTAAGGTAATAAATTATATAAATTTAAAATAGAGTACTTTTTACTTATTTGATTATAATAAGACCATAAATGAACAATATATAATATTTTTCAGTAGTCCATAAATATTTTATATTTTTTAAAAATATTTTATAATTTTTATATAATTTAATTAAACTTTATTTTGGAAAAATATCAATAGTTTCATTTTGACACTATTCTTTTAACGGAATATTAAAAATATCCATATAAGATTTTAACCTCGAATTTTTTTTTTATACAAGGGGTAAATTTCATATAGAAATTTATTTTATATATTTATTATATAAAATTATATTTATTTTATTATATTTAGTGGCAAAAATTTGATCTTTCCATTAATAAATTAATTACTACATTAGTTTTCTATAATTATTTAATACAATAATTTGTTGTGTAAACATTAAAAACAAAAATATTATTTTGAATTTAAATATGATAGATTTCATAATATTACTTATAGTACAATATATATCTTGGAAATCCTACTTTAAAAATGTTGTATGTATTAAAACAAGAGTGCAACAAATTTATGATCACTTTAAATAAAATATTATAAGGGTCGTGATATTTTATATATGGATCCCAAGGGTAAAAAATTTAAAAAATGGTTGATTAGGGTTTATATATAATAAAATAATAATATTTCATAAATTATTTATTTCCATTAATAGTTATTATCATTTTAATAAAAATATATTATTGATTTTCCGTCAATTAAATAATTTCAGCATCATCAATGTATAATTATTTAAGGTGATTATTTATTTCCTAAAAATTGAAAATAAATTATAATGATAAAAACAATTCTTTCAAATGATTATTTATAGTCAAATATATATTTAATAAATCCTTATTTTGAAAATGATAAATTTATTTAAATTTTAGTATCACATATTTAAATTTTCTTAAAATAAAATATATTAAATGTCAAAATCTCATCTATGTAGCTTCCAAAGGGTATCATTTACATCGATGAATCGTTTAGGTAGAAAACAACTTATAAAATATTATTTGGAAAAGGTTTAATGTAATTTTGTCATATTATATTTTCCTTTAATTACCTAGTTTTCTTTTTTAACTTATTAATAAAAATTAATGGAGTTATTATTCAAAATAACCAAAAATAAAATAATTATATTTTAATAATTTGAAAGTACTGATTAAAAAATGGAATAAATATTTTAAAATTTAAAACACATAATTTGGTGAAATTATTTCATAATTAATCCTTTTTTTATAATGAAAAATGGGGTTTTAAAAGTTAAAGAATTACCAATTATTGAAAGGTTTTTACATCAACATTCATGAAAAAATTAATGCCAAAGACAAAAATTATATTAACTGATAAATATAAATTATAAATTTAATTTAAAACCATTTAATAATATAATTTTTCAGATAAATTATTTTGATGAAAAAATTTGTTTTAAATTATAACATAGTATATTTTTAAAATTCATAAAAATTTAAAACATAGGTGAAAAATATCAAAAAATCACCCAAAGTAATTTTTTATATCCTAATTAAAAAGAATATATTGATTTTGTTAAATAGAATATATAAAAGTGTTAAAAATATATTCAAAATGGGTTCTCCCTGAAAGGATGGCAAAACTGTATTTTTTGAAAAATACATCTTTTACCTAAAAAATGATTTTTCCTAATATCATGTATAGAAAACATATATGATTAATTTTAAACATTATATTGAATATATTAAATTTATATTACATTACTAAAATCCATTTAGAGTGATTTAATTATTTTATAAACACACTTATTTTCTTTTAAATAATTTTTTAGAAGAAGGATGATATTGTTCATACAAGATATTATAATGGGTAGGTTTTTAGGAAAAATAATAATATTAAGATGTTTTCTTAAAATTGGTCTTGTGTAAAATTAATTATATCAAAATAACATGAAAATATTTGTAACACAAGACAAGCTTAGTGTTGCGTATACCACAACCTAGGCCAATATTGTGTATAGTTCAAGCTAGTCTTGGTGTAGAGTTAAACAAAGGACATCAAAGGAATTGAAAAAAACTCTATCTCATAATGATCTTATGGTGTTACATTATACCCTATTAAAATGAATTTCTCCCCAAAAAATAAATTTGGGTTGTTAATGGTTTAATATAAGAGAGTTTATTTCACTGAAACCCACATCATGAAAACAAAGACTAAAACATCCTTTTAAAACAAATATTAGAAACATAACAGTTACCCAAATCACCCATAACTGGGATTCCACATAAGAGAAATAGTTGGAATGATAAAATATAAATATGCAGGAAAAATCAAACTATCATGTTCTGATAGGGAGTGATATAGAACATTGTTTGGATAAAATTAATAATCAAGAGCCATAAATCCATGATGATCAAATTGACCAACTTATTTATCAGTAAAAAATGAACTATGCTAACTTTTGTTTTAGGATCCCTTTTATAGAGTTGAATAATGAAACAATGTACTTAATTTATTAAATATAATCACATGCTTCAATTTTTCATTGGTTAATTTCCACTTCATCTCTTATTTGAAGAAGTGAATGTAAACGTGTCATTCCAGAAGAATTAGTACATCATAATATCCATAAATATAATAATAGAAAATTACATCTATATTTATCACAATTAAAAAGGTTAGAACATGTTATAAAATATAAAAAGGTCCACCTATAATGAGAAAATACAAACTATATCTAGAGAATAACTTATTCAATCTATAAATTGATAACTATAAAATCCTTTTGAAAACTGAAAATCAAAAACAATAGAAAGAGGTGCCCTAACACAGCATAACATTTATCCCCCATATATGATAAGGTATCTTTTATTTGTCAAATTGAAAATATGTGATTACCTTGATCATGTATTCTCTTGAGTCATGGTATTAACCTGAATTATCATATATACTTATTAAAAAACATGCATGTTTACTTATTATTAATTTTAAAAAGATGTAAATATTGTCCAAGTTTACATCACTGATGTGTCAATAAATCCTTAACTATTTCCAAGGTAACTAGTATCATCCAATTTACATATTCATATTCAATATATCATTATCCAAATATCATTATCTCTATATCATGCTCATATTAAGAGTTATCCTTACCTTAATCATGTCTTATCCAAGTATATCATTTTACACTTAAAATAATTTTCTAGGCGCTTTGAACTATACAACATGTAATTTCTGATCCCTAATGAAAACATTATAGTAAAAAACATTTATATTTCATGATTCATATAATATAATATTTGAATTTTTAAATATATACACAACAATAATCCAAATTTATTCTTAAACCATCAACCATGATCCATTATCATAGTCTTTCCTAAAATATAAATCTTTTCCCAAGGTTCCTCTACATTACACTATCCTATATTAATTTGTTTAAATTAAAAAACAATACTAGGAAATCCCATACCATTCACATTTCATTAAAAATATCTTTATCCTATATAGGATAACTAATACTCATACCACCTTCATGGTCTTCATTATAATATTTCTACATAGTAAATCAATTGTCTTAATTCCCATAATTTCCACATCTAAAACATTCAAGGTTTACTATATTCTATATGGTTTTATCAATTAGGTAATACCCTAATTAAATGTTGGAGAAATATATATCACAGATTAAAAACACATAATGAAGGTATGTTAATTATACTATTTCAATTCGTGGTATCTAATGTTTAATCTTAGTTTATTAATGATTATCACAAAAAATCTAGGATTGAATAATATACATAGACTTATCCTTAGTAAATCCTGAGACATATCCATGTAGATATCTATAGGGATAACACTATAGTTTTCACATCCATATTTACAAAGGATGACTAAACCTTCACTCTTATACCAACTGTAATGACCTATGCTTGATGTACATGGATGTAACATTACTTTTGGATAATACATTATACATTACAAAAATGGATGGACAAAGAACGTATTATTATATTGACATTTGAATCATGGAATAGATTCTTCAGTTTTGGCGAGTGATCTTAAAGATATTCCACAAACACCACCCCATTTATTTTTCCTACCTAACCCCTTTCATTAAATCCTTGGGAAAAGAAAACATATGAAAAAGGTGAGATCAAATACTCTGTATGGGAAAAAATGGAAAATATCAAACAAAACAAGAACATAATAATGTAATAACATGAAAAATAACTTCTTAAAATTATTCCATGTTTTAAATATATCAAAATCCCAATTCATGAAATAAATTTTGAGAGTTCATAAGACATTAATCATAAACGAACAAAAACCAAGTGAAAATGACATTGAAATAAAGCATGGAATTATATAAAACACATAATATTATAAATTCATTTACATATTATCCAAGGTTCATTTCCAAGACCATCATAGTGGTCATTGTCCTTTACTAATTTATTTATCTCTTCATTCCAACCCTATATTAATGAACCAAATTTACTTGTTGTTCTAGTCTGGTATTGCTGAACTAGATTTACATTCCATCCTAATACTATCTCACTTCTGAGGAGTAAATATTTAAATAATGCATTTTAGAATGATTTAGGTACACTAAATCAGGTAATTAAAATATTATTATGTGTTCCATATAAATATAAATCATTTATCATAGAAAAACCGAACGAGTAAAATGGGTTACTTAAACATCATTCCACCATTACATAATCCATGTAAAACAAATGGATTTCATAAATTTAGTTCCATGAAAAACATAATAATACCATAATGATAATAGGGATTGTATACTTGAAATACAGTATTTTTCAATAATTCCATCTTAGATAGAATTTTATTTTTATTGAACATTTGAAATTAAATCTTGGGGAAAATATCCTTCATTATTAAAAAATATTTTTTTATCAAAATCAACCATAATTTTAATGGAAACTAATTTATTTGAAAATAACCATGAAATATTTAAAATGAAAATTCCTGGAATTATATTTTTATGAAATCATAAAAATTGGTTCATGTTGTATAAGTTAAAAGATAACATTCTACTCATAATTTTGTCGGAAAGTCAAAAGGCACCTCGTACCAAAAATGAAAAAATATTCCTTTCATACACATTAACAAAATTACACATATGGGTAAAATTGATTATTAACAATTTCATAAGGATAGAAATAATTATTGGAATATATATTTAGGAAGTATTTACATAGATGATAAATATACCCCAGTAAATACATAAATATAAACAATCTCAAATAATAATGAGATTGAAAAATTATCCACTAAAAATTTATAACTATTCAAATAGTATATCCAATAAAATAAATAAATTATATTCATATCATAAAATTTATAATAGAAATAATTAATAAATTAATCGGAATTATAAACACAACTCAAAAGAAATAGGTGGTGTATTAGGCATATCCCCACAAAAATAAAAGTGAAACAAAAATCTCTTACCTACAGTATGATATCCATTTTATGTATCTGAACCAAAATTATAATTATTTATATAATATAATTGTTTTATACTATAATAATATTAATTTTTATGATATAATATATGGAAACATTATTATATGATTTCTAATAACATTATTAATCATCTGTCGAGTATTATATAATTTATTTTCTTATGCATGCTTCATCAGATAAGTTCTTTTATCTCTTAAAAGATTATAGTTATATCATTTACAAAATTATATTAATATATTTTCTATCAAAAATTTTCTTTAAATACATTTATATAATCATAATTTAATGGATATCATGTAGAATTAATTTCATTACATCGTGTAGATGGTAGGCCATACCTATCCATGATCGATGACATCATTCATATAATTTTAAAATGGTATGGACATGGGTTTTATATATTTGTTATATAATTAATATATTATTATTAAAATAATATATAGTTATTATTTCTATCACTATACCCTTTCGTGTAAATTGGTAATGAAAATAAATTAAAACACGGCTTGGAGTCGGTAAGTCGTACACACGTACGAGTGGTGATATCTTTTTTCATATGATGGATAGAATGTAAAATTGGCATTGTCACTTAATTATAATAACATATAATTATATAAGTGACACTATATTTATTACATTATATTGGAAACTACTAATTAAGAGTAGAGAGGAATGAAATTTGAAAGAATCGGTAGAGCATATTACCTCTTCTTCGACATGCCCCTCTATACCTCCTCTTAATTTTAATAGAGTTGGTAGTTTGATAATACTCGAACCTCTAAAATGTAACTAGGTATGTTTGTAAGTGATATTTTTTTGGAATGTTCAATATTGAAGGCTGAATGTGAAGTGAAGAGATGAGGTACTATGTGCCCTTTAATAACTAAGGCGAGTAGAACTTTTGGAAACTCCAAAAATATTATTTTATAATAAACCCAAACCACGTCTAAAAAACACCAAAATTATCTTATTTAGAATATGAGAATAGATAAGGTTATAATATCTTTAACCAATAATTTTTATACATATTTTCATTTCATGTTAATCATTATCATTTCATTGTACCCTAAATTATGATTCTTTAAATTTAACTATGTTAACAAATTATTCAATATTAAAATTGTGTAATTTTTATTAAATTATTAAATTAGACAATAAATGAATAATATTAAATAATTTAGAGAAAAAAATAAAAAAAATATTTAAAAAAATATTTTTCAATTTTTAAATAATTTTATAAAACATTATTTATACAAAATATCAAGATTCTCATTCTGACATAATTCATTTTATGGAATTTTAAAAATATACGGGGTAATTTTTAAACTCTAACCAAAAATTTTATTATATATATAAGGGTTCCATTTAATCTATAATGTTTTTTGGATATATTAATAATATCAATTTATATTTATTTTAGCATTGTTAGTAACATTAATATGATATTTCCATTAATAAAATAATTACTACATCAATCTTCAGTAATTTTTAATATATTAATTTAGTGTGTAAAAATTAAAAATAAAAATATTAATTTGACGATAATAAAATATATTTCAAAATAATATTTAGATTATAACATATCACCAAGAAAATCCTACATTATAAATGTTATATATATTAAAACATGAATGTGCCAAATTTAACAACACTTTACAAAAATATATGTTTCATGATCATTTCTATATGGCTCAAAATGGTTAGTAATTAAACACTTGGATTATAATGTTTTATATATAATATAAATGTAATATTTTGTCATGTATTTCTTTTAATGGTTATTAAAATTTTAATAAAAATTATTTTATATATTTTCTATCAATTAAATAATTTCTCCATCATCAATGTATAATCTTTTAATGTAATTATATATTTACAAAATAATGAATATACATTTTCATGATAAATAACAAAAAATAACACTAAAATGAGTATTTATAGTCTTATTTATCTTCTGTAAATGTTTATTTTAAAAATGATAAATTTCTTAAAATTTGACTAACCCATATTTAACATTTCGTTAAATAAAATATAATAAATGTCCTAATCTAATCCATGTAGCTTCAAAATGGGATAATTTCAACCCAATGATGGTTTAGGTCTAAAAATTATCATAAATTCATATTAGTACAACTGTTAATGTAATTTTTAATATTACATTTACCCTCAATAAATCGATTTTCCTCTTTCTGTATTAATAAAAATTACTAAAGTTGTTATTTATAATGACCAAAAAAATGAAATTTATATTATTTTTAACTACTTATTACAAATATGGAACACATTTTTAAAAATTAAAGACAAATAATTTTTAGTAATTAATATAAATTTACTCCCACTTTCTGAATTAAATATGTTTTTTAAAGTTACAGCATTGTAAAAGATTGAAATGTTTTTACATATAAATTAATGTTAAAATTATTGATAATAACAAGAATTATATTAAATGATAAAAATATATTCTATTATTTACATTAAAACCATTAAATAATATAACTTATCCAGAAAAATTATTTTGACTAAAAATTATTGTTTCAACTGAAATTTTTTATATTTTTTCTATCCATAAAAATTTAAAATATAGAACAAACATATCTATAAATCAACCAATGTACATTTCTATATTCCACTTCCAAAGAAAAAGTATATTTACTAAAATGTAATACATATAAAAGTGTTAAAAACTAGATTCAAAATGGTTGAACCATCAAAAAGTGAAAAAACACAATTTTTTAAATATCTATCTCATAAATATATCCGGGTGTAAAATTCTACCCACCTTAAAATGAATTTATCTATAAATATATGTGTGTTTTTAAAGAATTAATAGGTGGAAGTTTACTTCATAGAAACTAAAATAATATTAAAAAGTACTAAAACATCATTTTAAGAGAAATGTTAGAATCACAACGTTTACCAAAAGTTACTCATAACTACTTATAAATCTAGGATAATATAGGTGGAAAGTGAAAACATAGATATAGAAGGAAAATAAAACTATTCAGTTCTCATATAGATAGATATTGAACATTGTTAGAATAACATTAACAATCAAAATCTATAAATCCATGATGATCTAATGGACCATCTGATTCATGAGTAATGAAGGTAATTAGAAAACATTTTTAGATTCAAGATCCCATCTATAGAGATGAATAATGAGAATAAATACTTACTTGATTAAATATAATCATATCCTTAAGTTGTGACTTCATCTTTTTCCACATTATATCTTATTCCAATAAATTTAGGTGAACTTTTAATTCCTTATCCATTACCAGCTCATGAGATCTATAAATAGAATGACAGGTCATTCAAAGTGCCTTTATTAGAAAAAGGATAGAATAAGTTATAAAATATGCATACGTCCACCTATATTGTGAAAATAAAAAAATCATATACAGATTAACTTATAAAATCCATAAATGAATAACCATACAATCCTTTCTAAATTAATAATCAAAAACATTAGAAATAAATAAAATAACTCATCTTAACATTTATCCCCATATATCATATGGTATCTCATGTTTGTTAAATTCCAAACAAATGATCACATTAATCATGTATTCTATTGAGTGATGGTAAAAACACAAATTACTATATATATTTATTTAAAACATGCATGTTTCATTATTCTGAAGTCCAAAAATTTGTATACATCAACCAAGATATCATAACCCACATGTCAATAAATCCTTAAGCAGTTCCAAGGTAACTAATATCATCGAATTTACTTATTCATACCCACAATATATTTATCAAAATATTAATATCTCAACATCATGCTCATATTAAGTGTTATCCTTCCCTTAATCATGAGTTCTCCAAGTATATCAACTTACCCTTAAATCACATATCTAGGTCCTTATAACTATTCAACATATCATTTATGATCATTATTGAAAAAATTAAACTGAAAATACTAAAATATTTCATGATTAAATTTATTTTTATTTTTTATCCAAAACATATATTCCACATTTATCCAAATTTATTCTTAATTCATTACACAATATCTATCATCTTAGTGTTTAATAAAATATGAATCAAGTATTAAAGTTTTTCAACCTTAATCTAAAAAATATTCTTATGTTTAAATTCAATAATAATTCCAATACATCCCATACCGTTCACATTTCATTAACAATATCTTTATCCTCAGTGGGATAACCAATACTCATACCACCTTTATGGTCTTATTTATGATATTTGAACTTAGGAAATAAATTTACATAATTCCCACAATTTTCACATTTGGTACATACAAGGATTACTATATTATATCTAGTTCTAGTTATTGGATAATCCCATAAATAAAAGTGTGATAAATAAATATCAGATATTAATAATACACAAGTAATGTAAATTAATAGTAAAATTTCTATCAATGATATCTTAGGTTTAATCCTAGGTTTTTAATGATTATCCAAAAAACTCCTGGATTGTAACCTATAAATAGACTTATCCTTAGTGATTACCATGAAATGTCCTTAAAATTATCTTTTGGGATCTCACTATAGTTTTTTCATCCTAGATTCCAAAGGTTGACTAAACATTTGATCTTATACTAATTTTAAAGACCCAAGATTGACGTACATAGATGTTACGTCACTTTCGTCGAATACTTAATACATTACACAAACAGATTCCTAAAGACCATATTTGTTTATTGCATTTTAGAAACATGGAAAACATTCATCCAATTCTGCAAAAGATCTTTAGGATATCCAACATATATCTTTTGTTTTTATTTTTCCATATAAAAAATCACTATTTATATCATGGGGTAAATAAAACATATGAAAAGTGTGTGGTAAAATGGTTAGTGAGGGTAAAAATAGAAAATATCATACAAAACATAATTATAATAATGTAAAAACATGGACATAAATTTTAAAAGTCATACCTTGTATAACATATTCCTAAATCATGTGTCTTGATATATATCATGAGAGATCATATGACATAAATCATAATGTAACATAAGCATGGAGAAAACAACATTGACATTAAACATTGAATTACGGAAAACACAAAATCTTATAAAATCAACACCATATTGTCTAAGGATCATTTCCCAGACAATCATAGTGGACATAGTCCTTTCATAAACTGAGTTAACTCTTCATTCTATCCATATATTACAGAACCATATTTACTTATTATCCTAGCCCTATATTACTAAACTATATTTAATTTCCATTACAATACTATATATTTCCTAATATATAAATATTTACCCAATGAATTGAAGGGATATATAGGTCGCAACTATATAATTATTAAACAATTCTTATATGTTCTTAGAATACACAAATAATTCATCATATCATAAGTGATGGACTAAAATTGGTTTCAAAAACATCATTACACCACAACATAATCAATGAATAATAATGGATTTAATAAATATCATTCAATAAAAAACAAAATGAAAATATAATAATACAATATATAGTATTTTTGAATCATAAAATTTTTCAAAAATTCCATCTTATGTGGAAAATAATTTTAATCAAACACATGAAATTAATTCTTGGGGGAAACCTTTTTTCTTATTCCAAAACATTTTCTCTTATCAAAATTCCATAAAATTTTAATATAGAATAATTTCATTGAATATAACATTGAAATATTGTAAATAAATATTCATGGAAATATGGTTTCATGAAAATCTAAAAAATAATTCATGCCTTATAAATTGAATGGAAATATTATTATTTTTTCTTTTTTCAAGAAGTCAAAAAGATCCTCAATGGGAAAATGAAAAACTATTCCTTTCGTACACTTTAAATAAAACTTCACTGATGGGTAAACCTAATTTTAAAGATTTATATAATGATATAAAGAATATTTTGGAATATATATTTATGAAACATGGACATGGATGACAAATATACCCATTTAAACACAAGCATATAAAAAATCACGGATAATATTGAGATTACAAAATTATCCCCTACAAATTTTTAACTAGTGGAATGGTATGCCTCATAAAACAAAGCAAATTATATAAATATCATAATTTTCATAATAATAATAATAAATACATTCTAGGAAATCATAAACACCACTCCAAATAAATAGCTGGTGTATAAGAGATATGTCCCATAAAAATAAAAGTGAGATAAAAATACCCTTCATTATGTACAATATCTGTTGTATTTTTCTGAAACTCATGTATAATTATTTAAATAATTTCATTGATTTATTACAGAATAATATTCATTTTTATGATATCAGATATGATCATAATATCATTCATTTGTTGATATCATTATTATTCATCCATAGGGTATTAACTTGATTATTTTAATATGCATGTTTCATATGATAAGTTCTTATTCCTCTCCTCATATTATAGTTATATCATTTTATATATGATATTAATATAATATATGTCATATTCATTCTATAAAAACATTAATATAATCATTATTTAATTTATATCATGTAAAATTCGTAACTTTGCATCATAGAGATGGTAGGTTGTACATATGCATGAGTGACGATGTCATTCCGATAATTGAAAAATGGTATGGAAGTATATGATATATATTTTGTTCCATAATCCATATCATTTTATAATAATAATATATTTTTATTATTTCCAAAATTATACCCATCCATGTAAAGTGGTAGTGGAAAAATGATTGTACAATGACTAGAAGATAGCAATTCATTTGTACGCACACGTGGTGATTTCATTTTTAATAGGATTGATAGAAGATGCAATTTATTTGTTACATAATTATAACAACATATCAGTATATATTGGACTATATATTTATTACTTTATAATGTAAATAACTAATTAATAGGAAGTAGAAGAAGAATGATGTTTGAAAGAATCAGTAGAGAAGGTTACATCTTCTTAGACATTCCCCCTCAATACCTCCTCTTAGTAGTTGTGGAGTTTGTATTTTAAGAAGAAAATATAATCTAGAATGTTATTAGGTAAGTTGAAAAAGGAAATGGGAAGGGTATGGTCTATATTTAAGGCTAAATGTAAAGTAAAATGGTGAGGGAGGAGGTGCCCATTTAGAATTAAGGTGAGGGGAACATTTTGAAACTCCAAAAATATTAATTTATAATAAACTAAAGCCAGATCGATAAAAAAATAAAAAATATAATTTTTTAAAAGATTAAATGAAATACAATTTTTATAGCCTCAAATTAAAATTTATATTCATTTGTTTATTTCTGGTTAAACGTTATCATTTCATTTTACCCTTAATTATTCCCTTTTAATTTCAACAAAGGTAACAAATAATTCAAAATTAAAATAGTGTAATATTTATGTATTTTATTTATATTAGACCATAAATGAACAATATATAATTTATTAGATTATAAAATAACTATTTTATATTTTTTAAAATATTTTTTTGTTTTTAAATAATATATTGAAAAATTATTTTGACAAAATATCAATAGTTACATTTTGACACCATTCATCAAATAGATCGTTATGAAATTTATATATATGATGTTAACCTTAACCCCAATGTTATATTATATATAAAGAGTAAATTTAAATAGATTTTTTTGGATATGTTAATTATAAAAAATTATATTTATTTCAGTATTTATAGTAACATTAATTTGATATTTCCATTAATAAAAAAATTACTACACCAATTTTGTGTAATTATTTAATATACTTATTTGTTGAGTGAACATTAGAAATAAAAATAATATGTTTAATAAAAATACTTTATATTTTATAATAATACTTATTTTATAATATATATCATGTGAATCCTATATTTAAAATGTTGTATGTATTAAAACATGAATGTATAAACCTTAACATCACTTTAAATAAAATAATATTAGTATCATGATATTTTTCATATGGCTCAAAATTGTAAATAATTATAACATTGGATGATTGAGGTTGAGATATAATAGAAATAATTATTTGGTAATGTGTTTCTTTCAATTAATGGTTATTAACATTTTAATAAAAAAGTATTTTCTTGATTTTCCAAGAGATAAATAATTTTTTGCATCATCAATGTATAAGCCTTTAGGGTTGTTATTTAATTCCTAAAAATTTAAAATAAATTAACATGGTAAATAAAAAACATTTTATCTTTCAAATGACTATTTATAGTCAAATTAAACTTCTCTGTATCCTTATTTTCAAAATGATAATTTTATTAAAATTTGAGTTATACAAATTTAGCATTTCTTTAAATAAACTATATTAATCCTCTAACCTCATCCATGTGGCATCCATATGGTGTCGTTTATACCCTATGGTGTTTTAGGTTGAAAAAAAGCATAAAATAATATTAGGATAACTATTAAAATAATTTTATAATATTATATTTACTCTTAATTTCAAGAATTTCATTATTACCATATTAATAAAAACTACGAAAGTTACTATTCATAATGCCCCAAAATAGAATAATTCTATTTAAATAATTTTAAACTACTAATTCAAAATTTGGATTCCACTTTCCAAAATTCACAACACAAAATTTTTAGTAATTAATTTAAAATTAATGCTATTATCTGAATGAAAATCTGTTTTTAAAAGTTAAAAATAGCCAAAAATTGAAATGTTTTTCTGTCCACATTCATGGTAAAATTAATGACAGTGACCAAAATTAAATTAACTGATAAAAATATAATCTATTTTTAATTTAAAACCTTTCAATAATATAATTTATACACATTAATTATTTCAATGAAATAATTTGTTTTCAATTAAAATTTAGTACATTTTACTATTCAACAATACATAAAACAAAGTAGAAAAATATCAATAAATTATTCAATGTAAATTTTTATTCCCCATATACAAATAATAAGTTTATTATTATTAAATATAAAATATAAAATTGTAATAAACTATTTTAAAAATTGGTTCTCCATCAAAATGTGAAAAAAATTAACTTTTAAAAAAATAGATCATTAATATTAAAAATTGAATTTTTCAAATATCATATCTACAAAATATATAAAATTATTATTAAAAATTATATTTAATATATTTAATATATATTACATTAATAAATTACATCTAACGTTATTTTATTAATTTATAAACTCACTGTTTGGCCTTAAAATATTATTTGAGAAGAATGTAAATATTGTTCATACCAACTATTATAATGGTTAGGTTTTAAGGAAACATAATAATATTTAGTTTTTATCTAAAACATGGTCTTGAATAATATTAATTCTACCAAAACAACATGAAATTGTTTGTAACACATGACAAGCATAGTGTTACTTATTTAGTTTGCTAATTTGATGTTGCATGTAGCGTAATCTTATCTTGTTGTAGCGTATAACACGAGAAATCAAAGAAATTAAAAAAAATATCACCTCATAAAAATCTAAGGGTGTTACATTCTACACCCAATAAAATTTAATTCTATCTTGAAATTTTTGTGGGTTGTAAAAGGTTTAATATGTAATATTTTATTTCATAGAAACCCACATCATAAAAATGAGGACTAAAAGTTCCTTTTAAAAGGAATATTTGATACACAACGGTTACCAAAAGTCACTTGTAACTGTGTTTCCACCAAGGATAACATAGTTGTAAAGTGAAAACATAGATATAGAAAAAATCCAACTATCATGTTCTGATGGGGAATGATAGAGAACACCATTAAATGAAACCTAATAATCAGAAACCACAAGTCCATAACAATCAAAGGATCATCTGATTAATCATTAAAGAAGGTACTAAGATAACATTTATGGTCTCAAGATCCCTTCCATATAATTTAATAATGAGAATAAATACATAAATGATTAATTGTAATATTATCCTTTCTTTTTTCCTTTATCAATTTCCATATCATCTATTATTCCATGAAATGAAGGTGAACATTTCATTCCATAAGCATTAGCAGATAATGGGATCTACAAATAGATTGAAAACTCATTCAATATGTCTTTATCAAAAAAACATTGTTAGAAAATGTTATCAAATATGAATAAGTCCTCTTGTAGTTATAAAAAATACACTTTATCCTAAGTCTAACTTATACTATCCATAAATGGATACCCATACAATCAATTAAATAATTGAAAATAAAAAACATTAGATTGAGGTACACTAACTCAGAATAAAATATATCACTTATATACCATAATGTATATCTTGTGGTAAATTTATGAGCATATGATATCCTTCATCATGTATTCTCTTGATTCGTGGTAATAACCTGAATTACCATATATCCTTTTTGAAAACATGATTTTTTTTCCTTTTTCATAAGTCCAAAAAGTTGTATGCTTTATCCAAGATACCATAACACATGTGTCAATAAACCCATAACTAGTTCCAAGGTAAATAGGATTGTCTAATTTACTTATTCAAATTCAATATATCTTGATAAAAATATCATTATCACAACATCATGATTATATTACGGGGTATCCTTTCTTTAATCACGCGTTCTCCAAGTATTTCAACATACCCTTAATCAATTTTCTAGGTCCTTAGAAGTATTCAACATATCCTTTCAGATCCCTAAGAAAAAACGTGTACTAAAAACACATATATATTTAATGATTCAAATAAAAAATATTTGAATTCCGAAACATATACATCTCAATCATCAAAATTTATTTGTAAACCATTACCCCTGATCTATCATCATATTATTTCATAACATATGAATAATTTATTATGTATCCTTAACCAAAATATATTAAACATTCTTTGGTTTAAAGTGATCAATAATTATAGAACATCTCATACCATTCACATGTTGTTTACAATCTATTTATCCTTAGTAGGATAACCAATACTCAAGGAACCATTATGGACTCCATTATGAGATTTGTACTTAGGAAATTTGTTTTCATAATTCCCATAATTTCCACATCTGAAACATTCATGGTTAACTATATTATATCTAGTTCGATATATTGGATATTCCTAGAATGAAAAGTGTGATAAGTACATATCCGAAATTAAAATCATATAAGTAAGGTATATTACTTATAATATTTAAATATTTGATATTTTAGGTTTAATACAATGTTATTCATGATTATCAAAAATACTCTCGGATTGAAACCTACAGATAGACTTATCCTCGGTAAATCCTAAGACATATCCTTAGAAATTTCTCAAGGGAAATCACTATAGTTTTCACAACCTAGTTTCCAATGGTTGACAGAACCTTCACTCCCATACCAGTTTTAAAGACCCAATATTATTGTATATGGAGATTACATCAGTTCTGTAAAATACATAATACATTATGCTAACATATTCCAAAAGACTGTATTAGGTTAGTGCCATGGGAAACATGGAACATAGTTTTATAATTTTAAGAAAGATATTTAGGATCTACAAAAAAGATCTTCCATTATATTTTTCCCAATTTAATAAATATCTTTATATCCTAGGGAAAACAAAACAAATGAAAAAGGTGATCTCAAGTTTTCAATAAAAGTAACAATTGATAATGTCAAATAAATCGTAAAAATAATTTTTAAAAAACATGAAGAATTTTTTTTAAAATCATACATTATATATCACATATAAAAATCCCAAGTCATGAAATAAATATTGATAGTTCAAAGGACATAAATCATAAATGAACATAATCCATGAGAAAATAACCGTTAGGTCTAATATGGGCCTATATACCCTGAGAGGGGGGTGAATCAGAGTATGGATATTATTTTTCAAAATTCATCCTACCCCACTGGATCTTGACCTCTTTATTACAAGGGTCACATTGATTTCACTTGTGTGTTTATTATGACCATTTGTTTTCTTATTTATCTGATGATGATGCTTTAAATTCAATGTAGGGAAGTATGGAGGCGGACACAGAGATTTTTACTTGGTTCACCCTCACTGGGCTATGTCAAAAAGAGAATACAATGGTTATGTGCCGCTATACTAGATCCACTAAAGCACACTTCTACTTACAAGGTTCGGGAAAGATCACTTTTATTCCTAGGCTCAATGCATTTACGAGGTTTAGGGTCAACTCATTTCTTTCCCATGTGTCACTCCCTTTTTCTCTCTCTCTGGCTCACTACTAGTGGAGAGACCCACCTTCTTCGTCTTCCATTTCTCACTAATCACAAAAGGGTCCACTCTCAGTTTATAGACTTGTAGGTATCTTTATTATCACTAATTAATACATACTCTGTTGTTTGTGGATCCCCTATTTATGTCCAATTTTCACCCGTAGATGAATTTCACTTTGCACCGAAGGTAACAGGCAATCTTCCAGCTTCCACGCAACCCTGAATCACTGTCGTACTTCAACCTTACCTGTCACCCTTCTCCAATATGGCATGCATGTATCAGCGTGCAAGTTATAACGGGCATGCAAGTTCACCTCAACCACTTGCACGACACTAGCTTCTGCAACTCCAAACATGCGCGACTCACACCCTTTTACGCCCAATCCAATATTGGCGCGCAACCACCAACTATCTCACTTCTTCAAAACCTGGCGTGGATGTTTCACCAAACCACTTGTGCAACACCTCCTTCTTAAACTCAAAACTTGGGAAACTCCCTTACTTTCTTGCCCATACCACATTGGGTGCGCAACAAACAACAATCACACAACTTCTACTTGCGCGACCACACCACCACTAGCGCAACCACCACACCTACATGAAGGGAGCTATGATTTTCAATAAGAGTTGAACTAATATAGAATGAGGAGGGGTCGACCTCTATTTATAGACATTATGACACCATGCTAGAAGGTTCACAAGTCTTCTCTCAACGCACAAGTCTCGTCACGCAAGTCTCTTCCGCGCATGTCACTTGTGCACCCAACCCTAAAACATGAGCGACCTTTATCCCATTTCACAATTTTGATGTTATGATCTCAAAAAAAATATAGAGTGGAATTTTCCACTCCTTCAATACAATTTTATGAAAGTCCCTTTTCCAAAACCACTTTTCCCCATTTTGTCGATATTCAGGCCCCAAATTTTTGCAGAAACTGGAAAACGGTGCCACCGTGTATCATCTATTTTTGTACCGCCTCCAGATCATCCATTCCTTTGTTTACATTCTTGAATCTAACATGTATCGTTATCTATAAAGACCCCAAACTTGAATTAAATAGACATTACATTAGTTTTTGGGAATACTTAATACATAACAAAAACAAACATCGAAGGATCGTGATAGTTTAGTGTCTTTGGAAACTTGGAATATAATCTTCTAATCATGGTGAAAGATCTTCAACATCTCCCATAAATATCTTCCCCTTTTATTCATACCTAAAACCTCTATTTATATCCTGGGGAAAATAAAACATAAAAAGGGTGAGCTCCAATGCTCAGTAAGGGTAATCATGGAGAGCATAAAACAACCCATAAACATTTGAAAGTAAAACCATGAACAGGAGATAAATCATAGCACTACATAAGGAATAGTTTATAAAGGAACATCAATCATGATAATATATAATGGGAATAAAACATGTAATTTTCCAAACCATTAATCACATGATATGATTTCCATATTAGCCATGGTATTACTTCCAAGACCATCTTAGTGGACAACGTCCCTTTCTGAATCGAGTTTACTCCTCATTCCAGTCCTGTATCACTGAACCAGAATAACATACCATTCCAACAATGTCAATATCGTGAGATATAAATATTTAACCAATGCATTGGAGGGAGATATAGTTCCCAACCATCTCATAATGAAATCATTCTTACTTGTGGTACAACATAAACATAAATCATTCATCATAACCAAAAGAATAAAAATGGGTTTCAAAAACATCATCCCATCATAAAAAAATTTATATAAAACAAATGAATATCATTTCATCATAAAAAAAGTGAAACCATGTAAATAATAGATATATTACACAAGAAACATAAACGTGAAATAATTTCATCTTAGATGGAAAATGGTTTTGATTAAAATACTTGAAAATAATTCTTGAGGAAAATACCATTTCTTCTTAAAAATCATTTCCTTTTCACAAAATTCCATGAAATTCTAAAAGAATATTATTTTTTTGAAAATAATCATGAAATATTGTAGATTAATCTTAATGAAAATTAGGTGTTATGAAACCATAAAAATCCTTTCATGCCTTATAAGTTAAAAAACATTCTCCTCGTAATTTTAATAGAAATGTCAAAACAGATCATCGTATGGTAAACAAAAGAATGATTCCTTCCATAACACAATGTAAAAGTAATAGTGGGGTAAAAATGGAATTAAAAATACATGGAAGAATATTAAACACATTATGAAAAAAAAATTTATGGACGTGGATGTAAAATATAACCCTAGTTAATACTTACGTATAAACAATCTCGGATAAAAATGAGATTGCAAAAGTATCCCTTACCTTATGTCCAATTTCTTCCATGTGTGTCTGAGACTCGTGTATAGTGGGTGTAAAACTATTATTAACTTTTAATAGAACCATAATAATATATATGATATAATATATTATTAACTTAAGACTTTATATTAACCATTCATTGTTCAGTTCCATGTTAAAGCAGTGTTTTGGGTAAAATCGTTTTATTTATCGTCTGTGTTTGGACTTGTTGTTCTTGATATTATTATTACTTATATCTTGATTTAGTAAGATACATAATGTTAAACATGATTTATATATCATATATATTCATTATATATTTAAATATATATAATAGGTAAAAAATGAAATAAAATACACCGTTCATGGAGGTGGTAGGTCGCACGTACGCATGATCGTTGTTTTCTTTTCCTTATTGACTTGAATGGATATAAGTAGATGAAATATATATATATATATATATAAATACAGTATATTTACCATTTCATATATTTCATTATTATTTATCATATAAACTTTATAATCATTCTTTAGTGGTTATCATGGAGAATGAATCTCATCATGTCTTGGAGACGGTAATCTGTACGTACGCACAAGCGATGATATTGTTCCCATAATTATTGAATTGAATTGGAGTGGATGATATAATGTCTCAAAATCATTATAATTTTATAATATCCATATATATATTTATTCCATACACCATTATACCCATCCAAGTAAGGTGGTGGTGGAAAAACATATTACCCCACGGCGTGGAGACGGTATTTCGTACGTACACACGCACAAGGATTTCGTTTTCCTTAGGATGGATAGAAGGTGAAATGAAGTTGTTTTATATTTATACTAACATATCTGAATATTAGTGATATCGATTTTATTACTTTCTTGTAACATCCCAAGGTTTTATAAAAAAAATTGAAAATTCTTGAAATTTTGTTTAAGGTATTTATTTATAAGTATCCATTAAACATAATTTTATTTCTTCTATGCTTTGAATTTCAAGAAACTGTCATCTACAATTGTGTTAGTATGTTATTTAGAGTCTGATTAAACAAAATTGTTTTTTTGGTGAATAGTAACATGCCCTTATGAATAGTAATATGACCTCATGAATAGTAAATAATATTATTATTTTATTTTCCCATGGCAATAGGATAATGGGATCATAATTAATTTTCCATTGTCACATGAAACTAGTTGCACTTAAATATTGTTATTTTTCGAATTAACTGTGACCTTATTTAAAAATTAAATTAATAATATTTAGAAAATTATTTTTGAAAAATGGAGTTCATTTTTGAATTCTAAACATCGAAAAATGGTTGGGGTAAATTTTTGGTATTTTTCTGAAACTCTTGAATTTTCGGTGAATAGTGAAATACGGTAAAATACCGTATAATGAATTTATCAGTAAAAATGCACTATTTATGACATCATAAGTGATTCAAGGCCACTTTATTCGAAATCACATGATATTATCACTATTTAGAGCCACTTTATTTGAGATTATTCATAGTCTTGATAAAAATATTATAATAATAATTAAAATAATCTAAAATACCTCCCCTCCTCCACTATAAATACCACCCTCACTTTCCTCTTCCTCCCACACCTCTCAAGCCTTGAACATTGTCTAAATTATGCCAAATTCCCTCCCCAGTCTTCTTCCCCACGTTTTAGAGCTTCTGGTCTCACCAAAAGACCAAAATCAAAGCCTTTAAGAAGGATCTCAAGGATAAGAGATCAAGAGGTAAACATCCTCTTTCATTTTTATTCTTTTCTTCCATTTTATGTTATTCTATTATCTTCCCTTTGTATTTTGTTGGTATATTTAATTAAATATTTCCCCTTACTGTCCAAATTTTTTATGATTGATGAGATATTCCATTCCTCTCATCAATCTTGTTTTTATGAAATTTTAAGAGGCGCCGTTAGGCTGCCGAATTTTTTGTAAGAAATTTCTCATGTTTTCTTTATTTCATGATTCCTTCCTCTTCTTTTTCACCCCCTCTTATCCAAGAGGCATGAAATCTCCAGAATCATGTATATTCTGGATGTTGTCATGTTTATGGAAAATTACAAATCATTATTCCTCTCCTCTCTCACTTATTTAAAGAATCAAAAAACATTGTCCATTTGTGTCGAATTATCGATATCGTGGAAGATGTATTTTCAATTTCCATTAATTATTTCAAGTCTGGTCATGAAACCATTTATATGGTCGAACCAGGTTATAAGATATGTTTTATGACTCATATAAGGTTCTCGAATTCTTTTTACTCATGATTCAAATTTATTAGACTAAATGAGGTTGTAATTATCAAGGAACCACTTAAATGATCTAAACGAACATAATTAATGTTTTAACTTATAAATCATCTTCATATAAAGAATAAAAGTGATAAATGGTATAATTTATGGTATTGGAAATATTTAAATACTAATCCATTCCAATTCTGGAGTTTCACTTCCAATCAACAAGAACGATTCCTCATGAACCGATCGTGAAAATCACAAAAGAACTCACCCAAAATAATGCAAGGAACAAAATACTAACAATTAAGGGGTGAAAAGAGGTTATGAAATGACCATATAAGATGTTATAAACATGAACATGTTTCTGTAAAATACTAATAACACTCTTTTAACCATTATACATGATGTTTAAACAATTTTTAAGTAAGAAAATCCTAAGGTAAGGGAATTCTTAACCCGATTTCCATTCTTTGGGTTAACATTCTACTTTAGAATTTATGTGCTATTTAAATTGTTTGTGTGATGGGTTTTTGTTTATATTATGTTTAACTATGTGTACTTACAGAGTATATACATATTAAATCCACTCTATTAAGCCTCACTTCAAGTATATGATGTTTATAAGGGACTTTTCTTCTAAAATCCTCTTTTAAAATTCTGTTTTATAAGATTCAAAGGAAATTTTTTTATGCTATTGTTTATGTTGTATGATTATGTTTTGGTTATTGGCCATTTTTTATGATGAAGGGTGGGACCTATATTTCCCTCCAATGCATTGGGTATTATTAAGTTGAAGGTCGGCCGTATGGTTACTCCAAGTGTAACTGTGATGGTTACACAAAGTAAGGTAGCCGTGAGGGTTACAAATTTTAAGGTAGCCAAGATGGTTACAAGATTATGTAAGTAATGCCCCAATATACCTCTATGATTATAATTACGTTTGTGTGGATCTTGTGTAAATATCATGTTACGCTAATTAAGATTTTATGGGTGGAAATCATGTCTTTTGAAAATATTTTCATACGTCATGTGTATTCATGGACTAGTGTGATTTTTCCTTCTTTTTCATACCTTACTGAGATTTTGTGATCATCCCAAGTTTTTAAATGATTTTTCACAGGTTAATGATGAGTAATACAAGGAAGGAAGACATGTTAAATGTTGATGAATTGTCAAGGAGTCTTGTTTTATGTTTTAATGTTTTATATTCTGAGGAAAATGGAAACTGATTTTATGGTATCCACTATGTAACAATGTGTAATGTTATGAATGTTTTGTTTTAATTATCTAAAGATCTAAACTTGAAAAGGTCCTCAATGTAAAATGAAGTGTTTTCTTGATTAAATTCTAGATTTTTTATGAAATAAGTGTGGGTCTTTATAGTTGGTATCAGAGGTCGGTTTAGACAACTTTAGGGATTAGGAGTTCTTGTGAGACACGTGATTAGTCCCTATATCTATTATTTCAGTTAAATCCTTGTTTTATAACTTTTTTTTCAGGTCAAGTAAAGTTGTTTATGAATTGAAGGATAAGGATCACAAACGACATTCCTATCTCTTCCTGATGACATGCTTGCAATAATTATTGCAAAGTCATCTTCGGATGATTGTGAAACTTTTTCAAGCATACAACTCACTTGCAAGCAGTTTTTTGAGATATCAAACACCTCCTCTATACCTCGTTATCATCGTGGATCATGGGTTGTTTTTTGAAAAATACTATTTTCACAATATTTACATAATTTCAAGAAAGGTAAATATTATCATGGTATTTTCAAATATTTTACCTTATCACAAGAATTTGAAGCATATTATGATTTTAAAAATGGTGCTGAGGAAGGAGACCCTTATGCAACCTATTTATATTTGCTTTTAAAATATAGTATCACATAACATACTTATGGTATTTTAAAGGGACCAATAATAGAATGTTTCAACTCAATTTTGGTCCGACTATTTTATGGAAATCATGTTTTATCAGATGTTTTGGAATTATATGCCATACATGATTATTTTCCAAAACTGTTTTTCTATGAACAACCATATGACCCATGTTGTACGAGGTGTATTTGGATGGAGGAAGCAAATGATTTTGAAGGATCTGTAAATCATTTTTTTAATGCATGGGACTTCTACCTACGTGAACAAGATGACGATGAAACCGAGTGGACACCTTGATCAAGGTACCCTCAGTTGTTTAATAAGTAAATAAAATTGCGAGGACGCAATTTCAAGAAGGTGGGGATAATGTAACATCCAAAGGTTTTCTAAAAATAAATTGAAAATTATTGAAATTTTGTTTAAGGTATATAATTATATGTATCCTTTAAACATAATTTTATTTCTTCTATGTTTTGAATTTCAAGAAACTGACATCTACAGTTGTGTTCAGTATGTTATTTAGAGTCTGATGAAACAAACTTGTTTTTTTGGTGAATAGTAACATGACCTTATGAATAGTAATATGAATAGTAATATTACCTCATGAATAGTACATAATATTATTATTTTATTTTCCCATGGAAATAGGATAATGGGATCATAATTAATTTTCCAATGTCACGTGAAACTAGTTGCACTTAAATATTGTAATTTTTCGAATTAACTGTGACCTTATTTAAAAATTAAATAAATAATATTTAGAAAATTATTTTTGAAAAATGGAGTTCATTTTTGAATTCTACACATTGAAAAATGGTTGGGGAAAATTTTTGGTATTTTTCTGAAACTCTTGAATTTTCTGTGAATAGTGAAATACGGTAAAATACCATATAATCAATTTATCAGTAAAAATGCACTATTTATGACATCATAAGTGATGCAAGGCCACTTGATTAGAAATCACATGATATTATAACTATTTAGGGCCACTTTATTTGAGATTATTCATAGTCTTGATAAAAATATTATAATAATAATTAAACTAATCTAAAATACCTCCCCTCCTCCACTATAAATACCACCCTCACTCACCTCTTCCTCCCACACCTCTCAAGCCTTTAACATTGTCTAAATTATTCCAAATTCCCTCCCCAATCTTCTTCCCCACGTCCTAGAGCTTCTGGTCTCACCAAAAGACCAAAATCAAAGCCTTTAAGAAGGATCTCAAGGATAAGAGATCAAGAGGTAAACATCCTCTTTCATTTTTATTCTTTTCTTCCATTTTATGTTATTCTCTTCCTTTCCCTTTGTATTTTTTTGGGATATTTAATTAAATATTTCCCCTTACTGTCCAAATATTGTATGATTGATGAGATATTCCATTCCTCTCATCAATCATGTTTTTATGAAATTTTAAGAGGCGCCGTTAGGCTGCCGAATTTTTTGTAAGAAATTTCTCATGTTTTCTTTATTTCTTGATTCGTTCCTCTTATTTCTTCACCCCCTCTTATCCAAGAGGAATGAAATCTCCAGAATCATGTATATTATGGATTTTGTCATGTTTATGGAAAATTACAGATCATTATTCCTCTCCTCTCTCACTTATTTAAAGAATCAAAAAACATTGTCCATTTGTGTCGAATTATCGATATCGTGGACGATGTATTTTCAATTTCCATTAATTATTTAAAGTATGGTCATGAAACCATTTATATGTTTGAACCAGGTTATAAGATATGTTTTATGACTCATATAAGGTTCTGGAATTCTTTTTTACTCATGATTCAAATTTATTAGACTAAATGAGGTTGTAATTATCAAGGAACCACTTAAATGATCTAAACGAACATAATTAATATTTTAACTTATAAATCATCTTCATATAAATCATCAAAGTGATAAATGGTATAATTTATGGTATTGGAAATATATAAATACTACTCCATTCCAATTTTGGAGTTTCACTTCCAATCAACAAGAACGATTCATCATGAACCGATCGTGAAAATCACAAAAGAACTCACCCAAAATAATGCAAGGAACAAAATACTAACAATTAAGGGGTGAAAAGAGGTTATGAAATGACCATATAAGATGTTATAAACATGAAAATGTTTCTGTAAAATACTAATAACACTCTTTTAACCATTATACAGGAGGTTTAAACAATTTTGAAGTAAGACAAGCCTAAGGTAAGGGAATTCTTAACCCGATTTCCATTCTTTGGGTTAACATTCTACTTTAGAATTTATGTGCTATTTAAATTGTTTGTGTGATGGGTTTTTGTTTATATTATGTTTCACTATGTGTACTTACAGATTATATACATATTACATCCACTCTATTAAGCCTCACTACATGTATATGATGTTTATAAGGGACTTTTCTTCTAAAATCCTCTTTTAAAATTCTGTTTTATAAGATTCAAAGGCAATATTTTTATGCGATTGTTTATGTTGTATGATTATGTTTTGGTTATTGGGCATTGTTTATGATGGAGTGTGGGACCTATATTTCCCTCCAATGCATTGGGTATGAATAAGTTGGAGGTCGGACGTATGGTTACTCCATGTGTAACTGTGATGGTTAAACAATGTAAGGTAGCCGTGACTGTTACAAATTTTAAGGTAGCCAAGATGGTTACAAGATTATGTAAGTAATGCCCCAATATACCTCTATGATTATAATTATGTTTGTGTGGATCTTGTGTAAATATCATGTTACGCAAGTAAGATTTTATGGGTGGAAAGCATGTCTTTTGAAAATGTTTTCATACGCCATGCATATTCATGGACTAGTGTGATTTTTCCTTCTTTTTCATACCTTAATGAGCTTTTGTGCTCATTCCAAGTTTTTAAATGATTTTTCAAAGGTTAATGATGAATAATACAAGGAAGGAAGACATTTTAAGTGTTGAATAATTGTCAAGGAGTCTTGTTTTATGTTTTAGTGTTTTATATTCTGAGGAAAATGGAAACTGATTTTATGTTATCCTCTATGTAACAATTTGTAATGTTATGAATGTTTTGTCTTAATTCTCTAAAGATATAAACTTGAAAAGGTCCTCAATGTAAAATGAAGTGTTTTCTTGATTAAATTCATGATTTTGTATGAAATATGTGCGGGTCTTTATATTTATAATGAAACATCTAATGATGAAGGAGTTGAAGAAGAAAGAAACTTGAAAGAATCGTTAGAAGAGATTACCTCTTCTTCGACGCACCTCCTTTAAGCTCCCTCTTAAAGGACTAGAGTAGGTCTTTTGAGAAGACCAGAGCCTCCAGAATGTTTCTAGGTATGTGGATAGAAGTAATGGTCAGGGGTTGGCTGACCATAAATGTTCAATGTTTTGTAAAAAGAAGAGGGAGGAGGTTTCCTTTTATAAGGGAGGAGAGGGGCACTTTTGGAAACCTCTAAAATATTAATTTCTAATAAACCTAAACACTACTTAAAAAAATTAAAAGTGACTCAAATTCAGATATTAGATAATATAGGGTTTTAATCTCATTAAACAATTAAATTTAGACATGATTTTATTTTATTTTAAACCATATCATTTTGATGTATCCTTATTTTATCTATTTAATTTTATTTGTGCTAAAAATGTTATAAATATTATATGGTTAAAAATACTTACTTATGTGTTCTTAATTATACTTAATTTTATATTTAATTACATGTTAGATCATATAAATTTTAATTTGTAATTTCTAAAATATTTTTGTGATTTTTAATCAATTTAATAATATAAAATATCAATAGTGTCAATTTGGACACAATTAATTTATTTGAATTTAAATAAAAACAACACAAAATGTATGTTAGAAAAAAAATATTTAATAGATTCATAAAATGTCATATTTATCTAGAAAATTTGTTGATCACATTAAATAGTTCATATAATATTTATTTTTATTTTTATAAAATCATTTATTTGATATTTCAATCAATAAATTAATTTCTACATCACTATTGTGTCACCATTAATGATAATTATTTAATCCATAAAAATTAAAAATAAATTTACATGATGTATATAATGTTATTATATTTCTGGAGACTATTAATGTTTGATGTTTCATGGAGTGTATCACTAAATTAAAATTACTATACTTATAATATTTAAGAGAGTGACATGTTGTCACATTCTTTTGTTTTAATAATAATTAACTTATTTTCATTTTCAAAAGTCCCTAAAATGAATCTAATCCGAACCTTATGTGATTTGGGTCGACTTTAAGTCATCCAAGAGATTTTTTTTAGGTTTTAAGGTAATTTTATAGTCTTATTTTTACCCTTAATTACCTGATTTATCTTTAACCGAAGTAAATAAAAATTACTATAGTTACTATTCATAATATCAAAAAAATAAAATTAACCTATTAACATAATTTAGACCCACTAAATCCTAATATGAAATCCATTTTTCAAAATTCAAAACACATAATTTTCACTAATTAAATTAAAATTTATCCCATTGTTAAGAAAACTGGTTTTAAAAGTTAAAATTTTTCTAAAGATTGAAATCTTTTTACCTATGAATTCAATGTATAATTAATGGTAGTGAAATAAATTATATTAAATGGTAAAAATATATTCTATTTATACTTTAAAATATTAAAATATTATAATTTAACCATATAAATTATTTTGATGATAAAAGTTTTTTTAAATTAAAATATAGCGTGTTTTTACTATTAATTAAAATATGAAAGTTATCAGAATAATCTGAAAAATTAATCCAAAGTAAATTTTTATATCCTTTTTCCAAAGAAGTATTTTATTTTGTTAAATTGAACTTATAAACATGTCAAAAACTAGATTTAATGTGGGTTTTCCATCAAAAGGCGTCAAAACTGCATTTTTTTTAAAATAATTATTTTACCCAAAACAATTATTTTTTTCTCATAACATGTTCTAGAAAATGTGTAAGATTAATAATAAAGTTATAAAATTCAAACTTTATTTGATACTATTCATAACTTCTTGTCCATAATAATATTTTAACAATATATCATTATTTAGTGAAACCCGGTATTGCGTACTACACACGCTATCTAGGAATGTTGTGATTGCGTGTAATGCAAGCCAAGTTTGGGATGCGTGTAGTGAAATCTCATTTTGTTGTAGCGTACAACAAAAGACATCAATGAAATTAAAAAGAATAATTCTCATAAAATCTGGGGTTGTTACATTTTACCCATCTTAAAATGAATTTCACCCTCGAAATTTTTTGGGGTTATAAATGGTTTACTACTTGAAATTTTCATTCATAGAAACACACATCGTAAAAAGTAATTTAAAAAAATTATTTTAAAAACAAATTTTTGAAAAAAATAGATACCCATAGTAACTCATCACTTGGGTTCCCACATAGGATAACATTGGTGAAAATATGGATATGGAAGAGTAATATAATCATCAAGTACTGATGGAGAGTGGTAGAGAACATTGATATGAAAAAGCAAAGAATCACAAATCCATAAATTTTTGATGATCTAAGGTAACATCTTATTCATTGGATATAAGGGAACTAGGAAAACTTTTTTGGTTTTGAAGATCATTTCCTTAATGTTGATGAATTTGAATTAGAAGAAATACTTACATTATTTTGGTATAATCTCACCGTTGTTCATGCCTTGAACAATTTCCACTTCATCTCTTAAAGAAATGAAGTTGAATTTGTCATTCATGAAGTGTTAGAAGATTGTGTGATAGAATGATGGGTCATTCCATATGTCTCAAACAAAAGGTTAGCTAATGTTATCAAATATACATAAGTCCATCTATGGTGAGGTTAATAGTATATGATTCCAAATTGGACTTATACTTCATCTATCATACCGATTAATAAAATAAAGCTAGTTTCTACTAACCAAAGACTTCCTTTAGGCTAGTGGTAGGAAGAAAAAGCTTGTCACACTTCGGTTGTGGGTTCAATTCCCACAACTTGTCCGACGCGACGGGCTGTATCCCATCCTGCAGGTTGTCTTTTTTTCTAAAACTTCACTGTTATAACATTACAGAAATAATATCAAAAAAAGTTCTAGCCTCATACAATACTATCTGATGTCTGAAATAATCATTTATAGTCTTTAGACTTATCCAAAATACATCTCTCCAATCTCATAATATATAGAAAACAATTACTAGAAATATCATTAACCAAGCATGTGAATACCATCATTTATCCCCCATATATCATAACATACATCTTCTTGATCGCACTACAAACAAGCGAATACCTTAATCTCGTATTATCTTTCTAAATGAATTACCATAAAACCATAGTGAAAACATGAATTTTTTCAAAAGTTAACTCTTTCCACATACCAAAATCCCAAAATTTCTATATACTCAAACCATGATATCAATTTGTCCTTATATCAGTCATGAGCTCATGAATACTATTAAACATTTCATTTTCTCCTTATCAGATCATCTTCGTTCCAAAATCACATTTCATGGTCACCAGTACCATAAATTTATTGAAAACCACAATAGACCAATACATAAATATTCCAATATTCCATGATACTATATAAAACATTTTTTGTGGAATCCCATTAGATAAAAACATTATCGTTCCATCACATCGTTGTCATATTCCACATCTCCAATAGTGATCGCATTTGACATCCCTTTGTCCTTTTATTTAAGTGGTTGTTGATGTCGATAATCATTAACCCTTGGATTCGGGCATTGGTTAGCATAATGCCCCATTTAAATTATAGCATTGAAGTGTTGGTGGAGCGTCCACTGTAATATTTTCATTATTCAAATAATTAGCTACATTTTTCCTATTAATTTGACACTAAACTTCTCGATGACATTATTTTCCACACATGAATAATTTTCTAGAACCTTTTATACATTCTCCACAATGCTTCTTCCCACACTTTGAGCATAAAGAAACATTCACATTCTTTTCACCATTGTTCTAAGGTTTTTCCTTGATCTACATCTTTCGTTTCTTTTGAAAACCATGAGATGGATATGTTACACCAACTTCCAGTTATAACTTGATAGCACAATGCACAATTTCATCATAGTTACTGATGTCTCTTATAGATAATCCCATTTGAAGACTTGGTTTTGATCCACTAAGGAGTCGATCAACTTTACTTTCATGTTGTATGATAAAGCCAGATGCATACCTTTCAAGTCCTGTATAATTTGCTTCGTATAAACCAACAAATTCATCATCCTTCTTTTTAAGCTCGAGTAACTACGTTTCAATCATTGTTCGAAGAATACGAGGGATGTACCTACAGAAAAATAGGTTCTTGAGCTCCTCTCATTCCATGGATTCAGTTTCATCTTGGGGCCTTGTATTATTAATTAGAGTCCACCACTAGTCTGCTTCACCTTATAAACAGTAAATAGAAAAAATGGATTTTCATGTTATGAACTGTAAAGTTTGGAAAATATCATTTCAATAGTACTGATCCATTTTTCAGAAACAACTGGATCAGAAGACCCATTGAAAAACGGTGGGCATTGCCTCGTGAAGGACTCAATAGGATATTGTTTCCATCTCTGATCATTTGGATATCCATAATTTTTCATAGCTTATGTATGTATAGAAATAATATTTTTCACTCCATCTCCCATTGCATTTGGTTTCTTAGGAGGACAATTATTTCATTGGCCATTACGTTGATCAACACGGATCCTTCGGGTTCCAAACATCATCTAAAACCAAAAAATAACAGTGTGAGAGGAAAATATCATGCTATGAAAGAAACATAATAAAGAGGGAGTACCTTCAATATCTAATATCTTTGGTGTAGTTCAAATATTTTTACCATAATTCTAGGACTATAACTTATACTTATACTTATCCTTCGGGACATCCCTAGACATACCATAAAAATATCTCTATGGATCTCACTAAAGTTCTCACATCATAGTTTCCAAAGGTAGAATAAACCATTCCTCTGATTCCAACTGTAGAGACCCAAAACATGATGTACATTTACATTACATTACTTTTGCGGAATACTTAATAAATAAAAAAACAAACATTGAAGGATCGTAATAGTTTAGTGTCTTTGGAAACTCAGAATATAATCTTCTAATCATGGTGAAAGATCATCAACATCTCCCATAAGGATCTTCCCCTTTTGTTTTCATACCTAAATCCTTTATTTATATCCTAGGGGAAAGAAAACACAAAAAGGGTGAGCCCAAATTCTCAGTAATGGTAAACATGGAGAACCTAAAACAACCCATAAACATTTGAATGTAAAATCATGAACATGACATAAATCATAGCAGTACATAAGGTATAGATTATAAAATAACATCAATAATGATAATATACAATGGGAATAAAACATGTAATTGTGAAAAACCATTAATCACATGATTTGATTTCCATAGTAGGCAAGGCATTGCTGCCAAGACCATTTTAGTGAACAATGTCCCTTTATGAATCGAGTTCACTCCTCATTCTTGTCCTATATCACTGAACCGGAATAACATACCATTCCAACCATGTCTATCTCATGAGATATAAATATTTACCCAATGCATTGGATGGAGATATAGGTCTCACCCATCACATAATGAAATCATTATTACTTGTACCACAACATAAACATAAATCATTCATTATAACTCAAAGAATAAAAATGGGTTTCATAAACATCATCCCATCATAAAAAAATCCATATAAAACAAATAGATATAATTTCATCATAATAAAATTGAAACCATGTAAATAATAGAGATATTATTCTTGAAACATACACATATGAAATAATTTCATCTTAGATGGAAAATGGTTTAGCTAAAATACTTGAAAATAATTCTTGAGAAAAAAATCCTTTCTTCTTGAAAATCATTTTCTTTTCATAAAATGCCATGAAATTCTAACAGAAAAGTATTTTGTTGAAAATAATCATGGAATATTGTATATTATTCTTCATTAAAATTAGGCGTTATAAAACCGTAAAAATCCATTCATGCCGTATATGTTAAAAACATTATCCTCGTAATTTTTCCAGAAATGTCAAAAAAGTTCATCGTATGGTAAACAATGGAACGATTCCTTAAATAACACAATGTAAAAGTCAAATAGGGGTAAACATGACTTTAAACAAACATGGAAGAATATTAAAAATTTTATGAAATTCATTTTTATGGACATGGATGAAAAATATAACCCCAGTTAAAACTTACGTATAAACAATCTCAGATAAAAACGAGATTGAAAAATTATCCCTTACCTTATGTCCAATTTCATCCGTGTGTGTCTGTGACTCTTGTATAGTGGGTTTAAACATATTATTAACTTGTAACACAACCATAATAATATTTATGATATCATATATTATTCACTTATGACTTTATATTTATAATTCATTTTTCAATTCTATGTTAAAGTAGCATTTTGGGTAAAATCGTTTCATTTATCATCCGTGTTTGGACTTGTTTTTCTTGATATTATTATTACTTATATCCTGATTTACTAACTTCCAGAATGTAAAACATGATGTATATATCTTATATATTCAGTCTATATATATATATAATAGATAGAAAAATGGAATGAAATTCATCGTTCATGGAGACGGTAGGCCTTACGTACGCATGAACAATGTTTTCTTTTCCTAATTGACTTGAATTGAAGTAAGTAGATGACATATATAAATATATATGTACATAAATCCATTAGCTTTATCATGTCATATATTTCATTATTATTAATTTTATATACTTTATAATCATTCTTTAGTGGTTAACATGGAGAATAAATCTCATCATGTCGTGGAGACGGTAATCCGTACGTGCGCACGAGCGATGATATTGGTCCCATAATTATTGAATTGAATTGGAGTGGATGATATAATATCTCACAATCAATATGATGTTATCATATCCATATATAGCTATTCTATACACCATTATACCGATCCAAGGAAGGTGGTGGTGGAAAAACATATTACACCACGGCGTGGAGACGGTATTCTGTATGTACGCGCGCGTGGTGATTCTGTTTTCTATAGGATGGATAAAAGGTGAAATGGGGTTGTTTCATATTTATAATCACATATCATTATATTAGTGAAACTGATTTTATTACTTTATAATGAAACATCTAAAGAAGAAAATGTTGAATAAGAATGAAACTTGAACGAATCAGTGGAAGAGATTACCTCTTCTTCGACACACCTCCTTTAAGATTCCTATTATGGAACTAGAGTTGGTATTTTGAGAAGACCAGAACCTCCATAATGTTTCTAGGGAAGTGTGGAAGAGTAAATGGTAGGGTTTGGCCAATCTTGAAGGCTCAATGTTGTGTAATGAGATGAGGGAGGAGGTGCCCTTTTATAAGGGAGCAGAGGGGCACTGTTGGAAACCACTAAATTATTAATTTATAATAAACCTAAAATCTACTTAAAAACATTAAAAGTAACTCAAATTAGTATATTATATAATATAGGGTTTTAATCTCTTCAAACAATTCGATTTAGACTTATTTTGATTTTATTGTAAACCTTATCATTTTGATTTATCCTTATTTAATCTATTTAATTTTATTTATTGTAATGAAGTTATAAATTTAATATGATTATAAATACTTACTTATGTGTTCTTAATTCTACATAATTTGATATTGTAGGATATGTTAGATCATATAAATTTTAATTTTTAATTTTTAAAATATTTTTGTGATTTTTAAACAATTTAATAATATAAAATATAAATAGTGTCAATTATGACAAAATTAATTTATTTGAATTTAAATAAAAACCAAACATAAGTTATGTTCGAACCAAATTATTTAATAGATTTATAAAATGTTATATTTTTCTATAATAGTCTTGGATAAAATTAAATAGTTCGTATAATATTTATTTTTATTTTTTAAAACCATTTTATTATAATTCAATGAATAAAATAATTTCAACATCACTATTGTGTCACCTTTAATGACATTTATATAATCCGTAAAAAATCTAAATAAATTAAAATGATGTAGATAATTTTAGTATCTTTCTGGAGACTATTAATGTTCGATATTTCATGAATTGTATCACTACATTAAAATTATTATACTTGTAAGATTTAAGAGAGTGACATGTTGTCACTTTCTTTGGTTTTAATAATAATTAAATTATTTTCATGGTTGACAGTCCCTAAAATGAATCTATTATGATCCATAGGTGATATGGGTATACATTTAGTCATCCAATAGAATTTTGGCAGGTGTTAGTGTAATTTTATAATCTTATTTTTACCCTTAATTACCCGATTTATCTTTAACTGAAATAAATAAAAATTATCGTAGTTACTATTCAGAATATCAAAAAAATAAAAGTAACCTATTACCTTAAAATAGATCCACTGAATAAAAATATGGAATTAATTTTTCAAAATTAAAAACACTAAAGTTGCAGTAATTAAATTAAAATTTATCCCACTGTTGAGAAAATGGGATCAAAAGTTAAAATATTGCCAAATAATAAATGTTTTTACCTCTGAATTCAATGTAAAATTAATGGTAATGGCATAAATTATATTAAATAGTAAAAATATATTATATTTATACTTTAAACCATTAAATATTATAATTTAACCTTATAAATTATATCTATTAAAAAAGTTTTTTTTAATTAAAATATAGTGTGTTTTTACTATTCATTAAAATATGAAAGTTATCAGAATAATATGAAAACATTATCCAAACTATATTATTATATCCTGATTCTAAAGATGAATTTTATTTTTTAAAATTGAACTTATAAACCTTTCAATAACCACATTTAATGTCAGTGTTCCATCAAAAGGAGGCAAAAATGCATTTTTTGAAAAATACTTATTTTACCGAAAAATTTATTTTGTTCTCATACCATGTTTATATAAAATGTGTAAGATGAATAATAATTTTATAAAATTAAAAATGTAGTTAATAATATTTATAAAGACTAATCTATAATAATATTATAACAGTATATCATTGTTTAGTGTTACCCAGTATTGCGTATTACACACGCTATCGAGGAAGATTGTGATTGCGTGTAATGAAAGCCATGTCAGGGATGCATATAGTGAGATCTCCATTTGGTGTAGCGTAAAACACAGTACATCAATGAAATTAAAAAGAATAATTCTCATAAAAGACCGGGTTGTAACATTAACCACATCCATTGAGCTTGACATGCCACAATGAATCCCCTTTGCCAACAAATTTGTATGTCATGGTTTCCATTGTCAACAATTACAACATAGATGTACACTTTGTCAACAAACACAATCACCTCAAAAATTCTTCAATGATTACTTGAGGGATTTTTTCCCAACAATAACATTGACATATATAGGGAATTATTGAACACAAATAACCACTGAAAATCATTTCCATATTAGCTGAGGCTCATTTAAAATTCCATCATAGTGGAAAAATTCTTTTACTGAACTGAATTCAATATCCATTCCAGCCTTGTATTACTTTATTGGATTTACATGTCATTCCAACCATGACTTATTGAACAAGATTTACTTTCCATTTCAATAATATCTATCTCATTAGATATAAATCATTACCCGATGAATTGGGGGGAGATATAGGTCATAACCAATTCATAGTTAAATAATTCTTATGTTTGCCACAAAAAACATAAATCATTCCCCCTAGTATAACCGAAGGTATAATATGTGTTTCTTTAACATTATTCTACTATAACATGATCCAAGTTAAACAAATGAATTTTATAAATATCCTTCCGTAAAAAACCTAATAAAACCATAATAATAATACTAGGGATACTATACATGAATCATAACCTTTTTAATGCATTACATCTTAGATGGAAATTTTTTGATTAAACACATTAAATTAATTAATCAGGAAAATAATCCTTTCTTCTACAAAAACATTTTATTTTGTCAATATTCCACACAATTATAGAATGTAATTTCTTTGAAAATAATCTGAAAATATTTTAAAGTACGATTTATGGAAATATGGTAGTATAAAAACATAAAAATCATTTCATGTTGTAAAAGATTAAATAAAATATTCTTCTCGTAATTTTTTAGAAAGTCAAAAAGAAACTCATACTGAAAATGAAAATGATTCATTTCATACCCTATAATAAAAATTTACCGATGGTTAAAATTGATATTAACAAATTTTAGAAGGATAGAAGGAATATTTTGGAATAAATATTTACAAAACATGGACATGGATGATAAATATACCCTAGTAAATACATACATATAATAAATGACTAATAATAATGAGATTATGAAATTATACCCTACAAAATTATAACCAGTTGGATTATATGTTTCAAGAAATAAATAAAATTATATTCATATTATAACCATAATATTAATAATCATAAAAACATTCATGGGTGGAATAAATATAACTCAATATAAATAGGTGATGTATAATGCATATGTCCAAAATAACTAAAATTGCGAAAAAAATCCATTACCTTATGTCTAAAATTCTTTGTATGTATGGTAACCACAAGTATAATGAATTAAATAATTTCATTGATTTATTCTAGAATCATAATATTTTTTTGTACAGTATATGATCAGATTATAATACATTTTTTAATAACATTATTACTCATCCATCGGGTATTAACTGCTTTATTATCTTACTCATGATTCATTATATCAGTTCTTCTTCCTCTTAATAAGTTATAGTTTTATAATTAAAAAATGATATTAATATAATATTTGTCAAATTTTTCATTAAATACATTTATATAATAATGATTACATGAATATCATGTAGAATGTATCACATCGCATCATGGATATGGTAGGTCGTACGTACGTACAAGTAATGATATCATTCCAATAATTATGAAATTGTATAGAATTTGATGGAATATATTTTATTCCAGAAACCATATTAGGTTATAATAATCATATATAGTTATTATTTCTAACATTATACCCATATTTTTATAGTGGTTGTGAAAAATATATTATATTGTGACATGGAGATATAATTCATTCATATGCATGCGTGGTGATTTCGTTTTTCATAGGACTGATAGAAGGTAGAATTTGTTTGTTCCATAATTATAATACATATGAGTATATAAGTGATACTATATTTATTAACTTATAGTGGAAAAATCATAGGGAGGATGTTGATGAATAAAGGAGATTGAAAGAATCAGTAGAGTAGATTATCTCTTCTTTGACATGCACCCTCTAGACCTCCTATTAAAGGTAATAGAGTTGGAATATTGAAAATACCATAACCAATAAAATGTTAGTATGTATTTTGATTAGATAAATTGGTAGATAATGGAAGGTATTTAAGGATGAGAGTGAATTTAAGAGGTGAGGTAGGTTGCACCCTTTTATAATTTATGTGAAGGGGCACTTTGGGAAACTCTAAAAATATTAATTCATAATAAACCCAAAACACATCAAAAAACCTCCAAAATTTCACTATTTTGAATATGATATGTGAAAATATTGTAATATCATCAACCAATAATTTTTATACAATTTTTTATTTTATTTTAATCATTATCATTTAATATTAACATTGATTATTCTATTTTAATTTTAACTATGTTATCAAATTGTTCAATTTTTTAATAGTATAATTTTTACTATTTTGATTTAAATTAGACAATTAATGAACCATATAGAAGCTTTTAAAGAAAAAATAATTATTATTGTATATTTTTGAAACTACTGTAATATTTTTAAATTATTTAATAAAATATTATCTTGTCAAAATATCAATAGTGTCATTTTGACGCTATACATTTAATGGGTTTTTTAAAATAACAATATAAGATTTTAACCTCGAACCAAATATTTTATTATATATATAATGGTTAATTTATATCAATAAATTTTTTGGATATATTAATTATCCCAAATTTTTTTAATTTTAGTATTATATGTAACATTAATTTGATATTTCCATTAATAAAATAATTAATATATGAGTTCTGTGTAATTATTCAATATAATTATTTATTGATCAAAAATTAAAAAAAATACTAAAATGAAGATAAATCTTAAAAATTTCCTGAAAAAACATTCAGTTGAGTATATATCATGGAAAGTACTACATTATAAATTTTATATGTATTAAAACTTGAATGTGACATCTTTAACATCACTTTAAATAAAAAATTATATGTATTATAATCATTTCCACAGGGATCTAAATGGTAAATAATTTTACACAAGGATAATTATAGTAGAGGTATACTATAAAAATAATCTTCGGTTAGGCGTTTTGGTATATTAACGGTCATTATAGGTGTAATTAAAATTACTTTTTTGATTTTCTATCAATTAAAAAATTTTCCCATCAACAATGTATAAGCCATTAAGGTAAATATTTATTTACTAAAAATTGGAAATAAATAATCATTAAAAATAGAAAAATTTAATATTTTAAATGGGGTTTTAATGATGAATTTATATTCAATATATCCATATTTCAAAAATGATAATGTTATTAAAATTTGAGTGTGATGTATTTAACATTTCTTTAAATAAAATATATTAAATGTCTTAATCTCATCAATGTGGATTACAAAGGGTATAAATTAGAACGAGATATGGTTTAGGTAGAAAAGAACACATCCAATAATATTAGGAAAAGTGTTAAATTAGTTTTATAATATTATATTTACCAGTAATTAATAGATTTAACTTTTACCATATTAATAAAAATTACTGAAGTTGTAACTCATAATATACAAAAATAAAAGAATGATATTTACATACTTTGTACCAAATGATTCCTTATATGCAGTTCATTTTAAAAATTGAATATATATAAGTTTAATTAATTAATTTAAAATTAACCCTGTTGTATGAATGAAAATGAGTATGGAAATGATAAAAAATTTCAAAAGATTTAAATGTTTATACATCAAAATTCATTGTATAATTAATACCAATAACCAAAATTATATTGAATAAAAAAAAAATTTTAATATTACATTAAAACTATTCTATAATATAATTTATCTCCATAAATTATTTTGATGAAAAATGTTCTTTCAATTAAAATTTAGTAAATTTTTGGTATTCACCCAAACATAACACTTTTCAAAAAATTAGCAAAAAAATACAAATTAAATTTTTATTTAACAAATCCAAAGAATATGATTATTTTTTAAAGTAATATATATATATAAGTGACAAAACATGATTTAAAATGTGTGTGCCATCAAAAGGTGGAAAAACAACATTTTTTAAAAAAATTCCTTTTATCTGGATAATTAAATTTTTTCTTATATCATGCATAGAAAATAGATAAAATGAATTTTGGATATTAGATTGAATATATTAAATATATATTAATTTAAAAAAATCGATCAAGACTAAGTTTATTATTTTATGTTGTCACTTATTTTCCTTTAATTGTTTTTAGAATAAATTTAATATTGTTCATACCTGCTATTATAATGGTTTGGTTATATGGTAACATAAAAATATTTAGTTGTTCACATAAAATCAGTCTCACAAAAAATTACTTCTATCATAAGAACAAGAAGATACCTATAACACAAGTCTATCATAGTGTTTCATATACCACAAGATAATCCAGTGTTGTGTGTAGCACAAGCTTATCATGGTGCAACATACAACACAAGACATCAAATAAATTAAAAAAATTACATCACATAAAAATATCATGGTTTTATAGTATTAAAATTTTAATATGTGAAGTATTTTTCCTATGAAGATATGAATAGGTCAGACATTGTATCATAAGGACTCATTAATTAGACTAAAAATGAAAAAGCAACATAAAAAATTTCTAGATGATATAACTTTATACTATTTCAAGGATGGAAATCCTACCAATTAATATTGGTGGTGAAGTTAATGACATTGATTGAAAAGAAAATAGCTGGAATGGTGGTTGCTACCAATATTATCCTAATGGTAATAGAATGAGTCAAATAATAGATCATTTTTAGTAAATTCACTTCCCATATGACATTATATAAGGATCATTCCTCATAAATCAACCCTGACAAAGAAAATTTCATCTTAAATTGAAATGGTATTTTAAATAATGATAATTGTGACATGAAAATCCATGTTTTAGGTAAAATGTAACACCCCATGGATTAGAAAACAATTTATTTACACAATATATAAATATATATGTGTATCCCTTAAAGTATGTTCTTATATTAGTTTCAAATAATTAAAATTAATTATGAATTAATCCATAAAAGATCTGAAACAATCTAATGATATGTTATTCATTAAATGTGGATCCTTTAAACAATTATACCTAAAACCATTTATTCAATAACATGAAATATATTATAAATTAGATTATTGCATAAATTAGAATTGGATAAAATAAAATTGGATTATAAATATAAACCAATAATATCTTTAAAATATGAGATTATATAGACCACCATCACCCTTCAGAGTAACCATTAGAATAAATTAACCAACAATGACACAAAACCATTTTGGAATGACAAAACATTATAAAAAATACTAACTGAAAATTTATGAAATGAAATATTTCCATTGTGACTTTAGAATAGAATGAATTTATTAGATGTAATGGGGGTAATATTTCCATTATATTTTCTTTATAAAATGTGTATACTACCTTTGGGAAGTATATGAAAAACCTTGTTTTTAATTTGGAGTTAGATAAATATAGTAGATATGTATAATGTTTATATGGTTGATAAAATAGAGAAAATTCATTATAAATAAATATAAATTATTTTTTAATATAATTAAATTATACTAATGAATTTATGAAAATACCTTTTCTTTTGATATATTTTTTAATAAATTATTAAAATTTTCAATTTAAAAGAGTGATATAAAAAAATGTAATGAAAAAATTCAAGAGATGATTAGGAAAATATATTAATTGCATCAATGATATACCAGAAAAGTGTAGCCAGAGGAAAAGCCTCTGACCATTTATTAAGGAATGAAAATTCAGAAAACAAGAACCACAGACCAAACACAACAACAACACCACATCAAAACCAAACCTATCACCATCTCCATGATAAAAAATTTCTCCTCAATCACTGACTCCCACTTCGAGCTTCCATAGTGCCTCAAGACTTTGGCATACCGCCGTCTAAGATTCAGCCACTCCAACAAAATAAATTCATTATTATTCTTCCAAGTGACTGCTCTACCTTTTTTATGGATAGAGGATCTAATAGGAATTGGCTTCGGTAAAACGGAATAATTTTTCCTCGATCATCTTCTGGGTATGATAGTCACATCCTCATGATTCCTAGGTGAAATTTTACTCGCCCCCTGATCAATGTAACTGTATGAGATTATGACCCCACCCTCATTTTCCTTTTCACTTTAAGACATATCTCCCCATTTACCCGAGACCTGAATCTGCTTATATTCCATCATCTGAATTTGTTGAAATTGGTTGTTCATATCAATAATTGCAAGACATATCGACTGGTCCATCAAATACTGACTGAAACATGACCCATTTCCTACATCTACATTTATTGAATCCTCATTCTAAACTACACATAACCCATTGTCCACATCCTCATTTACAAAATCCTATTGCTAAACCAGCTAAATGGCTTCCACACATTAATTCTCTATCCCATAATTGCAGCTCCCAGTGGACACCGTAAACATCACACCATCGTCCTCAGCAGGCTGCCCACATTACTCTAGCTCCCCCATAGGAAAACAAACACCATATTCTATTAATGAAAATGGAATCTTTCCAACCTTGAACTCCAAAAAATACCCATACCTCCCTTTTCTCACCTTTCCAGAACTACAATTCATTACTACATCAGCTCCTCCCTCAAGTGATACTCCCTCGTCCCGGCTGAAATCAAGAAAATCCAGACCATTTTTGACCCCAGGATCATTTTTCTCCCCTACAACCACATGAGTTGATGCAATTATTGCATCACATAATCCAGCATTTCCCTTGATAATAGTCCCCTGGTTTAGGTCATGTTTCAGTCTTTTTAGCACTGATGACACCAAATGAATTACATGAACTTTATTCCCCTAATTTTGTTTAAAAATATTTCATAACATATGTAGTGTCCCCATCCTCATAGCTAGTAATCTGGTTCCCTATACTGGGTGGCCACATGACCTCAAGTGCACCTCCCCATCTGCTAGAGGATATTGACTAGTAGTTAGGTTCTAATAGAAAAAATGGGGAAAATAAAAAAACTTTATCAAAGTATGACACAATAGATAAAATATGAAATAACAGAGACAAGTAAACAAAAAAATGCATCAATAGTATATTTTTAAAAATTGGGTAGAAGCACACAACTAAAAATTAATTGTGATATATCTTTTCTTACAGATCCAAGTGTAAGGGAAACCGAATATAAAAACAAGTAGAATAATCCCTAATACTGTCCCCAAATCAATGTATGGATCCCTCATTATAGTACATACCATTCCGAAATCAACCATCTAGCATATGAAACATTCCCTTTCTAAAACTCGCAACCATAAAGTCTTCTCGGATACCTATTATTGTCCTAAGAGGGTGTGAGTACAACTCATTACTCCACCACCAATAGTGTCTACAAAATATTAAGTATAAAAAGATAGTTTGTGAAGGTACATAATGAATAATAATATAAATAATGTAAATTGTGAACCATTAATCAACACGTCTCACTTTATACACTTTCATTATTTGTTCCATGGATTAGGCATTTTCATCAAATACACTTCAGCATACGCCAGTAAAATAAACTATACATAATGGGAAAAATAATCAGGTACCCTATATCACTAGGAAAAACATTACACAAATAATAAATAACAATTAACTCGGAGCCTCAGTCTAGGTATTCAAATCACATGCATCAATTCAAGGGCATATATCCTCAGTCGACTCCATAACTCATCCATAATAATGGTGGGAATTAGAGTCCCATTAAAACCCAACATGTGGGTGTAGTTCCTCAAGTAAAATACCCCACAAAAATCACTAATCCATATGCACAACATTATTTTAACATTTAACAGACATACCATTATAATCATAACTCATTAAACACGTTTATCATTTACCAACCATCATTCATTCAACACATATACCATTTCCATATATTAACCCATTAACGCAATTCCTTTTCAAAAGCTTTAATCCATTTATCAAATAAATCATTCACATCATTTTAACCATTTAATGCATTTTTAGTTATTCCAACATCCCCTTATTCTATGTTATCATCAAACATAATTCAACATAAATTTCATTTCAAAATTCATGTTAACAAACTAAAAACAATTCTCATTGGCTTCCATTCACAATCCTATGTTAACATGATAAACCAATCCATTATAAGTTCCATATCATAAACTATTAAACATAAAATTTAATAACCTAATCCAATGTTCATGAATTCATAACACCCCATATTTGGCCTCCTACCGAGATTAATCAACCTCAATGAATGATGTGGAGATCATGTGGGGTTCAATTTATTATTTTATCCGACAAATGAAATATTTATACCATGGAAAAAAATGGAAAATAGGATGAATTTACCATTTAAACTCATACACATAAATTTAAACACATGAATGTGGGAGATAAATTTTAGACCACCAATCATGATTCGATGCATAAACACTCACTTAACCATGGATATAGATTCGAACTCAAACACCCTTCAAATCTATAACATAGAATCTACTAACAAAATATGGTTTTATTGATTCAAAAGTAGAAAACAAATTCCACAACACTTGGATCATTGATTTATACCCAAAGGTGTTCTAAATTTAATATAAATCTGGTAGATTGATCATTGGGATGATTGGGGGTTGGATCATCCCCTAGTTAGTTTGAGGAAGAATGAGGAATAATTTTTGGTTTGAAAACATAATTCCTAATGGGGGAATGATAAATTTCCAACTTTGTAATGGAATCATGGCAGTCCAAACTGTGCACCAACAGTGAAAATACCTATGTCCATGAGGGGATACATTCCATACGGACATTCTAGGAACCCTGTATTGATTGATAAATTGTGGGGTGGTCATGCACTTACATATATATAAGGGGAGTTTTCTACATAGTTTACAGGTCATTGGCACACGGTTGGTAGTAGTCATGCCAAAACCATATACTGAGCAATAAATGCACTATTCTAGTCCTCTTTTATTTACCCAATCCCCGAGATACCACTGAACCTCCTCATGAACCCAAGAAAAATTTCATTAGAAAACTAATGTAATTTTAAAAAAATTAAACAATAACCAACACCAACAGATCTTTTAGAACATAAAACATCCATACATTATAAAAAATCATCCTTAAGACACAATCCCATAAATCACTAATCCTCTGAGGTAAAATATATCAAGAAAATAGTTTCACTAATCAATCACACCTTACCATGTCTCTTAGAGAATGTTACCATGATACCACCACATTTTTAGTAACAACACAACCTTACCTCCCAAAAATTTATAATTGAGACCCATAATATGAACCAGATTATCCTTAAAGGATACATGAGCCTTAATATCAACATCATCAATATCTATCACATGGAAAGTGTTTGGGTGATACTACCAAAATTGTGACATAATAAAAACAACATGCCTATCACTATACCACAATGGAAGACCCAATAGGTAATTCAATGATCTGATCCTCTCCATAATCTCCAATGACCCCATATACCTATATGATAAATTAACCTATTGTTTATTCTAATGATGTCCCATCCTTGGAAACAACTTAAGGAACACAAGATCACCAACTATTAAATCAAGAGGTTGAAGATATCAATAACCATATGACATATTCAATCTTCTAGTTGTATTAATGAATTTTTAAATCAAATAAACCTAATTTGATGCCTTCCACACATGATTCAGACACAAAAACATTGATTCACCAACCCCCATCCAAAATAAATAATATCTACATTGCCCATCATATATAGCATTATATGGTTCCATATGAATAGTTTTCTTGTAACTGTTATTGTATGTGAAAACATTAAGTGTTATATGCTTCTTTAAATTCATTGTAGTCTAGGACACATAACCTGAAAATGTCCTCTATCACTAGAATAATATGATCTGACTACCCATCTACCTATGGGTGGTAATTCATACTCAAAAACACCTAGTTACCAATAACCTACTATAACCCTTTCAAGAACAGTAAAGTAAAACTTGGGTCTTGCTACGAAACAATAGTGTGTAGAAACCTATGAAACCACACTATCTTTTGAATCAATAACTCACCCTATTTTTCAATAGTGTACAACTCTAATATCAGAAACAAAATATGCCACATTGGTCAAAATATCCACAAGATCCTTATAGAATCATTAATCTATGGATTCCTTGGAATACAAAAAAATCCATCATGACAACATCCTATTTCGATTCCATAATGGGAAAATTATATAACAAACCACTCAGCTATTGATGCTCAACCTTAACTTAATCAAATTCAATCATCATGTCATGAAACCTTCAACTTCCTTTTTCATCCCTAGCCATAAAAAGTTTCTAAGAATATCATGATACATTTTGGTTAATCCATGATGCACTTCCCTCTTTAGAGAATTAAACTCTCATATAAACTCTTCCCACATACAATTAGGCCCAAGAAAATATCCCCAAATGAAAATGATCTTATCATCATCAATAGTAAATTTAGAAGGTGACTCCCACCTTCACGATGTTTTCTAATGTACAAACACTCTACATCCTAATACAACCTCTCATTAATATATCGTAGATGGGTGGACTCAATAGCTACGGATGTAAGGGTCATATTCCCTTGTCCCTCCTGAACATATAGATGTATCTTAGTAAACTTATTCATTTCCCTCCACTCAGAAGTGGATTTATGAACCACTTGATTTTTAGTATTTTGACACAAAGCAGTGAAACACTATTTCCCTTTCCTAACATATAGACTAACTAGAAATAGATGGGATATATATACTCAGCCCATATTCTCTACTGAAGATTACAATATCACTATAAAAAGGTGTAAATAAGGATTTTATTAGTGATATACATAGTAAACCATTCTCCCAAATGATATTACTACCAAGGATTTAAATCCTAAACCACAATGACTAATTCAAGATCATGAATAAGGTAATTTTTTCATGAACCCTTAAATTTTATGAACCATACTCCACAAATAAATCACCTAACATTTCCATTTCCCCAATCCCAACACCAGATGCATTAGGGAACATGGTATACTCATTACTCATCTCTGATAGAATTAAAATTTTTGTAGTCTTCAACTACTTCTTTAACTCTTAGAAGGAATTATCACATTCCCTGGACCATAAAAAATCAAATCTCATCTAGGATAAGCATGAAATTGGAGCTTCCAAAATAGGATGATTCTTTGATAAACCTTCAATAATATCCCACTAAACCTAGATATTTTCACATATAAAACTTTATTAATCTACGCCCAATATTTGACTATTTTCACTTTCTCTAAGTCCACTAACATTCATTCCTCGTACATGATGTGATGCAAAAGAAATAAACAATTAATCTATAATTGATTGTTATATATCATGGAATATATACTAAACTCTATCAGTGTACTCAGAATAAAGTCAAGATATATGGATTGATCATCATGAGTCTTGGAGTACAATAAGATTATATCTAAAAAAACAGCTACAAACTGATCCTGGTATAGGTGAAATATTCATCTCATTATGGATATATAATTTATCACTACATTTTATAGCCCAAATGGAATCACAAAAAAATCATACAATCCATAATTTCTTCTAAAATTTGTTCATGGTATATCATAAGGTTTTACCCATTGTTGATGATACCCTATTCTCAAGTAAAATTCGAAGAACATAAAATCTCCACTCAACTTGTCAAAAAGATCATTGATTCATGGGATATTGTATATATTCTTAATCATCATTCGATTCAGATTTTGATAGTAAACCCACAATAATAACGTCTTGTTAACCTTATATAAAAACAATTGGACATCCCCAAGATGATGTACTCAGATGAATAAAACATTTGTTCTAAAACTCATAGAACTGAATTTAAATTCATAAATTTATTTTAGTTCCATTATATATGGTGGGATATAAATTTTTTTATCTAGTAAGGAACTCAATCATGAAATCAGCATCTCTATGAGGAGGCATCCCCTATAAGTCCTTAAGAAAAACATCTAAAAATTGATCAACCAGAGGAAGAAAGACAATCTACTGTAGTACCCCATCATCAAGAACAAGATATAACACATGAGATATAACCTCACCAAACCATGGACAAACAGGGCTTGCACATCCTTCATGGATATCCCACTCCCCATAGTGAACATAAGTATCTCCCTCGAAATATGTGAGCATTAACTTATAGTGATAATAATCAATATGGTGTTAATACAACACCAACCAATCTGTTACCAATATCATTTAAATATACAAGAGTTCAATAATAAACAACTTCCAAAGGAATCAGTATCCTCCAACCATAAAAGAATACTCCTTACATTGTTGTCATTTTCCCCTCGTACTCATAATGGTGTGTCAATCATTACAACCCCATAAATTTGATCCTTTTCTACACTAAAAACAACAAAATTTGTAGTTATAAAATATATTGAGGATCTTGTATCAAATAATTCACTAGAAAAATGTAGATGCCAAAAAAATGATACCTTTTACTATCTTTGGTCCAGCAAGAAACCCTCTAGGTGAGGGATGAACAACATGAAGCTGAAATGAAACTCCACCCTGAAAACTAGATTTATTCCTTTGTGTTTCACAACCCTATGATAATGAATCCTTTTTCTTGAATCACCATTTATGCCACTCGATCCTTTGTACGAATGTTACTCTAACTGCCTTTCTGGTATCGGGTAACCTACCCCCTACATACACTCTTCATCATCCATGACCCTCTATTATTTCTCATCTATTGAGGCTTCTTACATGACCTATTCATGTTCCCCATCCTTCCAAACACTCATAACTCAACTATTCGTTAGGGACGCTAACCATGCATGTGGTCGACCCTCCGTACTGATAAAAAAATACTTGATAACCACACTGAGATGTCAATCCCCATCCCTAGATACTCTGTCTACATGTGCCCTAGTAAAATCAACCAAAACAAAACTTCTTACTATAATAAGTCTCACCACTCGATTAACCCATTAGAACCACATGTCCACCATGAGGATCCTATTTTTTTGTTCCCATTTTAAATAAGTTCATGATCCACCACATGATCAAACCTATTTAAACATAAGTTATTCTCCTAGTACTTGATATCTAGTCCGTGTCCATTCATAAAAAGTCTCATTGAAACTCTCTGATCTCTTGTGAATGCTGGAACAAATCATTGAAAGTTGGTGATCTTTCTAGCTTTATCCATAACTATCATCATCCTCAGGGTCAAACTCATATGCTCTGTAGCATTATCGTATCTCAAGTTTTCTGGATAGAAATGTTTTTGAAAATTTCCTAGAATAAATTTTATAACATGTATTATTTCTATTTAGTCTAAATAAGAATATCCCACAAGCACTTCACTAGTTCTTACAACATATAAGACTCCAACTTGAGTCTCTTCTTAGGATTCTCTAACTATTCTACAATCATCTATATGCACTTTATCTAGAACACGGTTACCTCAGGTGCACCCTATCCTAAAAATTGTGGAGAGTGTTGCGGCTGGAAATCTCTGGTTCTGTCAAACACACCTCATGTAAACCACAATGGATCATGCTGCAACAACTATGTAAAAATATTTTGCAAAGTACTCCACCTCAATTATATTACCCTAGATAAAAAAATTTCCTTTCTCTGACATTGGAGGAGTGCTCTCAATGATATACTCTTTTCACCCTATCAACACCTATCATCATAGTGGAATCATTCTAAAATTCAAAACAGACGTCTCAAAAAGAATATAATAAATCCTCTATAGTAAACACAATAGAAGGGTCTATGGTTTCCATAAATTATCCAACCACATAAACTATCCCAATGAATATAGTGTCCCCTCTAAAACTACCCTGAACCATCCCTACAATGGGCCATTGTAAACATGGGGAAAACTGACTTACATAAACCAATCCCTTTTATCAAATAGCATATTCTACCATTTTGCCTCCACAACATAAATATTTCTCATTTAGAAACCGTTTTATCATTTCAAATCATCACATCTAAATTTTATCCTATTTATTATACATAAATAGTAAATATTTTCCAAACATTATATTACATTATTAAACTTTATCCATTTTCATCAACGTTTTATGCACAATATCCTCCAACTTTCAAGAAAAATGAAAATCCTTACATCTCTTATATCCTAAGTTTATTTTTCATGTGTTCCTATTATGATGTTAGTAACATATACCTCTAAGTTCATAAAATGACTTTTTTTGTTCAAACACATTAAATTAAAACAATGAGAAAAATATTATAGAATAGTCACATCACACAACTAGTGAATCACTGAAGGTGAAATATCCTCCAACTGTAACAATAAACATCAAAAATAAAAATACTACCTTGTGTACTTGGGTTTCACCCTATACATGGGTTTCTTACTCCAATGCACGATCTCATTAAAAAAGGCAAAATAAATCCTATTTTCCCATATTCCATTTCGAAATATTAAAAAATCTTAAAATAAAACCCCCCTATATACCACTTTTTAATGTAATCGGCTTGGTAGCCAATAATAAGATGCCCCATGTTGGGTCACCACATGACCTTAGGCCGACCTCCCTATACACCAGATGCTTCCTACTAGAAATGAGGTTCTAACAGAACAAGGGGGGAGAATATATCTTCTTTTTTAGAGTAACCCACAATAGATAAAATATTAAATAATGGAGATAAGTAAATATAAAACATGCATCACTAATCCGTTTCAAAATAATGGGCACAAAACCATGAGAAAATATTAAATGTTACATTTTATCTAATAAAGTGCCATGTGTAAGGGAAATATAAAATAAAAACATGATAATGAATTCAAAAAATGTTTCCTGACTTTAAGCCTTGAACCCTCAACACTTAGCATCTACTGGTCAAATAACCATCTTGCATAGTTTCTTTTACCTTATCCTGGCATGCAACCATGAAGTCATCTCTAGTACCCAATTGTGACCCAATAAGTTTGTAATTACAAATCATTTATCCAACACCAATATTGTATAAATAATATACAATCTAAATAGATAGTGTATATAAGTACATAATGAATAACAAGATAAACAAAGGTACCTCAGGCATCATTAATAAAAAAGGTTCACTTTAGAGTCATTCATTTTTTTCATCCATGGGTTATGTATTTTCATCAAATAAACATCATAAAACACCAATAAAATAAAATATGAATAAGGGGAGAATCATGTTTCATATATTAATTAGTAAAATATTACACCAAAAATACATAACTATTACTTCAGAGCCTCATTTTGGGTATTCATATCACATACATTCGTTCGAAGAATAGATCCTTAGTTTGAATCCCTGACTAGTGCATGATGGGGGTGGGGAATAGACCACAAGTCTAACCAAACTAGGTTGATTATATTCTCAAGTATAATTCCCCACCCAATCCACAAATAAATATGCACATGCTTCATTAAACATTTAAGACACAAACAATTTCAATCATAACTCATTAAATAAATTTACATTAAACATCCATAGTTCTTTCAACACATATAGAATTTCTATACCAAGACCCATAAACACATTATACATTCACAAGAATTATTCCATTTAACATATTTTCCATTTATATTCGTTAATCCATTTTACAAATTTACCATTTTACCAAACACCCCATTATCCAATGTTATCAACCAACACAACTAAACAAAAAATTCATTTCAAAATTTTTGTTAAAGAACTAGACATAATTCTATTTAGTTTCCCTTTAAAAACATTGTTAACATGCTAAACCTGTCTATTATAGGCTCCATATCATAAAACCTTCAATTTCATCTTTAATAACCTAATCCCATGTTCTTGAATGCATCACACCCCAAGGGTGGAATCCTTCACAGTCTAATCAAAATCAATGCATACCATTGGGATCATGAGGGGATTAATTTATCATTTTAACCAAATTATTTGTTATATATCCCATGGAAAACCACACAGAGAACACAACAACAATAGTATAAAACCTTGTAACATAAATTTAACCACAATACTATTGGATATAATGTGTAGACCACATACAAGATTCCATATATATATGACTGCCGAACCTTGCCCTTTGGTTTGAACTCATTCACCCATAAAATAGAAAAAATAGAATCAACTCCAAAAATGGGATATATTGTTTTATAATAGGAAGAAAGATTCTATAGGCCTTACTCAAGAAAATTTAACAATGTAGAGTGCAAGACACCCATATCATTGACAATAAGGACCCTTCCTTGTTACATTAGATAATCTTGAATTTAGTCAAGATTTCATTTCCTTTCTGATTGAAGATCATTTAAGTTTATAACATTAGATAATTGGGACATAATACATTCATAAAATTACACCTTATTATAGATTTCATACCATTAAAACTATATTCATTTCCTGCAAAATAGAAAACAATTCACAAAATACATGATTTCTTTGACTATTATTGAAACATTTAACTCGAATTATTTATTGGTATTACCCAAATTTATAACCTATGAAAATAATTTAAAAACATGGTATGAGCACAAAAATATCAGTAAGGGAAGTAAAAAAGAAGGAAATAACACATTAACCCATGAACACTTGTAACGTATGAAATAAATTTCAAAATACATATTTGTCACCCATATATACATACATTGTGAAACATGATATATAAAAAAAGATCCACACAAAACATAATAACATAAGTGGAATCATAAAGGTATCTTGGGGAATTACTTACAAAATTATGTAACCCTTTCGGATACCTTATAATTTGTAACCCACACGGCTACCTTACAATTTTTTTAACCATTGCAGTAACACAAGGAGTAACCATATGGATGAAATTCAACATACACATACCCAATGCATATGAGGGAAATATAGGTCCCTCCCTTCATTAAAAAAAATTCTCAATAAACATAACACAATCATACAATAAGAATAATTTCCTAAAAACATTTCGTTTGAAACTTCGTAAAACAGAATTTTAAAAGAGGATTTTAAAATAAAATCCCATTACATAAATCATATAATTGAAGTGATTGTTAATAGAGTGGATGTAATATGTATAAAAATAGTATATACAAATAAATAATCATAATAAAAACAATTTTCATCAAAAAACAATTTTAATACCACATAAATAATGAATTAGAATGATAACACAAACAATGGAAATTGGGTTAAGAATTTCATTACATCGGGATTGTCTTACTTCAAAATTATTTAATACTCATGTATAATGGTTAAAATAGTGCGATTAATATCTTATAAAAACATATCCGTATTTATAATACCTTATTTGATGATTTTATAACATCATGTAACCATTTAATTGTTATTATTTTGTTCATTCCATTGTTTCAGGATCATTCTTTACATGATTTCCAAAATTAATCCATGATAAATATTCTTGTCGATTGGAAGTGAAAATATATAATTGGAATTTAGTAATATTTTCATATTTTCAGAATTCATAAAGTATACCATTTCCTAATTTGAAATCTTAAATGAATATAATCCATATTTTAAAGCATTAATTATGTTCCTTTAGATCATTTTAGTGCTTCTTTAATAATAACGACCCCATTTAGTTTGATAAATTAAAAACATGAGTAAAAAATAATTCAAGCACTATGTATGAGACATAAAGCATATATTATAACCTATTTCAAACATAAAAATTTATTCATGACTAGAAATTATGGAAATAATGAAAATTGAAATAACGTAGTCCATGATGTTGGTAATTCGACATATCACAGACAATGTTTTTAATTCCAAGAATAAGTGGGGGAGTAGATCAATATTGTTGATGAATTTTCCATGAACATGATAACAAACAGGACTAATAATAATAATAAATAATGTAACCACAATTATTAATAATTGTAGGTTATTTTAAACCATGAGGACTTACATCAGCCTTCCATAACCTATGATGCGGTAAATCTTGTATTTATCATTTATCGAATCTTATCATCTTTTAATATTCATAAAAAATTGTAGAATTTATGATAATTTCCATAAAATCATCTTTTCCATTTTTTTACATGTATAATTCAAAAATGGACTCCATGTTTTGAAAATAATTTTCAGAATATTATTAATTTATTTTTTAATTAAAATTAAACTTAATTCAAAAATTAACAATTTTAATTCTATAACTACTTTTATATCACATTGAAAAATTAACCAATATGTCATTATCTTAAAGCCTTAATAAAATAAAATATTAATAAAATTTAATATTCATTAAGGTACTATTAATTTTCATATTACTATTCATAAGTGTATGTTACTATTCGCCAAAAAATGTGGGTTTCATCAAACTCTAAATAACATACTGAACACCACTATAGTAGAACATTTTTTAAAATTAAAAACATAGAAGTAGTAAAATTCTATTTGAAGGCTAATTATAAATATCTACTTAAAAAAATTCATACATTTCAATATATTTTTAGACAACCTTAGGGTGTTACATTATCCCCAGCTTCTAGAAATTGTGTCCTCATAATTTTATTTACTTCTTAAACAAGTGAGGGTACCATTCCATCAAAGAATTTTTAGACTCTCATGTTTCTTCTTCTACCATGTGGTTTATCCACACAACCTTTACCCAGTGGATTACATTATTCCTCAATTCATATTCCCTTTAATAAATAATTTATACTTGTTTCTTTTCCTAGGAAAGGTTCTCTTCTAGCTGAACTGCTTCTGGGATCAAGACATGAGTTGAATTTGGAACATACCTTATCAACATTAAAACATGAAAAACATTGTTTACCTAAGAGAATCCAGGAGGAAAATATACTCGGTATGAAACTAGTCTAACTTTATCCAATATTTTAAAAAGACTGATAAACCGTGGACATAGAATTACTTTCTTACGAAAAAGAGTCACAATTTTCCAACTATAGATTTTAAGAAAAACATGGTCACCCATCTCTAAAAATAAGTCTTTTCATCTATTATCTGCCAAACTTTTATGCCTGCTCTGAGCTATCCTCATGTGCTTCTAGATCATGTTCACTTTCATAACCACTTCCTCTACTAATTCTAGCCCTATCAATATTCATTCATTAGCTTCATCCAAAAACATTGGAGTCTGACACCACTTCCTATACAATTTCTCTAAATGTGCCATCTGTATACTAAAATGAAAATTTTTATTATAAAAAAACTCAAATAAGAAATATGTTAATACCAAATTCCATGGTTGTACATTGAGAAAGCTCAAAACATATCCTCCTATGTTTGAATCGTTCATATAACTACCCATCTGATTGATTATGGAAATCTATACTAAAATTTAACTCTATGCCCAATGACTTTTTAAGTCCCTTCCAAAAGTTAGTACTAAACCTAGGATCCCGATCCGATATAATTGAGAGAGGAACTCCCTATAACCTGCCACTCCCTTTGAGGTATAGTTGTGAAAGCTGATCCAAAGACATTGTATCTTGAATAGAAATAAAAGTTGTATATTTTTTCAGCCGATCATAAATAACGAAAATAGCATTGTTACCCAGAAAATTCTTTGGTAGACCCCCCATTAAGTCCATGGATACATTCTCACATTTCCAATCTAGCACTCGAAAAGGATGAATCATCCCCTTCAGTAACTTCCGCTCAACATTATCCTTTTGACATGTCAAACATTTCATGGTAAAATCCGCAATATCTCTTTTCATTACATCCCACCAATAATAATCTTGAAGGTCTCTATACATCTTAGTACTGCCTGGACGAAATGAAAATGGAGAACTATCAGATTTACACAACAATTATATCTTCAAGTGGGGATCACAAGGCACACACAACTTTTTACCAAATCATAAAACACAATAATTATCAAGAAAGAATTCTGGAAACTTACCCATTTTAACCAATTGTTACTTTTTCTATAGCTCTCAATCATCCATCTATGCTTGCATAATTCTGGATAACAACAATGACTGCCCTAAAACCTGAAACAAAACAGATGTATTCCCTACACTAACAACTTCTAATCCAAAATTAATCAAATCATTTATCAAGGGATAATGTTTTGAATATAACATGTTCAGTGATGCCTGATGTTTTCGACTCAAGTCATATTCCACTTTGTTTGAATTTCCCAGATGATTATTGATCATGCAATAATAATCCACTATCAGTTCAAGCCATCTTATCTGCCTCATATTTAATTATTTTTGAGTGAATATATACTTCATACTTTTATAGTCTATATATATTTGACATTTCGCTCCATATAAATGATGCCTCCAAAATTTCAAAACAAAATCCACATCTTCCAATTCCAAATCATGTGTGGAATAATTTAACTCATGGGGTTTTAATTATATTGAATCATAAGAAGTTACCTGATCATTCTACATCAAAAAAAAACCAATTACATTCAATAAATAATCACTATATATGAAAAAATCACCGTTTTAGGAAGGCAAGGCCAAAAATTCAGTATTCACCAAAATCTTCTTCAGTTACTAAAAAACATCACATTCTTCTGGCCAAATAAATTTAACTTTTTTCAGTGATAACTTATATTTCAAGCTAGATAACCATTCAAAATTCATTACAAAATATCTGTAATAAACTGATAATTAAAGAAAACTATGAATCTCTGTTACATTTATAGGCCATAACCATTCATCAACCACTTTTTTTTGGGAAGGATCAAGTGTTATTACATCCTTTTTTACAATTTGACCATGAAAATAAATCTATTGCAACCAAAAATCAAAATTTCATAATTTTCTATATAGTTTCTTTTCCTTTTTGGATTGTAAAAAAACCCTTAGATGCTTTTCATTACCCTCAATACATTCATAAAATACTACAATTTCATCAATAAAAACAACCAAAAACATCTCCAAGAATTCATGTAATAGTCTATTCATAAGATCCATTAATATAGCAGTTGTATTAGTTAACCTAAACGGTATAAATACAAATTCATAATGCCCATATCTAGTACCAAAAGATGTTTTTAGGATATCATCCTTCTTCACCTTCAGCTGATGGTATCCAGATCTCAAGTCAATTTTGGAAAAGAAATGGGCTCCCACGAGCATATCAAATAAGTCTTCAATATGAGGCAAAGGAAATTTTTTTAACAATGGTTTTATAAAAATCTCTATAATCAATGTAATGCCTACTAGAACCATATTTATTTTTAACAAATGAAACAGGATCTCCCCATGGTGAATTTCTAGGATGAATGAATCATTTATCAAGTAAATCATATAAAAAAATTTATTTCAAGAAGTTCTATTTCATCCATATGATATAAGGATTTTAAAATTTTCGTAGCATTAAGAACAATGTAAATTATGAATTAAACTTCATGATTAGGTATGACACCAGGTAACTCCCCTAAAAAACATCAAGGTAGTCATTTACTACTAGGACATCATTAATCTGAACAGTTCCTTTGTTTTCAACAATATGAGTAAGATAACATCCATTTCCATATTTCAATAGTTTCTTAACTTCAGAGAATGTTATCAATTTTATGGGTTCATTATTCTATTCAAACTGAAACATTTTCTGAAAAAATCATTATTTCTACAGTAAATATTAGCATAATAAACAGAATTTAATTCCATTCACAGAATAACATCAAACTCAATTACGGGTAAAAAACCAGGTTTTTTGTTAATCTCTTTCCACATACCACAATAGAATGATTCATATAATTCTTCTTTTATATAATATTTCCCCTGGTATTTGAACAACATGCTCTGGTCTCATTTTCTGAGGTGATATTTCTAATTTAAAAGAAACTTTCTCAGATATAAAGGAATTTGTAGAACTTGTATCAAACAAAACATTAGAAAAATGTGAGTAAACAAAAAAAGTACCTTATACAACTTCATTGGATGTCTTGGCATATGTTGACGTAGTCGCAAAAGATCTCACTACACCTTTCTTCTTATAGTATGGCTACATTGCAACATTTGGATCTCTCTTTCGGAAGGAATTTTCATTATGACCCATCTCACCAAATTTATAACACCTTACAGTTTCCTTATCAGGACTAGTCTTCAGAACATTTTCATTACAATATCAGTTCATGTTTCCAAATTTACCACATCAAAAAAAATTCCTAGTTTTAGTAAGACATTACCCAAGGTACTTCTTGCCACACCTTTCAAAAACTAAAAACAAGATATTCTTACCATCAGGATTCTTTTTTCGATTTTTACCCATCGATTTCCATCTCGTCCTCTTCTACACCTTATTTCCAAAAAACATGTGATCGTCAGAAAAATCGATATCTACCCTCTCATCACATTGGAAAAGTTTCTCATAACTTTTAAATTCACGAAAGGCCAAATCCATTCAATGACTTGGAATTAGTATTGAGTAAAAGTCGTTTCATTTTCTATCAAGATCCAAAATTAGATTTGGAGCATAATTCACCAATTTGATGAAGTACACGTCATAAATAGACACTAAATACTCATATGTTTTCTTCAATTCATGGAATTTCTTATGCTTCCTAAGTTGCACAGCCTTAGGAAAATATTTTTGAAGGAAAAGACTTTTAAATTCAACCCACTATAAGGCATAAATATTCTATTTATCCCTAATATTCATCACCATTTACCACTACTAATCAGCTTCACCTTCCAAACAATAAATGGAAATACATACCTTTTGATTATCTGATCAACCCAAAAAATCTAATATAATTTCAGAGACTATAATGCATCCTTTACCACTACTGGTTCAGAAGATCCATAGAAAGTAAGTGGGTGTTTTCAAATAAAATGTTCCACTATTTTCATGTTCCATTGTAGAACCTTTGGCTATTATCATTCACTTATGCCACCACAATTTATTTCTTGTGTTAGCTGATCCATTGCTATCACAAACTGCTTGGTTCTAATCACTACCATTTTGGGGTACAGATTCGAAAGGATATCATTCCATTAGTGCCTCTTCTCTTCTGCTTATCTGTTTCTTCTACAGAAATACAATGTTAACAAACACATCTTAGTTAAATAAATATGATAATATTCAAATTTTATATAATTTAAAATTAACCATAGAGTAAAAAAACATTAATGGTAATATATAAACATCATCCAAACCCCTACGGCTATCCGAACCATCCTCTGATACCAACTATAAGGACCCGAACATATTACATTACATAATCTTTAATTAAGTCAAGAATAAACTTCCATTCACATTGAGGATATTTTCATGTTTTTAACTTTTGATAATTGGTACTTAATAAATTCATAAAATTACACATTATTATAGAGTGGATACAATAAAAAAGGTATTCATTTCTTTCATAATATAATAATTTTCACATAAAACATGACTTCTTTGACTAATCTTAAAACATTTAACATAGATTCTTTCATTGTCTTAAACACACTTATATCCTTTGGAAATCATTTAATATCTTGGGATGAGCACAAAAATCTCAGTAAGGGAAATAAAAAAACAACGAATGAACACAATATTCCTTGAACATATGTAACCTATGAAATCATTTTCAAAAGACATATTTGTCACCCATATATACTTATTTATTGAAACATGAGATTTAAACAGATCCAAAAAAATAATAACATAAATAAAATCATAAAGGTGTCTTGGGGCATTACATACATAATCTTTTAACCCCATCGGTGTCTTTATAGTTTGTAACCCTCACTGCTACGTTAGAATTTGTATAACCATCGTAGTTACACTAGGTGTAACCATATAGACAACCTCCAACATAAACATACCAAATGAATTAGAATAAAATATAGGACCTGAACTTCATCCTTAAATGTTCCAAGGAACTATAACCTGATCTTACATCATGAATAATCACATAAAAACATTTCCATTGAAATTTCATAAAACATATTTTTTACTGAGCATTATAAAAGAAAATCCCCTTACATAAATCAAATAATTGAAGTGAGACATAATAGAGTGGATGGAATATGTATATACACTATAAATACACAAAAATAATCATAATAGAAACAATTTTCATCATAGAAAGGTTTTAATACCACGTAAATAATTAAGTAGAAGGTTAACCCAAAGAATGGAAATTGGTTTAAGAATTCCCTTACCTCAGGCTTGTCTTAATTCAAAATTGATTAAAACACCAATATTTTGGTTAAAATAGTGTAATTAATATATTTCATAAACATACCAATATATATAATACCTTATAAAATCAATCAATAACATCATTTCACCCTTTAATTCTTTGTATTTTGTTCCATCCGTTGTTTCGGGAGCATTCTTTACATGATTTCCATGATCGGTTCATGATGGATGTTCATGTAGATTGAAGAGAAACTCCATAATTGGAATGGTGAGGAATGATAATATTTAAAAAATCTATAAATTTTACCATTTATCAATTTTAATGATAAAATAAGGATTATTTCCAAGTTAAAACATTAATGATTTTATTTTAGATCATTTTAGTGGTTCTTTGATAATAACGACCAAATTTTTTTATAAATTAAAAACATGTCTAAAAATGAATTTCAGAACCATTGATGAGACATAAAACAAAAATAAAAACCTGGTTAAACCTAAAAAACTATCTTCATGACCAGCCTTGAAGTAATAAATTTAAATTAAAATGACATCGTCCATGATGTCGGTAATACGACACATCACTTACAATGTTTTTAATTCCTTGAATAAGAGGGGGTGGAGAAGAATATTGATGATGAATTTTACATGAACATGAGAATATCTTGAACATACATGATCCTAGAGATTTCAAGCATCTTGGATAATAGGAGGTGAGGAAATAAGAATAAAATAAATGAACTCAAAATAAAAGATAAATTGAGAAATCTCTGACGAAAATTCAGTAGCCTAACTGTGTCACATAAAATTAAACATAATAGTTTGATGAGAGAAGGGGGTATCTCATCACAAAAAAATAATATGGGAATTAATGGGGATAGGGAATTACATATCCCAACATAATAAAAATAAAATGAAAAAGAATAACATAAAAGGACAGAAATGAATGAAAACAAAAGGGAAAGTTTACCTCTTGATCTCTTCTCCTGAGATACATCCTAAGTCCTTAGGTTTTGGCCTTTTAGTGATACCAGAATATCTAGAACGTGGGGAAAGGGTTTTGAGGAGTGTTGGTAAGAACATATATAAGTCTCAAGGCATGAGAGCTGTGGGATGGAGATTAAAATGATGATGGTAGTTATAGTGTTGGAGAGGAGTTATTTTTCATTATTTTAATCATTATTATCATATTTTTGCTAATAACTATTAATAATAATAATTAATGTGAGCTCAAATGGTAATAATGGAATGTGAGTTCAAGATAAGTGGTCTCAAATCATCCTTGAATCACCTATGATGCAGTAAAACAAGTATTTAGTATTTCTCATATTTTATCATATTTTACAATTCAACAAAAATTCAAGAATTTCAGAAAATTCCCATAAATTCCCCCTTTTTATTTATCAACATGTAGAATTGAAAAATGAATTAAATTTTTTTAAAATAATTTTCTAAATAATATTATTTTAATTTTTAAATAAAATCATACTTAATTTAGGAAATTAAAAATTTTATTTATATAACTACTTTTATATCACATTAAAAAATTATCCATGATGTAATTATCTTAAAGACTTATGAAAATAAAATATTAATAAAATTTACTATTAATTAGGGTATTATTAATATTCCTATTACTATTTATAAGGGGTATATCAATATTAACCAAAAGACAAGTCGGTTCTATCAGACTCCAAATAACTTGCTAAACACAATTGTAGATAACTGTTTTTTTTTCAAAATTCAAAACATACAAGCAGTAAATTTATTATTAAAGGATTCTTATAAATATCTACATAAAACAAAATTTCATGCATTTTAATTTATTTTTATAAAACCTTGGGGTGTTACATTGATACTCACCCAAAATCACACCAGAAAACTTATATATGAGGGAGATAGATCCTTGGAGTGTTTGGGGAGTTTGGAGTACGTCCTAGGTTGTTGGAGGATGAATGAAAAAGAAATTTAGGATTGAACACTTATATATTAAGGGTGGATGGGAAATTTAAAAAAAATAATGGTTGCATGGTTTTCCAATCTGTGAACCAAGCATGTGGATCCCTTTGTCCAAGATGGGAGCTAGTCCACACGGTCTAGTTGGTCTCCTCACATGATTTTACAAACCATGTGGTGGCCTTGTGGTGGTTTTGTGCTTACCATGTGTAGAGATTTAAGTGGCCACTTTTCCTCCTCTTTCATGTCCCTGACACACGAGACACCCCTGATCCTCCTCATAAACTCAAGGAGATATTTAATTAACAATCTCAAAGGGGATTAAGACAAAATTTAAACAGTGATGTACCTCAAAATATGTCTCAGATCATACATTATATTGTATATTTTTTTTTTAAAAGTTAAATTTCTCATAACTAGAGTGTGTGGAAGTTAATGAAAATTTTCATTTATTTAAAAAACTAATTAATTTAATATCAATTAAATGAATATTAATTGGATTGAATAATATTTAATTCATTTAAAATAATAATACTATATATTTTTTAAAATAATTTATACTAAATCATGTGTACTTATATTAATAAAAACTGTTTATATTTTTTGAAATTGAATAAAATAAAATTTATTACATATTTGGAAAAATAAGGTTCATGTTATTAAATAACATCATTTTTTAAGATATTAAAATAAGTTATCGAGGAAAATGATAATTACCATGTTTAAGGTAAAAGGGTTATTTTCGGTGAATGTCTTTACAATTGTTTTGTACTTATTATCCAAATAAAATAAATTGATATATTTTAAATGAATAATATAATATAATTTTATGTTATATCTTAATTTTATTAACAATAATTTAAAAAAATTATATAAATTTATATTAATAACACGTACTATTTTAATAATACATTTCTCTACAGAATTTTTTTATATAAAATTTTTGTTTTAATATATAATTAAATATTATTTTATTTATATATTAATTATATTAAATGGATTCAAAATTTGGATTCATCATATTGATGATTTTTAATATGGGTTATTTATATTTTTAATAATAGAATATTTATGATTGTAAATATTTAAACACGGTGAAAAATTTGCATAATGTGGCTCCTAATTTGAATATTTAAAATGAAATAAACTATTTCTAGAAGGATATAATTGGTAGGGGAGTCAAATACACTCACCCCAACTAAAATTTATTTTTTTATCACACCTAACTCACATGTGATTCCTTTTACACCCCTCCCATAACATATGATTCAAATTAAATATAACCCATTTTCACCTCCAATTGGAGATCACGTCTACCACTTATTAATTATTCTATTCCATCCAATAAAACAACAATACATATTCGATTTTTTCTATCATCTATCCAGAATATGGTATCATAACTACTCTATTTTCAAGAGGCCTTCTAATGGAAGAATGGACCCCTCAATAGGAGTAATATCCCCTCCCTAAATGGCCATCATAATATTTTCCATCCATGTATACTATAATTAGATAAATAAAATAAAATATATAAATAATTTAATTATAATTATATAAAAATAATATTATAATATATTAATAACATTAAAAGTCATAATCACCCATATATTTTAAAATGTTCTTTTTTGAGATAGTTTAACCACCAATAAGAACAATACTATAAATTTATATCATGTATGAAAATTGAAACATATTTTTAGTTAACATATGATGTTAAATGGTATATTATTTTATGAAAATGGTTATTTAAGGGATATATATATAGTAACTCATTGTTATCAATAAATTACCTGAAACATGTTCTTCATGAATTCAATTTTCTAAAACAATGCATATTCTCTCTATAAAGTGAACATGGGATTACATAAATAACTGAAACATAATGATTACACTAAATTTAATATATTTTTAAGGATGATCATATTATAAATAAGTTATAATCTAAATCAATATTATAAAATATGTAAAAGACAAAAAAATTACTAGCATATGACGTTGAAAATAAATAATACCTAACTAATATGTCTGTAGAATAATATGAAAAAATAGTATTGAAAAATATAAATAACTTGAACAATGTTTGGTAACATGTGATTTAGATGGTTAAGGTTTTTGTAATGTAGTTTAAATTCTACCTAAACTAATGATTTTACACGGTAATGTTATTTCATGAATTAACACCATTCCTGAAGTCATAATCATTCATCTTTGACTGTGGAATTTAAATATTAATTTAATCCATCCGATGATGATATTTTATTGTATTTACAATTGATTATATGGAAAATATAAATCCTAACATCAAATTATTCTTCAATAATATATTTATTTCACTAAAAAATATGATGCAGTCGAGAATAAATCCAACATGTTCCAATAAATATTTCTCTTAGGTTTCTTTATTCTTTCATTCCACAAATATTTTTATAACTTACTAAAAATTAATCCACCCATTAATTCGTGATTTATAAATATGTTTTCACATTATTAAATATCCATCATCTTTTTGGATTAAATTATTATTGAATTATGGAAGAAATTACATAATATAAAAGATATTTCCACATATTATAGACTTTTTTAAGAAAAAGTAGTTCCTAATTTTACACTCGTATTTCACTCATGATATTTTTTATTTATTATATATGTGTCAATATTTTACTTTCTATAATAACTAATCATCATTAATTTCTATGAGATACATTTGTAAATATATTATGGGAATAATAAATGATATTAAGTGGTATAAAGAGAAAGGAAACTTTTGAATCCCTTTTAAAATTTAACAAAATCGAAAAGGAATTTTTAATTTTTACATAATAAACATTCTTCTCATAATAATAAACATTTAGTTTTGAAATTAACTTCATATCCCAATATATTAATAAATAAATTTATATGAAATCATAAGGAAAATCATAATCAAAAAAGTAATTTAGTGAAACACGAGAACTCTTAAAAACAAAAAATTCAACATTGGAATATCCTAAACATTCTTTTCATCATGAGTTAATTTTCATAGCTTATAAAATAAAAAAGTTTACTTCAAATACCATAAAAAATTATAATCATTGTAGAAAAATTGGGGCATTATCATTACATTGACCGTTATAAGAACTCTTACAAATGAATAACCGTGACATCAAATTCCATCATATCCTAAATGAGTAACTTAATTTCCACTAACTCTATCAATTTACCAAATTAATTTTGGACTTTTTTTGATATCACCCACTATTAAATCTATATAGGGATCACTCATTATTTTCTTAAATTTCTAAGAACCATATCACATGTAAAATTCCAAAAAACATGAAATCCTGTCATAAAACCTCGTAATATATATTATTAAAAAAAGAATAATCAAATTTAGGCATCACTTAAAAATAAGGAAGAAATTATTTTTTCCTTCGAAAACTCATAAAATAAATTATTTTAAAATTGTGGGAACTATGATATTATATCTACTCAATATAAACATTTGTATAGATATTCATTAAAATAATGCTTATGAAGGTTTTAAAAGGTGGTCATTTGTTCAATTCTAACACAATATTTCTCAATTTTGTAAAAAGTGAAAAAAATTACCACCTTTAATAACTCACAAAATACATCATATACATTCAAGAAATAATAAAAATTTATTATTTTATTCCTGATTTAAAAAAATATAATTATTACTTTACCACAATCTATTTTATTTCATTTATTACTGTGTCTTAAATTGTTACTAAATTTTCTAATATCATAGAGGATGCTTTGGTTTTGTTCAGTTTAAAACCATAGAAAACAAATTGGTGTTACTCATATGGTCAAATGGTTCCTGGTTTAATTATCTATAGAAAATAAAACATTTTATAATTTTAATTTTAAAAAAATAGAAACATTTTTACAACCCTTAATATAAGTTATCCATCCGACATTAATTAAATTACTATACTTAGGTGGTAGTACACACGTATGCACAAGACCCATTATCATTTTCTAAAAGTAGGGGTTATAAGGTAACTAATATTCTATCATTATAAAATAATTTTAATTTAATTACAATATTATATATTCATTAATCAAATATTTATAAATAATCATTTTAGGGGATGTTAGAAATTGATATACATCACTTTATGAAGTTCATAGCCTGGGTGTACATAAGAGCGAAGTTTTCATTTCCTATAGTAGGAAAGAGGAAATGAGAAGAGGGTTTTACACAAACATAATAACACGTAATAATATGTAATATATTTATGTTATTAAATAATAACTTTTAAATATTATTTTAATGTTTTACAGTAATAAATAAACATAAAAACACTCATTTAAGAGATATACCTCTTATCTGAAAACCTCCCTTTACATACCCCTTAATCACTATAATTTTTAAAATTTTACGTGAACAAGACCTATATGATTTTATAAGGTAGTTATAGATATTATTTGGGTGGGTATTGGGATAGATAAATTATTTTAGTTATGTGAATAATATTCGACATTGGGTTCTATTTTATAAGTTATATTATTGGATGTTTTTTAATTACCCAATGTTTTAAAATAATATATAGTCTTAGTCATGTAAAATTTGTTATAAGTATATAAAATTTTAAATATAATTTGCTAATGGTGGAAATAAAATCGTACAATATGATATAAAAAAATTTTTATGACCTTATAACTTTGGATTTTACAATGATTAACATGTTTTATCCTTTATCATGGTGACTAATTTTTTCCATTGTAACTATTCATTATGAACAATAGTGAAATTAACCTCATTAATAAAATAGAAAATTATAATTCAAATTTGAAATATGCTATTTGGGGGTTGAAATATTAAACGTGATATATATTTATTTTTATATAATGGCAAAAAACATTATGAAACCGGTTTTTTAGATAAATTCATTTTAAAGCAAAAAAAATGAATTTATGCGAAAATATTATATAATTATGATTCACAATGAATTAATTAGATTATTATTAACAAAATTACACTTATTTTAATTTAAATAAAATAAAAAATATTGTTTATGTTCTTATTAAGAAGAAATGAAATTACGAGTTCTATAAAAATTGGTAGTTTTAACACTTCAACAAAAAATCATTCTTTGTAGAAAAACATAAAAATATACAAAAATAATATTGGATATTATAATACCAAAATTAGTGTCCATATATAAAATTAAATTTCATATATTTATTTACTTTAAAATTAGACCATATAATTCAGTAAAAGCAATTTCGTTAGAAAAAAAATATTTTTTGATTGAAAATTTACATAAACTTATTACAGGGAATATGAATGAATAAAATGTAATTATGAGTTTTAATAATATATCAGATTTATTAATTATTAATATTACCAATATTTTTTTAATTCATTCTCTATTGAAGGAATTTGGTTCTCACAATTTTATTCATTACTTCAAAATGTTATGGGATTTTTCTCTTACAGCATCTTATAACTGACATGTGGTTTCCTCAGTCACATAGTTCTTCCATAAAAACTTAACCTCATGAATCATCGTATTCTTAAAAAATACTCTATGTGATATAGAATCTATACTATCTTTTTCAACATATGAAATATTTTCATCTATTATAACCACATTATGGAATAAAACATCATATTAATTAGTTACATATTTCTTTAATAATGAAACATTAAATAAATCAGGTGCCTAAGATAAAATTGAAGGTAAGATAAAAAGTTAAGAAAATATTCAAAACATTTATAGAATATCTTATATTCCAATATTCCCTGGACATAATTTTTTCTTCCTTCCAAAATGTATATCACTTTTCCAAAGATATACTTTACGAATAGTATGTAACACAGTCATATATCATGAATGATTTTATCTATTTTGTATATTTTCTGGAGGTATATCAATGTATATTACCTTATAAAACATCGGTTTATGAAAAAATGTGATTTAAAATTATGAAATTAAATTGATCTAAAACTAAGAAAATTGTTTAAATTTGAATTTTACAATTTTATTGTTATATAATTATCAATGAAGCATATGTTTTGAAAAAAAAAGTTGGTGGTAAAAAAACATCACAAGCTAAGGGATGTCCCTAAACCAGTGGATAAAAGCCATTTACACATTATCATGTGGAGACCATCCGACCAAGAAGACATGGAGATCCTTCTAGAGTTGGTAGAGTGTGGACACAACCTGCATTGACGACAATAGGTAGATATTGGTCCATAGCCAGTACAAGATGAAGAAATGTTAGGAGAGACCAATTTAACATCTGTTTACGGTATCCCATATCCCACCCCCAATGTAGGATTCAATGCTGGGAATAACATGAAATTTATTATGTAATAGAACCATTCACTATTACATCTATGAAGATGACCTCATTTAATTGATTTATGTTTCATACAATAACAATAGACATAATCCCACATAAACATCATGTTCCCCCCTCAGTCATGAGATTTAACATCCCTCTTATAACCAATAACTTCCTCCTCGGATACCTCTATCTAAAAACATTGTCGAAACATAATGGATAACCACTTTATTTCTCAATCATGAGAAAATATCAACTAATGAATCTTAGGACCACTAAAGATCTCGTTTGTATCAACATACAACCAAGAAAACACCCCCATTAAAATTGTAGGATGTCTCAAATGATTATAAAGAAAACATCAGCCATTGTGAAGTCTAGAGTGGTAAATTAATGAAATTTATATGGATCCCAAACCTTAAGTTCAAAAAAACCAATTCCACAATGCAATGTAGTATCACCACCAAACCACAACTCACATTCAATCCATTCACATGGAAGAGGATGAATTATTTACCAATGATTCCTCAATCCACCAAAACCTCCACAATGAAGTTAAAGAACCATTGTGAAAATGATAAATTTGATCTTTTTTTTCTCCAATGGTTGATCATGTTGTTGAGATTGACCAATTAGAATTTTAGTTTTATAAGAATGTTTGCTGTATAAAATGAACCCCAGGTCATCTCTTGGGGGATCTGTGGATCATTGATTTAAGAAAAAGGATTTTATTATGAAAATAAAAGGTAAATTGGATTTGGAAAACTTTTTTTTCTAGGATTTAATAAGATAATAAAAAAATACTATCAATAAAACAATGTAGAATTTGATAGAATTAATTAGGCTTGATTAGAAATGGTAAATCTCATGAGGTTCATCCTTCATCACTTCAAGAGATGTGGTTATGATATTTTAATCATTGGTTTTTGACACCTATAAGTAAGATATTACTAAATTAAACCTATAATACCTCATAGGGTTTAGTCATAAACACAAAATTAATCATTGGATACCACCGATGATTGGGTAAATTGTGTTCGACCTCATATCCAAAACATGCCAAAGAAACCACATAAAGAACTCGATGCATTGTCCTTGTTTTTATTTTAATTATTTTTATTGCTATGACATAAACATAAAATGAATTTACAATTTTATTAGAGTGAAGTTTACTAATATGAACCCCACAAACATCTCAATTGAAAGGGGAAGAAGAAGTGATTAACGGTGTGTGAAACATCACATGAATGGACACCCCCAAACATTATCATATTATTTGGGCATGACATAGTAGAAAATAATTAAATTAAATAAGAATAAATCAGGATTAAAAACAACATAAAATCTTATAATTTAAAATATCATTTAAATATTAGAAACATGAATATTTGGATTTACATCACGTTCCCACTAGGTGATCACAAGGAATTTAGAACTCCATGGAAGGAGAGAAATAAAATTAAGTTAATTTTGAACCTACCATATCCAAAAATATATATTATTGTGTATAAGACTCATTTAGAACTCCAAAATTGAATAACCTTTCGTTCTGTGCAAACTCAAAATTTTGGCGGGAAAGGTGTTATTTTATGTTAAACAAGGGATGTGGTTTTGGGGACCCATATTTTGATAAACCACTTCCCTCATGGCGTTGGGATACTATTAAATATTATATCAATTTTAAAATAAATAATTTTTTTTCCAACCACCTTTCTATCTCTTTGTCAAATTGGTCATCCTGAAAATGTATATAAGAAGATATTTTTCTAAAATAGAGAGGAAAACTTCTGACTCCATAGAGATTCATTTTATTGGACACATTGGTCTGGTTGGTCCTCTTAATGGATGAATTAGGATTGGGTGCCATAATTCGTTTTATATCCCTTAGTGTAATTGATTCCATCGCAAAATATTATCCCATTCGGATGCACGTTTTTCTCAGAATAAGAAAAAAAGTGGACATGTGTCATGGTCTTCCATACAGTTTTACCCATTTTCCTCTTGCATCATCGTGGGCTCTCCGAATCACCACCATCTTAAATTAAATCATCAAAACTAGAGAAATTTGGTTTTTAAAAAGTGAGAAGTAAAAAATAATTTAATTAATCATAAATTTTAATTTATTATTATAATTTTAATTTAAATAAAAAACTAGTATAAAATAGTGGTGTAAGATTGGTAATGAATAGTGAATCATTTTGAAATCAAACCCCATAACTAAATATTTTCACTTCTGGGAAAATTAAAATTTTAAAAATGATGCATGTATATATTATAAAATTCTTGAGGATTTGGAATTAAAAGAAAATTGGATTCATGAAAAAAATGTGATCCAAGAAAAAATAACACCAAGTGGTTATTCTCAGTGATCATGGAAAAAGGTATCTCGTAAATTATATCATAATGAAATTCAAAAAGATTCATGATACTGAAATGAGAATGGAATAAAACATTAAATCATGACACTAACACTCTATGAATGTGTGTTTGAAAACCATTCAATTTTATTATTTGCAGTAACTATCCAGTAAACACAGGTTACTTTGACATTCTCTTATATAAATGATTTTTTCCAATTATCCTTCCCTTCATCCTTTGTAATCATATTTGAAAACTCACTCACTTAAGCATTTATGAAATGAAACCCTTAATATCCAAACCTAGATATCCCCTGTTTTATACATTTCATCATTCCCCTAATTTGTTTCATTTTTTTTAAAAGTTGAACATGAAAAAAATCTCACACTCATCACTCAAACCTTTTTTGATCTCCTAAAGATGATAATTGTAATATTTATAATAAGATCAATGGCCGAGGAAGATTGAAGTTTGGCATTCCCAAGAAAAAACACATATTTTTTGTTTTTTTATATTATTTGTTTATTATAGTTTTTTAGGGAATACAACTATTAGATAACAAGTACACATGCATTTGTTAATCTAGTATAGTAATTAAATAGAACTAATAAGGAATAAATGTATGGAAAAATAATTTTACAATGATTATAAATATTAACCTAACATAAATATTACTTATATTAAGTAAAAAATATTCCCACATCACAGTTTATGGAAAAAGATGTGTGTAGATATTAAGTGATACAATTTTCTCATAAACTACTAACTAAATGGGTAAAAATCATCTAAAAGGATTCAAATAGAAAAATCATTAATATCATTGAAAACAACCAATTTACTGAAAATCATTCCCAATGTTAAATTCATGCCAAAACACACATTCTATTTGTGATTTTTTTAAATTTTAAAACAACAAGAAAAAGGGAAATTCCTTATGAATTTTCAATATATTCCATGACTAGGTGGGAATCATCTTCCATGATTAAATAGGAATACAAAATTATTATTTAAAAAACTGAGGGGGAAATAATGAGGTGACAATACCATTTAGCACGAAAAAAAGAGAAAAGGAATGAAAAATGATAAAAATCCAAATGAACTCAAAAGATAGGGGAATGTTAAAAATACTTTTCATTGATATATAAAGAGATGAATGAAGAACATATATAAAAAATTTAAATAACCCATGAATCTACCCACCCCCACACCTAGAATGTGAAGTCTCCTCAATGAAATCAATGATAACGTGGCAAGGAAGGATAAAACCTAGTGGGATTCACTGGTTTGTTTCTTCTTGAAGGATGATTTCTTCCCCCGTATTCTTAATAAAATCCATTTAAAAAAGTTTAAGTATTTTTTTCAATGATTGTAATACTTCATCTAATCTACTCATGAAATGCATGTATTACACCAAATGGGTACGCATTAGTAATAGTATAAGGACTGAGCCATCAATAATAAATCATACCTAGGTAGAGCAATATACTAAGATTTTACATTAATGCCTTTTCCGCAATGTGGAACTTCCTATCATGAATCTTTTTATCATGTATTTTCTTTAAACATATATTTATAGATAAGTGATTTTTTATATTCATCATAATGAATTACTTCCAACTCTTGAATCTGCATCTTCCTATGCTCTACATCAACTAAAATATTCATATTACATTGTTCAGCATCCCAACATTCTTTGTCTTCTACGTCTATCAAATGAATTAAATCCTTTTCAAACACAATCCTATATGGTGACATTATGATTGGGATTTTAAAATCTGTATGGTATGCCCAGAGTGCAGCATCCAAGTGAAAACTACAATCATTCCAATTAGGGTGTATCATTTTTCCTAGATTCACCTAACTTCTCGATTTGATAATTTATCTTATCTATTAATTTGGGGGTTATATTTAGTAGAGACATTATGAAAAACCTTATACATATGAAGAAAATTTTTATTTTGTGATTCCAAACATTTGATCCTTGATCCCTAAGGTTGAATCTCGGCAAACCAAACCTACTGAAAATCTGGGTCCTCACAAATCAAACTACCATTCAAGATTCATCGGTCCTAGTATCCTTTTTATTCCACCAATTTATAGGAATATTATATTACAAATAATATTTAATAAATCCAAATTAATTTAGAGAGGACCCCATGAAGTCAGTTCCCCAGCGTCAAATATCTCACAAAATAACATGGGCTATTGGGGCATTTCATTCCACTTGGATATATTCTCTATGAATTGAAATTGAGTACATGACTTAATAAACTGATGGTAATCTCTATAAAATGATGAACAATAAATTCCTGAGTCATGCCTCTTTTGAGTTGTATGTTTAGGGGAAAAGTCTTTCCCATAAGAGAAAGTGTATTAGAAGGTCAAAAAAGAGGTGAACTCGTGGTTAGGGACCCACTGATGAAAATCATGGTTACTATAAATTCTCTACAAGTAATGTTTTTCTCAAATGTATAATCGGGAATCATGCTTAAGAATCTGGGATTGTGAATTTATGAATTATGTGGGGACCTTGGATATTTCAAGAAAATTAATAATGTCTACAAACCATGGGATTATTTCAGTGACATCAAAAAATATTACCATGAGGGCTGAATTATCGTATGGGGAAGGATTCATCGACATGATGATCTAATGGTGGGAAAATCCTACTAATGTGGTTTGCTACAACATTTTCCATTCATCTCTTATTACAAATCTCAAGGTAATATTTCTGCAGGAGGTGTATCCATAGTATGATGTAGGGCTTAGCTTGATGAATCTATTAGTGAAAAGTAATGGAATCACGATAAGAAAATACAAGTATTTTTACCCAATTATATAGGAATATAATTTTTAAAAGGAAAACACAGTAGATTAATGTTCATATTTAGTGGTTTAATGGTTTTTTTTGTTGGGATAAGGGTATGTGAGGCATACACAATGAAAGGAGAAGACTTTTAAACCCATTGTGATAAAACTACCACAACAGAAAAGTTAGAGGCATCACACATAATATTCTAGTAGAGATCCCACCATAGTTGTTTGATTATGTGAGGTGATATTATACTCCTTTTATTGAATTGAATTAATCCTTGAAATATTTATCAAAAAAATTGAAAATTCATTTTCAACATTTGAGACATGGGAAGTGTGATCTTACTAATTTATTTAATAAATCAACAGTAAAACCCATTACGAGCTAAGAATGATCGAAAATTAGGAAGAAATTTTAGATATGGATGTGATTAAAATAATTCTATTTTTGATTGATCCACATGAATTCCTTCATTTGAAATAACATTCCCAAGAACTATCCCCCACACCATTAAAGGACATTTCCCATAATTTAGTATGAGATCTTTTTCAATGAAATGAAAAGGGATATAAATCTTTTGTGTCAAATAGTCATCAAAGGATGTTCCATAAACTGTAAAAAATAATTCTTAAAAATACCCATGAAATTCTAATGTTACAGAGAAAATATTCTCTACCTACAATACTGAAAAGTAACTTGACCATTAAAAAGACTAAAAGTAATCTTTATGTATGAAAATGTGTCAAATGTACAGGTAAATATTGTCTATTATTGATCCTTAGGGGATCTATAGATTTAAAAATAACTTGAATAGCCATCAAGGATAGAATAATGAGACTTACCAACCAATATTTCAATAATTTGGTCAATGAAAGGTATAATAAATTGGTCATTTCACATGGATTGATTTAGTCGATGGTAGTCAATAAAGGCTCACAAAATAATTTTCACTCATGTTGGAAAAAATTCATTCCTTTATATAGAAACTATTGTTATTCTAGTTATTTAGGCATAATTTAAACTAAGATAACCCATTTAATATTAGATACAAGATAAATCATCCCAGAAGTAAGTAATTTACAAAAATTCAATTTTATAACTTCAAGGAGAGTGGGATTCAACTGGAATTGATCCAACCTTACAAGATTATCCTTACAATCTAAAATTATATAATGCATACAAATATATGATAAAATATCGTTAATACCTGCCAATGTCCATCTAATTACCTTTTTACACTCTATCAGTAGGATAAGTAGTATTTATTCCTACCATGGAGAGAGGTTATTGAAAATAAGTTTGGCCAATTGGTGAATACCCTCAAGATAGGCATATTTGAAATCTAATGAATGTGGTTTTAGTTCGAACAATGGTTGTTTTAGGATTATGGGTGGGGATTTAGGGAAATTAAAGTCTATGAAATTTTACATCTAATCATGCTTCATATCTATGGATAGATAATATATTGAAATGAGAATTTTTTAAATCATCAACAGTCGTGGGTACCCCATAATTAACACACTCATAAATTAAATCACAAAATTTTCACATTTCTAAACCCACAAAACACTTATAAAATTAATAAAATCTCAAATATTCTAAGGGTGAAGAAGTGGAAAATGAATCAGATTATGGTTCATGGGGAGAATGTTGTTTGTGTGTGTGTTTCATTAGATAAAACTTCCATTGAATAGACAGAAATAGTATAGAGATCTTCAATGGGGTGTTTAATGGTATAAATAATGTTAACACTTACCTGTTCTCCACAAAACTCCATGGAATGGGTACCATTGTGTACATTTATGATCATATTTTCTATTATTATGAATGGAGTTCCTTGTATAAGAGGGGAATTTCATTGTTTTTTTGTATCCTGTATCTCAATAATGTAGAAGTTGGTGAGGAATATGAGATTCTTCCCATTTAAGAGGACATCATTGACCACTACAAATGGGTGTGTTGTTCTCTGATTTTCAGTTTCCATTATGATTCCTATTGGTTTTGGTTCTCCACCCAACAGGGAATTGTACATAGAATAAAGAAATTACATTAACTAAAGCACTTACTCTAGAATAGCATCTAAAAATAATGTCTCTCATATGGTTAAAGTTATTGTAAAAGCTCCTGGATCCTTGCATTTGGTTGGAATTTCTGGTCGAACCAAGGCCAAGACATTACTTCCAATGTGTACTATTTCGTTCCTCCTCAACCTCTGTCTCTGGGTGTAAATATCATTATGAAATTTGGCATAGATTTGTATTTCTTGAATAGCATCCAATAATTTAATTTCATCTTTGACCTTTTTAAATATATCCATTATTTTTTATCAATATCATTATAATTATTTTCTTAGATTTATAGAGTCTTCAGGGGAAAGGAAGAGGAATGGATTCTTTTGGGGAATCCTCAATGATAATATGTTTAACCTTTTTATCATTTTTTTATTTAAATTAATCTTTTTACAGTAGGGTAATTGAGTTATCACGTGAGGGACTTATCTGTTGTGTATAATTAGTAAATGGAGACACTTGTTTATCACTATGAAGTGTAATTTCACATATATTTCCTTTTTTCCATAGGATTAGTAATTAGTTGGGAGAGTAGTTGTATAGAACCATGCCTATTAATCTAACTGATGGTGTTTCTTAATTATGTACCTTGAGATAACATGTCATGAATAATTGATTGTGGGGTATGTTGGATTGAGATGTTTTTTGTTTCCATTTTCTTCACTACATCCGAAAGGATTAATTGAGATTTATAGGAGTAGTAGCGGGATTTCGGAGATGTTGAAGGATAAGAAGGTTGTATACCTTTCCCATGTTGATTCCAGATCTAATTATGGTTTCTTGAGTTGCCTCCTGGTTGGTATTATAGTTGTGATTTCCACCTGGGTTTGGATTGGTCCAAATTGGTTCATGATTGATGGGAGGTTCTTGTTATAATAGACACCCAGGGAATACTGATACACAATACTAAGATGAATATTGATGTTTTGGGAACTAATCGGTGAAATTATTGTTATCAAAACAAATACCACAATGTAAAGGAGTAGAAGTTGTGTGTCAGTTACCTAGTTATTGAGATAATTGCCTTAGAAGGGTATGCATCTCATCAAATTTATTTTCTACCATTTTTTGTAGAGTTGAATGACATTCCTCTGGAAATCCTACAATTGGTTTCATTGCTCATATACCAATTTTTTTTGCATTTTGAGCCATGTTGGAAATTATCTCATGAGGAATGAAATGGCTATTATCATCTAGGGCACCACCAACTGTTGCATATATTAATACAATATCTAAGAGAAAAAGTCCCTTAAAAAGTATTGAATTAGAAAATTTTCACTAATTTAGTAGTGGGGGGAACTATAATTGGCTCATTTAAATCTCTAACAATATTCATGAAGGGTATCTCCTTATGATTACCTAATTCCACAATTTTTTCTTCTACTGGATGTTGTTTAAAATGTAGGGAGAAAATTTCTAGAAAGAGAATTTTAAGTTCATTTCTACCCCAAATATTGGTAGGAGGATAGCATAGATAGTGTATGGATACACCATGAAGGGAAAAGTGGAATGCCATAAACTTTATGAGGTCCTCAGACAGATTTTAGGGTTTCATGGTGGGGAATAGTATGTGGAAAATCATTATGATATTTTTGAGGGTCCACACTGGGAAAAAATGTAATTTACTAAGATGGTGGATGTGTCGTGATCTCAGATCCATTTGTTTTTGCAACCTTAAGATATTTCATGTAAGCATGTTGGAACTCCAAATTCAATGTTTTCAGTCCTTTTAATGTTCGGTTATTTGTAGAAATGATTTCTAGGGTTTAATTTGGTTCAATTTTTGATTGGTTTTAGATCACTTGAGGTTCCAAAATTGGTTCTGTTGCGTTATGTGATTATCCTACTCTATATTACCATATTTTTTTGAGGTGTTTTTTTCAATTTATATGTCAAATTCCAGGAGTTTTTGTCTTTCTGATTGGTTCATGCAATAAAGTTGTGATGTTTTTTTTTGTTTTTTTGTTTTATATGATTAAATATAGATAAAATTATGTCTATTAAGAATGGTAGAAATGAAAATAAAAATATAATTATATTCTATATGATTTTAGAAAGACGGTGAGATAGAATAAGAGAGAGATAGAGGAGGAAGACACAAAAAAAAAAGAAAAAACAAAAAGAATAATAATTAAAATTGATGGGGGATATTTAAAAGAGTGCAAATTTAGAAGTAAAATAAAAAAATAAAAATAAATAAATAGAAAAAATGATCTAAGATTACAGTAAATGGAACCAACATTTGAGATCACTATTGAAAACATAAAATTATATTTTTAGTTTTACTATTATTTTAATAGTATAGTAGAAACCACATGTTATATCTTCATGAATCCCTAGATTAATAATTTAATAAAAAAATTTATTATGAAAATAAAATGGAATTGGGATTTTAAAAACATGGGTTTTAATGCTTTAGGAATACAATAAGAAATGTAAATTAATAAAACACAGAATAAATGGAAATGATTAGTTAATCGTGATCAACTCGTGGAATTCTAATGATGGACATCCTTCATCACACCATGAAACTGGGTTATTATATTTTAGTTCCTGGTTTTTTACTCCTATGACTAGGATATTAAAATAATTACCCTAGAATACCTCATTGGGTTTATCCAGATACATATAATGAATTGTCGGATGTTGTCGATGATTATGTAAATTGTGATCGACATCATAATAAAAAATCACCAAGGCAACACAAGAATAACTCTATGTGATATATCAATTTTTATGTTATTTATTTATGATATCGAGAAATATATGTGCATGGAATTTAATGTTTTTATGAAATTTCAATTCACCAATATGAACCACACAAACACTATAATTAAAAGGTGGAAGAAGAAGTGGAGAACAGTGTGTGAAACATCACAAGAATGGTTACCCCCAAACATGATCACATGAGTTGAGAATTACATGAAATTACATAAATATATTAAATGAGAATAATGTATGATAAAAAATTATAAGAACCTTGAATTATACAGATCTTTCAAATATTAAAAACATGAATTTTGGGATTTATATCACGTCCCCTAGATGATGACAAGGCATTTAGAACTCCATGGTAGGAGAGAAATATAATTATAATAAAGTAGAAAATACCATGGCCTCTATAAAATCTAGTATTTGTTAGAATACTCATTTTTAACCCCAAAATGGAAGCACCTTTCCTCCTTATGGAACTCCAAAATATGGTGACTAAGGTGTTCTTTTATAGCCAAAATGGGTGGTAGTTTTGGGAACACTGATTTCAAGAAACAAATTGGACCTTGGTTTTTGGCCCCAATAAAATCATATATCTATTTTAAAATAACTAAAAACTTGTTGGTTTACCACATTTTTATCATTATGTCTATTTTCAAGGCCATATAATTTATATACTATTATATATTTCTAAAATACATGGGATTCCTTTTTACTATATAAGAATTCAATTTATTAGATAAATCAGCTCGTTTAGGTCACTTAATGAATGAATTGGGATTGGTTTCCTTTATTAATTTTATACCCACTGAGTTATGGAATATGTCATAAAGTTTATGACTACATGGATGAAATTATTTCCAAAAACATGAAAAATAGTGGACATGTTTTCATGGGATTCCATGTTGTTTGACCCATTTTAATTCTGCATCATCATGGGCTCTCTCAATCACCACCACCTTAAATGAAATAATCAAAACAAGGGAAATTTTATTTTTTTAATAGTGAAAAAAATAATCAATTATGAAGATCACTTTTTTGTAAATTTGTTTTCCAATAAAAACCATTTTAAAGTAGTGGTGTAATAGTAGAAATTAATAGTAAAATGTGGTGCGAACAATGGTAGATGAAATCTACCATTTCTTTAATAATAGATACGATCTACAATTGAGAAAATAGTGTATTTTAGTGATATCTCCACTTCCACTATTGTATTAATGAATCATCATTACACTAAACCATTCATACCACTTCCATGCTCAAGCACCACTAACACATTACAATAAGAACAATTCTATTCTTGAAAGCAGTATGGAAGGGGGAGACCATAGTTTCTATTTTCAGCCATGTTGTGGAGTAACCACTGAGGATATTTTGTGTCCTAGATTATATGAATAACTCATGTATAGTAGTGGAACCCACATAATGCTCAGTTCTACATATCCATGCATGATCATTTTCCACTACAAATGATTAAGACCATTGTTAAAATGGTATATGTGATTTATAATTGGTAAAATATTAGAAGTGATTTGAAATTTACCAATTGGTAGACCGTCATGAGTTATGCTGGAGAGACAGATGAGGCCACGTGTGACTTACATTTGATACATTCATTATTATGGTTGAATGAAGGTAGAAGACCATAGTGAGGATATATGAAAAAAATTGATACTAGATTATTCCAATAGTATATAATGCACACTAGTAGATCATGAAACATATGCTAGATATTCATAAGTAGATGTGATTTACTATCACTACAGAATTTTTTCTCAGTGATGGAATTTGGAAACACCATAGATTCAAACAGAATTAGCATAGAATATATTTTAGAACATATATTCAAATGATTATGAATATATAGAAAGATAAACCATTATGAGATAAATATTTTTACCTATGTCTATAAATTTAAGGATTGTACACCCTAGAAAAAATATCATAGGTCCAAGATTGGATTATTTCTAAATAGTATACTTTTTCTGATTTTTATTTTCTATTTGAAATTTAGTTTAGTATTTGTAAATCATTTTATTTATTTTAATAAAATTTTTCAATCCATAATGTTTCTTCCACTATTTAATTCTCTCAATAATATTTTATGATTTACCTCATTCTCTTCCTCCCATATCTTCCACCATGACCTCATTAAATCAATGATGAGTTTCTAACATGATGTTTTCCCTTATGAGAGGATTGGGTGTACCAGAATTCTATTCTTCAATTCCCATGATTTATTTATGTTTGTGTATAGAAAGTGTAAATTTTAGGAGTGTGTTGATTTCCCACCATGATAATGAATTCGAACTCACCTATATCAATTTATTTAAATGTATTAACTTAATTTATTTGAACACAACCTCTTCACATGATGGAGTTTATATATTAAAAGGGTGAAATGACATATAATAGAGATCTCCCATAGAAGTTTTCACACTCTTTATTAATGAGTACAATCAACCTTGATCATATATGGGGGGTCTAGTTTTCATAGTAATTCATGGATTCAAAATCATTAGATAAAAGAATATTAATCCAAGAGTGAGATTTGATAATGTAGTTATTAATATATATTTAATCCATCGGTCAAAATAATGTAAAAAACCCAAATCCAAACCATAAAATGAATAGTTGTCTATTCATTATATTTTTAATTAAATGGTAATCCTGATTTTAATTATTTTATCCTTTTTAAGTAAAATATATTTTTTAAAATTAATTAAAATAATAAATGAATTCATTCGTAGGTGAATTATATTAAATATGTGAAAAAACTATGATTTTACCCAAGGGAGATGTCCCTGTTTAGCCACTGTTCCTCACTAGGAAATAATTTAGAAATTTTTTTCTAAAACACATGGATGGCTTGTTCCAGAACTGTCAACATTTCTGAAGATATAGTGATTAGTTCTGTAAGTTTTTATTTTTCACACAGTTGATAGTAATCGTTACTATATAAATCATAAAAATTCAATTTCCCCTAATGAATAAAAACATACTACAAAATTATTCATGGAAAAATTACTCATTGTTGATATACTAAGATAAACTGTTACAAAATTTTCAGAATGCTATCATACAAAGTCTTGATTATCTCAATAACCTATCTATGGATATGTTGAATGGACATGACACTTGAAATTTGTTTAATAATATGGAATATATTAATAATCATGTCATGTATGATATACAATGAGTGATGGTTGAGAAATAATTAACATAAGAAATCCACACTTTTTTTAGATATCCAAGAATTTTAAGCCACACTCAAAAAACATCGAAATCCCAACCATATGAGGTTCCAAATATAAGATGAAAAAATTTTCTAGAGTGGATTAATGATGTGGTGGAATTAGATTCTGAGATAAATGTTGGCGACCAATAAGATCTAGAAAAATTCTAGAATTACTATGAGGTATAATATGATCTCATGTATCCCTATGATATAGAATATCATTTTCCACTACATATCAATCAATCCATGGATAATGGGGAAACCAAACAAGTGATGAAATTTGAATAAATGATAGAGGAACTCGACTACCTTCTGCCAACCGTTGAGATCTATCATTGGAGGAAATTACCTTTTTAAATTACCTTTTATAATTCCATTCCTATAGAAAAAATTGTGCTCTCACTAAACATGAAAAATGAGGAGGTTTAACTAGTAGTAACCAAGTAGGAGGATGATTCATACTTTTTATTACCCTGATATTTAAGTGATATTTAATTATGAATGGTGTGGATTTCGTATACTCTATCCATGGATCATTTCCTACCAAAAATGTATTTTTAAAAGATAGGTGATGTCACTAGTGGTGGTTTATGTCCAAGAAGATATATCCACCAACTATCTCTGGATGACAATTGGTAATCCCTCATAGAGGTAGAAAAAAAATCTTGGGACCACATGGGAAATCATTCCATGATTTATCCATACATTATTTATAGGAATTTTGTATGAAATTAAATTTTTAGGATTATTACAAATGTATCCATGCTCTTTATATCATTTTTGACCCATAATGACATGATCATTATGCTTACTTGATCGATTTACAAGTATAGGTCTCGAATTCCATAACAAAACCCCTAAAAGTGGAGAAAATGAAAAAATAATAATTTTTGAAGAGAGTCAAAATTTATGATTGTCTTTTACACTCCCTATGTTGTTTATTCCAAAAATATGTTTGGATATTTAAAACTATAATTAGATGATTGTGCTTTGGATTTAGTATTTACTTGACTTATCTAGGAGATCTGAGTTTTTTAGTAATCCGATGATAACATGATTACAATTTCAATGATAATGAGAATGCATTAGTATGTTATATAATTGAAGGATTAGAGTAAAGAAAGGATAATAAAATGAGTAAACATGATTTGAGAGAATTGTTTTATTCATGTAACTGAAATTTCATTATCATGTTTCATGATTTGAATTTATAAAATTATTTTAAATTTAATTTTAAATTATTATTCATTACATGAGTGATTCTACCATGTCAGATTTCCTATTCCAAATATTATTTCAAGGCCAACTACTTACAATTTATTCTTGAGTGATATTAGGACATGACACCTACTAAAACTTGAATTGGAACATTTAAATTAAATGATTTTACAAAAACACATTTAAAATGATTTATTCATTTTAATTGATAATACATTCTCCATGATACCACCTATTTCATAATCACTTTTTTAACCCATAGAGATCATGAATGTACTTATTAAAAATTATCTATGTTTCAGTCCATTTTTTTCATTCCTACCATACTCTTAGTTTTTTAATTATATTTTTAATGTTACGTTTGGCGAGTTGGGGAAGTCATGGTTAAAGGGATGAAATTAATGGAAAGGAAAATGTGTAGGGATTCTGTTGGGGGTGTTAATAAGGGTTTTTGATTCTATCATTACACTTTATTTTTTCACTTTTTGAAAAAATAAATATGAGTATAAATGGGACGTGACATAGTTGAATCAAAATAACCATTCTAGTTCTATTATTTTTATAATATGTTTTCATATGGTGAATGTGAGATTAAATATAAGAATAAATTTTGGAAATGAAAATAAAGTGAAAAATTTATTTGAAAAAAATATCTATAATGAAAAAAAATAAATAACTAGAACTAATCCTTCATTATACTTTATTTTGATCATAACCTTTATATAGAGTTTTGGGATAAGTTGGAGTTTCTACATTGAGGGGGAAATTTTAATTACAAATTTACTTTTGATATCATGCATTATACATTAAGATATAGGACTCCTACTTGAGCCCTTATTTTTAAACATCAATTCCTACCAACCTTTAGCCTTATAGTAATTATATACATTATTGAAAAGTACTCATGATAATATGTGCCTTTTTATTTACAATTTTGAGAAAATAGTTCCTTTAAAATCATACGAATAATGAGAATATTTCAATAATATGTGCATAATTATACATTAGTTTTATAATGATTGGGGAGATAAAAGAGTCATGAAAGATTGTTCATTATTTGGCATGTTTGATAATAATAAATTGAGAAACATTAATGAATGAAAGGAGAAGATCCACTATTTTTAAATGGAGATGTTCCATCATATTTCATTGGGAAAAATTAAAATACATGTATTGATTGATTGCGATGAAAATTTGTAAATTAGGTTGATATTTTATGGGAATTTTAAAATTTTTATTTAACACTAATGACTGTTTTATTTTAGTACATTGATATTTGAATAATATTTACATTGTTTCACTATGATTTAATGGTTATAGAAAAACATAGTTTAAGTGTTGTGGTATTTTACACACTCATATTTAATGAATTATTTTAAGAATATTATAATATATTTTTTATGTATTTCAATGAATATTCCATAATAAAGCATTGTTTTATAAAAAAATATGATTTGAAAATTATTAATTTAAATGGAACTATATTAAATAAAAATGTTTCAATTTTGAATTTATGAATTTAATTGTTAAATTCATAATAATTATGATTATGTTTTAATATTTTGTAGGTAAAAAACATTGTTAGAAAATGGATAGGCCTCAACGAGTGGCCCAAAACCACATATAAGGCCTCGTGAAGAAGTTGGTTAGCCAATAATACCACAGAAATATCCTACCTAAGGTGGAGGGTGTGGACAGATCCCATGAATAGTAATGTGTACATAGATTGGGCCATATCCTATACAAGCCTCAAAGGTGTAATGAATGACCCATTTATAGTGGTTGAATTGTATCTGGGATCCCATCCTATTAAATTCATCTAAGATGAGTTTTGCACAAAATTAATTATATATAATATATATTCATCATCTCATCTTTGATGTTGGACTCATTTAACTAATGTAATATTCATATGTAAAAAACCACATTATCCCACCAAAACTTCATGCACCCTAATTTTATCACAAGACTCCACCACCCTATTTCAGTTACTACCTTCATTCTCAACCACTATCATCTATAAACATCAGAGTAACACCATGGGCGACCATGACAATGAGTCACCTCAAGAACATTTTCACCATCAAAACCTAGTACCACTATAAATCTATTAATGATCCTTTGAAAACCTCATCCATGCCAAAATTCGAAGGAGTGGATTATTTTCAGTATTATAAATCACCCTTTGGGAACTATAAAAGCTGGAGGTGTGGATGAAATCTACAACAACTGATCATGAACCATCAGCACCACTAAATAAATTCCACGAAATCACATTAAAAATGCATCACCTCAACTCCCATACATTACATATTTATGGAAGTGTAATATTCCTTCACACCAACTTATAGATTCCACCACCACCATTATTGTGAAGTATCAAAACCAATATGATAGTGGTATATGTGATCTACCATGTCCATAGTGGAATATGTTATCTACCACATCCTAATTGTTAAATTTTATCTACCAATTATATAATGGTAGATGTGATCTAACATTTATAAAATGGTGAATTTGGAAGATACCTCTACTTAAACTACTTCCATGGTGAAATGTTGTTACACCGAACCATGCTAACCACATCGATTCTCAGGAACCACTTCCACATTACACCGAGCCAGAAAATCATGTGTGATGACCATATAAAAGTTGGGGGGATCTTTTCAACTACCTCCCTTTCCAATTTGTCACCATTTGAGAGGTCTCATTTTCACAATGCCATGAAAAACCCATGCATGGTAAATGAACCCACCCATATCTCGGCTCTACGATTCCACGCGACATCAGCCTCAATTAAAAATGAGCGAGACCATTGTATTAATTGTAGATATGATATATCATTGGTGAAATATTAGATTTGATCTACAATAGATTCAATGGTAGACCATCATGAGTTCTTTCAGGGATGAATCTAGGTTTTGTGTGAGGTACTTTTTATACATAAAATGATTGGGAAAAATAAAGGACAAAGAAGACATTAGGGGTTGGGTAATGAATAAATTGATATTGGATACTACAAATGGTATATGAGTCACACTATTATATCCTTGCACTAATAAGAGATGTGAAATGTATTTAGTTAAATGGTAGATGTGTAGTTATAAATGGGAACTACCTTTATTGAGTAATTTCATCTTCTCAATATAATTTGGATTCCCATAAGAATTAATTATATTAAATATAGAAAATATTTGATAATATATTCAAATTTTTACAATAATATAGAAAGCTAAATCCATACAAGATAAAGTGTTTACATCCAAATATAAATACATGGATGATGTTCCACTAAAACTTTTATAAGAGGATTGGTAGAGGATTGCAATTGGATGCTCTTTTTTCACTACTTTTTTAATTATATTTGTAAATCATTCAGTTTATTTTATTAAAAGATTTCCATATTTCATCTTTATTCCACTATTTCATTATCTCAGTATTTTTCAATAATTTATATCATTCTATTTTTTCTTATCTTTAACCATGACATATTACACTTGACATTTAGTGGAATACTCGAGGCTTCGAATTGGGGGAGGATTTTTTGTACACAAATTCAATTCATCAATTGACTTGTTTTTTTTTAATTTATAGGGAGATAGAACAAAGTGTACAATTTTGTCGATTACCCACAATGAAACAATATTGTAAATAAATTCTATTTGTTTAATTAAATATTATCCCTTAAATGCACTGAAATCAATAATTTCACACATTAAAGTTGATACATTAAAGGGATGAAATGAAATATGATAGAGTTGGTTCTTGGATGGTGTGACACTCTTGATTAAAGTGTTCTATCAATATTTATTATAATTGGATGTGGAATATTTTTTTCATAGAAATTCATGAATTCATATTCACTAAATTAAACAATAGTAGTCCAAGAGTGATATTTCATAATTTTTTTGTCAAACTAAATGTATTCACTCTTCATAAATAATTAATGGAATCCATATACAAATACTATAACGCCAAGTATATTCTTCAATATATTTATTATTTTTTAAATGATGATTTTAATTATATTCTCAATTAGAAAAATTATATTTTTTTTAATAAAAAATTAAAAAATAATAAATATTTAGATTATAAATGAATTATATTAAGTGAACAAACTATAAATATCCACATATGAGATAACACTGGTCAGACATTGTGTTACACTAGGAAATTTTTTGAATTTTTATTATTCCATTCCCCAAGATAAAAATCTATCAAAAGGATTTCATACCGCATATGAGAGGTCTTTCTCTCGATCATCAATACAAAATTTCTACCTTCGATTAGTTTTCTTCATATAATTTTGAATAATCTTTGAATTATCAACCACATATTCTACTTATTATAGTCCCAAAAAATTCATTTCACTAACTTCATCCCAACATTATATAGTTTAATAGACCTTTACATGTAGTGAATCAAATGTTTCTATCTGTTTACTGAAATGAAAATAGACATTTTAACAAAATTCATCAAATGAAAAATTTTGATACCACCTTCTTTAGATAAACCAATATTAATATCTAAAACTTAAATTTTAATGTTTCAATTTCTCACAAGGACTTTCCATTAAATTATAGATGAAAGTATTTACTAAAATATAATTTATTACACAATATATTCTAATATCCTTTGCAAAATGTTATGAAAATATTATATCATGATTAGATACAATAAAAAGTGGGACTTTATTAATCTTGAATATTTTATTAACATAAGGTATAGCTCACCAATCTGAACACATTTTATCACAATTAGGAATAAATTAAATATATTTCATAAAATGAAAAATAATAAATGAAATAACAATATTACCTATAAAATAATTTGGAAATCCTACCATGAAAACAGTTTATATATTCTAATATTTATATTAAATAATTTAAAAGATTTAAAGCATTCCCTTTTGTAGTTATCAATCAATATTAACCTCTTAACAATTGAAACATTTCATGGTTACAATATTACTATATTTTTTCATTCCTTCCATTTAATAATATTTTATAAGGTCTATATTCATATAAGTACTACTAGGATGAATAACAATTAGAGGTCTTTAATCCTAACATAATAATTACATATCAAGCTAATAATAAAAAAAGTTATATCCAATTTAAAAATCTATTACAACCATATTTCATCAAAATTAATCTTTAGAAACAAAACCTTCTTGGCCAATTATACTCTTTCTTTAAATCCATGATATTTCATTGATTTCATATTAATTATTGCTTCTATATAAAATATCAATTATACGAGTTCTCAAAGTGAAATGGTTTTTCGAGAAAAAACATCCAAACCCTTATATATTAAATCATCAATTAATATATTGTGGTCTAATTTTGTTATGATTAATGATCTATTGTATTTTTCAACTAATGGAATTGTAAACATTGATTACATTACATGAATGGTAGTGAATCATGAATACTTAATCATTTATCAATTCTATTCAACCTCAATTCCTCATGGTCAACTCTTTTTTAATGAATATATTATTAAACCATTTATAGTTTGTATATATTTCACAATTTACTATATAAAAAATAAAAATATATATTTTTAATGAAAAACTACTTCTTAAAGATCAATATCATGTCTGGGATAACTTTACATAATTAATTTTTTTTTGTAGTTATGTGTTTGCAGTGAATCAATCATCCTTCAAAACAACACAACAATGGCCATTTAATTAAGTATCACATTAAAAAAATAACCCCCATTTATATATGTAAAGGATAACACTTGAACATTAACCAATAATTTTTTTAATTCTTAAATAAATTTATCTCATTTAATTAATTGGATGAATTTAAATGTTTTTTCACATAATTTGATTTTGTGTTATTGATAAAAAAATCAATGTTTTCTACGAACTGTTAGTTGTAACCCTCTAATCCAATAATTTTTTTTTATTTTTGAGTAATTTTTAATTCTTTCCCACTTTTCCACCACATTTTTATTAAAAGCATCAATAGTTATACTAATATTAGAAACATCATTCCTAGGGAATTAAATATAATTCAACCAAAAATTGCATTTAATTATCATTTTATAAAAGATATTTTATTTTATGGTTTTCAGAACAATCCATAGTTGTTTCAAATTTTGTTCATAGATTTTCAATTTACCTATAATTTCACTAAATAAAACAACCATAAATTTATCCAAATACTCGATGATAAATCTATACATATGAACCACAAAAGAATAAGGTACATTCATCGACCCAGATGAAATATCAAAAAACTCATATTGTCCATGATTGTATGAAACGTTATACTTAGAATATACTTCTTTATTACATTAAAATGAATGAAATATAAATTGAGTCCAATATCAGACAAATATTAAAAATGATTGATCTTATTAGAAACTTATTCTACATGAGGAAAAAATACTTGTTATTAATTGTATTTTTTAAGTGATATATAATCAATCAATAGACTCATAAAACACATATTTATATTTAATAACAAAATTGTATAACCCCAATTTATTGTTCCATGTTGAATAAAACCAACATAAATAAATTGTATATGACAAAATTTTCATTTCTAATAGCTTTATCAAATACATTATATAAGGAGGCTTTCATATTAGATTAACATTATGAACTATTTGAATAGTAAATTCAACCTCCTGAATAATGATAACACCATGACAATCATTAAGGAAAACATCGGAAAATTCACTTACCATAAAAACATCACTAATTTGAATAATTCATTTATTTTAAATAACTTGTGAATGGAAACATTAAGAAAAATATTTAATCAATTTAATAGCTTCTTGACATGTGAACACATGTATAAATGCATTCTATTAATGATTTTGATACTCACTCTAAGGATTGAATTTTACTAATTTAGAAATGAAATCTATCATAACACAAAAAAAATGAAAGCCAATATATGCCCAGAAGGAAATCAAACACTAGTTACGATAAATAATCAATATTGTTTTGGAAGAGATTATACAAATGTGATGACATATTGGATCCAATAACACTATATTTCCTTAATACTTATAAATAATTATTTTATAATGAGTGTTATCTTGTTTTTTTAGTTGATATTTCCATTTTAATATTAACCTTCTATGAAATAAAACAATGTTTAGACCCTAATTCAAACAATCTAAAGGGATAAAAGTAAACTATTTTTGTACATTTTATAACTTCATTTGATGGTATTTCATTTCCTGAACTAGTCCCAAATGATCTATCTAAACCCTTTGTTCTATGATCCGGATGATCTATATCCTTCAATGTTTTGGACACAGACCTTCTTAAAACACTTTTTAATTACAAATAAACATCCTAAGTATATCTTGTCAATATTATTATGTCCATTAACATTAGTGATCACTTTTCATATATGAACCATATCTACCATTTTAAAAAAATTGTAATATATTCTTGATTTCATAATACATTCCCAAAATGATTTTTACCCCTCTTATCAGAAGAAGGAATCATTATTTTCTTACCTTTTCATTTCTTTGTTGAATTATTACCTGTTGATTTCCACTAGATTAATATCTCCCCATTTTTATATAAAAATTAACAAACACTATTTAATCCTTCTAATGACATCATACAATGTCCTCACGACTTCCAAACTCATGATTAAACAAAACCCTTTAAAACAACATTTTAATCCGAACTAAAATTGAAGAATATTACTATCATGTTTTGTAATAACATTTATTTCCTAATGAGAAAACCATGTAAAATTTTCATTATAGGATGAAATTAATTATTACTCCTTCTAATTTAATTCATATAATTTCATTTCTATTCTATGTTGAAAATAATAAGTAAATTATTTCTTAATGAACAGATCCTCAAATGTTATCTACTCCCTAGAATCAATCGCATCATTCTCCATCATATTCATAACCATAAACTTCCGCTGATGGTTTCACGTTCATAATGTCCAATTTAATTTTTACCTTCATATACATTAAATATCCAAAAATTTTGATTATCCATTAAAACAAATGAACCCATCATTAAACTATTACAAGGTATGATGATCCACTATAACCACCAATTATATTTTTCCATTAAATTATCACTATTGACATGTTCCTATATGGAACTTTTTGTCTCTCCTTTTAATGGGATACACCATTTATAGATTTTTTTTATTTAATTTAACACAACCACAAACCACTCAATTTCAACTCCGACCATTCTATGATGTTCATTATATTGGATAATATTCCCATGATTCATTCCTAATTCATATTCATTATTTCCTAAATAAAATTATGGATTAGATAATGCCATAAGGATTATATAGAAGGATATGTATATTTATAATATGACACTAAATTAGAATATATTACATGTTTATATTAGTATCATAATGTAAATTAATGTTATCAAAACCATCCCACTAATACTAACTATGACACCCTTTAATATAATAAAACCAGAACTAAATTATTTATAATAAACATTGCTCTAAAATACATTTATAGGATCTTTTAGGTTTTTAATTTTTGAGAACATAGACATTTATTATATACAATAGTGGATATATCCACACAGTAAATATTTTTTCATCCAAATAGGTTCTAGTTATTACACACATATTTCATTAATGACACCTGTTTATCATTTGGAAGATTCTATAATTAGCCTTGGTATAAAAACAACATATCCTTTAGACTTATGAAAAAAATTTAAAAATATGTGATTAAAAAATAAATATAGTAAGGGATAAATAATTAAGGAATACTTGTTGGTCCTTTTAAAAAATCATAAAAACCAATTATGAAATTTTATTTTTTCATAATAAACATTGAACTAAAAATAACAAAATACTTACTAATAAAATAAAATTCAAAGAACAACCATTAAATAACTGTTTTTTGTAAAATATAATAATTAAAAATCATGATCATGATCATTTCTTAGGAAAACATGAGAACAATTTAAAATGTATCTTTCAAATTTTCAAGTTCATAATATTTCTTATAATAATGTGTGGGTTTTATTACCTTATAATATAAAAATATTTCTTTTAAACCTTGTATAAATGATTGAAAACCCATATAGGTATATTAATAAATTATCCCTAAATTCAACCTTAAAATAACCCTTACAAAGTAATAACCATACTAATATGTTCTATCACATCACATAGGAGTAAAAAAATTCTAATTAACTATTTCGAATTCCCTAATGAATTGGAAATATATATATGGATCAACCATCATAATAAATTTACCAATATCACCCATCACCACATAACAAAAACAATATCAAGAGAAAAATAAAAAAAAATAATCTTTTCCAATGGAAGACTTCTTACATTTTCTGCTTAAAATTTAAATACAATCACTCTTCAGCATTTTGTTAAATTAAAAAGAAATTTCCCTTTTTCATTTGAAAATTTTTAATACTCAAAAATCACAAAATAGAGTTAAATTGGATATTAATTTCAATTAAATAGAATAATTTAGTGAATTCTGGTAATTAATAATATTTATTAAAGTCGTAAAGATAAATTATGAATATAAATTGAAAAAATATTCTTCAGTACTTTAGATAAAAGTGTTAAAAGTGACCAATAACAGAAAAATTTAAAAAATTATATTTTAAAACCATATTCAAAATTTAATGGTAGTTAAAAATATATTTAAACAAATATTAGAGTAAAACATGAAAATTATATACACATTTTTACAAACATGAATATATAAAATAAGGAGTTTAAAACAATGATAAAAATATATCAAAGAAAAATCCATTACTTAATCTCATGTATCATCATGTATGCCATTTATATTTATAAATAATAAAAAATTATTATTTTTATACCATTATAAGAATTATTTTATTGGTTATTAACTTATCATGGTCTATATTATTTCTTCAATTACCATGTATTGTATATTTTATGACTAATTTATGTTCATATTGGATTTTTTGGGGCCTTTTTATTTATATCCACAAAATAACTTTGATTTGTTTCCCATGATCAAACAAATTGTTTTTATATTATATTTATAGTCTCAAAATTTTATTAATTATCATTTTTATACATTTTATACACTTTTATTACATTTTTTGTATGGAGATCATGATAAATTAATCACAACGCTTTTATAAGGTGGTAGTCAATTGGTATGGATGAGTGGTGTTATAATATTCCAACATATTGAAGAATAGGAAGGTAAATATTAAATTTTTATTAAAAATAATGATAATTTCATAATATTGTTATATATTTATTAATTAAATACTTATAACCAAACATTATTAGTGGTGTTGGAAAATAGAATACATCGCTTAATGGAAGTGGTAGTCTATATGTACGCACAAAAAATGTTTTTATTTCAAATAGGATGAAAAATATATAAAGAATGGGTTTGAAACCATCATATTAAAATTTTATTATATAACCATGGTTAATGTATATTTTAAATATGTATAAGGAGATGTAAACATGACAACCCTATGTTATGAATTACCCCACCTCATTGAAAACCACATTTGGTTTAAACTATAACACTTATAGTTTTGGAATTATGGTGTTTCCATTATAAATAGGATGTGGAGAGATATTTGTGGAATTTGTTGGTGTAGGTATTGGTATATCTAAAAAGATAATGGTATGTGAATAATAGAGGAGTGCGAGTTTCCTTTTATAATTGACTAGAGTGGCACTCAAGTAATTATTAAATGTTTCAAAAAAAAGTTTGTATCTTGGTATAATAGCTCTGAATCTGTAATATTTAAAAGATAAGGTGATAAAGTTAGAACTAAAATAATTAAATAATGATTAAGATAATACTTTTTCTCCATATCTTATATCTTTTAGCTTAAATAACAATTTTTACCCTTTGTCATGGAAGCTAATTTTTACCATGGTTAAAAATCATTATTACCAAAAATAAAATTGACCATATTTTTAAATTTAAACCTCCTGATTTCATTAAACAAATATATTTTTCCTTAATTCAAATTTTAATGTATCATTAATTATATTTAATATTATCAGTAAAAACATAAGGGGAAATATTTTTTTTTGAAAATTGTGTTTTAAACATAATAATGAATTTACACCAAAATCCATAATAATTTCAATTACTATGTATTTAATTGAATTTTGTTTAAGAAAAAATATTAATTTTACTCTAAAACCAATTAAAAAAATTAGGTAACTTTATAATTATTTGAAAATAAATGATAGTTATAAAAATATGTATTTTTCACTATTCACCCAAAAATTAAGTCTTTTTAAAAAATACGAAATATTCACCCTAAACATTATTTGATATATTAATATATAAACTAAAGTTAATTAATAAAATTAAATAACATAAATTTATAATTATATCATTTGAATAAAATATTATAATTCACAGAAAACAATTTTGTTAGCATAATACTATTTCTCTTTTTATTGAAAACCTACTTAAATTTTTTATAGTGAATATAGATATATGATATCTAAGAAGAAATATTAATAAGACTAGAAATTAGTTTATTATATTCATTAGCTAGTATTTCACAATTTTCTTCCACTATTTTAATACATAGTGATGTAACGTCATCTGTATTATTTATATTGATTTTATCACTTTTCAAAAGAATATTTAATAGTCTATTAATTAGTGTGGGTTTCTCTCTAATAATATATAAAAAACATATAAATACATTTCATTTTATAATTCTAAATTTTTCATCTTCCAATACATATTTTCAAACATGACCATTATTTTTTGATTTCATATTTCTATAAGAATTTTAAAAATATATTTTTTCAAATATTCTTCTCATTTTATAGAAAATAATATTTTAAACGGACTCATACCTTAACATTAATTAATAGTGTTAAAATAAATTTATGAAATATCTTTTTTTATGATTTATATTCTATTATCTTCTCTATCACAATAATATCTATCTCTTATGAGTATTTTTATGGTTCATTTGATATATTTTATCATGTGATAGTTTATTTGGTTGAACTATTTTGGTTATAAACCAATCTAATTGTTGATGTCATTTTATTTCAAGGCCATTTCAAAATACAATGTCACTCGTTTTATTTTCATTTTTTATAATGGTATATATGATTGATTTCATATGGTACATAATTATTTATTAAAATTACATAAGGGTGGTGTGAAATATTCCTCACCAATTAACTAGTTAATATTACATGTTATATGTGATAATGATGCTTTGTGTAGATATTTTTATCATATTGATAAATTTTGTGTGTAAAATGTTTGTTATATTCAAAATATGATGTGTGGTTACCATTTTCCACAGTTTTATTGTTTCCAATTCCTCTTCTAGTTCCACATTTTCTATACAATACTTCTATTTTATATACATATTTTACACTCTATAGATCATGATTTTTTCTATTATTACTTCATCATCATGCCATAATTTATGATTTACCAGTTGATTTTAAATATCCTTATCTTATTTTATATTTACAACTATTATGTTCCCAAGATATTTTTAATATGTTAATTATTCCTTGATCATTTTAATAATATATTTATTACATTATCATAAATTATCCAATAATTTTGATCAAATACATAATAAATTTCCCCTTAGTGATTTTTTAGCTCACTTCTACACTTTTTTATCTTTCCTGAGGAATTATATATTTGATTATGATTATAAGGAATAAATATATGTTTAATTTAATGAGTTATTTTGAATAATTAATATTTATTAATATAATTATATAGTTAATCTCCAAAGATAATAGAAATTTATGTTCTGAAATTGTGTAATTAATTATGAGATATATTGTTTAAATTACTGAAATAATGTAAAATAAATTCATGTTATGCTCAAGTTATGTCAGTTTTCATATGAGCTGGGTTTATTAATTTTTGGGTCCTATAAATAGAAATCATTAGTCAAAACCCATTGGATAATCCTACAAATAAGAAAACATCTAAATTTTTTCATAATGTATAGAATTAATGGTAACTAGAAATTAAAATCCAATCTAGACAAAAACAAGTGGATACATGGCCATGCTCAGTTGCACTTTTAGGTAATACCATTAAATTTGTTTTGGGTATAAACTAAATATTCTCATGGCACATAAAAAATAGTCATAACTACACATATTATTTGACACACCCAACAGATATTCTTTTGTTGATTCACATTCTCATTATGAATCAATATTAAGGATTTGAATAACTTTTTATATAAATTATAGGGTTATAATACATAATATGAAAAAAAAGGATTACCTATATTTAATAGAAGAAAATTATGATCATTTATGATTTATTCATTATTTGTAAATAGATTTCAATTTTATATGTCCAAATAAATAATTATTATAATCTAAAAAATCCCAATATGTTATTAAATGGATGTAAATATGCAGAACCAAGTTAACAAAAGGTGTGAAGGAAAAAAAATTGTGGTTCAAATGAGAAAAACAATTATATAGTATAATGAGTGAAAAATATTATTTTTATACCTAACCACCAATCTAGAGTTATGATAAATATCTCAAACCATGTTGAACATCAAAAAAATGCCAGATAAAAGACCAATTATGATTCATGGGAGTTCATGTGATAATTACCTATTAAGAAAGTGGATTTAACATCATAAGTGTCGATAATATTAAATTAATAAAAATATAAAAATGTATCAAAGGAATATGGATATGTTTCATATTTAGAAAAGGAGTGAATAGGGAAATAAACAATTGATGAAAATGAATTGTTTGGTTAACATGATGAAGGAAAATTACATTCATCTTAATATAAAACTACAGAAAAAAAATTTCTGTGTAATATTAACAGTATTCAAATGAGTACCATAATCCAGTGGTTGCTGGTGATAGAGTGCAACAATAACCACCATGTCTATGAAAAACAAGGATGGGTCTATATAATTACTTCTTCTAAAGTGGACTATGATACCTAATTGTTTAAAGACAAAAATCTTCTCTACTACATATCCTTGAATGTATTATTTGATTCTGATCCTTCATGTTCTTTATATCATTCATGTTTTCTATGAATGTTGATTCACCACCTAAAAGGAAAATGAATTATTGGAGAGAAAATAGGTGGTACATTGATTTCTTCCAATGTATATAACACTTACATAATCGTTATATGTTAGAATATTATTATTATAGTCCTATTATGTCATCCCATGTTAGAATTTTATGTTATATTGGGCATGGATTGATTCACCATATAGTCAACTATTATAAATTATCTGGAAAAGGAAATATGATTTTATATACGAAATAATCAAATTTCCAAATTTCAATATATTTATGATTATAAATTATTGTTTTAAATAACATCATAAATATGGTTCTTTATATTGAATCATCAGGGTATTTGGATCAAATGGTTAATAAAAAACTCAATATTGGAATATGATTATTATAAATTAATATATAAGTTTCATAGTCCAACCTATGATAGTGTGTTTGATATTATATTTGGAGTATTTTTTATCATGTGGATACCATTAGTTATTTTTATTGGTGGGTAATAATTAAAATTAGAGGTTGAAATATCATTAAGGGGGAAAATGTAACATCCCTTAATTCGAGAAACATTTTTCATATTTAACTATATGTCTACAATTATAAGTATTGTTTTTTCTATTATTTAAAAAGAATGAATTTTATTTAGATAATAATTCATACTCAATTTCAATCAAACTAAAAATACATTATTCATAAATAGTAAAAAATTACAACAATGTTATGTCAAACAAGTTATTGAATAATATTATATATAATATTCTTGGGATGATTACAACCACTAAATGTTTATAAATAAAAATATTAAAATAAATAAATAATAATAATTTTGGTAAATTTTTTGTGATCCTATGGATCGACATGACCCATGAGAATAAAAATTGGTACTACTAAACCTCTAATTAAAATAAAACCAGAAAATGAGAATGAATTATAAAAAATACATCAGAAACATTTATGCAATGAGAATTTTACCTTGTGAAGGTATAATTGAATGAATTTTATAGAGGTAATAGGGGTAATATTAGCATTATAAGAGGGTAAAATATCAATTCGGTGTAACTCTTATAAATATATTAAAATTTTTTAATCACAGTATATAGTTGATATGTATAATGATTATGTAGAAGAAAAAAATATTTTTTTTAATTAGAACTAATTTTTTTGATAGAACAATATATTTTTTAATATAAAAAATGATGATAATTAATTTCTGAAATTATATTTTATTTTCAATGAAATTGTTTTAATTCAAAAAACATTTCGTTTAATTTATCACATTTAAAGAATTATATCAATATAATATATCAATAAAATTTACGGAGTGATTAATAAATTTAATTTCAACATCTATGATATTTTTTATGAATTATAAAGAATACAAAATAAATTATTTATGGCTAAAAAAGATTTACTTAATAACATTACTTTTATTATTTATTATATAACCATTTTTAAAACACAGATTCCTCACATACTTTGTGAATAATTAGTGTAATATGTAATTTATATATAGAAATAAACAATTTAATCTCCATTAAATTATTATTACATCGTAATGAATCAAGTGAAATTCCTTTTTATGCTTACAAATATGTTTGTCTAAAAAAATAATTAAATGTTACATAATATTAATAAAATTAATTTTTAAACCACATATAAATTAAATATAATAAAATAGGTATAAAATTTTGAATCAGCATGAAAAAATAGGTAACGATTAAAAATTTATTTTTTTGTATTAAGTTAATTTATTGACGTAAATTTTAATTACCATAATAATCATACAATGTTTACTTTTGAAGAATTATTTTTAAAAGTGATGTTTAATTTTTATAATAATAATAATAAATGATAAATTTTAAATGATTAATATAATTTAATATATATATATATATATATATTAGTAGTTATTTAATTAGTAATTGAAATGAAATTATATTAAGCACCCTTAATATTGTAAAAAGATATTTTTTTACAAAAAAATATTTTTTTATATTCTATGTTTTTATTTATAAGTTATTATTCTCATATTTATATATTTTTTTAGGCTAACTTGTGTCCAAAGTTTTTCAAAAAAATAAAATTTGGAAAAAAAGGTTCATCTTGGATTTTTAGTAAGAAATATCTACCATGGTATTTTTTTAATCAATGTAAAAATGGGTAACTTAACGTGGATAAATTGTTTTAGCATTAAAATGATATTAAACCTATCTTGAATAAAATTTGTTTTTGTGGTAGTACATTAGACATTTCTTTCCAATAGTTAATTACCTAACTCAACTACATCCAATTGGATCTCATCATAAACTCTCACCTGAAATTAGTTTCCAATGAAATGTTCCACATTTTATACACTAAATTGGGCTCACCTCTACCCCATCAAAACCAATATATTTCATTTAACACCCCTTTAATCACATAAAAAATTTACCCTCTAATATTTATCTTCAACATTATTAATCCATGTTTAAAACAAGGTGTCCCAAGTTCTCCATTTAAAAGAATAACTCTAATGGAAGAATGAATCCATCGACTTGAGTATTATCCACTCCCAAACATTTCCTATATAATTTTTAAATTCAACTCTCTAATATTAATATTCAACAGTTTAATTAACCTTAAATTTTATAATTACACATTTTTATTGATGATATTATAATAAATTAGTCACTTTCATAGTCATACTCACCCACAAATTAAAGAATATTTTTATTTAGGTCAATTTAACCATATTCATAAACTTGCTAGAAATTCATATCATTGATGACTATAGAAACTTATATATTGTTAATATATGAAATTAAAAATTAATATATTTTATGAATATTATTATTTATGGGTAATAGAATAAATGAATAATTTATATCAATTATCTCACTAATTTTACCAAATTAAGTGAAACAAATTCATTATGAATTATTTTTTCACAAACCGTAAACAATCCATACATTAAGGTAAAATTAGAATAAAAATATAATTTAACAGTATTTACTCCACCATTTTAATAAATCTTATATTTATTAATATATTATAAATAATTGAGAACCAGTATCACCAGTATAAACATGTATGATATTAACAAAATTTATAACATCTATAGATGAAAATAAACCATAATTGAATAATATATGATTAGTATTATATTATAAAATATTATTATAATAAATAAAATATTTTAATCATTATTTTATATAAGTGACTAATATTATTTTATTTATTATTCATTAGGATAGAGTGATTTATTTCTAGTTGGGATCAAATTTAAGTGTTTTTTCATAACTTATCTTCATTCATTGATTCATAATCATTACTCATTGAATATAATAATATCAGATTGATTAGTTATATCCTATAATGATATTACATTGTGTTTTAAAATTATAATATAGGTTATTTACATCATAAAATTAATTAATTCTTCTTAAATTGATATATTTCATCATAAAATTTGGAATTTCATTGAATAACTCACAAATTTTATGATGGATCATTATTTTCTCTATCTATATTAATTAATTAAACAAAATAATTCTCATCTAAATTTTAAAGATAATTATTTATAATCTTATATACTATGAATATTTCGTTGTATATCATTTTCAATATATATTAGAATTTATTTTCTCTCAATAAATGCCTAAAAATCCCAAAAGTTAATTCATTTATCTTTCACCAATTTTCTATTTCACACAATAAATTTAATAACACGACTTATTTTTAATTCAAGCTCCCGGTTTTGGAGATTTTTAATAAATATTGTTTTCCAAATTATGCAACTATATTTACGTAATTTTTTTTAATGTGACTTGTAACATTATATTTTTACTATACTATAAATTATGATTTTTCAAGTATCATTTATTATTTCCATTAAATTTTTCTCTTTATCCCTAAAATATCTATCTCTTATTGGTAATTTTAAGGATCAGTAATTGAATTTATTTATGAAATAAGTAATTTTAAATAATTAATATTATGTATTAAATGGTATATATTTTTGAATTTTCTAATGTGATACCTTTTTAAAATCTTATTTAATCCATTTTCTCATTGGATTTTCATGATGCCATGTATGCTACATTTCCTAGACACCAAAGTATGGTTTATCATTACATGATGGGAGAAGTATTATATAGACCTTCAATGAATTGATTAAGGTTTGATTACGCATAAGATAATGCTTTTATATATGGAATCTTTTTATGTCCATAAATTTAGTCATATAAATACCAGATATTTCAAAATAAAACTATGTTCGATAGCATAAAAGAAAAAAACGATTGATCTTAAACAGACCATGATATAACATTATATTAAATATGACTATTATAGCCTTTCCCATGCCTCCTATAATTTGATGAAATTTTTTAGTAAATTTATTTTATGTTTAATGATTTCAATTCATCAAAAATGTATTTTTTTAATTAGATTTTCATTGTACATTACCATTAATTTCTACTACTTTTATATTTAACTTAAAAAAGTGTTTCAAAAAAATAATAATATCAAAATTATCTTATTCAAAATGTTATTTTCATTTTTTGAAATAGATTAAATTTTTAATGAATAGAGAATAAAACAATTCTTTATAAAATTCCCATCTCTTATCCTAAAACATTACCACTTTTATTTAAATTTGATATTGAATTAAGAAATTTATTTTTTAATAATATATAATCTAATTAATTTCTTATGAATCAGCATTATAATTTATTTTTTGTATAAGTTCTATTAAATTATTAAAACAAATTTTAATACAGACTATTTTATCTCCCTTTATACTATTTTATTAAAATTGATTTATTGAAATTATAGGAATTTAATTATAAAAGGGTTTCTATATTTTAAATTATGATTTTAAAATATAGTGAATAGATCCCTCTTTTTTTGAAATTATAAATAGTAACCATTGTAAATATGTGTCCCTTCGATGAGGTTAAATCTACTTATTATAGTTAGAATAAAATGATTTGGCCTAAATATTTACTAAAACTTGCATTTATTTTATTGGGTTATTTTTATACCATAACCATTATCATTGTAAAATTATTGTTATTTAATTACACTTTCCATATATAATGACTTTAAACACTATTTAAAGAAATAATAAACATATTTTCTCTCATTATTCTAATATCCTTAATATTTCATCAGTGGGATAAAAAGAGGTTATGTTTCATTATAAATTCTCATTTAAAATTTTACAACTTTTTTTCAAGCTAATTTGTTTTAAGTTTTTAATGTTAAAATAAATCCATTATGTTCTTATGGAACATCGACATAGTGCATGTGTATGTAGTAGAATGATCATGTCAATAATTTTAAAAGACTCATAAATTAATATATCATGATGGTTTTATAGATGTCCCATGAATTGTTTTAGATATATAAAACATATTAGGTATATATTAATAGTTTATATTTGAATTCAATTAATATATTGATGTCAATAAAGAAAACTATGTGAATAGACCTTCAAATGACTATAATGGTATATTATTTTAAAAAATATTTTATTTAATGATTTAAAATTATTCAAAATGTTATATTTATAAAAATTTAATAGATAATGTATACAATATTGAAAATGGTCCATTTATGGTTCATTTTTACTTTAATAGTAACTATCATGACCAGGAATGATTTAAAACATTGGTATCAAGGTAAAAATAAGAATGGATAATAGTGTTTACAACTAAGACATATGGATGAAAAAATCATCAACATTTAATCAAATTTTGTGGTATGATTGGATTTATACTGAAACTCATCCTATATTAGAAATATATGAATATGGTTATACATTTTAATTAATATTAATATATATCATTTTTTAAACCCTTTTAAGAAATATATTTCAGAAAATAGTTCCACATTAATCTTTGAAAAAATTATCTTCACACCTAAGAGTTCCTACTATCATCAACATAAAAACCTAAAATCCTTACGGTGTAAGTAAAAGGTGGTTTCCTAAAGAAAATTTATAACTCTTATCAGTTTATTTTAATTTTACTTCCTCTCCAACAACTATCAAACATTTGTAAAACACAATTATATAAAAATATACGTATCTCATCTATTAAATTATGTTATTATGGTTATGTTATAACACTTTACCATATCCTTTTAAATCAAATGGGGAAAAATATAGTTCATGTGTGCATGTAGACCCCAGCCTCTATGAAGTGATTTGTTTAGTTTTCCATCATTTCCTCGCATAGAAGGTTATAATGATTTATTTAATATATAAATTAAATTAATAAAAAAATATAATTATATAAATATAATATATCATTAATTTTATTAAATTTACATCAACTGAAAAATAACAATGTTGTTCAGATATACTTGTGAATTACCACCCCTATGAAGAGAAGTGATTTAGTTTTCTTCACCTCCTCACACAGATGGCATATATAATGAAATTTTTATTAATAATAAAATATTTTTTATATAATCATAATTATAGAAATATAAAATTATACTTTCATTATATCTATCATGTTCATTGAAAAGTTGGAACGTTACTCATGTATTTATAAGGACTACTATCTCTATGTTATAAAACAATTTTTTTTCATAATAACCAGCATTGTTGGTTCTAAAAGTAAAATAAATATATAAAATTTTTCGATATGACATATGTATTATTCAATATATTATTTAAAAAATATCTTTTCGACTAAAGTCAACATACTAATGTTGTCTTGAAATTATGATCTAAACAACCTTAAAACACCCAACATCCACATAACAGATTATGTAATAAAATAAATAATTCAAATAAATGAAATTAATGGTAAAATTGTAATATAATATGAACTAGATATATTCATAAATTATTAAATAATTAATATATTTTTATTATATAGTATAAAAATAATGTATGTAGAAAGTCGGGACCTGATGTAAGAGGTTTCATAAATTAGTTTCCTTTCATTGAATTATATCACTTAATCATTGATTACATTACTCAATTATTATGTGTGAAATGATATTTTTTTATTTATGTAGTATTTAAAGATTTATTTTGTTTATTTATATTTAGTACACATAATCACTCAAGTTATTAATTCTAAATTCAATGATAAGATTTTATATGTGTTATTTGTCTTAAATTTTCCTTCTATGAGACTTATGATTATATTAGAAATGATATTCTTATATGATGTGTATAAACTGAACCTTAACCAATTATATCATGGATATCATTACATTCATGATATTTATTATTCCATATTAATATATTTTTTCTGTATGATTAAGTTAAAAATGTTTCCAAAACAGTAAGGACTTTTAACATATAATCGCATATTATTTAAAGATTTTATATCTCTAATTTTTCTTTCTAAGGGATCATATAGTATTATATTCTTTAACAATATATATTTTGTTATAATCATAGTATTAATTTTATGAATGTTTAATATAAACTTTTCCTATATTTATGAATGAAACATCAACAAAAAATTTCATATGATATATCGGTCTAGTATATTTTTTAGATTAGGAATCTTTATATTTATATCCATGATTTATGAAGTGTTTTGAAGTTTTTTTTATTAAAAATAAATTATTTCATATGTTATTTTACAATTTTCTTTTGCTTTATTTACCATGTTTTAAAAAAATCTTTTAATCATTTTTCATACAAAACACTTTTACTTTCATTACCACGGTTTGAAATCTATATTTTTTGAACATATATTACATCAATGACTTTTTACCCTAATGAATATTTTTTCATTGAAAACTAATTTTCATTATTCACAGTTTATTTTCAAAGAATCTTTTTTTCAAAATTTTTTATATTTTATGTTTTTATGATCAATTTTTTAGTGATGAAAAGTTATTTTTATCAAGAATGATTTTTATGGTGATTTAATGGTATTTATATTTTGGAATAACAAATACCCTTTATATTAATTATGAACTATTTCTGATATATTTCTATGATAATATATTTATTCATTAACTATATAGATTATTGTTGTTTAAAAGAGATTGATATGGAACCCATTTATTTTCCATGTGTCAATAAACCTATAAAAGAATAATTGTCATTATTATATTGAAAAGTGAAAGCTTCGAATTATTTTACTCATTCAATGATATTTTGAAATATGTATTGATGAATGAAGAGTAGTTTCATTATAAACCAAGGTCATGTGGTTTCCTTTTAATCCAGTGATTGGAGGTTACATTATAATCCATGTATGGGTAGATCTATTAAATCCAATGAATATGGTAATGATATAGAGTTAATTGAATATAGTATACTTTCTATGATATTTTTTGATGTTTACATGTATATTATACCATTTGTAAGAGTGATTTTTTAGTGATATTATAATGATTTTCCAAGATACTAATATGTTTTATTTATGATTTATATGAGAATTTAATGGTAACATTGGTCAAGATTGACATCACATGGCTCATTCTTTTTTATTTTTATGACCCATTCCATTTCTAAAATAGTATGACATGTGAAATGATTAATAATCCATATTTATATGGGTATTAATTATTTAAATTTATGCTCATGCACTTTGATTATGTAATCATACTCTTATGCTCATATTAGGATTCCATATGACATTTAATTGTTAATTATTATATATACCCTTATCGAGTGTCTGAGATAACCCTTATTATCTGTCTTTCACCATGTTATGAAGAATAATGGTAAATGAATTTTTCTCTAGAAAGGATTCACATATAATGAATTTTACGGGATATTATTAAAGAATAATATGAAAAAAATGATTATATTGTTTAAAAATACACACGTGAAGAAATTGGTATTTTTATATAAGATGTAATAATTTAATAATACACTAAAAATAAAAGGTCATAGGGTATGTAAGTGATCCAATATTTATATATTTTATTTTATTTATGGAAAACATTAGTTCACATTAATATATATTAATTATATAAATATAAATAATATTTTTTTTTTCATTAGATCCAGGAGTACGGAGTTGTGGTGTTATTATTTCTATCAGAGAAATTAATAAATAACCTAGACTATTTTTATGTTTTTATATGATAATAACTTAAGATTTATTGATATCATAATGGAATTATAATTTTATAGTTGATAATAATATAAATGGTATAGATAACCCTTATGTGGTTTTATGTGATATGATTTTGGAGTGATTATTGATATTTTAGTAATCTTTTTATAGGGCTGAGATATAAGTAACTATTTTGATTAATGTGAAGGATTATATTGGATTAATTTTATTATATTTTTAGTGATGTGTACTATATTTATTAGAAAACCATTTTCGTTGAAAAAATAATTTATTTATTAAGTGTATAAGGTTAATTTGTATATATGTTTAAAATTTAGTGAATGGACTATGTTGAACCTTTACTATTATTATTAAAGTTTTTATATTATGGTATTATTTATGAATATAAAGGGTTATTAATTTTTTGTTTTATCATACCTTGTGCAAAAAATATTGGTTTTAGTAAAAACATGATAATAATATTTTCATCCATTTATATACCACATGGTCAATAAAATACTTATGCTTTATAAATTAAATAATTATACTCATTATTTAGAGTAAATGATGAAATAAATGTGAAAAATAATTTAAACATCCAAAAAAAGGATGAACGTTTATTTATGTATTTCTATAAAATTTAAATACATATATATACTAATTTTCTTAATCTGTAGAGACCCGAAGCCTGACGTACATTGATATTACATTACATTTGCAGAATACATAGTACATAACAAAAAACACACACACAAGGATCGTAATAGTTTAGTGTCTTTGGAAACTCGGAACGTAATCTTCTAATCGTGGTGAAAGATCTTCAACATCTCCTATAAAGATCTTCCCTTTTTTTTACCTAAAACCTTTCTTTATATCCTGGGGAAAAGAAAACAAAAAAGGGTGAGCTCAAATTCTCAGTAAGGGTAAACAAAAGAAATATCAATCACATCGTATTCATAAGAACATAACATTTTGGAAATCATAACCTGCAAAAGAGAGCATAATATCTTAACATGGAACAAATCATAGAAGTGAAAATGAGATCCCCATAATCATAACATAAAACTTGAAAAATTTGTGGAATGCACACATAATCATGTAAAATCATTTCTTGTTAGTCATGACTCATTGCCAAGACTATCTTAGTGGACAAAGTCCCTTTCTGAACCGAGTTCACTCCTCGTTTCAGTCCTGTATCACTGAACCGAAATAACCTTCCGTTCCAGCCATGTCTATCTCATGAGATATAAAATCTTTACCCAATGCATTGGAGAGAGATATAGGTCCCACCCATCTTATAATGAATCCTTTCTTATGTGTGCCACATAATCATAAACCATACATCATAGCGTAACCCATGTAATAAAAATGGGATTCTTAAACAACATGACATTATAAAACAATTCATATAAGATAAAGGAATTCATAAAAATATTTCCATCACAACATAATCAAACCAATGTAATAATAGGGATAAAAACAGAACCCTTTTATTATCTTAGATGGAAAATAATTTTGATAAAATACTTGAACTCCATTCTTGAGGAAAATATCCTTTCTACTTTAAAAAATAACATGTCATACGACTTTAAAATAAAAGAAGTTGATAAACTTGAAAACTTGTAAAGGAAGTTTCTTAAAAATAATGTTTTAAAAATCCATTCATGCCGTATAAGTTAAAAAAACATTCTTCGTACTTTTGTCAGAAAAGTCAAAAAGTACCTCGTACAAAAAACGACAAAAGTTTCCTTTCATACATATTACTAAAAACTCACCGAAGGGTAAAAATGGATTTAAACAATTGTAGGTGGATGGAAATAATATTACATATTGATGAAACATGGATGTGGATGATAAAATACACCCCAGTAAATACTTACGAATAAACAATCTCGGATAAAAATGAGATTGTGATATTTCCCTTACCATAGGTCCGATTTGCTTCGTATGTGTCCGAACCTCCTCTTATTTGGAACGCCTCTTTGAATTCTCCACTTAGGGAACTAAGATTGGTCTTTGAAGAAGACCAGGACCTCTAGTATTATTCCAGGGAAGTGGAGAGGATAAAATGGCAGAGGTTGGCCGAGCTTGAGTGCTCAAATTGGTGTGAGGAGGAAGGTGGAGGAGGTGTCCTTTTATAGGGGAGGAGAGGGGCACCTTAGTAATTCTTAAAAATATTAATTTATAATAAATCTAACCCCACTTAAAAACCTCCAAAAATGACTCATATTCGAAGATTTGATGAGATAGGGTTGTAATCTAATCAACCAATCAAATTTAGACATGTTTAGATCTTATTTTAAACCTTATCATTTTGATTTATCCTTATTTAATCTATTTAAGTTTATTTGTGGTAATAAAATTATAAATTTTAAATTATAACAAATAATTACTTATTTGTTGTGAATTTTCCATAATTGTTTACTTTATAACATTATAGACCATATAAATATAAATTTATCATTTTTAAATATTTTTGTGATTTTAAACAATTTTATAATATGTTATTGTTGTAAAATAACAATAGTGTCAATTTTGACACTATTCATTTATTTGAATTTAAATAAAATATATACAGAAGATATGTTCAAAATAAAAGCTTTAATATATTAATAAAAGGTCATATGTATCTATAAAATTAGTGTATCACATTAAATAGTTCATATAATATTTATTTTATTATTTTTAAAACCATTTATTTGGTTTATCTCTTAATAAAATAATTACTACATCATTTTTGTATAATTATTTAATATACTTATTTGTTGTATAAAAATTTAAAATAAAATCCTATGATGAAGATAAATATATTACCTTTCACAATAATACTTCTACTAGAATTTATCATCTTAAAATCACAATATTCAAATTGTTATATTTATTAAATTATGAAGGTGACAACTTTGGCATCATTTAAAATAAAATAATATAAGTGTCATAATTGCTTTTATAAGGCTCCAAATGGTCAAATATTAGACAATTGGATGCTTATGGTTTAAATTTACATGTCCACTAAGTTTTGGTTAGGTATTTGTGAATTTTATGGTCACTATGAGTTTAATAAAAACAATATTCTTGATTTTTCACTAGATAAACAATTTCTGCATCACTATTATGTCATAATTAATGATAATTATTTAATCCCTAAAAATTATAAATAAAATTATATGATGTAGATAATTTCATTAGATTTCTGGAGACTATTTATTTTCTAAGTTTCATGAAGTTTATCATTAAATTAAAATTAATATTCTTATAAGATTTAAGAGACTGACATGTTGTCACTTTCTTTGGTTTTAATAATAATTAAGTTATTTTCATGGACAATTGTCCATTAAATGATTCTAATCCGACCCTTAGGTGATATGGGTCGACTTTTAGTCATCCAATAGGATTTTGACATTTGTTAGGGTAATTTTAAAATATTATATTTACCCTTAATTACCCGATTTACCTTTAACTATGGTAAATAAAATTTACCGTAGTTACTATTCATAATTCCCAAAAATAAAAAGTAGCTTATTAACATAATTTGGACCCACTGATTCCAAATATGGAATCCATTTTTCCAAATTCAATACACAAAAGATGCAGAAATTAAATTAAAATTAATCATGTTGTCGAAAGAAAACGGGTTTTTCATTAAGACATTGCAAAAGATTGAATTGATTTAACCTACGAATTCAAGGTAAAATCAATGCTAATGACATACATTATATTAAATGGTAAAAATATATTCTATTTATATTTTAAAACCATTCAATATTATAATTTATCCACATAATATAATACGATGAAAAAAGTTGTTTTTAATTAAAATATAGCGTATTTTTACTATTCATTAAAATATGAAAGTTATCGGAAAAATATAAAAACTTTATCTAATGTAAATTTTTATATCCTGATTCAAAATAAGAATATTATTTTGTCAAATTGAACATATAAACATGTCAAAAACTATATTTAAAGTGGGTGTGCCATCAAAAGGCGGTAAAACTGCATTTTTTTAAAAATACTTATTTTTTCCGAAAAATTTATTTTGTTCTTATACCATGTTCTAGAATTGTGTAAGATGAATAATAATGTTATAAAATTCAAAATTCAGTTAATACTATTCATAACGGCTAGTTCATGACAATATTATAATAATATAACATTGTTTATTAAAACCCGGTATTGCGTACAACACACGCTATCGAGGAAGGTCGCGATTGCGTGTAATGCAAGCCAAGTCAGGGTTGCGTGTTGTGAAAGAATCCTTCGTTGTTTCGTATAACAGAATCCAACCATATTTTCATTTATACATTTCATATATATATATATACTCAATGTTGCGTAGAATAACTATTATCAAAATTGTGTGTAACACGGTCCAAGAATAGTGTTGCGTATACTGCAAGCTAATACGGTGTTGCGTATAGCGCAAGGTAATCTTGGCGTAGAATACAACAAAAGACATTAATGAAATTAAAATAATATTTTTCATAAAATCTTGGGGTGTTACATTCTACCCCCCTTAAAATGAATTTCGCCCTCGAAATTCGTCGGGGTTATAAATGGTTTACTATTTGAATGTTTCTTTGATAGAAACCCACATCGTAAAAAGGGATACAAAAAACTTGGCTTTAAAAACTAAAGTATGAAATGTAACGATTACCCAAATAAACTAATCACTGGGTTTCCACATAGGTGAAAATATGGATATGGAAGAAAAATCTAACCATCATGTTCTGATGGAGAGTGGTAGAGAACATGGCTATGGAAAAGCCAACAATCACAAATCCATAAATTTGTGACGATCTAAGGTACCATCCGATTCATCAGGTATAAGATCACTAGGACAACATTTTTGGTTTTCAAGATCATTTCCCTAAAGTTGAAAATTTTCATTAGAATAAATACTTACTTTATTTTGGGTATAATCTCACTATTGTTCGTGCCTAGAACAATTTCCACTTCATCTCTTAAATAAATGAAGTTTAATTTGTTATTCGTGAAGTGTTAGCAGATCATGTGATAGAATGACGGGTCATTCCATCTGTCTCAAACAAAAGGTTAGCAAAAATTATATACATAAGTCGATCTATAGTGAGATTATTCATATATGGTTCCTAAAATAGACTTACACTTCATATATCATACTGATTAATATAATAAAACTAGTTTCTACTAAACAGGGACTTCCTGTAGGCCAGTGGTATGCGATAAAGGCCAGTCGCACTTCGGTTGTGGGTTCGATTTCCACAGCCTTGTCTGACGCGATGGGCTGTCGCCCGTCCAGCAGGTTGTCCTTTTTCTAAAACTACATTACTATAAAATCCCATCAATAATATCGGGAAAAAAACTTCTATCCTTAAACAATACTCACTTATGTCCAACATAATCCATTTCAATCTTTAGGTTTATCCATAATACTGTATTCCACTCTCATAACATAGTGAAAACGATTACCAGAGATTTAATACCATCGTTTATCCCCATATATCATAAGATATGTTTTGTTGGTCACATTCCAAACATTCAAAGTCCTTAATCATGTATTCCCTTGAATACCTTAGTGAAAACATGAATGCAGTTTAAAGTTAACACTTTCCACATACCAAAATCCTCAAAATTCTATATACTCAAACCACGATATCACTTAGTCTTTATATCAATCATGATCTCATGAATACTATTAAACATTTAATTTTCTCCTTATCCCTTCATTATGTGCATATCATCTACATTCCAAAAATATCTGAATAACCTTTCATGGATACTGGTAACATTAATCATACACTTTCAAAACTCAAGGAAAGACAATAGTGTAACAATCCATAGATGTCTCTTTATTCCATAGTAGCATGAGATTACTTATACAACATTACACATGATAAACATGTCATCATTCCACTACATTCTTAAACCATTGACCGAGCTTCAACAATTCTTTCATCTCACATATCATTTGTAGTCTCTTCATCATCATCCACATAAATACTACCCATATAACCATACTGATTCTCTTCATGAGTCTTTCCCTTAGGGAATTTGTTTACATAATGCCCATACATTCCACATTTAAAACACTTAACCATTTTTGATGTTGTAGCAATACCATTATCCTCATCCATGGTGTTAACTGAACCTTTTCCTTTGCATTTACTTGCTTTGTGTCCTTCTTTTCCACACTCAAAGCATCTTCCAGTTCCCTTGAAACATTCTCTTTGATGCCTCTTCCCACATGATTTACATAGGGGAAATTGAACTTTCATTCCTCTATGATCATCATGAAACTCCATCTTTCTCTTATTAGCCGAGTCAGGAAACTTACCAAATTTTACTTTATTGATCATATTATGAGATTGCTGATTCGGTATAATAATGATCTTTGGACTTAAAAATCCCATTTCATTTGGTTGCTCAGGAAGAATATCATTCCATTGTCCATCATATCCTCCATTATCGTGAATCATCTTGTTTCCAGCCATTTTCTAAAACCCAAAAAAAAATAGTGTGAGAGGCAAAAATCATGCTAGGGAAAACAACATAATAAAGGTGGAGTATCCTCGAAATCTAACATCTTAGGTTAAATTCTATGATCGATACCGTAGTTCTAGGACTGTATCCTATACGTATACTTATCCTTATGGACATCCCTAGACATACCTTATAAATATCTCTAGGGATCTCACTAAAGTTCTCGTATCCTAGTTTCCAAAGGTTGACTAAACCTTTCCTCTGATACCAACTGTAGAGACCCGAAGCCTGACGTACATTGACATTACATTACATTTGCGGAATACTTAGTACATAACAAAAAACATACACACAAAGATCGTAATAGTTTAGTGTCTTTGGAAACTCGGAACGTAATCTTCTAATCGTGGTGAAAGATCTTCAACATCTCCTATAAAGATCTTCCCTTTTTTTACCTAAAACCTTTCTTTATATCCTGGTGAAATGAAAACATAAAAGGGTGAGCTCAAATTCTCAGTAAGGGTAAACAAAAGAAATATCAATCACATCGTATTCATAAGAACATAACATTTTGGAAATCTTAACCTGCAAAAGAGAGCATAATATCTGAACATGGAACAAATCATAGAAGTGAAAATGAGATCCCCATAATCATAACATAAAACTTGAAAACTTTGTGGCATGCACACATAATCATGGAAAATCATTTCTTGTTAGTCATGACTCATTTCCAAGACTATCTTAGTGGACAAAGTCCCTTTCTGAACCGAGTTCACTCCTCGTTTCAGTCCTGTATCACTGAACCGAAATAACCTTCCGTTCCAGCCATGTCTATCTCATGAGATATAAAATCTTTACCCAATGCATTGGAGAGAGATATAGGTCCCACCCATCTTATAATGAATCCTTTCTTATGTGTGCCACATAATCATAAACCATACATCATAGCGTAACCCATTTAATAAAAATGGGATTCTTAAACAACATGACATTATAAAACAATTCATATAAGATAAAGGAATTCATAAAAATATTTCCATCACAACATAATCAAACCAATGTAATAATAGGGATAAAAACAGAACCCTTTTATTATCTTATATGGAAAATAATTTTGATAAAATACTTGAACTCCATTCTTGAGGAAAATATCCTTTCTACTTCAAAAAAATAACATGTCATACGACATTAAAATAAAAGAAGTTGATAAACTTGAAAACTTGTAAAGGAAGTTTCTTAAAAATAATGTTTTAAAAATCTATTCATGTCGTATAAGTTAAAAAAACATTCTTCGTACTTTTGTCAGAAAAGTCAAAAAGTACCTCGTACGAAAAACGACAAAAGATTCCTTTCATACATATTACTAAAAACTCACCGAAGGGTAAAAATGGATTTAAACAATTGTAGGTGGATGGAAATAATATTACATATTGATGAAACATGGATGTGGATGATAAAATACACCCCAGTAAATACTTACGAATAAACAATCTCGGATAAAAATGAGATTGTGATATTTCCCTTACCTTAGGTCCGATTTGCTTCGTATGTGTCCGAACCTCCTCTTATTTGGAACGCCTCTTTGAATTCTCCACTTAGGGAACTATGATTGGTCTTTGAAGAAGACCAGGACCTCTAGTATTATTCCAGGGAAGTGGAGAGGATAAAATGGCCGAGGTTGGCCGAGCTTGACTGCTCAAATTGGTGTGAGGAGGAAGGGGGAGGAGGTGTCCTTTTATAGGGGAGGAGAGGGGAACCTTAGTAATTCTTAAAAATATTAATTTATAATAAATCTAACCCCACTTAAAAACCTCCAAAAATGACTCATATTCGAAGATTTGATGAGATAGGGTTGTAATCTAATCAACCAATCAAATTTAGACATGTTTGGATCTTATTTTAAACCTTATCATTTTGATTTATCCTTATTTAATCTATTTAAGTTTATTTGTGGTAATAAAATTCTAAATTTTAAATTATAACAAATAATTAATTATTTGTTGTGAATTTTCCATAATTGTTTACTTTATAACATTATAGACCATATAAATATAAATTTATAATTTTTAAATATTTTTGTGATTTTTAAACAATTTTATAATATGTTATTGTTGTAAAATAACAATAGTGTCAATTTTGACACTATTCATTTATTTGAATTTAAATAAAATATATACAGAAGATCTGTTCAAAATAAAAGCTTTAATATATTAATAAAAGGTCATATGTATCTATAAAATTAGTGTATCACATTAAATAGTTCATATAATATTTAGTTTATTATTTTTTAAACCATTTATTTGGTTTATCTCTTAATAAAATAATTACTACATCATTTTTTTATAATTATTTAATATACTTATTTGTTGTATAAAAATTTAAAATAAAATCCTATGATGAAGATAAATATATTACCTTTCACAATAATACTTCTACTCGAATTTATCATCTTAAAATCACAATATTTAAATTGTTATATTTATTAAATTATGAAGGTGACAACTTTGGCATCATTTAAAATAAAATAATATAAGTGTCATAATCGCTTTTATAAGGCTCAAAATGGTCAAATATTCGACCATTGGATGCTTATGGTTTACATTTACATGTCCAATAAGTTTTGGTTAGGTATTTGTGAATTTTATGGTCACTATGAGTTTAATAAAAACAATATTCTTGATTTTTCACTAGATAAACAATTTCTGCATCACTATTATGTCATAATTAATGATAATTATTTAATCCCTAAAAATTATAAATAAAATTATATGATGTAGATAATTTCATTAGATTTCTGGAGACTATTCATTTTCGAAGTTTCATGAAGTTTATCATTAAATTAAAATTAATATTCTTATAAGATTTAAGAGAGTGACATGTTGTCACTTTCTTTGGTTTTAATAATAATTAAGTTATTTTCATGGACAATTGTCCATTAAATGATTCTAATCCGACCCTTAGGTGATATGGGTCGACCTTTAGTCATCCAATATGATTTTGACATTTGTTAGGGTAATTTTAAAATATTATATTTACCCTTAATTACCCGATTTACCTTTAACTATGGTAAATAAAATTTACCGTAATTACTATTCATAATTCCCAAAAATAAAAAGTAGCTTATTAACATAATTTGGACCCACTGATTCCAAATATGGAATCCATTTTTCCAAATTCAATACAAAAAATATGCAGAAATTAAATTAAAATTAATCCCGTTGTCGAAAGAAAACAGGTTTTTCATTAAAACATTGCAAAAGATTGAATTGATTTAATCTACGAATTCAAGGTAAAATCAATGCTAATGACATACATTATATTAAATTCTAAAAATATATTCTATTTATACTTTAAAACCATTAAATATTATAATTTATCCACATAATATAATACGATGAAAAAAGTTGTTTTTAATTAAAATATAGCGTGTTTTTACTATTCATTAAAATATGAAAGTTATCGGAAAAATATAAAAACTTTTTCTAATGTAAATTTTTATATCCTGATTCAGAAGAAGAATATTATTTTGTCAAATTGAACATATAAACATGTCAAAAACTATATTTAAAGTGGGTGCGCCATCAAAAGGCGGTAAAACTGCATTTTTTTAAAAATACTTATTTTACCCGAAAAATTTATTTTGTTCTTATACCATGTTCTAGAATTGTGTAAGATGAATAATAATGTTATAAAATTCAAAATTCAGTTAATACTATTCATAACGGCTAGTTCATGACAATATTATAATAATATAACATTGTTTATTAAAACCCGGTATTGCGTACAACACACGCTATCGAGGAAGGTCGCGATTGCGTGTAATGCAAGCCAAGTCAGGGTTGCGTGTTGTGAAAAAATCCTTCGTTGTTTCCTATAACATAATCCAACCATATTTTCATTTATACATTTCATATATATATATATATATATACTCAATGTTGCGTAGAATAACTACTATCAAAATTGTGTGTAACACGGTCCAAGAATAGTGTTGCGTATACTGCAAGCTAATACGGTGTTGCGTATAGCGCAAGGTAATCTTGGCGTAGAATACAACAAAAGAAATTAATGAAATTAAAATAATATTTTTCATAAAATCTTGGGGTGTTACATAATCAATATGTAAAATGAGTTCAAAAACAATAGGAAATTTATCGTAAAACAAAAACATTATTCAATTATTTTATTTTATGATTAATTAATTTTATTTTTCACACCTCATTGGTTTATTGTTTATTGGTCATTTAATTACTCATGATCATTTACTTTCTAGTAACAAAATTCTTCTTCCAATCTCAATAAATTTTTAGACATTTCTCTTTTCCTCCATGTCCATATTTTCACTTCCCATGAATGTTATCATATTTGTAAATCATGTTATGTGTTATTATAAATGAAATTAATATTTACATGTCCCACTTTTCAAAATGAATTTTTATTAACCCTATTTATAATGTTTGTTTTCTGAACAAAAAAACATTCTCAACTGGTAAAAAATTTATAACCAAACACTAGAAAACATTTTTAGGACATAATTAATTAAAGGTGTTAATCTAATAACCTGGGAATTTAAAATAATGTTATTTTTTATTGTATATAAGACATGAAACAGTAAGAATAAAAGAACCAGGATATAATATTATTTTAAATATAATCATTATAAAAATCCATTGAATTAGAGTTTATGAATATGAATAATAAATATGAAAAGTATATAAAATGATATATAGATATATATAATAAAAATGAATTGATTATTTCTAATTAAATAAGAACTCATTTTTTAGTAATGTAATTTTATTTTTTTAAATTATGTTTCTTGAAAAATCATTTCTTATTGTGTGAGAAAATAATATAATTAGTGTAACATAGAATGATTTTTTTATAAAAAAAGGAATTTTATGATCGAAAACATACATGATATTAAACAGCAAGAATAAATAAGAAAATTAATAATATAATTTAAATGTTATCATTAAAGCATAACTTTTAAAATTTATGAAATAAATTTTATTTCCCGCATTATAAAATATATAAGGTTCGTAACAATTTAAATTATATTAATTAATTATTGTTAAATAATCAATCAAATTACTTTTTTGTAATTTTATAATTCAAAAAAATACATTTTCTCAAAAATGGGATTTTATTCCATTAATGAGTAAACATTATAATTAATTTCTAAAAAATTTCGGAAATTTATTTAATGAACTAAATTTTATATTTTAATATTAGGATAAATGTTAGTAAATATTTTGAAAATATTTATATTTCAAGGAATAACAAGAATTATTGATTTTTATTGAAAATTGTATTTTATTTAAAAATATTTAAAAATTATTATTATTCATTATATTTTTTTTAAATATTAACTAGTTCATTAGAAAAAAAATATCCCAATTATGATTTTTTAAAAGTACTTTACACATTAACTTACTATGGAAACATTTTATATTTTAAATGGGAATTTTCCCCAAAAAAAATATTTTTGATTGCAATTTTTCTGTTTAAATTCAAATTAAATTCTGTAAATTCGATGTTTTTGTTTTGGAAAACATTATTATATTTTTTTAATCACGGGGAATGTATTTATTAAAAATTTACCTATTATTTCCAGACAATATAAATAGAAACTTTTGTAATTTTGGTACCTTAGTATATGGAAATTGGGTAATTGAGGGAAAAAATAAAATGATATAGACTAAAAAAAGACCCTAACACTAGATACAATTTTATCAGATGAGTTATTTCAATCCATAATAATTCAATGTTTGTTTATGTTACTATTTTAAGACATTTTTATAATATTATAACCTTTTTAAGATTTAATTTAAATAAAATTCAAAGATTCCATACAATTTTTAACAAGTATAAACTTTTTTATATGTGGTAATAAAGAAGATATGTTCCATTATTGATATTATTTCTATATATAATACATTTATTTTCATTATGGTAATTTGTTTTCATTTTTTATGGATCAAATAATTATTTGAAATTCCTACACAATAGTTATGTAGTAATTATTCAATAAATGAGAAAAATCAAATAAAAGATATTAAAAATAATAAAATAAATATAATTTGATGTATTTATAGTGATGCATGAAATTTATTTATAACCATGACATTTTTTGGGTCATAATAAGGTATTGGTTTTTATTATACTTATTTTTAAGATGATTTTAATGTCAAATTAATTAACAGTATAAAATTTGACAATAATGATGTTTTATAGGATTAATATTTTATTAAATTATTTATAAATAATAAAAACATTAAATAATTCTAAATTGGAAAATATTTGGTTTAAAATTTCAGCCCCTATGAATTTATATTTCAATTATAAGTATTTTTATCTAGAATACATTTATTGTATTTTAATATTTTGATTAAGTACAAACATGCCCCTCAGTTCAATTATAAAAGAGAACCGCTTCTTTCACTTCTTTACACAACATTAAGCCAACTAGCTAAACAAAAATCTTACTTTTTATCTTCCCTATATGATATAACCCTCATAAAATAATAACTACATTATCATATATATAATGAGATGATATTATGATTCTGAGACAAACATATTCAACCATTTATCCATTTTATAAAAAACGAAAGCATCGAGTGTGCGTACGTGCGGCTTATTATCACCACATAGTAGTGTAATTATTTTTTCATCACCACTTTACTAGGATGATTATAATGAAGATAAAATGGATATTTATGATAATTATTACATGATATTGATTATATAAAATTAACATATCCACCATCTCTCTACCTATTCACCATTATGGTAATGATATTATTGCTCATGCTTATGTACAACCTACCATATCCACCAAGTGATGTGACTCATTTTCCATATCCAACATTCAATAGTTGTTATAAAAAAATACTAAATAATTATATATGATAATTATAGAGTTATTGAAATTATGGTTTTTATTAATCTATATCCCATGAAACGGATCTAGAGCTTACTTTGCAAAACATGCTTGGAAAAATTATGCGGTTAACACATGAAATAATGGTAATAATAAAATATTATTAGAGAGAAGGTGGTTAGATGTTATATAAGGATGATATATGATATAATAAATATGCATATGGTTCTATTATAAATTAATTACATGAAAAAAAAATACACCGGAGTTTCAAGAATGTTCTACTAATTAAAGTACAGTGTAAGAGATCTCTCCAAAACACCATATTTTCTTTTTGGTTAAATTTTATTTCTCTTTGCCTCAATTTAACACTTCATTATTCTTTTTTACATCTCCTATATTCTTTATATATAGTCTAAACATATTTATCTGTCTCAGAGAATATTTATTTTATGGGTAATTATAGGTTTTTATAAGGTTCCCTTCTCCATTCCTTTCAATAAGCAAACCATATTAAAGGGAACTTCTATTTTCTGACCCATTTTGAAGTATACTCTATAAAAAAATTATGTGTAAAAATATTTTTCCAAAATCCTTCACTTTATCATTATAAAATCTTTTTGTTCATTTCTGGTTTTATGGAAATAATTAAACCATTATCCAATTTAAATAATCATTACTATTTTCTACAAAACAAGGCTTCAGTGGAACATTTTTAATGTTAAATAGAAAATATTTTTCATTTTTTAAGTTATGTTGGAATTCATTATTCATGATCTATTCATATATTTTCATTATTAATGTCTATAATAATTTAAATCCATTTTTTCATGGTTAAAACCATGACAGTCCCTTTTTTGTGCCTTATGACCTAATCAAGAAACTAATTTCATTTCAGGGGTTACCCTTATGATTATTCCTTATGTTTGATTTCTTTATATGGAACACATATGCTTACAAATTTTATGATGGTTGTTCCCATGTAGCAATACAATGCACTATGTAATTTTTTAGTCTCATGAGATGTTATGTATGGGATTAGGGAGTAAACATAGACTACTATATGACTCAGTTCAAAATGTGATATCATCTTCTTAGTTATCCTTGAATCGTGTTATTGACATGATATATATTGTTTATAAATTCCTATATTATCCTTATAAATTTATGTCTTATTATTTATGTTATCCCTCCATATTTTTATTAATGAGACATTACTTTTATTTCATCATGATATTGTTTCTAACTCATGTGGTATGATTCAATCTCTTTTCTATTCACTTACTGGGATTTTTAGATCATATGTTTTGTCAATTTATTCCACTGGTTACGCTATCTAGTTATAGGAGCTCAAATGAAGTCAGTATAGCATTATATAGACAACAAGAAAAAAAATTGTTCTAGTTTCATGTATTCTAATTATGTACTTATTCTTCTAAAGGAACTTGAATGTTTTATCCATGGTTTGTATTAAATATATATTTATACTTAAAATCATATAAGATTGTGTGTAATAGTATTGAGGACATATATTCAGTATCCAAGTATTATCTATTTATGTTTTAGGATTTTGACTAGAAAAATATATCAAGAACCCTAGGGATAATCCCATCACCATGGATCACAATTATTGAAACATAGGAATCACAAATTTGGATATAATTTTCATTTAAAACATAATCCTTCAATGTTAATAGTTACCATTTTATATACTCTTTATCTATGTATTCAATCCCCCTAATAATAATTTTAAGTTCTTCTAATAATGGTGAGAAATAGGATAACGCTTGCCAACAACCAATGTGATAGATAGTGTGATGAGTTCCCAATTGATATGCCAACCATGATGGGACAAAAATATCATAATTTCATGATAGTACTAGTTTAGTTGGTCATGTTATGAATGATAACATTAATTTTTTGGAACTCCCTCCATCCCCAAAAAATGATAATGTTTCCGTTGAATAATTAATATGTAAAAACAATGTTATATTTAGAGGGTTGTTTGATCAGTTTGCTGCAAAATAATGGATTAAACCCATTTAGAATATATTTTATATCCTCCAATGGTCAATAGAAGATAATTTTATATTGGTACTCTATCATTTTAATGTAGAGGATGATCATTGGTGGTAACTAATATAGAATAAAAAAAATTAAAGAGGAAATTGATTCCATGGAATGGGAAGAATTCAAGAAAATATTTTTTAGTAAATACTTTCCCCACAATAACCATCATAAGATGTATAGGGAGTTACTCATACTGAAGAAAAAAATAAGAACATTTTTAATTGGATCATATATGTGAAACACTACAAGGATTTCCTGATACTTCTCTAGATTTGCCTAAAAAATAAAATCAAGGTTGTTTTATTATTTAGTAGATTAAATCTAGGTCTATAAAAATCCTCTGTGACTTGATACCTTTAATAATGTGTGTAGTTTTCCATTATACCCTTATGGTTGTAATGGGAATTGGAGACTCTAGGTGGACTTATTGTCTTGTAGATAAAAAGAGGGAAATGGATTTTAAAATGGGAGTATGAATAGATAAATCCCATGTAAGAAATAAACCCCAACATACCATATGTAAACTGTGTGGTAGGAATCATCCTAGGAACTATCTAAAAAACATATAAGTTCTTCAAATGTGTAAAATTGGGTAATTTGGGTAATATTTTCTGATAAGAAATGAATAATCCCCCGAATGTTTTGTAATAAATGATGTTTCATATCATCACATAGAATACAGTACTATATTTCAACTATAAAAAAATGTGGCCATTATGAAGCCCTATTTCCTAAGCCAAGGGTTGATAGAGACAATCATCAAAAACAACCTCAAAGGTTGCAATGAAGGTAATATTACATGACATCTCCTATGGTGTATTCCACAAATGATGGGATTCTAGGTATTCTAGTTATTCATTCAATAATAGAAAACATAATTTTTTATTGTGGTCTTACATATTCTATAATATCTTTCAGTTTTAGTAGAACATTTCAAACACCACCTCAAAATATAGATGTTATGTTATCCATGAGAATATTGAATGGGGGAATTTTTTCATCTAATGTATATAACTCCTCCATATTCACGGATTGTGAACTAAACATCCTTCGAAAATCTCATCATACTTCCTTTAGTGGATTATGATGTTATATTGGGAATTTATTGGGTACCTTTATATAAATTTGACATCAACTATCAGGAGAGGGAGATCACTATTCAAATCGTAAGGCTCCTCAAATTCAATAAAAGTGTAAGTATGATGATGAATCTATTCTATATTCCAAAAATATACTATGAATATTATAACGTTATGAAAAAGTATATATATCTAAAATTTTAGAGGAAAAAGAGAGGATTATTCTTAAAGATGATCCAATTGTGAGGGGCTACAATGATGTGTTCCCTAATTTATTTGTTGGTCTTACACCTAATAGAGAGGTTGAGTCATAAATTAATCTTATACCAGGATCTCTATCTGTATCAAAGACTCCTAATAATATATCCACCACTAAATTAGAATAATTGAGGAAGTAGTTACAAGAGAATCTATTCATAGGTTTCATATGCCCATGTGCTACACCATGGGGTTATCTAGTCCACTTCATAAAAAATAATGATTTACTAATACATCTATGAATTTATTATCATGAGATAAAAAACATGCTAAAAAATAAGTATCCCCTTCAATGGATATGTGACATGTTTGATTGACTGAATGGCACCAAGTATTCCAATAAGGTAGAACTTCTGTTACAATATCATCAATTAATGGTGAGGAGGAAGATATTCCCAATACTTTTTTTCATATGAGTTATGGACACTATTATTTCATAGTGGTACCTTTCAGACTCAAAAAATTTCTACAAATTTTGAGGAACATAATAAATAATGTCTTTGATATTACCCTGTAAAATTATTGGTAGTCATTCTAAATGATATTTTAATATAATCTAAGGCAAAGGAGGATAATGAGTAGCATTTTAATACCATTCTAAAGTTTTCATGAAGTGAGAAACCATATGAACAGTACAGTAAATGTGTGTTTTGGATAGAGGATTTATCATTCATGGAGAATGTTATCACCAGAAAATCTATAACTTTTGACACATCGAATTCAAATACATATTTGGAGTATCCCAGAAAAGCATTAGTAATGAAGATACATAGATTCCATGGTTTTATAGGGTATTACTGATGATATTTTAGGAGGTTATCATGGTTATCAAACAATATAAAAAATCTGAATAAAAAGGTTGAAAATTTTTCAGTAGCATTGAATGTTAATAAAATATTAAAGAGGATAAATGTAGTCTTATCACTACACTAGAACTTACATTACCTACAAATGGAGAAATATTTATGTTCCATAGTGATTATTTAAATAAGGGATTAGGATGTGTAAAAATTTAAAATGATTAAGTAACATACTATTCCTCAAGGAAGTTTAAATTTCATGAGAAAATCTATCACAAACATGATATGGAGTTCGTGTATTTGATCATCACATTGAAAATCGTGTGGCATTATCTCTATCAGTATAAGTATGATATAAATATATATCACGAGATGCAAAAATATATATTCAAAATGAAGGAGAATAATATGTTCCAGAATATATAGTTAAAACTCATCAAAGAGTATTACCACTCAACCAACTACCATTCTGGTAGGGAAAACAATGTGGAAGACACCCATTATAGAAATTATCTTAGAACAATACCGATAATAAAAATTGAGAAGGATGCAATATTTTTAGACTTAAAAATGATTGATATGGTAAAAATAAGGGATGGAATATATTAATTCCATTCTAAAATGATTTCTCAATAATTTCTTATAGAGAAGATATAGTATTCTAGAAAAGTAGTGTGGAAATTCAGAAGAATATTGAATCAATCATAAATGGGATGTCCTTGAAGTTTAAAATTGAGAGGATGTATTCATTAGATTTGGGTTAATACTCTGAGTACCATTAAAATTTTATATGAAGATGGATATTTTTAATGATTCACAAAGCATGACCTTCTTCATCCATCTAGGGAGGACAAAGACGTATCATGATCTGTGAGAGCACTATTGGTTGGACAATATGAAGATGGTGATTATTGAATGTACATCAATGTTCTCGGTATGTTAGTTAGTGAAAGATGAAAAGAAAAAGTATAATTGTATAATGTAAGTATTACCTATTCCTACACGGAAATGGACAAACATCACCAAGGACTTTTTAACTAGACTAATAAATACATATAGAATAAATAATTCTATATTGGTTATTATAGATAATTATATAAAGGCATGTCGCATTATTATAATTCTATATGTCTTCCCACTTGATCAACTTTCAAGTATGCACATTATATAAGTGTTGAGGGTGTATGAAGTACTATTAATAATTTTATCCGATCAGGATACAATATTTATCTCCACCTTCTAAAAAAGTCAAAAAAATCTCTAAATAATGTGTTTAACTTCAGTACGGCTTAAAAACCTCAAAATAATGGAATGTCTAAGCGCACCATTTATAAATAAGAAGATATGTTGAGAGTATACTCAGTGGACCTCAAAATAGGATGATATTGGCCTCCTCTTTTGGTTGAGATATATTAAAAAATTAGTTTCTACTCAACCAACCAAATGGATCCATATAAGGACATTTATGGGTAGAAATGTAGAACAACTACACGTTGGATGATGTAGGTGAACACAAACTTCTGGGATCTAAAATGCTTGAGTAGATGGTAAAAAAGCTTAAGACAATTCAAAAACACAATATGCTTGAACAATGTTGGAAAATGACCTATGTATACAATCATCGATAAGACTAAGAGTTTGAGGTTGGAGAAAATGTATTCCTCTATATATCTTCATGTAAGAGATTCATGAGATTTAAAAATAATATAAAGCTATGTCTTAGGTATATAAACTCTTTTGAGATTCTTGATTGCATCAGAGTTGTGGAATATTGACTACAACTTCCACTAACTATATCTCAAGTATGTGACATATTCAATATATCCCTCCCAAGGATGTAAATACTAGATCCATCATAAATCCATAATTTAGAGGCAGTAAATCTAGAAAATCAACTCTATTATGAGTAGAATTCAATTAATATCATGGAGTATAGGTATAAATTTCTATATAACATGACCACTCACCTGGTTGAAGTCCTTTGGAGGAACTAAAAATACTATGAAATGACATGGGAACTAGACGAAGTGATGGAGGAGAAACACCCTTTCTTGTTTTCACCTATGTTTGTAACATCAAATTTTGATGGAGAAATTTCATAATTGGGGGAAAATTTATTATCAAAATACTTTTTAAAATAAATACTTTTCATGTTACTATATAAGACATGTATCACCGAGATTAAATGAACAAATAAATAATATTTTTTAAAATTTAAAATTATAAATTAACCATTAAATTGGAGAGAATGGATTTTTATTAAAAACATTAAGAAATATATAAGGGTAATTAGCATTTATAATATAATATTTAATTCTTTTTTAATAATCTCTTGAATTTTTTGTAATGTGATCGTATTCTTCTAAAAATAAACTTTCTTAAAAAATGGTGTTTTCTTATTATTATGATTAAATACTATAATTACATTCTTAAAGTATAAGAAATGTTATTTGAATAATTGAATTTCAAAGTTCTACTTTAGGGTAAATATTTGATACTTTTCTAATAATATTTATTTCTCAAAGAAGAGTGAAAATAATAATTTTTATTCAGAAATATATTTTATTTGAATGTATTTAAAATGTAAAGTTGGGTTTTCAATACTTTTAAATTTTAGTTTTTTAATTTTTAATTAAAATAATGTAATTATGGATTTCCAACTAGATTTTATTTTTAAATTTATTATTAAAAAAATTATATTTTAAAATGGAATTATTTTGAAAAAAAATTAGTTTTTTCATTGCATTTTTTCGTTTAAAATTAAAATTAAATTTACAAAATTTTTATATGTAATTTTAAATGTTTGATTCAATATTTATAATTAGGAGGTATAAATAGACTATATTGTTCTCTATTATTTCTAGATAATATGAATATTAACTTTTGTAATTTTATTACCGTGGTAAAAAGAAATCATGTAATTAAGGCTAAAAATAAGATGATAAGGACTATAAAATGAAATAAAAACCTAACCAAACATTATTGGATAAGTAATTTTTGTCTATAATCATTCATTTTTAAATTATACGACCATTTCAGTTTATTTTAATAGGATTATAACATTGATATTTTTTAATTTAATGAAAAGTCAAAGATGTCCCACTACTATTTTTAATAAGTATACAATTATTTATATGTGGTTATCTAGAATAAAGTTTCTATTATAAATATTATATTGAAATAAATAATATTTATCTTCATCATAGAAATTTATTTTTATTTATTAGGGAATATATAATTATATTAAAATCTTGAAAAATGATAATGCCGTTATTATTCAATTAACGAACCAAAAACAAAATAAATGGTATTAAAAATATTAAAATAAATATAATTTTAGATATTTTAAATGATCATAAATATCAATTGATAGAAATGAATTTTATTTTATATAATTAAAAAATATAATTTTTATTGATTTCTTGATGATTTTAACATCAAAGAAGTGAATAGTATCAAATTTGATAATAATTATATTTTATGGGATTTATATTTTTTATGTTATTTCAAAATAATAAAAGTATTAAATATTCCCAAATGGGATTATATATGGGTATAAATTTAATCCTCTATGATTTTATATTCCATTTGGAAAAAATATCTCTATAATAGTATTATTATGTTTTAATATTTTGAGAAATATCAATAATGCCCATCACCTCAATTATAAAAAGGCACTCATTCCTTCACTTATTTTCACCACATTAATCCATCATTCATGACCAAAATCATAATATTTATATTCTTAAAATACTTATTTATGTTCTTCTAGTTATTGAACATTCAAAATCCATACCCTAGGTCCCTTAAAAGAAGTTATAAAGGAGCTCCTTCAATGAAGAGCTAATCATTTTCACTGCCTCCTTCAAATTTATTTCTTCTTATACCATTTATTAATATTATTTACCAATACTGAAATAATAAATAAAGAATCATAAATAAACATAATTATTATTAGTGTACATATAAATCCATATTCCATCTTTTATCCATCGTATAAAAAAAGGAAACCATTGTGCATGCGTACGTACGACTTACCATCCCCATGCATGGGTGTAATTCATTATTCATCTCCACTTAAATTGTATTATTATAATGATAGACATAGTTGATATATATGATACTTATTTCATTATATTAATTCAAAAAAATTTAAATATCATCAATTTCTCTACCCATTCAACATAAATGTAATGACCCCATCGCACATGTGCATGTATGACCTACCGTCTACATAATGTAATGCGACTCATTTTCCATAAAAATTTAATAATGGTTAAAAATATATTAAATAATTAAATATTACGCTTCTAGAATTAATAAATTTTTTATATTACTAATCTATATCCCATTCACATTTAGTAGAGCTTACATGAAAAAAAATGCATGGAAAAATGAAGTTGTTTACACCCAAAACAATTGTAATATTGAAAAATAATTTAAGAGTGGGAGGTAAGAGGTTATATAAAGATTATATATGATATAATAATATTAATATGGTTCTATTATAAATTGATAACATGATTTAAACTATTATATAGGGTATTAGATCATGTAAAACTATATTAAATTAGAATATAAGGTATCTCTCTTAACCACCATATTTCCATAGGGTTATGATTTCTCTCCATTTTACTCAATTAATCTCTTCATTATTCTTATATAATTCTCATATATTCTGTGTATATGTACTAAATATATGTATTTAACTAAATTAATATTTATATTATGATTAATTAAATATTTTTAAAAGGTTCCCTTCTCAATCCATTTTGATAAGCAAATCCGATTAAAGAGAAATTCACTATACCATACCCGTTATAAAGTACACTAAATAAACTATTTTAAGGCTCTAAATATTCTTTAAAAGTAATCCAATTTATCATTAATTTAAATTTTAATTCATTTCTATTTTTATGGAAATAACTATACCTTTATCTTTTTTTAAAGACTCTTAATTCATTTCCATAATACTATTCTTAAGTAGAATATTTCTAAAGTTACCTAGCCACTCCTTTTCAAGATTTCATTTCAGTTATAATTTATTATTCATGATATATTCAAATATTTCCTTTATTAATTTCAAATTATAATTTTAATCCATTTTTTAATATATAACAATATGAAAGCCCCTTTGGTTTTTTCTAATGACATGATTACTTGACACATTTCATTCTGTGGGAAAACCTTATCATTATTCATTATGATTGATTTATTTATAAGGAACAAATTTGATAATAAATTTAATGATGGGTGCACACATATAGAAATTAAATTCATTGGAAAAAAATTTAATCTAATGAGATGTTATTTTTGGTATTTGGGAGTAAATGTAATCCATTCTGAGACTATGTCCACTATGTGATATCATCTTAGATATTAGCCTTCACTGATGTTTATGTCATAAAATATCCTGATTTCACATTCCAATATTACCATGATAATACGAATCTATGTTTTTTATTTTATTCCTCCATATTATAATTCATAATCCATTCCCATTGTCATTTCATGTTCTGCCACCTAACACAGGTTATATGCTTCATTTCCATGTTTATTTCCTTATTGGGTTATTTAGCTCATATCTGTTTTCTGTGTATTCCCTTATTTACCCTATGTAATTATACTTTATCAAAGGGATTTATTTTATAATTATTTTTACAAATTAAAATATGTTTTATTCTATTCTCATATTTTCTAATTACAGAACTAGTCTTCCAAATACACTATACTTTTTTATACATTATTTGTATTAAATTAACATTTATATTAATGTAATATAATAAATTGTGTAAAAGGTTTGGGAAAATAAAATTATATTATATTTATTTTGAAAAATTTTTTAGATAAAGATAATTTTATTTTTTAAATCATTATATAAAACTTATCTTGGGATGATATTTTGGTATTTTTTAGAAAAGTTTATTTTTTCATTGAATTCTAAAAAATACATATTTCATTAAAATAATTATTTACATTCATTAAAAATTTACATTTTTATTTTAATTTTATCCTATATTCACATAATAAAACATTATTTTGATATACTATAATTAATTACAGTTGAATTATTATTATATTTTATTTTGATATAAGTTCATTTTTTGGATTAAAAACACATTTTCCTAAAAAATATTTTTGTTGAATTTTATGGATTTATATTAAAATTGAATTATAACACAACTTCTAGAAATTGAATTATAAAAATATGGAATATATTTTTTATATTTTTAGTTTCAGATATGGTAAATAGGCCCCTTGTATTTTATGTTATTGTTAATAGTAACCGTGGTAAATATTTGTCACCACGACAATGGTAAATTTGCTAATTAAGGTTAGATATAATGTTATAAGGCCTATAACAATCTATAACTCTTCAATTTATTTTATTTCATAACATTTTTTTCCATAATCGTCCTTGTTTCTAAAATATGGAAATTTCATTCCACATTCCTTTGAAAATGATCGTAAAATATTTAAAAAATGGAATAAAAACAAAATATAACCCTCTTGGTTTTAATATAATTATTTTTTTTCATTGGGATGATAATAGTTTATATTTGGTGATAATTATATATTTCAAATATCAATGTTTTATTATGGAAATTTATTTTTAATTTTTATTGATTATTTAATTTCATTAAATTTCCTACGCAATGCTGATATAGTGGTTGTGAGAGTAGAAGAAAAATAAATTAAATAAATTAAAAATATAAAAAACTAATATTTCATGGTTATGTTTTAGTTCTATATGGCTTGTTATTAATATAACTTATCTTGGATTTTCTACTGTAATATATTCCAATTACATTACTATATTGATGTTATTAACTCAATCTCTTCGAATAGTCCAAAAAATTACTTTAATGGTATATTATGGTATAAATTATTTCATTTAATGATTTAAAATTATTAAAAAACATATTTTCATAAAATTAACTAGGATATGGTTATTAATATGAACTACAATTGACTTATTGGTCAATTTTAATGTTTTTGTAACATTATTGACCCCTAAAGAGTAAAAACACTTGATATCACAGTAATCATAAAAAGGGTTGTTATGAGATAAAACTAATAGAAAATGTGAAAAAAACACATAAAATTATCTAAACTTTCTTGGGTGTGAGGTTCCTGAATCATACACATCATATATTCTGAATATATAATATTAGATCCAATTTTCAATAAAAATTAATTTATATTAATTATATACATTAAGTAATTCCATGTGTCCCACTCCCCTCACATATATAAGGTTGCCTCAGATCTTATCTTCCACACACTTTATACCACTCTAGTTTGTCAAAATCTACCCATGTTTTTTCCCAAAAATCCTTTTTATTACCTAGATGATTTTTACCCTTAAAAATACCATCCTTTAAGGCATAAGTTGTATTCCAAATGTGGTTATATAAAGAAGTGGAATAACATTTATTTGAGTGTTTTCATTTTAAATCTTCTTCAAAATCATTTAGTTATTAATAAAACCATACAATATAATTAAATAAGTATCTAATATGTTCTTATATGTTATTATGACTACATTTAAATCCATCTATATATTCTTTTCAGTGAGATGGGGAATAAAAATATGATTTATGTATACATGGGGACATCTACATCCACCAATCTATGTGTTTTGTTTTCCATCACTGTATCTCATGAATTTTTATAAAAAAATTAATGTATACATGTATATATTTGAATCAAATAATTATCATTATATAAATATCATATATAATCAATTTTATTAATTCCCATGCATTGAAAAATGATAATTTCATTCACGCTTATATATGGATTACCACCACAACAAAGTGATGTAATTTTTTTCACATCCTCACAAGAATATTCTATATAAGTGTATTTGTAGAAAATTATTATAATTATGATATAATACTATTTTAGTGAATATAAAATGTTACTTTCCTTATTCACCTTTTGTATACTGAAAAATGAAAATGTTCCACAGGTGTACACACGTACAACAATTTCCAAGTGGTAATATAATTCATTTCTCATAAAAACATATATAGTGTATTATTATATAATAAATAATGTATCAAAATGATAATTAGTTAATTATTATTATTATTATTATAGAGATGATATAATAAGGTTATTTTTTACCATAATCAACATAGTAAAATGTTTTTTAGGTATAAGTTGAATGTTTGAAAAACAACTGGCCTGGAATTAACAGATAATGTAATTACCTATGTCCAAGAACAAAATGAAAAAATTGTTTAATTTAAAAGTAATAAAAGTGGAAAAGATTATAAAACAAGATACGTATTAATATAATATTATTATACTGGAGTTAAAGAGCATCAATATTGAGTTGGGACTTGATGTAAGTGGTTTCTTTACCCATTTTATTTTAATTAGGTTTATATCACTTATTAATTGAATATATTGTGACATGTTTATGTTTGAAATGATATTAGTTTTATTTATGATTTATTTAAACATTTTTTATGGATTTACATTTTATTTCACATAATCCCTCTGTAAAGAGCTGGAAATTTCAAGGAAGTTTTTTTTCTTAAATTATCTGGAACTTTACGAGTCTGTAGTTTCTGACGACACCTGATTCCGATGCCCTGTGTGCCCAGAATCAATTTCTGAAGTTTTTTTGGGTACATTCAGTGAACGTACGTGGGGGTTTTTCTATCTTTTGATCTGGTGCTTGGAATTGAAATATGAGGACACTGATGAGCTCGCAGTGCCAATATTCGCATAAGGGGACCATTACCGTAGTTGTGTTTGATTGGGAGGAGAAGTTAATTTTTGGGGATTCATTAAGAATTAAATAAAATTGTTTTGTTACATTTTAATTTTAATTGGAAGTTAATTCCTCCAATGGGAAGTTGGAGGTGGGGCCCACACCCCACCTAACATCCCATGGGAGGATATAACTATTGGTGGTGGGGCCCACACGAGCCCCTAACTTATCACCTCCCTTCAACTCCCTTGAAACCCCCATTTAAGTCCCCTTTAAAACTGTGATTCTTCACCTCCTTCTCACTCCCATTAATTTTTTCCAACAAATTTCAATTAATTATTGGAACACTTCAATTAATTTATTAAAGTGTTTTATTTTTTAAATACATGTGTAAATAAAATAATAGCCTTAGCTATTATTTTTGTTGGCACTTGTTGTTTCGGGAGAACCTTGGGAAGGTTTTGGAAAAATTGAAGAATTGTGTTCTTCTCTCAATGATGAACATCGTTCTTCCAATGAAGAACCATCGAAGAGTGACGATCATCTCCTTCGATCTTCGGCTAAGCCAAAGGAGAAGGAGCCACCTGCAAGGAACACCGACGATGCGCCATCCTCGGCTCCTTCAACCCTGACGTCAATGAGTTGATGATGCCACCCCGCGACTCCGACTACGAGAAAACCTTAATTCGAGGTAGGGGATATTGTTTAATTTGAAATATGTGATTTATACCCTCGAACATGGGAGATTATTTGTTGGGTGTTTGTTTGAACCACTAACATAGTGGGTATGGGCTGACGAACAAATCTAGACCCACCGCTAACTTATTCATGATGCGTGATTTGTTGGGAGATGGGCGAATGGTAGTGAACTGAAGTTTTGAGGACATTGTAGTGTAGAGTAAAACCTGAGAGGGACGCAGGCGCAGACGAGAGGCAAAACGGACCACCGAAATGTCTTAGGTGGCCCACGGAAGATCGTGGTTGCGCGGGTCGTCGGCACGGCGGCGCCGGTGACCTGAGGTGGCGGTCGGCACTAGCCGGCCACCTGGGGGTAGTGTAACCCTAGCGTTCCAGCGACAGAAGACCACTGCGTCACTGGCTGCAGTGGAAGTGGAGCAGAACCCACGCCGCATGGGTTCCGGGAAGGCCGGGCAGCAGCAGCCTCGCACTGCTGTTACGAAGAACAAGGCCCCCCTACTCGGCCAGTCTGGCCGAGCCGTGGCCGGCCACTGAGTAGGGCCACTTGCACGTGGGATGGGCCGCCCTCTCGTGGGATGGGCCTCAGCCACCGGACCGGGCCGCACCCTACCGGGCCAAACCCGGACCCGGGTTGGGTCGCCCTGTTCGGGCTGACCCAGGGTGGGTCGGGTCGGGTCGGACCGGGCCCAGACCCCCGTCTTCGGACCGTTTTCTGTTAATTTTCCATAACATGAGCTACGTACCTTCGATTTATGTACCATCAGTTGCATAGGAATCCTAGGATTGAGACGGGGGTTTCTGTATATTACACTCAAGTTTTTGGGGAAGTTTCAGTACGGTCGGGTTGGTTCGAACCCGAAACCAACTGGGCCCTCGGAACGGTAACACTTATAAATTATGGACCGGAAGTCCGATTGACGTTCCTTCAACTATGTTAGATTTATTTTTTATGAGATGGTTATTTTTTTATACTCCATGATAGTTTGGGGTATAGATGAGATATGGTCGGGTTGGTTTATACATGAAACCAACCAGGCCCCCGGGACAAAAAGGATAATAACTCACAGACCGGGCGTCTGATTGACGCACCGTCTGTTGCATTGAAACGCCTATGACATGGAAGACCATTGATGTACTTCTTCATGTGATTTCGTGACATTTGTATTATCGGCTTGTGGCACATGGAGCGGACCCTCCCGGTGATGAGTGGCAAGATTGTAGAGACCTAGTAGTTGGCTTACACTTGACGACTGATGATCGATCGACTCATAGAGATTTTGATGGCCTAGTGGGAATTCTTGGTTTTAGTAGCAGACCCACATTGGAGAAGTGCTTGGTTGTAGCGGCAGACCCACGGTACTCGACAGAAGAATTACCTCTGTAGGCTATAAGGGGGAGCGCTTGGTTGTAGCAGCTGACCCTTGGTGGGACGCGCTTGGTTGTAGCAGCGCGCCCACAGTACTCTACATGTGGAGTACTTCAGTAGTCCAAGGATAGTGGGATGTGCATGGTTGTAGCGGCAGGCCCACTATACTCGGCGGAGGAGGAGTTCTCCAGTAGTCGTGGTTTCGATTTCGTGAGTAAAAATCCTGGTTTGAGCTGAGTCAATGAACTTTGTGTTTTCCTCATGATTGAGATGGGTTACTCGATAACTTAGGTATATTTATGAGCATATACCTAGGTAATGGTTATCCATTGAAATAATACCTTGTGGTTTATCCTTGTCAGATTTTTTAGAGACCTTGAGGGTCTCGAGGTCCCTACTAAGTATCGTTATACTAACCCCTACATGGGATATGCCCGCACATTGTTGTGTTGGATGCAGAAGAAGGACAATACTGACCGAGGATGAGTTTACGAGGACTGGACGGTACCCAGAGGAGGACCTCACGACGAGTCAGTACCCGGGGGAGACAGACGGATGTGGAGCACTGAGAAGGATATATGTACCTACCATTCAGGTAGGATCCATGGTGGACGATCCAGGAGCTGCTTTCACCTACCAACTGTTTTTCCCTTTTTAGTTGTACTTGCTTTCAGTTGTATTTGTACGTTATAATTGGGCTTGTATTCTGGCCCCTTTTACTTTCCAGAACATCTTTTGTATACAGTTTTTTCGTAGTGTTTACTTCCACTTGTACTTTACTAGGTTTGTTTACTTTCATAAAGGCAATGCCTTCCCACCTTAGGGATTTACAACTTTGGTGTTAGTCGCCAGCCCATGGCCTATGGAAGGCGGGCTTGGGTTAGTCACAGCACAGGCCCCGAGGATGGGTCATGACAAATTGGTATTAGAGGATGTCGGTTATACTGTAGAACTTTGTATGATGATATTTTCTTTCTATGAAGCAATAGTGTTAAGGGTGCTATGTGTGGTTTTTAGTTTAGGGAGTCCAGTGTTGGTGCGGCCGACTGATATATCTATACACTAGTACCCTGTCTCTTGACTTCCGACTTAGAGCACAATAACACCGATTGCGTGTGTGTTTTCAAAAAATTTCATTTTGTCATATCAAATCAGGTCAGCTCACAAGGTATAGTCTTTTGACCATATCACATCTATTTTTTTCAGGATGCCTCCACGTGGACGACTAGCTACATCCCCGAGAGTTGTATGCACTGACAGCCTGCTGAGCCATGAGGCCTCATTATAGGGCCCTCTCCCAGTGGAGGCACCAACAGTACCACTTCCTGTTGGGCCACTGATGCCACCAGCCCCAACAGCAGACGATGCACGCCATTTGATCGCGCTGCACCAGTTCCAGTGACAGAGGCCACCCAGGATCTATGGAGAGATGGACCTCCAGATCGATGAGGATTAGTTGGAGGTTGTGGCGAGAGTATTCAGAGTGGTAGGGACACCAGCAGAATTTATGGTGATCCTTACAGCCATCCTCCTTCAGGAAGCAGCAGGCAGATGGTGGAGCCTGATTCTCTAGATGCACGATGAGGAAACACTTCTATGGGAAGAATCGATAGCCTGTTCTGGGTAGAGTTTGTACCAGCCACCCTTCGAGCGGTGCTTATACAGAAGCTAATACATCTACAGGAGGGCAGAATGATAGTAGCACAGTACTCAGTGAGGTTCACAGACCTCTCACGCAACTCTTCTGATATGGTACGATACCCGTTCTTCAGGGCCCAGACCTTTGAGCAGGGACACATGCGAGAGATTAGAGCATCAGTTGTCTCCCACAACATCCCGACGCAGACATGGTTGTTGGAGAGAGCCATCCTATTAGAGAGTTTCCTTGCTAATAAATCTCCAGCATCAGGAACCACTACAAGTCAACATGCAGTAGATTCTTCTGCAGCTGGTAGTAGACAGATGACACAGGGTTCTAAGAGGACCAGGCCAATAGGTGGTTGACCGCATGACTCAGGATCATGTGTGCGATGCAGCCGGGGTGGAGACAGACTTATCAGGAGCGGAAGTGTTAATCATACGGCGGGCTTGGTCACATGGAATGTGACTGTTTGACCCACCATGCATACGATCAGTATATAGATGAAGTACATCCCAGGAAGAGGCATAGGATTGGTCGAGACGGTCCCTAAGGAACAGGCGACCATGGCAGAGGATTTGGCAGTGCAGCTGTTGGTGGACGACGCATCATGGTGTTTCCTCCACCACCACTATGAGGTCCCCCTTGGCCATAGGGGACAGGTTGAAATGGGAGAGCATAGCTTCAGGCAGCTGAGACATACGACTATGGAGCTCCAGAAGCAGGTGGACAAGATTAGGACTACTTCCAGGCATGGATGCCTTTGTTCATAGTGCTTCTAGCTTCCTTGATATTGTTGTTTGTGTTCTTTATGTTTCTTTGTACTTTGAGCTGCATTAATAAAAGACAATTTTCCTTGTGATGTTTGTTTTCATACCTTTTGTGTGGTTAATACTAAGAGGTTCCTTTTAAAACCATTGAATTGCCCCTCACTTTTGATATTCCTACTAGAGGAGACCCATTGACCAGACATTGATGCCGAGAGTGTAACTGAACCCTTGGAGTCAAGAGTGACGTTTGGATCTCTTGGTAGTAGAGTTTAGGCCTTACGACGTTGTCCATGGCATGAATTAGTACGGTTCATGTCAGGATTGACTATATTAGGCAAAATAAATGGTTTATCTAGGGGATGAGACTGAATTTTCCTTTTTGACAAAGAAGAAATATTATAGCCCTTGTAGAACATAGTCAAATAAGGGTGAAGTCAAGTTCTTACATTTGGCTATTCTCACCCATTGTTCATTGAGACAATAGTTTATGGTTCAATCCAATCTCAATAGTCTCAGGTGTGTCTTATTTTATAAGGATCTGAACCTGAGACAGCAGCAATGACTTGAGTCCCTCCGTGAATATTACTTCGAGATAGTCTATACTCCTGGAAAGGGGAACGTAGTAGCGGATTCTCTCAGCATGAGATCAGGCATATAGTTGCTAGGATGGGAGGAAGAGCAGCTGACTGCCTTACATATATCCTTCGTGGATAGAGATGGTGCAGCCTATCCACTGTCTCTTATAGTCACTCCTATACTTCTTCAACAGCGTAGGTGAGGTGGCTTTCTTCCAGGCCCTTCCACCTCAGTTGCACCGAGTGCACAGTGTCTTCCTTGTATCATAGCTGAGGATATGCGTGCACGATCCATCCCACCACATCAACCATGGAGAGATCAACATCAATTATGGGGCAGAATTCACGGAGGATGCTATGGATATTAAGCATCAATAGGAGCGGGTCTTGTGTGTACGGTCAATTTCTCTGGTTCACATTCGCTGGCAGCATGAGAACCTCCTTGAAATCTCATGGGAGTGGGAGGCTCAGATGCGTGCGCAGTACCTCTTTTGTTTTCCCTAGTTTGTGTTGAAGATTTAGGAGGACATAAATCCCAGAGGTGGGGGTAGTGTAATGACCCATAAATTTCATGAAATTTTTTTTATTAAATTATTTGGAATTTTTGAAGTCCTCAGTTTCTGACGGAACATGATTCTGAGGCCTGGTGTGCCTGTAATCGATTTATGAAGTTTTGTTCAGGTACGTTCAGTGAACGTACGTGCGGGTTTTCTCTCTTTTTAACCGGTGCTCAAAATTGAAATATGAGGACACCGATTAACTCACAGTTACGATATTCTCTTAAGGGTTCCTTTACTGTAGTTGTGTTTGATCGGGAGGAGAAGATAATTTTTGGGGATTCATTAAGAAGTAAATAAAATTGTTGTGTTACAATTTTATTTTAAGTGGAAGTTAATTCCTCCAAAGGGAAGTTGGAGGTGGGGCCCACACCCCACCTAACTTCCCATGGGAGGATATAACTAAGGGTGGTGGGGCCCATAAGATCCCCTAACTTATCACCTCCCCTCAACTCCCTTGAAACCCCCATTTAACTCCCCTCCTTAATTGTGATTCTTCACCTCCTTCTCACTCCCATTAATTTTTTCCAAACCAGTTCAATTAATTAATGGAAGTTTTCAATTAATTGATTAAAGTGTTTTATTTTTGAAATACATGTGTAAATAAAATAATATCCTTAACTATTATTTTTGTTGGCACTTTTTGTGTTGGGAGAACCATGGGAAATCTCTAGAGAAATAGAAGAATAGTGTTCTTCTCTCAATGAAGAACACCGATCATCCAATGAAGAACTGTTGAAGAGCGAGGATCAACTCCTTCGATCTTCGGCCAAGCCAAAGGATAAGGATCCATCCGTATGGAATGCCAAAGACATGCCATCCTCAGCTCCTTCAACCCCGACGTCAACGTGTTGACGCCGCCACCCCGCAACTCCGACTACGAGTGAACCTTAATTCGAGGTAGGGGATATTGTTTAATTATATATATGTGATTTATACCCTCGAATATGGGAGATTATTTATTGCGTGTTTGTTTGAACAACTAATGCAGTGGGTACGGGCTAACAAACAAGTCTGGGCCCACTGTCAACTTTTTTGTGATTCACGATTTGTTGGGCGACCAGTGAATGGAAGGGAAAAGACGTTTTGATGTTGTCGTAGTGGAGAGTAAAACCCGAGAGGGCCGCCGGCACATATGGGAGGCAAAACAGACCACAGGAATGACTCTGGTGGCCCGCAAAAGATCGTGGCGGCGCAGGTCCCTAGCGTTGCAGCGCTTGTGACCAGAGGTGGTGGTGGACACCGGTTGGATTCTTGTTGGAAGTGGCGCCCTAGCACGCCGCTGGCGGAAGACCGCTGCGACAACGGCTGCGGCGGCGGCGGAGCAGAACCCACGCCATGCGGGTTCTGGGAAGGACGGGTGGTGCCATCCTGGCGCAGCTGTTGGGAAGAGCCCCCCCCCCCCCACAGGGGCCAAACCTCCCTCGTGCGGGCTGGGCCTCAGCCGCCGAGCCAGGCCGCGCCCTACCGGGCCGGACCAGGAGCCATTTCGGGTCGACGTAGGGCGGGTTGGGCTGGGTCTGACCGGGCCCAGACCCCCCTCTTCGGACCGTTTTCGGTTAATCATATTTAACTTTAGTTAAGTACCTCTAATCGATGCACAGTTAGTTGCATAGGAATCCTCAGATCAAGACTGTCATTTCGGTATATTACACTCAAGGTTTTCGAGAAGTTTGGGTATGTCCATGTTGGTTCGAACCCGAATCCAACTGGGCCCTCGAAGCGGAAATGCTTATAACATATGGACCAGATGTCCAATTGATGTGTCATCAACTACGTTGGATCCCTTTTAATGAGAAAGTTATTTTGGTATAACCCACAGGGGTTCGAGGTACAGTTGATATACGTTCGGGTTGGTTCGTACATGAAACCAACTAGGCCCCCGGTACAAAAAGGCTAATTACTCACAGACTTGGCCTTCGATTGATGCACCATATATTGAGTTGAGACCCCTCTGACATGGCAGAACATTGAGATACTTCTTCGTGGGATTTTTTGACACTTGGATCATCGGCTTGTGGCATGTGGAGTGGACCCTCTCGGTAACGAGCGAGCAGATTGCAGAGACTTAGTAGCTGGCTGAGACTTGACGACTGTTGATCGATCGACTCGGAGTGATTTGGATGGCCTAGTGAGGAGAGCTTGGTCGTAGCAGTAGACCCACAATAGAGGAGCACTTGGTTGTAGCGGTAGACCCACGGTATTCGATATAAGGAGTACCTCTGTAGGCTATGATGGGGAGAGCTTGGTTGTAGCGGCAGACCCATGGTGGGAACACTTGGTTGTAGCAGCAGGCCCATAGTACTTGACAGGTGGAGTACTTCAGTAGTCCAAGTTAGTGGGAAGCTCTTGGTTGTAGTGGTAGGCCCACTGTACTCGATAGAGGAGGAGTTCTCCAGCATCCGTGGTTTCGACTTTCAGAATAAAAATCCTGGTTTGATCTGAGTCAGTGACCTTTGTGTTTTCCTCATGATTGATATGGGTTACTCGATAACTTATGTTTATGTATGGGAATATACCTGAGTAATGGTTATTAGTTGAAATTGTACCTTGTGGTTTATCCTTTTTGGATTTTTGTGAGACCTTGAGGGTCGCATGATCCCTACTGAGTATCAATATACTCACCCCTATATAGGATATGCCCACACCTCATTGTGTAGGATGTAGATGAAGGACAACACTGTCCAAGGCGGAGTCTACGAGGACTGGACAGTACCAAAGGTGGACCTCCAGAAGAGTCAGTACCCGGAGGATTCAGACGGACCTGGAGCACTGATGAGGATATCTATACCTACCCTTGAAGTAGGATCTGTGGTTGACGATCCATGAGAAACATTCACCTTCAAGCTATTTGTAACTTTTTAGTTGTACTAGATTTCTGTTGTATTTGTACTTTATAGTTGGGCTTGTATTATAGCCCCTATTAATTTCCATCACTTATTCTGTATATAGTTTTTCTTAGTGGTTTCTTCCTCTTGTACTCTGTTGTGTTCATTTACTTTTATAAAGGTAATTCCTTCCCAACATAAAGATTTATGCCTTTGGTGCTAGTCGCCATCCCCTGGCCTATGGAAGGCGGGCTTGGGTTAGTCACGACACCCTCGATTAATTAATTCTTTAATCAATGATATTCTTTTAAAGTGTTATTTGTCTCAAGGATTCCTTCAGTTGGACTTATCTTTATTTTATGCACTTATCATCCTATATGAGGTGTAAATTCTTCCCAATGACATATTATATCTTAGATATACTTATATTCATGATATTTAATGTTTCATTCTATTTTATTTATTTTAAAATCTAATTATCCAAAAGATAGAAAAATAGTTAGTATTTTTATGATACAATGTTATCTTATTTATGGATTTTCAATGTTCAAAGGTACATTTGTAGGGTTTGTATATGATTATTTTATTTTAAAATATATATTTTTATATCCAGTAGTTATGAATTTCATTTACATCTTTAATTTATATTTCCTTCCTTATTTATTAAAAAAACACTAAGAATGATTTATTTAAATTGATACTAATATGTTATCTTCTTTTAGATTGGGACTATTTATATTAACATCCATTTATTATAATATATTTTCAATAAATATATTATTTTCCTATCAATAATTTCTTAAGATCATTTTCATGTAAATTTTAGTTTATTAAAAAAATAAAAATGATTATTTATAATATTTTTCTTATAACAAAATTTGAATTTATTTACCATTGTGTGAAATGAACGGTTTATTTTCACATATATGGATTAACCACCTTTTTTAACTACCATTAATATTTTTTTGTAATATCCTACATTAAATGATTCCATGTTTGTTTTCAATGTAAAATTTCTTCCAAATATTTTGAAAATTATTAGTTTTTAAAATGAATTTTCATAGTGGAAAGGATGTTTTCCTCAAGAATGATTTTAATGGTCATTTAATGGTATTTATTTTCATCAATAAAAAAAATTCTTGTAATATATGATCTAATAGGTATATGTTTTAATGATACCTTCTTTATTCATTCTCAGGATGGATTATTATTATTTCAAATAGATTTTCACGGATCTTGTTTTGTTTCCATTAGTAAATCATACTATGAATGAAAATGGTTATTGTTATATTGATAAGTGAAATACTCTAATTTTTTTAAAATTATATAGTACATAAACATATGAATGTGTTATTTAAAAGAGTTTCAATTTTAAACATGGAGTTCATGGTTCCATTATAAAGCTAGTATGGTTGGTTACATTATGAAACAAGAACATGTGGGTCCGTTTTAGTCATAAAATTCCTTATGTTACAAAGAGTTAACACAATATATGTTTCACCTAATATATTATTATAATTTACTAGGTAGTTAATTACATTTATAATAATTATATTTTGAGTTATATGAAAAAAGTGATCTAATAAAAAAAGTATCTATATTATTTAAACAAGTTTCTATTGATTAATTTCATCAATATTGATATTACATGGCTCATAAATATTGATTCTTTGACTCTTACCTTTATTAATGTGTTATTTCATGTCACATGATTAATGATACATGTTTTGATGGAAAAAATAATCTTATGTTATGCTCATGGACTTTTAAGATTTCAAAAATATTATGCACATGTTATACACACCAATGACATTAAATAAATAAGGATAACGTTTACCCATACTGAGTATTTGAACTCAAATATATTATGTTTTTTTTCTATTTTATGAAGAATAATGTAAAATTATTTAGGTTTATAAAGGTTTAATGTGTGATAAATGATATGCAAGATGTTTATGTCTTAATGTGGAATAAAAATGGTAAGTATAGTGGAACTAATTCTCAGTTAAATTCATTGTATTTTTATGTAATAGTTTTTTCCATTTCTCTAAAACTATAAACATAAATTTTCTGTTGGTATGTACATATTCCATTTTTTATTTTATTTTTTGTATTTTGAATTGTTAAAATTTGGTTATGTTTATCAATATCAACTCTCAAAATATAATGATTATGTTTTTAACACCATATCATGGATTTCAGGATTATGCTATTAAAATGTTGGCGAATTTTTGTTATGTTCACAAAATTTTGTGTGGTATTTTCATTATGTTCAGAAATTTATGTGTGGAAGTATTTTTTGTTATCCATGATAAATAGTGTTAAGTTATCTTACTTTAATTCTGGTGCTCCATTTCTTATGAAACAATTATAAGTTATATTATTATGTTATTATTATTGTATCATGATTATTAAGAATTGTTTTTAAATATACATGTATTGGTACATGTTTGATCATTTAAGTGCATATATAATTCATTATTTATATAAGATAAAATATTATAGTTTTATGATCATTTCTATCAGATATTTTCCCATGTTATGGTTCTCACATAATATTGTGATTGAACCCTTTTGGGACATTGATAATACATTCCTTACTCCACATTTGATCTCACTCATTCATTTTTTCAAACTTCCCCAAATAATTGAATACAATATTTTTATTATAAAGAAATAATATGTATAAAATTATATAGTATATGTTAAATAAATAATGTGTCAGGATGTGTTAAATAAATAATGTGTAATAATATATTTATTTACCATAACTTTAAGGAGACAAAAAATAGGTTTTTGGATTGTGTGATTAATAAAATATGTGTTATTTAAATTATATATATGGTATAAAATAAATTCATGTTAAACACAGGATTCCATATTTAAGTGTATATATTTTTTGGATTAGGATTAGAAATCTTTAGAAAAATACAGAGGGATAATCTTAAATAAAATTAAACATATAGAAAATATTGTATGGTATAGAGTGTATCTTCTAATATTATTGGAATCTTATTTTTGGGAATTAAACAAGTGGATATATGATATGGGTAAGAATCACCTCGCGGTAGTGACCCTGAAATTTATTTTGGGTATTAATATGATCTTCACTTTGTGAAATATATATTCACCTAACTAGACTCATGGTTGAACAATATTTGGAAATGGTCTTTGGTTTTTTCACATTTTCCTTAACACCCATTATAATGAATTTTAATATATTTTTATATAACTCGATTGTTTAGAAAATAAATTAATAAAATAAAAATGGATAATCAGTATTGTCACCTAGTTGATATGTTCATTTATGAGTTACTCCCTATAAGATAATTATAATCATTATTATATTAAAATTTAATTGATAATTATAACCCCTAATAATCCATTATGTTAGTAAATGGATGGTAATACGGAAAAACAATTTTTCAATGTGTATTAAGGATAACTGGGTGGTTTTCAAAATTAAAAACAATATATGATAGGATCTAGAATAAAACATTATGTGGTTATCCCTAACTATATATCTCAAGTTATGACTACTTTATAGAATCATGAGGAGATTGTAGATTCACTAAATGCATTAAAAATGGATTTTCGTGGTTGTTCATGTGATAAATTTTGTGGATAAAATCAAATTAAAACTCATATGTTTCAATAATGCAGTTTGGAGCACGAATTGAAATTTAAAAAAAGAATATGAAGATGTTTTTGTCTGGAAAAGTAGGGAATACAGATACAATTTTCCAAGAAAAAATGAATTGTTAAATTATCATGTCAAATAGAAATAAAATTATTCTATGATTCCAATAACAACTCTATTTTTTTGAATGTGGAGAGTTTGGACATTATGAAAATCAATTCCTTGATTCTAGGGTTAATTGGGATATATATAATTGAAAACCAGCATGACCAAGGGAAAATGGAAGGGAATATAAAATAACAATCACTAAAGTGAATTATGATAATGAAGTGGTTGATTGTTAAGATATTCTCTAAAATAATTCTGTAAATTTATTATCTGATTACATTCCTTCATATTCATATATATAATGAATGTTTAATAAGAATATTAATTCACCATATCAATTATTGTATATTAAAATCAATTTTAAAATATTTTAGAATTTTAATACAATAAAATGGATATTAGTTTCCTAATAATAATGTTAAAATTACTCAAAAATTTGAATTTTATTTTTATACATTAAAATAATCCATTGAGGTGTAAGTTAGTCACCCCATTACTTGTAAACAGTTTATATTAAATGAGTTATTTTTACCATTTTTGTATAATTAATATATAAAATAAAAAAATTGTATTTTTTAATTATTATTATAATGTAATTGTTACATAAAAAAATATTTACACTCGTTTAGTAAGTAGTTGATAAGAAATTAAATTTTGAACACATGATATTTTTATAAAATATTTTTCAAGAAAAATATTTCTTTAAATATATTCTAGTTTTAATTTTAAAATATAATTTTATCTTATATATTAATTGAACTAGATTAAATGGAATCTAAATTTTCAATCACCATTTTATGTTCGTTGATAATGGTCATCGTATATTTATAGTAATATAATAGTCAGTATGGTAAATATATAATAATGTTATAATGGGTAACTTAGTTTGGCCAAAATTTTATAGAAAAATTGATGTAAATGATTACTTTAAGACAATATGTATGTCTATTAGTAATTTAAATATATATAACAAACATTTCTTTACCCAACACATAAAACTCATGTGATTTGATATTTACCACGGACATAACATAAGATTTCAAAAAAATAACTAATTTTCACCTATTAAAAAAGATCACCTATACCCCATAAAATGAATATATTACATTAAATAATACATAAATCCTAGAATATTTTTCATATCCTAGATTCCTCTTCAATATTTTTTAATCATTTATCACAAAAAAGGCATCTCATGTTTTATATTTCCTCAAGGACCTCTAAGGAATGAAACAGTCCCACAATGTGGTCATTATCTACTCTTTAAAATTTTATTCACTACCTTTTTCTTCCAATTATACAATAATTAGATTAATCACCTTAGTAACACTAATATAATATCATTATACTTCTATAATTATTTTATAATAATAAAATTGAAAAATCCCAACTAGGATTCCACTAAACTAGCACCCCAAGGTATTTTTCCACAAGGCCTGGAGCTCACATCCCCATATTCTTGAGGTCGCTAACTAGTTGTGAGTGCCTATAGTGTGATAGTGGGGAGACAATTCCCTCTTATTAGAGTAATGAAATTAGTGTATGTGACTAGATAACAACCAATGTGTAAATAAATAGAGTTTGTAAGTAATAAATAATATAAATTCGTGATTTGACAATAAATGTAATGTTATGAAATCACAAAAATACATGTAATGCATTCAAAACTGTTCACCCATAGAGTCAACCATAATTGTTGGAGTAATAATGGAAATTAAAATAAAATTATGGTGTTATCCTAATAACTCTAATAAATTCCACATACCGAATCACCACATACATGATTGTGACATCCCACTCGACAAGTCTCGATCCATATCCATACCTTTTCCTATAACCAAGTGAAAATATGCTATAGTAGCCCAATGAAATAGTATCCTAAGTAGGATGTGTCTACTAAAATTTATAGGGAACAACCAAAATGGTATCATATATATCCACTAATATGTAGTGTATGTAAATGTGAAATACTCATCAAAATAACATTAATAATAATAATGAATATATTGAAAGGAAATTTGAAATGGGCATGCTCAAGAAATGTTATAAACCTACTTGAGGCACAACAAGAAATGAATAAATAAAATAATGTGAAAACATTGTTGAACCATGGGTATGTGATCTTAGATATCTAGGTAGTGTCCCATTAGGTATATATATTCCCATATATATACATGAATAATGTTTAAAAAATCATAAAACAATATTAGTTGATCCTTGGGTTTGTAATATTGATCAAATAAAAATCATCTAAAAGAGAATTAAGTTGGATATCATACCACTCAGGCCATGTATACTTAAGTAGATACTTGGTTACATAATCTTGAATGATGATACCTACTTCATCCAGTGATATAAATATATTTGAGTATGATATATCACCATAGGGGGGTACATGTCTTAACCCCATGTTCACTTGTACTCTCCTCTAATCACTATAATGTAGGACTTTGTATACTGACATATTATCTTGTAAATTTTCCCTTACCTAGATATCATTCCACAAATGACATGTAAATCCATCCGAATGTATAATCTCTAGGTCTCAATATAGGTAGTCATGACATTGGAACTTGGATAAACTCTAAGGGGAGGACCCTTAGGCTATATATAAAATGAATCCTCACTGGATATAAGTACACATTTAGCATCTATTCATATGAAAAATTCAACATCCCCATACCCATAATTGGCCATTTAGAGATTTAGTACTGGTGCGTCCACCCAACCCCTAGGAACATCTTATTCATCAATCAAGTAGAGCATAATCATCTATAAATTATATGTCACATTATTGATTAAGAGCATCATGGAAACCAACACAATCAAGTAATTGATATGGGATAGAGTAATAATATTTATCTCTTGATATAGAATAATTATCCTTGAGTTTTCAATGTTGTCGAGTTCCATTTCCAGCACCTCAGTTAAGTAAAGGATTAGGGAGAGTGTAATCATCCCCATCACTAATGTTTCAGAATTAATAGGTTCACCGTGCTCGAACTACAACAAAAATAAGGCTCAAAATATATATTCTAGAAATAATTTCATTGATTCCCTATAATAACTTCACATCACATCAGGCTCATTGATCGAAAACTAGGAAGCACCTATGGTAACCATAGTTTAATCAAGAGTAAACTTGTTAATTTATAAATCAACGAGTGAGTTTTTCTAAGCAACAAAACAACTAAAATGACCACAACCTCATGGATTAAAAATTTATAATGGGTTTTAATTTAAAAACTACAACCATATCAACGAAATCCTATAACGTACTAGATCAAGGTTGGTCAATCAATGGGAACCCACTAGGTAACCTATAACAACCCTGCTTTTTTTACATTACTATTACATCATTTTAAAGATAAACAATATAATGGTGTAACCAAACTAGGATCCAAAGGATTACTTTTTTATGAAATTAGTATGATTCATAAGAATTACATAATTAAACATAAACATGATTTAATTACCTTTTCTCTAGCTTCTTAGTTCCCATCAAATTCTCCATAGTTCAAGTAATGACTTGGGAATATGCATCAAATAAAGGGGTTAGATAAATGATCAGTAAGAGGATAAATAGAACATGAATAAATATAACACACATGAGAATAATGATTATAATTATATAATAATCATGGGATAATCATCATAATATAGATAGGAAGAATTATATAATGACATGGAATGTGGAAATGATAAAAAATGACACATAATGTTCTAGTGGACAACTACCACACATAATTGTGAAAAATGATAGCATCTTGTTCAAGAATAACATATGTGAATCATCATAACATCATCATTATGAACAAATATAGAATCAGGTTAATTAATATTCCCAATTATCTTATGAGATGCATCACATTACAAAATTCATTGGGGCGCAATATAATACCAGACACCCTCGTCCCATCATAACATTTACATAATCATGCGTGCCCAAAGGAATGTATATGAATATTAATTAGAAAACAATCCATGTAAAGGAAATGGGTTTTAAGATAATTTAATAAAGAATAAATTCATGAAACAACTTTTGTGATCCAAAAAGAAAAATGGGGAATGAAAAACTTTTTATAAAAATCATCAATCTAGAGTGAAGAAGAATTATTCTCAAGAGATGTAAAATGATTATTTAGAAATAAGTGTCATTTTTAAAAAACATATTCGTTTTTAATTAAATCGGATTGGGAACAAGTATAAAATACAAAGTTAAATAAAAATTAAATTTTAATAACATCAAATTTACATTAAAATTGTAAAATATATAATAATACAAAAAAGGAATTGGGTTCAAGAATCCCCTTACATTAAGTCAGAATTATTTCATCACTTTAATATACTATATAGTAAAATTAGTATTTTTAATTAATAAATTATTCACCTATTTTACTTTTATGTGGTTCATTATAATTTTATTAACTCTATTTTTGGACTTTTTGATTAGTTGTAGAGTTCAATTCTGTCGTTCTAAGAGATTTTGTTTCCCTGGTTTTCTTGATTAGTTCAATTGTATACAGACATTGAAGGTCATGTAGAATGGGCTAATTATCCCGAATTGAAATTTTATTTTATTAATTAAAATAGATAATGTAATTTGTTTATATTATATTTTCATTTATAAATATTATTTATCATATAAAATTTTAATGATAACAATTTAGATTAATTTTGGTAGTTTTCGATCACAACATACTGGTTTTGTATTATTATATAATATTATGTATATAACTTACTTCTAGAAAAAATTGTGATTATAAAAAAATAGAAATATTTATCAAACATTATAATTTTTTTATGTCCATACATTAAGGAGTTAAAATAAAATGAAAATGCATCGTCCATGATGTCAATAAATTGACACATCACGAACAAATATTTCATTTTTATAATAAAATGGATAAGAAAAAAGGATTGATGATAGATAAGTACAATAACAGAATAAAATTTTATTACATGTAATACAATGGAGTATTCATGCCACTTTTATAAAGGAATATTTATATAGAATAAAAAATAGATGCAATGATAAAAAATTAAAAGAAAATAACATGTATTTTATCGCTTGAATTCTTGCAATTAAAACCCTCATTAGGGAAATTGGATTTGATATTTTATTCAAAAAAAGGATCCCTAATGTGTTTATAGTTTTCAGAAGAGTGTTGGGTAGAAATTTTATAGGTTTCAAGGCTTTTGAGGTGTGAGGATAAAAGGTGGTGATGGTGGTATTTATAGGGATAGAAGAGGCTTTTATTATTTTAATCATTATTTTATTATTTTAGCCAAATAAAATAAATAGTTTCAATATTATCATTTAATATATTAAAATAATGAAGGAGAGTTCAATATTAGGGGCTTACATCTTCCATACATCATCTATGAATCAATAATTCATGTACTTGTCAAAAACAGTAAATTATTCTATTTCACTATTCACCCAAAATTAAAATATTTTAGAAAAATCCCAAAAAATCAGCCTAACTATTTTTTTATGTTTAGAATTTAAAAATTAAATCTGTAAGAAGTAAATGTTTTTATAAATATTATAAATTAATTTATTAAATAAAATTATCATATATTCAAAAAATACTGATTTTAAAATTATTTCTGATTTTAAGACACATTGATAATTAAATTAATGTGTCATAAAAATATTTTATAATAATTATACAGTAAATATTAATTTATATATACATTTTATTCATATAAATTTTCTTTTCAATCATTATATTAATTATAAAATTATTATTAGATATTTATAACATAGAAAAATACCAACACTTAATTTATTATTTATAAAATGTTTATTTTCTTATACCAAGAAATAAATATATCATATTTTCATTCAGAAGATACCTAAATTTTATTTATACATTCATATATGAGGATACTATTCTATTGTCTAAATTACTATTCTTGATAGTTACATTACTAAAGTTTAAGTTACTATTCAATTATTATAGGTTCCTTAAACTCTAGAAAAAACCTATTAATTTAGACATTGATCTTTTATAAAGTTTTATTTTGTTTTATTTGGTATTGTATGTGATTTATACTATATTTCATAATTATATGAAGTTTATTTAAATAAATAGAATTATGTGTTTTTACATTCTTCCCCTATATGAAATTTCTCCCTAAAAATTCTTTTTACAAACTATGTTGAAAACCAGTTAGGGTAATTATCCTCAATAACATTGTATAGTTCTGATGTTTCCTCTACAGACTTATCAATTTTACATTGTACTATAACTATGTTGGAATTCATATTGCATATTACTTTATCTCTAGAGTCCAAGATATTCATTGGGTGCTCCATATATGAGATATCTTTTAAAACTGTACCAACCCTAGATTTAGTACATGTGAGGGATCTAGTATGTAATTTCTCAAGAAGGATACATGAAAAAAATTATGTACTTGAGACATAGTTGGTGTATGTTTTGGAAGATAGACTATAGCTCCAACTTGATCAAAAATCTCAAAGGGGCTGATGTAATTATGAACTAGCTTTCCATTCCACCCAAATTTCATGTCCATATTCCATGGAAATATATAGAGGAATACAATTTCTACAACTTAAAAATATTTCTCATAATAATGATTCTCTACATAGATCTTATTTCAACTTTGGGATGCCTTGATGTGCTATGGAATTTTTCTCACCTTCACTAACATTTCTTTAACCATTTCATGTCGAGGAAGGTTACATTCACTAAATTTATCAAAACATGTAGGTGTTCTGCATCTTTTCACATAAAATTATTTATATGGAGCCATTTGGAATCGTGAGTGGAAACTATTATTGTAAGTGAACTCATCCATGGGTTGATGTTGGTCTCATCCTCCTTTGAATTCAATCAAACATTCCCTCAAATTGTATTCAAGTTTCAAAATATTCCACTCATATTGGCCATAATTTTATGGATGATAACTCGTAATGAAGATCATATTAGTGTTTAGAGCATCATGAATACTTTTCACGAACATAGAGGTGAATATAGGATCTCGACTGGATAAAATTGAGAGTGGTACTCCATGAATTATTATATCTTATTTGATGTATATCTATGAAATTTGATCCAATGATAAGTTCTAAAAAAATATCATAAAGTTATTTTCCTTTTTAGTATGATCCACAACAACCCATATACCATTGTTTCCTTTGGATGTCTTTAGAAGTTCAATGACAATGTATGTGCTGATTTTCACCCATTTCCATCTTGGTATGGGGAATGATTTTAATTTATCCTTAGAATTTTACTTTAAACCCCCTATTTTTTACATACTAATAAAGGTGATGTATATTCAGTGATATCCTTCATATTTTCTGACCAATAGTTCTCTCAGAGATGTCGATAAATCATTGTTATCCCTGGATGAATAAATATGGTCGATATATATGCCTCATTTGGAATCCCTTTTTTATCTCTAGATTGGATGGTTAACATAGTCATTCCCCAAATCTCATGACTTCTTCTAAATACATTTAAAACTCTTTTTATTTCCCTATTATGGCTTAAGCATTCTTCTTAAACAAATACATTATTTCATTGAGAATTCATTATTTTCACCATGAGGGATGGTTGAGAAATTATTTAAAAAAATATTGATGATGATTCTTTTTTAATGATTTCCATGACCACCCTTTACAAATATATTAATATTGTATCCCTTTCAATTATCAACATTGATAATGTTACATGATCCTTTATACTTAGAGAATCCACCACTTTATTCTCTTTTCCAAGATGGTATTGGATTGAGCTGTCATAATCCTTGATAATATGTAACAAAATATTCTATAGAATATTAATCTCTTTATATGGGAATATATATTTGAGGATCTTTTGATCAATTATATTTCACACTTATCCCCATAGAGATAATACTGTAAGATTTTCAACATAAAGATCACAACTCCAAACTCTAGATCTTGCGTATGATATTTTTTATCCTGAATTTTCAATTTCATTAAGGAATAGGCTTCCACATTATCAATTTTCATTTTCAAATAACATAATTCCATCTTTTAAGCATCACTTTATTCCACAAAGTGTTATCCACTTTTCATAAGTGTGAATATTGACAATATGATAAGCTTTTTTTTAACAATTTTAAGCAGTCTTCACATTCAATTTTCCTTTCAAACATTTCTCCCTTACGAGTCACACTGGTTAGTGGGTTTGAAAATCCTGGTTATGTCTTCACAAATCACTCATAATACCCTTCTAAACAAAAGAAAACTATGGATCTCTATTACCGATGTTGTAATGGTCCACTCTTTGATTGCCTTCATCTTGTAAGGGTGTACATATATTCATTGTTTCGTGATAACATTCCTAAATAATGATAATTCCTCAACCCAAAACTGACATTTAATGTAATGTTCATAAATCCCCCCCATCACAACTTCATTAGCATATTATTAAAATGATTCTCATATTCTCCCTTGGTCTTGGTGTATATGATAATATCATCAATAAATACTACCTTAAATATGATGAGATAATTTCTTAATACTCTATTCCTTACGTATATGAATATTTTTGCTGAATTCGTGAGTCTGAAAGTAATTACTATGAAATAATAGTGTCCATTACTCATTCAAAAGTTATTGTTTAAAATATCTTCATTCCTCGCCTTTAATTGGTAACATCCTGTCGAAAGTTCCATATTAGTGAAGCACTATTCCTGACATAGCTGATCCAACAATTTATCTATCCATGGAAGGGGATAATTGTTCATTATCATGTTTTTTTGATATCATGTTAATCAATTAAGAGGAACATCGATTCATCCTTCTTCTTGATGAATATGACTATTACATCCCATGGTGAAGCACTCAGGAATATAAAACCACTATCTATAATATATTTTAACTGCTTGTTTAGTAGCTCCAATACAATGGATTCCATTTTTAAGGTTTATTTGATATAGGTAGGGATCCAAGGATAAGGTCAATTAATAACTCAACTTATTAGTTAGATGGAATACCATACAATTATTCATGGAAGGTATCACTATGGTCCCTCATAATGGGCATGTCTTCGAGCATGATTCTCTCCACTTTCTGAATCATATGCACTAAATGTTCTTGGTCATAAAGAAATCATATCCATCATTTATATTTTGATTCTAAATGAGATTCCTTATCTTTATTATACATTTATATAATTGGGGGTTTCTTTAGAAATTGTATAGTGATATCTTATTCCTGAAAGTTGATGTTGTATTTGTATAATGATAGTCAATCCATTCCCAATATAGAATCAAACTCAACCAAAGGATGTAAGACAGTATTTTTTGGTAGGTTTATTCCACAAATACTAACTAGGTAGGTCTCATATACTTTGGATTCAATTATTTCCCCAATTCCTATTCTCACATATAACTTATAGCATCCATTACTTTTCATGGATTAATATTACATCACTTTTTCAAAAGACATAAAACATTAAATAATAGATTCTTAAAGACTCTATTTTTGTAGTACCTTTGGAAACAAGGAAACATAAACACTGGTATATAAATGAGCTACATAATCTCTAACTAGAATTTTCATTACTATCACCCTTTCTAGATAGATAAACCATTATACATAGCTTCAAAACATGGGAAAGGAAACATAAAAAGGGGTGAGATTAGATGCTCAGTAAATCTAAACAAGTTGGAAATATAAGCGTAATCCAAAGCATAAATATAAAATAACATGATCATGAAAAGAGAGTATCTAAACCTACATATCAAAGATCATATACATGAATCATGGCATAAATCATGGCAGTTCATAAGACAAGAATCATAAGTAAATAAAGATCATATTCCATGAATGAATAACATAGGAATAAAATATGTAATTGTGGAAGATACGTAATTATATAATATTTTTTTCATATTTGCCAAGTAATCTCTTTAAATTTAATCTTGGTAGATGAGTTCACTCTCAACACAATCTTATTATTCATGGTTCCCTCCCATGTCCATCTTAGTAGCACGAGTTCACACTTTAGGCCATCAAGGTAGTCATGGTTCACTCCCATGACCATCTTAGTAGTCAAGGTTTACATGCAAGATATGACTCGTCTATCTCATGAGATATAAATATTTACCCAATGCATTTTAGGGAGATATATATCCAACCCATATCATAATGATATCATGCATACATGTACCAAAAAATAATACATAACCATATCATAACCCATGAAAAGCAATTGGTATTATAAATACGAAATCATATCATAAGATATGGAAAAAATAAGTTTCATAATCATTTCATCATAAACACAAACCATGAAATGAAGTTTGTTTCCATGGCATATAACCCACAAAATAGAAATAGGGTTCATCAACATAATTCCATCAAAAAATATTCCATTCAGATAAATATTATGAATGGAAACATTGTATAATTTTCCAAAATATTCATGAGTAAAAATGTTGGATGTTTTGTGAGATGAGATAAAATTGTGATTCATCTTTTAATAACATTTATTTAATAAAATGTACTTTTTACATTGAAAATTATTTTTAAAACATAAATCCTTTGGAAATTATTTTTCTTCGAAAATAGATTTTAAAACATGTAAAGGAATCATTGAAACTTGTAAAACGTTTTTAAAATCAATTTTATTTGGAAATAGAATTCCAATATTGTTAGAAAACATTTTTTTGAACATTTATTAAAACATGTTTTTTGAATAGAATATATTTCTGACTAAAGAGATATACGGTAATATTTTACATAAAAAATTATCATAATTACCAAAGAGTAGAAAATGATACAAATACATGAGGATATCATGAATAACTGGAGGAGAATAAAATTTATGATTGTTCTTGAGATATGGATAATAATATTTCATCAAAGGAAGCACAAGAAAAAATAATCTTGAAAAGCGATCTGATTGATTCAATACACCCTTATCACATGGTAAGATGGGATCATACTCTCCATGTAAGTAATGGAAATGAAATTAAGCTTAAAATATCATGAATATAATTATATTCATGATATTACATTAAAAATCTATGTAAATAATCCTTGAAAAATAATTTTTCTTGTGCACAACAAAATGTGAGCGTCAAAGAAGGAAAATTGACACAAAACTATTTTACTGATTTGGTAACTTTAGAAACATAAACCAAAATAAATAAAGATCATAAAATTGTTTTTTAAATACTCATTAATATATGTAAAATAATCATATAATTTTTCCATGATCATTATAAACACTACACAAAATGAATGGGTGCTTAATAAAGAATGTATCTCATAGAAATTAAGAGTGAGATGAAATCACCTTACCTTGTTTCTTAACTGTCATTGTACTCATTAAAAACACATATATAATAAATATAACTTCATTATAATTAATTTATAGAGTCATATTATTATATTTATTACCTCATATTTTTTCATTATGACCTTATATTACCCTCTAGTAAAAAATCCTATTTTAAGGATTCCCATCAAGTAATATCTGAATTGTTCATTCTGGGTGTCTTAATTTGTGATATCATCAATACTTATACATATATATTAATTATATAATTTAAAACATTATAGAAATATAATTTATTTATTATATATTATTATTATAATTACCAATATAATATAGAAGTATAAAACAGAATACACCATTCGTGGAGATGGTATGTCATACGTACGCATGAACATTGTTTCTTTTTTTTATTGTAGTATTGAAAAAATAATGAAAATTATATATAATTATATATTTATATAAAATCATTAAAGTAAAATTAAAATGCTATATATATCATATATGTTTACTAAACTCATCCTAGAAAAATTCCACATTGTGTGTGAACGTATAACATCGCTTTGAGGGGGCGGTAGTCCACACTTCCTCAAAAGAAATTATGATCTTTACACCCAATGGAAAGTAAAAATATATGTCATTAAATAAGAATACACATGTTTAAAGACATAATAACAATAATATATGATATATATATAAACATATTTTTGACCATAATTTACAACATGAGATGGGGTAATGGAAAATTAAAGAATCATTGTTTAGTGCAATGGTAGTTTTTCGTACATGTCAAAACTATGTTCGTTACCCAATAGATGGATGTGTGTGTATGTATAGGTAAAAAATAATGAATAAAATATAATTTTATATAGAGGATACTCGTTTTTTTTAATTCATGCATTAAATTTAGGGGAGTATGGAGAAATAGAATTAAATTAAAGGCATTAAGAGAAGATGTTCCCTCTTAATCAGGTACATCCTTTTGGTTTGTTAAAAATGAATTATTGGGTTATTTTATGTCTAAATGAAGGATTATAGGAGGAATGAAGGGTTTGTATTAAGTGTATTTGTTAGATAACTTCTGAACATAAGTGTTTTGAGAGGTGTGAAGAAGGGGGATATTCAGTGGCATTTTATAAGGAAGGGAAGGGACACACTTGGAATTTTTGAAAACAAGTTAGGTGTACCCAGGTTTTTACCTAAACAAAGTAATACCAAATGAACCCTACTAAAAAATGTAATGTTCGTGGACGATTAATATCCTACCAATAAGTGTTTCCCAAGTTTCAATGTCATTTTTGGTCTTCAATTTAATGTTTAATTCTTTATGAACATAATATTTATCTTAATCATTACAATTAATATTAATCACTTTCACTAATATTTTTGTTCAAAAACTAATTTTTACTTTTCTTAAATTATAAATTATTATTATTCCAAATATGAAATAAATTTTTTCACATTCTAATAAAAGAATTTGAATAAATGATTTTAAAATTAATCATGCATTTCGGTTTACATTGCAGGCCTTCCCGAATGGCCCAAAGGCCTTCTATTTTTATTCTCTTTTGATAAGCCCTGTTTTATGAGTTTAAGGGGACCCAAAAAATGGAAAATATACTTAGTTACATTACATAACTGATAGGTCCTATATAGATTCATCTTCAATATAACTACTTGGATATTCTCCTCTCGAGCATCTACATCATGATGATAGATTATCTACCATTTCATGGTTATTCATCTAACAATCCTATGTAAAGATACACATGATGGTCCCATAGAAATTCCATACCCTCACATTCTTCCAAATATATGCCTCTTATTTGGTGATTTCACATGTTCTGAATCCTCATCTGAATCCTGCTCCTCTGTAGAGTCTACGAAGTACATTTTTTCACAACATGTGGCCTGAAGGCCTTGAGGTGGCCCAAAGGCCTTAAGGTGTCCTAAAGGCCTTACTCACCTAAATTACTTACTTACCTAAAGGCTTGGGTGGACCAAAGGCCTTTATGTACACGAGGACCAAACAAATGGACCTAAGGATAAAATAGATGAATATTTCCAACTACTACATTTCTGAACATTAACTTCTTTAGTGCCTAGTACTGTACACCTAAAGTAGCCTAAAAATATTCCTCTGCCCAAATATGACCTTTGGCCTCATGGATTAACTTGAAGAGTCCTCAACAACTGGGATAAGGATCTTGTTCGATGACCTTTACGGTTTTTTTTAAAAACAGTCAAAATTTTAATACGCTTTTATATGAAATTTTAAATTGAAATTGATCTCAATTTTATAAGATATATTAATTGATAATAATATTATCAAGTTAAACTTGGAATCTAATTTAAAATATAATCTAACATTATAAATTAACTAGTTCAAAATAATTTGAAAATTTAAATCTTGTAATTAATATTCTACTTCCAAAAATTAAGCTTATATTATAAAATTAAATTTCTAAATGTGTCTAAAATTAATATTATTATTTTCCACAGAAGGACATTAAAAGTAGTTCATTTTAGAAAATATAATTTTAAAACATATAAGGAAATTATAAAAAATATATATATATTTCATTATAAATATTTTTTATTTATATAAAATGATTATAAAAAATATTACTAAAGTATTTATTATTATTAAAATAAATAAGTTTATTTTCTAGGTTATAATTATCTCATTTTAATAAGTACAATAGTAAAATGAAATTTAGTAGAACAATCGAGGTTGCGTGTGACATATTCCATGTAGGTATTATATGTAACACACTCCAAGTCTATGTTCCATATAATGTATCTTGAGTTGATATTTTGTATAATGCATTCAAATTAAATTCCATGTTAAAGGAATGTTTGGCTTAGTTCATCTCAAGATAGAAGTAAAAATTTAATTTATTTTGGAAAAAGGTTTCATAAAAACTCTTGGTGTTATATTCTACGCCCCAAAAAATTAATTCTTCCCGCAAAATTCATCACTATGGTAAAAATAAATGAAGATACTTTTGGTTCTTCGTATCCTTAAGTTTCTACCTAGCTTCCACTAACTAGTTATTTCTCTACAATGCTTTGAGCATGTCAGTGGTCTTGTTTCATTTAAATTTCTCTGATCGGGCAATAATTTCAACTAGTTGTTATTCATAAGAGTGATCATGCTTCAATGGTATGAAATCTCAATAAAGTACATGTAAAGGCTCAGGTATCTACTTTCTCAAGAGATATACATAGAACACATCATAGGCTTGATAGATATTTGGATAAAGTTACAAGTGATAGGCTACCATCCTGATATGGCCATGAATCTTAAGGGGGTGATATACCTAGGTCATAGTTTCCCTACCTTTTTTAATACCATAACCTTATTTCACAATGCGATTTGCAGAAACACTTTTTCACCAACTTAAAATCCTAGATCACACCATTGGTTATTATTAAAACTTTTCTACTAACATTGGGATTCCATGATATATTGCCGAATGGATCTTACCATCTCTATCATTTCTTCAGTGATACCAGGTCCTAACATCAATATTTAAACAAATTCATCTAAGCATGTTTGATATCTATATTTTTTCCAATATAGGGATTCATATATTTCTATATTAATTCTTGAGTGAAATATATTTAGGTCATAAAACTCAACTAAAGGAAGGTGTTGACCCCAAGTACATTATATATCTTGAAAACAAGATCTCAACATATCCTCTAGGGTTTTAATTGTTATTTTAGGTTTCCCATCTATATGAGGATGATAATTAGTACTGAAAATCAATTCGGTATCAAGTGCTTGCTGAATATTTCACCAGAATTTTCTGGTGATCCTCATATCTTATTATGATACAATAGAATGACATATTCCATGCAACCTAACCACTTCCTTAATTTATATCCTAGAAATATTATCAAGAGAGAAGTATTCTTTGATATTGATCAAGTGTGATGATTATGTAAGGTGATCGAATACCACCCAAATAGCATTAACCCGTTTAGAAGTTGTGGGTATTCCAATGACAAGATATATAGTGATGTTCTCCCATTTCAATATTGATATGGGTAATGGATGCAACACCACCTTTGACTTCTGTCTTTCATCCTTAACTTTTTGGCATTCCAAACACTGAGATACAAATGATGTGATATCTCTCATCATTATATCCCAAAAAATTACACATTCAAGTCCATATATATCTTCATTCTTTCATGAATAATATATAATTACGAACAATAAGCTCCCTATAATAGATCCTTCTTCAAATCTGGTTTGGAAGGAACACATACATAGTTATTGAACCTTATCATTCCATCCCGATCAAGGTTAAACGTAGGAACAGTTCTAAATATTTTTTATCGCTCTATGTTTTCCTTCTATGACACATTAATCTTCAATTTGATAGAGTGTTGTCCATTCATTTGAGAAAGATAATAACTTTTACCATCCTTCTTTATTTCTAGATCCATAAATTTCATATCTAGAAATATTTTATCTTTTGAGATCCTCATCATGCATATTCTAGCATAATTATTCCATCTCAAGGAATTGACCAAATTTTTGGCTTTTGTATGGTGGTAATTTATTGAGAATCCATAATAATTTATCAACTATAACAATCATTTTTATCACATGTTCAAATCCTTCTATGTGAATTTATATTTATGACTTTTTGGATTGGTATATATATCACACTTTTCTGCAAGAATATAATTCATCTATATCATTAATTAAAAAATTACCACGACTAACTTAAAATACTAGTTGGGTAATTTTCTCATAAATATTCAACAACCGAAAAGAATAAGTGATAACCATGTTGTTCTTCATAACAAAACATACCAATAACTTCTTGAAAGTATCAATGTAAATTAAAAACCATTCTCCACTATAGGTTAATATAACTACAATTACACTAAATAACCTTATATTCATTTCGTTGAAATTTTCCTCACATTAATCTATCGATAGAAAATTGACACCATTATAAGTAAACATTGTTTTAGTATTAGATAGTCATAAGAAATTATATCCAAATTATTGATAATATATAGAAAAACCCTTAATTTTATGGATCTCAGTCACTATGGTTAGTTTAGGTCATTATTGAATAGCCATTGTATTTGTCAGATCTACTACTATACCATCTCTTGAAATTATAGTAACCAAAAATGAATCCATTTCCAACCAAAATTCATGCTTTTTAAAAAAATTTAAAGAGATTTTCCTTCCTTAGGGTATTAAGTACAATTCTCAAGTGATGTCCATGGTCTTCCATTCTATTTTAATAGATTATAATAATATCATTCTTAATGGACAACAAAAATTGTTCAAAGTAATCTATAAAGAATCTATTCATAAAATCCATGAAGATATAAGTTGAATTAGTAAGATCCAAAGGCAATACTATGTATTTATAGAATCCATACCATATACAAAATACCGTCTTGGGTATATGAATCTTCTTGACTCTCAATTGATGATATTTATAATGAAGTTCAATCATGAAATAATATTGATCTCCATGTAGTTGACTAAAAATTTCATCAATATAGGGAATAGGATACGTGTTCTTGATGGTGACCTTGTTCATGTCATGATAATCAATTTAGAGTTGCATTGATCCATCTTCCATTTTCAAAAAAAGAACGGGTGCACCCAAAGGTGACACACACGGCCGAATGAATCACTTATGATGTCGTTCATGGAGTTTAATTTTCAATTACTAGAACTCAATATGGGGCATTTTATTAGGTGCCTTTAAAATTAGTGTGGAACCATGTATGAGTTCAATTGAGAAATCAACTTCATGTCTAGGTGGAATTCTAGGAAACTCATCGACAACGAAAATGAAAAAAACCAAACAATAGGCATATCATCGATGATTATTTTCACCCCAACCATTTGAGATAAACAAACAATTTGGATGGGATTTAAAACCAATCCACTGAATGTAAGCTAAATTATAAGTTCATACTTATTATCACATGGACGGATGATTATAGGATCACTTGAAATATAAAACATAACTTCCCTTCTATAAAAATGGATATAGGATTGATGCATAGAAAATAGAAAGAAAACTAATATGACATAAAATTCAACCAAAGTAAGTATGACATGATTTTCAAGTAGCACACTCACAAAATAGTCAACTAGAGACTAATCATAGACTTTGGATTCAATAATCACACCATTAGGGGTTTTCACAACTGATTACACTTCTAATTGATTGTGTGGAATCTTAAGACACTTAGAAAATTATTTACACATGAATGAGGGTGTAGATCTAGAATCAAATATGATATTAGAAATTCTAGAGTGGATAGTAAGGGTACCTTTAATCATGTCGTTATTTAACCCGTATTCAGAATTAGGGATTACATGAGATCTTCCCTTTCCATTGACATAAGAGGTATTTGAATTCGATCAATCTGAGCAAACCTTCGTTTTGGGTTGTGGTCCGCATAATGCTCATTCTTCTTACTCTTATAGCACTGAATCCCATAGGGTTCATTTTGTGTCACTTTTTCCCCATTCACAATGTTAGTTATCTTCTTCTCATAACTTTAGAAATAAAATGAGAGATGTCCTTCCCTTACACACTTAAAACATTTTTTAGACCCCTTATGATATTTTCCGCCATTCTTCATACCACACATAGTGAACAATGGAAATCTAATTTTCTTATCTTCATTGTTTTTAGATTTACTGTTAACTATCATCTTCATCTTCTGGTCAAAAAACATTGGATTGATATGTGACTCCAACATCCATTAAAACCATGATTTAACCACACAATATCTCATCGTAGTGAAAAAATTATTTTATGGTCAACACCTTTCTGAGACTTGTATTTAATCAACTAAAGGACTAATCAAATTTACATTCTGGATGGGTGATAATTCCAAAAGCAGACCTCACAAGTCTTATGAAATTATCCTCATATGTACCAATAGTATCATCGTCTCATTACTTCATCCCAAGGATGTATTTCTCCATCATCAAACAAAAAATATGAGGAATGTACTTATTGATAAAAAAGTTCCTGAACTCATCCCATCCCATGTAATCAATCTCATCTTGATTCCTCATATTCTTGATTAAAGACCACCATTTTTCTTCTCCGTCTTCTAACCGGTGAATCTCAAGAATGAATTTTTCATGCTCTGAAAATTGGATAATGAATATTATCTTCTCAATAGTAATGATCCATTATTCAACAACAAGTTTACTAGAACACCCTTTTAATGTTGGTGGATGTTTCCTTAGGAAAGACTCAACAAAATTTTGTTTTCGCCTTTTCTCATTTAGAATTACACCATGATTCATAGTTTGAGAATGATGTGTGAGCATAAAAATGAGGTTTTTCATTCCAACTTCAATATCATTCTGTTTCTTAGGAGGAAAATCAATGCACTTTCCATAATAATCACCATTATTGTGTTTCCTTCAGGTTCTTTCCATTGACTAAAACCCTAAGTAATAGAGTGACAAAAAGATATCATATCAAGGAACCACATAATTATTCAATGTAACTTATGGTATGTATAAATTATGAAACCTTCATTAATATATGACACCATTGGTTTATTCTAGGTTATTCATAGAAAACATCTATTTAAATATTTCATGATGGTTTATCAAGAGTTTGTGAATTTCAAAAGCATATCCCTCAAGAGTGTCAAACAATGTCTTTAGTAAAGACCGTTGTCATATACTAGAATACCCCCTGTCAGGCGCAAAACATTTTTTTAGAGTTTTTACACCTAGGTACATCTTCATCATGTCCATATCCACTTGTAGTATCAAGACAAGGATGTATTTCAAGGAAACCACTCACTCTATACTTAGAAACTTTCAGGTCATTTTTCTAAACATTTCATTATCCATAGTATTATACCTAGGAATTTCCATTGGGTTATCACTGTGGTTTTATCATCCTACCATCCAATGGTTAAATAAATCCTTACTCTGATACCAACTACAGTGACCCTCATTTTCATGCATTAACATTACATCACTTTTTCGTAATACACAAAACATTACACAAATTGATGCCCAATGACCATATTAGTCTAGTGCCTTTAGAAACATGTAAGCATAAAAACTAATTAAAACATTAGCTACATTATATTAAAATATGATCTTCTTGACAAGTACCCTTCTTAGAAACATCAAACATAATACATATCTTGATAACATGGGAAAGGAAATATAGAAATGGGTGAGATTAGATGTTTATTAATGGTATAAAAAGAGAGACATATAAGCCTAATACTGAGAATTAGATTATGAGAACACGATCACAAAAACTAATCATCGTACCCTACATGTCAATGTTTATATACATGAATTATCGAATAAAGCGTTGTAATTCATAAGACGTGAATCTTCAAGAAATATATAACATAAAACATTAATGTATAATATATGAATAAATAATGGAATTGCCCCACTCAAATAAACAAATAATATGATTTCCATAGTATCTCATACATCACATCCAAGACTATATTGGTAGTGTGGGTTCACATCTCATACCATATTGGTAGTCATGGTTCACTCCTACGGACATCTTAGTAGCATGATTTCACTCCTGATATCATCTTTGTCGTCATGGTTCACTCACATGGATATCAGAGTAGTCAAGGTTCACTCCCAAGACCATCATAGTCAATATCATGAGATATTAAACTTTACCCAATGCATTGGAGGGGTATACTGGTCCCACATATATCATTGTGAAATCATACATACAAGTTCAACAAGATCAAAAAAACCATATCATAACCCATGAAATGAAATCGGTATTGTAAACATTTATTCATATCACAACCCATGGGAAAATATAGTTTTCATTATCATTTAATCATAAACATAACCTATTACAATAAGTTGGTTTCAAAATCAAATAACATATGAAAGAGAAACATGATTCATCAACATCATTCCATCAAAATATAATCCATTAAGAGAAATAATATGAATAGAAAAATTATATAATTTCCATAGAAATGCATGACTAACACATATGGATGTTATCATAGATGAGAAATAATTTTAATTTATCTATTAAAAACATTTCATGAGCAAAATATTATTTATGTACTAAAAAAACTATTTTTAAAACTATAACCTTTTGAAAATATTTTTTGATTAAAAATATCTATGAAAACATATAAAGGGGACATTAAACCCCATAAAAAATTTTAAACTCCTTTTTCCATTAAAATAGGTTTCAAATGTATTTTGAAAACATTTTTTAAGACATTTTTGGATATGATATATTTCCAACCGAAGAGATGGATGAAGAGATTTTATATAAAAACATTATCATAAGTAAGAAAGACTATAAAAATAGTAATAATAAATTATTATATCTTTAATAATAATAGGAGAAGAAAATTATGGAGTTTTATTGATATATGGATTATAGGATTTTATAATAGGATTAATAATAATAAACAATCTTGAGAAAAAGATGAGATTGTTTCAATAATCTATTTTCACTTGGTAAAATGGGATCATACTATCCATGTATGAAAATGAAATTACATAAATATAAAAATATAATGAAAATAATTATATTCTGGATATAACATGTAAAATTTAATTATATAAAACTTGAGAATGAATTTTAGGTTCATAATGAAACATGAGTATCCAAGAATCCAAATAGAGATAAAAATATTTTACACATTTGGTAACTTTTGAAACATAAAACCCAGGAAATAAATATCTACATATGGGTATGTAAATACCCATTAAAATAATTATAAGAATTATATAAGTCATGCATTTAATGTATACACACCAAATATAAGGAATGAGTGGTTAATTAAGCTTGTGTCTCCAAGACTTAAAAAAGTGAGATGAAATTCCATTACCTTGTGTCCTAAAATTTGTCGTAATCATTAAAAATATGTGTATAATAATTATAAATTTATTATAAATATTTTACAGAAACATAATATTATGTATTATACTATATATTTTTTATTACGACCTTATATTACTCTCTTGTTAACAATCTTATATTATGGTTTCACTTCGGGTAATTTTCACATTATTCATCACCTGTGTCTTAATTTTTTATATCATCAATAATTATAATTATATCATGGTTTCATAACTTAAACCATGATAAAAATATAATTTAAATGCATTATATATTTATTTTATTAATTTATAAAATATAGATTCATGAATTGGATTACATTTTTCAAGGAGACAGTGAGTCGTATGTACGAATGAATATAGTTTCTATTTTTCTCATATGGATTGAAAGAAAAAGAAATATATATATATATATATATGTATGTATGTATATAACATAATAAAATTGTAATTATAAGGTAATATATATTATATAATTTCATTAAACACATCCTTTATACATTCTTAGTAGTGTATCAACGAATCACATTGCATTGAGGGGTGGTAGTCAACACTTCCTCAAATGAAATTGTAGTGTTTAAACCAAATGGAAAGTAAAAATATTTTTTTTAAAGGAATAAATAAGATTAATGAAATAGTAAATATAACATATGACATATATAAACATAATTTACATCCTAATTCCCAACATGATTTTCTGTAAACAAAAATTGAACAATATTCATTTAGTGGGGTTGAGGTTCACTATAGATGTTGTTTCCCTCTGGACTTGGGGATAACTTCGTTGATTGAAGGTTAAAACATTCCAATCAGTTTCTAATGGGTAATTTTATAGAACCGGAAACATCCAATGATTCCATATCCATTTGGACCTACATTCCAAAGGTAGGCGCTCATTAGTTGTGGATTGATGAGGCTTAGGAATTTCCATTGGTCGAGAGGATGGGTGGTCGGACTTATCACAACTTTTTGAGGGGAATTAATTTCAACTCTAGGAATCTCTTTATACATTTAATTATGTTTTTGAATCCTTATTACATTACCAAGTATAAAATGAGCTTTCCTTTACTATGACAATTAATGATTGGTACGTAGGAAATTCATACAATCTTTTATTTGTATTCGAGGTTCTTCATCGATGAAGAATCATATGTATTTGTTATATATTATTAGTTGATGGTATCCATAAAAATACATAAAATTATCTTGGTCATTATTATGACCATACTGGTTTTAAATCCACTCAGTGGGGCACTTGAAGTTTATTTTCATTTAGGGGGACATGGATTATTTCAGAGTTAGGATCATACCCGCTGATGGGATACCTACGTATCCTTTTTTTGGAAAAGGAATTAGAACCCACATAGTTAAAGTAAGGGAGTATGATGTTTATGCATTATTTATGGATCAAAGAAAGATTTCATGATTACTTTTACACTCTAAACTCACATGAGTCATGCTTGGTGTGAGAAACAAGAGGTTTTGGTGAAACCAGACAATTGTCCCATGAAAGAAGCAATGATCTGGGGATTATGTGTGTATGATTGCCCAAATAGATGAGGATTAAGATTTACATCAGGGAAGAAATCCAGCAATAGGGTCCATAAAGGTATATGTGCTTCATGGATATTTAGATACTCTAATCTTGGGGATTACTCCTAAGGAAGATTCCCATGTTAGGAGGGGACTTATGATTGGGTTTTAATCTTGAGAATGAAGCCCAAATCAAAAGTAAATTAGGACTGGTTAAGAGAAATTAAGACTAGGGCTTACTCTTGAAAAGGAGGACCAGGTTACAGGACATGAAAAATTGAGTGACTTGGGGCTTATTCTTAAAAAAGATGCCCATATATGAGATTGGGGATTCCTTCTGAAAAGTAATCCCATGTTAAGAGAATTATGGTTGGAGCTTACACCTAATGAGGATGCCCATATCTGGGAATTTTAATATTGGGGATTACTCTTAAAAAGGAAGACCTGGTTAAAGAGGACTTAGGGATTACTCCTAAGGAGGATGTCCATATTTGAGAATTATGACTGGGGATTATTCCTGAAAAGGAGGCCCAGGTTAAGGATTCCCTCATCTTAAAGGATGAGGTTGAATGAATGAATTCTCAATCTTTAGTGACATAAAGATGTGTAAATCACTAGGTTTTAAGAGATATTCAACAGAATTCTATTTAGATAAAGAATTTAATCAAGAAAACATGCCATAAATGGATTTGAAAGAAGTATTGAAGACTGAATCTTGAATAGGAGAGGTGTAATGGTATAAGAGGGGTTTAATGGGCAAGAAGAGCACCCAAAAAGGCAGGGGCGTGCAGGACCTGGCAGGCGTGCAGGTACTGCGTGGGCACGCATGTCCTGGCTGCACAAGTATACTTGTTTGGCACATGGGTACTTGTGTGATTTTCAGCACTTAGATTAATATTTCGGCGATCCTTGATCAAAGCCTTTAGAATAATCCCTAGAGGCTTTCTAGAAGATGGAACGCTAGTTATGGTGAAGAAGTAGGGAGGCGCGTAAGTGTGTTAATTTCCCTTAAGGGTAAAACACTTAGGCACACAAGTGTTAGTGAATTCTAACACTTAGGCCTTACTCCTATTATTTAGACCTTCAATTCTAGGTAAAGAATTACCTTAGAAGTGTTTGGAAGACCTGAAGAAGAGACTTGGGAGATCAGAGCTATGTATGTGAATTATAGAGAAAATTCATCCCGAAATGGGTGGCCCACTGGGGGTATTTATAGGCTAGATAAGACCTCGGGTGGTTATCACCTAGGGCATGCAAGTGACTTGCGTGACCAACTTCGGTGCGTAGGTTCATGTGCGCGACCATTGTAGAACTTGTCTGACCCTTGTGCAAGGTTCTTATTCATTCCGTTGTCAATTTTTTATATTTGTCCAAAGGCTGAATCACTCTGAGCTCAGATATTCCCCTTTTCCAATATTTAGATTCTGTGATGAAAGGAGCGTCAACAAAATTCCCCCCACAGAGTTGGATCCAAAAGAAATGAGGATTTGACTCTGAGGAAATCGAGAATCAAAAAAAAATTGGGGCGTATAAGGTTGGGCGGGAAAATGAGCTTCGGGCGCACAGGTTCTGGCGCGTAGGGGTATGGCCTTTAGTCGCGCTGGGTCATGGCCGCATCTATAAATAGGGGGCTTCATTCCACATAATGCACTTGTCCCTCACGGAGTTCTTGCTCTCTGCTTTAAATTTTACCTAAGCCAATGGGCCTAGTAAGCATATTTTTATTTTTACTAGGATTAATGTAAATAACACTACAATCGTTGAATCTTTTAATTGCTCAATATTACCTAAATAATTCAAAATGTATGTTTAGTGATCTAGAACTTGACTTTTACTCAAACTTACTTTGACTTTTATGGGCAGTTTAAAGTCATGCACATCAGACATAAAGAGGCTAATGATTAAGGTCAAAATAGCTTTGACCGAATGAATTAGAATTGACTCAATTCTTTGACAATTTATCCGAAAAAAATATTACCAAACTCAAGTATGAGGGGAAAAATATGTAAACTATGACTTAAGAATATTTAATTCTGAGGAATGATATGAAAAAGAGCTAAAAGTCATTATAAGAAGTAGTTTCCAAGAATGAAGTTACCATTATTGAACAAACCCGTTAGGGGGTTGAATTATGTAGGTCCATCTAAGGGAATTGTATGTATAGTCAAATAAATAGCATATTTTGGCTAACAAGTCTATTATGTAGAATTTTTATGCAAGGCCACCTAAGGGCACGTGTTGCATAGTCAGGAAAAAGAACTCTTAGAAATTTACTTTCCTAGTGCTAAAAATCCAGTGAAAGTTTATAAAGATTCAAATTTTCCGAAGTATAGAGTTTGCGGTATGGAAGAGGTACTTGAATATGGAGAATATATTTACAAACAAGATTATCGAAGAATTGGGTGAATATTACTCCTACGAAGGTCTGACCTGAACGTAGGGAAGGATAATATAAACAATAGACTTGAATACTTTTAGATCATGAGAAAGGATATGGGACAAGTATGTTAAGGATGGCTATTTTTACGTATCCCTACATATTTTCATTAAGAAAAATAAGGACAAAAGAAGATTTCTTCCCAAGAATGAAGTTACCTCTATTTAACAAACCCGTTAAGGGGTTGAATTATGTAGGTCCACCTAAGGGAATTGGATTCATAGTCAAATAATGGAATCTTTTGGCTGATAGGTCCGTTCCGTAGGCTGATTATCCAAGGCCGCGTAAGGGCACGTCCTGCATGGTCAGGAAAAAGAACTCTCACAAATTCAATCCTTTTTTTGACTACAAGTTAAGAAAATGGTTATGTTGATATGAAAATATTTAAGGTTAATATTATGAAACATAAAGATGGGTATTGTCCAATGTATGCAGAGATACACAAATCAATGCTAACCATAATCACATTGTGGCTGGGTCTTGAATGGAAATGTTAGACTTCACTACGTATCCCATAAGGATGGGAATCAAGCCATACATAGTTCTCAAACTACAGTTTAATGTCATGTGGGAAAAAAGGATTGGAGAGATTCCCATCTAGTAATTGACTGGGATTTCAATCATGTATACTAGACAAAAGACGGTCCTTTCAAGGTTCGCACGAAGCATCTGAGTTTCACTACTTCTTGATGCTCCAAAGTTCCCATCATAGGATCGCAACAAGACACGTAATGTGTCAAATGCTGTTCAGGGTCACCTGATCCATTGAAAATAGGGAATAAAGGGTTCCCAAAACATGATGGGGATGATATTGAATCTACCCATTCCGGGTAAGATTTCTTTTCTGGTTGAAACTGTACATGCTTCCCTTACATAGTTTCCAACCAAGATGTTAATGACTCAATGGTAGTTATTAACTTTTGAGAAACATCTAGTTGAACTTGGACTTGGGAAGGTGAAATAACTGCTGTCTGGACAGGTATGGCAATTGGTACTGCAACTGATAGAAACACTGTCAATTGTTGTTGCACTTGACCTGTAGGATTATACCTATGAGGGTGTACTGATAAATGAAGATATTCTTGACCCATCTCAGTAGCTGCAACAAACTCTCTTGGCTAACTGACTCCAGCATGCTTAGGAGGAAGACTACTCTAAAGTATTTCTGCATTCATCCTCCTCAATTCCTTCATTTCTTCCTCCTTTTGCGCAAATCTTTGCTCTAGTGAGAGTGATTGGTGTTCTCCAGAGGAAGGATATGTAACCTGATTCTTTCCCTTTCTCATGTTTGATCCCTTTCGGAGAGGGGGAAGTGGGTTATTTGAAGGAACACCCATATTTTGGGTAACCCTTTGATTTCGTGTATGCACACCTTCTTCATTTGTGTCTGTGCGTACAACTTCTGAAACAAAAACATCTTCATCTGATCCCTCTGAATGAGTCTCATATGGTGGATCAGCAACAATGGAATTGATGACATTGATTGATGCATAACGCATCACATCCCTTCTATCAGCATCTCTGTGATATTGTCTTCTTCCGTGTCTTTGATGAGACATTGCCTTTTGTTTATTCAATCCCTCAGGAACTTCTTGATGAACCGTAATTTGGAGGGAATCTACTGATATTTTGGCTCTTTTTTCCTCTTGAGTCTTCTTCCCCAATCGAGAAAATACAGACTTTCTCTGAGGAGGGGATTGATGATTTGAAAGTCCCCAGTCCGGTGGACTGTGGTTGTTCCTGTTGTTCCCACTCAACTCCTCGAATTCTATTTATTGATTCTGAGGGTTGGTTTAAGAGAGTCCCAAGTCTTGCATGTTGGGGTGGCTCTTGACATGCTATGTCTGAGACTTTCTTAAGATCTCTCCTGATCTTGCGGATCATGGTCCAGAAATTAGCTGGATGCATCAACCTGTATCCACTTTTATCACCCGGCTCGAAATACCGTTAGATGATTTCTGACACTTCTGTCACTTGATGATGTGCTTTCTCCATACGAGAGGCATGTTCAACATTCTTGTTTTCTTGATGCAGGAGTAATTCAACATCTTTTTCTCTGTATTCTTGATTTTGAGCAGAATTAGTTTAGGCCTGTTCTTGGGAAATCTTTTGATTACAAACAAAACCCATTGACTGTGGTTGGCCACAGTCAATAATATTTAATGAGAGCATAGTGAAATGTAGTTCTCCATGAACACCCGCTGATGGGCTACCTACGTATCCTTTGTTTTGGAAAAGGAATCAGAACCCACGTAGTTCGAGTAAGGTAGTATGATGTTTATGCATGATTGATGGCTCAATGAAAGATGTCATGAATACTTTTACACTCTAACCTCACATGAGTCATGCTCGGTGTGAGAAACAAGAGGTATTGGTGAAACCAAACAATTGTGCCAATAAAGATGCAATGATGTGGGGTTTATGTGTGTATGACTTCCCAAATAGATGAGGATTAATATTTACTTCAGGGAAGAAATCCAGGAGCAGGTTCCATAAAGGTATATGTGCTACATGGAGATTTGGATTCTTTAATCTTAGGGATTACTCTTACAGAAGATTCCCAAGTTATGAGGGGACTTATGATTGGGTTTTACTATTGATAAATAAGCCCAAATCAAATGTAAATTATGACTGGTTAATAGAAATTAAGACTGGGGCTTACTCCTGAAAAAGAGGCCCAGTTTAAGGGACTTGAAAAATTAAGGGACTTGGGGCTTATTAATGAGAAAGATTCCCATATTTGAGACTGGGGATTACTCCTGAAAAGGAAGCCCAGATTAAGATAATTATGGTTGGGGCATACTCCTAAGGAGGATGCCCATATTTGGGAATTTTAATATTAAGGCTTACTCCTAAAAAAGGATGCCCAGGTTAAAGAGGACTTGGGGATTACCCCTAAGGAGGATGCCCATATTTGAGAATTATGACTGGGGCTTATTCTTGAAAAGGAGGCCCAAGTTAAGGATTCCCTCATCTTAAAAGATGAGGTTTAATGAATGAAATATCAATCTTTAGTGACATAAAGATGTGTAAATCACTGGTTTTGAGAGATATTCCACAGAATTCCTTTCAGATAAGGAAGTTAATCAAGAAAACATTCCATAAATGGCTTTGAAGGATGTCTTGAAGATTAAATCATGAATAGGAGAGGTTGAATGTTATAAGAGGGGTTAAATGGGAAAGAAGAGCACCCAAAAAGGTAGGGGCGCGCAAGTCCTGGTAGGCACGCAGGTACTACGTGGGCACACAAGTCCTGGTCAGACATGTATACCTATGCGGCACATGGGTACTTGCACGATTTTCATCCCTTAGAGTAATATTTGGGCGATCCTTGATCAAACCCTTTAGAATCATCCCTACAGGCATTCCAGAAGATGGCACATAAGTTATGGTTAAGAAGTAGGGCGGCGCGGAAGTGTGTTCATTTACCTTAAGGCTAAAACACTTAGGCGCGCAAGTCTTAGTGAATTCTAACACTTAAACCTTACTCCTCTTGTTTAGACCTTCCATTCTAGGTAACGAATTACCTTAGATGTGTTCGGAAGACCTAAAGAATAGACTTGGGAATTCAGATCTCTGTATCTGAATTCTGGAAATAATTCCTCCTGAAATGGGGGACCCATCTGGGGTATTTATAAGCTAGAGAATACCCCAGGCGGTTATCACCTAGGGCGCGCAAGTGACTTTCGCGACCAACTTCGGCGCGCAGGTGCACATGCGTGACCATTGCGGTTTGCAAGTGTACTTACGCGACCATTGTAGAACTTGCGCGACCCTTGTGCAATGTTATTCTTATTCATTCCTTTTTTAATTTTTGATGTTTTTCCAAAGTTTGAATCACTCTGAGCTCAGATATTCCCCTTTTCTAATATTTAGATTCTGTGACAAAAGGAGCATCAATAGAAGTCCCCCCTCAGAGTTGTATCCAAAAGATATAAGGATTTGACTTTGAGGAAATCGAGAATCAAAAGGAATTGGGGCATGTAAGGTTAGGCCCGCAAATGAGCATCGGGCGTGCAGGGTCTGGCGCACAGGAGTACGACCTTTAGTTGTGCAGGGTCGTGGCCGCATCTATAAATATGGGCCTTCATTCCACACAAAGCACTTGGCTCTCACGGATTTGTTTCTATACGCTTTAAATTTTACCAAAGACAATGGTCCTAGTAAGAATATTTTTATTTTTACTAGTATTAATGTACATAACCCGACAATATTTGAATCTTTTAATTGCTCAAAACTACATAAATCATACAAAATGAATGCTTAGTGAGATGGAACTAGACTTCTACTCAGAGTTCCTTTGTCTTTTGTGGGCAGATTAAAGTCATGCACACTGAACATAAAGAGGCTAATGTTTATGGTCGAAATAGATTGGATCGAATGAATTAGAACTGACTCAATTGTTTCACAATTTATCTGAAAACATATTACCAAAATCATTTATGAGGGAAAAAATATGCAAACTATGACTTATGAATATTTGAATCTGAGGAATGATATGAAAAAGATCTAAAAGGCATTAGAAAAAGTAGTTTCCAAGAATGAAGTTACCATTATTTAACAAACCCATTAGGGGGTTGAATTATGCAGTTCCACCAATGGGAATTGGGTGCATAGTCAAATAAATAGCATCTTTTGGCTAGCAAGTCTGTTATGTAGACTCTTTATGCAAGGCCACCTAAGGGCACGTTCTGTAGATTAATGAAAAATAACTCTCAGAAATTTACATTCATAGTGCTAAAAAGCGAGTGAATTTTTATGTAGATTCAAATTTTCCAAAGTATACAGTTTTCTTTATGGAAAGTGGTACTTGAATATGGAGAAGATATTTCCAAATAGGATTATCAAATAATTGGATGAATATTACTCCTACAATGGTGTGACCCAAACGTATGGAAGGAGAATATAGACCATATACTTGAATACTTTCAGATCATTAGAAAGGATGTTGGACAAGTATGTTAAGGATGGATATTTTTGTGGATCCCTACATATTTTCATTAAGACAAATAAAGAAAAAGAATCTTTCTTCCCATGAATGAAGTTACCATCATTTAACAAACTCGTTTGGGGGTTTAATTATGCAGGGCCACCTAAGGGCATTGACTTCATAGTCAAATAATAGCATCTTTTGGCTAACAGGTCTATTATGTAGATTTTTTATGCAAGGCCGCCTAAGGGCACATGCTGCATGTTCAGGCAAAAGAACTCTCAGAATTTCAGGACTTTTGTGATTAGATGTTAAGAAAAGGGTTATGATGATCTGAAAATATTTAAGGTTAGGATTATGACACATAAATAAGGGTATTTTCCAATGTATGCAGAGATACACAGATCAATGCAAACCATAATCATGTTGTGTCTGGGTCCTTAATGGAAATGTTGGACTTCACTACGTATCCCATAATGATAGGAATCAATCCATACATAGTTCTTAAAATAAAGTTTAACGTCATGTGGGACAAAAGGATTGGAGGTCTTAGTTTAGGGTCACAGATCTTGGACCATTATAAGAAATACACAGTGTGTCTTTTCATGGGGACTTTTCAACCAAGGGTCTGAAAGTGAAATTTTGGGTTAGGCCCAGAAGACTTGGGGCTGGATTCGAGGGACACTAGAACTTTACTACGTATCCCATAAGGATGGGAATCAAGACCACATAGTTCTATAACTACCCTATGTACAAATTTTTTTCGTACATGTGAAGGGTGAAAATGGACTTTATGCATTGATGGTTTAACCCAAAATAAAATGTTCGGGCATTTCCATGTATGCACATAGTCTTTGGAATGAAACATGATTTAAAATCAATGTAAATAATTATTACATATAAGGTGAGGGTATCAAAGAATGTTTTAGTTTTATTTTCGTACAGGAAAAAAAATTATTGTACAGTTTAATGTCATTTGGAAAGGGAAAAAGTGAACCAATGTAAAGATATTGATTCTAGTGGTGGTTTCACAAATCAACATCATAGGATATGGAGGTGAACCAATGTGAAGATATTGGTTTTGGGCTTGAACCTTTGGAGGTTGCCTACGTACCCAGCCTGGAAGGAAAGGATCAAAGTCCGCGTAGTTCAATTTAAGAATGAATTAATGATCAAGTTTTTCTTGGGTACAACGACCTAAAAATGATGTTGTTGGGACTTACACATGGTTAGTATCCCAGAGAGAGTGTTATGGTTGAATTTTTCTCTAATATCACATGAGTCATACTTGGTGAGAGAAATAAGAGGTAACACAAACCTTAAAGATGCACAGTTTAATGTCATGTAGGACATAGAAAGGGACTATGCAGTTTAAAGTCTTGCAGTTAAGACTATAAGTGTTGCACAGTTTAGTGTAATGTAGCAGGGACAAAGTACAGTTTAATTTCATGTAGGACATATTAAAATACTTTTGTATAGTTTAACGTCGTGTAGCTAGGACGATGGGTACAATATAGTTTAACATCATGTTGGATGAAAGGGGGATTGTGCAGTTTAATGTCATGCAGCGAGGACAAAAGAGTACACCATTTGACATCATGATGGATGTATTAGGGACTTTTTCATAGTTTAATGTCATGTTGGACGAAAAAGGGAAGATACAGTTTAGCGTCATGTTGGACGTAAGTAACAAAAGTTTAAGGTTGTATGCATGGACCGTTGGTTATGCAATTTAACGTCTTGCTGGACGTAAGGGACTTCTGTATAGTTTAGCATCATGTGGTTAGGTGATCATAGTTTAACGTCATGTGAGATGAAAGGAATACAAATAGTTTAAGGTCATATGTATGGACCATTGATGTATAGTTTAACGTCATATAGCATGGAAGGTGAAGGGGACACAATTTAACGTCATGTTGGATATATGTGAAAATAGTTTAGGGTCATATGCATGGACCGTTGGTTATACATTTTAACGTTTTGCTGGACGGTGGTGCAGTTTAAGGTCATGTCGGACCATGATGATATATTTTGTGTTTATACAAAATACTTCATCATAAATCTGGGATTGGTTGGAGTAGTGGTGAGATCTCCATCCATCGAGATTAATGAATAAGATCCATTGGAGTAGACCCCATGTATTGAGTAAGGTCCTTACAATTTTGGCTCAATATTGGGAGGTTTCTTTCCTGGTATCATTAGAGTTCTGAGAACTAATACCAATTCTCCCTGAGTGAATGAACAAAGACGAACTTTTTTGTTAAAATCTCATGTTATTCTATTTTGATAGACTTTCAAGTGGTGAAAAGTGCACAATCGTTTCTCATCTAACTATTCGAATTCATTCAATTGATTTTGAAATTTAACATCTGTAGATGACTGATCAAAAATGGCTACTCTGAGTGAGGGTAATTAAACATCAATGGGAAAGATGGCTTCTGTTCCATATACCAATGAATATGGAGTTGACCATGTTGCAGTGCGGGTGGTAGTCCGATAAGCCCATAAAGCATGGAAGAGTTTATCAAGCCATGATTTCTTATCTATATCCACCATATTTTGTAGTATATTTGACAGAGTCCTATTGAAGTCTTCTATCTGGCCATTGGCTGCTGCATGATACTGAGATGAATGGTTGGATTTGATGTTGTATTCTTGATACAATTTCTTCACCTGGGATGAACAGACGTTGGTGCCATTGTCCGTCAATATGGTATGAGGGACACCAAATCTGGTAATGATGTTACACTTGATGAAGCTAAAAGTGCATTTAGAATTGACTTCCTTCAGAGGTATTTCATCTTCCCATTTGGAAAAAAATCAGTAGTAGTAAGAATATACTTAAACTGCTTGGCCGTAGCTGAAGGGTAAGGTCCCACCACATCCATTCCCCATGTGGAAAATGGTCACGAGTATTTAGCTGTATGAAGCAACTCTGGTGGATGATGAATGAAGTTGGAATTTACTTGGCATGAATGACACTTCGTTGTGAAATCAACACAATCTTGTATCATAGAAGGACAAAAGTTTCCAAGCCTTCGAATATGATCAAACAGTCTATGTCCAGACTGGTGGGCACCACAGACTCCTTCATGCACTTCTTTCATGACATCCATTGTCTCTTCACCATCAATGCATCTTAAGAGAACTCCATCAAATCCACGTTTGTAGATAATTTTTTCTAGGTGATATGGGATATTATAAAGTGTAAAATTTACAACACGTCGCCGAATTTTGTCTTTCTTGGCTCTATCAGATTGAAGTGTTCCATTTTGAAGGTATTCCCTGATAGGTGACATCCATCCTGTAGTATGACTATATGGTTCTAGAATGGGACTAATTTCATTAATTTACATTGTTTTGATTTGAACATAAGGTGAAATTTCACGAAGGTGGGAAATACTGATGGTTGTATCATCTCGATTTGGATCGGCCAGAGTTGTGGCTATATTAGCCTGTGCATCAGCTTAACCATTTTTTAATCATGGGACATAATAAAATGTCGGATCCGAAGGGAATTCCTCAATTAACTCTCTAACGTAATCATACAAAGGGATTAGTTGTTCTTTTCTGATGGCATAATCCACATTGACTAGTTTGGTTACCAGGTCTGAATCACCTTTCCCCTTTAAGTGATTCACTTGTGCTTGAAGTACCAATTCCAAGCCTACGATGAGAGCTTGGTATTATGCTTAATTATTGGTACCACCTTCCCACAATAAGAAGGAATAACGTAACACTACCTTTTCTGGGGAAATGTGCATAATTCCTAGTCCAACTTTTTTGAATTTAGGATTTTCCATTTTCCTCCCTGTTGGAATTCTGGAAGAACCATCAAAATACATTTCCCATGCCTGAGTACATTATTGAATGGAGAAGACTTCATCATCAGGGAGTTCAATATCTAAAGATGTGTCTTCCACTGAAGGGTGTTCAGCCAGGAAATCAGCCAGAGCTTGACCCTTTATCACCTTTTAAGACACATATTGAATATCAAATTGCTGAAAGATAACTTCCCACCTTTCCAGACGACCTATAAGCACCAGAAGACTAAGGATAAATTTGAGCGGGTTATTGCAAGAGACCAATTGGACCTCATGATGTTGCTGGTAGTATCTCAACTTCTGAACTACAAAGATTAATGTCGGGCATCACTTATCAATACTTGAATACCGGGTTTCTGCTTCAATCATAGTCTGACTGAGGTAGTAGAGACTGTTTTCCTTCCCAGCATCACTCTTCTGAGCAATAAAGGCACCAAATGATCACTCTAAAGTATTCATGTAGAGGATAAGTGGTCTTCCTTCAACAGGTGGCATTCGTACCAGCAGACTCAGGAGGTATTTCTTGAGAATATCGAATGCTTCTTGATATTCTTTAGTCTATTGGTAGGTGACTCCCTTCTTCATCAATTTGGTGAAGGGTAAACATTTTCCTGCCAAATTGGTGATGAAACTCCGAATATAGGATAAGTTTCCTTGAAGTCCTATTAATTCATTCTAATTTCTAGGAGGTGACATACCAAGGATTGACTTTTCCTTCTTGTGATCGACTTCAATACCAGGATGGCATACAACAAAGCCGAGAAATTTTCCTGAGGTTACCCCAAAAGCGCATTTTAAGGGGTTCATCTTCAAATTATGTTGTCAAAGCTTGCAGTATATGACTTCCAAATAAACCAAGTGATTATAAAGTTGTTTGGATTTGACAACCAAATTGTCCACATAGCATTCAACAAACTTCCCTAAAAAGGGTTTGAAGATACGATGCATGGGACGCTGATATGTTGCACCTGCATTCATTAATCCAAAGGTCATTACCCGGTAGAAAAACAAACCCTGAGGGGATCTGAAGGATGTGGATTCCTCATATTTTGGGGCCATTCGGATTTGATTAAATCTGGAATATCCATCCATGAAGGAAAGTGCTTCATAGCCAGCTGTTGCATCAATTAAAAGTTCTGTAATTGGAACTGGGAAATCATCCTTAGGGAAATGCCTATTAAGATCTCTGAAATCGATGAAAACTCTAATTCGTCTGTTCTTCTTCATTACAGGGACAATATTAGCCAACCACATGGGATATTGAACTTCTCTGATGAAGTTATATTTGATAAGCTTATCCACTTCAGCTTCAATTTTGGATGCATAAGTTGGGTGTGTTATTCTCATAGCTTGCTTAAATCCTCGATGTTCTTATGGTAAACCCAAATGATGAGTAGCAACATCATGATCAAGCCCGGGCATCTCTGTATAGTTCCAAGAAAATATTTCTTGATTTTGTTTTAAAAAGGAAATATAAATCTCTTGTACTTCAAGAGTCATGGTCGCACTGATTAAAGTGGTGCATGGATCTTCTTTTATACCCAGATTTATTTCTCTGAGTTCATCCACGATGGTAGAGATACCTTCTTCAAATGCTGGAGGAGCATCTCTAAGATCTTCCTCTTCTTCTTCAACATGTGTTATTTATTCCTTTTCTACTTTCATAGTATATGATAAAGCATAATTTCCATGATCAAAAGAGGTGTTAAAATTTGAACATCTTAAAGAAGAAGAAGATTCCATTTCTGACCCAATTGATGATGAAGGGTCTTCCTTGGGAAATAAAGTGGAGATGATGAATTGAGAATCGACATCATTTCCCACCTCTGATGTTGCTATAACTTTTTCTAGTTTGACTGGAGAAGTATAGACTTGTCTGATTTTAGCATATGAAATGAATATGTCACCATTTGGGCTTTCATCGCTACTTGGAGGATCACTAATTTCTCCCATGTTTTCTAGCTTGATTGCTGTAATTGACATTAAGGATCTTTCTATAAGAGTATTTTTATTTGGGTCTATCCTATCAATTTGACTGATAGGAAACACATAATCTATACTCACATGCGCAAATGGATTTACTGGAATCTTCTCCAAACCATATAGAGCATTAACTTTGGTAATCACCTTTGGTGTGGATTTATCCTTTTCCTTCATGTGATAGAATTCCACCTCAATGTATTGAGACTCACATGTCTTGAACGGGGCCTTATCACCATATAATGTCCCAAATTGACCATAGAAACAATATTTGAGACATTGATGGTATGATGAAGGGATATCCTCATGTTGATGTAGCTAGGGTCTTCCAAGCAAGATGTTGAAAGCTGAATCTTCATCAACATCCATTAAATCTGAATTGGATACATGATCTCTAAACTGAGTTCTTGAGTATAACTTCGTCCAGTGGTTCTTGTTCATTTTTATCATATCCTTGTAACATCATGGCTGAAGGAGATAAATCAGATTCCATGAGGCCCAATCAACGAAGTATACGAATGGGCATGAGGTTGACTCCTGAACCATTGTCAATGAAAGCTCTTCGGACGTCTACGCCATTGACCTTGCCAGATAAGTTCAAAGGTATAATATTCCAATGCAAAACATAATCTTAATCTTCATCAGAAAAAGATATTATTGAATGGAATTCTGCAGGATTATTCCTTATGTGATAGACTTCAGCTGCAACAATTTCAGTTTCAAACTCTTGAGGACATGAAAAAGACTCTATGAGTGCTTTCTGAAGATCTTTTGACTGATTCAAAGCATCCAGAATTGATAACTTGGTTGTTAATTGGGCTAAGTGTTTCAATACATCATAGTTTTGATCCATTGGTCTGCATTTCCCAATAGGAACTTGTGGTTTAGAAGGTGCCTTCGAAGCAGATTCTTTGGAAGATGATTCATCTTCTATTGGGATAGGAGTTGGCAATATTCTTGGTTTTGAAAGACTAGGCCAATTAGATCTATTTACTTGTTGAGAGGATGATGGGGGAACCCCCAACCGATCCTCCAAAATAACTGCTCCAAGACTGAATTTTTTATTGGTAGAAAAACTTGCTTGTTCTTGCTGAGCTCGCTGAAGGGCTCTACCATGAGTTTCTATTGCGTACACAATTCTATCATGGGTAGAATTGGAATAGTGGCTTCTGAAAGATCCACATCATCCCCAGTATCCTGAGCCTCTAGAACATCCTCTGATTCCTCTGTTTGATACAGGGAATTCAGGCTCATTGAAATCAAAACTGGGGCTGGCATATGGATCTGTTAATTGAATCATATTAATAGACCCGAAAATCAGCTCTTCATCCGATGAAGTCTCTGCCGGATTAGCAAGTTTAGGCTGTGTCGTTTGGTTGGACGGTGCTCATTGATTTGAAGTAGATGGCATGATGTCTGCCAGGGTCAAGGACAAATTAGGCTTTGACACGTACTCATCTTCTTATGATTCTTTTTCTTTCATTGAATCATGCCGTTTCTTTGAGGATTTTCCCTCTGATGAAGAGGGTTTTGCTGCAGCATTCATGGCAGAAGGTACAATTGGTTTCTTATATTGAATTCTAAAAATAGCATGAGTTTGGTTGATCGTCTTTCTAACCATCCAATCATCATATTTTTGTGCATTTTTGTTCATAACTTCCTTCCACTCACCATCCTCCTCTGGAACTATAGTAGTAACACATGCTACCAGAGATGAAGAACCTTTTAATTTGACTTGTCCCTAGTCGACCATCTATTGTAGGAGGTCTTTGAAGAAAATACACTCCCAGATGGGATGCCCCAATATTTGATGAAAGGGGAAATAATTGGGATGGTCTTCATCTCTTTCCTTGTTTGGCCTTTTGGGCCTTGGCAACTGAACCAAATTACTTTCCATAGCCAAAATAAAGTAACCAGGAACTTGTTCATTTTAGAAAGAGTATGTTTTTCTCTTCAGATCCTCAAATTTTTTTCGTCTTTGATCTCTTTGATCGTCTTGATGAAACGACCTTTGTTTTTGGCACTCAGGAGGTGGATTCCTTCGAAAAGATGAAGGTTTTGAGGTAGAAGCAGGTACAGGTGCTTGTTTAAGCATAACTATAAAAGTTTCTGCTTTACCCATTCTCCTTCCTAGAGTTTATGGAATTACACGAGATTTAGCATTAGTCTATATAATAGAATCTTCAATCTGTTGAGCGATTGAGGTAAGGTATAGAAACCCTCCTTTGTATTTCACTGGGATCAGTGGTGTGCGTAATTCCTCATGCAGATTTTCCACACAGATTGGAAACAGTTCCTCTTGAGGGAGTACTAAGATCAGGGAATTTGATAATCCCTTCCAGCAAGCAATGAAATTAGAGACTCTTTCATTCTCAATTTTCGTATAGTTTTTAAGATCGAAAACTGTTGTCTTTGGAAAAGTTGAGCTGAATTGAAGATGAAATTGTTGACAGAGATCTTCCCATCCGGTAATTGACTGAGATTTCAAGCTTGTATACCAGACAACAGCTGGTCCTTGCAAGGCTCTCACGAAACATTTGAGTTTCACTACTTCTTGCTGCTCCGGAGTTCCTATAATAGGATCGCAACAAGACACGTAATGCATCAAATGTTGTTCAGGGTCACCTGATCCATTGAAAATAGGGAATATAGGGTTCCCAAAACATGATGGGGGAGAGATTGAATCTACCCATTCAGGGTAAGATTTCTTTTCTGGTTGAACCTGCGCACGCTTCCCTTCCATAGTTACCAACCGTGATTTTAATGACTCAATGGTAGTTATTAACATCTGAGAAACATCCGGGTGAACTTGGACTTTTAAAGGTGCAATAACTGGAGTCTGGACAGGTATGGCAGCTAGTACTGCAACTGATGGCACCACTACCAATTGTTGTTGCACTTGACCCATAGGATTAGACCTTTGAGGGTGTACTGATAAAGGAGGATATTCTTGATCCATCTCATTAGATGCAACAAACTCCCTTGACTAACTGAATTCATCATGCTTAGTAGGAAGACTACCCTGATGTAGTTCTGCATTCATCCTCTTAAATTCCTTCATTTCTTCCTCCTGTTTCACAAATCTTTGCTCTAGTGAGAGCGATTGGCCTTCTCCAGAGGAGGGATATGTAATCTGATTCTTTCCCTTCCCCTGGTTTGATCCCTTTAGGAGAGGGGGATGTGGGTTATTTGAAGGAACACCCAGATTTTGGGTAAATCATTGATTTCATATACGCACAACTTATTTATTTGTGTCTGTGTGTACAACTTCCTTAGCAGGAACCTCTTCATATGAGTCCCCTAAGTGAGCCTCATCTAGTGGATCAGCAACAACGGCATTAATGACATTGATTGATGCATAACGCATCGCATCCCTTCTATCAGCATTACTGTGATATTGTCTTCTTCCATGTCATGGATGAGACATTGCCTTTTTTGATTCAATCCCTCAGGAACTTCTTGACGAACCATAATTTGGAGGGAATCTCTTGATAATTTGGCTCATCGTTCCTCTTGAGGTTTCTCCCCCAATCGAGAAAAGACTGAATTTCTCTGAGGAGGGGATTGATGATTTGAAAAAGTCCCCAGTTCAGTGGACTAGGGTTGTTCCTGCTGTTCCCGCTCAACTCCTCGAATTGTATTTGTTGATTCTGAGGGTTGTTTTAAAAGATTCCCCAGTATAGAATGTCGGGGTAGCTCTTGACATGCTATGTCTGAGACATTCATAAAATCTCTCCTGATCTTTCGGATCTTGGTCTATAAATTAGCTGGATTCATCAACTTGTATCCACTTTTATCACCCGGCTCGAAAGACCATTGGATGATTTTAGACACTTCTGTCACATGATGATGTGCTTTCTCCATAAAAGAGTCATGTTCAACATTCTCATTTGCTTGATGCAGGATTAATTCAATAACTTGTTCTCTGTATTCTTGATTTTGAGAAGAACTAGTTGAGGCATGTTCTTGGTCAAGCTTTTGATTACAAACAAAACCCATTGACTGTGTCCAGCCACGAGCAATAACATTGAATGAGACCATTTTTGGCGGGCTTTGATAACTGGAGAGCATAGTGAAATGTAGTTCTCCATGAACACCCCATCCTCTAACATGAATACCAGATTGGAAATTTTCAATTAACTTGCGCTATCTTCTTAGTGCGCCAAGGGATGAATGATGAAGGACTCTCTGCTGCTTTTTAGCCTTCGGATATCGAGAGACTGATTGAGATGCCAAGTCAATTTGACATTTTAACCCTTCTATTATCATAACATGATTTTCATATTCATCGTAAGATAATACATTTTTTTTCTACAGACAAAGAGTTTTCCATATGTTGAGATTAATATCATGAATCCCATCTTCCGTCAACATCTCTGGAATGTCATACTGAGAGTCAGCCAGAGGCCAAAACATGACTGGCACTTCACCCTTGGCCAGTTGTTTTCTCATGTTCATTATTTCTTCTTTATCATTCAATGAAGATTCGTCTACCTGATTTAATCAGAGCTGGTGATTACTTGTTGCTTCATCGGATTCAACAAGATTGGTAGAGAAAACACTGATCAAACTAGAAGATTAATGACATAGGGGTGGTTTGGATAATGACCTACACCCTGGGATATATTTTGATTGAGAAATTATTTCACCTAGTAGTGATGAAGCATCAGACATGAATGGTTTCACATTTTCAAGTTCCTCAAGATGAGAGGGCTTTCTTGTCACTACATTGTCCACTAGAGCATTTTCCGGGAAATGTGCATCACTACTGAAGAGAGGAATTTCGAATTGAAATTCATCATCATGGGGATGAACACCATGGTGGGTTACAGTAAAAGATGATATCTCTTGCTCCTTGGTCTTCTGGCCAAACAGAGGGTTATTGTATCTCTCATCTGAAGATGAAACTTTGAGATCGACTGAATTTTCATGAAGAAAGCCTTCATGAGGAAGTGTCTATTGAAGACCTTCAGAATTTATCTTCCCACTATTGGTAAATGAGGGAGTAGAATCTTTAATTCCCATAGATAATTGTCTGAGGGATTCAAGAACTTCAGCATCAAGTAAGGCCTTATTTTATATTGGCTCTTGATCTCTTGACTATGATGGGCGGGTATTCTTTTTAGACGCCTTCTTAGTCGCCTTGGAAACCACTTGTTGACAAAAGTGGTTACTCTGAGTAGGTGTATGATCCTGATCAGGAGAGATGGCCAGGTTAGGCTGATGATAACTACTCAAATCAGGTGTATGTGCCTGACATGGTTATCCGTATGATATGGGGGAGTATGCCCCACATCCCTATTGGATTGGAAAAAATGTGTGTGTCTGTTCCGGAGTGAACTGTTGATTTGTCACTCCACTGGTAGGGATAGATTTATGTGTCTTTCCCTGAGATGTTGCTGAAGCTATTATAATATCCTGGAAAGCATCAAAAATATGGGTAGTGATTTTCTTCTTCTCTTTCACCATTGATAGAATATACTTGGTTACTTCAGCTGCCGGAATGGGGATATACGTCCATTCCGTGATTATAGTAGGTGTATGTGCCTGCTCTGGTCCTCCTTTTCCTGTTAGTGAATCCTAGCAGTACTCAAGTGTGGGGCTAGAGAGTTGAGTCCTCCTCATGTTTGTTGTTGGAGCTTTCTGACAGACTTCTTCTTGTGCTACCAAGCGATACTGTTGGTAGGCTTGATCAATACTAGCAGGTGTATGTTCCTGCTGATTGTACTTTGCCGAACGTGGTTGACGAGATCTATCATATGTAGTTAGATGAGCCTGCTGACTAGCTGATGACCTATAAACAGGTGTATGTTCCTACCTATAGTACTCCACCGGAATTGCCTGGCTGGATTGGCGTGATGTTTCTAGATGAGTCTGCTAGACAGCGGAATTAAAATGGGAAGGTGTGTGCACCCGCTCGTTGCTTGCCACCAAGTTAGGTTGGTGGACTTCTCTCGAGATGGCAGCGATGAGAACCTCCTCACTATTAACTAGATTTCACCTCTGGTGATTCGTCTTTCCTGCTAGGGTTCGAGGAACCAGAGATGAACGCCTGGAGTCGGTACCCTCATCATGTTGAGGGCGCACTGTCGCACGAGTCTGGTGGCGATTGTTGATGGGAGCCCTCGGGAAAGACTCCTGTCTATTTTAATTAAGGCCCTGAGGGACCTGCTCATTCACCTCCCCAGAATAAGGGAGTGAATAGTGATTGTGTTCCGGGGATAATGACCTGAAATGGTTGGAGACAGTGGTTAGCACCACCTGCTTCTTGATCACTGATCGTCGCTATCGGGATGACTAGGGTGAATTGTTCACTTCGAGGGATTGTCGGGCAGCCTCCAGATTTGGAATAGTACCATTTTGATGGTACTCCTTAACTAGCGTGTTTGATACCCAGCATTGAAGACGTTGAGTACGTGATGTCGTCCTCAGAGCGGACGATGATCCAGCTGGAGTAGTAGTAGTGGCATTCGAATTAGAGGTTTTCATAGAAGACGTATTCACAGATGTGAACTTGAGATCATACAGTTCTTAGAATGCAGAAAAATCATAGAAAAGAGTGACGGTTTGATATAACATATGTAATCAAGATAAATTCAGCCACTACATATTTTTGATGAGCACATATATCAATGATTTTTTTGTTGTCCCTTTCACTGAGATTTAAATAGGGTCCTAACAAAAAAGTAAAACATCATTTTTACATAGTTAGGGATTCACTTCAGGTTCACCATTTTTTGTTTCCCTCTGGAATTGGGGATGACCTCATTGATTGAATGTTCAAACATTCCAATCAGTTTCCAATGGGTTTTTTCGTAGAACCGGAAACATCCAATGATTCTATATCCATTTGGACCTACATTCCAAAGGTAGATGCTCATTAGTTGTGGATTGATGAGGCTTAGGAATTTGCATTGGTCGAGAGGATGGGAGGTCGGACTCATCACCCCTTTTTTAGGGGAATTAATGTCTACTCCGGACTCTCTTTATAGATTTAAGTTATGTTCATGAATCCTTATTACATTACCAAGTATAAAATGAGATTTCCTTTAGTCTGACAATCAATTATTTGTATGTAGGAAATTCAGAGAATATTTTATATGTATTAGAGGTTCTTAATATATGAAGAATCGTCTTTATTTGTTAGATATTCTTAGTTGATGGTATCCTTAAAAATACATAAAAGTCTCTTGGTCATTATGATGACCATACTAGTTTTAAAGCCACTCGGTGGGGAACTTGAAGTTTATTGTCATCAGGAGGATATGGATTATTTCAGAGTTGGGATCATACCCGCGGATGGGCTACCTACGTATCCTTTGTTTTGGAAAAGGAATCAGAACCCACGTAGTTAGAGTAAGAGAGTATGATATTTATGCATGATTTATGGCTCAAAGAAAGATGTCATGATTACATTTACACACTAAGCTCATGTGATTCATGCTCGGTGTGAGAAACATGAGTTATTGGTTAAACCAGAAAATAATGCCATGAAATACGCAATGATGTGGGGATTATGTCTGTATTAATACCCAAATAGATGAGGATAAAGATTTACTTCAGTGAAGAAATCCAGGAATAGGGTCCATAAAGGTATATGTGATTCATGGAGATTTGGATACTCTAATCTTGGGGATTACTCCTAAGGAAGATTCCCATGTTAAGAGGGGACTTATGATTGGGTTTTACTCCTGAAAAAGAAACCCAAATAAAAAGTAAATTACGGCTGGTTAAGAGAAATTAAGAGAGGGGATTACTCCCGAAAAGGAGGACCAGGTTAAGGGACTTGATAAATTAAGGGACTTGGGGCTTATTTCTGAGAAAGATTCTAATATTTGGGACTAGGGATAACTCCTAAAAAGGAATCCCATGTTAACATAATTATGGTAGGGGCTTACACCTAAGGAGGATGCCCATATTTGGGAATTTTAATAATAGGGCTTACTTATAAAAAAGGAAGCCGGGTTAAAGAGGACATGGGGCTTACTCCTAAGGAGGATGCAAAGATATGAGAATTATTACTGGGGCTTATTCCTGAAAACGAGGCCCAGGTTAAGGATTCCCTCATCTTAAAGGATGAGGTTGAATGAAGGAAATCTCAATCATTAGTGACATAATGATGTGTAAATCACTAGGTTTTGAGAGATATTCCATAGAATTCCTTTCAGATAAGGAAGGTAATCAAGAAAACATTCCATAAATGGCTTTGAAGGATGCCTTGAAGACTGAATCTTGAATAGGAGAGGTGGAATAGTATAAGAGTGGTTAAATGGGAAAGAAGAGCACCCAAAAAGGCAGGGGCGCACAAGTCCTGGCAAGCTCGCAGGTACTGCGTGGGCACGCAAGTCCTAGACGTGCAGGTATACCTACGTGGCACATGGGTACTTGCCTGATTTTCAGCCCCTAGAGTAATATTTTGGAGATCCTTGATCAAAGCCTTTAGAATCATCCCTTGAGGCTTTCCAGAAGATGGCACACAAGTTATGGTGAAGAATTAGGGTGGAGCGCAAGTGTGTTTATTTCCCTTAAGGGTAAAACACTTAGGCATGCAGGTGTTAGTGAATTCTAACACTTAGAACTTACTCCTCCTGTTTAGACCGTCCATTATAGGTAAAGAATTACCTTAGAAGTGTTCGGAAGACCTGAAGAAGAGACTTGGGCGTTCATAGCTCTGTATCTAAATTCTGGAAAAAATTCTTCCCGAAATGGGGGCCCCATAGGGGGTCTATATAGGCAGGAGAAGACCCCCGACGGTTATCACCTAGGGCGTGCAAGTGACTTACGCGGCCATTGTAGAACTTGCGCGACCCTTGTGCAATGTTATTTTTATTCATTCCATTGTAAATTTTTGATATTTTTCCAAAGGTTGAATCACTTTGAGCTCAGATATACCCCTTTTTCCAATCATTAGATTCTGTGATGAAAGGAGCGTCAATAGATGTAAATAGTATTTTATTTACCCAATAGATAGAGATATGTGTATGTGTAGGTAAAAACCTTAGAATTGAGAAATAATTGTATATCAAGTTTTTGTAGGGTTTTAATATAGTTATTGAATAAGGAGAATGGAGGGTTAATTAAAGAAAATATAATAAAGCAACTTGTGAGAAAACATTACCTCTAAACTAGGAAACTCTTTTGGTTTCTGCCAAAAGTCTTACCTAGGTTTCTTTATATCCATGGGAAGGGTTATTGAAGGAAGGGAGATATTTTTGGAAGTGTATTATTCAGATATCTTATAATCATAATTTGATTGAGAGGTGTTAATAAAAGGTAGAATTGGTGGACTTTATATGGAAGGGAAATGACAGACATGGCATTTTTTAAAACAAGTTAGGTGTACCCACATTTTTACCTGAAAAAGTCATAAAAACGAAAACATAATAATAATTTATGGTTAATTTCTGAAAATTTTATTGATAATTGGTGTTTCAAAAGTTTATATTTCTTTTTGGGTATTAAATTTAAGGTTTATGACATTTTTAACCTAATTATTCTCGTAATCATTGTAATTAATTTTAATCAATTTCACTAATCTTTTGGATCAAAAACAATGTTACCCATATTATATATTATATATAATTATGATTCATAATATGGAATCCATTCTTCCAAATTCTAATGACAGAAGTGGCAGAAATCTAGTTAAAATTAATCTCATGTTAGGGTTCTCAATCCTCAGTTTTAATATAAAAACATTCAAATGTTTGAAATTTTTTTCAACCAATGTATATATAGAAATTAATTTCAATAACCTATATTGTATTAATTGATATATATTTTATATAATTAAACTTTTAAACCAATTTTATTTATTATTTTTACCTTTATTAAAAATTATAATAAAAATCCATTTTGAGTTATTATCCGGTACTTTTCACTATTCACCTCAAAATGAAGTATCTCAGAAAATCCCAAATATTCACCCTAAGATAATTAAAAAAATAAAATTTCTAAAATGAGTTTTATTTTATCAAATTCTTATTTTTCATAGATGGATGTTAAAAGTATATAATTTTTTAAAATTGTATTTATAAACAAATAAAGACATTACAAAAACATATATAATACATTATCAATATGTTTTATTTATATAAAATGATTATAGTTTTTTTTTAATATCCATTATTATTCATATAAATAAGTTTAATGTATAGTTTATAATTAAATAATTTAAATAATTATAACAGTAAAATGACATTTCATAAAAGCATCGGTGTTGTGTGTAACATATGCCAAGTTGGGGTTTTGCGTAACATATGCAATGTAAATGTTACATGTAATGTATACCATGTTGATGTTACATGTAACATACATTAAGTTGGTTCCATGTGAAATGAATGATCGACTTAGTGCATTTCAAGACATAAATGAAAATTCAATTTATTCAAGAGAAAATGATCCATAAAAATAGTGGTTGTTACATTACTCAAACACCATATTTTTATGTGGTGTTTGAGTTTTTATACTAACTTGCTTGATATTAAATAATTTGTAAAAAAAGTATCAAATAGTATTTTTTATATTATTGAATGAATAACATGTGTATCTATCACCAAATCATTATCAGGCTCCACCTCTATAGTGGTGATGGCATAAGATTTTTCTTTTCTCCTTTTTAATTGGTGGATGATGATGTTGATTACCCACTATGACTCGAGGTTTAGTGCATCATATTTAATAGTTCCCTTCCTCTCTAAAATTAAAGCATTGAACCATAGGCAGTTCTCTCCATTTTTCCACCACACTGTCCAACTACCTCATGTCTCTACAACTTTCATGGTATCGATGGTCTTCTCTCCAACATTTGAATAATTTCTTTATCCTGTTGAGGAAATTACCATGATGATTCTTCCCACATTTTGGACATGTTAGTGTTTTATTTTTCCTTCCACTATTGTCATTATATCATTCATTAAAAATTACCTTTTTATTCCAAAGGATAAAATTTTTTAAAAAGTCTTCGGGATTGAAAATGGTAAAGACTGAGGGAATCCCACTTAATTAAAAGATAAAAATCATGCATGATTGAACTAGTAAAACTATATATGATGAACATGTTACAATAACTCAATTTGGTGGCTATGATTTCTACTTCAAAATTCAATTCCCTCAAAGTGTGTATCACTTACATTCATTGATTCAAAATGCTCCGGCACATCCTAATAAAACATGTGAGATACCATGATAGAAGGGGAAATGACAATCTGATTACATAAGTTAATCCTCAAATACATAGCTTTTGACTCCTCTTTAATAGAATTCCTCACACTGTAAAATGCAATGATAAAGATGAACATTGTTCCCCATTCATCCCTAACATGACAACCTCTCTACATATCCCTAGAAACATAGGATCTATTTATTTTCAGCTTTAGACCTGATGTCGGAGGATTTGAGTGAACCCATCTACCTTTCATATTTCTACAAAAAACTCCACTCATCCAATCCATCATCAGTAGCATCCCCCTAATATACAGTGAGGAAATCCCATTGGGAATATCGTGCAAGAGCACTACAAACAGAATCCTCATGCATACATGGATAAAGAAATTGGAACATCTACATCCATTCCTAACTATGTTTCTAGCCTCCCAAATCACCAAGAAGGTATCAATAATATTTATACTATTAATACTCCTTTCATTATCAACCTATATAGACCCATGAAACCATGCCACCAAAAAATCCATTAATTACTGCCAATTCACTAATACTCTCTTATAGTGGCTGATAAAAACCCATAAACTACATTCCCAATAACCTATGAAATAATGGTGCCATACATATTTCGTGAAATAAGACACATAGAAAATGCATAATGATTACAAGGAGATTCCCTTTCTTTTAATATCATCTTCAATGGGTATCAACTTATTTCTAACACGCCATACCAAAAAAATTGAGTTTTGTCAAAATCTCCCAACACCGTAGCCCACCAACCCAATCATCCTGCGTGTATTTTTAATGACTCCACCTATAAAAATCCCAACTATTTATTCATATATTTGACATCCCGGATTGAACACATCTTCATGGTTTGGCTGACAATGTGATTGCCTCAAAATTTCCGTCTAGTCTGCACTGAGTGTAGAATCTATAGGGTTGAAAACCCTATATTCATTAGCGAAACAATAATCTGAGGCTATAAACTGTGGGAACAACAATACCATGCCCCCTAGTTATCATTCCAAAAGTGTATATAATCATGTAAAACTACCCATCAAAGACAATCCTTAAGAGACTTTATATTCCCAATCATGCATTTTGCATTCCCAAACATCCTCTCCAAGTGGTCTTTCAACCCTCCCAAATAAAAACAATACCTTCCTCTCCTTAATATATTATAAAAAGAGTTCCCATCAATAATATCCATGGCTAACCATTATTTCATACACTTCATGTACTCCAACACACAATAAAATCTGATACCTCCTTCCTTAATGTTGTGAGAAATTTTTTCCCATGCAACCCAATGTAACATACCTCTTCAATTCCCATCCCAAATTAAGGTTATTGTTGTTTTTTTAAATATGATTGATTATTCAATTAGGTTCACTTATAAACTAATTAGCATTCATTGGAATGGAAGTGGGTATTCCCTTTATATGTCTGATTCTTCCATAAAATGATAAGAATTGTTTCTTCCAATCTGAGATCCTCCCAGTAATGCGAGTGGAGATGGTCTAGAAGAAAAAATTTATGATCCAACTATCCAAAATAGAGGATCCAAGTTAATAAATTGGGAGGATAGGTTTTTTTAATTCTAAATTTCAAAATAGTTTACTCAAAATTCTTGTGTGGAAATTTTTTTATGTATACACATTTCTTTTCCCATTGATAATCATCTACAAACTCTACATTCAATACTCATCTGTATCATCCCCAAAAAAATTTCTTTATTTCATTCTAACATTGATAATAAAATAACATATCATCCTCAAACATAATACATGAGATAGTTCATGCTCTCTATCTATCCATATAAGGCATTATCCTCCTGTGAGAATGGTTACATTTCATGTTCATTGATGGTGAATCTTGTTCCATGAAGAAAAGGATAGGTGGATTCATATATCCTTGTCATTGCACCCTCAAATTTTTGAAAAAACCAAACCCTTTTCCCATAATTGAGATGGTGATCCAAGGAGAAAAATACCACCTCCAAAAGAGATCACACACCAATTCACTAAAACCAAACCATCGCATGATCATTACTATAAAACCCCACTACATATAGTCATAAGCCTTTTCCATGTAAACCATAATCGTTATGTTTGAGCCAACTAATTTAATATTAATATCATCCACCAATTCAATGTCAATTCCAATAGCCCTATGAATGTTTCTCACTTAGATGAAGTCCGTTTTTTCCTCATAGATGTGTCTGGGAATCAATTTTACCAATAATATGTTGAATAAGGTGGAAAAAATATTATAATAAATATTAGACCAGTAAATTTTTCTATATTGAATGATAGAAAAGGGACATTTCACATTTGGAATCAGAGCAACTATGGAAGCACACACTGATCTAGGCATTGCTCGCCCTGAAGAAGTCTTGGACTGCCTTAACCACTTACTCCTTGATAATTTCCCATGTGACCATGTAAAAGGACCGTGGAATCCAATAATGACCAGGTGGACTATCTATCCTTAATCTGGACATTGTATCCTTGACATCAATCTTAATCAGCATGATCTTCATAGATTCATTATCATTGTAACCTAGTAGGCAAGAGATGATATAGAAATATCTCTTAGAGTCAGGTCTACCGAAAAAACTCCCCTCATCCCACAAAGCTCAATCTAGGAGCTCCTTAAAAAAATCCACTGCTAGCTTCCATACAGCATCCACATCCTCTGTGTAGGAACCTTCTACTAGCCTAATATTAATCCTCCTTAACACGTTTTTTCTTTCAAAAATGTTTGAATGAATGAAATAATATGATCTACTTTCCTAAGCCAGTGATTCCTTGAATGTTACCTAAACTCTCTTCAATCTATCATTTTTTATCTACTGAAATTTGTTTTGGAACATGGATGGAATAAATGCCATCATTCCTATCCTCTTGAAGGCACTCCTCCAGCCTATCAATATCTTCATTGATCATATCGTTTCTTGTTGTATATCTATTTTAGTTCAACACCCAGTCTTGAATGTCCCTCTTTACCATTTAATTTGGTCATCCAACCACACTGAGGCAGTCCCTTTCATTGGTTTATTCCAAGAATCACAAACCACTTGCAGGAAATCCCAATCTCTTAAACATCCAGTGGAGATGAAAAAACAAGTGATGCACCTATTCTCCTTCTTTCGTCACACCATTAGCAGGGGTGTTGCGACAAGGATCTCATCATATTCTTAACAGAGGCATTGTTAAAAATCTCAATGCCTTTCATATTTGAAAATTAACGATCCATCCTGCTCCAAATCAACTTATGACCCTTTGATTATTTCAACATGTAAATCGGTCTCCTGTGAACCCTAAATCTATAATACCACAATTTTTCATAAACTACCTAAAATACACAATTGTACTAAAAGAACTATCTTCCCCTCCCCTCTTATTTGAATGCCGGTCAATGTAGTTGAAGTCCCCTACCGTAAACCAAGCTTTCGTCCCCAAATTAATGCCATAAAGATGATGCAAAAGAGTCTTCCTTTCCACAACCACACAGGTAGCATAAATAAATGATAAAATTAATCCCCCACCGCTATTAGTGACTTTCACAATAATATATTGTCATGTTATATCCACACAATCTAAAAAACATCATCTTTCCAAAGGATCCAAATATGGGATCTGTATGGAAGACTGACCAGGCCCTTTGAAAAGCTAATACGCCTAAAAAATCATTCAATATATCATCCCTGAACTTGGGTTCCATAATAGAAAACATTGAAAATTTATATTTAAAAAGTTTAGTACAAATTAATGAAACTTTATCCAAGGCATTGAGACCCTTGGGGTTCCAGAAAATGAAGTAATCCATTAAAAACTAATTATTAATGGCTTTACGACGAGAGGACCCAATGGTCTCTACATCCGAATGAGAAGCTCATAGAGCCTTCCTTATTATGGTATGAGTAATCACGAACCCCTATGATGGAAATAAATTTCCCTTCAGAGAACCACCCTTGAGGAGGCATTTGTAATCATAGGAAGCCCCCTTATCTTCATCATCACTAAGGACCTCAAAATGATTAGGTGAACTAACCCTATACTTCTGAGCAGGTGAAGGATATTCAAAATGAAATTCACCATTATCCACAAGTAGCCTCTCCTCAAAAGAAACAAACCTTGAAGAAGCCCATACTAAACACCTTGAAACATCCATGGGGTCCCCAAGGGGTATCAAATGATCCACCCCAGTTACCCACTCCTTCACATGCACATTTCCATCCAAATGGATGCGTGAACAGTCAAAACCCAAATCGTATTTGAGAGCGCATCTAACAAATTCATAATAACACAAAAAGTGTCTAATTTTTAGAGATTTTTTAAAGTGTGATTTTAAATCACTAAAGAATCTATATAATAATTTATCATTGTTAATAACAATACTTGGGGAATACATTGCATGCCTTGTGAAATTTACTACTTAATCCCTAAAAGATTATCCTTTAATTTTCTTCATCTCTAAAAATTATATGTCCTTCATTGAATGAAGAGTTTGAGGTAAAGACATGTTATTAAATATTTTCTTAAATTATTCCCACCCTATATTTTCAATTTCATCATTCATCCTAGTTTTTTTAATCAACACCCACCATTGGCTGACCTCTCTATCTTAATGACAAGTGCCCGAATTCACATTCTTTATCATAGAATATTAAAGAATAGAAAAGATATTCTCCATTGAGTTGACCCACTATTATTTGACTAATTGATTAGAATATCCACTAAAAATCCATTGTCGTTACTACTTAACATAATCTATAGGTAGTTTCTCCCTCTTAGGTGGAGTAGGATATTCGACATTTTTTATGTTATTGTTCATAGCCTGAGAAAGCTTGGTATACATCCCTATGAAATTTTGAACTCTACCTCCCAATGCATTGTGTATTTATTTCAAGAAATCCATACACAATCCCTCACACATATTTTTTTTCCTTGTATTTCCTTATTAGAACTATTTCCTAAACTAGATAAGGTATTAAGAAAACATATGTTAGTTATTAATGAATAAATATTTTAATTCGTTGTGAAATAAACTCCAAAGGATTATCCTATAGGATCCCTATGTTCAGAAATTATCTAAAACACCTCTTATTGGGTAAATTGATATAAATAGCCTTATATTAGTGGTTTTAACATTATTTCTATAATAATAATTCCCAAATTAACTAAATAGTGCATTGATACCAACTATCGAGACATTGATTTTTCTTACCTTACTATTAAATCGTTTTAAAGATAAATAACATAATGTTTCACAAAACAAGGGTCCAAATGATTAGTTTCATGGGAAAATTAAGACCATCAATAACATTTACATAATAAAACATAATCATTATTTAATTCTCTCTTATAAACAATATTAGTGGCCTTCACATTCTCTTTAGTATAAGTAATCAGCTAAGGATCTTCAACAAAAAAATGGGTGATCTAAAAGCCTAGTAGAAGGACAGATTAGAAAATTAATCAATATAACAGGGGTGATCATAATCCTCATAACCATACCATAATTATAGTATTCTCATAATAATATATAGATGAAACATTATATAAATTAGTATAATGTTGAAATTCATTCAAATGAAACGTCGTTTCTTAGTAGTCAACTACTATACATAGTTGTGAACAAAGATAGCATCATGAAAATGAATAAAATATTTGCATCATCATTAAATAATAAATATGAACAAATATAGATTCATTTTCAGGTATAATTCATATTATCTCATGGGATACAACACATTACCAAATAAATCAGATTGCTATATAATTTTGGGAGCGCCTATCACATTATAACATTTAAAAAAATCAGACATGCCATATGTAACGTATATAAATATTATTCATAAAACTTCCCATGAAAAGAAAATGGGTTTCATGAGATTTTAATGGAGCATAAATTCATGAATAATATTTGGGGTTCCCAAAATAAAAAATTAACTCCATACTTGGTATAAAAATCCACAATCATGAGTGAAAAAGAAACATTCACAAGAGAAGTAAAAGGTGATTTTTTAGAAAGATTAGTTTTTTTGGGAAACTATTTGACTTTTTCATAATATACTATTGGAAAACTTTATATCCTCAAAACAAAAAGGTAAATTAACTTTTTAGAAAAGAATATTAACATTCATACCATGGAAGAGGTAACAACCTATGTAAAAGAATTGCGTTCGAGAATACCATTACCTTATGTCTGAATGATTTCATCACATTAATATCCTAGATGATAAAAGTATATTCATTAGTTAGTAAATAAAGAACATATTTTACAAGATTTGGATTAATTATAATTTTATTATGTTTGTTTATGGCCATTTTGATGGGTTGAAGAGTTAAATTTAAACATTCTGAGAGTGCTCGTCATCTTGGTGTTCATGACCAGTTCACTTGTATACATGCATGGAAGATCTTGTAAAATTGGGATAATTGTAAAGAATTTAAATTGTAATTAATTAGTGAAAATAAAATAATTTAATTTGTCTTATGTATAATTTTTCTCCATATATTATGATAATTTTTTAGACAACATTTTAATGGTAATCATTAAGATTATTTTTGGTGTCATTCAATTTCAACAAACATGTTTTATATATATATATAATTTGTTCTAGAACATATAAAAAAGTCACAAATACATTTTCCAATATATCTAAATAAATATAATGGTTTTACTCCCATCCATGAATTATATATATAAATGTTAAAATTCATCTTCCATGAGGGTGGTAAATCGACAAATCACGAACCATGGTTTCATTTTTTAGAAGAAAGGGGAGAAGATAAGGAGTTTTCTGATAGATTATTCAATAAACATAATAAAATTATATTATATATAATATAATAGAGTTACCATGCCACATTGATAATTGGATATAAGTAGAGACTATAAAAAATAAAATTAAATTAAATGAAAAGAAATAGGATTTTACCACTTGAATTATTCTATTTCCAAAACCTCCTAAGGGAAATTTGATTTGGAATTTTTCTTAGAAAAAAAGATTCTATATAAGGGGAATAATCCTGGTAAGCTTATTGGATATAAATTTGACATCACTGGAGTCTTTTGAGGTGTGAGGATAATAGGTGTTGTATGGTGGTATCTATAGGAGAGGAGAGGGGTGTTTTTTTATTTAATTCATTAATGTATTATTTTGACACAAAAATATATATAAATTAAACTATATAACTAATTATGTTAAAATAATGAAGGATAGTTTGATAGATTGTTCATATATTATTTATACATCATCCATGACTCAATAATTCATGTATTTTTTAAATATCGTAAATTATTGAATTTCACTATACAAAAAAATGTAATTATTTTAGAAAAATCCAAAAAATTCCCAAAAATCATTTGTTGAATTTTAGATATCCTAAATGGAATAAAGTTTTTAGATTTTTTTCTAAATATGAGAAATTTACTTATTAAATAAAATCATTATTTATTAAAATAAATACTGATTTTGAAATTATAAATGATTTTATGAAACATTTAAAATTTACTTATTTATCTCATAAAATTGTCTTATAATCATATGAAAAAAATAGTATTAATTTATGAATTCATTTTATGAAGATATATTTTCCTTAAAATAATTACATTAAATATAGAATTTTAATTAAATATTTTTTTCTTACAAAAATACCAATAATTAAATTATCATTTTTGAATCTATTAATTAGTTATACCATGAAATAAATGTATCCTATCTTCATTTGTAAGAAACCTAAATTTTATTTATACATTCATAGGTAAGGATACAATTCTATCAGCATCAAAACTATTCATAATGGTCACATTATTATAACAAATGTAATGTTACTATTCCATTGGTATAGGTACTTTAACATCTAAAAATACCTCTTATTTCAATAATTCATACTTTTTAAATAATTAATTGTATTTTATATGTTATTTTATTTTATTTGTACATTATGACATAATTATTAGGAGGGGATTTCCATTTATATAATTCAAGGTTATGACATACCCAATATCAAAATACAGGAGAGTGATCCTATTAAGGATCATAAAAATACTTATGTATGAAAGGAATCCATATAAAGATCCTTAGAAATTATTATGCAGAAGAATTCCATATGGGATACATAATCATAGTCAAATAGGCAAGTCGCGGGATGAGTCTTGCATATTGGGGTTGTTAGACACCCCAAACATTCATCCAGTACCATCTACCCATTTCATATAATTAAAAAATTTATCATGAATAATCTAAACAAGGGGGATTCACCCTTGGAGATGATCTTGAGCATCCATATAAGACCATAAATGTGCATAAATACTAAAGGGAATGTATGATAGACCACCTACCTCTAGAAATCCATAAATATATTATAAATATCCCTTGACACCTCTATCATAGATCATCGATGTTTGAAGAAACCCACACCAACATCCAAGCTCCTTCCATACATAAGAATGATGAAGAATAGTTCAAATAACAATAGTCACATCATTAAAAAATTTAATATAACAATAAAACAGACTTAATAGAAGATATATCACAAGATTTATAACTCTTGATTAATATCCAAGAAACCAAATGTTGAAGGTCTTCTAGGTACCCCAAAGACTATTCTCCAGAAAATCAAAAACAAACAGCATCAAAAAAAACCAAACAATTAAATTTATGTCATTAAATATTTTGAATTTAATCAAGGTTACGTACATAAAAACAACATGTGGTGAAGTGAAGACGACCTCTCACAACATCCCCATATTAGAAATAGTAAAATACCTAACCAAAATTTTTTATTCCAACATGATCTAGTGGAACTGATGAAGATCCCTAAACAGAAACTCTAGAAACATGGACCGATGGAAGGGAGATAATGTAAAGGAGGAAGGGGAGATATTTCCAACTGATGAAATCGAATTTTCAGAATGATCTCCTTGATCGGTGAATAATGGACGAATAAGAGTGTCATCTGTGAAGATCTTATGCACCCAAAAATTTATCGATTAAAAAATGGGGAAATCCCCTTTTAACCTTTTTCAAATTCCATTCTCATAGATTCCATGATATTAACTGGTTTTAGGAACTAAACTCGATATATGACATGAACAAGATACATATCATGAATTCATCAGGGGAAGACCTTAGTATTTCATGTCTTGTATCAACAATTCCATAACACATGAAACTTTTTCTGAATGTGAATTGGATTTATGACCTGAAAGGCTCACATAACTTATTCTTAGAAACCCAGCTATAGGTAACACCTACTGTACTTCCCACTGAGGCATTAATCCTTAAATATAACAAATCAAAAAAACCTTTTCTAGAAATTTGAAACTTTGGAACCTCCATTCAATTTATAATTAACAATTTGGACCATCCACCATTGAAGAAAAATTAAAATTGTCACCAAATTTCAATCAGACCAAAATCATAGGACTTATAGTTTCCCTACCTTAAAACTTCTAATCCCCAAAAAGCCTTAGGAAACAACAAAAGCATCAACCAACCTACATTGGACATTAATTGTAACATCCCAGGTAAATTAATAATAATGAATTTTCATATTTATTAATATTTATGAATTAAATAGTAATTTTACTTTAAAGGGGTTGCTATGTTCGATAGCGTACCCGATATGCAACAAAGAGTTTCTTTGAAATCTTACGTTGCACACTAGTAATAAAACAATATTATTTTAAATGGTAGTTAACACGTAGCATTATTATTGGCAAGAATGAATAGAAATAACTAAAATATTATTATATATGTTTTTTAAATGTTTTTACATTTATCCAATAAATGATAATGGCTTAAAATACGAAAAGAATTCAATTTTAGGCATATATACTCTAACATTCACTAAAGGTCGAATTATCGCCTTTTGATGGAAAACCATCTATAAATATAGTTTTGGTCACTCTTATATATTCTATTGGACAAAATAAAACTCTTCTTTAGATTCGGGACATCAAAATTTACTTTGCGTAAATTTTTGGTATTTTTCCGATAAAAGTCAATTTTATTATTAATAGTGAAAAATGTTGTGTTTTAATTCAAAACTTTTTTTAATCTAATTTATTTATATTATTAGATCATATTTTGATTTGGTTATAAATTTCAATTAGAATATATTTTTACCATTTAATCCAGTTGTGGTCATTGAAATTAATTTCACTTTGAAATTGGACTTAAACTTGTGTCAATCTTTTGATACATTTTGATTCATAAAAACTGGCTATTTGTTCTGACAGTGGGAATTAATTATTAAATTAATTAATGTTACTTATATGATTTGAATTTTTTAAAATAGACATCATTTTTAAATTCATAATATCAAATATAGCTTAAGGTAATGTTTTGGAATTTTTCTGAAAAACATAAATTTTTGATGAATAGTGAAACAACTAAGTGGTACTTAAAAACTGAGTTTTCGTTTAAATGAAATTTTACCACCTATATGTTTTGAATTTAAAAAATCCGACAAACATGGTTGTCATTAAGAAGTAAAATTTGGTTCATTGGGATTAAAATAATTATTGGTGAATAGTAACTTTTATGTTTTTAATCGCGATAAGAGGTAATTAGTGTAATTTAAGATAAAAATAATGTTTTAATAAATTGAAATTACCTTGACACATGTCCTACCCTTATTGGATGTTTCATGTCAGACCAATACAATCAATGGGTCAACTTGGGGACCCCATGGAGCCACTTTGGTAGGAAAATGACATTAATAACTTTTTATTTAACGTTAAAATAAAAATATCAAAAACATGAGTTGTTTTACTAAAACAGTTTTTAAATGGGGTTATACAAGTAATATTTTTGAATATAAATATTAATTAGAAATATTAAAAAATTTACTACATCATGATATTTTATTTATAATTTTTAGACATTAATTAAATTAAATTACTTATGACACCATGATGATGCAGCAATTATCTCATTAGTTAACGATTTAAATAAAATGAAAAGATAATGTAAAATCTAAGACCTAAACTTTTCAAAAACCTATTTTATGGGTGTATTTATAACTCTTATCACCTTATCTTAGAAATATATAATTTTGGGACCTTTAAAATCCGAAAAGAATTTTATAATAAAGTAACCTTTTATAACTTTCCAAGAGTGCCAATACACTCCTCTTATAAAAGGCCCCCACTCTACCACCTTACCCACACTTCTCAAGCCTTTGGCTCGGCCAACACCTCCCCATTTTGTCTCCCCACATCCCACTATTACTCCCAGAAGCCTCACATTGGGCAGAAGTCTTCCCAAAAAATCCTTTGATCTCAAATCAAAAAGAGTTACCCGTTTTAAAGGTAGTGTCTTCTCTTGTGTTCTTATGTTTTATTTTGCTTATCCAACCCCATAAACTCTTTTTATTCCTCTCTTTTGTAACAAAAAAAGTTTCTTCAATATACTAGGATTTTGTTTGGAGAATTATTAGAGTTACACTTACACACACCTTTATCTAATGGTTAAAGAACATACTGTTTCTATGGGTGGTGATTTTCTGCCTCACGAAACGATGATTGTTCAATCTTCTTTTAACACCATTCATGGTTGACATTAAGATGTCACTCTATTTATATATGATTTATATTATGTTTATATTTTCCTTATTATTCTGTATTTTTAATGTATGGAATACCTTTATGGTTTCCATTTTGGGTAAACACGATAATTTCATTTTAGGATGTGCGGACTACCACCCCCTCAAAGTGATTTGATCCGTTAATGCCATATGTGGGACGTATAAAAGATGATGTTAATGATATTATATATGATATTATACCATAATTACAATATAACTTTATATCATTATGACTTCACTCCATTAAATATGAAATAGAAATGAAAGTAGCATTCATGCGTACGTACGGCTTACCGTCTCCATAAAGGGTGAGTTTCATTTCTTACCACTAAATGTTATATACTATTGTAAATACATGTATATTCTGGATATATATGATATATATGATAACCAAATCATGAATATCATTCTGGATATAATGAACCTTTGACCACATGAACAACATGTAATTGTAAGAAGTCCACTTTCGACTTAAGAACCAAATATAGACAAAACAAACATTTTTAACGTAAATGATTACATAATGTTTCTAACATGTCAATAAGTGATATAAAAGGAATAATAATCTTGAAAAAGGTTCTTAAGAAAGAAGAAATTTACGCAAGTTTATTATTCAGGACATTAAAGAACGATCCAGTCAAGTCGGGCCTAAGGTAAGGGACATCGTCTCAATATCCTTTCATTGAGGCATATTTTGTTTTATACACAACATTCTAATATACAGTGTATAAAACCCTTTGACATTTACATTTATTCAAAAGAAATCTTTTTATATGAAGTTTTTACTAAATGAAAAAAGGGAATGTTTTTTTGTCATATGTATACGGCGTCAACGACTTCTCCGCCGCCGTGACCATTATTTGAGTTTTGGCTTCCTCTACAAGATATAACTTTTATTGAATGAAAAATAAATAACATGTATTCATTTTCATTTATTTTGGTATTGAAAATGGTTTTCATAATGTTTTTATTATATCAATGTGTTGTATTGATATCTTGTGATTGAAATGTGTAAATGTTATGTTTCCTTTATCCATGTTTTATGTGATACAATTATGTTATGGTTCTTGGGAATTGTTATGAAGAGGGGTGGTTCCGTGAAAAACTAATGGCGGATGAGACCGATATAGCTCTCTAATGAATTGAGTAATGTGAAGGGGTTAAACATTAAGGTTTCTCCGAAGAGATTTAGGGAATATACTGTGATGGGTATTCCAAACATAACCAAGAGGGTTACTTCCTATGTAAGAATGTTATGAATTCCTCAAGTTACCATTATTTCTTTTTATTTCTATGTTTTATTCATGATTTAATAAGGTATGTTAAAGTTCTTATGTTTTATGAGTAATGTATGATTTCATTGATTCTTACGTATACATGTACTCATGTTTCCTTTCCATATTTTTATATCCTTTACTGAGCTTTTTATGCTCATCCCATGTTTTTTAAATGTCTTTCACAGGTCAAGGGAAAGGTACATGATGTGATTATAGTGTCAAGGAAGTGTTAAGAAAGAATCCAAGTTTTATTTTAAATATGTTTTTGTTGATGGAAAAAATGAGTACTATATTTTATGTAACCACTTTGTTTAAATGTGGAATGTAATGAATGTTTTATGATCTAATTCTCTAAAACTCTAAACCTGAAAAGATCCTCAACGTGTATTCTTGAAGTAACTCAAGATTAAGTAATTTTTAAGGCTGGGGCCTTATAGTTGTTATCAAAGGTCAGTTTAGATGACTTTAGGAGTTATAATTCTATTAAATGATTATCCGAAAATATTTTTTTATGGTCAAATTGAATATGATATAGCATTTGAAGATTACCATGTTGCTTCATCTAAGGCATCTTTGTTCAGAATGGTTTTCCGTAGAGGAAACAGGGAAGCAGTGCTAGGAAGGCATACAGAAGGAAATAACCTTCTGAATCAGCATCCTGAGCTGGTCGGAATTGGAACTGAACAGTTTGTTGTAGTAATGGCGCAGTTGACTCAAGCGATAAATGGTGGTGGTATCCATGCACGAGATCAGCCAGATCAACTGTAGAGGAACATGTCTGTGCAGGAACATTTCATGAGGCAACATCCCCCATCATTCAGAGGATCATCTGACCCTGTGCTAGCTGAAGGGTGGATTAAAGCACTGGAGAAGATTTTTGATGTCATGGGGTGTTTAGAAAATCAAAAGGTCAGCCTTGTTCTTTACCATTTGGATGGTGAAGCAGATCAATGGTGGTCGATGGTTAAAAATATCAGGGACACTTTTGAGATTGATTCTCTCGACTGGGATGAATGCAAAGTTATGTTTCTTGCGTAGTATTTTCCTATGGGTGTTCGACTTAGGATGGAAGAACAATTCCTGGAATTGAGGCAATTGGAAGACGCAGTGGCTGCCTATGAAGAAAGGTTCACTCGATTGGCAAGGTAGGGTCCAAACTTTATACAATACCTTGATTGTAAAATCAATTGTTTTTACACAGGATTGAAGCCAAAATATCGAAGGGATTTAGCTACTCGTTAGTTCAAAATTTATGAAAAGCTTGTTCAATGTGATGAGAATGTGGAAATGGAGTTTTTCGATGATCAAGTGTTCTATAACAACCAGCAGAAGAAGAGACTGAGGTGGCAGGAGAAAGGAAAGAATTCCTCAAAAACGTCTGATGGTAAGAAAACTATGTTTCCAGTTTGTGATAAATGTGTTAAAAGGCATGTTGGGGAATGTCTTCTGAATTATAGAAATTCCTACCGATGTGGTAAGATGGGACATAAGGCTCGTGATTGCACTGAAAAAGATCAAGGTGGTGGTAAGTCAAAATTTGATTTACAGTTAGTGAAATGTTTTAAGTGCAATGAGATGAGTCACTATGCATCTGAGTGTCCGAAGAAGAGCATGAGTGATAGGAAGCAGTTAGACCACAAGAAAGAAAGGGGTGGTGAAATCCTTTGCAACTACTTCAGTAGATGTCAGGCCATGAAATGAAGTTATATCAGGTACTTTGTTTGTTTTTTCAGATTATTCCAGTGTGTTGTTGGATTTAGGGTCTACACATTCATTCATCTCTAAAAACTTTTCTAGTAAAATGGGAATACCATCTGAAGAAATGACTCCTGAAATTTTGGTAAAAACACCCGGGGGAAATGTTGAAGAAAGAAGAATTTATAAGATTCTTCCTATCCTTATCCGTGGAAATAACTTACTTGAAAACCATACAGTTTTACCTCTAGTAGAGTTTGATGTTATCCTGGGTATGGATTGGCTCTCTATTTACCATTCTTAGATTGACTGCAGAGCTAAAGAAGTTTCTTTTTAGAAAGAATTACAGTTTGTGTACAAGAATGAACCCTTACTGTTGATAACATATCAAGAGGCCGGGAAACTTGTAAAAGATGGAAATTAATGTTACCATGAACATATCGTTGAAAGCAAGGGAACTGTTTAGAATAATGATGTGCCAGTGGTAAATGAGTATCCTGATGTTTTTCCTGATGAGTTGCCTGGAATAATAACATATCGGGATGTTGAATTTACTGTTGACTTATTTCCTGATGATAATCCAATTTCAAAACCCCCTTATCGAATGCATCAAACTGAACTTTTATAGTTGAAGGATCAATTGTAGGATTTATTAGAGAAAGGTTTCATTAGACCTAGCACATCACCATGGGGTTCTCCTATTTTATTTGTTAAAAAGAAAGATGGTTCAATGAGACTTTGAATTGATTATAGAGCCTTGAATAACATCACTGTTAAGAACAAATATCTATTTCCTCATATCGATGATTTGTTTGATCAGCTCCAGGGAGCTCAATTTTTTTCAAATATTGACCTGAGATCGGGATACCATCAGTTGAAGGTAAAGGAAGAAGATATTCCGAAGACCACGTTTCATACAAGATATGGCCATTATGAATTTTTATTATGGCCTTTTGGGATATCCAATGCACCTGCTGTATTCATGGAATTAAGGAATAGAATTTTCCATGAGTTCTTGGATAAGTTTGAGGTTGTTTTCATTGATGATATTTTGGTATTTTATAAATGTAAAGAGCAGCATGAAAGACATTTAAGGGTTATTTTTCAATCCTTAAATGAAATGAAATTGTATGTAAATTCAGAAAGTGTGCGTTTTGGTTGAAACAAATTTCGTTCCTTGGTCATATTGTTTCTAAAGATGGAATAACTGTGGATCCTGCAAAAACAACAGTTGTTGAAGAATGTCCAAGACACACAAATGTAACCGAGATCCGTAGTTTTCTGGGTTTGGCAGGTTACTACCAAAGGATTGTTGAAAATCATTCATGGTTATCTAGTCCAATGACTAAGATAACTCTGAAGGGTGTTATGTTTATCTGGACAAAAGAATGCGATGATTTTTTTCAGGAACCAAAAAGAAGATTGGTGAATGATCCAGTTTTGGCACTAACTTCTAGGAATGGTGATTTTGTTATCTACAAAGATGCTTAATTGAAAGGACTTGGTTGCATCCTAATGCAAAATGATCAGGTAATTTCCGATGCTTCACATCAGTTGAAAATTCATGAGGTAAATTAACCTACACATGATTTGGAATTAACTGGTGTTGTTTTCGCATTAAAAATTTAGAGGAATCATTTTTATGGAGTAAAGGGTGAATTATACACTGACCACAAAAGATTAAAGTATATATTCACTCAAAAAGAATTGAACATGAGACAGAGGAGATGGCTGGAATTAATCAAGGATTATGATTGTACAATTCATTACCATCTGGGAAACAAAATAAAGTGGCTGATGCTTTGAGTCGAAAAAGTAATTCTTCATTAACAATGTGGCATTTGGAAGATGATCCTTTCTTTAAGGATTTGATCAACTTTAGCATAAAAGTTGTTGGTGCAGGATTTCCTTCTGTTTTTTTTCAGGTATCAGTGTAGTATTCTCTATCAGACAGAATCAAGAAAGAACAAAAGCAAGACAGTTAGTTGCAGAAAAAGGTAGAGCTGGTTCAGAAGAGTAAGTTGCCTGAATTTAATATTGTTAACAATTGTGTTTTGAGGTTTGGGAAGAGATTATGTGTGCCTGGTGATTCACAGTTGAATAATGAGTTGTTATGTGAGGCTCATAGTTCCCCTTTTTTAGTTCATCCTGGCAGTACTAAGATGTACACAGATCTGCAGGAGTATTACTGGTGGGATGGAATGAAAAGAGTTATTTTTGATATTACTGTACAGTGTTTGACTTGTCAGCAGGTTAAAGCAGATCGGCAATTACCGAAAGGGATGCTTCAGCCTTTACCGGTGCCAGAGTGGAAATGGGAAATGTATCCATGGACATTGTTGTGGGATTACCAAGGACATCTCGAGGTAATAATGCAATCTGGGTTATTGTTGATTGATTAACTAAATCTGCTCATTTCCTTCCTATTCGAGATACTTTCTCTCTAGATCAACTTTCTCGATTGTACCTTAAATAGATAGTTAGGATTCATGGAGTTGCCCTCTCCATTGTATCTGATCGTGATACCTGGTTTACTTCTATCTTTTTGAAAGGCCTTCAAAATTCATTGGGTACTAAATTAAATTTTAGTATAGATTTTCATCCTCAATCAGATGGGAAGTCAGAAAGAACGATTCAGACTTTTGAGGATATGCTATGTGCTTGTTCGATGGATTATCAGGGAAGTTGGGACAAACATCTTTCTTTGGTTGAATTTTCATATAATAACAGTTTTCATTCCAGTATACAGATGGCACCGTTTGAGGCATTATATGGGAAGCGGTGTCGAACTCCAACTTTTTGGGATGATGTGGGTGAAAGAAAGTTGATGGGACCAGAATTGGTAGAAGAGATGGCAGAAAAAGTTCAGTTGATTCAGAATCACATGAGAACAGCTCAGAGTAGACATCAAAGTTATGTAGACAATAGGAGGTAGGATCTATCTTTCAAGGTAGGTGATCATGTTTTTCTCAACGTTTCATTGTGGAAAAGTGTGATGCGATTTGGTATGAAAGGAAAGTTGAGTCAAAGGATCATTGGACCATATGAAATTCTGGAGAGAGTTGGATCAGTTGCCTACCGAGTAGCTTTACCTCAGTGTTTATCTCAGGTACGCCATGTTTTTCATGTTTCAATGTTAAGGAAGTACATGCCATATCCATATCATGTTTTGAGTCCAGAGGTGGTTCACCTGGAAGAGAATCTATGTTTTGAGGAATAATCGGTCCAGATTCTTGACCACAGGGAGAAAGTGTTACGGAATAAGGTGATTAATCAAGTAAAGGTTTTGTGGAAAAACCACATGAATGAAGAGGCAACATGGGAATCTGAAAATGCTATGAGGTATAAATACTCCCACTTATTTTGATAAGTGAATAAAATTGCGAGCACACAATTCCCAAAAGGGGGAAGGATGTAACATCCTAGGTAAATAATGAATAAATCAATTTCATATTTATTAATATTTACTAATTAAATAGTAATTTTACTTTAAAGGGGTTTCTATGTTCCATAGCGTACCCGATACGCAACAAAGAGTTTCTTTGATATCTTACGTTGCACAGTAGTTAGAAAACAATATTATTTTAAATAGTAGTTAACACGTTGTCGTTGTATTGGTGGGAATGAATATAAATAACTAAAATATCATTATATATGTTTTTAAAGGTTTTTACATTTATCCAATAAATGATAAAGGCTTAAAATACGAAAAGAATTCAATTTTAAGCATATATATTCTCTAACATTCACTAAAGGTCGACTTATCGCCTTTTGATGGAGAACCGTCTATAAATATAGTTTCAGTCACTCTTATACATTCTATTGGACCAAATAAAACTCTTCTTTAGAATCGTGACATCAAAATTTACTTTGTGTAAATTTTTGGTATTTTTCCGATAAAGTTCAATTTTTTATGAATAGTGAAAAATGATGTATTTTAATTCAAAGCCTCGTTTTAATATAATTTATTTATATGATTAGATCATATTTTGAATTGGATTTGAAGTTCAATTAGAATATATTTTTACCATTTAATCCAATTGTGGTCATTGGAATTAATTTCACTTTGAAATTGGACTTAAACTAGTGTCAATCTTTTGATACATATTGTTTCATAAAAACACGATATTTGTTCTGACAGCGGGAATTAATTATTAAATTAATTAATGTAACTTAGATTTTTTTAATTTTGTAAAATATACATCATTTTTTAATTCTGAATAACAAATATAGCTTACGGTGAAGTTTTGGTATTTTTCTGAAAAACTTCAATTTTGATGAATAGTGAAACCACTAAGTGGTACTTAAAAAACTGATTTTTTGTTTGAATGAAATTTTACCACCACTGTGTTTTGAATTTCAAAAATATGACATAAATGGTTGTCATTAAGAAGTAAAATTTGGTTCATTGGGATTAAAATAATTTTTGGTGAATAGTAACTTTTAAGTTTTTAATCGCGATTAGAGGTAATTAGTGTAATTTAAGGTAAAAATAATGTTTTAATAATATTAAAAGACCTTGAAACTTGTCCTACCCTTATTTGATGTGTCATGTCTTACCAAGACAATCAATGGGTCAACTTGGGGACCCCATGGAACCACTTTGGTAGGAAAATGACATTAATAACATTTTATTTAAAGTTAAAATAAAAATGTCACAAACATGAGTTGTTTTACTAAAACAATTTTTATATGGTGTTATAAAAGTCATATTTTTTACTATAAATATTCATTAGAAATATAAATAGATTTACTACATCATGATATTATTTTTATAATTTTTATACATTAAATATATTAAATTATTTATGACACCATGATGATGCAGCGATTACCTCATTAGTTGATGATTTAAAGAAAATTAAAAGATAATGTAAAATATAAGACCCACACTTGTAAAAAACCTACAGGATGGGTGGATTTAGAACTCTTATCACCTTATCCTAGAAATATATAATTTCGGGACCTTTAAAATCTAAAAAGAATTTTATAATAAAGTAACCTTTTATAACTTTCCAAGAGTGCCCCTCCTCTCCTCTTATAAAAGGCCCCCACCTCTACGACCTTACCAACACCTCTCAAGCCTTTGGCTCAGACAAAACCTTCCCATTTTATATTTCTACATCCCTCTCTTACTTCTAGAAGCCTCGCATTGGACAGAAGTCTTCCCATGGAATCCTTTGAGCTCAAATCAAAAAGAGTTACCCGTTTTAAAGGTAGTGTCTTCTCTTGTGTTCTTATGTTTTATTTTGCTTCTCCAACCCCCTAAACTCTTTTTATTCCCCTCTTTTGTAACAACACCAGTATCATCAATATACATGTCTGTTTTTATGAGAATGATTAGAGGTACACCTAAAAATACCATTGTTTGATGGTTAAATAACATATTGTTTCTGTGGTTGTCGATTTTATGCCTCACGAAACGATGATTGATCAATCTTCTTTTAACACCTTTCATGGTGGCCATTAAGATGTCACTCTATTTATATATGATTTATATTATGTTTATTTTTTCCATATTCTTCTGTATTTTTCATTTATGGCATACCTTTATGGTTTCCATTATGGGTAAACGCGATAATTTCATTTTAGGAAGTGCGGACTACCGCCCCCTCAAACTGATTTGATTCGTTAATGCCATATGTGGGACGTATAAAGGACGGAGTTAATGATATTATATATGATATTATACTGGAATTACAATATACCTTTATATCATTATGATTTCAATCCATTAAATATAAAATATAAATGAAAGTAGCGTTCATGCGTACGTACGGCTCACCGTCTCCATGAACGGTGCATTTCATTTCTTACCACTAAATGTTATATACTATTGTAAATACATGAATATTCTGGATATATATGATATATATGATAACCAAATCATGATTATCATTCTGGATATAATGAACCTTCGACCACATGAACAACATGTAATTGTAAGAAGTCCACTTTCGACTTAAGAACCAAATATCGACAAAACAAACATTTTTAACAAAAATGATTACATAATGTTTATAACATGTCAATAAGTTATATAAAAGGAATAATAATCTTGAAAAATGTTCTTATGCATGTATAAATTAACTCAAGTTAATTATTCAGGACACTAAAGAAAGATCGAGTCAATTCGGACCTGAGGTAAGGGACATCGTCTCAATCTCTTTTCATTGAGGCATATTTTGTTTTATACACAACATTCTTTTATACGGTGTATAAACCCCTATGAATTTTATGTTTATTCAAAATGAATCTTTTTATATGAAGCATTTACTAAATGAAAAAAGGGAATGTTTTTTTCGTACGTATGCGGCGACAACGACTTCTCCGCCGCCGTGACCATTATTTGAGTTTCGGCTTCCTCTACAAGCCATAAATTTTTTTGAATGAAAAATAAATACCATTTATTACTTTTCATTTATTTTTTTATTGAAAATTGTTTTCATAAAGTTTTTATTATATCAATGTGTTGTATTGATATCTTGTGATTGAAATGTGGAAATGTTATGTTTCCTTTATGCATGTTTTATGTGATACAATTATGTTATAGTTCTTGGGCATTGTTATGAAGACGGGTGGTTCCGTGAAAAACTAAGGGCGGGTGAGCCCGATATAGCTCTCCAATGCATTGGTTAACGTGAAGGGGTTAAACATTAAGGTATCTCCGAAGATATTTAGGGAATATACTGTGATGGGTATTACAAACGTAACCAAGAGGGTTACTCCCTACGTAAGAATGTTATGAATGCCTCAAGTTACCATTGTGTCTTTTGATTTCTATGTTTTATTCATGATTTTATGAGGTATGTTAAAATGCTTATGTTTTATTAGTAAAGTATGATTTCATTGATTCTTACATATACATGTACTCATGTTTCCCTTCCATATTTTTATATCCCTTACTGAGCTTTTTATGCTCATCCCAAGTTTTTGAAATCTTTTTCACATGTCAAGGGAAAGGTACATGATGGGATGATAGTGTCAAGGAAGTGTCAAGAAAGAATCCATGTTTTATTTTAAAAATGTTTCCATTGATGGAAAAATTAGTAATATCTTTTATGTAACCACTTTGTTTAAATGTGGAATGTAATGCATGTTTTATGATCTAATTCTCTAAAACTCTAAACCTGAAAAGATCTTCAAAGTGTATTCTTGAAGTGACTAAAGATTAAGTAATGTTTAAGGCTGGGTCCTTATATCAATTCTCACTAAGAATGATACATTGTGTCCTTAATCACCTAATAGGCTTATAAGTTCCACTTATAACAAATGATACATAATCTTCTGAAACATGATACAATGCTTGAAATTTTGAAAACACCCCCAATATAGGTCATACATAAGAATACATAATCTTAGAAATGTCCACGTAAACATCTCTTTTATTAATTGAACTATGAGACTCCACATCATGGGTATTGAACTACTTCTTAAAAAACCAAACATGATACTCACACCATCTAATTCCCATACTGGAACATCTTTTATGTGTCCTATTGAAGCATATAATGAATTTATAAATATTAAGATGAGTTTAATACCCTAGGTACTCTATCGTATCATAATGATTTAACTTTCATTAACCAATCTCAACCTGGTCACATTGAATCTTCCTTGAGAGGTCCCATTTTACCCTAAAACTACACACATCTCTTCCCAATATAGAACTAAACATGTTACCCTACTGACTGCATCAACCCATTTGATAAATTTTATGTCTAAAATCCTCTATTAAACTAATCCCAAGAACAATCAGCTTCTGTGACCGACTTATCATGAAAAGTGTATTTTTATAGCCATATCCACATGAAAACAGATATTTCTTTGAGAGAACTCACCAAAGCTGTAACACCCCTAGATGTTATGAAAAATATTCTTTTAATTTCATTAATGCTTTTTGTTGTATTCTACACCAAGATTACCTTGCGCTATACGCAACACCGTATTAGCTTGCAGTATACGCAACACTATTCTTGGACCGTGTTACACACAATTTTGATAATAGATATTCTATGCAACATTGAGTATATATAAATATATTAAATTTATAAATGAAATATGGTTGGATTCTGTTATACGAAACAACGAAGGATTATTTCACAACACGCTACCCTGACTTGGCTTGCATTACACGCAATTGCGACCTTCCTCGATAGTGTGTGTTGTACGCAATACCGGGTTTTAATAAACAATGTTATATTATTATAATATTTTCATGAACTATCCGTTATGAATAGTATTAACTAAATTTTGAATTTTATAACATTATTAATCATCTTACACATTTCTAGAACATGGTATAAGAACAAAATAAATTTTTCCGGTAAAATAAGTATTTTTAAAAAAAATGCAATTTTGCCACCTTTGGATGGTGCACCCACATTAAATATGGTTTTTGACATGTTTATAAGTTCAATTTGACAAAATAAAATTCTTCTTTGGAATCAAGAAATAAAAATTTATTTTGGATAAAATTTTCATATTATTCTGGTAACTTTCACATTTTAATGAATAGTAAAAACACGCTATATTTTAATTAAAAACAACTTTTTTCATCGTAATATATTATGTGGTTAAATTATAATATTGAATGGTTTTAAAGTATAAATAGAATATATTTTTACCATTTAATATAATGTATGTCATTAGCATTGATTTTACCTTGAATTCGTAAGTTAAATCAATTCAATCTTTTTCAATGTTTTAAACAAAAACCCGTTTTTATTCGACAACGGGATTAATTTTAATTTAATTTCTGCAACTTCTGTGTATTGAATTTTAAAAAATGGATTCCATATTTGGAATCAGAGGGTCCAAATTATGTTAATAGGCTACTTTTTATTTTTGGGAATTATGAATAGTTACTACAGTAAATTTTATTTACCATAGTTAAAGGTAAATCGGGTAATTAAGGGTAAATATAATATTTTAAAATTACCCTAACAAATGTCAAAATCCTATTGGATGACTAAAAATCGACCCATATCACCTAAGGGTCGGATTAGATTCATTTAATTAAAATTTTTCAATGAAAATAATTTAATTATTATTAAAACCAAAGAATGTGACAACATGTCACTTTCTTAAATTATATAAGTATAATATTTTTAATCTAGTGATTAAATTCATGAAACGTAGTACATGAATAGTCCCCAGAAAGAAAATACAATTATCTACATCATAGTAATTTATTTAGAATGTTTAGGGATTAAATAACTATCATTTATTATGACACAAAGATGATGTAATAATTATCTAATTAATGAAATATTGACATAATTGATGTTATAAACACCCAAATAAATGTAATTTTAGACTTTTTATGACTTAAACTAATTTTCTAGGTTACTATGATATATTAGTGTTGATTTAATCAACTTTTTTAGAACATAAAATTCTGTTATGACTTTCACAAAAATCATATATCAAATAGTGTCAAAATTGACACAAAATAGTTTTTAAATCAAATATTATATTATTAATTGATATTTTATTACTAAATATCTAAGGATCGGCCAAATGACTTAGATAAGGATATATATATTAATAATAAACAATTTGGGGTTCGTTTGGCATGTTATAGTAAGTGTATTAACCATATAGTGTAAGAAAACAAAAAGACACCGTAAAAGTTAAATTATTTAACTTAGAGTTAAATCTAATTGATAAGGTTAAAATAATACCCTAAACTTGTCTAAATCCTATTTGATGATAGGATTTAGACCCATCCCCACTTTATCTTCGAAATAAGTCCCTTTGGAACCATTATAAACCTATTTTGACTTTAATATAAAATAATATTTTGAGATATTCCTAAGGTGCCCCTCTCCTCCCTTATAAAAGGATACCTCCTCCCCCTCCTCCTCACACCAATTTGAGTGCTCAAGCTCGGAAAACCCCTGCCAAAATCCCTTCTCCACTTCCCTAGAATAATCCTAGAAGTCCTGGTCTTCTTCAAAGACCAATCTTAGATCCCTAAGTGGAGGATTCAAAGAGGCGTTTCAAAGAAGAGGTAATATCCATTACCGATATTTTCAATTTCTTTCTTCTTCAACTTCTTCTTCTTTAGTTGTTTCATGATAAAGTAATAACATCAGTATTTATTATATACTGATATGTTATTATAAATATGAAACAACTCTAATTCACCTTCTATCCATCCTACGGAAAAATGAAATCACCGCGCGTGCGTACGTACGGAATACCGTCTCCACGCCGTGGTGTAATATATTTTCCGTCACCACCATAATTGGATTGGTATAATGGTGTAATGAGTAACTATATATGATTATTATAAAGTTATATTGATACTAAAATAGTATACATACACTTCAACACAATTCCACGACCACGGGAACGATATCATCACTCATGTGTACGTACGGACTACCGTCTCCACGACGCGATGAGATTCATTCTCCATGTTAACCATTTAAGAATGATTAAAAAGTATATATATGAAATATATGACATTATAAAGCTACTTGATTTATGTATATATGTATATGTATGTCATCTACATACTTCCATTCAAGACAGTAAGGAAAGGAAAACAGTGTTCATGCGTACGTACGGACTACCGTCTCCATGAATGGTGTTTTTCATTTCATTTATCTATCTTATATATATATATACTGAATATATATGATATATAAATCATATTTTATATTCCGGAAGTAATTAAATCATGATATAAGTATTAATAATGTCATGAACAACAAGTCAAAACACCTATGATAAATGAAACGATTTTACCCAAAACGCTTCTTTAACATGGAATTTACAAAACAACGGGTGATATAATGTCATAAGTGAACAATATATGATATCATAACAATGAATATGATTCTGTAATAAGTCAATGACATTATTTAAATCATTATACAGGAGGTTCGGACACATACGAAGCAAATCGGACCTAAGGTAAGGGAAATATCACAATCTAATTTTTATCCGAGATTGTTTATTCGTAAGTATTTACTGGGGTGTATTTTATCATCCACATCCATGTTTCATCAATATGTAATATTATTTCAATCCACCTACAATTGTTTAAATCCATTTTTACCCTTCGGTGAGTTTTTAGTAATATGTATGAAAGGAATCTTTTGTCGTTTTTCGTACGAGGTACTTTTTGACTTTTCCGACAAAAGTACGAAGAATGTTTTTTTTAACTTATACGGCATGAATGGATTTATAAAAAATTATTTCCAAGAAGCTTCCTTTACAAGTATTCAAGTTTATTTTTAATCAACTTCTGTTATTTTAAAATTGTATGACATGTTAAGAAAGGAAAAGTGTTTTTGAAGTAGAAAGGATATTTTCCTCAAGAATGAAGTTCAGGTATTTTATCAAAATTATTTTCCATCTAAGATAATAAATGGGTTCTGTTTTTATCCCTATTATTACATGGATTTGATTATGTTGTGATGGAATCATTTTTATGAATTCCTTTATCTTATATGAATGGTTTTATGATGTCATGTTGTTTAAGAATCCCATATTTATTACATGGGTTATGCGATGATGTATGATTTATGATTACGTGGTACATATAAGAAAGGATTCATTATAAGATGGGTGGGACCTATATCTCCCTCCAATGCATTGGGTAAAGATTTTATATCTCATGAGATAGACATGGCTGAAATGGTAGGTTATACCGGTTCAGTGAAACAGGACTGAAACGAGGGTTACTCGATTCAGAAATGGACTTTGTCCACTAAGATAGTCTTTAAATGAGTCTTGACTAACAAGAAATGATTATCTATGATTATGTGTGAATTCCACAAAGTTTCATGTTTTAGGTTATGATTATTGTGATTACATTTCACTACCATGATTTATCCCATGTTATGAAATTATGCTCTCTTTTGCAGGTTATGATTTCCAAAAGTTATGTTCTTATGAATATGATGTGATTGATTTTTCTTTTGTATACCCTTACTGAGCATTTGAGCTCACCCTTTTTATGTTTTCTTTTCCCCAGGATATAAATAAAGGTTTTATGTAAAAAAAGGGAAGATCTTTATGGGAGATATTGAAAATCTTTCACCACGATTAGAAGATTACGTTCCGAGTTTCCAAAGACACTAAACTATTATGATCCTTGTGTGTGTGTTTTTGTTATGTACTAAGTATTCCGAAAAAGTAATGTAATGTTCATGTACGTCAAGCTTCGGGTCTCTACAGTTGGTATTAGAGGAAAGGTTTAGTCAACCTTTGGAAACTAGGATGCGAAAACGTTAGTGAGATCCCTAGAGATATTTCTACGGTATGTCTAGGGATGTCCCTAAGGTTAAGTATACGTATAGGTTATAGTACTAGAACTACGCTAACGATCATAGAATTAATCCTAAGATGTTAGATATTGAAGGTACTCCCCCTTTATTATGTTGTTTTCTCTAGCATGATTTTTGCCTCTCACACTATTCTTTTTGGGTTTCAGACGATGGCTGGAACCCGAAGGAACCGTGTTGATCAATGCAATGGACAATGCAATGATTGTCCTCCTGAACAAACAAATTTTATGGGAGATGGAGTGCAAAATCTTATTTCTATACTTACACAAGCTATGAATCATTCTGGACTTCCAAATGAGCAGAGAAGGGAATAATATTATATTGAGTCCTTCATGAGGCAACGTCCACCTTCTTTAAGTGGGTCTTCTGATCCACTTGTTGCTGAACAATGGATCAGTACCACTGAAAAGATATTTTCAGTTCTTCAATGTTCTAAACATGATAAAGTCATCTTAGCAGTATATCATTTGGAAGGTGAAGCTGATCAATGGTGGAATCTTATCATGAATACAAGGCAAAGAGATGAAATTGAGTCCATGGAATGGGACGAGTTCAAGAACTTATTTTTCAATAAGTACTTCCCTCGTATTCTTCGAACAAAGATGGAGAAAGAGTTTCTTGAACTAAAGCAAAAGGATGATGAATCTGTTGGTATATACGAAGCGAATTTTACAAGACTTGCCAGGTATGCATCTGGCATTATCATCCAACCTGAAAGTAAAGTTGATCGATTTTTCAGTGTCTTAAAACCAAGTCTTCGAAGGGCATTAGCTATAAGAGACTTCAGTAGCTATGAAGAAATTGTGCGTTGTGCCATCAAGGTAGAAATGGAAGTTGGTGTTACATATCCATCTCATGGTTTTGACAAGAAACGAAAGATGGAGTTCAAGGAGAAATGTCAGAATAATGATGAAAAGAAGATGAATGTTTCCTTATGCACAAAGTGTGGAAAGAAGCATGGTGGAGATTGTCTTAAAGGGACTAGAAAATGTTTTAAGTGTGGAAAATAAGGTCATCGAGCAGCTGTGTGTCGAAGTAATGGAAAAAGGGTTTCTAATGATGTGAATAAAGAAAACACTGCAGAGAACGCACCACCAACACTTCAATGCTTCAAGTGCAAGGAAATGGGGCATTATGCTAATAAATGCCCTAATCCAAGGGTTAGTGATGATCAACATGAGCAACCACTGAAGGAAAAGGAAAAAGGGAAGTCACATGCGATCACTATTGGAAATGTTGAATATGACAACGATGTGGTGGAATGATTAAGTGTTTATGTAATGGGATTCCAAAATAATATTGTATCATTGAGTATTGCAATATTTACTAATGTGGTATTCAAAGTGATTGAGATATTTTTTGGAAATAAGATGATATGCGCATAGTGAAGGGAAAACAAGAAAATGAAATGTTTAATAGTATTCATGAGCTCATGATTGATATAAGGACTAAGTGATATCATGGTTTGATTATATAGAATTTTGAGGATTTTGGTATGTCGAAAGTGTTAACTTCAAACTGCATTCATGTTTTCACTAAGGTATTCAAGAGAATACATGATTAAGGACTTTGAATGTTTGGAATGTGACCAACAAAACATATCTTATGATATATGGGGATCAACGATGGTATTAAATCTCTGGTAATTGTTTTCACTATGTTATGAGAGTGGACTGCAGTATTATGGATAAGCCTAAAGATTGAAATGGATTATGTTGGACATAAGTGAGTATTGCTTAAGGATAGAAGTCTTTTTCGATATTATTGATGGGATGTTATAGTAATGTAGTTTTAGAAAAAGGAAAACCTGCAGGACGGGCGACAGCCCATCGCTTCGGACAAGGCTGTGGGAATCGAACCCACAACCGAAGTGCGACTGGCCTTTATCGCATACCACTGGCCTACAGGAAGTCCCTGTTGAGTAGAAACTAGTTTTATTATATTAAGCAGTATGATATATGAAGTATAAGTCCATTTTAGGAACCATATATAATTAATCTCACTATTGAATGACTTATTTATATTTAATAACTTTTTCTAACCTTTTGTTTGAGACATATGGAATGACCTGTCATTCTATCACATGATCTGCTAACACTTCACGAATAACAAATTCAACTTCATTTATTTAAGAGATGAAGTGGAAATTGTTCAAGGCACGAACAATAGTAATATTGTACCAAATTAAAGTGAGTATTTATTCTAATTGAAATTCGTCAACTTTAGGGAAATGATCTTGAAAACCAAAAATGTTGTCCTAGTGCTCTTATATCTGATTAATCAGACGGTACCTTCGATCGTCACAAATTTATGGATTTGTGATTGTTGGCTTTTTTATAGCCATGTTCTCTACCACTCTCCATCAGAACATGGTGGTTAGATTTTTCTTCAATATCCATATTTTCACCTATGTGGAAACCCAGTGATTAGTTTATTTGGGTAACCGTTACATTTCATATTTTCGTTTTTAAAGATTGGTTTTTGTATTGCTCTTTACGATGTGGGTTTCTATCATAGAAACTTTCAAATAGTAAACCATTTATAACCCCGACGAATTTCGAGGGTGAAATTCATTTTAAGGGTGGTAGAATGTAACACCCCTAGATTTTATGAAAAAATATTCTTTAAATTTCATTAATTTCTTTTGTTGTATTCTACACCAATATTACCTTGCGCTATACGCAACACCGTATTAGCTTGCAGTATACGAAACACTATTCTTGGACCGTGTTACACACAATTTTGATAATAGTTATTCTACGCATCATTGAGTATATATTTATATATATATAATGTATAAATGAAATATGGTTGGATTCTGTTATACGAAACAACGAAGGATTCGTTCACAACACGCAACCCTGACTTGGCTTGCATTACACGCAATCGCGACCTTCCTCGATAGCGTGTGTCGTACGCAATACCGGGTTTTAATAAACAATGTTATATTATTATAATATTGTCATGAACTATCCGTTATGAATAGTATTAACTAAATTTTGAATTTTATAACATTATTATTCATATTACACATTTCTAGAACATGGTATAAGAACAAAATAAATTTTTCGGGTAAAATAAGTATTTTAAAAAAAAAGCAGTTTTGCCAACTTTGGATGGAGCACCCACATTAAATCTGGTTTTTGACATGTTTATAAGTTCAATTTGAAAAAATAAAATTCTTCTTTGGAATCAAGAAATAAAAATTTACTTTGGATAAAATTTTCATATTATTCTGGTAACTTTCACATTTTAATGAATAGTAAAAACACGCTATATTTTAATTAAAAACAACGTTTTTCATCATAATATCTTATGTGGTTAAATTATAATATTGAATGGTTTTAAAGTATAAATAGAATATATTTTTACCATTTAATATAATTTATGTCATTAGCATTGATTTTACCTTGAATTCGTAAGTTAAATCAATTCAATCTTTTACAATGTTTTAAACAAAAACCCGTTTTTATTCGACAACGGGATTAATTTTAATTTAATTTCTGAAACTTATATATATTGAATTTTAAAAAATAGATTCCATATTTGGAATCAGAGGGTCCAAATTATGTTAATAGGCTACTTTTTATTTTTGGGAATTATGAATAGTAACTACAGTAAATTTTATTTACCATAGTTAAAGGTAAATCGGGTAATTAAGGGTAAATATAATATTTTAAAATTATCATAACAAATGTCAAAATCCTATTGGATGACTAAAAATAGACCCATATCACCTAAGGGTCGGATTAGATTCATTTAATTAAATTTTTTCAATGAAAATAATTTAATTATTATTAAAACCAAAGAATGTGACAACATGTCACTTTCTTAAATTATATAAGTATAATAATTTTAATCTAGTGATAAACTTCATGAAACTTCGTACATGAATAGTCTCCTGAAAGCTAATACAATTATCTAAATCATAGGAATATATTTAGAATGTTTAGGGATTAAATAATTATCATTTATTATGACACAAAGATGATGTAGTAATTATCTTATTAATGAAATATTGACATAATTGATGTTATAAACACCAAAATAAATTTAATTTGAGACTTTTTATGAATTACACTCATTTTATAGGTTACTATGATATATTATTGTTGATTTAATCAACTTGGTTCGAACATATTATTCTGTTATGACTTTCACAAAAATCATATATCAAATAGTGTCAAAATTGACACAAAATAGTTTTTAAATCAAATATTATATTATTAATTGATATTTTATTCCTAAAAATCTAAGGTTCGGCCAAATGACTTAGATAAAGATATATATATTAATAATAAACAATTTGGGGTTCTTTTGAAATGTTATAGTAAGTGTATTAACTATATAGTGTAAGAAAACAAAAAGACACGGTAAAAGTTAAATTATTTAACTTAGAGTTAAATCTAATTGATAAGGTTAACATAATACCCTGAACTTGTCTAAATCCTATTGGATGATAGGATTTCGACCCATCCCCACTTTAGATTCGAAATAAGACCCTTTGGAACCATTATAAACCGATTTTGACTTTAATATAAAATAATATTTTGAGATATTCCTAAGGTGCCCCTCTCCTCCCTTATAAAAGGATACCTCCTCCCCCTCCTCCTCACACCAATTTGAGCACTCAAGCTCGGCCAAACCCTGCCAAAATCTCTTCTCCACATCCCTAGAATAATTCTAGAGGTCCTGGTCTTCTTCAAAGACCAATCTTAGTTCCCTAAGTGGAGGATTCAAAGAGGCGTTTCAAAGAAGAGGTAATATCAATTACCGATCTTTTCAATTTCTTTCTTCTTAAACTTATTCTTCTTTAGTTGTTTCATGATAAAGTAATAACATCAGTATTTCTTATATACTGATATGTTATTATAAATATGAAACAACTCTAATTCACCTTCTATCCATCCAACGGAAAAATGAAATCACCGCGCGTGCGTACGTACGGAATACCGTCTCCACGCCGTGGTGTAATATATTTTCCGTCACCACCTTAATTGGATTGGTATAATGGTGTAATGAGTAACAATATATGATTATTATAAAGTGATATTGATACTGAAATAGTATACATACACTTCAACACAATTCCACGACCATGGGAACGATATCATCGCTCGTGCGTACGTACGGACTACCGTCTCCACGACGTGATGAGATTCATTCTCCATGTTAACCATTTAAGAATGATTAAAAAGTATATATAAGAAATAATAATGAAATATAAGACATTATAAAGCTACTGGATCTATGTATATATGTATATGTATGTCATCTACTTACTTCCATTCAAGACAATAAGGAAAGGAAAATAGCGTTCATGTGTACGTACGGACTACCTTCTCCATGAATGGTGTTTTTCATTTCATTTATCTATCTTATATATATATATACTGAATATATATGATATATAAATCATATTTTATATTCTGGAAGTATGTAAATCATGATATAAGTAATAATAATGTCAAGAACAACAAGTCAAAACACCTATGATAAATGAAACGATTTTACCCAAAACGCTTCTTTAACATGGAATTTACAAAAGAACGGGTAATATAATGTCATAAGTGAACAATATATGATATAATAACAATGAATATTATTATTTAATAAGTCAATGACATTATTTAAATCATTATACAGGAGGTTCGGACACATACGAAGCAAATCGGACCTAAGGTAAGGGAAATATCACAATCTCATTTTTATCCAAGATTGTTTATTCGTAAGTATTTACTGGGGTGTATTTTATCATCCACATCCATGTTTCATCAATATGTAATATTATTTTCATCCACCTACAATTGTTTAAATCCATTTTTACCATTCGCTGAGTTTTTAGTAATATGTATGAAAGGAATCTTTTGTCGTTTTTCGTACGAGGTACTTTTTGACTTTTCCGACAAAAGTACGAAGAATGTTTTTTTAACTTATACGACATGAATGGTTTTATAAAAAATTATTTCCAAGAAGATTCCTTTCTAGGTATTCAAGTTTATTTTTAATCAACTTCTGTTATTTTAAAATTGTATGACATGTTAAGAAAGGAAAAGTGTTTTTGAAGTAAAAAGGATATTTTCCTCAAGAATGAAGTTCAAGTATTTTATCAAAATTATTTTCATCTAAGATAATAAAAGGGTTCTGTTTTTATCCCTATTATTACATGGATTTGATTATGTTGTGATGGAAACATTTTTATGAATTCCTTTATCTTATATGAATTGTTTTATGATGTCATTTTGTTTAATAATCCCATATTTATTACATGGGTTATGCGATGATGTATGATTTATGATTATGTGGCACACATAAGAAAGGATTCATTATAAGATGGATGGGACCTATATCTCCCTCCAATGCATTGGGTAAAGATTTTATATCTCATTAGATAGACATGGCTGAAATGGTAGGTTATACCGGTTCAGTGAAACAGGACTGAAACGAGGGTTACTCGATTCAGAAAGGGACTTTGTCCACTAAGATAGTCTTGGAAATGAGTCCTGACTAACAAGAAATTATTATATATGATTATGTGTGAATGCCACAAAGTTTCATGTTTTAGGTTATGATTATTGTGATTACATTTCACTGCCATGATTTATCCCATTTATGAAATTATGCTCTCTTTTGTAGGTTAAGATTTCAAAAAGTTATGTTCTTATGAATATGATGTGATTGATTTTTCTTTTTATACCCTTACTGAGAATTTGAGCTCACCCTTTTTATGTTTTATTTTCCCCAGGATATAGAGAAAGGTTTTAGGTAAAAAAAAAGGGAAGATCTTTATGGGAGATATTGAAGATCTTTCACCACGATTAGAAGATTACGTTCCGAGTTTCCAAAGACACTAAACTATTACGATCCTTGTGTGTGTGTTTTTGTTATGTACTAAGTATTCCGCAAAAATAATGTAATGTTCATGTACGTCAAGCATCAGGTCTCTACAAAAGCCACTACCCGAAAAACAAGTATTTCTACTAAAACACCATCTATTTATCAAAACCATAATCATGCTATAGAACTAGTATGAATGAGAACCCGATATAGAATTTAAGGATATTTAAAAGTAGCATCATGTTTAATGCCCACATCTGAATTTCAGAAAAAATTAATAATCAAACTATTAACTTGTATTTATAGATATCTCCATCTATAAACATTTAATTTATCAAATGACATATGAGTTCCAAAACCATTGTCATACGATTAGTCTAATGGTCCAACAACCATAATAACAAGAGGTGATACCAACGATGATTGGTATCTCTCTCCCCACCTTAGAATAATTCTTATCATCCCATAAATGAAATGTATTCTCAGTCACTGCATCCCATGCACATTCCAAATTTGGTCATTACCAAAAAATGGATATAAATTATCTCATCCTTGAGTGTTATCTCGCAACATCCAAGCATTAGCTATTCCCTATTTCCAAGAAAAATTTCCATTTAAACCCCCAAATTTCCACTCATCATGGGAGATAGAACCATAAAACGACCAATGGTTCACTCACCATCAAAAAACATAAATTATACATATCCTTAAGCACAAAATCAATTGGTTCCATTAATAACTAGGAAACATATGTTAAAAGAGAATAAGATCAGTGTAGAACTAACAACCTCTCATCATACTAAGGATTATGTTAAGATATATAGAATGATCATCTCAAACTAGGGGTACACTAAGATTCCTTAAAAAGGTGTGCATATCTCTCCCAATTCACACCCACATAAAAAATCACTCCACTTTACATTATAATACTCTTGGGATCCAAATAAGAGTCAACTATCTCATGAAACTGGATTTATCATTTATTTATCCTCAACTACATAGGTACATTTCTAATTTAACAAAAACTCATGAGAAACCATGTCCATGAAAAGTTGTTTAAACCATTATCCCTCATCTCACACACATCCACTCATTGATCTATGATTTAAATAGAACCACACTTAATAGACACATACTATTATCACCCAACTCATACTCAATTGAGTCTTCCAATAATGAGACTAAGATAACTATGCAGTATGGAATGTCAATCCAAACAAGATTGAATCTCCATTGGTAATACTCTTCAAAATAAATTTATTCACCTATGACAATCTTTCTTCCATGACTTCCCATCACCTAACATTATTCTATGAATGAGCATATACCTTCTCTATGACAACATTTTCAATAGGAAAAACACTACTCAAGAGGTCTAGGAACCTAAAATGTATATCCCTCCAAAGCTAGTCTTCATATGAAATAATTTGAGGTTCCTCCTCAAATTTTAAAGGCATAGACATGCATATATTCCAAAATCCATGCACCTAACATGAATCAGTATCAAAAATTTCATATATCTAATATCACTACCTAAAAAGGAATCTATAGAAATATTCCAACCTCACTTGGAGGATTCCTATGATAAAAATGGAAAACCAACCAAATAGTGCATGGGTAAAAACAATAGTCCTCTAGGTCCCCCACAAAACCCTACAAATCAGATCTCACAATAGGATCACTATGTCATTCCACCTGGCAGAATCATTCATAATAATAATAGAGAGGTGCATAAAACATTGAACAGTATGTGTCAAAACTATATTCATCCACTTTCTTGTCTTGGATCCCCACTAAGCATCCTTATAAGTGATTTCCCCAAGAGTATCGTGACATAACATAGAAAAAATGATCAAAAAACACTCATGGAGAATTTGTGTTTAGTAATACCAACATGAATTATAGTTCATGATAATATTTAGGTGTTTATCAACATCATTAAAAGATTATTCACTGTATCACATAAAATTAATGGATACACCAATAAATGGTCCCATAAAAAATAATAAACAACTGATGTTAGCCTACATGGGTTGGTATCAAAATCACAGTCTAGTTACGTATAATTTCATTCAATTATATGTAGGAAAACACTATATAGATTGTTACTGACACATTAAATTTCCGATCTTAATAAAAAAACCTACAAGGGGTCCAACACATGGGAATCATATGCCCTAATGACCTACTATGGTCACTGAATCTCCCATGCATCGGTAATAATTCATCAACATCACCATCAATGTCCCACTATAGATCCACATAGCTTAAAATAATATATATATATATATATAATTCATTTCAATTTTTTATAATGGAACGAAAAACCTATATAATAAAACACCATTTAGGTTTTTTTTACACTTTAAAAAGTTGGCCTCTATCTTCTACAAAAATACACACTAAAAGATCAATAACAAGTGAATCCTACATGCCAAATATGATGCATGAGACACCACATTCCTATTTCATCCAAGATTCAAAACCAGTTGCTAGCCTCTTCCTAATTGGACAAGAGCTATAAATACGTAATAATTCCAAACATATACACACAATGTGTGTCACTAAAATAAAAAATCATATTCAGCTGTAACATCACATATCAATACAAGAATATTATATCCCTATAAAATAAGACTTCTTACTAAAACACATGTTCCCGATGCACCAATCTGATATACATTATAGGAACTGAAAAATTCCTAATACTCTTCAGTACTATATCACCAACATTAAATCAAAGGAAAGGAACACATTTGATACCAATTTGTATCTTATCGACCCTGATCCCACTAAATCAGTTCCTAGAGAGGTCTCACTACAAGACCTTAAGCATGACTCCCCATACACTAGAGTCTAATGAATAAAAGCAAGGGAAGATAGTGTGATATTTGGGAGACTATGTCCTTAAATTAGAGTAATAAAATAGTAGAAATAACTAGATAACATCCAAGTAGTAAATTAACATTTTTCATAAGTAATATATAAACTAAATTCATGCTTTAAATATAAATGTAGTGTTATTAAAACCTGAACACCCATGTTATACATTCAATACTAGTCACTCATTGGTTTGGTCATACATTTACGAGTATATAAATGAATCTGAAATAAAATTTTAGGAATATCATAGTAACATTGAGCCAGAACCCATTTCCAATCTCTATAGACATATCTAAGCTAGTTTTATTGATCATTCTCGAGAATCATCCCAATAGGTCCCTATAGAAAATTTAATGTATTCTCATGTACCCTAGTGAAATAGTATAATGAGAAATGTGCGAGTACAAAAATCGATAGTGAACACCCAATGTAGTATTGTACATATCTAGTAATATAAATTTTAAATAAAATTCAATTACTCAACAAGATAATGATAATAATAATAATAATAATTAATGGAAATAATCTGAAAGAAAATTTGAATAGTTCATGCTCATGAAAAGTGATCAACGTAATTGCGAATCAATTTTATATGATTAAATAAAATAAATTGAAACCATTGTTGATCCCTACGTCTATGATCTCTCTCAACTGTGTAGTGAGACATCATGCATATATATATATCTACATCTCTGTGTGTGTGTATTTATATATTTCCAGAAATATATATCCACACATATATATAAATGATTATTGTGAGAAATATCGTAAAATGTGTTGGGACCACTTTGTTTATGATGAATTTATTTGATGTCAATAGTTGTCAATACAAGTCAAAGTGAATAAGGTGATGAAGGACTAAAATGTTAGTTGAGATTAGATGAAGTGAGGATTCCTGGAGAATTGTTATGGAATCATAGCATTAGATGTAACACTTGAGCAATTGTACAAGAAGATCACTATAGATGATTGATGCACTGATCCTTAGTTCAAAGAACTTGTTTCAAAGGTGACACATTTTATACAACAATAAATAATGGAGAGGTAGCATCCATCGAAGGATGATTGCAGAAGAAAGAGAATTTGAAGAAGACCATGCAACTCTTCATGATTTCATGAGAACCATTCAAGAACTTACTTGATGAAAAGAGTCATATGATTTTCATGATTTGTAGAGTGAATGTTGAAGAGGAATAAGAGAGAATTTGGAAGGGCTTGGCATTCTAAGAAGGTCATGAATTACACATTTCCTTGAAATAAGAATACTGTTACACTATTCTTGAAGTTCCCAATACATGTATCAAGGGTGATACATTGTCTGCAACATTGATGGTATTTGAAGAATCATCAAGCCTCCACTTTTGGATAAAGAGAGATGATTGAAGATATTTGGAATTAACACCCCAAAAGAAATTTATGATTTGAAGTGAGGATGAAGAAGTAATTTGGAATTAATATTCCAAAAATAATGGACAAAACCAGATGGTGATTTCTTGATATGTATTTCAGAAATATCATAAGTTAAGAGAACTTGTGGTGAAATTATTATTAAAGAAATGGGAATAAATTATATTTCCATTAATATACAGTTTTGAATGGAAGGAATGATGCTACTAGATGATAGGGAAGTTTTAGTACTTCCCATTTTAATTATAATGATGCTAAATCTAGTCTATCAAAAGATATATATCACGATAGTGGAGTTTGTGATAAAAGTTGAAGAATGGTTATGGGAAGAAGTCAAGAAATAAATGACAAAGAAATGGAAAACCTGGAGGCGGAACAAAAGCACAGTTTAAGGTGGCGGCGTTTTCCAGTGTTTTCTAAATTTTAGGGCCTGAAATTCAGGAGATGAAGAATTGATTTTGTAAAATGAATGAAAGTGGCATGCAAGTCAAGAGTGGCGCGCAAGTATTGGCGTGAAAGTATTGGCGCGCAAGTGTAAGTGTCACACAAGTTATTTTTCAATGATCATCACATCAAAATATGACAAAGGAAATAATGTGGCCCACAAGTTGAAGATTAGAGCGCAAGTCAAAAAGTGGTACGCAAGTATTAGTGGTGCGCATGTTTGGCACACAATTATAAGTGGCGCACAAGTTTGGCGCGCAAGTATAAGTGGCACGCAAGTGTCACACGCAATTATAAAGGGCGTTCAAGTGTATTTTATGTGCAAGTCATATTCCATCATCAGCTTATCAAAATATGACAAAGGAAAGAATGTGTCGCACTATTGTTAGAAGGGCGTGCAAGTGACAGAGAGGCGCGCAAGTATTGGCGCGCAAGTCTATGTGGAGTGCAAGTCAGAAAAATACCTATAAATAGATGACTCACCTCTTTATTTTTGTATTCTCAACACTTAAGAGAAAATTTTATCTCTGACCGTGCAAGTAGTAGAGGTTTATCTGATCGCACATGTTTTGCCGTGTGAGTTTTTCTGCACAAGTATTGTCGCGCAAGTGTTGTCGCATAAGTGTTGTCGCGCAAGTTTTTCCACGCAAGTTTTTCCACACAATTTTTGTCACGCATGTTTATAGAGGTGTTAAAGTAGGGAGGCGTGAAAGCATGTGGCGCACATGTATTGAGTAGGCGTGAAAGTAGGGAGGCGTGAAAGCATGAAGTGGCAGGCAAGCTGTTTTCTCAAGTATGATCTTACCATCTTCTGGGTAGGAATGTGAAGAATAACTAGATGTGAAACTGAATTTGTATCTGCATAAAGTAATAAGGTAGTATACCAATACACTCCTATGTTGGTATAGAGAATTTAAGAAAGAGATTTAGACCATATAGTACTATTCCATATTATATTGTGTCGAAGAGGTGAATGCATGCTTCTATGCATGCACATGCACAAAAGGAGTAACTCAAATAAATAATCAAAACAAATGTGTGAATGTGTGAGAATTAATGTGTGAAATATCATTACATAAACAATAACAACACAAATAAGAGGGGAAGAGAAGAAGAAGAAGGAAAAGAGTTCAACTACATGCCATATGCATGATCACATGAATTTATGAATTAGAGAAAAACTCACTCTGATGATTCCATGTAATCCAATATTTATTTCCAGAATAATCACATCGGTATATTTGATTCTTTCTAAGAAAGAATAAGAAGTGTTAGTGAATTATGTTATTGCACTATAGAAGAAGAATAAGTCCTAGTTCAGATGGTTTAGCACTAGTGATGAAGAAAAGAAGAAGATAAGAAGAATTCATTGCCTACTACTTTGCAAGTAATCAAGTGAAGAGCACTGAAGAAGATCAAGAGTAGAACCTATATTTTTAAAAAGGAAGAAGACTGTCTCCATAGGTAGTATGAAGAACCATCTAGAGGCTGCAAGTTGGACTAGGTTGTCACCAGCCTAGGAATATTGGATTTTTTCCCTTCCCCCTCCAATGTGTAGGGACTCACACTGGCTAGAGGATTGTTTTCCTAGCCACTCCACTGTAATTTCACATCGCATCATAGTTGAGAATCCATGCACTGATCATATCCTAGCATGGAAAGGATGTAGCTACTCTTATTGAGTGGTGAACCTTGTAAAACATTCGTGTTCATATTGTTACTTCTTTCTATTATTTCATGGACAGGGAAAAGAGAATAATAGAATAAAGATTTTAACAGGTCGAGAGGTGCATGGATAAATATTGGAATTGGTTTAAAAAGTCCCCAACACTGATTCAACCCCCCCCCCCCCCTCAGTGTTAGGTATATCCCAAACTGGTCCTCTCAAAATGGAAGTAATGAATCCTTGGGTTGGCAACCCTGATCATTTTGACACCCTTTAAAAAGTTCATTGAGATAGATGTCGTACCACTCAATCCATGTATAATTAATTTGTTCCTTTTGTCTACAATCCCATTCAATGATACCTGCCTTGACCAACACTAGAAATATCTTTGCGCATGCTAAGTCACCATAGTTTGATACATGTCATAACCATGGGTTGACTTGTACATTCCTCCAATAACTATAAATAAGGATATCATATTTCAATGTAAAATATTTTAAATTTTCTCTTATATGGACTTCATTACCCTATTGAAATGTAAGTTTATTATGTTGTCTGATACCTAGGTCCTGGTCCATATGATTTCATGATATTGCAACTCAGATGAACCCTAAGGGGAAACCATTTGGATATCTATAATAGTAATTCCTTACATGACCATGTACGTGCTCAAAATCCATTAAAATAAATAGCTCAATAGCTGCATACCTAAGAAGTACCTCCTATGATGTAGTAATGTTGCATCCACCCAACTATATATATCTTCTATGTTGTTTCTCATGTAGAGTGTAATCATCTATAGAGTACATGTCACATAAGCAATGTGGAGTTTCATATACACAACCATGATCATGTAACTGATCAGGGAGACTGTAATCATCCCCATAAAATGAGATATAATAATTATCCTCGAGTATATCCCTTATGTGGAGTTCTACGTCCCACATAGTGCTCAAGTAATTGACCAGGGAGACTGTAATCATCACCATATCTTAGGTGTCACAATCAATGGGGTATCCATGCTCAAACAACATAAATAATAAAGATAAAAAGCTAGATCATGTGACGTACATTTTTTCATCCAAATATGAAGGCCACATCACATTAGGATCATCATCTAAATACTAATAATAACCTATGGTAATCATTATTTTACCCTAGAAAAGAATTTGAATTCATAAATAAAATAATGAGGGTGGATGAACACATAGCCCATAACTAGTCCCACCACCTCATAGATTACAAGTTCAACATCAGTTCTAATGTGACAAAAACTACCATCTCTACCCAAACCCATGAAACACTCTATCAGGGTTGGTCAAGCAATGGGAACCCACTAGGTCCCCTGGGACAAAATTATGGGGAGGTATCCTACTTGAGATCCTCAAAATCAGTATGTAAGAAAGTAATCACTATGGGGATCCTTAAAAAGGATTAAGTTGAGGTGTCCTATATGGATCCTTGATCATGGACAGAGCCTCATGGAGTGGGATGAAGCTAGTTCATTGGGGCTGTTAATGACGCCAAACATGCATCCATAACCATCTACCCATTCCATTTTATTGAATAATTTATCATAAATAAAATAAATGGGGGGGGAGGATTGAACCTTATTGGAGATCCTGTGAATACATATAATACCATAAACATGCATAAACACTAAAGGGTAGTTATGGAATAAAAACTACCTTTAATAATCCTCAAAACATTTATAAATAACTCTTGACAACTTCATCCAAGCCCATCGATGTCCGAGCTAAGCGCCACCAGATTCCAAGGTCCTTCCTAATGATGGAAAAATAAATTCTATTCTAAAAAAAATCAGTAATATCAAATAATGAATTAATATAAAATGTAAACCAACAAGTTGTAATATGTTACATCACACCAAATTCCTATCACTTGATAAAAATCGATATACCCACGTGAAAAAGGTCTTTCAGGTGCCCTAGGTACCATTCTTGGGAAAATCAACAACCAAAGGCAACAAAAAATACCCAAGAATTTACCATTAATAATTTAATCATTATAAATTATTCATGATGAAGTAACTCAATTAAACAACATGTGAATAAGTGTAGAAGGCCTCTCAATAAATCCTTATCCTAAGAAGTGAAAATTATCCAACCAAAAAGATTGATTATATCATTATTAGGTGGAACTAACTAAGATTCCTAATAAGAAAATGCTAAAATTAGGAATTATGGAAGAGAAATAATTTATAGGTATGATGGAGGAAGATATTACCCACATATGTCATTGAATCATACCCAAGATCTCTTTTATCATTGAAGAATGAAGAGAGATGTGCATTGGTTGTGATCCACCCATGAACTCCCCTATTTCCCATTGAAATAAATGGGGTAGACCCTTATTTAATATTTATTAAAATCCATTCTCATAGGTTTCATGATGTGAATTTTTTGCATGACGTGAACCAAATTCATTATGTGAATTAGATACACGTCGTAATTCTTGCTGGTATCCCAATGGATATTCAGATCTTGTATCATCTAGGCCACACCCTATGAAACCCTTACATGTTGGGAATGTGATTAATGACATGTGAGGATTTTTTTAGATACCAATAGCTAGACGTACATGGACATTACATTAATTTTTATTAATACTTAATACTCAATAAAAATAGACACCCAAGGACCATAATAGTTTAGTGTCTTGGGATACTCGGAACATAATCTTCTAATTATGGTGAATGGTCTTCAACATCTCTCATAATGATCTTACCCTTTTTTTCTTACCTAAAACAATTCTTTATAACTTGGGGAAAGGAAAACATGAAAAGGGTGATCTCAAATTCCCAGTAAGGGTAATTATGGAGAAAATAAAACAATCCATATTCATTTTAACTTAAAAAGATGAACATAAATTTTAAACATCAAAATAATGAGTCATGAAATAAATCTTGGTATTACGTAAGGCATAGATCCTAAAGAAACATTAATCATGATAAAATAGAATGGGAATAAAAAATGAAATTGTGTAAAACCATTAAGCACATGATATTATTTCCATAGTAGACAAGTCATTTCTTCCAAGACCATCATTGTGGACATTGTCCATTACATAACTAGGTTTACTTGCTTTTCTAGCCCTATATTATTGAACCGGATTTACTTTCCGTTCCTGCCATATCTATCTCAAGATATATAAATCTTTACCCAATGCAATGAAGGGATATATAGGTCCCACCCATATCATAATGAAATCATTCTTACGTGTGCCAAAACATAAATCATTCAACATAACCCAATGAATAAAATGGTTTTCGTTAACATCATCCCATCATAACATAATCCATATAAAAAATGGATATCATTTAATCATAAGCAAAATCAAACCATCTAAAATAATGTGGACATTATACATGAAACATGACCATATTAAAGAATGTAATCTTAGATGGAAAATAGTCTTGATAAAATACATGAAATGAATTCTGGAAGAAAATATCCATTCTTCTTTAAAATAATTTTCTTTACTCAAAATGCTGTGAAATTATAAAAAAAAGGATTTTTGTCAAAAATAATCATGAAATAATGTAGATGAATCTTCATGGAAATAAGTCATTATGAAACTGTAAAAATCTATTCATGCCGTATAAGTTAAAAAAACATTCTACTTGTACTTTTTCCTGAAAAGTCAAAAAGCATATCATACTAAAAATGAAAAATGATTCCTTCCATACAATGTGGTAAAAGTAAAAAAATGATAAAAACAACATAAAAACTACTTGAAAAAATAGTAAAATTTTTATGAAAATATTTTTACAAGACATGGATGTGGATGACAAATATAACTACAATAAATACTTACTAATATACAATCCCGAATAAGAACGAGATTGGAATAATTATCCCTTAATTTATGTCCAATTTATTCCATACGTGTCCAAAAATCCTATATAGTGGGATTAAAAATATTATTAACTTGTAACAGAACCATTATAATATTTATGATATCATATATTATTCACTTAAGACATTATATTACCTGTTTTTTTGTCAACTCAATGTTAAAGCAGTGTTTTGGGTAAAATCGTTTCATTTATCGTACATGTTTGGACTTGTTGTTATTGATATAATTACTTATATAATGATTTACTTACATAATGAATGTAAAACATTGTTGATATATAATATATATTCATAAGATAATATATATATATATATATATAATAGATCGATAAATGGAATGAAATACACCGTTCATGGAGACGTAGGTCGTACGTACGCATGAACGTTGTTTTCGTTTCTTAATTAAATTGAATGAAAGTAAGTAAATAACATATACATAAATAAAGTATCATTATTATGTCATATATCTCATTATTATTTATTATATACACTATATAATCATTTTTTAATGGTTAACATGGAGAATGAATCTCATCATCTCGTGGAGAGGGTAATCCGTATATACGCAAGAGTGATGATATCGTTCCCATAATTATTGAAAGGAATTGGAATGTATAATATCTCATAATTAGTATAATGTTATAATAATCATATGTAGTTAATATTTCCACCATTATACCCTTCCTAGTACGGTGGCGGTGGAAGAACAGATTACACCACGGCGTGGAGACGGTATTCCGTACGTACAGACGCACGGTGATTTTGTTTATCATAGGATGTGTAGAAGGTGAAATAGGGATGTTTTATATTTAAAATAACATATCATTGTATGAGTGATACTTATTTTATTACATTATAATTAAAAAAATAATGAATAATATGTATAAGATGAAATAAATTTGAAAGAATCGATATAAGATATTACCTCTTCTTTGACGCACCTCTTCTATACCTCCTCTTAGGTCTCTAAATATGGTCTATAAAGAAGACCAGGACCTATATAATGTTTATATGTAATTGTAGAATAAAAATGTATAGGGTTTGGTAGATAATGAAGGCTCAAAATGTTGTGAATAAGAGAGGGAGGAGGTTCCCTTCTATAAGAGAGAAGATGGGCACTTTTGGAAACCTCCAAAATATTTATTTATAATAAACATAAACCACAATTAAAAAACATCAAAGGTGACTCAAATTATGATTTGAGGTAATATAGTGTTGTAATCTCATCAACCAATAAATTTAGTCATGTTTTGATTTTATTTTAAATCTTTTCATTTTGATTTATCCATATTTAATCTATTTAACTTTATTTGAGGTAATAATATTATAATTTTTAAACTGTTATAAATACTTATGTGTTCTTAATTTTCCATAATTAGATACATTATTAAATTATCGACAATATTCTTTTGAATTTGAAAATTTTATATTTTTCTGTGATTTTTAAACACTTTAATAATAATATTGTCAATTTTGACACTATTCATTTATTTGAATTTAAATAAAATCCGAAAAAATATATATTCTAACCAAAATATATAATAGATTTATAACATGTAATATTCTTCTATAAAATTTATGGATCACATTAATTAGTTCATATAATATTTTTTTTAATATTTTTTAAAACCATTCATTTGATATTTCTCTTAATAAAATAATTACTACAACATTTTTGTATGATTATTTAATTTACAGATCATTTTCATAAAAATTAAAATTAAAATACTATTACTAAGATAAATATAATGTATTTCCTAAGAATATTTTTAGTTGAATGTATCTTCTAAAACACCCAATCATTAAAATGACATGTTTATTAAATTATGAAGGTGACAACTTTGACATCATTAAAAATAATATAATATAAGTGTCATAATCCCTTTTATAAGTCTCCAAATGGTCATAAATTAGACCATTGGATGACTATGGTTTATATATACACGACTAATAAGTTTTGGTCAGGTGTTCAGGCCTTTTAATTTGTATTATTATCTTAATAAAAAACTATATTATTGATTTTTCAATAAATAAATAATTTCTACATCATTAATGTATATGATATTAAGGTGATTAAATATTTCTTAAAAATTAAAAATAAATTACCATGACAGATAAAAACATTTTATATTTCAAATGAGTATTTATAATCTAATTTATATTCTGTATAACCTTATATTAAAAATAAACTAATTATTAATGTTTGAGTGAGACATATTTCACTTTCCTTTAAATAAAATAAATAAAAGGTCTTAATCACAAACAAGTGGGTTCCAATAGATACCATTTAAACCCAAGTATATTTTAGGACTAAATATAATCATAAAATTATATTAAGACAAGTGTTAGGGTAATTTTATAACATTATTTTTACCATTAATTTCCTGATTTACCTTTAACTGTAGTAAATAAAATTTACCGTATATACTATTCATAATGCCTAAAAAGAAAAAGTAACCTATTAACATAATTTGGATGTATGGATTCCAAATATGGAATCCATTTTTTCAAATTCAATACACAGAAGTTGTAGTATTTAATTTAAAATTAATCTCACTGTTGAGAAAATGGGTTTTAAAAGTTAAAACATTGCAAAAGATTGAAATGTTTTTAACTATGAATTCAATGTAAAAATAATGATAATTACTTATATTATTTTAAATGGTAAAAATATATTCTATTTATTCTTTAAACCCATTCAATATAATAATTTAACCATATAAATTATCTCGATGAAAAAATTTGTTTTTAATTAAAATTTAGCATATTTTTATTATTCATCAAAATATGAAAGTTAAAAAAAATTAAAAAATTATCCAAAGTAAATTTTTACAGAATTATTGAAATTAATAAGTTTATTTTGTAAAATTTATCTCATAAATGTGTCAAAAACATGATTTAATGTGGGTGTGCCATCAAAAGGTGTAAATAATGCCTTTTTTGAAAAATACTTATTTTACCCGAAAACAATTATTTTGTTCTCATAACAAGTTCCATAAAATGTGTAAGATGAATTATAATGTCATAAAATTTAAAATGTAGTTACTAATACTCATTAAAGCAAGTTCATAATAATTTAATAACATTATATCGATTTTTAGAGATACTCAATATTCCGTACAACACATGCTATTGAGGAAGGTTTCTCTTGCATGCAACACAAGCCAAGAATAGTGTTTGCATATAATACAAGCAAATACAGTCTTGCATATATTGAAAGATAATTATAGTGTAGCAAAAAACACAAGAAATCAATGCAATAAAAAGGAATATTTCTCATCAAATATCGGGGTGTTACAATTTTTGTAGATATCCTCATCATCTCAAATACCCATACCTCTTCTAGTACTTTCCCAGAAACAGTTATAATTTCATTAGTACTTCAACATGTCCAAAAAAATAAAATTTCTATATGTTCAAACACTTGTAACCTCTATTAAATTTTTAATTCATAAGTTTTATCATCCATTAAGGGAGAAAGATTCAAATTTTCTCGAAACACCAACTGGTCCAAAAACATTGTACCTTACAAAAATAATCACTTTAATAGTCATACTCACCATGATATTACAACATGTTTTTGTTTGGTTTTATTTAATAACCTCTATGAACAATTATATTAATTTATATTATGGGAGAATATGAAATAATAATTAAAATAAATATATCAAATTAAATGATTAATGTTGGAATTTAATTTTCTATAGAAATGTAACACAAAAAAATGATCAATTAGTATAAAATAACTAATTGTTATCATCAGGTTACCTAAAATAGTTTAATCAAGATTTTACTATTTCAAAACAAACCCAAGCCTTCCATAAATTTAACATTTTAAAAAGTAAATAACAGAAACATTTTTATTAAACTATGTTTAATAATACAAGAATATTGAACTTGGTATCAATAAATAAAAACCCACAACCCTATTAAAAATTTTACATTAAAAAAATGATTTTACAAAAATATAATGATGGAGATAAACTATAACTAAATATTATGTGTAATAAATGATAATAAATAATAAATATAATATTCTAAATAAATTAATTATTTTTGAAAATATTTTATTAAGATATGATTATTATACATACGTTTAGAGAGCATCTAACCTAACTGAGATCCGAGGTAAGGGTTCTATACTTGAATACATTCATTGAGACATAATCAATCCTCTTTGACAATTATCAAATTGGATTTCCTTATTCTTCAAAAAATAAGGATATTTTATTTTAATTTTACCATATTTACTAAGAAATTTATTTCTTCACATTAATTTATTTTTCTTTTATGGATGTATTTAATCATAAAATATGACATTGTTAAGAATAATTCTCACCATTTCGAATGGTTCACTCTCTTTTATATCCGTATTGTTTTATTTCACATAATTATTCCACTATTATTAAAAATTATTATATTGAAAATTAATTTATACAATTTTTATTAATTTTTTTCTCTTTTAAAGAATTTTTTTTATAAATTTTTCATGAATGTTAGTTTCCCTCTAGAAATACTTAAAAATATTAAAAAACATCATTTCACAATAATCATTTTTATCTTCCAACTCATATTTAAAAAATTTACTTTTATAGTTTCTCATTTACACACTATTGGGGAACATTTAAAAATAATTTTTTATAATTTCTTCTTCATAATTTTATAGAATTAATTTTGATGGTGACATAAAAATCAACTTTTTTAGTGTCAAAAATTTCTTTGTATACTAGATTTTTATTATTTACAATTTATTTTAAACTAAATCTCCAAATAATTAATCATTAATAGTTTATGTTCATGATTAATCACTCAATAGTTATAAGATATTATACTATTGGGAGATTAAATTTTTCGTATATGGAGATCCCCATCATGACATCATCACATGCAATACAATTTTAAATTATTATCTGATCTATTTTCATTCCATCGTTTTTCTTGATGATATTTAATATTTATTTCCTTTGGAGAATAAGAATTTTTCATCATTATGTGATAAATTTCATCCTATATATCCCTCCAATTCATTGGTTAATCTTTTATATCTCATGAGATAATGATGTTATGCAAGGACATTTTTTATATTCATAATGATAGGATGGCCATTTTCAATGTAATCAAAACATAATGTAAAGAAGTTATTTCCATTTTCATAGAATTATGTTTGGACCAGTTTGTTCCAATACTTATACATATTGTCATACATTATTATTCTTATCTTTGTTCCACATTTTCTATTCCACATTTCTCTTTTTTATTATTATATTATGTTCCATGGATATTGAATATAGTCTCCTATTCTGATATCCTTATAGCGTGGTCTATGTTTGATAATTTTAGATTATATGTAATTTTATAATGATATATAGATATCTCTTATATATCCATGATCCCATTAATATGATATTTGTCCCATTATTAGGTTTTACCCTAAGATTGTGATCCAGTCCTTTTTGAGTCGCTGGAAAAATTTCCATTACATGATTTTTCATCTTACTCTTATATTATTTTGATGTCCCTTGGGAATTATTGTTAAGATTGGAATTAGATGAAAATCACTATGGCGAATTTTTTTTGTAATTTTAAAGATATATTATAATATAATATATTTCTGTAGCTAATATTCAAATACAAAAAAGCATTAGTATTTGGGATTATGTCATTGATTATGAGTGTTAATGTTAACATTCTTGAATAACGTAAAATATATTCTGGTTTAGTCCGGTTAGTATCAGTAAATAAATGAGACATGTATGTGTCTGTATTTTCAATGGTATTTTCTGCAACATTTAGTATATAATTATACAGTGTGACTTAGGATATATAGTAAATTTTAACAAAAATAATTTTATAATTAATGGGAAAAAATGAATACTTATTCTAAAAGGGATATGAACAAAGGGTAATATGTGGCTCATCGATGAATTATAAGATAGGTTCATTCAATCCAAGGAATAAAAAATCAAATAATGAAATTGTATACAAAATCAAATAGTCATAATAAGGACCAGTGAATAATGATAGATATTTTTATATCAGTAGAGTTTCTTAAGATCATACACATACATGTAATGATTAACAAAAAAAGAGGAGAATTCTGATCACATAAAAGTGGAAATACCAATAATCAAATAGGTTTCTTGATTTTGTGCATGATGATATATATATAAAATTATTTACAAGAGTAATTTATAGGGAGAAATATGATATGATATTCTTTTATTATTATAGTAGTATAACATGGTTTATGGTCATTTACAAAAATTCCCAGGTATTCAATTATATTACTCACTATTAGCAAAATTGTGAAAAAATATATTTTGGTAGAAGAAACTACAAATTCAAACTATAAATGGAATGCACTTTACCAACAGTGAAGTGGAGGATAGTATAGAGAAACATGGGATAACTCCCCATGTGTATATCTAATAAGGTTTCCTTATGAAATTTCTAATCCTCTTTGTTTTTAAAATATAAAAAACTCTATCTTAAAGAAAATTATTTTTTCTCTAAGAATTATATTAATAAGGAAAATTTCCCTTATTCAAGGAAATTTATCCTTACCTAGGTTTTCATTGTTCTTTTTATAGTTACTCTAAATCTAACTCATTTTGATTCTCAAATGGTTAAAATTCGGTTTGATTTCTAAAACCATGGAATCCTATAAATAATTGGAGATAGGGTATTCTGTTATTAGACTATAAATTCTCCGAAATTCAAAATCATAATTCTTTAAAAATTAGACACCGAATTATTTGAAAATTAGACTCTAAATTATTTGAAATTCAGACTCTGAATTCTCTAAAAATTAGTCACTGAATCCTTTGAAATTCGGACTCCAAATTCCTCAGAATTCAGACATCGAATTCCATAGAATTCGGACTCCAAATTACTCATAATTTGGACTCTGAATTCCTAATAATTTAGACTCCAGATTAATTAGTATTTAGATTCTGAAATCTATAGAATTTAGGTTTTAAATTCTTTAGAAAACAGAATCATAATATCCATGGTTTATAGTCTCCAAATTATCATTCTCTTAGACTCTGAATTTTTTTCCTTAGACTCTAAAAAATATAGATTTGGTTAAGAAAACATATTTTACATACAGCTGTTATAGTTATGAAATGATGTCTTATATCCTGTTTCTAACTAACCATTTTTTCAGTGACATGTGTACAGGTCCCTCTAAAATTCAAAAAAAATATGATTATCGGAGGAGGGAGTCGACCATTGGATAAGTGAATATAAATAAGAGATCATTTGAATGAGCTCAAAACTGTGAACCAATCCATAAATATAGATATTTAATGCCACTGAAGTGATTTCTAGAGAGAGAGACTCTCATTCCTTGTGTGTACTAATCATCTAGTTCATCTTGCTTCATGTGAATCCAATTTTCGATGTGTAAAATCGAGGACTTATGAGGATAATAAAATAGAGGTTCATACTACCATAAATTTTGAGGACATAAATGGATATAAAGATGTAGGTTCTAACTACCTTAATGTTTGAGGGCTTACAGGGAATGTAATATAGATATCGATATTCAAATTGAGGTCTTACTCTGGTGTGGGTAAGACAGAATTTCCTAAAAGTATAAATCAAGGAACCTTTACCCAAGTTTTTTTTATAACATTATCTCTAGGTTAAAAGATTTCATACTTTTTACTTGTTTTTTTAAGTTTATTTATTCTTCTTTTTTGATAAATGAAGAATGTATAACCTTCCTATACTTTCTTGTATTTTTTTATAATTTGTTAAGTAAGATTATATATGCTTTAATTTTGTATCATTTTCATAAAATATTTTTATATGTTTAATTTCCAGAACCATATTTCCAGATCCTTACAAGTTTGTATAAATAAGAGAGCTAATGGGAGTTTACCTTGTTTAAACATGTTAAAAATTTTTTTCATTAAGGTTAAAAATGATTGTTTTTAAACTTACAATCTCCCCCCTCTTGTAATTTAACATAAATATTCATATTTAGATCCTACAATTGGTATCAAATAAGGTCTATAAAATAATTATATTCACATATAAGTTTTCTTGCTCAATTTTTCATTTTTCTAAATATTTTCCTTGCTTAGTATTTTTATCCTTATTTAAAAACATTTTCTATTAAAAAGTTTTTGTGGAATTATATTTTCATTAAATCGCAGGAATGAATGTCAGATCGATTGACTATCTAAATCCAACTAGGCCACCTATATATGATGGGAATGATTATGAATAATGGAGAAATGGTATGTAGACTTTTTTATTATTACTAGAGTGGAAAAAAAATATTCGTACAGGAGACTACGTGATTCCTGATATGGAAGTGAGAACTTTTACTAATCAGTAATAGTGTGAATATCAACAAAACTATAAGGTACGCAATACTTTGTTGTGTTCCATGACCAGAAATATATATAGTCAGATTTATTTTTGTGTAGCTGCAAATTCTATTTGAAAGAAATTAGAGGTTACTCTTTTTGGTACATCCAAGGTTATAGAAACTAGAAGAGATATTCTTATAGCAGAATATCAAGGATTTTTACTTCCATATAGGGAATCATTGTGCAATGTACAATAATGGTTTATGGCTACTGTTAATAATTTACAATTAATAGGTTAAAAAAAATTAGATGATGAGGAACTTGTGGACATGATTATATATGGCATGCCTAATGAGTGGGAATCAAAGAGAATATCTTTGGATAAGAATAAGATATTATCTCAAATTACTCTTTATGAGATTTTTAGAACTCTTATTCAACATAAGGAAATAATGAAAAGAGATGTTGATATAAATAAGAATAATAATTGTAAATGGAGTGTAACCTTTACTACTACTACATCCAAGACTCTTCAATGTATTACAAGATTCAAGTCCTAGAATGTCACTATTTTATCCGAATCTAGAAAAAGTGAACATTATGGGAATGAGATAGTTAATATTTCATGGATTATTAACAAGATAGTTGAGAAGAAAGACTTTTAGTATAGAGTTATTTAGAATGAATTAAAGGACAGGAAATACTTGGAAGTCACATTCTATGAATGAAAAAGAGTAAGGCATATAAGGATAGATTGTCCTATGATTCAAAAAAGTATTGAGATGAAATTAATTACGAGATTAATAAAAATAATTAATACATTTCTAAATAAATGAATGTTTTGAAAGCTAATGAATCTTGGAGTGTTATTAGGGGAGACTCTTTTGATTAATCCTATATGTATGAATCTTTTTTTCAGAATAATCTTGGTCTACTTGTCAAGATACCTATTGAAAATAATTGTATAATTGCAAAGGTACACAATACTAAATCTATATCAAATGAATCTTTTAATGAAGATTGTAGTGATAATAAATATTTTGAATCGTTACATGAATATTCTTCTTCTTGATGAAGATAATACATTAACTACTTATGAAGAAGTTTCTAGGTTATCAATACTTCTTGATAATGAAAATTATAAATTCAAGAAAAACCATGATAAGGAAAATCCTGTAATTTAGATCCTTACTAAATAAGTATTAGATATTTCTAAAGATCATAATATGAAAATTTATGATTTGGAAAGTATTTACAAAAGTGTTGAGGATGTTAATTTTGAGAAGGATAAAACATCCATGGATCTTGAAAATGTAATTTCAAAGAAAAACATTTTACAAAATAAATCTAGTGATAAAACTAATGTTTTTATGATAAAAACATGGTTATTAAACTAAATTCAGAAATATTTTCTTTTAGGTAATGTTTGTCAAACTTTACCTCTAGTAAAGAAAATTTTAATTAAATATATTCCCAAATTCGTCATCTTAGGAATTGTTTAGGATTTGGTTGTACTTATTCTAAATAGATTTATAGTAGTAACTATTTTTTCACTCAAAGTTATCCATTTTTTACTAAATTTCAATGTGGTGTACATTGGGAGAAAATTTTTTCTTAAAAAAATCGGTCTTTATGTTTTCATTAAACATATTTTTCTATGAAAATGTGGATACAGAAAATTTTGCTTTGTGCAATTTCTATATCCAAGAAGGTTTGGGTTCCTAAATTCTAACACTTTTATTTTCAAGAAATTAAACACAGTTCCAATAGAAATACATGGTACGTGGATATTGGATGTTTCGTGCATGTTATAGGGAACAAAAACTTCTTTGAAAAGAATATCAACATGAAAGAAGTAAAAGTAACTTTTGGAGATAATGTTAATGGAGAAGTTATTGGTATAAGTAACATTGTTATTCTTTGTTAAATCATTGATTACAAATTTTTAATTTTCTAATGGTCTTAAGAAAAACCTCCTTCGCATATGTCAATTATGTGATGATTGTTACATTGTGAATTTTTGGAATGATAAGTTCTTGGTACACAATTTCAAGGAAGTGTTTATTCTTTCTTCCCACATGAAAGAGTATGTATACACACAAAACATAGAAGACTGTAGGAGGCAAGAAATACAATTTCATAGTGAAAATGAAGACCAATCTTGGTTATGGAATCGAATTCCAGGACATTATAACTATGGGAACATATGTAAACTTTCTAAGAAGAGCCAGTTAAGGATCTACTAGAGAAACTACTTGATTCTTCCAAAGTTTCTGATTCTTGTCAATGTGGAAAGAAAGATAAATCAATATTTAAATCAGTTGATGAAGTATCAAAATATAATTCATTATAGTTGGTGTATATGGATCTTTTCGATCCAACACAAACTGGAAGCATTGGAGGCAAATACTATGTTTTTTTCATAGTTGGTGATTACTCTATATTTACATGGGTCTATTTTCTGGAAGAAAAATATAATGTTTTTTTCTTATTTTAAATCTTTTTAGATCCCGAGTTAAAAATAAAAAAACCCATCCATTGATAACTATTCATAGTTATCATGGAGGCAAATTACAAAATTATGATTTTCAAACTTTTTGTAGTAGAAAAATAATTACTCATAACTTATCAGCACCAAGAACCCCTATAAAAAATGGTATTATTGAATGAAGAAATCAAATTCTCCAAGTGATAATAAGAACCATGTTGAGTGAATAATCCATATCTAATGATTTGTGGGATGAATCTGTAAGTACTTCTTGTTATACTATAAATTGAGTTTTGATTAGAGCTTTTCTTAATAAAACCCCCTATGAGTTATTTAATGGTAGAAAACCTAGACTTTCCCACTTCATGGTATTTGGATGAAAAGTATTGATTATGAATACTAAAGATAATTTACATAAATTTGCACCCAAATCTGATGAAGGGTTTTTTAGGCTACTCCACAACTTTTAAGGGTTATAGAGTTTTTAATAAAAATACATGTTCTGTTAAAGAAATAGTACAAGTTAAATGTAATGAAACTTCTCTTTTTTTTAAACTAGCTCAACCTACATATTCGTATGTGTTTTCAAAAATTGATTATCAACCCTTAATAGAATATTCTTCTATTAGTAAAATGTTCAAGAAAAGGGTTCTGAGACATTTACCCCAGAATATTTCCTACCATATGTTAATGAATATATTTTAAAAATGTCTGGAACATGGTTGAAAGTCCTAAGGAAACATCTTTTATTGAAGTAAAATGGGTCTTTATAAATAAGTGTGATGAAAATGGAATAATTTTATTAAATATAGCTATATTAGTTTCTAAAGGCTATGATCAACAAGAAGGAATAGGCTATTAAGAAACCTATACTCTACTAGTTATAATTGAACATATCTGTATTCTACTTGCCTTTGTAGCAATCTTTAACTTTAAACATTTTCAAATGGATGTTAAGTGTCCTTTATTTAATGGATATGTTGAAGAGGATGTTTTTGTTAAACAACCTCCCAGTTTTGAATATAAAAAACATCATGAACATGTTTTCAAACTAACCAAAGCTTTATATGGACATAAACAAGCCCCTAGAGCCTGGTATTTACACTTAGGTTTTATGTTAGGAATAGATTCATCACATATTGTCTTTGATCAAGTTAAATATATCATTTTACCTATATGATTATGGGGTTGAACCTCCTCCTCATACCATCATACCTCTTGCTGTGAGAACCATTTTGAGGCATTTTTCATAAGATTGTGGTGGGAATATCGCTCTGTTGATCTAAACCTCAATTATCCTCTGTTTATCATTGAATTTTTATGTCCATATTTATTGTATTAATGTAGAGTCTACCAGAGCATGGTGGAATAAAAAAATTCATTGTACTTCTAATCTGCCTAGTAAGAGGATGACTGAAGGTGTCATATCCATGTCATCATTTACCATTTTGTTGAAGGTATTTTATTTTTTGTAATTTTAAGTGATTATTTCTTACAGTATTATTTAATTATATATATTAATAGATCTTTTCATTATTTTTTTCCTTGATTTTATTTTGGGAGACATTTGAGTATATCTCATAGTTTACTGGTTCCGGTTTATGAGGGAGAGACCTACTGGTGAGCTATTTAGTGAATATTCCTTTTCATAAATTAATTTTAAAAAGAAATATATAGGTTATTATAAACTAATTATCGATTTTGGGTGGGAGTTAGGTGATTTTTATGGATGTATGTGCTTAGAATATCATGGTTTGTCATTGAATGAGATTTCAAAATATGTTTTTTAAAATGCGGGAAGCATTAAATTTGGTATGAATTCTTGTATACATGCCCCATGGTATTTCGAAAATTATTGTGGTACATGTGATTTATGATCATTCTAATAATGAATTGTGCAACTATTTCAAAAATTAATTTCAAAATTTAAGTAAAAAATGTTTATAAATTAAAATTAATTGTCTTTTTAAATTGAGATACCCATGATGAATATGAAAAATATTGAAATTATGTGATGGGATTATGTATTGGATGGTTTGTATCAGTTGCTGATGGTCCATTCCATGATTATCATAGTTTTTTTGTTATATACATACCCTAAATGTTATAAAGATGATTTTATTTAGTAAACATGAAACATAGAGCGTAGGAGAATGAACCCTTACTGACATCTAGGTTGAGGTTAGTGATGAGTCAGTATAGATGGATTTGGGTTGACTATGTGAGACCCAAGAAATTCTATTACACATTTAGGAATGTGAGATAATCACGAGCTATTAATTCCCCACTCATACATGGTAGCATGATAGGGTTAGACCCTAATGAGATAAATGCACTATTTTGGTGTATGGTAAGACATATATTTTTTTGTATTGGGGAAAAACATCGTGCATCAACCATGGGATGGGTGTTAACCCAATATATAAGTTCTGATTAAGTGACATTTATGAGTTTTTTGGGCCGTTAGGAGACCTAGGGGACCTAGTGGGTACTTGGACGACATTTTTAACCTCTTAATAGGGTTTCCAATGTTATTTTAGTATACCAATGGTGGACATTTTTGTATTATCTAGTCTTTATTATATTATTTTTCATGTCTAACTGATTTTTTGGGAAACACCTCTAAGGGAGGTCTTTTATTATGTATTTAAAACTCCCTTAATGGTATTCTTTTAACATGCATAAAAATTCTTTTTAGGATCATGGTTACTTGATGAGAAAACTCTCTCTTGGATGTTTTCGCTACCATTGGGTGAGAAAACTACCATAGGTGAGTTCATTGGGACAATTGGGATCTCACCTTGGATAAGAACACTCCTTTACATAATATCTATTTTACTAATGGGATAATATCCCTAATGGGAAAACTCCCATGGGATAGGTTTGTGATATTTATTCTATGTAATGAGGATAATCATGTATATTATATTGGAAGGTATGATCATCGAGATGTGATTAGAGAAATATCATTACTAATCAATGTAGGTATGGCTGATCGAAGTCATAGACCTAGAGATAAAAAATGGTATGGTACATGGTACCTGGGTTTATAGGATCCATGTATTGTGTTCAAATATTTTTCATCATCATGCGGTAGAATTAGATTTTTTTTTTGTTTTATTATTTTGTTTACAATAGTTGTTACATTATCAGATAATGGTTATTTCATATATAAATTTTTTTATATAAGAGACGTTATTGGTAGTTCCAAAATGAGTTTAGTACTCACACCATCATCAAGATAATGTTTCACATGTTTACTTGAACAATAGTCAGCTTTTGTAGTAACAAGTTGAGAGGAGGCTCTGGATTATAGGTCAATCCAATGTAGATCAAATGGGATTAAATGTTCAGGGTGAGGTGAATATCAGGGATTGTAGTGGAGCCTCCTATAATTTAATATTAGTCATTATATAATTTTTATTTGTCTTTACACCTTGTATATGTGATCAACCTAGAGGGTGATCAGTCTTCTAAATGATTATGATAAATCAAGTTATATGTTACATAACATTTCACTAATATTTCTATATATTTAGTCCATATACACTGATATATTTTGTTTTGCATCCAGATTCATAGTTATTTGTTTGTTGTTAGGCACTATTGTATGGGTTTATAGTCTCCCCATAATACTACCTTATACCCCCTCTACTAGTCAAAATACACATTATTATGGAGAGGATACCCTAACGTATAGTAGTGACCATGAATATTGTGCCTAATTAGTCTTCTAGGGTGGAGGGATATTACAATGTGTTATTATAAGTGTTTTTATTTCTCTCTCTATTTTGGTTATGAAAGATTTGTTATATATGTAGTAATTAGATCTAGTGATGGATATAAGGATAGTTGTTCATATAATCATATTCTAAACGAAATTATAGGTTACTAATGAATAAATTATAATTCTTGGAATGCATTGATGTGGTTTTTTTACTTTCACCTAAAGTGATGAACATGTAGTTTTTGAGATTGATGAATTATTTTAGATTTTGATATTAGACTATAGTAGAAAGGTTTATCTTACAATAATGTGTAGAAACTTATGATTATTTTGAAATCTAGGCCTATATGTGTGTTATTATGTCACTAAAGATTGGTTCAATTATTTATTATAACAATAACATCTCATATGATATTCCATGTATAAGTTATAGGAAAACATATACTTATATTAACCAAAATTTATATATTTCTTCTTTTGATATATTTTCATGTGGATCTATGTTGATATACAGATTGATGATAACGAAATAATCCATTTAATTCATAGGTCATGGACTAAACCTAGTGGGTAAGTAGGAAATGTGTTGCCTCAGTGGGAAACTTCTAGGGTGAGGTTATAATATGTTTCTTGGTTATTTAATATATTAATGACAACATTTATAGTGTATTACCATATAGAATGGAATGGAATTCCACTTAAACGATCTTAGGATCATTTTTCCCTTGATATACATCATCAACCATCATATCATTGTTTATGGTTATGGTGACTATGGATATCATGATTCCCATTGTGGTAATATCATATGAGGATTCCTAGTTATAATTTGTTCCCCAGTAGGATGATTTTTTGGCATGAGTTTTATGATATGTGTAATCTATGTGACACTAGAGTGGGATTTTGGAAAATTAAAATTCATGTAATGTTTGAAATTGGAGCACGTTTGAAATATTATAGTTCATGAATTATAAATGAATGGACCATTGAACTAAGTGGGAGGACATAGAGTCCCTTGGATTCAACTTAGAAGTCAGAAGGAAAAATATGTGATATCTAAGGGTGAACCAAGTGATGGGTTAGCCTAGGTTCATGATTATATTGAAGATAAAAATCATGGATACATTCATTTATATAAGACCAATTCACAATAGTGGATTGTGTGTTGTGTAATAGATATGGTGGTTCCAGGGTTTTATTTTCATTAGAATGAATTTTTCATTCTTATTCATAAAAAATAGATGCGCCTATAATTTCATGGAATCAATGATGCGTTTTAATAGAAGGTGTGTCCAAATTCTAGTCCATCTTATTATTAAATGTGTTCTATTACATGGATAGAACATAGGTGAATGCTAATATATTTGAAAACTATTGGATGATGGCTAATAATGTGGTTGAATTCAGATTGTGTTATACACTTGAATTTTCAATGAGATTTTTTTGATGAATATATATTTCTATTCTAACATGTGATGAGGGGACAATCATTTTTTTAGGATTAGGAGCCATGTATTTTGTGAAATTCAAATCCCATATTTGGAAATAACCCAGGAATTACTATGTTTTGAGATTTGGAGATTTAGGAGTGATGAGGATATTCCTTCACCCCCATTGATTTCATGTTTTCCTTTAAGATTTTTGTGGGATCATGGGAAATCATTGTGGTGTGAAGATGAAACCAGGTAGTAAGAAACCATGAGATTGACATGGTTATGTTATCATTAGACCTAATAATCTGTAGATACATAAGAGAATAATGTTATTTATTGGTGATATATGGTATCCTGAATTGGTAACACATTTTTCATGAAGTGTTTGTATTAGTGAGAATCTATTTTGGGCTATGGAAAGGTGACTTTTAAGAACATTCCAAGGCACCTTATATCATGGGGCTTATTGTACAAATTTAGATTTCTCACGGTAGAGAGGTGACACCATTACTCAATCAGGTATGGTTGTATGAATATTTTGAGTAATACCTAGATTTAATTGATAATGGTTGATGTAACACTTCATCATTTCATTGGAGGGGTGACACACATACTTTTTAATGGAACAATATTTGTTTGTGTATGAGGGGTGGGTTAAGTAAGGCTATATGGTGGGGAGATCACTGATGATGGATTGAGGATGGTGAGGCTCATTATAAATTGGGATTCAGAGGATACCATGGATATTGATTTTATAACAGCATGTGTATGTATATTAGAAATCAATTTATTATTTATAAATATATTTTAATTCATCATAAAAATATTAGGTATTTTTTTAAAGATAAAAAAGAAAATTTTTTTACATAAAATATTTTCTTATAAAGTTTTAAAATAATATATTAATATTAAAAATATGGAATATTATTTTAAAAAAATAAATTTATGTTTTTAAATCAAAATATGAAAATTAACATAGAGATAAATTCTGGTGTTTTTTAGAAAATATTGTTTTTCAGTGAATAGTGAAAATACCAATTTTTGGGAAAATGTATTTCTTTTCAATAAGTTATGTAATTTAAAATTCTTCTTATATTTTAAATATAATTTTAAGCAACATATTTATTATTTATTTATATTTAATCCACTTAATAAATTTTTGATCAAATTTATATTTTATTTTAGTATAATTTTATTTTTGTGTTTAAAAACTGGTTTTCCGAGAACTATTTTAAAGTGGATAATGTTTTCCCATTTAAATAATTAAGATAATAGCTCATGATTAATTAGTTTATTAAAATTTATAGATCATAAATAAATATTTGTTAATTTCTATTCATACAATTATATTTTTTAGTCATTGATTTAATATAAAATCATATTTTTCTTGAAAAACGCAATTCTTAAAAAACCCCTTTTTCATCAAATTTAGGGTTTTATTTTTAATTTAATTTTTCTATTTATTTTAATTGAGTTTTATAAAATTTATTAGTTATTTTGATTCAGAATAAGTTATGTTATCTATTAATTTAAACATAATTTTAACCATAAATAATTTTGAAAGTAATAAAAAATAATTAACATAGTTAAAGTAAAAAATCGATTCACCTTGGGGTTTTACAAAAACGATAAGGGTAAAATTGTCCTAAATCATGTCTAAAATATATATTATGAACGTTTTATGACCTCAAAATGACTTAGTATCAAAAAATAATATTTTTTGCGCCATTGGTTCAGGAAAAAATAGTCTTACGCCTTTTTCTTTTAAAAAATTACAAGTTTGTCACTCGCCACATTAATAAAATTCCACCCCTTATCATCTCTTCTTAAAACCGTAAATCCATTATTAGGACAATAACTACCAATATAAAATTAAAATTTATATCACTTAATCATATAATCCATTGATTTCCTATAAATATACTCTTGGATTCATTACATATAATCATGAATAGGTGGTCTGAACATAGGTAAAATTCTTTACTATATGTTTTTGATTTATTTCTTCTTACACCTCCTCAAAATATTCTTAATTTATGTCTTTATAATAATGTATATATCAAAAATATAATGGTATTTTATTATTTTATTTTCATGACCTATAATGATCTCCACTTCCCTTAAATGGGAAATGATAATGTTGCATGTGTGTACGGCGAACTACCATCTCACGAACCGAAGTGACGCAGTTTCTATCAACGCCTATCAAGGCTGGATATGATGATGGATATGAAGTATATAAAAGATTTTCATAAAATAATTATAGTTATTTTTTATTTATATCATATATACCTTTTTACATTCAATTAACTAGGGTATATGATAATATCGCACGCGTGTACAACGGACTGTCACCTTATGAAGTGATGTGATCCTTTTTTACTAATGATTTACGTTTAAGGTAATGAGGATACTTTTAATGAATATATTTGATATATATGACACAATTCTTATATTTATGACATATTTATTATTCCGAAAAGATAATATATCATTTATTTCTACACTGAAAAAACATAACGCCATTCGTGTACATGTGGACTACCACCTTCCCAAAGCGATGTGACTCTATTTCCACCACCACACCAAAAATATGATAAATAATTATTTATAATTAAAAAATATATTATTTACGAGATAATTACCACTCTACAAATATATGAAAAATTTTACCTTCTTTCCATAATGATTTTTGAAAAACTAAAAAATTACGCATGTGTACATACAGTCTACCATCTCCATGGTCATAACAAAGTTCATTTTTCAAAAACTATTTAGTGATTATTTTATAAGTATAATTGAATTATTAATGTGATAATTAGTTTTTTATTATTATTCTATATATTTCTAAATAATGACATCTTCGACCATATTCATCCTACCAACGTAGGTTTTGATACACTTGCCGAATATGATCAAAACATTCGATGTAAACCTAATTGATAATGTAATCATGTATAACATGGTAATAAGTTCAATAAATTAAAAATTAACATGAAAAATTCTCTTAATAAATTAGATAATTAATATATGTTTATTATTTAATGTGATAAATAACATTTGAGATTAGTTAGACTCAACATAAGGGACATCGTCTCAATTTTCGTTCATTGAGTCATATTTTGATGTTATACACCTATATTATTTTTTGAGTTTATATACCACCCAATTGACATGTTATATCATGACCTTTTGTATAATAATGGTATTTATTTATTCTTTTAGTTTTATTCTTTCTTTGGGTTTATGATATAAATATTTCCAATGTGATAAGGGACATTTCTATGAATTTTTTTAATTCTTTATTTTTAACTCTATCCATTCCACATCCATTTTAAATCTAATTTTATTATGTAAATGAGTATTTTGAAAAGATAATTTTCTTCTTTATATAAATTTCATTTTAAAAAGGTGACTCTTCGTATGGAATATTTTACATTATTTATAAGTGACAAAATGAAAGTTATATTTTAACATATTGGTGGCAAACAAAATTCCACCACTATTATAATTTTTTAACATTTTGGATTCCTTTACACTATTTCATGTTTAATTCAAATACAAAACATTAGTCTATCTTTTGGTATTTCATAATTGAAAATTCATTTCTTTTTAAAATGCATTTTCATTTTAAAATCTAAATTTTTTTTCTTATGGGTGAAGAAAATATTTCATGGGTGAGATGTTGAATATTGAAAGATTTTTTTTATTATATTATGGTTCATTGAAAATATTTATGTTGATGGGTGGTTAAATTATAAACCATGGGTAGGTGGTTACATTATAAATCAGTAATGTGTGGTTATGTTATAAATAAAGCATGTGTGGTTTTGTTTTAAACTAGGGGTGGGTGTGTGGGTACATGATAGTCTTCCAATGCATTGGGTATAGAAGTCGATTGTATGATTGTTCCATATACATGACTGATATGGATAATGATGCCTCAAGATACCTATATGATTTATATATGGTTTATATGGTATTTAATGATTATCATTTAGAAAAAAGTATGTTTTTTCACGTGAAAATGATTGATTTCTCTCTCTTAAATAACATTGATATAAAGGTAAACATTTCATGCGCTCTCATGTTTTATCTAGAATAATTATTTTCATTTTTTATATATCCTTTATTGATCATTTTGTGCCCAGCCCTAAATTTTAAAATTTTTTCAAAATGTTAATTGATGGGTAATGGAAAGGATGAACTAAAAATGAAATTCATGATGGATTTTCATGAAAATAAATAATGTTCCATGTTAAAAGTTTCATATTGTGAAAAAATGGATATTGATCAAAAGTTTCCACTTTTTACTATATGGTTATTTGATGCATGATTTATGTATTATTTTAATAAAAACATTAGTCCAAAAAGATCCTCAAGTGTGATAAAATGAATTCATGACATAAAATTCAATATTATGTAATGCTTAAGTAGAGGTCCTAATAGTTGGTATCTGATGTTTATTTTGATGACATTAGTGTTTAAAATAATGATAATTACATAACCTTTAAATATTTTACTTGACAGTTTATTTTAAATGATATAGAATATAATTATTAAATTATTTCTTCAACTAAAATATTTTTTTTGTAATGGTTTTGTATAATGAAAATAGGGAAGTAGTAGTGGGATGGTACTGAGAGAAAAATACATTTCCAAATCAGCATCTCCAAATGGTTGTAATTAGATAATAAAAATTTGTTATATTGATGGCTTAATTGAAACAATATATTAATTAGGGTATATTTTCAGGACCCACTACAGCCAAAGATACCTCAATAAGGGGAGAGATATTATGACCCTAAATTCCTACCACTAGTAGGCACTGGGTTGGTGACTATCACTGAGGGTATAAAAAACTCATGACACTAGAGTAATTACCCTCTTTAATAATGTAGGATTGAGATATAAATTGAATCATCTATAAATAGTTCCATAGTATAATATAAAATAAAACCAAAACCATCCCACATGCATGTATAAATAAAATAGATAAAAATAATTATACAAGGTAAATACTCAAAATTAATGATAAAGCATCAACGTAATTTTTTTCCAATGGTCAAAGCTAGAAATTTCCATCAAAGTCCACAAAATTACCCAAGATACATTAAAACAATTTTACTTATGTAGCATGAGAATCCAAGTATACTCAGTAAGAAAACAAAATTCTCTCATTCATATGTGAAATAATCATATTAATGCACCCATGAGAAAATATATTAATGAATCAGTACTATAACACCCCATGATTTTATGAGATATATTATTTTTAATTTCTTTGATGTCTTCTATTATAAACTACACCAAGATTATCTTTTATTATACGCAACATTATATTAGCTTGTAGTATACGCAACACTGTTCCTGGATCGTGTAACACACAATTTCAAGTTCGTTTTGTGGAAATTATTCTACACAACATTAAGTAGAGATTTTGTTTAATTTATAAATGAAATAAGTATTGATTATGTTATACGCAACACCGAACGGAGCTTGAAATACACAAAGCCCGGACTTGGCTTGCATTACACGCAATCAAGACCTTCTTCGATAGCGTGTGTAGTACGCAATACCAAGTTCACTAAATGAGATATTATTATAATATTATTATGAACAAGCCGTTATGAAAAGTAATACCCACTTTTAGAAATTTTATAAATTTTATCTTTCAAAATTGACTTCATTTTTGGATTCTGAATATTGAAATTATCCTAGGGTGAAGTTTTTTTATTTTTCTGAAAACTTTCAATTTTTGATGAATGGTGAAAACACTGGGTTCCTATTAAAAAACCAAATTTTTATATAAATAATTATTTATTTTATTTCAATTTATATTAGGTAAAAATTGATATATAATACCTATATAAGTTCAATTTAATTCATTGGAGTCATTTTATAATAATTTTAGACATATAAAAATTTTATTGAACTTTTCACCGTCTTTTACCCACCTCCTAGGAGAGTTTGAAAATTTACATAAAACATAATTTTACCACTTCTGTGAGTGGAATTTTGAAATTCCGAGAGACACGGTTAATATAATGGAGTAAAATTTGGTTTAATAAGATAAAAATAATTTTTGGTGAATAGTAGCTTTTTACTTTTATTTACCACGGTTAAAAGTAAATAGGGTAATTAAGGGTAAAATTGGAATTATTATTACCCTAACACATGTCCAAATTCTATTGGATAAGTTTAATTCGACCAGAAACAACATTAGGAATAAAATATGACCATTTAGATCCACTTGGATTAGATTAGGACATTTATTATTAATTTATTTAAAGAAGTGTTAAAATAGATAAAATCAATGTTTAAAAACTAAAACATTTTTATTATAGGGTTATACATAAGATAAACTAGACTATAAATATACATTAGAAATATAAAACTATTTCCTACATTATGGTATTTTATTTATAATTTTTAGACATTAAATAATATAATTTATTTATGACATAATGATGATGTAGTAATTACCTTATAAATGAAATATTAACATAATAGATGTTATAAATACACAAATAAATGTAATTTTAGACTTTTTATGAATTAAACTACTTTTATAGGTTAATATGACATGTTAGTATTGACTTAATTAACTTTTTTCGAACTAATCATGTTGTTATGATTTTCACAAAAATTAATTACCAAATAGTGTAAAAATAGACATAAAATAGTTTTTAAAATAAATATTATATTATTAAATGTTATAATATTCCTAAAAATCTAAGGTTCGGCAAAATGACATAGATAAGGTTATATATATTAATAATTAACCACTTGGGGTTCGTTTGTCTTGTTATAGTATGTTTATTAATCATATAGTGTAAGAAAAGAAGAAGACACGGTAAAAGATAAATTATTTAACTTAGAGTTAAATCTAGAAGATAATGTTACAATATTTGCCTAAACTTGTCTAAAACCTATTGGTTGAGATTATTTCGACTCATACCCACTTTATATTATAAATAAATCAATTTGGAGCTATTTTAAACCAAATAGGACTTTATTATAAAATAATATTTTAAGTTTTTCCAAAGGTGCCTCTCTCCTCCCTTATAAAAAGGGCACCCCTTCCCTCTTCTCTTCACACCATTTTGATCCTTGAAGCACAAAAAACCCTGACAATTACTCTTATAAACCTGTATATTTACATTATAGAGGTTATGGGCTTCTCAAAAGAACAACTCTAGTTCCCTAAGAAGAAGTTTAAAGGAGGTGCGTCGAGGAAGAGGTAATCTCTTCTACCGACTATTTCAAGTTTCTTTCTTCTTCTACTTCCTCTTCTTTAGTTGTTTCATTATAAATTAATAACATTAGTATTACTTATATACTGATATTTTTTTTAAATATTAAACAACCCTATTTCACCTTCTATCCATCCAACGGAAAATGAAATCACCGCACGTGCGTACGTACAGAATACCGTCTCCACGCCGTGGTGTAATCCGTTATTCCACCACCACCACCTTACATGGATGGGTATAATGGTGTAAAGAATAACTATATATGATTATTATAAAATCATAAATATTGTAAGATATTATATCATCCACTCCAATTCCTTTAAATAAATATGGGAGCAGTATCATCGCTCGCGCGTACGTACGGATTACTGTCTCCACGACGCGATGAGATTTATTTTCCATGCTAACAATTCAAGAATGATTATAAGTGATATATAATAAGTAATAATGAAATATATTACATAATAATTCTACTAGATTTATGTATATATATGTATGTATGTGATCTACTTAATTCCATTCAATTCAATAAGGAAACGGAAAACAATGTTCATGCGTACGTACGGCCTACCGTCACCAAGAACTGTGTATTTCATTCCATTTATCGATCTATCATATATATTTATATACTAAATATTTATTATATATTAATCATGTTTTACATTATGGAATTAATTAAATCATGATATAATTAATAATATCAAGAACAACATGTCGAAACACGTACGATAAATGAAATGATTTTACCCAAAATGCAGCTTTGACATTGAATTTACAAAAGAACGGGTAATATAAAGTCATAATTGAACCATATATGATATCATAACAATGAATATGATTCTGTAATAAGTCAATAACATTATTTAAATCATTATACAGTTTTTTCGTATACATACAAAACATATTGGACCTAAGGTAAGGGATAATTATTCCAATCTCATTCTTATCCGAGATTGTTTATTTGTAAGTATTTACTGGGGTTATGTTTATTATCCATGTCCATATGTTCTCAAAATGTTTTCATAAAATATTTACTTTTTTCCATGTATTTTTAAAGTAATTTTTACCCTTTTTACTTTTACCACATCGTATGGAAGGAATCTTTCTTTTGTTTACCATATGATGTACTTTTTGACTTTTCCGACAAAAATACGAGGAGAATGTTTTTTTAACTTATACAAAGTGAATAGATTTTTATGGTTTTATGATGCCTAATTTTCATGAATCTTCCTCTACATGTTTTCATGGTTATTTTCAATAAAATATTTTTCTTGTAAAATTGTGTGGCATTTTGTGAAAGGAAAATGATTTTCAAGAAGAAATGATATTTTCCTCAAGAATTCATTTCAAGTGTTTTATCAAAACTATTTTCCATCTAAGATGAAGTTATTTGGCCAGTTTATGTATCAAGTATAAGGTATTTATTATTTACATGGTGTAATTTTTCTTATGATGAATTGATGTCCACTTTTTTTATATGGATTATGTGATGATGGGATGATGTTTATGAAACCGATTTTATTCTTTGGGTTATGATGAATGTTTTATGTTTATTTTGTGGAAAAAGTAAGAATGATTTCATTATGAGATGGGTGGGACCTATATCTCCCACCAATGCATTGGTTAAATATTTATATCTCATGAGACAGACATGGCTGGAACGGTAAGTTAATTTGGTTCAGTGATACATGACTGGAAGGAGGAGTAAACTCGATTCAGAAACGGAATTTGTCCTCTAAGATGGTATTGGATGCAATGCCTTGGCTACCATGGAAATCATATCAAATATTTAATGTTTTTCCAAAAATACATGTTTTATTCCCATATTATTCATTTATGATATACGCCTTAAGTACTTCCAAGATTTATGTCATTGCTCATGATTTTGATGTTTATATTTTATGTTCATGTTTTTTCATTCAAATGTTTATGGATTGTTTTATGTTCTCTATGTTTACCTTTACTGAGCATTTGAGCTCACCCTTTATATTTTTCTTTTCCCCAGCATATAAATAAAGGATTCAGGTAAGAAAACAAAAGGGGAAGTTCTTTATGGGATATGTTGAAAATCTTTCACCATGATTAGAAGATTATGTTCCGAGTTTCCAAAGACACTAAACTATTACGGTCCTTCAGTGTTTGTTTTTTTATGTATTCCGAAATAGTAATGTAATTTCCTTGTACATAAAGATTTGGGTCTCTATAGTTGGTATCAGAGGAAAGGTTTAGTTAACCTATGGAAACTAGGTTGCGAAAACTTTAGTGAGATCCTTAGATATATTTCTAAGGTATTTCTAGCGATGTCCCTAAGTTTAAGTATAAGTATATGTTATAGTCCTAGAATTATGGTATTGATATTAAAATTAAACCTAAGATGTTCGATATTGAAGTTACTCACCCTTGATTATGATTTTGGCCTCTCACACTATTCTTTTTGGGTATTAGAAAATGGCTAGAAATAGGATGATTCACGATGATGGAGGACATGATGGACAATAGGATGATATTCTTTATGAGAAACCAAATGAAACGGGATTTGGAAGTCAAAACATCATTGTAATGCCAAATCAGAAATCTCACGATATGATCAATAATCTCAACTTTGGTAAGTATCCTGACTCATAAAATAATATAAATATGAAGTTTCATGATGATCATAGAGGAAAGAATGTTCAATTCCCCTCAGGTAATTCATGTGGGAAGAGGCATCATGGAAAATGTTTAAAAGGAACTAGAATATGCTATGGGTGTGGAAAAAAGGACACAAAGCTAGTAATTGTAAAGGAAAAGGTTCAGTTAACAACACGGACAATGATAATGCTATTGCTAAGACATCAACAACGGTTAAGTGTTTTAAATGTAGAATTTACGGGCATTATGCAAACCAATTCCCTAAGGTAAAATCTCATTAAGAGAATCAGCATGGTCATATGGGTAGTATTTATGTGGATGATGATGAAGTAACTACAAATGATATATGAGATAAAAGAAGTGTTGAGGAATAAAATGATGAAGCTCGGTCAATGGTTTAAGAAGGAAGTGTAATGATTGTATGTTTATCAAGAATAATGTATGGTACTATGGAATAAAAAAATCTAAGGATTATTACACTGTTTCCTTTGCTTGTTTTTTGAAAGTATATGTTTAATGGTACCAGTAACCATGAAAGATTATTCAAATATTTTGGGAATACACCTAATATTCACATAAATAAGGGATAAGGATATAATGAAATGTTTGATAGTATTAATGATCTCATGATTAATATAAGGAAAAAGTGATATCATGGTTTGAGTATATAGAATTTTTGAGATTTCGGTATATGGAAAGAGTTACCTTGTGACAACATTCATGTTTTCACTATGGTTCAAGAGAATACTTTATTAAGGTATTCAAATGTTTGGAATATGACCAACAAGATATATCGTATGATATATGGGGGATAAATGATGGTATTCACATGCTCGGTAGATGAAATTTCTAGTAATTGTTTTATTTATACTATGAGCTTGGACAGAAGTATTTTGGATTAGCCTAAATATTGGAATGAAATAAGTTAGACATAAGATAGCATTATTTAAGGCTAGAACATTTTTATATTTTATTGAAGGAATGTTGTTATAATGTAGTTTTAGATAAGCGGACAACCTGCATGACGGGCAACAACCCATCATGTCGGACGAGGCTGTGGAAATCGAACACACAACCGAAGTGCCACACGCCTTTGTTTCCTACCACTGGCCTACATAATGTCCCTGGTTAGTAGAAACTAGTTTTATTAAGCAGTATGATAGATGAAGTATAAGTCCATTTTTGGAATCATATACGATTAAACTCACCATATATGCACATATGTATACTTAATAACATTTTATAACCTTTTGTTTGAGACATAAGGAATGACCCGTCATTCTATGACATGATCTGCTAACACTTCCCAAATGAAAAATTAAACTTCATTTCTTTAATAGATGAAGTGTAAATCATTCAAGTCACTAACAATGATAAGATTATACTGAAATAAAGTAAGTATTTCTTATAATTCAAATTCTTCAACTTTAGGGAAATCATCTTGAAAACATAAAATGTTTTCTTAGTGCCCTTATATCCGATGAAACATATTGTACCTTAGATCATCACAAATTTATGGATTTGTGACTATTGGATTTTTCATAGCAATGTCCTATACCATTGTTCATCAGAACATGATGGTTAGATTTTTCTTTCATATCCATATTTTCACCTATGTTCTCCTATGTGGAAACCTAGTGATTTTTTAATTTGAGTAACTCTTACGTTTCATAATTTAGTTTTTAAAGTTCAGTTTGGGTATTTCTTTTTACGATGTGGGTTTCTATGAAGGAAACTTTCAAGTAGTAAACCATTTATAACCCCAAAGAATTTCGAGGGCGAAATTCATTTTAAGGGGGGTATAATGTAACACCCTGAGATTTTATGAGATATATTATTTTTAATTTTTTGATGTCTTCTATTATACACTACAAAAAGATTAGCTTGTACTATACACAACATTGTATTAGCTTGCAGTATACGAAACACTATTCTTGGCTCGTGTTATACACAATTTCAAGTTGCTTTTGTGGAAATTATTCTACACAACATTAAGTATAGATTTTGTTTAATGTATAAATAAAATAAGTTTTGATTATGTTATACACAACACAAAACGAAGCATTCACTACACGAATCCCTGACTTGTCTTGCATTACACGCAATCAAGACCTTCTTCTATAGAGTGTGTAGTACGCAATACCAAGTTCACTAAACAAGATATTATTATAATATTATTATGAACTAGCCGTTATGAATAGTAATACCCACTTTTTGAAATTTTATAAATTTTATCTTTTAAAATGGACCTCATTTTTGGATTTGGAATATCAAAATTATCCTAGGGTGATTTTTTTGGTATTTTTCTGAAAACTTTGAATTTTTGATTAATAGTGAAAACACTATGTTACTATTTTAAAACCGAATTTTTATATAAATTTTTATTTATTTTATTTAAATTTATTTTATGTAAAAATTGATACATAATACCTATATATGTTCAATGTAATTTGTTGGAGTCATTTTATAATAATTTTAGACATATAAAAATTTAGTGAACTTCTCACCGTCTTTTACCCACCTCCTAGGAGAGTTTGAAAATTTACATAAAACATAATTTTACCACATCTGTGTGTGTAATTTTGAAAATCCGAGAGACACAGTTAATATCAAGGAGTAAAATTTGGTTCAATAAGATAAAAATAATTTTTTGTGAATAGTAACTTTTTACATTTATTTACCACGGTTAAAAGTAAATAGGGTAATTAAGTGTAAAAATGATATTATTATTACCCTAAAACATGTCCTAATTCTATTAGATATGTTTAGTTCGACCAAAAACAACCTTAGTAATAAAATATGTCAATTTAGGTCCACATGGATTAGATTAGGACATTTATTATTAATTTATTTAAAGAAGATTTAAAATCGATAAAATCAATGTTTAATAACAAAAACATTGTTGATATAGGGTTATACATAAGTTAAATTAGACTATAAATATTAATTGTAAATATAAAAATATTTCCTACATAATGGTATTTTATTTATAATTTTTTGACATTAAATAATTTAATTTATTTATGACACAATGATGATGCAGTAATTACCTTATTAATGAAATATTAACATAATTGATGTAATAAATACCCAAATAAATGAAATTTTAAAAATTTTATGATTTAAAATACTTTTCTAGGTTAATATAATATGTTTGTATTGATTTAATTATCTTTGTTCAAACTAATAATTCTGTTATGAGTTTCACAAAATCAATTACCAAATAGTGTCAAAATTGACATAAAATAGTTTTAAAAACAAATATTATATTATTAATTGTTACAATATTCTTGAAAATATAAGGTTTAGAAAAATGACTTAGATAAGGTTATATATATTAATAATGAACCACTTGGGGTTCTTTTGGCTTGTTAAAGTAAGTTTATTAACTGTAGAGTGTGAGAAAACAAGAAGACACAGTAAAAGTTAAATTATTTAACTTAGATTTAAATCTAAAAGATAATGTTAAAATAGTTACCTAAACTTGTCTAAAACCTATTGGTTGAGAGGATTTCGACACATCCCCACTATAGCTTCTAAATTAATCAATTTGGAGCTATTATAATCTGAATATGAATTTATTTTAAAAAAATATTTTAAGTTTTTCCAAAGGTGCCTCTCTCCTCCCTTATAAAAAGGGCACCCCTTCCCTCTTCTCTTCAGACCCTTTTGAGCCTTTAAGATCAGACAACCCCTACCAATTCCTCTTATCAACCTATCTATTTACATCATAGAGGTTCTGGTCTTCTCAAAAGACCAACTCTAGTGCCCTAAGAAAAATTTTAAAGGAGGTGCGTCGAGAAAGAGGTAATCTCTTCTACCGACTATTTCAAGTTTATTTCTTCTTCTACTTCCTCTTATTTAATTGTTTCATTATAAATTAATAACATAAGTATTACTTATATACTGATTTGTTATTATAAATATGAAACAATTCTATTTCACCTTCTATCCGTCCTATAGAAAACGAAATCACCACGCGTGCGTACGTACGGAATATCGTCTCCATGTCGTGGTGTAATCCGTTTTTCCACCACCTCCTTACTTGGATGGGTATAATGTTGAAAATAATAACTATATATTATTATTATAAAATCATACTGATTCTATGATATTATATCATCCACTCAAATTCTATTAAATAAATATGGGAATGATATCATCACTCGTGCGTATGTAAGGATTACCGTCTCCACGACGCGGTGAGATTCATTTTCCATGTTAACAATTCAAGAATGATTATAATGTATATATAATAAGTAATCATGAAATATATGACATAATAATGCTACTGGATTTATATATATATATATATATATGTATGTCATATAGTTAATTCCATTCAATTCAATAAGGAAACTAAAAACAACGTTCATGCGTATGTACGGCCTACCATCTCCATGAACGGTGTATTTCATTCCTTTTATAGATATATCATATATATTTATATACTGAATATATATTATATATAAACCATGTTTTACATTTTAGAATTAATTAAATCAGGATATAAGTAAAAATATCAAGAAAAACATGTCGAAACACGTACGATAAATGAAACTATTTTACCCAAAACGCAGCTTTAACATGGAATTTACAAAAGAACGAGTAATATAAAGTCATAAATGAACCATATATGATATCATAACAATGAATATGATTCTGTAATAAGTCCATGACATTATTTAAATCATTATACATGAGGTTCATATACGTTCAAAGCATATTGGACCTAAGGTAAGGGATAATTATTCCAATCTCATTCTTATCTGAGATTGTTTATTCGTATGTATTTACTGGGGTTATGTTTATTATCCATGTCCATATGTTCTCAAAATGTTTTCATAAAATGTATACTTTTCTTCCATGTATGTTTAAAGTCATTTTTACCTTTATTTACTTTTACCACATCGTATTTAATGAATCTTTCTTTTTTTAACATATGAGGTACTTTTTGACTTTTCTGACAAAAGTACGAGGAGAATGTTTTTTTAACTTATACGGCACGAACAAATTTTTATGGTTTCATAATGCCTATTTTTCATGAAGTTTTCTCTACATGTTTTCATGATTATTTTCAATAAAATCCTTTTCTTTTAAAATTGTGTGGGATTTTGTGAAAAGAAAATGATTTTGAAGAAGAAATGATATTTTCCTCAAGAATTAATTTCAAGTGTTTTATCAAAACTATTTTCCATCTAAGATGAAATTATTTGGAATTTTTTTGTTTCATGTATAACGTCCTTATTATTTACATGGTGTAATTTTTCTTATGATGAAATGATATCCATTTGTTTTATATGGATTATGAGATGATAGGATGATGTTTATGAAATACATTTTATTCTTTGGGTTATGATGAATGATTTATGTTTATTTTGTGGAACAAGTAAGAATGATTTCATTATAAGATAGGTGGGACCTATATCTCCCTCCAATGCATTTGGTAATGATTTATATCTCATGACATAGACAGGGATGGAATAGTAAGTTAATCTGGATTAGTGATACAGGATTGGAATGAGGAGTGAACTCGATTCAGAAAGGGACTTTGTCTACTAAGATGTTCTTGGCAGCAATGCCTTGGTGACTATGGAAATCATATCAAGTGATTAATGGTTTTCCAGAAATACATGTTTTACTCCCATGCAATTCCTTTATGATATATGCCTTATGTACTTCCAAAATTTATGTCTTTGCGCAAGATTTTGATGTTTAGATTTTATGTTCATGTTTTTGCATTCAAAAGTTTATGGACTGTTTTATGTTCTCTATGTTTACCCTTACTGATCATTTGAGCTCACCCTTTATATTTTTCATTTACCCAGGATATAAATAATGTTTTGAGGTATGAAAAAAAGGGGATGTTCTTTATGGGAGATGTGGAAGATCTTTCACCACGATTAGAAGATTATGTTCCGAGTTTCCAAAGACACTAAACTATTACGGTCCTTCGGTGTTTTTTTCTGTTATGTATTAAGTATTATGAAAAAGTAATGTAATGTCCATGTACGTCAAGATTTGGGTCTCTACAGGTACCAAAAAATTTCAATTATCCATCCCAACCTCACTAAGGCATGCTCAGAAAATAACACATGTCGTGTAATAAAATATAATAATAATAACATCTATAATGGTACCTTTAACCACTTTTCTGCTAGTATTCGACTCTCACACCATAATTTCATATTTCACAGAGCTCCAATCTATTATTTATACCACACCAACCCACCATCACAGAAACAAAACATTAGGCCCATAGACACCTGGGATCACCACCCTACAAGCAAGGACACATCACATCTCACCCAAAAACACCTGAGCCACAACACATACACAACCATAACCAGAGTATAAGGGTATCATTAACATGTCGGACATCAAATGTTTTCTATTCTCCTACCCTGAATGTCCCCCACAAATTGTATCAACACAAGAATAGTCATATCATACCTTTCCTAAAAATATCGTTCCTACTACCTCCCGCCCTAAAGAATAGTCACATGTCACTCAAAAATACATGAGATATCACACCCACCATATAATTCAATGACAAAATTATTTTTGTCACATCCTATTCAATACCAACTTCACTTGGATGAGGGATTGGTAAATAGTGGGTACCATCCATCGGTCCTCCTCACTATATGTCAGAAACAGTGCCCATGCGTGACTATGTGGGTGTTGGAACATAGTGCTCGACATGTGTGGGGTACATATATAAATAACAAGGAATAAAAAAGTATATACATATATACACACACAACCCAAAACTATGGGTTTACAAAGAAATACTAACTAACTCACAACATCATCACTTTTACATCAACCTCTAAATTTTCACCACAACACAAAAATCCCCAATCCCCATTTCACATTTCCAACCAAATCTAATTATATCCTCAATTCATTTAATTTTTTTGTATATGAAACATTAAACCACACAACCTATAATTTATTAATTCATCATCCATTTCTAACCCATTATCAAAACCAACCCATTGCATTTCAAGCATTTTAAAAGAATTATTTATTCCATCACATCATGGGAATCTAGAACGACTAAACAACCCCAAAATCAGGACCAACAAATAATGTCACCGCCCCAAAACCAAGGCCAAAAAACCACCATGCCTCCCCAAAAGAACATCCAGACAAAACATCATACCCACATGAATGAAAAACAAATAAATTGATCATTTCTATCCCTTAAGAATGGCAAAAAAATCACAACACATAATAATCCATTTAAAAAATTTACAAAGTGGATTTTATCACAATACAATTTATTTTAGGGACATTATCACACCGTCCATAATCCTAGGGAAAACATTTTATTAACCATATATATGTAATTTACCAATTTCTATTTTAGGATGATATCACAACAATCACAAAAGTAACAATAGTCACAATAAATATCATCCAATGGAACTGATACCCCAAAGGAAACAATTTCAAGTGGCACATGAAGCTCGTATAATCACAATATCAAAATCATATCAAAGTTGTAAAAACATGTTAATCATTCATGTTTCCTGCCTAAAATTGAAATTAACCATTTATTTACCTCCATATAATCCATAAAAAATAAAAACATATCTAAAAATGTAAAACTCCCCTGCATAATGCATAATAAATAGAAACGGGGGATTTTCTACTGCAAATATGCTTTACTGACTCACTGTACACCACAGGGTGAAGAAGAACACCACAAAACCACAACTACAAAGGGGAAACTGATGATCAACCTACACCACATTAAAGATCTATCAAAATTCATCTCAAACATAAAACCCAACCAAACTGAACCACTATAGGGAAACATTGAATATGAGTGGAAGGAAAAAAGTTTATAACAAGATAATAACTCACCATGAATCGATGAAACGAAGCAGAGAATCAATCCCCAATGAAGGGAATCTAAAAAACATCATGGGATCACCATCGGCCACATGGAACAAAAGAGATTGTATTGTTTGAAGAAAAACTAAGTTCCATATATATTAATGAATACACTACATGATGGATTTACATGATGGGTAATCCCATTTCACTTCTTTTATTCGTCCTGATTTAGTTTCACTAAAAAATATGTCTCCTTTTTATTATTAAAACCCTAATATATACATGTTGTGAATTATACATATGAAAGATGTGAAACAAATTTTCACATCATGTAAGATTTACACAACATGTATTTCCTATAAAAACACTTCTACAACTCCACCTTATAAAGAAAACTCTTGGTACCTCCCCTGAACACCTGCAACCACAAAACCTTGCAATGTAATGCAACGGGATGAAATGGGATATTACATCAGATACTTATAAAATGATTCTATCCATCAAGAAACCAAGACCAATACCAGAAAGAGATGGGTATGAACAACCACCCCATGAGACCCCTACAAAGGATCTTGACATACCACTAATTATATAACCAACCAAACAGGCCAAACCAAATAGAAAAAACCTCTCACCAAACCACATCACCACACAACTACAAGCTACCTAATCACACACAAAAACACTTCCACACAGCCACCTCAACCTCGATATAGACCAAACAAAAAACTATAAAACCCAATGAACTAACCATATGAACCAATTGAATCATGTAATTATATTCTCCATGTAAATATATTATCCACTCGGGTTAGAATTGACACTCTCGCAAGGGTTTAATCACTTCATCGTTAATACATCTCAATTAGGAATCATGTCCTCCCAAATTTCATACGGTAATCATTTTTCTCACATTATACATCATAAAAATGGAAAAAAACCTCTCATGAAATAGAATAATCCCAATATCACGTCACACAACATACCTAAATAAATGGGAAACATAACATATCATAAAATGGGACAATCCAAATGTCACATCAGAGAGAAGAATATTGAATGGTGAAACTCAAAAATACTCAACATATTGGACACTCATTTGTTTCTATTTCTCTCAAGTAATCTCATCTATGAAACCAAGCCTCCAAGACACAAAAATCAAGGAAATGGTTTATCTATTCAGTGCCTTCTCTTGATGATCATGGATATTAATTGTCCCCTCCCTGAAGGATATATCATCATTGATATCTAACTCTCACCTGTCAAAGAAATAGGATTTGTGGAGATGATAGATATGAAAGATTTCACGGATCCTCTCTAGTCATGGAAGAAATTCCAACTAGTACGCGACCTCAATAACTCACCCCAAAGCCTCAAAGGACCCAAAAAACTAGGAAAATTTTTACCCCAACTACAAAACCTCTATTTCCATCATCGATGGGTAATCTTCAGGAACACGTGGTGTCCAACATGAAACTCCATGGGATTCATATTACTATAAGTATAATAATTCCTCTAGTCTTTAATTTCTATTATACACACATAAACAAGCTAAACCATCCATGTCATTATATGTACCACATTGTTTGAAGAATAGTTTTCTCTGTAACCTCCATCCAATACAATGGAGAATAAGGCGACCACCTATAAAAAGCCTCAAATTTGGATATGCCGATGGAAGAGGGATATATATTATTATAATAAAACCAAACCAATGGAAGGTTTCATACCCAATATCCACCAAAATCATAGACTCATTCCAGAAATATATCCTCTAATGTCTATATAGTCTTCTCCATCTTCTCGTCCTTCTATGGTCTGAATGAAGTTTTGAGGCTTAACTGAGTGCCGAAAGAATTTTTCTAATCACCTCCAGACTCATGGGGAAACATAAACCCCAATCTGAGAAAATGGATCTTAGAACACTATTACACTACACCACCTCATCCGCATACCTCTTATACAAATCATCCACTATGCCCAACTTCTTGATCACTAAGAATTTGGCCGATTTCATAAACCAGTCCACAATCACCCAGATAGAATCACAATCTAACTATTATATGGGTAACCCTATGAATAAATCTATCAAGATGTAATATCATTTCTACTTGGGAAAATCCAAGGGATACAAAAAACTGGGAGAAACATGATTTCCAACCCTTACCTATTGGAAAACCAACAACTTTTTCACCAACTCTACCACTTCTCATTTCATCCCGAGCCACCAAAATTATATCTTCAAACCATGTTACTTCTTTTATAATACAATATGTACCACAAAATTTAATCTATAGAACCCATGAATAACTCACCCACCCATCACTACCATGATGAAAACCTCTCATGAAACAACATCAAGTTTTGACCATAGGTCAACCACCCCTCTGATGCATCACCATGACCAACACGATCGCATAACACCACTACCTTTAAGTCCTCCATTGAGACCCATCAACATGTTTCACCAAATAAGATTATATTTTCACTTGAAAAAAATATAATCTACCACCATCAACCATTGAATCTATATTTAAGTCCTCAAACTACTCCATTATTCTCTATGAATCCCCAAAATCTAAAAAAAAAATCCTTTCCCAACTTCTTGCTCGTAGAATGAGCCACTAAATTCCATTTCATGAGGTGTAAGAGATCTCAAAATAATAATCCTAGAGAAATTACATCCACATATACTTCCAAAAATTTAGATCGAGATGATAAATGATATACCTCAAACTATTGTGATCCGTGAAGACTAAAAAACACTACCTAATGAGGTAATGATTCTACAACTTCAAGAAAAACAACCCATTCCGACTCCAAAATCATTTTTGGAAAAATTACCAATGGGGGGACATAACCACCTAGACCCGTAAGATATCACTTACCTCTATTGCATCAACACACATCCCAAACTTATACAGGAAGCATCATAAATCATCTCAAACATCACCCCTCCTCATTCAATCGAAGCAATAGTGAATGGAACAGATTCCCCATTAGATAACTGAATGCTACCTAGAACTAATAAGTACACAAAAATTCATTTTATTTCTTAGTCAATGTTGTCAACAGTTCTGAAACTTGATTGAAATTAGGAACAATCCTCCAATAGTATCCTACAAGACCGAGGAAAAAGTAACAAATGTCATGTTCTTAGATGATTCAAATGAAAATAATTCATCAATCTTTGATGGGTCCACTTACACACCCATTTGACACAACAAAATACCATGGAAATGATCCTATTATGTCTAAAGCATATACTTGGTCCGCTTTACCTTCAGTAGGTATTGTATAAGAACATGAAAGAGAGCTCTGTGATGATCAATATTCTCCTTTAATGAACTCAATTAGATCAAGATATCATCTATGAATATGATGATAAAATTTTATAGGAACTCATCCAACATATATTTCATTATATCCATTAACACATCTACTGCATTCGTAACTCTGAATGGCTTGACTTCAAGCTTTAAGTTCCCATACCAACATCTAAAGTAATCCTTTAAGATATCACCCACCTTCACAATCAAGTGATTGTATGTAGACCATATATCTCTCTTACTAAACCAACTAACCCCTCTAGGCTTGTCAAAAATATCATATATCCCTTGAAGAGGGTAACGGTTCTAGAACATCACCTTATTAAACCTTTGGTATTCTATGGAAAACCTAAGACTACCATCCACCTTCTTAGTAAATGACACTGGATAACTCCATAGAAACAAGCTGGGATAGATAAAACCAAATTGAATTAAATCATCTATCTGAAACCTTATGTCTTTCAACTCATAATGTTTCATATGATATGAATCCATTGAAATTAGAGAAGCCTCATGCTGCACGTCTATCCTGAACTCCAAATCATGTAGTGGCAGTAGTGTCACAACCACATTAACAAAAACATCTAGAAACTCCCTCACAACCCCTAGGATCCCCTACAATTTTATCCTCCACTGACTCCACTAATATCTCGGCCATAAAATTATTAATGGTGTCCACATGCCGATAGGACACCTGAAAACCTCTCTAACCAAAAAACAGATATGTTGTCCTTCCATATCTAAGGGCATGACTCTCCTCTAAAAGAAGTCTACAATAGCCCATAGAGAATACAACCAATCTATGATAACGATGACATCATATGGATTCCACTTTAGAATGAAAATATCCCCATGGGACTAATGTGGTCCCACCAGTAGTCTATACCACCGGTATACATCATACAAGCCGGTTTGGCCTCTTACTGGTGTAATTAACACCCGAGGAATAGAAATCCTCTCTATGTCTTGTCATAGAGCAAGGGATAGAACTTGTGGGACTAATTTGTTAAAATATCTTGAATAAAACAAGGCACAAACAAGGGTACTAATCCAAATGATCTTACCTCAAATGGTCTCTGGTCCCTCAGGAACTAGCAACTCCACTTGGTGAAACTGACAACACCCAAATCATATACCTCTATACTGATGAACACCTCTAAAAACGCGCTATGGTCGTGGTCCCTGAACATGAGGAGCATCTTGAGGTCAACCATGATCTTCTAAATATCCCCTCATCAAAATGAATGCCTAATGACCATGCTAATAAAATGGTGCCATTGGTAACTAATGCTGATTCGGGCCATGAACCAATCCACTTCCACCAAAGTGGTCTAGGGAACTAGTTATAGCGATGGAAAAAACCCCCAAAACAATACTCACTCTGGCATAAAGACCCAAATGCAATAAATTAAAGTAAATTACCATAATGTTATAAAGGATGTTGTTGAGTTCAACTACCCACATGTAAAAACCTCAAAGGACCTGGTTTCTAAGACAATCCCCTGACAACTTTACTCATTTTGAATCCCTATTGTTCCCCCTATCACAATTAACCTGCTTTCATGTTCATACACTTGATAACCTCTACCTTCTTCTGAAACAAAAGATACATCAACAACATAAAAGGAGTAATTTCATACTAGATAGAAGGATGAAGTGATTCCTTAAGATTTCTCACACGAGACTTCACATCTTAAAGAACATATGGTTAAAACATAGATGGTCCTTTAAATTGTTTCCCAACTCCCACGCTTATATTATACCCTACTGTATAAATAGAACTTATTTCTTCTTCCGTGACATCATGGTCAAAGAAGGTGACTCTTCTTGAAATTCATTATATGAGTTGATCCAGAAAACATATGCCTCCTCCCATTCTCCTAGATATAGTGTCCACCACTAAAGCGCAACTCCCCACATCTAACTAACATCCAAAGGGTCCTAGAATCCCACTATGGCCTAGATAAAACTGAAATTGATCTCAATATCCTCCAAAACTCTCTCTATCTCTACATTTAACACAGTACCCTCATACTTCCCCAAACCTACAACTGAAAATCTCAAAAATCCCCCTTCCATTGATCATCTTTCTCAGTAGTATCAACCCTATGAAAATCAACTGGATTGTCCTACTAATATTTAGTTGTATAAGCCACATGTAGATGATGAACATGATCCATAACTCAAATTAAAAAATATATATTTCTTAAGCCCAGAAGATGTGGATTTTTATAGATCCTTTTTAATTTACTATATTAATTTCAACTTTCTGAAATCAAACAAATTCAAACAACCACACAAGACATCACGATTAATGTACCTATCCTAGGTCTCTAGAATGAAAATATTTCCACATCATTGGACATTCAATATACTCATATTATGTGCATTGGATCATGGTTTGGGGCATAAATCATGGTTCCTATATAGTACCACTGACCTATGTCATGCACCGAGTTCAACTATAACTCTTCCCATACCAACCCATTTAATCCTCACTTTTTCTAACTCTAAACTCCATATAATCTCTAAAATATCATATATAATAGCCCTATATCATGACCCCTCCCTCCAATGGCACCATAATGATGGGAGAGAGATAATTACCCTTGATTCCCCCCTCCAGTAGGACCTATGTTGGCGGCCCGCCCTGAGTGTATAAAAATATCATAAAATGGAAGGTATTACACTCTATAATAATATAAGATCAAAAGATAGACTGAATCATAAACAAAAAAAATCTGTATTTCATAATATAAAATAAAATCAAAACCATCCCACATTAATTTATAAATACAACTAATATAAATAAAATTCACGATATTAAATACCTAAAAGTAAATCTAAAACAGCAACACCACATCTATCCAAAGTTCTGATCTAGTAATGTCTAACATGTCCTATATAATCCTCCTAGAAACAAGAAAAAAATTATTATATATGTTGGGTAATAATAAAAGTATAGTCATTAGGAAAACCAAAGCCTATCATACACATGTGAAAGAAATATACTAATGCACCTGTGAAGAAAAAGAACTAAGAAGCACCCAAATATGTTAAATATCTATCCCAAACTCACCAAGTCACGCACATTATATAACACAATCTGAGTAACATTGTATAATATTAATTATGTTGATATGCTCTCCATGAACTGCTTTCCCACTAGTATGCTTCTCTCACCCCCAAATGTTGTATGTCATAGATCCCTAATATGTTATTTTAACCACACCACCCCATAAGAATGGTCAAAAAACATCATGAAAGAAGACACATGGTCTCACCACCCCACAAGAATGGCCACATGACATCTCACCAAAATACACCTAATCCAAAAAACATCTTCAACCATAAGAATAGGAGTCAGTTATCAACCTAATTCTCTCCCCCTAAATTGTGTGACCCTAAGAAAAATTCTCCACTCATGCATGGTTATATCACACCTCTCCTAAAAACATATGGTTCACCACCCCACAATCACGGTCACATCTCCCCAAAAACCACCTAGGTTATCACAACCACAGTCTAATAAACTATCATACATCTGACCATCATAAACTATGTAATACCTACTATTCTTAGAAGATAGAGCTAGAAAGATCAAGTACCCATCTATCTATCCTCCTCACTGAATATTAGGGAAAACATCCTTCATGTGACTATGTGCATTTTGGCACAAAGTGATAAATATGGGTGGGGTATGTTTAGAAATCACAAATAATATACAAGTATATGCATATATCCAAACGCATCTGCAACCTACTGGTTCAAAACCAACCACTAACCAACTCACAACATCATCACTTTTGCTGCCACCTCTAAATACACAACAATACTCAACAAGAAAGAAACCCCATTTTACATTTCTAACTAAATCCCATTATCCATAAAATTCATTTAATTCTTTAGTATCAAAAACAATTAACCAAACAACCCTTAATATATTTATTCATTATCCCTTTCCATTACATAAAAAAAACATTCCAATCCATTTCATATATTGTTAAATAATTCTTTATTCCATCACAACTTCGGTATCTAACACAAAGAAACCACCACCTCTCTAGAAAAACATCATGTAAAAAAAGACACCTCACCACCAAAAAATAAGGGCCAGCAAACCACCACACCACCCCAAAATCACATCCAAAAAACCACCTTTCCCTTTCAAAAATTTAAATCCAAACAATCCACCTCACTACCACAAAATCATGTACAAAAAAACCCATCTCACCACCCTAATAGAATGGCCAAAAACCCACCTCATTGACCCTAAATCATGTCCACACAAATCACATTGTTGATAAAAAATCATGTCCAAACAAACCTTCCATCCTACAATCCCTAACCACACATCAATCACAGATCGCTTCCCCACAAGCACGCCCACACATCACAACACACCAAATTCCATTTTTTACTTTTACAAAGGGTATTTTACCACATTACACTTCATTTTTTTTGGTATTATTACACAATCCATAATCATGGGGAAACCATTTTTTATACTAAATATAAGAAACTATCTAATTTTCTTTTAGGATGATATCGTTGTAATCTCAATAAAAACAACAGTAACAAGACATATCATCTAGTGAAAAGAAATCACCCAATTACCACAGTTTCTAGTGGGGAATTAAGACTATAAAATCACAATATCATAATCATATAAAATCAATAAAAACAGGTCAATCATTCAAATTTTTCCAAAATTCCAAACTAGCCAATTCTTTATCTCTTGTTAATATGGAACAACCATAACCCATATTTAATCATATATAAACCCCTCCTACAAGATACTAAATAAATATAAATGAGTGATATTTTATCTAAAATGATCTTTAATAAATCGTTATGAACCATATGGAGAAGAAGAATGTCTGAAAACCCCAATCCTATATGGGAAACTATGGATCAACTTACACCACACCAAAGATCCATCAAAATTCATCCCAAACACCCAAACCCAACAAGACCTCATCACAAAATAAGAACTCAAAATAATGGAATAAGAAAATAGATGAGAACAAGAGGAGTACTCATCATGGATCAAATAAAGATTGTCTAAAATCAATTCCCATCAAAAGGATTATCAAAAGACCTCACTGGAGCACCATCAACCAAATGGAATGAAATAGGGAATAGTGTTTTAGGATTCTCGAGTGATCTATAGGTTTACAACTGAATTGTATCAGATATATACATGAAATTTAATCCCATTTCACATCTTGTAATCCTTGGGGGTTAGTTTTGTTCAAAAACACATCACCTTGTTATTATTTCACCCTTAAAATCTATACATCGTAAATTCAAACTTGAAAATCTGTGAAACCAACTTTTACATAATGTAAACATTACACGACCATTAATTTCAGTAGTAACTATGATGCACCACCATATTCAAATGAAAACTCTCAGAAACTCCCTTGAACACAATTTAACATGTCAATTATAGAGAATTTCATGAGAAAATATCCCCATAGTTTAATAAATCATATGAACGTGTGATATCTGAAGGATGGATTAAATTCTTATAAATGATATTCAATGTCATATGATGTTCAAATAATAAAAAGCTAAGTCTTCTTAGTTACCGCTATAAATGTGATGTTGAATGGTGGTGGGCAGTGATTAAGATCACGAGAGGAATGTAAAAGATTAATGCATATGAATGGGTTGCATTTGAGACTATCTTCCTTGAGAAATGTATCCCTAAGGCTGTTTGGAATGGAATGGAAAAAATTATTATAATTTAGACAAAAGGATGACAATTTGATGGTTTTATTTTAACATCCCAATTAAATAAAGAATAATCTATTTTCAAATTTATTAATATTTGTGAATTAAATATTAATTTTACTTTAAATGGTATGCTATGTTCGATGGCTTACCTAATACGAATCAATGGGTTTCATTGAAATCTTACGTTGCACACTAATAATATAATATTATTATTTTAAATGGTAGTTAACACCTAGCCATTGTATTGGAAGGAATGTATATAAATAACTAAATATGAGTATACATGTTTGTATAAGGTTTTTTATTTTATCTAATAAAAGTTAGGGGTGTAAAGTATGAAGGAATCTTATTTTAAGTATAAATACTCTAATATTCAGAAAAAGGTTAATTTAGCACCTTTTGATGGAGAAACCTCTTCAAATCTAGTTTTGGTCATATTTATATGTTCTATTTGAGAAAATAAAAATTTTATTTAGATTTGGGACATCAAAATTTACCTTTGTTAATTTTTTTGTTTTTTCTGATAAAGCTCGTTTATTAATGAATAGTGAAAAATACTGTATTTTAATTCAAAAGTACCATTTAATCTAATTTATTTATATGGTTATATTACATTTTTAATTGGTTTTAAAGTGTAATTTGAATATATTTTTACCATTTAATCCAATTTTGGTCATTGTAATTAATTTCACTTTGAAATTGGACATAAACATGTATAATTCTTTTGATAGTTATTATTTCCTAAAAACACGCTATTTGTTTTGACAACGGGAATTAATTTAAAATTAATTAATGCGACTTCTATTTTAAGAATTTTGTAAAATAGAAATAATTTTTGAATTCGGAATATCATATATATATATATATATATATATATATATTAGGCTGATTTTTTGGTATTTTTCTAAAAAACATCCATTTTTTATGAATAGTGAAACCACTTAGTGGTATTTCAAAAACTGACATTTTTATTTAAATGAAATTTTACCGCTTCTGTGACTTGAATTTCCAAAATCCGACATACATGGTTATTATTATTAAGTAAAATATGCTTCAATAAGATGAAAATATTTTTTTGTGAATAGTAACTTTTGACTTTTTAACCACATTTAAAAGTAAATTGGGTAATTTAAGGTAAACAATTATTATAATATTACAATATTACCTTTACATATGTTCTAACCATATTTTTTTGTCATTTAAGACCTTTCAGTTGATTTTGGGACCCCATAGAGCCACTTGTGAGTGATAATGACACTTTAGATTAATTAACTTGAAGTAATGACAAAATGACATAAACAAATATCTTTTAGTAAATTAATTTTTACATTTTCTTATATAAGTTATATATTAGAATATAAATATTCATTGGAAATATAAACATATTTCTTACATCATTGTAGTTTTTTTAAAATTTTTAGACATCAAATAAATTATATTATCTATGGCATAATAATGATGTTGTATTTACCTCATTAATAAATGATTTAAATAAATAAGATTATAAATATTAAAATAACATCCAAAACCTTTCAAATTATTATTGGGTGATTTTATTTATACCATGAGTCATCTAATATTTTACTTTAATTAGTTTTGGACCTTTAGAAACTAAATATCATTATTTAATAAAATAATATTTTCACACTTTCATAAATAACCCCTCCTCCCCCTTATAAAAATCTCTCACTTATTTCTCATTTCTCACACCTATCAAGCCCCTTGGATCATCCAATCACTACCAAAATAATCTCTCAATATGCCTCTCCTCATCCTATAATCCTTATATTTGGCAGAATGAACTTCAAGAAGTTCTTTGGGTCAAACCAAAGGGAGTTACCCAAATTAAAGGTAACAATTCCTCTTAACTTCTTTTCTTTTATTTTACTTATCCAACCCATTAAACTCTTTTTATTCTTTTATTTAATAAGAACACCAGTATCCTCAATATACTATGATGTTGTTATGAGAAGGATTATAACTACACTTACATAAACCTCCATCTAATGGGTGAAGAACATATTGTTTCTGTGGATGGAAAACTAATGCCTTATGAAACGATTATTGTTCGATTATCACCTATCACCTCTCATGGGGGTCATTAAGATTGAACTATTTTTATATATGATATGTATTATGTTTATGTTTTCTTTATGCTTCTGTATTTTACATTTACAGCCTACCTTTATAGTTTACATAATGGGTAAACGTGAAAATTTCATTTGAGGAAGTGCGGACTACCACCCCCTCAAAGTGATATGACTCGTTAATGCCATACGTGGGACGTATAAAAAATTGAGTTAATGATATTATATATTATTTTATACTGTAATTATAATATACCTATGTATCATTACGTTTTAATTCCATTAATGTTCGAAATAAAAATGAAAGTACCATTCATGCGTACGTACGACTTACCGTCTCCATGATTGGTGAATTTCATTTCTTATCTCCAAAATGTTATTTACTGTAACAAATACATATATATAATGAATATATATGATATATATGATATCTAAATCATGAATATCATTCTTGAAATAATAGACTATTTACCACATGGATAACATGTAATTATAAGGTGTTCATTTTTGTCTCAAGTACCAAATATCAACAAAACAACCATTTTTAACTTAAATGATTACATAATGTCTATAACACGGTAATAAGAGATATAAAAGGAATAATAAATGTTAAAAAATTTATTAATCAAGTAGAAATTATCTTTAGTTTATTATTCAGGAGATTAAATAATGAACGAGTCAAGTCCGAAATGAGGTAAGGGACTTCGTCTCAATCTCCTTTCATTGAGGCCTAATTTGATTTATACACGACATTATTTTATACGGTGTATAAACCCCTTTGACATTTCATTTCATTCAAAGGGAATCTTTTTATATAAATTTATTTACTAAAAGAGAAAAATGAATGTTTTTTTAACGTAAGCGATGACAATGACCTTTTTCCGCTACCACGAGTATTATTTGATTTTTGAATTCCTTAACAATCTGTTGTGTTTCTTTTAAAAAATGAAAATAATTACCGTATACTTTTTACGAATATTGGTATTAAAAATGGTTTTGTTATGTCAATATATTTTAATGATATATTGTTATTTAAATGTGGAAATTTTATCTTTCCTTTATGGTTGTTTTATGTGTTATGAATATTTTAGGGTTCTTGGGAATTGTTTACATATACGGGTCGTTCTGTGATAAACCTAGGGTGGGTGAGACCGAGATAACTCTCTAATTCATTAGGTAATGTGACAGAGGTAAAAATTAATGTTTCTCCAAAGATATTTATGAAATATACTATGATGGGTATTCCAACATAACTCCCTATGAAGATATGATAGCTATAATGTAAGTATAATATGAATTCTATAAGTACTTTTATGATTTGTGATTAGTATGTGTTATTCATAAATCTTATGTTATAATGAGGTAAGTAAAAGAGTTTATGTTTTGTTCTTATTAATGGAAAAATGATTTCATTCTTATTTTATAACACTTACTGAGTTTTTTATGCTCATACCATGTTTTGAAATGTTTTTCATAGGACATAAAGATGAATAGGGTCAAGGATGAGATCAAGGAAAAGTCTTGGTGTCTAAAATATAGAACTATACTTGACTCTTTTTTTCAAGAGATTTTATTTTATGAAAAAAATGGATACCGAGTATAACTGACTACATGTAATATTCCTGTTGTTGTGTAAATGTAATGACTTAATTCTCTAAAACTAAAAACTTGAAATGATCCTCAATGTGAATTATCCATTTAATTCAAGAATATGTAATGATTAAAGCTGGGTTCTTATAGTTGGTATTAGAGGCCGGTTTAGATAACTTTAAGAGTTATAATATAGTTAAATTAATATCCATAAATTATTTTTTAGCTTAAGTTGTGATTGAAATGATATAGCATTTACAGATTACCATGTTTCTTTGGCTATGAAATTTTTTGTTCAAAATGTTTTTCCATAGAGAAAATTGGGCAGCTATGTTGGGATGACATCAAGAGGAAGACAACCTTCCAATTCAGTAACATGAGATGGTCGGAATTTTAACTGAACAATTTGTTGTAGTGATGGACCAATTGACTTAGGCTATAAATGGTGGTGGTATAAATGTATGAGATCATCCAGATCAACCATAGAGGAACATGTCAGTAGTGGAGCATTTCATAAGCCAACATCCCCCATCATTCAGAGGATCATCTGAACTGGTGCTAGTAGAAGGTTGGATTAGAGCACTAGAAATGATTTTTGATGTCATGGGATGTTTAGAACATCAAAAGGTTAGTCTCTCTATTTACCGTTTATAAGGTGAAGCTGATTAGTGGTGGACGATGGGGAAAAATATGAGGGATATTGAGGAGACTGATGCACTCGATTGGGATGAATTCAAAGGTATGTTTTATGTGAAAAATTTTCCTAAGGTGGTTCATCTTATAATAGAAATACAATTCCTGGAATTGAGGTAGGAGGATGAATTAGTGGCTACTTATGAAGAAAAATACACCCAACTCGCAAGGTGTGCTCCAAAATTTCATAAGAGATCTTGATAGTAAAGTCAACCATTTTTTACTTAGGATTAAATCCAATGTATCAAAGGGCTTTATCTTATTGTGAGGTAAAAATTTATGACAAACTTGTTCTTTTTGCGGAGAAGGTGGAAATGGATTTTTCGGATGATCATGTGTTCTTTGACAAATAATAGAATAAGAGGTCTTGATGGCAAGAAAAAGGGAAGAACTCTTCAAAAACGTCTGATGGTAAGAAACTTAAGTTTATAGTTTGTGAAAATTGTGGTAAACATCATGTTGGGGAAGGTCTTTTGAATTTCAGTAAGTGCTACAAATGTGGTAAAATGGTACATAAGGCTCAAAATTGCACTGAAAAAGATCAAGTTAATGGTAAGAAAAACTCTGATTTATAGTTATTTAGATGTTTTCAGTTCTATGAAATGGGTCATTATGAAAATTATTTTCCAACGAAGAACTCAAGTAAGGGAAAGAATCCAAACTAAAAGAAGAAAGGGGTGGTGAAATCCAGTGCAACTACATCAGTTGATGTTGGGCCATCAAATGAAGTAGTATCAGGTGCATTTTTTGTTTGTTCAGATTATGCCAATGTGTTGTTTGATTTAGGGTCTACACATTCATTCATTTCTGAGAAGTGTTCATGTAAATTAGGAATTCCATTTCATGATATGAACCTGAACATATGGTAAAAACACTGGTTCAAATGTTGAGACAAAAAGAAATTATACGAACCTTTATGTCCTTGTGTGCGGAAAGAATTTAACCAGAGACCTTATTGTTTTTCCTCAGGTAGAGATTGATGTAATTTTGGGAATGTATTATGTTTTTATTTATCATATTATGACTAACTATAGGGATAATGAGGTTTATTTTAAGAATTATTCTTAGTTTTTTGTACAATAATGAACCCTTTCTATTGATAACATATCAGGAAGCTGAGAAACTATTAAATGATGGAAACGAATGCTACCTCAAACATATTATTTAAAATAATGGAAGTGTTGAGATTAATGATGTTCCAGTGGTAATTGAGTACCTTGCTGTTTTTCTTGATGAGTTTCCTGGTATTATACATGACCGGGATGTTGAATTTCCTATTGACTTAGTTCCTGATGCTAATCCAATTTCAAAACCCCGTTATTGAATGGTTTAAATTGAACTTTTAGAGCTAAAGAAGAAGTTGCATGAGTTATTAGATTAAGGATTAACTAGAAATAAAACATCACCATGGGGTGATCCTATATTATTTGTTAAAATTATAGATGGTTCAATGAGACTTTGCATTAATTATAGAGCAATGAATAACATCACTGTTAAGAACAAGTATCATTTTCCTCATATCGATGATTTGTTTGATCAGCTCTAGGGAGCTTAGTATTTTTCATAGATTGATTTGAGGTTGGGGTATCATCAGTTGAAGGTAACGGAATCAAACATTCTTAAGACTATATTACATACTAGATATGGTCTTTATGAATTTATAGTTATGATTTTTGATTTAACCAATGAACCTGCTGTATTCATGGATCTTATGAATAGAAATTTCTGTGAGTTCGTGGATTAGTTTGTGGTTGTGTTCATTGATGATATTTTTTTTTATTCCAAAAGTAAAGAGGAACATGAAAGTAATTTAAGGGATTTCTTTCAAACCTAAAAAGAAAATAAACTATATGCAAAATTCCGCAAGTGTGAGTTTTGGTTATAGAAAATTTCTTTCCTTTGTTACATTGTTTCAAAAAATGGCAAAACGGTTTATCCTGATAAAAAAACTTTGTTGAAGAATGTCCAAGACCCACAAATATAACCAAGATCCATAGTTTTCTTGGTTTATAAGGTTATTACCTGAGGTTTGATGAGAAATTTTCAAGGTTATGTAGTCTAATGACTATGTTAACTCGAAAAGGTGTGAAGTTCTTTTTTACAGAAGACTGTGATTATTATTTTCAAGAATTGAAAAGAAGATTTGTTAATTATTTGGTTTTAGCACTACCTTAAAGAAATGGTGTGTTTTTTATCTATAGTGATGCTTCGTTGAAGGGAATTGGTTGTGTCCTTATGCAGAATGATCAACTAAATTCTTACGCTTCATATCAGTTGAATCCTCATGGGTTAAATTACCCTACACATGATTTTGAATTAGCTTCTGTTGTTTGTTCTTTATAAATTTGTAGGCATCATTTGTATGGAGTAATATGTGAAATATATACATCCCATTAAAGTTTAATGTATATATTCACTAAAAAATAATTGAACATGAGACAGAGAAAATGGTTGTAATTAATCAAGGATTATGATTACACGAGTCATTACCATCCAGGAAAGGAAAATAAAGTGGATGATTCTTTTAGTCGAAAATGTACTGGTTCATTAACCATGATACATTTGGAATGGGATCCTTTGGTTTTTGATTTGATAAAATTTGGCGTAGAATTTGTTGGTGCAAGAAATTATTGTTTTTTTTCGGTTTCAGTGAAATAATCTCTATCAGACAAAAAAAATAAAGCGCAGAAAGAAGACAGTGAGTTGAAGAAAAAGGTAGAGTTGGTTCAGAAGTGTAAGTTGCCTAATTTTAACATTGATAATGATTGTGTTTTGAGGTTTGGAAAAATATTATCCATACCTTGTGATTCACAGTTGAAGAACGAGTTATTATGTGAAGCTCATAGTTCCCCATTTTTAGTTCATCCTAGCAGTACAAATATGTACATAGATCTTCGACAGTATTACTAGTGGGATGGAATGAAAAGAGATATTGCTTATTTTTCTACGAAGTGTTTCACTTGTCAATAGGCTAATGCAGATCGGTAGTTACCAAAAGGGATTCTTTAGTCCTTACCGATGCTAGAGTGGAAATTGGAAAATATATCCATGGACTTGGTTGTAGGATTACCAAAGAGATCTTGAGGTAATAATGGAATCTGGGTTATTGTTGATCGGTTGAATGAATCCTCTCATTTCCATCTAATTGAAGATTCTTTGTCTCTAGATCAACATTCTCAGTTGTATGTTGAAGAGATAGTCAGGTTTCATGGAGTTCCCCACTCAATTGTATCTGATCGCGATCCCAGGTTTACTTCAATTTTTTGGAAAGGACTTCAGAAGTCATTGGGTACTGAATTAAATTTTAGTATAGTTTTTTATCTACAATGAGTTGGGTAGTCAGAATGAAACATTCATACCTTGGAGTATATGATTTATGCTTGTTCACTAGATTACCAGGGAATTTGGGATCAACATCTTTCTTTGGTTGAATTTTTTTATAATAACAGCTTTCATTCTAGTATACAGATGGCTCTATTTGAAGCATTATATGGAAAGTGTTGTCGAACTCCATAATTTTGGGATTAATTAGGTTAAAGGAAGCTGATGGGACTAGAATTGGTAGAAGAGATGGATGAAAACGTTATGTTCAATCTGAAGAACATGAGAACATCTCTGAGAAGACAGAAACACTATGCATATAACTAGAGGAAGGAACTTTTTTTGAGATAGGTGATCTTGTCTTTCTCAAAGGTTTCTCCATGGAAAAGTGTGATGTGTTTTGGTAAGAAGGGAAATTTGAGTCTGAGGTTCATTGGACCTTATGAAATCATGGAGAAGGTTGGAATAGTTTCATACAGAGTGGATTTCCCTCCATATTTATACTAGGTACACAATGTTTTTCATGTTTCAATGTTGAGAAAGTATATGCCAGATCCATCTCATGTTTTGAGCCAAGAGGTAGTTCAGTTGGAAGAGAATCTCTCTTATGAGGAACAACCAGTCCAGATTCTTGACCATAGAGAGCAAGTGTTGCAGAATAAGGTAATTCACCAGGTTAAGGTTTTGTATAAATACTATATGGATGAAGAGGAAATGTGGGAATCTGAAAATTCTAGGAGGGATAAATACCCCCATTTATTTGATAAGTGAAAAAAAATTAAGAGGACGCAATTCCAAAAATAGGGGAATGATGTAACATCCCAAGTAAATAAAGAATAATCTATTTTCATATTTTTAAATATTTTTGAATAAAATATGAATTTTAATTTAAAAGGGATTCTATGTTCGATGGCATACCTGATACACAACAACGAGGTTCTTTGAAATCTTACGTTGCACGTTAGTAATAGAATATTCCTGTTTTAAATTGTACTTAAAGCCTAGCCATTGTATTAGATGAAATGGATATAACTAACTACAACATAATTATACATGAATGTTAAAATTTTTTACATTTATTCAATAAAAGTTAGGAGCTTAAAATATGAATGAATCTAATTCTAAGCATAAATACTCTAATATTCAGTAAAAGGTCAATTTACCGCCTTTTGATGGAGAACCATCTTTAAATCTAGTGTAGGTCATTTATATATGTTCTATTGGTCTAAATAAAATTCTTTTTTAGGCTCGAGACATCGAAATTTACTTTGGGTAAATTTGTGGTATTTTTTCTGGAAAAGCTCATTTTTTAATGAATAGTGAAAATACTATATTTTAAATCAAATGTGCCTTTTAATCTAAATAATTTATATGGTTATATTGTATTTTTAATAGGTTTTAATGTGTAATTATATTATATTTTTACAATTTAATCCAATGTTTGTCATTGTACTTAATTTCACTTTGAAATTGGACATAAACAAGTATCAATATTTTGATAGTTATTGTTTCTTAAAAACACGGTATTTGTTTTGACCATGGGAATTAATTTTAAATTAATTAATGTGAATTTTATGTTTTCTAATTGGTAAAGTAGACATCATTTTTAAATTCAGAATATCAAATATATATTAGGCTTAATTTTATGTATTTTTCTGAAAAATGTCATTTTTTATGAATAGTGAAACCACTAAGTAGTAGTTAAAATACTAACTTTTTCATTTAAATGAAATTTTACCACTTCTATGAATTGAATTTTGAAAATCCGACATACATTCTTGTAATTATTAAGTAAAATTTTGTTCAATAAGATGATTGTTTTTGGTGAACTCTAACTTTTTACTTTTATTTACCGCGGTTAAAAGATAATTGGGTAATTTAAGGTAAAAAGAATATTATAATAAAACAAAATTACCATAACACTTGTCCAAACCTTATTAGATGATTAATTTACGACAATGAGTATATTTGGGTCGATTTTGGGACCCCATGGAGCCACTTATGAGTGACAGTGACACTTCATATTTATTAACTTAAAGTAATGACAAAAATGACATAAACAAATATCTTTTAGTAAATTAATTTTTTAATTATGTTATATATGTTATATTGTAACACCCGAGACTTTTATAAGAAATATTTTGTTTTTATTTTATATAAATCATCAATGTAATCTTTCACTACACACAACACTAGCTTGGCTTTATTTACACACAATCGTGACCTTCCTCGATAGCTTGCGTCGTACGCAATACCGAGTTTCACTAAACAACAATATGCTATTAAAATATTATTAAAACTAGCAGTTATGAATAGTAATAACCACTTTTTGAAATTTGGTAAATTTTATTTTTCAAAATGGACTTCATTTTTGGATTCAGAATATCGACATTAGCCTAGGGTGAAATTTTGGTTTTTTTCAGAAAACTTTCAATTTTTGATGAATAGTGAAAATATTGGGTTACTATTTAAAAACTGACTTTTTATTTAAATAATTATTTAATTTATTTAAATTTATTTTAGGTCAAAATTGATACATAATACCTATATATGTTCAATGTAATTCATTGGATTCATTTTATAATAATTTTAGATATATAAAATTTTTATTGAACTTTTCACCGTCTTTTACCCACCTCCTAGGAGAATTTGAAAATTTACATAAAACTTAATTTTACATCTTATGTGAGTGGAATTTAAAAAATCTGAGAGACACGGTTCATGTCAGTAATTAAAATGTGGTTCAATGAGATAAAAATAATTTTTGGTGAATAGTAACTTTTTACTTTTTTTACAACACTTAAAAGTAAATAGGGTAATTAAGGGTAAAAATGATATTAATATTAACCTTAAACATGTCCTAATTCTATTGGATAAGTGTACTGTGACCAAATACAACCTTATGAATAAAATATGACCATTTAGGCCCACTTGGATTAGATTAGGAAATTTATTATTAATTTATTTAAACAAGGGTTAAAATAGTTAAAATCAAAGTTTAATAAGTAAATAATTTTTAATATAGTGTTATAAATAAGATCAATTATACTAAAAATATTTATTAGAAGTCTAAAAAGATTTCATACATAATGGTATTTTATTTGTAATTTTTAGACAATAAATAATTTAATTTATGTATGACACAATGATGATGTAGTAATCATCTTATTAATGAGATATTGACATAATTGATATTATAAATACCCAAATAAATGTAATTTTAGACTTTTTATGAATTAAAATAATTTTATATGATCATATGACATGTTTATATTGATTTAATTATCTTTTTTCGAACTAAGCATGCTGTTATGATTTTCAAAAAAAATCAATTACCAAATAGTGTCAAAATTGACATAAAATAGTTTTTAAAACAAATATTATATTATTAATTGTTATTTTATTCCTAAAAATCTATGGTTCGGCCAATTGACTTAGATAATGTTATATATATTAATGATAAACAACTTGGGGTTCTTTTGGCTTGTTATAGTATGTTTATTAACCTTATAGTGTAAGAACACAAAAAGACATGGTAAAAGTAAAATTATCTTACTTAAAGTTAAATATAAATGATAAGGATAAAATATTAAACAGAACTTGTCCAAATTCTATTGGATGAGATTATTTCGACCCATACCCACCTTATCTTAGAAATAAATAAATATGGAGCTATTTAAAACCAAATATGGCTTTATAATAAAATAATTGTTTTTAGTTTTTCCAAATGTGCCACTCTCGTCCCTTATAAAAGGGCACCTCCTCCCTCTATTCCTCACACCACTTTGAGCCTTCAAGCTCGGAAAACCCCTGCCAATTTCTTCTCTACACATCCCTATAAACATCCTAGAGGTCTTGGTCTTCTTCAAAGTCCAATTTTAGTGCCATAAACGGAGGTCTCAAAGAGGCTCTTCAAAGAAGATGTAATGTCTGTTACCGATTCTTTCAACTTTATTTCTTCTTCCACTTTTCGTATTTAGTTTTTTCATTATGAATTAATAACATAAGTATCACTAATATACTGATATGTTATTATAAGTATTAAACAACCCTATTTCACCATCTATCCATCTTACAGAAAATGAAATCATCGTGCGTGAGTACGTACGGAATACCGTCTCCACGCTGTGGTTTAATCTATTTTCCACCACCACCGTACTTGGATGGGTATAATGGTGTAAAGAATAAATATATATTATTATTTTAAATTAATATTGATTCTTAAATAGTATACATACACTCCAATACAATTCCACGATCATGGGAACGATATCATCGCTCATGCGTACGTACGGAATACCGTCTCCACGATGTGATGCGACTCGTTCTACATGATTTTCATTGCATAATGATTACATAAATGAATTGAGTGAATAAATATGATATATATTACACTAATACCATTTTGGAAATGAGGTATCTATAAACTAAAAAGAAGAATAAGAATTTATTCGACAAAACACGCATAAGAACAAAAAGTAATAAACACCCGAATAACAAGTAGCAATGAAATATTACTAATAAGAAGCTAAGAATATGACCCTATATGATATCATAAAAATGAATATTATTCTGGAATAAGTCAATGACATTATTTAAATCATTATACCGGAGGTTCGGACACTTACGAAGCAAATCGGACCTAAGGTAAGGGAAATATCACAATCTCATTTTTATCCGAGATTGTTTATACTTTGGAATTTACTGGGGTGTATTTTATCATCCACATCCATGTTTCTTCTATATGTAATATTATTTCCATACACCTACAATTGTTTAAATATAGTTTTACCCTTCGGTGAGTTTTTAGTAAAAGATATGAAAGGAATCTTTTGTCATTTTTCGTACGAGGTACTTTTTGACTTTTCAGACAAAAGTACGAGAAGAATGTTTTTTTAACTTATACGGCATGATTGGATTTTTAAAACATTATTTCCAAGAATATTACTTTACAAGTTTTCAAGTTTATTTTTAATTAACTTCTTTTATATTAAAATTGTGTGACATTTTAAGAAAGGAGAAATGTTTTTGAAGTAGAAAGGATATTTTCCTCAAGAATGGAGTTCAAGTGTTTTATCAAAAGTATTTTCCATGTAAGATAATATAGGGTTCTGTTTCTATCCCTATTATTACATTTATTTTATTATGTTGTGATGGACTTATTTGTATGAATTCCTTTATCTTATATGAATTGTTTTATGATGTCACGATGTTTAAGAATCCCATTTTTATTACATGGGTTATGCAATAATGTATGATTTATGATTTTGTGGCACACATAAGAATGGTATCCTTATGATATGGGTGGGACCTATATCTCCCTCCAATGCATTGGGTAATGATTTATATCTCATGAGAAAGACATGGATGGAACGTCAGGTTAAATTGGTTTAGTGAAACATGACTGAAACGAGGAGTGATCTCGGTTCAGAAATAAATATTGCCCACTAGGATAGACTTGGAAATGAGTCTTGACTACTAAGAAATGATTTTCTATGATTGTGTGTGTATGCAAACCATCATCATGTCTTAATTTATGATTATTGGGATTACATTTCACTACTATAATTTATACCATGTTATGAAATTATGATCTCTTTTGCAGTTTAAGATTTCTAAAATGATATGTTCTTATGAATATGATGTGATTGATATTTATTTTGTTTACCCTTACTGAGCATTTGAGATCACCGTTTTGTATGTTTTTATTCCCCAGGTCAAGAAGAAGGTTATTATGTAAGATATGCCAAAAGGGACTATAGATATGATGAAACAAATGGGAGACAGTGTAGATGCTTTATGAACCAGTTGTTTATGTTTCCTAGTTTCTAAAGACACTATACCTATACGATCCTTTCATGATTTTGTTATATTTTGTAATAATTATGCTTAAATTTTGAAGTATTAACCATGTACGTAAAGTATGGGTCGTTATAGTTGGTATCAGAGGAAAGGTATAGTCAACCTTTGGAAACTAGGATGTGAAAGCCTTAGTAAGAACCCTAAGGATAAGTCTAAGCATAGAACCTGATCTTAGTATTTTAAAAATAGACATTAACAACCTATGATAAGACCTTATGTGTGAAATTTTATTCTTGATTATGTGCTTTTTCTATTATAATTAGTGTTACTCACACTATTCTTCTTGGTTTTAGTCTATGGCTGGAACCCAAAGGAACTGTGTTAAAGCGGAATGGGAAGGGCAATGAAATGATTGTCCCCCTGAGAAACCAAACGTTATGGGAGATAGAATGCAAAATCTTGTAGCCATGCTCACACAACTTTCTCAAGCTATGAATCATGTAGGAATTTTAAATGAGAAAATAAAGGAGAAACATTATGTTGAATCCTTCATGGGGCAGCGTCCACCTTCATTCAGCAGGTCTACTGATCGATTAGTTGCTGAACAATGGATTAGTATTACTGAAAAGACATTTTCAGTTCTTCAATGTTCTGATCATGATAAAGTCACCTTACCAGTTTATCGTTTGGAAGGTGAAGCTGAACAATGGTGGAATCTTATCAAGAATACAAGGCCAATAGATTAAATTGAGTCCATGGAATGGGACGAGTTCAAGAACTTATTTTTCAATAAGTACATCCCTCATATTCTTCGAACAAAGATGGAGAAGCATTTTCTTGAACTAAAGAAAAAGGATAATGAATATGTTGGTACCTACAAAGCAAATTTTACAAGACGTGCAGGGTACACTTCAGGGATTATTATCCAACCCAAGATTAATATTGATTGATTTTTTAGTGGCTTAAAACCAAGTCTTCGAAGGGTGTTAGCCATAAGGGACTTCAATAGCTACGAGGAAATCATTTGATGTGCTCTCAAAGTTGAGATGGAGATTGGAGTAACGCATCAGTCATATGGGTTTGATAAGAAGAGGAAAATGTAATTCAAAGGAAAATCTAAAGAGCACAGTAAAAAGAAGACGTGTTTTCCCTTATTCTCAAAGTGTGGAAAGAAACATGGAGGGAGTTGTCTTAAGGGGAAAAGTAAATGTTTCAAATTATTAATGGATGGTCATTGAGGATTTGAATGCAGCAATGATGGGAATCAGATGTCTAGTGATGCGAACAATGAAAATGGTACACATAGTGCACCTCCTACACTTCAATGTTACATGTGCAAGGAAATGGGTCATTATGCCAATCAATGCCCTAATCCAAGGGTTGTTGATGATGATCGACACCAACAAAATCTTAAGGATACAAAAAAAGGAACGACACATGCAATTTCTATCAGCGATGTGGAGTACAATAACGAAGTGGTGAAAGGTACACTTATCATCCACTCTAATGTAGAAAATGTTTTATTTGATTCTGGATCCACCCACTCTTTTATTTTTGAAGAATTTTCTAAGGGTATCATTGTATTACCTCAACAATTATATATTGAGTTAGCCGTGACAACCCCTAATGGCACAACAGTCACATCAACCCACCGGTGGCCTCCTATGACCGGACGTTCGATGCCGACAAAATTTATATCATGTATAGGGTAAAACTTGTGTTCTGAGCTCAAACATGGTATCAAATTTCTGATCAGAGATTCCTATTAATATTTTTTCACTTTTACTAAAAAACTATGCGTGTGTGATAAAATATTTTTAATATTTTTAATATCACTTCACTGAGGCTCTCCGGGCCCCAGAATCCTGCGCCGACTCAATGCCTGGATTCAGAAATATTCCTTGAAATATTATAAAGTCTTACACAAAAAAACCAGAGTCACTATGTCACACAAGTCTATTAATTGAATATAATTTAGATATTATCTTACATAACCCATATGTTTAGTATAAATCCAAATTCCACATCACACAAAACTCAAACATCACTAAAAATTTCAACATGCTCCATTAATTTCAAAATTATTTCAGCAACCCATAATTATTATCAGAATTTTTTTAATAATCATATTGACAAAAAATATAACACCTTAGATATATATACCACAATTCAAACAAATAATAATATATAAATCATTATCATATCCTACTCTCATAATATAGGTTCTTAAAACCACATCATCGAGAGTGATGTTTTTTAGAAAACCTTATACCTTAGTGATAAAAAATCTTATGGTCATGAAATTCTTTAGAAACTTTAAATATTATCTATTTAGTTACACTTATGGTCTCTTAAATATTCTAATTTAGATTTATTTACAACCTTTTACAAAATAAATCTATGGGAGGGAATGATATCATCAAACTGGCCCTCAACGTCAACTCTCATACTTATTTTTTTAGAAATTTATCTCATAGATTTTGAAATCATTCACCCTATTTTTTCGACTTCTCATCATAATTTAATTTTAGATGTCCTTTATCTCTACTTTATTTTACAGAGTCGACACATATTTTCCTCATATTTCCCATCATTAAGTACTCTAGATTTTTTCTTCCCCATAAAAATCATCCTATCCCTTTTTTAAACTCATCTCCACCTGGATAGTCAAATCAAAGTAAAGAATAAAAGAAAATGTTAAGAAATACATAACATTTATTAAGAAGGTATTCCACACCCTACATATTTGAAAATGCATGAATTCATTTTTGATCAAGGCTTTGGGATAAAATGAACCACTTATTTTTTTGCGGTGTCATACTTCAGTCTTTACTCACCTTGCTTCACTTTTTCCTTAATGATATGATACTTTATATCAATATTCTTTGACTAAGAGTTGAAAACTGAATTTTTGAACAGATTTTTTAAACTTGATTTGTCACAACCAATAAAAAAGATAAATTTAGTTTGATATCCATGTTCACTACTTATTGCTTCATCCATGTCATTTGTGTGTTTGTTTGGGTTACTGCAACATATTAAACTTTTTTTGTACCCAAAGTAACCAATGATTGCTTATTTAAATGCCAATTTATACATCTTATTCCAAAAAAATATTTCACTGAATAGATTTTTTTTCATTAACATTGTCTACTCAATATACATCAATTAACCCTATAATTTTATTTTTCCATTTCTTTGATAAACTAGTCCACAATCAATTATTTCTTTCACATAAAATATTTTTTCTTCCATCAAATGATATTATTTTAGATTTTATTGGAATCACACACACAAGGTTACAAAAAACATGATATTTGATCAAAATAGTGTTTAATATAACAAACTTCCAATTATTTTTTGATATTCATTCTGATTTACAACCTTTCTTTCATTGTATTCATAAAATTTAGTGCCTATAGTAATTGGTGTTGACACTAGTCTTCAATCTTCCATTATAAAAAACATTAAGAGACCATTTTAATTTTTTATTATGATAATAAAACAATTCCAGTAGTATATATTTCTTTCAAGATCAATAAAATATTCAATTCACTGAGTGTTGACATTTCAAATTACATTTTCATTTGGGTAGAAAATTCTTCACATTTTCTCTTCATCTCCAAAAAATGTAATATCATCAACATTCATAATCATGATATTGAAGGTACCCGGTCATGCATTGGAAGTTGGAGTTAAAAAAAATTCATCATTAGGATGACGAAACTTGTCATCTCTGACGATTCGAGCTTTGATACGGTCCCGAGGATATCACGTTAATTAATCTTTTCACATAAATTAAAACTGAATGTGTAACTCATTCAAATTGAAGTGTGCTTGTTCATCGCTCGTTGTAGATGATTGTTTCTTGAAGGATACAAAGTAGAATCCCTCAAGATCATCCAAACATGCTTCAAAAATCTTCAAGAGAGTCAATTGTCAAATTCTAGGTGCTAGCACGACAATCCGATGATTCCTTCGATGTCTTGACGATCACCGCATCGACATGCCTTTGATGCAAGAAGATTAGCTCAATCTGATCACTTGAATTAAGAGATTATCTCTCTAGAAAGTAGGAGAGGAGAGAGTGGCTCTGATGAATTCATAGTGAATAGTCATTGTACAAGATCCTATCTCCTCCTATTTATAGTGGATGCTCAAATACCTGAAAATGGTTCCCCAACCCCTATTTATTTAATGTCCACTAAATAATAATTATGAAGAAATAAACTACGTTATAAATATTATTTATATTTTATAACATACCTATAACATATATTAAATATATTACATGATGGTACCCAAGTCATAAACTCAACTCATAATTCCCAATTAATATTAAACAAACCCGAAATGTTAAAAAAACATTCGTTCAAAGAATAGTATTCATCGTATTTACTTAAGCACTTGAAAATAATTTTTAATAAAAAATTCATCCTAATTATTCTTTACTTAAATAATAATGAATTTATTTATTTATCGGTGATCTATAACTTGGACAACACCCCGACCCCATAGTGGGGCCCACCATGTCCAATATATATTTTCTAGAATAGGGCGGATTCTTGAAAATGCTATTATGCGTGAACCTCTAGGACCTTATCTCGATAGTAGTGAATAGTATTCACAGATCAAGAGCAAAGTCTAGCAACCCATCAAGGACCCTAAATATATAAGGAGTAGTCATAACAATGACATTATACCTACGAACACGCACTGTGTAATATAATATCTTTTTCTTTCGATATATCTTAAAATGAACACTTGTGTCATTATCCTTTCTTGCTTTATTATTTATTGATATAACTATACAGATTTTCCCTTGACTCCCTTGGCAAAGGACTTATGAAGGCACTACCATACTGATCAACCAGGCCTGAGATATATTACTTCCTGAAATCGAAAGTGACAAATTATATCTTGACCATTCAACCAACATCATACCACCAATGACTCACCCAACACAATCTAACTCACCCTGATTTCATTATTATGGTTTTTTCTTTGCATCAAAGTACGTGATAAAATGAAAGAAATTGATAATGATCTCAAGTAAGGATACCAATAAGCATGTCTATAGATAGGAACAACCAATGACACCTAAAACATGTGATGTTCTTATTGACAGTTCTGTCCTCATGATCTCAACTACTAGTGATCATCAAGTGCAAACTTCATGAGAAGAAGTCTCAATGCTTATGAGCCCCTAATGCCTGATAGTACTATTTTCAGTCAGTAATATGTATCTATACAAAAGGAAATATATTTAATATTAATTTCACAGTATCTTGAGGTTCTCATTATAGCCTGAGATCCGCTATAACATTTTGATATGAAAATCAATCTATGGACATTACCATTTAAATAGTGGATGCATAAAATTCTACACTATAATATTAAATGTATATCATGTATAACTAACTATATGCATGATATAGTAATAAAAATCACTATATAGTTGGGTATAGGGAACTCAATATTACAAAACATCCACTTGCACTAGAGTCAACTTGCTAACCATCCTTATTAGCTTTCACATGATTAAGATCATGTTTCTACCGATTCAAAATTTTAGTTGTTGGGTCTGCCATGTTTCCACTGTGTGTAAATTCTACTATATGGGACCTCATCACCTTGAGTAAAACTTCTCAAGAGATGGTATCCCTGAGTAAGTCCCTTTTTTACATTATCAAAACATGACATCTTGGCTAGAACTAGTAGTAGGATTATTATAATGATAAAAATTTACATACTATGTGCGATTCCAAGTAATTGAAAAAAATAGTTGCATTAAATAACTGCTTCTTAGCAGCCTCAGAAGTTGCAACATACTTAGTATTTGTAGGTATGGATACCACCTACTTTTATGGGCTTGTCTCACTCGTCAACTTAGCCTAACTACAACATTCTATCATATTGATCTATAAAAGCCTAGTTTATGTCCCCTCAAAACTAGTATTCCTTCTCCACATTCTAGGTACATATCTTTTGTACTTTCTCAAGTACAATCAAAGAGTTTTGACTGCTTCACTTGTAATTCCCCTAGATATAACTGCTATTTACCTACCATAGAGTTTATGTTGGCAATATCATGTTTTGTACATATCATGACATATGTGATTGATCCATCAAAAAATCATATGAAACTCAACTCCCCACTTTAATATACTCATATACCTATTCATGTATTCTTGGAGAGATTCATACCATGTTATATTAGTGAAAATTCTCTTTTGAATTGTTCTAACTTGTATTTTTCAATACCATTTCAGTATATGTACAGTTAACTAGGCCTAAGAAACCATTAGATCCACCTTAGTAGATCATGTTCCTTAGAATTTAGGTTTCCACTTTAAGTCAATCTCTAGAGAATTAAACTAATTATAGTATTAAATAACTGTAAGATGAATAACTTCCTTCCATATATTTTTGAACATATTTTACTTGGAAAACAATAGTGCTCCCACTAACCTCTGGTAGACACATGGAAAAGATTCATTCCAAATGAATATTCCATGATCATATAAATTAAGATATGATAATTAAAATTCTAATGGATTTAGAAATAATGACTTGGTATAACCAATCAAGCCTTAGTGCTACCCTGCTTCTACCATCCATGTATCATCACACCTAAATACCCACCACAATATTTAAATAATATTCCACTTACACTTAGATAAATGGAATATATTTTTGAATTTTAATTGATCTTGTCAATCTTAGCTCATTTCCCTATACTTCTTGCAAGAATTATTATTCTCACTGAATAATATATCACCAACTGCGGTGAATTTAAAACCATAACTATGTATTTAAACTTCCTATATAATATGTGTCCCTAGAACATTCTTTTTCCACACCTCTTGTGAAACTTGTTTCATTGCCACCTATTTTTGCATCTCAATAATTTACTAAAACTAAGTCAATATTTCTCCCACTATCTCAAATAGAGATGTGTACCCTTTTATAGAAATATTTTCTATAACTTAACTATCTCTTTTCTATCTTAGGGATTTCTGTAATATCCTTATAAACTTTTAGGATAATTACTATATATGCACTTTGTTTTTTACTTGATGCAAGTTTGTTTATATCATAAAAAAATCTTTGCGTCTAAACCCATATTCTTATGAAAATGGATTTCCATCATAATAAAACTGTTATGATATCCATTTGTTATGATATTTGGAATATGGTTATGAGATATCACCATTAATTGCAAAGCACTTCTTGAAATATAATGGATGTTTCTGCAAGTTGCAACATTGATGCTCCTTACATCATAACCTTGATGTATAAAATGCATGTTTAGGAATTTATCCATGCTACATTTTAGTTGATCAATGTTATCATGTAATAATGATCATCAATCCGATTTATTTTTATCATATCATTGACATGGATAAAGTAATTTTCATTTAGGAATTACTCCACACTACATTATAATGACCGATGAATGATTGGTCAAGATAATATTTGATAAACCAGCCCAAAGAAACTTATATCTTTTGACTATTCATATATCATACCTCACTTTCATATTCCTTAATAAGTACTTAAAATAATATTATGAAGTATATTTACCACTAGCTTACCCTTGGAATAGTTCACGCTCTTTAGCTAAACTAATTCCGTAAGTTTTGTGGTTTTCCTTTATTTATAAAGGTTTCTTTCTCCAAACTAAATACGTTGATAATACAAAAGGTGTTCAGATCCACTGAGTCTAAATACCACACCAGGTATATCCTTGATGTCTAATTTAAGTTTTATTTGACAAATAATTATCTTTCCACAACTGGGTATATAAGTCTTACATTTTATATTCATCATGTATTGTCTATGATTCATGCATTATAGAACTATTGGTTGAGTATGAAACACCATAAACAAAATTCATTAATGAACCTGAAATAATGTCTCCCATGTTCAAGAGACACCTGAGATAAATGTTTTGGTAATACTCAATAAAATTTCTACTAGAATCATTAAAATTAGAAACGATTAGTTTTTTACTTATCATTGCTGACTTAAGAACAACCCTTTCTCAACCACTTAGAGAATACACCTTACTTCTTATAATGTCTATATACTTACTTGGTTACTGTATTTCAATACACATATGTGATAAACATTGTATTTAATATCCAATAAGTATGACATAAAAAATAATTATAATTAATGAATATACCTGAAAAAGAATCGAGTAATTTCTTATTCAATTCAGTTCATTGCATTTATCATCCATAGAATCTATTTCATGATATGTGAAGAAAATAACCTCTTGTTGAGTACCTCATTCTTTAAAGGACATTGTGAAGGTGACTTTGATGCTTCTCTTTCCATTAACCTTTTAGTCTTTTCTTTCAACTTGTTCACCATCAGAATTAATGATTATCTTTCTTTAATGTTCTTATTTACTTGGCAAACCTTACCAAAAAGGTAATGAAGTGATTTTATCCAAATTGTTCATTTTGTAATATTAAATGAAACTGAAGTAATTGGGTGAAAATGAAATATTAATGACTCATGATCCATTTTCTATTACACATATCCAGTGTAATGATCACCTTATTCATATTGTGCTTCACTTTCTCCTCAAATGCTTCTCAAAGATGAGACAACATGTTAAATCCATGCCCCGATGTTGTATCCACAACTCACATCAAACGTTGATGATAAAATTATGACATAACCATCATATGCATCATATATGAGTCTCCTGTAAGAATTTTTAACACCCTTTCTTCCTGATATGTCTTAACAGGTACGGGGACACTAGCACCTTGAATTTCCGATATCGTAGTATTGTGTGTAAGAGCCTGTAGTAAACTTAAAAATTTGTGCTAGTTTGGACATTTTCTTTATCCATAATTATCATAGAGTATTTTTTGGAATTACTTTCCATTTTCTATAAAAATAAAATCTAGCAGATTAAGAATTTTATTTTGATTACCGATTTAGACATTATTGATTAATGAATTAAATCATTAAATTTCTTTGACTATTTTATCGAATTCTAAGAACCAGCTGTACTAGAGTCAGAATACTATATCTCTTGAGTATTCTAGTGGAAAAGATCCTTGAACTTCCCCTTGTAGTCTACAATATTTGTCTATACCACTACTCAGAGAGTTCAAGGTAGATGTTTGACTGACCAACCATATTAACTTGCAGTTCCTTGATTCGTTGAGTGAAGTCCTAGATTTTAAAATCATAAACTTGATTTAATCAATGATTTCCTATGAAGTTACAATAAATTAGATTTGGTTACTTCTTTTCTGCCAAATTCAGTTAAGTCAACTCACCACTCTCATAAAAACTCCACAGTAGTAAGAGGAACCATCAACTTTGGATTACGAGCACTCTACATACTTGGTTTTTTTTCAAATTCAAATGATGGAAGGATATTTTATGACTTAATATTTCTTTGAGGGTTTGTTATATTTTTCTTGAAGAATGTAATTCATTTCTATTAATCTTATTCCTTCTATGTTGTTGCGCTCATAACTAATCATTAATTAAAAAAACATTCATCATTTATTTATGCATTTTATTTTTATTATTTTATGTATTTTTCACTATCATACAATTGCATAAAATAATAAACAAATGCATAAAGGAAATAAACTACCTGACTAGTCTTGAACATCTAATATTGGTTGATCTATTTAAACTCAATGGATCAACCAAAACCTAGGGGTATCATAATGGAGTCATAGCTTGACTCATGATGCAACTTTCCCTTGTCTGGTATGTCCACTGATCATCTCGATTTTGCCTCAACTTGGCATGGTTTGTGTCTCACATAGTCCTCATCGAAGTGGGGTCCACATCACACATCGTCTTTATCAAACTACAAAATGTACTCGCACACAGATGAGATGAACTAGAGGCGCAATAAATAACAAATAAATTTGGATGCACATACCCTTATACATATTGATCAAAAAATGATGATACGCAGACCATCAAAATTAATTAATTATTTACAATGATCTCACACATTTGAGTAATTAATAAAATAAATGAATCAAATATACATAGGTCGGTCAATTTCTCAAGACCAATTAGCAGGTAAAATTAAATCTCAATAAATTAAAGTATGAGGGTATTTAATTAAATTAAATAAATTAATGAAAGTCAAATAATTTTATTATATTTGGCCCTGTAATTAATTTATTTTTTAATTCCAAAAATTAAATTAAATTAATTTAATACCAAATTTAAATTATTTTTACTCGGGTATTAAAAATTAAAAATTTAAACCAAAACAAATAGTATAATTAATTTAATTTTAAAATTAAATTAATTATTTAAATTAATTTTTATTAACCTGGGGCCCAAAAACCATGTGCAATCCCAATAAGGGTTACACAAAACTCACATAAACTCATTTTGGACTGTGAAAAGCCCATGATGGGCTATTTAGGGACAGAAAGGTCCGTCTAGGAGGACCCACTTAGATCTGTTCTCAGGAAAATAGCTATTGTCCCATGAAGCGTCTCATACCTAGATATCTCTTCCTGTCAGTGCAGAGTCCATCACAAAGGGAAGTAACGTGGCAAAACAACCCACAAAGGGGGAAGGGACTTGTCGCGAGTGATCTGCGGTGGCCCAGTAGCTTCTGTTGAAGAGGCTACTTCAACAACCAGCCAGGTCTTAGTTGCATAGGGTTGAGGTGGCCACTTAGATATGGAAAAACGAGTGCCGCTGGTCTGAGTGAGGCCGTGACAATAGCTTCTTCGGTTGAGAAGGCTCAACAAGGAGGCCTTCGGCTTATAGGGGAAGCCACTTGTGGCCCCCAATTTTTTTATTTTCCAAAAAGGTAGCTGGTATTCCTTCTTTTTATTTTATTACGCCTAAAAATTGACCTCACCAATAAAAAAAATTGTTTTCTTGTGCCACCAACACCCATTGTCTTTGTTTTGTTTTATTGAAATAATAATAAAATTATTATAATAATTATAATTATTATAGCATTATAATATTATAATTATTATAATATGAGAATATCCACAAATATGTGGGAAAAAATAGGTGGTCTACTAGAGGAGATCCAACCAACATATTCCAATTGGACTTGGTAGGAATTTATCAGGATCGATTGTTTTGTTTTTGTTTTTGTTTTTTATCATGCCATTAGGAAAAAGGCCTTCCATAATTTTTATACTCGAAAAATGACTACTTTTGATCCATGATTTTTTTCTTCTGATGGATATAACTTGACCATCTAAGATTGTATTGAAGTGCGGTTAGATCCATTGTGACGGATTTAATAGTTTCTACTTAATTTTAATGCAAATTAATTTTTCTTGGCTTAGATAATTTACATGATTGCTTTGATACCAATTGAAGGTACCAGGGTGCGCAATAGAAGCTGATAGACTAAGGGTTTTAAAAAATTTTCATTTCTGGGATGATGGAACTTGTCATATCCAGCGATCAGAGCCCTCATATGGTCTTGAGGATCTCGCATGAATTAAAATGAGCACAAAAATTAAAATTGAATGTTTACCTCATTCAAATTGAAGTGCGCTTGTCCGCCGCTCATTGCCAGTGACTGTTGCTCGAAGTATCCAAATTGGAATCCCTCTAGATTGCCTACACATGATTCAAAAATACAGAAGAGCCTTAATCATCAAATTTCGAGTACTAGCACGATGATATGATGATGTCTTTGACGTCCCGATGATCACTGCATCGACATTCCTTCAATGCAAGGAGATGATCTCGATCCAATCACTTGGATTGAGTGATTATCTCTCTATAAAGTGGGGGAATAGAGAGTAGATCTAAAGAATTCGCAGTGAATAGTCGTTGTGCGAGAGCCTCTCTCCACCTAGTTATAGTGGATGCTCAAATACCCGGAAAGGGTTCCCCGACTCCCATTTATTTACTGTCCACTAAATAATAATTATGATGAACTAAACCACGTCATAAATATTATTTATATTTTATGGCATACCTATAATATATATTAAATATATTACGTGATTAAACCCAAGTAATAAACTCAACTTGTAATTCCCAATTAATATTAAACGATCCCGAAATATTAAAATAATATTCATTTGAATAATCTTATTCCGCATATTTACTTAAGCACTTGTAAATAATTTTTAATAAACTAATTCAACCCAATTATTCTTTACTTGAATAATAATGAGTTTATTTATTTATTAGTGATCGATGACTTGGACAACACTCGGACTCCGTGGTGGGGCCCACCATGTCCAATATACATATTCTCCAGAATAAGGTGGATTTTTGAATACACTATTGTGTCCGACCTCTTAGGACCTTATCTTGATACTAGTGAATATTATTCACAGACCAAGAGCAGAGTCTAGCAATCCATCGAGGCCTCTAAAGAGATATGGAGTAGTCATAGCAATGAAAACCAACCTATGAACACACACACACACACTGTGTAATATAATTTATTTGTCTTTCAATATCTCATAAAGGCGGATGCAAACTTGTCTCATCATTCTTTCTAATTTATTATTTTTTGATCTAACTAGATGGATTTACCCTTGAATACCTTGGACAAGGACTTATGAAGACAGTACCATCCTGATCAACTAGGCCTGAGATATATTAATTCCTCAACTCGAAAGTGAAAAATTCTATCTTGACCATTCAACCAACATCATACTACCAATGAAAAATCCAATTCTTGATTTATTTCTTATCCTTGGTTGGGATACAAGCACTAAAGTGCTTCTTTAACATGATTTATCTCAACTTCTGAAAACAAATTTGTAAACTGGCATGACTTACTACCCTCAGAGTTCTTCATGTTCACATACCTACTTCTCAATCAAAATTAATATTTTGAGGATTCAATTAATTTTTTAGCCTTGAATGATTTATTATAGTCTATCTCATATAATCCCCATGACTAGTAAAATTAGAATCAACGTTATCTTCCTTTAATTTAGAAACATCATTTGCTTGTATATCAAGTTGTCCAAAAATTAAAAATTCTAACTCATCAACATATTCTTCATTATCAAGTAGGATTATATGTTTAGGTTTATCTCCAATAACCTAGACATGGAAACAATCAACAATTTTTCATATATTATTGTTGTAACAATGAAAACTTTTTCCATTTGAAGAATATTCAAGAAAGGTTTCATCACTAACTTGATCATCAAATTTAGCTTGATGTTTACCCATCACATTAATCAATTAAGGGTTATTTAAAATTTTGAAATGTTACAAATTAGGCATATTTTTATAAATCATATCATGAAACATGATATTATAATTTGATATGAAGAGACATGTTTTCATGTATGTTTTAGGGGAGATAGATTGCCTATAAAAATATCTCAATGTGTCAAGATTAATAAACATAGTTTCTACCATATTTAACAAGATTCTATTTTTGTGCTCAGTTGCACCATTTTTTTTGAGGTGTGTATAATGAGCTATACTAATTTCATATATTGTATTTCTCAGAAAATTCTTCAAACTACGCATTGATATATTTTTTACCATTACAAAATCAATCTTTTTTGATATATTATCATATTTCCTTTTCAACAGTCCTCTTCTAATGTTTGAGATTTATTAGACATACATATAATGCATGTAATTCCTGTAAAATAATCGAGATATTAAATAAAGTACCAATATAACTATAGATATTTATTGATCATTGGAACGTGAATTTTAGATTTAACAAGATTAAGAGGTCTCCTTATTTAAATTTTAACTTGTTTATGATTCCGGTTCACCATATTGATATTGTGAGAAGTTTGAGAAGAATTATTTCTACATCTTTCAAAAATTTTGATATTACAAACAATATTTTCATGAATAAATTTTATCATATTCTTATTATTAGGATGACTAAGTATTCAATGTCAATGATAATTCTCCTAATTTATATCTTGATAGTATGAATTTTGTTCTTCACTTTCTTTTCTATTTAGTTATAACTTCTCCATTTACAAATCTATTCACAAATCACCTAATTAAATAATAATCTCTAAATAAACTTCAAAGTAAAATTTAAACTACTATAAAAAAAATTTATTAATGGAACAAAACATTTAAAATGAAAACAATGGAATGAAATCATCAAAAGTGGACTGAATTCCCAAATAGTCTTTTTATATTGACCATCAGTTCGAGGATGATATGTTATAATAAATTTTAGTTATATATTAAATACTTATTGAAGAAGTATCTAGAACATTAAGGTGAACCATTGGTTTTAATTAAATATAATTGAATGTGGTACTCCATACAGGCTTACCAATTCCTTTATATATATCTTGGAAAGTTGATCAAGTTAGAAATCATCTCAAATAAAAATGAAATGAATTGACTTTGTACATCAATCAAACACAACCTAAATGAAAATGTTTCCTTTTTGAGTTCTTGGGGAGACTTATGATGAAATCCATGGTGATGTTTTTTGATTTCCATGTGGGTTTGGGTTATGGTTTCATTATTCCCTTAAGCTTATGATGTTCTATATTAACTTGTTGGGAGACCAAGTATCATGGTCTATGCTTTGAAATATCCCTCTTATTGTTGTACCAACAAAAGTTCTCCCTGGGATCTTTATACATTTTTGGACAACTTGGGTGAATATAGAAATATGAGCTATGTGAATAATCAAATAACCCCTTCATCAATTTTGGTATGGATGAGACACATATTTGTGATCGAAATCATATAAATTTTGGTCAAGGTTGAACTATAATTTTTTTCACATCCCTTTATACCTTTATATCATCCTTTGATTCCTCCTTAATATTTACTTTGATATACTGATGAACAATCATTTAGGTATGTTAGGACTTAATCCCTTTTCTTTTGATTTCCATATCTATCCTTTACATATACATGAAAATTGAACTTCTTTTAATCCTCATCATTGATATAGAAATATAATTATTTCAGTTGAGAGTTGCAAACACCTTTATTGCATTCCCAGGATAGTAATGTATTGAGTAATAATAATCCTTAATCACTTATAACCATATTATTTGAAACATGTTCATATCCTTTGGGTGAATATATACTTTAAGATTTTGTGATCATCACATATACACACACATCACACTTCATGACATATAGATAATTCCTCTAGATCTTTAATAAAAATATTATAACTACTAGATCCATATTTTTTAGAGTATTTCTTCTCATCTATTTTTAATTGAGGTTATACATAGACAATAAAATTATCATTTTAAATGAGAACAAATCTCAATCCGTTCTTTGAAATAACACCATATATCACAAACCCTTTTCTACTTGAGGTACATGTGCAGTGACCTGCCTCTTATTAAGCTTCTCAATGCTCTCTTAACATAATCTATCCAGATAAACTTTACTCATTTCTAAATTAACGTGGTTAGTGGGTGATAAATTCATGAAAAATTACCCTAAAAGCATCTATTGTACTCATTTAATCCAAAATAATTATGGATATTAATCATAGTAGTTTCTCTAAGTCATTCTTTATCAACTTTTTCATTAAGGGATTCACAAATTTAACCTTTATTATGATTATATAACCCAATAATTATATTATTTGCAACCAAAATTTACACTTATTGAATTTAAACTACACTTTCTCCCCTTTTAATGTCTTTAAATTAATCCTCAAATAGTTTTCATGTTCATCCTAACTCTTGGAATATATGATAAGTTCATGTATAAATACTTCTAAAAATTTATTAGGGCAATCTATAAAGAATATATTAATCAAATACATGAATATAATTGGAGGATTTATAAATTTGGAATGCACCACTATGAATTCATAATGTCTATATCTTGTAAAGAATGATGTATTAGGTATATCATCTCTTTCCACCATTAATTAATGATATCTAGATTGAAGATCCACTTTTGAGATGTATTGATCCCCATGAATTTGATCAATCAACTCATCAATACAAGGTAAATGATATTTATTCTTTATCATAATCTTGTTAGGATCATGATAATCAATTCAATGACCCATTAAACAATAATTTTTCCTAAAAAAAGGACTAGTGTGTCCCATGGACTACTTGAGTGTATAATAGACCTATCCAAATTTTCTTATAGTTTCTTATTATATTCTTCCAATTCAATTGGATCCATTTTATAAGGGATATTTTATATTGGTATAAAACCAATTCTAATTTCATTTGAAAACACCACCTCATTATTTGGTGGGAAAGTAGGAAAATATATTGGAACTAGCGAGTCAATGACTGATACATTGGTTGTAGTTGTTGTCAACATTGATATTTGATTGTTAAAATTGTTTTTTGGTAGATGAAGTTATTATAAAAAATAATGGAAGTGTTTTAAGATGTTTATATATTTTTTCAAAAGATAAAGTTTCTATTTAAGAATGATTTCAGAGTTATCTAACTGAAGCTTTATGAATCAACAGGCTGCATAAGGATAAAAGTACAAGTGTAAATGATATTGTAACTATGAACTAGCCATGTAAGTGTGAAGGCATGCCAAAGTTTATGCATAAGAGAGATCTTGAATTTAAATTAGTCACATAAGTACGAAGACATGGAGGTGAAGTTTTTTATTCGATACCCAAAGTTTATCTTGATCGTGTAAGTGTTCATGATACAGATATGATGATGTGTAAGTGTGAACTAAATTTTTCAAAGAACACATATGTGAAATATAAAGCTTTGTAAAAGTGATTCAAATCTATATAAGTTGTGTTTTCTTAAAAATAATGAAAGTTAATTCAAATACCTGTTAACTATTTTTTTGAAAAATTAATGGAGAAATTTATGGGATATTTGAAGAGAATATTAGATGAGATTAATAATAATTTAAATTAAAAGTTTTATTTCTAAAATTTGGAGATAAATTCTTTAACATCTATAAGAGGATTTCAAAAAAAATATGTTCTATTTTTAATGGATATTTTATTTCTATATATTTTAAAAAGTTTGTATTGAGACCAAATTGATCCTAAGCACCTTAGGGGGTGAATCTAGGTGTACACAAAATCAAACTTTTCTTCTTTAAATACTCGATGATATATATATTTTTACCTTATTGGAAGAAATATGTTCAATCTTTCTTTCTCTCATTGGAGATCACACTGAAAATTAAATACGAATTTTTAAAGTAAAGCATAAGCACACAAGGATTTTAATTGGTCACCACTAAGGGATAATCCTAGGAAAATAAATATCATGAATTTCCCCCACTAGGAACCCTGTATGGTCCTATAGTGAAGATAAGAGTGACTCCCAAGGCTCACCTCTAATAGATTCCATGTTGATGACTAGAATAGAGGGTATAAATTATGAAAATGGGAGGCATAACCCTCATAAATCCCAAGAACATAACAAGAAATCCACTAAATAATACCATAATATAAAATAAGTTAAAACCAACAATAATCCACAATGCATGACATGGAAGACAAAGACAAGTCTCCAAATAAAATACTAAGTAAAACTTATAGGCAGTGACTATGACCACAACTCCAATCTTTGAGCTAGAACTACCCATCTCAATATTAAAACATTCTCTAGAAACTTGAAAAATATTTTATATTTATAGGGGTGTGCATAACATGTGTACTCACTAGAATCATACTTGATATCTCTCATGTAAATTTGGAAGGATCATACCAATAATTCAATGAAAAAAATAGTATAACCAACATGAACCTACTAGGTCAAATATTTCCCAGCCTCACCAAGCCACACTTCCCAAATATCGCATTTGAGTAATAAAATTATATCACAAAAATACAACAAGAAGGTACTTCACTTCCACTTCCACACTGACTTGTTTCTTTCAAACCCAAACATCAAACATCCCGTACTCCCAATTACTTCCACAAACATTTCACAACACACCATATCTCACATCACAACTGAACCACTTTCTACTGCTATATCAACCTCATCATCCCATATCCACTGCCACATATAATGTATCATTCACACATCACATATCCAATAAAATAGGGTATTGTGAACATAAAAGATATCAACCTAATTCCCTTATCCTACCATGAATAACCTACACTATATAATACCATCTCATCTACCCCATAGTGGCTACTAGTATATCACATACTCTATATAATTATATGTACCTCGATACACCAAAACACATGCCACACCTAGAAGGTAGAATAGGGAAGATGAAGTTTTTAGACACACTTCCCTTAACTAACTTGTATGTTTAAGGAAAACACCCATAATACAAAACATTTTAGCATCAATAATAATACCTAACTTGGGGGGGGATTTACAAAAATATACAAGGTATAATAAAATCACACAAAAACCCTGCCCAGTAGGTTCACACCAATACAACACCATCATAAACTATAACCATCATCACACGACCATCACCACGCACTACTACCATTTAAAACTATAATACCAAAAAATAATCATCTTTCCCACACAAAATAGCCTCAATAAGAATTCATGTTCAAATATTTTTTGACATAATCAACAAATCCCATCTTTATCATTTTCTAGATTTTATCCAATTCAATTATATACACACCAATTTACCATTTCATTATCAACATCATATTCCACTACTGTCAAAAAACTAAAAAATCCCCACACCCATAAACCAACCACTACATTACCACTTCGCAACACATACCATGCCAATCGTAACAACCAGTCATACCAAACACCACACACCACAAAATCTGCACCTACCCTTGCCTACCATAAGAAGGTGACAAAACCCCATAATACAACACATAAATAATACCCATAAACAATTCATTTCCAATACCATGGATACACAATTCACATTAACAAAAAAATTCTTGTATCACACAACAACCAAATTCAGTGGCAATGAACTCCATAATTCCCATTTTATTATAGGCTTCTAGATTATCTCCATATTTCAAACAACATTATTCTAAATTTTACACAACTAGTTCATTAACATCTTTATATGATTAACCATTTATGAAGGGTGTTTCAATTGTTTAAATCACAACAAGGGAACAAGTATCACAATAATAAAATAAATTTCTAACATAAATCATAAACAAACATCAATCACATAAGAAACATAAAGAATCATGGAAACACATAATTATCACCCCATACCCTTTAATTTTATTTAATATATTTCATTATCTTCATAAAACCCATTCATACTATCCACCCAAATAAAGTAAAATCATTATTGTTCCACATTATACACAAAAAAAGAAAGTTCTAAAATCCCCTATCTCAGTCGACACTTCAGAAGCTGTTGCACAATGTTGAAGTGGGGAAAGGATGATAGAAAGACCAAAATGTTACAAGGAAATCCTCAATAATCTAGGGAATAAAAATCCCCATCAAAATTATGACTCAAAATAATCAAAACCAACCCCCAGATCTGCTGGAACATCCTCCCTAGATGTTGAATAGAGATAACCCTACCAGAAAATGGAAAATTCACCTTAGATCACTATTAGTCAACCCCTAGAAGTCGAGGGATAAATAAAATTAATGAGGACCCAAGGAATTCCTAAGACATGCCTCTGATTTTCTAATTCCTAAGATAAATCTAAGGAAATAAGGGAAAATCGAAGGGGCTAATCAATTTTTACTAGGCTAAAAAAACATGGTGTTGTGATGTGACAATCATGGTCATGCCATAACCATGCCAAATTGATCTTCTCCCAAAAATTATGCCTCAAACCCCCCCATATATCCCTCATTCAGGGCTTGTTCAAACATTCCAATCTAGTAAAATCATAAAAGGATCACACTAAAACCCTATTTTCTGCTCAATGCCATGATACCCATCTGTGGAGAAACTCTACCACTGCCAAGAAATTTTGTTCTTTGAAATTGGCCCTCATGCGATGAATAATAAATCAAAAAATGAAACTTTTTAAGTTTAAAAAAAAATATTAATATGTTTTATTACACCTTCATAGGGTTTCATACTTTTCTAAAATCCACCTTCAAACCCATTGTGTCGTGAAAAATCCCACCGCGCCATGACCAAGAAATGTAGAGTTTCACATCTAATACTACCAAACCTTCATGTTGTGACCCAAAAAACCATATTGAGACCTAATATGTAGATAAATATATATTTAAATACATGGATATTACATTACTTTTGCAGAATACTTAATACATAACAAAAACTAACACCCAAGGACCGTAATAGTTTAGTGTCTTTAGAAACTCAGAACATAATCTTATAATCATGGTGAAAGATCTTAAACATCTCCCATAAAGATCTTACCCTTTTGTTTTCTTACCTAAAACCTTTCTTTATATCCTGGAAAAAATAAAACATAAAAAGGGTGAGATCAAATGCTCAGTAAGGGTAAGCATGGAGAACATAAAACAATTCATAAACATTTGAACGTAAAAACATGAACATAAAACATCAAAATCATGAGTAATGACATAAATATTGGTAGTACATAAGGCATAGATAAAAAAGAAACATTAATCATGATAAAATATCATGGGAATAAAACATGTAATTGTGGAAAACCATTAATCACATGTTATGATTTCCATAGTATCCAAGGCATTTCTGACAAGACCATCATAGTGGACAATGTCCATTACTAAACCGGGTTTACTTGCCATTCCAGCCCTGTATTACTGAACCAGATTTACTTTCCGTTCTAACCATGTCTATCTCATGAGATATAAATCATTACCCAATGCATTTGAGGTAGATATAGGTCCCACCCATTTCATAATGAAATCATTCTTTCGTGTGCCACAAAATAAACACAAATCATTAATCATAACCCAATGAATAAAATGAGTTTCATATACATCATCCCATCATAACATAATCCATATAAAACAATGGATATAATTTCATCATAAACAAAATAAAACCATGTAAATAATAGTTACATTATACATGAAGCGTATCCATATTAAATAATGTCATCTTAGATGGAAAATAGTTTGGATAACACACTTGAAATGAATTCTTGAGTGTAGCGACCCTGACCCCAGTAGCCCATAGCGGGTTCTTAAAACCATTAAATTGGCATAATATAAAAGAAAATAACATCATAAAGGACTAAAAAATATATTAAACTTGGTAAATTAGATACAAACCTGATTCTTGTATTACGAATGAATACACAAATTATAACATAATTTATTTCAATAATAATTTTATTCCATATAGAATATCCTTGTACATCTTTATTAGTTAACTTCGTGGAATCCTGTGGAAATGAAACAAAATTAGGGTGAGATCAAATGATAAGTAAGGGTTAATAACTGAGCACACAAACCATATAAATAAATATATAAGTATTAATCAATATGGCAAGGTAAAAAACTGAAAACACATTCCATTTAATCAATAAACTAAGAATGAAGTGCATCCATTGATTTTATCATAGTGAAAATCTAATGGATAATAATGATAAATGAAATGAAGGAAATTCCTAATTATAATACATCATGTCTCAAGCACATGAAATCCTATGGTTTTAAGATCTATCCTTAATACAATTTAAAACTATAGGTAGAAACCTGTTAAATTTGGCCAACTAATTTTTCTCATGAGAACCCGTTGATGTATCGAGGGTCTATATAATGTTTGGGCCCCAAAAATCATTGAATGTTCAAAGAATTAATCATATATTGAATAATCAATTTAATTAAGGAACAATGACCCTTATCAAATATCTGTATCGAGTAAAGAATAAGGATTTACTAATATTTCCTCGGATAATCAAATAACTATTAAAGTAAATACCATATATAAAAATGGTATACAGTTTAGGAAATGAAAATATCTATGAAAATAATATGTATATTTAGGATAATTGTAATGTAAAATGAAAAATTATTATAATAAAGTGATTATTTCAAGGGAAAGTTAGCAATAACAAAAGAAATTGATATTTGACAATAACTTATATCACTTGGTAATTTTCAAATAAAATCCCCATGGATGAGATAATTAAAATTGAAACTTAAAATAACATAAATAATAAAATATTAATGATATTATATGTTAAAGGGTAAATATATAAACCACATAAAAGTTAATTGGTTCATAATAACATATAAGTCTTAATGGAATATAAATTTAGACGAAATCCTTTACCTTACACTCCTTTTTGGTTGGACACCATTTAACCTCATGTATAAAGGTTTTAAGCATGTTATTAATTTATAATAGAACCATATTAATATTTATAATATCATATATGATCCTTTTATCACATCTTATCACCCATTTGATAATAATCTTTTATAATTTTCACTATTTCATGTGTTAATTACCTTGTTTTTCAAGTATGTTTTGACTTGTTATTTTTTTGTTCCTTTTAATTAGATCTTGATTTCATCATACCAAGAATTTAAATTATGATGTAAATATAATATATCTTAATTATATATGTATTAAGAGTAATCTATATATTTTGGAGATAGGAAATTAAATATACCATTCATGGAGATGTTCAGTCGTACATACGCATGAACATTATTTCCATTTTATTATCATATTAAAATAATAAAAAGTAAATAATATATATGTATATTATAATTAAATTATAATATTTATTTCATATTAATCACAAAATTTTATTAAAAATATCCTTAATACATTCCATTTAAAGGGTGAACGAATCACATCACTTTGAGGAGACGGTAGTCTGCATGTCCACAAACGATGTTATTGTATTCCCAGAAAATGGAAAGCATAAAGGTATCTATTATATAATAGTTAAAGAAGCATAAAAAAAATCATAAATATAATATATATAATATATAAACTATAAATACATCATTATTCTCAACCATAAAATGTGGTAATGGAATAACGAACAACATCGATTCATGAGGCGGTAGTCCATTGTACACATGAATGATGATTGCGTATCACATTTGATGGAAGTGTATATGGGCATAGGTATTAACCTTAAAATAAAATTATAAAAATATTTAGGATAATAATGTTATTATATAATCAAGATATAATAATAATTGAATGGTTGGATAAATATATAAAACAAAAGTTCTTGTTGAAGAATGTTACCTCTTTAGGTAACTCCTTTTGGTCTAGACCAAAAGCCTTCTTTGGTTGGATTCCACCAAAATTGAGGCTTCTAGGATGAGGGGAGAGAATTTTTTAGTTTATATGGTAAGTGATTGGATGATTAAAAGGTATTTAGATTAGTGAATAATTGATGGGGGTGAGTGCCCTTTTATAGTGAAAGAGAAGTAACATTCTTATAAATACCAAAAGGTAAACACTATTGGGAGGTCTCCCTTACATCATGTGCCTAAAATAATGATTTTTTTATAAAATAGGGTATATGGTCTAAATATGGTCATAAATTTTATTTTTGACAAGTTTCTTGGTCATTTGGCCTCTTAATATTAAAATTTAACCACTAAGTAAACTCATTTTTACCTTAATCACTGTAATTAATTGTAATTGCTTTCACTAATATTTTTGGTCAAAAACTAAGTTAAAATTAATAGAAATTATAAATTATTATGATTCCAAATATTTAATAAATTTTTCCAAATTCAAATTAAATAATTGGTAGAAATTAATTTAAAATTAATCTCAGAGACGAGATGAGAAAATGGTTTTTTAAAGTAAAAATGTTCAAAAGTTTGAAATATTTTTATATCTAATTTCAATGTTAAATTTATTCCAATAAACTAAATTGTATTAATTGATGTATAATTTATCTATTTATACTTAAAAAACAATTAAAAATATTAGTTTACATTTTTTATTATTTATTTTAAAAGTCAGTTTTCAATTAAAATTCAGTATTTTTTTCACTATTCATCAAAAAATGAAAATTCTCAGAAAAATACAAAAAATTCACACTAATATAATTCTTACATTAATATTTAAAAAATAAAGTTTATTTTTTCAAATAAAATTTATAAAAGTGTAAAAATTTAGTTTTAAAATAGGTGTTCCATTAAAAGTTGGCAAAATTTCCTTTTTAGAAAAAATACAAATTTTAAGCGTAAAATTGGATTTATTCTTATCTCAATTATATTGGATGATTTTAAAGACATTTTATAAACATGTGTAAAAATAATATAGTTATTCCTATTCATACCTTCCAATATAATGTTTAGGTGATAACTGCCATATTAAATAATAATATTAATATTTTATTATAGTTTAGTAAAACTCGGTCTTGCGTGTAATGAAAGCTATCGAAGAAAGTAATTATTATGTGTAACATAAGTTAACTCATGTTAACATTTAGATAAATATAATCTTAGTGTTGTGTATAATTAAAGCTAAATTCAATTTTTGTGTGTCTTACAAATATATTGAATTTATTTAAAATAGTAAATATATCCTAGAGGCCCAGGAGGTTATATTCTCTTATATGACCAGTTTTTCATGTCATAAATTCTATAAAATATAGTATCCTCCTTATTTTATAAATATAGGGTGTTAAATTCTACCCACCTTAAATAAATTGCATCCTCACAATTTTAACTTGATCTTGGTAATATAGGGTTTTACATTTGAAAATTCCTTTATTGGAAAACCCACATCATAAAAGGGATAATTAAATATCCTCTTAATAAGAGATAAAGGGAAGTAAAAAGATCATATGGAATAAAAAATAACATGGTTTCTATGTAGGATAACATTGATATAAAGTGAAAATATGGACTTGGAGGAATATTGTAAATAATTATAGAGAGTGATTGTGGTCATTGATCACAAATAAGTGAATGATCAAGGGAAATTTGAGGGCATCAAGGACATAAATATTTCATGATTTAAAATTGAGGTATTATGGTAACATTTTTTTCACTATCATTTTCCCTAATTTTTTCCTAATAATATAATAAAACACAATTTTATCCTTTTTTTGTGCTTCAATCAATTTACAATTCATCCGTTACTTCAAGAAATAAATATCCCAAAATGGTTTTTTATGCCTGAATCACTAAAATTCAATTTTAATGGATTTTAAGACCATTAAAACAAATATTTATATCTATCTCTAACTATTTTAAAAAACCAATATGGTTAATACCTTATTATATAAATAAAAAAGAATAGTGCGAGCAACAAAAATAATACTAATAAAACTGTATAATCATTTATAGGATGCTTAAATCATGGAAAATTATTTCCAATAAAAATTACCTTAAGTTTAACCTCAGTTATTCATTATCATCATATATTCAACTCCTTAATAATGGTTTATAAAGAAAATGTGAATTATCCTAAGAATATCCCCGAGAGTGTCAAACTAGGTGTGTAGTAAGGCCCATTGTTGTGTACCAGGTTACTCTCAAATCAAGACTAATGTGCCATTTTTGAAGTTATTACCCCTAGGCATATCTGTGATAGAACCACATCCATATGTAATATCCATATAGGGATGTATTTCTAGGAATAACCACATAATACCTATCTTATAAAAACATTAGGATGTTCTTGTATACTTATCCTTAATGTCTACCTTTGGGTTACATCCCCTAATCTATGTTATCCTAAATATAGTTCCCAAGGTTTCTACTAAACTTCCCTTTATACCAATTATAGTGATCCCGAACTTAGTATCCTAGATCCGGTGATTGATACCATTACACTGGCATAATAATCAAGGAAATCACATCCCAAAGGACCAAAAAGTTTAGCAGTCTTGGTAAACTATAAAAATACATGAGTCTCGTATTAAAAATGAATACACAAATTACATTATATATTTTTTTCAATAATAACTTTATTCCATATATCATATCATTATATATCTTTCTTAGCACACTTCATGGAATCCTGGGGAAAGGAAAAAATGGGGTGAACTCAAATTCTTATTATGTTTTAAGTACATAGGAAACAATAATGAATCAATAAGAATAATAAACATGGAATGGTAAATAACTGATTACACATTCTATTTAAATAACTGGATAAGGTATAATCAATATGGGAAGGTAAATAACTGAAAACACATGCCATTTAATTAATAAACCAAGAATAAAGTGAATCCATAGATTTTATCATAGTGAAAATCTCATGGATAAAAATGGTAACTAAAATGAAGGAAATGCTTAATTATCAGACGTTATGACTTAGGCACATGAAAACCTCTATGACCAAGATTTATCCTCCAGACAATTTAAAACTATAGGTAGAAACCCATTTAATTTGGCTAACTGATTTATCTCATGAGAACCCGTCGATGCATCGAGGGGCTATATAAATTTTGGGCCCCAACCTTTACTTCATTTCCAAATAATTTCTTATATATCAAATAATTTATTTAAATAATGAACAATGTTCCTTATCAAATATTCTAATTGAGTAAAGAATTGGGATTTTTCAATATTTCCCTAGATAATCAAATAACTATGAAAATAAATACCATAGGTAAAATAGAATATGGTTTAAGTAATGAAAATATCCATGATAATGATATGTATATTTAGGATAAATTAAATTTCTAATGAAAAATTATTTCAATATAGTTATTGTTTTAAGTGGAAGTTAACAATCATAAAAGAAAGAGAGATTTCACAATAACTTATATCTCTTGATAATTTTCAAATCAAATCCCCTTGGATGAGATATTTCAAATAGAAACTTAAAATACCATGAATAATAAATTATTCATGATATTATATGTTAAATTGGAAGTATATACACCACATAAAATCAAATTGATGCATAATAACCTGAAAGTATCAATGGAATATAAATTGAGATGAAATCTCTTACCTTACACTCTCTTTTAGTTGAATGCCATTTAACCAATTTTATAATGGTTTAATAATTTTATTAAATAATTAAATAAATATATTAATATTTATAATATCATATATTATCCTTTTATCACATCTTATCACCCGTTTGATAATAACCTTTCATCATTTTCACTATTTCAGGTGTTAATTACCTCGTTTTTTGAGTATGTTTTGACTTGTTATTTTTTATTCATATTACTTTTACCATGATTTAATAATATAAATAATATAAATCATTATTTAAATATCATATATATTAATTTATAGTAATTCATAAAATTTGGAGATAGGAAATTAAATACACCATTCATGGAGACGATATGTCATACGTACGCAAGAACACTGTTTCCATTTTCTTTTCGTATTAAAAGAATAATAATTAAATGATATATATGTATATTATAATTATAGTACCATATTTATTCAATATGTATCATATATTTTTATTAAAAACATCTTTAATACATTCCATGTAAAGTGTGAATGAATCACATCACTTTGAGGAGCCAGTAGTCTACACGTCCATAAACGATGTTATCATATTCCCAAAAAATGGAAATCATGAAGGTATGTGTTATATAATAATTCAAAAATCATATATACATCATATATATCATATATATCATATATAAACTATAAATAAATCATTATTCCCAACCTTGAAAGGTGGTAATGGAAGAACAAACAACATCAGTTCACGAGACGGTAGTCCACTGCGAACGATGATTGCCTATCCCATTTTATGGAAGTGTGCATGGGTTTAGGTTGTACCCTTAACATTAAAAATTTAATAATATATAGGAAATTTATTTTATTATATAATCATGATATAATAATAATTTATGTTATGTAGAAAGAAATATAACAAAATTACTTGTTGAAGAATGTTACCTATTCTTTGGGTAACTCCTTTTGGTTTATACAAAAAGACTTCCTTGGTTGGATTTCTACCAAAATTTAGGATTATAGTATACTGGGAGAAAATTTGGGAGTTTATTTTGGTAGGGTTTTGATAATATAAATGGATTGATAGGTGTGAAGAAGTGAGGGGGTGAGTTCTCTTTAATAGTGGAGGAGAAGTGTCATTTTTGTAAATACTAAAAGGTAAACACTACTGGGAGGGATCCCTTACATAATGTCCCTAAAATAATTAAAAAAATTAGAAAAAATATGGGATTTGGTCCAAATATTTCTATACAATGGATTTTGGACAAATGTCTTGGTCATTTGGCCCTTTAAGATTAAAATTTAACCACTATGTAAACTAATTTTTACCTCAATTGTTGTAATTAATTTTAATTTATTTCACTAATATTTTTGATAAAAAGATAAGTTTACCTTAATAGAAATTATAAATTATTCTGATTCAAAATATGGAATCCATTTTTCAAATAATAGAAGTGGTAGAAATTAATTTAAAATTAATCCCACAGAAGGGATGAGAAAGTGGTGTCTTAAAGTTAAAATATTCAAAAGTTTAAAATGTTTTTATATCTAATTTCAATGTGAAATTTATTTCAATGAACTAAATTTGATTAATTGATGTATAATTGATCTATTTATACTTTAAAATAAATTAAAAATATTATTTAACATTATAAATTATTTATATTAAAAATCAATTTTCAATTTAAATTCAATATTTCTTTCACTATTTATCAAAAAATGAACCTTCTCAAAAAAATACCAAAACTTAATCCTAAGATAATTTTGTCATTAAAATTTAAAAAATAAATTTTATTTTGTCAAATAATATTTATAAACATTCCAAAATTTAGTTTTAAAATATGTTCCTATTAAAAGGTGACAAAATTTCCTTTTTGGAAAAAATATAATTTTTAAGAGTAAAGTGGATTTATTATTATCTAAATTCTATTTGATGATTGTCAAAAAAATTTATAAACATGTGTAAACATGATATGCCTATTAATACCCACCAATATAACAATTAGGTGATAAATTCCATATTAAATAATAATATTAATAGTATATTATAGTTTAGTAAAACCCGATCTTTTGAATAATGTTATTCTTGCGTGTAACACAAGAAAACTCAGGTTTCCATGTAGATAAATATAAGCTTAGTGTTGCGTATAACTTAAGATAAACTCAATGTTTATTTTATTTAAAGATATATAATGCATTTATGTAAGGCCCCAATCTTAAACATTACATAATATTCAATTAAGTTAATAATTCACATTGAGGATCTTTTCATGTTTAGAGCTTTATAGAATTAGGTCATAACATATACATAACAATTTGAATATTACATGTAGAAACTTCTACTCAATATCCATTTTTTTATAAAATAAAAAATCTTAAAATAAAATAAACATTTTTAGTTCCAGGTTTTAATCATCATGACTTTTCCTTAATCCCATCCTTGACCATATTCCACTATAAGTCCTATGAAAAACATTTCAAAAACTTGGTATGAGCATAAAAATATCGGTAAGGGATACACAAAGAAGTAAAACTGTTAGTTTTCCAAAACAACAAGTAAACCATGAATAATTTATCATAAGTAATAATTTTCCCCTTTATGAAGTAGTAAATACTCTTCACTGAATAAAAGATCATTTCTTACCCTTTTGTAACCAAAATATTCCCATAAAACCCATAGAAAGAACACATAATATATAAAGGTAACTTGGGACATAAGCATACTTAAATGGAATAACCATAAAGTCAACTTCCATACATATCAATAAATGGAATAGCTATATGGGTGATTTCCATACCCAATTCATTAGAGGTTATAACGTAACCACCCATCCTTGGTTTATCACGAAACCGCCTGTCATTTGGTTTATCATGTAACCACCCATCAAATGTCTAGGTACTATCACATAATCATAACACAAAAAATATTTCAAATAAAAACTTTTTCAATAATAAAATTTAATTTTAAATCACAAGATATCATTTTAGGATATTAAAATAATCAATCCATTTCAAAAACCATTTTCAATATGAAAACACCCAAAAAGGGAATAAGGGATTTATTTTTCTTTTAAAAACATTAAGGCTTATAAAGGAATACAAATAATGATTACGATGATGGAGAGTTCATTGTTTCCAAAAATTTTAAAAAAATTCATTTTTTCGTTTAGTAAAATGCTTCTTAGATAAGATATTCACTTTGAGTGAAAGTAAAAGTAAAGGGGGTTTATTATATATCGTGTAAAATAAGGAGGTGTATATAATCAAAATATTCCTCAATGAAAGAAGATTGAGACGATGTCCCTTTCAAAGATCATTTTTAAATAAAATAGATCAATTATGTGTATTCACTATAAGTACACCTAAATAAAGTATAAATACAAGGAATTAAATCAAAATTTATTTCTCACATAATTATAGCACGTCATATTCAAGAAGTAGAAGATCAACCCAAAGAATAGAAATTGGGTTAAGAAGTTCCCTTACCTCATGCTCGACTTGATTCGTTCATTCTTTAATTTCATGAATAATAAACTTAAGTTAATTTATAATTTATTCAAAAACATTTTCAGGTTTATTATTCCTTTTATACCACTTATTACCTTGATATAAAAATTAGTCCATTTTTTTGATGTTCGAAACTTGAGTAAAAAATGAACTTGTTATAATTATAAATAGCCCATGTGGTCAAAAGTACATTATCTCCATAATGATATTCATGATTTATATATTATATATATCATATATATCCAGTATATATGTATTTATAATAGTCTATAATACATGGATATAAGAAACGAAATGCATCATTGATGGAGACGGTAAGCCGTACGTACGCATGAACACTACTTTCAATTCTTTTTAATATTTAAAAAAATGAAAACTAAATGATACATAGTTATATTATAATTCCAGTATAATATATATGTTATATATGTTACATATGTTCATTAATTCCATCCTTTATATGTTCCATGTATAGAATGAACGAGTCGTATCACTTTGAGGGGGCAGTAGTGTGCACTTCCTCAAATGAAATTATCGTATTTATACAAATGAAAAGCATAAAGGTATGTTATAAATGATAATTACATAAGAATATAGATAAAATAAATATAATATATATAATATATAATTATAGTTCCATCATAACGGCCACCATGAGAGGTGGTAGGGGAAAATCGAATAATCATCGTTTTGTGAGGCAACAGTTCGCTGTACACAGAAACAGTATGTTCATATCCATTAGATGGAGGTGTGTGTAAGTGTAGTTAGAATAATTATCATATAAAAAATACTATTATATTTATGATACTGGTGTTTTTATGTAATCAAATAATAAGAATAGAATAGGGAGTGAAGAAGTAGAATATTTGAAAGGAACTTTAGAGAAGACACTACCTCTTAAAACGGGTAACTCCCTTTGATTTGAGCCAAAAGGATTTCTTGAATTGTCTTCTTCATAAGGTAAGGATTATAGGAGTAATAGAGGGATGTTGGTAGAATGTTTTAGCATAGTTTATATGATTCAAGGGGCTTGAGAGGTGTGAGTAAGGGGTTAGAGGTGGTGGTCTTTTATAAGAGGGAGGAGGGGCTCTTTAGGAATGTTTGAAAATATTATTTTATTATAAAATTATTTTCGATTTCAAAAGGTCCAAAACTCATTAAATACAAAGATAAGATGAATATAAGTCGAAATAAAATCATTCAATAATAATTAGATAGGTTTTGGAAATTTTTTAATCCTTATCTTTTTTATTTAACCCTTTGTTAACTTATTTAACTTTTACCATGTCTTCTTGTATATTCATACCATATGGTTAATATTTACTATAAAATTCCAAGTGACCCAAAATGGATCATTAATGAAAATTTTAACATCATATACCTAATTTGGACAAATATAATATTTTTAAGACTATTTTATCATTTAAAAAAATATTAATTGATTTAAAAACTCATTTATATCAATTTTTATACTATTCATATCACGACTTTTATAAAATTCCATAAAAACTTGATAAATTAAAAAAAACATTACTTATTCAAAGATAAAAAGTCATAATCATCCATAAAATTAATTTATGGAATAAAAAGTTTCAAAATAAATTTATTTTAATATTTATAATCTCATTTATTTAAAACATTCATTAATGAGGTAATCATTACATCATCATTGTGTCATAAATAAATTTATTTATTTGATGTATAAAAATTATAAATAAAATACCATGATGTAGGAAATATTATTATATTTATAATGAATATTTATAATCAAATATATCAATTATATAACCCCACATTAAAATTCTCTTAGAAAAATAATACATGTTTATGATATTTTTATTGTTTAATTTAAATAAAGAGTTATTAATGTAATTATCTTACCCAAGTGGCTTCCAAAGGAAAAAAGTTCTACCCAAGGATTGTATTGGTCAGCAATGACTCATCCAATAAGGTTAGGACAAGTGTTAAGGTAATTTTATATTATTATAATTTTATTTTTACCTTGAAATACCCTATTTACCTTAAACCCTGGTAAATAAAAATCAAAAGTTACTATTCACCAAAAGTTATTTTCATCCTATTGAACCAAATTTTACTTACTGATGACAACCATTTATATCATATTTTTGAAATTCAATTCACTAAAGCGGTAAAATTTCATTTAAATGAAAAATCTGGTTTTTTAACTACTATGCAGAGTTTTTCACTATTCCTAAAACATTGAACGTTTTCAGAAAAATTACAAAAATTCACCCAAAGATAATTTTGATATTCATAATTCAAAAATGATTTATATTTTACCAAATTCAAAAAATATAATTTTCATTAATTAATTTAAAATTAATTTCTGTTGTCAAAACTAGAAACTGTGTTTTTAAGAAGTAAAAACTACAAAAATATTGACATGTGTTTTTGTCCAATTTCAACGTGAAATTACCTTAATGACAAACATTGGATTAAATGGTAAAAATATAATCCAATTACACTTTAAAATCACTTAATAATATAATCTAACCATATAAATAAATCATATGAAAAGACAATTTTGACTTAAAATTTCTGTATTTAAAAACACTGTCTTAAAGACCCCCAACTAAAATAATAAATTAAACTGTAGTGAATTTATATTAAAGTAGAGGTTCTATTAGATTATCAAGGGATTGATTAATTACCAGTTAATCAACACAGGAGTGTGTGATTATCTTTTGAAACTAACTTACTAATCTACACTTAACATAAACACTTGCTAATTTAATTATCAAAGTGACTTTAAAAACAGTATTGGTTTTAAAGTGATTAGCAGCGGAATAAAACTTTGAAAGAGATGGCACAACAAATGTAACCAAGAGGTTCAGTCTCAAGCTGAGACTTAGTCCTCTCAAAAGTTTATATAAACATGATCCACACCCTGGATCGGGGTTCAACAGTTTACAACTGTCCAGGTCCAAGACCTCTACCACTGTTATTCGTGGGAAACAGTAAAACAACAACCAGCTGTCCAGGTCACACACGACCTCTACCACTGTTATTCATGGGAAAGAAAGAATGCAAGAATTTGGTAAGGATTTACAAATCCTCCAGTTTAAGTACATGAGGCGGTGTATGTGTTAGATACAGCAGATAACACACACTGCCCGAAAAGTATAATAATAAATCACAGAACAAGAGGTGTAGAGTTTTGAAGTGGTTCTGGTGATTTCAGTGTAGCTCTGGACTCCTTTGGATTTGATCATAAGTGAGTCTGAGTCCTCTTCTCATTTCTGTTTGAGAAACAGAGTGTCGTATGCTCCAGGTTCATAGACAGTGAAAATTTAGTGGTTGAAGTTCTTCAGTGTTCTTCTTATATGCACAGAACACTTCTCGAGTATGCTTGATTGTCTATGAGCTTCTCTGTGTTCTTGATGGAACTGGTTTTTCTCTTCTTGATTCTTCTCGTTCTTGTGTTTCTGGTATATTCCATCCACCACACTCTCCTCATTGGGCAGCGTAGTCTTCTCGTATTTATCTCACGGGCAACAGGAGACTGAAAATATTTCCTTTCTGCAGGTACGAGGTACGGGTTCCTGACATCCGAAAACCTTTATCAGATATTTGACAAATCATTAAAATGTACATGATATGACCGTTGGATAGATTAAATAAAGGTAGGAAGTAAAGAAATTCAAACAGTGAGTCGAGTGATCGGTAGATAATCATCATCGGTAGCTTGGACATCGGTAGCTCAATTTCATTAGTTGCTTTGACTCTATCGGTGGCTCTATGCGTCGGTTGATATATGATTGTATCGGTGACTTTGTTTATCGGTGGCTCCATGCGTCGGTAGCTCCATGCGTCGGTAGCTCCATGCGTCGGTAGCTCCATGCTTCGGTAGCTCCATGCGTCGGTATCGGTAACTGTGAGTCTGTCAGTAGCTTCATCCATCGGTGACTTTTATTCCATCGGTTGCTATTTATACTTACACCGGTAGCTCTATGTTTGTATCGGTAGCTGTCTGTAAGTCAGTAGCTTACATTTATAAGAACATCGGTAGCTCTGTGTTAAGTATATCGGTGACTCTGTCTGTCGGTAGACTAAGTCTATCGGTAGACTGGGTACCGGTAGCTCTTTATCAGTAACTATAGGCAGATTACTTATCTGTTTTATGCAGAACACATCCGATTGTGTTAGAATCAATTTATAACTTGTATGAACATGGATAAATGAGGATTAACATATTCCAAAGACTATTTTAAAAATTATTATTGGTTTGATCACAGATTTGAAAGAATTAAAGTATAGATCAATGATACTTAAAAATATCATAGAGAATGAAAACATAATTGGGATTTTCAACACATATGAATACATGATTGAGATTATCAAAACAGGTGAGGTCAATAATCTCCCCCTTTTTGATAATCACAATTTATGATATGGGCATTTAACATTGTGAAAATATAATAGTAAAGAGTATAATATTGAATTCAATTTTCTCAGAGAAAACAACATCAGAGATAATAGAAATAGTATGATATAGACATAAGTTATCAGAGGTAACAATCATAAGGTACCGAAGGTAAAAAGAAACACAATAATATCAGAGAAAAAATTGAAAAGAAGGTAATGTGTCTCCCCTTATTCCTTATTTTTCTCCATTGAAAATATTTATCATTCTCTCATTTTCCGCTTATTGTTTGTTCTCCCCCTTTGTGATAATCAAAAAGCGGGAAAGCATATATAGGAGACAAATAAAACATGAGAAGTAAAATGAGTTCTTCTGTATTAGAGCAGTCAGAAAGTACAGAAATAGAATACAAATGAATTACTATCAAAAATCCTGGCCACTGGATCAATCCACATCTTCAACGTGAGATTTTACTTTGGGATCAGAAGAAGGTTCGGGTGGTGAGGATGCAGGTGAAGGTTTTGGAATGCCAGAAATGATCAAAGGAGGCTGAGCCACTGACACAGAGTCAGGCCTGTAGGTTGAAGATCTTTGGGTGATCATTGGTGTGAGGCTTCGAATAGCTTGAGCAGGAGTCAGCTGGACTGTGGAAACAGCTGAGGCAGAAGTAGGCAAAGCAGGTGGTACGATGACTGGTCTGGCATCAACATGCAAGAAGGGCAGCAACAGATTTCTAAAATCCATAATAATTCCTCCTCCTCTTTCCATAGCAGAGATAAAATCATCTTTTTTCTCCATGAATTTCTCCAAGGCAGGAGTCAATTTTCTTAGTTGGCTCACTTGTTCTCTAAAAGCTTGAGTTACTGGAGGGAGCTTCATGTTTTCCAACATCAGCTTGAAGTGGTGATCGAGTTGATGCTTGATGAAAATTCTGGTGAAGTAGTAGTCCACTTTGCTCTTTATGGCTTCCTGAGAGGCAGAGGCTTCTCTCATATAATCTTGAACAATCTTCATTAATTCTCTAGCAGAATCTCTTGTAGAAAGCACCACTCGGCTCAACTCTGATGAGTCCACAGAGCCACTGGTTGAAATAGAACCAATCTCCTCCTTCATCATTGCTCGAACTAGATTTAGGTCAACTAAAAGTTTGGATGTGAGAGGGCCAAGAGAGAAGGAAATAGTTTCTTAGAAACTCTTAGACAAACCACTGATTAGGCTTTGAACTTGAGAGTCCTGTAATTGAACGTGATCCTTCACTGAGGTTTTGAAACTTTCAAACACTGAGACAAACTGGATTACTACACTCTTCACATAAGCTAGGTCCTTGTCAGCTTGAGACTTGGAGCTCATATAAGAATCTAAAGTAGCAACTGATGTCTTGAGAGCTTCAAGATCTGCTTTGATTCTAGAAGACTGAGTCTGGAACTCTTTCACTTCTTCCATAAGCTCAGATACAAAAGAAGATAAATTACAAGCCAGAGAGAGCTCGAAGGATTTCTCTAACATTTTCATTTCTTCATCAAAGCTTTGCTTCATCTCAGCAACTGATACACTGAATGATTCTTTCAGCTCATTCTTCATGGATTCAAGATCAGATTTAGAGACAAAATCATTTGGGACAACTGCAGTAGATCCCTTTACTGAGGCCAAGCTAACTACAGAATCAGTCATTATTGATTGAATTGAGGATGAAAGGAAGGTTTCCATTAACTTCACTTCTTCAACAAAACTGGATTTGAGGTCCTCTTTCAGCTTATCCAGATCATGAAATCTGACCACATTATTGGGCAACAACTCAGAAGCAAGATCATAATTGTTCTTCGGTCTATTCACAGACATCTCATTATCAGAATCCGGATAATCCAATCCACAGACTATAAACCCTGGGTCTTCTACCCAGTCTCCAAACTCAATATCTACTGTAACCTTTCCAAGAACAGATTGATGCTCCCCCTCAATGGGTGCATTCTTATGTATCACAATAGCATTCAGTGCTGGAATCTCTTCATCAGGGTCTTCTACTACAAGTTCCATCGGTGCAGCATCTAGAAGATCTTCTGATACAGGTACAGCTTCTTCTGCATCTCTTTCTACTTCAGCAGTCGGCATAGCTGAGCTTCCAATCAAAGGACTCATACTTAAACTACCAGAAACTGACAATTCAGATACATTCTCCTTTTCCTATTCTTCTTGGTGAGGCACAGACTGGTCTTCCTCATATGTAGACAAAATTTCCTCTACCTTTCCTTTCCTAGAATAAACCAATTCTGCAACAGGACTTGGGGGCAAGTCTGGATCTCCTCCAACATCCATGGGAGTTTCTTCTTCTTCTTTTGTTTCATTACTATAAACAGGTTCCTCTTCATCAGGTCTCAGACTCGGATCTCTCTCATCCTTTGGTCTTGAGGGATGATCCACAGGATTAAACCTATCATATATCCTCTGATCATCACTGACCCATTCTCCCTTCCATGGGTTCTAGTTAATTTTCATGTACTTACAAACAGTCGAGGTGATGCAGAAATTATTCCTGACTACAACTGTCTCATCCTGAGACTTAGCTATTCCTTTCACTTTTATCATTACTGAAATCAGCTTGGCAAAGAATAAAGCATTAGTCTTTGACTTTGGTCTAATCATGTCTTCCATTTGAAACATTAACAATCTGCACAGATTGATTTTCACACCATGTCTTAGCAGATGAAGAAGATAGATATCTTGATATCTCAGATTTGCAAAATCTCCTCACCTCGGTATCAACACATGCTGAACAAACTTGAAGAGCAGTCGATTCTCTCCATCCATTTCAGCAGAAACCACTTGCCTTTGATTCCCATTGTCGGTCAGCTCTTTTAAGGCGGTTTCATAATCAAAGATGTCACTGCTAGGTGGCATTGCTCTTGATATGTACCCAGAGACACCTTCATGTGGTACTTTTAAACACTCAGTCCACTCTACTGAAGAAAAAGACATTTCTTTTCCATTTAAAAAAGAGCTTACCCGATTCTCATTTTCAGACTTCTCGAAGCTTACAAACTCGTAGAACTGTTTTATCAACTTCGGGTAGTATGGGCCATTGTTATTCGAGAAACAATCCACCCATTTCTGGTCCTCTAGAATCTTGAGTACTAACGATTTTCTAGGCAATAGCCATTCCACGCACAGTTCCTTCTCGATTACTATGTCTCTATTCTGCAAGTGAGGATTCACTGGTCGCTTTCCCGATCTAGTTCTGACTTCACTAACACTGGCTCTATGCTGTGTCTTCTGCTTCTTACTTTTGGTTCTACACTTTCATCTCTGACGGTAGGAAGCTTAGTTTTTGCCATCGCGGGTTTAGGGTTCTTGGCCGATTTGGGAGCAAAGGTTCGAAGGTGAGAGATTTTGAGCTCGGTGAGGTAGGAAGTGGCTTAGACTTAGTTTTATCATTCAGGAATTCCAAATAAACGACTAAAATAGAGTAAGATAAAATAAAATAAAGCGATTGGTATTCTTGGCGGCAGAAAGAAGTTTTAAAATATAGCATCGGTGAGAATTTCAACATCGGTGAGAATTGTACATCGGTGAGGATTTTCACATCGGTGAGAATTTGACATCGGTGAGGATTTTCACATCGGTGAGAATTTCACATCGGTGAGGATTTCACATCGGTGAGGATTTCACATCGGTGAGAATTTCACATCGGTGAGAATTTCACATCGGTTGTGATTAAACATTCCCAATTCGTGTCTTATGTAACTTAGCCTATCCGAACTTAAAGGTTTAGTGAAAATATCATCCAATTGATGTTCAGTGCCAATAAATTCAAGAGAAATATCACCTTTTTGTTAGTGATCTCTTAGGAAATGGTGTCTTACATCTATGTGTTTGGTTTTAGAGTGAGATACAGGATTCTTAGAGATGTTTATTGCACTGGTGTTATCACAAGTGATTGAAACATGTTTAAAAACATATCCATAGTCCAAAAGAGTGTGTTTCATCCACAGAATTTGTGCACAGCAACTACCAGCAGCTATATATTCTGCTTCGGCAGTAGATAATGCAACTGAGTTCTGTTTCTTACTACACCAAGAAACTAATGATTTTCCAAGCAAATGACATGTTCCTGATGTGCATTTTCTATCTGACTTACAACCAGCAAAGTCAGCATCTGAATAACTCATTAACTCAAAGGATTGTCCTTTTGGGTAAAACAAACCAAAGTTAGTCGTGTGTTTGAGATATTTAAAAATTCTTTTAACATCAAACAAATGAGATTCTTTTGGATTAGCATGAAATCTAGCACACATACACACACTAAACATAATATCAGGTCGACTAGCAGTAAGATAAAGTAAACTACCAATCATACCTCTGTAGTTTGTTTGATCAACCGGTTTCCCAGTTTCATCTGCGTCCAATTTACAGGTAGTACTCATAGGAGTTTCACTTTCCTTGATACTATCCAGACCAAAATGTTTTAAAAGATCCTTTGTATATTTACTTTGATTCAAAATAATACCATTTTCATTTTGAAATACTTGAAATCCAAGAAAGTACTTAAGTTCTCCCATTAAGCTCATTTCAAATTCATTTTGCATACTTTTTGAAAAATCAGTACATAAAGAGTGTTTAGAAGATCCAAAAATAATGTCATCAACATATATTTGTACAACTAAAACATCTTTAGAAATTCTTTTAATGAAAAGAGTTGGATCAGCAATCCCTTTAGTAAAACCATTTGAGATAAGGAAATTGCTAAGTCTATCATACCAAGCTCTTGGAGCTTGTTTTAAACCATACAAAGCTTTAGAAAGTTTAAAAACTTGATTTGGAAAATGGGGGTTAGTAAATCTAGGTGGTTGTTCTAAAAAAACATCTTCAATTATAAAACCATTTAGAAATTCACTTTTCACATCCATTTGATATAACTTGAAATCCAGATGTGCAGCATATGCAAGTAAGATCCTAATGGCTTCTAGTCTAGCTATAGGTGCAAAAGTTTCCTCATAGCCTATACCTTCTTCTTGACTATATGCTTGTGCAACTAGTCTAGCTTTGTTTCTAACTATATTTCCAGATTCATCTACTTTATTTCTAAAAACCCATTTTGTGCCTATTGTCAAAGTGTCCTTAGGTCTGTCAACTAATTCCCAGACTTTGTTTCTTTCAAACTGATTTAATTCTTCCTGCATAGCTATTACCCAGAATTCATCATTGATAGCATCATTGATATTTTTGGGTTCTAGCTGTGAAAGAAAAGCTTGATGTTCAACCTGGTTTCTTAGAGAATCTCTAGTTTTTGTTCCTCTATCAAGATTACCAACAACAGCTTTTAAAGGATGATTCTTTAGAATCCTCGTTGATCTGGTAAAGGTTGGACTAGAAATTTCAGGTTCATCTATAGGTTCGGGTTCAACAGAAGCAGATTCTGGAAGAAGTCCAGAACTGGATGTTTTGATAACAGGTTCTTTAGATTTATCATTAAGGTCCAAAATAGACAAATCTTCTTCAAGATTCTCAAGAGAGGTTTTAGGCTCATGTGGATCAGTTTCATCGAATTTGATGTGAACAGATTCTTCCACACATTTAGTTCTCTTATTGAATACTCTATAGGCTTTACTTGAAATAGAGTAACCCAGAAAAATTCCTTCATCACTTTTGGAAGCAAACTTATCCAGATTATCTTTAGTATTCAGAATAAATACTTTGCAACCAAAAACTTTAAAGTAATTAACCTTAGGATTTCTATTGTTCCACAATTCATAAGGGGTTTTCTTAAGAACAGGTCTGATTAAGACTCTATTAATAACATAGCAAGCTGTATTAACAGCTTCAGCCCAAAAATAAATAGGCAGGTCATATTCATTGAGCATGGTTCTAGCAATTTCTTGAAGGGTTCGGTTTCTTCTTTCTACTACACCATTCTGTTGGGGTGTTCTAGGGGTAGAAAAGTTATGAGTATAGCCATTGTGTGAGCAATAAGATTCAAAATCTTGATTTTCAAACACACGACCATGATCACTTCTAAAAGTTTTAATCTTAAGTCCACTAAGTTTCTCTACAGATTTAGAGTATTTAACAAAAGAAGAACATTCTTCACTTTTGTGAGCTAGAAAATATACCCAAGTATATCTAGAAAAATCATCTACAAGAACATAAACATAGTGCTTCCCATTTAAACTAGAAACTCTTGATGGTCTAAACAAATCCATGTGAACCAATTCAAGTGGTTGAGAAGTCGAAACTTCTTTCTTTGATTTAAAAGAAACTTTGTGTTGTTTTCCCTTTTGACAGGGGTTACACACTCTATCATTTGGGAATTCTAATTTAGGTAGGTCTCTAACTAGTTTTTTTCTAGAGAGTTTTCTAAGTGAGTGAATGTTGCAATGTCCCAATATTCTGTGCCATAGCCAAGATTCTTTATGAAAAGCATTCAAACAAGTAATATTCTGCTTAGCTAAAGAATTCAGATTAACAGCATAAACATTTTCATTTCTTAAGGCAGAAAATACCAAAACATTCTTAGAATTAAAAACTTTGCAAGAATCATTTTCAAATTTAACATGAAAACCATCATCACATAACTGAGAAATACTTAATAAATTGTATTTAAGGCCATCAACAAATAAAACTTTAGAAATCAAAATTGAATCAGTGTTACCAATCTGGCCTAGGCCGATGATTTTTCCTTTAGAGTTATCACCAAAGGTGACAAAGCCTCCATCAAATTTTATTAAACTCTTGAAACAAGAGAAGTCTCCTGACATATGTCTTGAACATCCACTGTCCAAATACCAGGTCTCTTTATAGGAGCTCTTTAAGCAAGTTTCCTACAAAGCAGATTCAGATGGGAAATGATTTTGGTACCCAGATTTTCTTGGGTCCAGACAGGTTAGCCAATAACACTTTAGGTACCCATATTTGTCTAATGGGTCTCATATAATTTGTAGAATTGACATGATTTGAAAGATAAACCTTATTAGATCCATAGCTATGTATATAACTGGATGAAGCATATGAAGTTCCAGAATTACCTTCATTCTGTCCAGATTTAGAAATGAATCTAGTTTTGGCAATTTTCCTTTGTCCAGGTTGGTATCCTATACCAGTAGTATATTTAGGTGCTATTTGCTTTCCTAGCATCTGTGTTAGTGTATTTTTTCCATTGGTGAACTTCTCTAAGTCTTTCTTGAGTTGCTCATTAGATAGTTTCAGTTCAGTGTTTTCTTTTAACAGTTGAGCATTTTTCTCTTTTTCAATAGTGAGTTCGGTTTTAACTGTAGTGGTGAGAGCATGCTGTTTCTTTAATGACTTGTATTTATCCTTAAGTTCATTACATGTCTCTTCCAGCATATCACAGTACTCAAACAATTCATTTTTAGACATTTTTCAAGAATCAGAATCAGATTCTGCATTATCTCCAGAGTAATAATAATTTAAAGCAGGAGTTTCAGCAGTTACCTGAGAAGTGTTTGTCATAAAGCACATGTTTGCCTTAATTTTGTGTTCAGTTTAAGAGCTTTCAGATTCAGTAGAGCTATCCTCAGAAGCACTCCAAGTAGCCTTCATGGCTTTCTTAAACTTATTGTCCTTATATTCATATTTCTTTTTATACTTCAGCTTTGGACAGTCGGCTTTAATGTGTCCATTTCTTTTGCACTCATAGCAGACAACATCATCTGATTTGTCATTCTTCTTCCAATCCTTTTTCCATTTACCTTGGTGATCATACTTACCCTTATAATTTGTTTTTCTGAAGAACTTCTTTTTCCTATAAAATTTCTTAAATCTTCTAGAAATGTGAGCCATCTCAACATCACTGTCAGAATCACTTTCACTGTCTTCACAGCTTGAACTTTCAACTACAGCTTGAAGCTTTTCTTTGTCCTTATTCTTTGAAGTTGAAGATTTGAAAGTGACAGACTTTCTTGGAGGTTCATTTTCTTCCTCTTTATTCACTTTAAGCTCTTCTTCATACATCATCAGCTTTCCAATTAGTTCCTTGACAGGTAGAGCAGCAATGTCACATGATTCTCTGATTGAGACAGATGTGCCTCTCTATCTATCAGGTAGACATCTCAAAATTCTCATAATTTGTTCCTTCGATGAGACATCCTTTCCCAGCGAGCTCATTTTATTGACAATTTCATTGAACCTGAGATACATGTCAGAAATGGGTTCGTCAGGCTTCATTTTAAAATTATCATACTTGATAGTATAAGTGTTCAATCTCATTTCTTTAACATTCGTTGTTCCTTCATGAGAAACAGCTAAGGTATCCCAAATTTCATATGCAGTTTTACAAGAAGAAATTATATTAAACTCTTCATCTCCTAGAGCATAGTACAAGGCATTCATAGCTTTACAGTTGTTATTGTAAGTAGTCTTTATAGGTTCATCCCAAGTAGATCTAGCAGTAGTGGGAATTTTGTATTCTGATTCAATAGCAGTCCAAATATCAAAACCTATGCTTTCTAGATGAATTTTCATTTTCAGTTTCCACTGAGCATAATTAGTTCCATTGAAGAAAGGTGGCCGGTTGGTAGCAGCACCCTCAAGTCTATTATCCATGATGAGAAAATTTTAAAGAGATAAAAATTTAGATATAACAGAAATTTTAAGAACTTTAAAATACAACTAAAATCACAGTTCAAAATCAGAGTACTTTTAGAGAGTATTTTCGATCCTCTGATACCAAGTGTTGGTCGGAGTGGTTTACTCAATAGGGGGGTGAATTGAGTACCAATTAAAATTTCTGTATTTAAAAACACTATCTTAAAGACCCCCAACTAAAATAATAAATTAAACTGTAGTGAATTTATATTAAAGTATAGGTTCTGTTAGATTCTCAAGGGATTGATTAATTCCCAGTTAATCAACACAGGAGTGTGTGATTATCTTTTGAAACTAACTTACTAATCTACACTTAACATAAACAATTGCTAATTTAATTATCAAAGTGACTTTAAAAACAGTATTGGTTTTAAAGTGATTAGCAGCGGAATAAAACTTTGAAAGAGATGGCACAACAAATGTAACCAAGAGGTTCAGTCTCAAGCTGAGACTTAGTCCTCTCAAAAGTTTATATAAAAATCATCCACACCCTGGATCGGGGTTCAACAGTTTACAACTTTCCAGGTCCAAGACCTCTACCGCTGTTATTCGTGGGAAACAGTACAACAACAACCAGCTGTCCAGGTCACACACGACCTCTACCACTGTTATTCGTGGGAAAGAAAGAATGCAAGAATTTGGTAAGGATTTACAAATCCTCCAGTTTAAGTATAGGAGACAGTGTATGTGTTAGATACAGCAGATAACACACACTGCTCGAAAAGTATAATAATAAATCACAGAACAAGAGGTGTAGAGTTTAGAAGTGGTTCTGGTGATTTCAGTGTAGCTCTGGACTCCTTTGGATTTGATCATAAGTGAGTCTGAGTCCTCTTCTTGTTTCTGTTTGAGAAACAGAGTGTCGTATGCTCTAGGTTCATAGACAGTGAAAATGTAGTGGTTGAAGTTCTTCAGTGTTCTTCTTATATGCACAGAACACTTCTCGAGTTTGCTTGATTGTCTATGAGATTCTCTATGATCTTGATGGAACTGGTTTTTATCTTCTTGATTCTTCTCGTTCTTGTGTTTCTGGTATATTCCATCCACCACACTCTCCTCATTGGGTAGCGTAGTCTTCTCGTATTTATCTCACGGGCAACAAGAGACAGAAAAGATTTTCTTTCTGCAGGTACGAGGTACGGGTTCCTGACATCCGACAACCTTTATCAGATATTTGACAAATCATTAAAATGTACATGATATGACCATTGGATAGATTAAATAAAGGTAGGAAATAAAGAAATTCAAACAGTGAGTCGAGTGATCGGTAGATAATCAGCATCGGTAGCTTGGACATCGGTAGCTCAATTTCATTAGTTGCTTTGACTCTATCGGTGGCTCTATGCGTCAGTTGATATATGCTTGTATCGGTGACTTTGTTTATCGGTGGCTCCATTCGTCGGTAGCTCCATGCGTCGGTAGCTCCATGCGTCGGTAGCTCCATGCATTAGTAGCTCCATGCGTCGGTAGCTCCATGCGTCGGTATCGGTAACTGTGAGTCTGTCAGTAGCTTCGTCCATCGGTGACTTTTATTCCATCGGTAGCTATTTATACTTACCCCGGTAGCTCTATGTTTGTATCGGTAGCTGTCTGTAACTCAGTAGCTTAAATTTATAAGAACATCGGTAGCTCTGTGTTAAGTATATCGGTGACTCTGTCTGTCGGTAGACTAAGTCTATCTGTAGACTGGGTACCGGTAGCTCTTTATCAGTAGCTATAGGCAGATTACTTATCCGTTTTATTCAGAACACATCCGATTGTGTTAGAATCAATTTATAACTTGTATGAACATGGATAAATGAGGATTAACATATTCCAAAGACTATTTTAAAAATTATTATTGGTTTGATCATAGATTTGAAAGAATTAAAGAATAGATCAATGATACTTAAAAATATCATAGAGAATGAAAACATAATTGGGATTTTCAACACATATGAATACATGATTGAGATTATCAAAAAAAATGAGGTCAACAATATTCATAATTCAAAAATGATTTATATTTTACCAAATTCAAAAAATATAATTTTCATTAATTAATTTAAAATTAATTTCTGTTGTCAAAACTAGAAACTGTGTTTTTAAGAAGTAAAAACTACAAAAAGATTGACATGTGTTTATGTCCAATTTCAAAGTAAAATTTCCTTAATGACAAACATTGGATTAAATGGTAAAAATATAATCCAATTACACTTTAAAATCACTTAATAATATAATCTAACCATATAAATAAATCATATGAAAAGACAGTTTTGACTTAAAATGCAGTATTTTTCACTATTCATCAAAAAATGAACTTTATCATAAAAATACCAAAAATTTACCCAAAGTAAGATTTTATGTATCTATTCTAAATAAGAAGTTTATTTTGTCAAATTAAACATATAAAAGTGACAAAAAACTATATTTAAAAGGGGTTTTGTATCAAAAGGCGGTAAACGGACCTTTAAAAAAATATTATAGTATTTATGCTTAAAATTGGATTCATTCTCATTTTAAACCTCTAAATTTTATTGGATAAATGTAAATTTTTTTAACAAACATGTGTTAATAATAATATGGTTAGTTCTATTCATTCCCGCCAATAAAACGGCTAGGCATTAACTTCCATTTAAAATAATAATATTATATATTTTTTTCAGTATGACTCAGTATTGTGTGCAACATAAGACTTTGGATAAACCCATTATTGTGTGTTAGGTACACCATAAAACATAGCATCCCATTTAAAGTAAAATTAATATCTTATTCATAAATATTAATAGATATGAAAATTTCATATTCTTTATTTACCTGGGATGTTTTAATTTTGTTAAATAGTAAATATACCATAAAGGATCAGGAGGTTATACTCCCTTAGATGCTTGGTGTTGCATGTCATACATGCTATGAAATATAATATAATTATTTTTTTAATTTTGGGGTGTAACATTATTCCAAATTTAAATAAATTTCATCATAGAAATTTAAACTTGATCTTGGTAATCTAGGTTGTTACATTTGAAAATTCCTTTGTTGAACAACCCACATCTTAAAAGGGTTAATTAAATATCCTCTCAAAAGAGATAATGGTAAGTAGAAAAATCATATGGAATAACATATAACTAGGTCTCTATATAGGAGAAAATTGATGGAATGTGAAAATACAGACTTGGAATAAAAGGGTAAATAATTATAGACAGTGATTGAGGTCATTGATCACAAACATGTGAATGATCAATGGAAAGTTGAGGGCCTCAAAACCATAAATCTATGATGATTTAAAATACCATTAGTTAAAAAAATTAAGGTATTAGGATATTTTTTTTCAAGATCATTTTTCCTAATGTTGTTTAACTCTTCTACTACCTAAGAATATAAGAAAACACAATTTTATCCTTTGGTTGTGCTTAAATAAATTTTCAATTCATCCATTACTTCAAAAAATGAATATCCAAAAATTATTTTTTATGCCTGAATCACTAAAATTTACTTTAAATGGGTCATAAGATCCATAAAAAAAGTCTCTATATCTATCTATAACTATTTTTAAAAACCAATATGGTTAATAAATTATTCTCTAAATAAAAAAGAATAGATTTAGCAACAATAATCATAGTGAGAAAACTACACAATCATTTATAGTATATCTAAATCATGACACATTATTTTCAATCTAAATCACCTTAAGTTTAACCTTTGTTATTCATTGTCATAATCTATTAAAATCCTTCATAATGGTTTGTGAAGAAAATGTGAATTATCATAATCATACCCCCAGGAGTGTCAGACCAAGTGCATAGTAAGGCCCATTATCATATACCAAGTTACGCTCAATTCAAGATAGATTCACCCTTTTCAGAGTTATTACCCTTAGGTACATTTGTTCTAGAACCACACCCACATGTAGTATCTAGAGAGAGATGTAAATCTAGGAAGACCCACATAATATCTACCTTACCAAAACATTAGGATGTTCTTCTATACTTATCCTCAATTTCTACCTTTGGTTTATGATCCCTAATATATCTTATCCTAAATATAGTTCCAAAGGTTTCTACTAATCTTCCTATGATACCAACTGTAGCGACCTCGACCCAAGTATCCCATAGCTAGTTACTACTACCATTACATTTGCATAAGATACAAGGAAATAACATCCCAAAAGACTGAATAATTTAGTAGTCTTGGTATACAAGATACATACATGAGTCTTGTATTAAAAATTAATACAAAAATTACAACATATATTTTTTGATAATAACTTTATTCCATATAACATATCCTTGCATATATTTCATAGTGCTCTTCATGGAATATTGGGGAAAGGAAACAAAATGAGGGTGAGATCAAATGCTCAGTAAGGGTTAAGTATAATGGAATCAATAATGAATAAATAAGAATAATAAAAATGGTGATATAAATAATAGAGCATACATTCCATTTAAATAACTGAATAACGTATAATCAATATAGAAAGATAAATAACTGAAAACACATTTTGTTTAATCAATAAAATGAGAATAGAATGCATCCATATATTTTTTCATAGTGAAATTATCATGGATAATAATGGTAACTAAAATGAATGTAATTCTTAATTATCAAATTTTATTTCTTAGGAACATGACAACCTATACTGTCAAGATCTATCCTCTAGATAGTTTAAAAGTTCAATTAGAAACCCGTTTAATTTGGCTAGATAATTTATCTCATGAGAAACTGTCCATGCATTGAGGGGATATATAAGGTATGGGACCCACACATAACTTCATTTCCAAACCATTACACATATTCCAAATAATGGATTTAATGAATGAAAAATATGCCTTATCAAATATCCATATTGAGTAAAGAATATAGATTTATCAATATTTCCCCAGATAATCAAATAACTATTAAAGTAAATACCATATATAAAAATTGTGTACGGTTTAGGAAATGAACATATCCATGATAATGATATGTATATTTAGGAGAAATTTAACTTCCAATGAAAAATTATTATAATAAATTGATTGTTTCAATAGAAAGTTAACAATCACAAAATAAAGTGTGATTTCACAATAACTTATATAACTTGGTAATTTTTAAATCAAATCCCCTTGGATTAGATAATTAAAATTGAAACATAAAATACCATGAGGAATAAAATATTTATAATATTATATGTCAAAAGGGATGTATATACACCACATAAAATTTAATTAGTGCATAATAACTTATAAGTATCAATGGAATGTAAATTGAGATGAAATCCCTCACCTTAAAATCCTTTTTGGTTGAATTCCATTTAAAATACTTTATAATATTATTAAGCATGTTATTAACTTATTAAAGAACCATATTAATATTTATAATATCATATATGATCCTTTTATAACATCTTATCACCCATTTGATAATAATATTTCATCATTTTCACTGTTTTGGGTGTTAATTACCTTGTTTTTTGAGTTTATTTTGACTTGTTATTTTTTTGTTCCTATTAATCAGATAATAATTTCATCATATATATAATTTAAATAATTGTATAAATATCAAATATATTTATTATAAATGTATTTATAGTAATCCATAAAATTTGGATATAGGAAATGAAATACACCGCTCATGGAGACAGTAGGTTGTACGTACACATGAACAATGTTTTCATTTTATTACTATATTAAAAGAATAAAAATTAAATGATATATATGTATATTATAATACTAGTACCATATTTATGTCATATTAATCACCTATGTTTATTAAAACCGTCCTTGATAAATTCTATGAAAAGTGTGAACAAATCACATCGCTTTGAGGAGGCGGTGGTCCACATGTCCACAAACGATGTTATTGTATTCCCACAAAATGGAAAGCATGAAGGTATGTGTTATATAATAATTATTGAAGGATAAAAGAATCATAAATATCATAAATATCATATATAAACTATAAAACCATCATTATTCCCAACCTTAAAAGGTGGTAATGGAAAAAAAAACGTCATCAATTCACAAAGCGATAGTCCGCCATATACACGAACAATGATTGCGTATACCATTTGATGAAAATGTGTGTGGGTGTAGGTCATACCCTTAACATAAAAACATATCAGCATACTTAAGATACATATTTTATTATATAAAAAATATATAAGTATAATTTAATGGGTGGATAAAGAAATAAAACAAAAGTGCTCATTGAAGAATGTTACCTCTTCTTCGGGTAACTCCTTTTGGTTTATACCAAAAGCCTTCATTGGTTGGATTTATACCAAAAGTGAGGATTATATTATGAGGGAAGGGAATTTGGGAGTTTATTTGGGTAGGTTTATATCGATCAAAGGGTTTGAGAGGTGTGAATAAGTGAGGGGGGTGAGTGCGCTTTTATAGTGGAGGTGGAGTGATATTTTTGTAAATACCAAAAGATAAACACTATTGGGAGGCCTCCCTTACATCATGTGACTACAATAATGAAAAACATTAGATAAAATATGGGATATGGTCTAAATATGTCCATAAAATGAGTTTTTTACAAGTGTCTTGTTCATTTGTCCCCTTAAGATTAAATTTTAACCATTAAGTAAAATCATTTTCACCTTAATCGCTATAATTAATTTCAATAGATTTCACTAATATTTTTTTGTGAAAATATAATTTTACCTTAATAGAAATTATAAATTATTATTATTCCATATATGGAATCCATTTTTCAAAATTAAAATCATATAAGGGTCAGAAATTAATTTAAAAGTAATCCCACAGATAGGATGAGAAAACGGGTTTTTAAAGTGAAAATGTTTAAAAGCTTGAAATTATTTTATATCAAATTTCAATATGAAATTGATTACAACAACCTATGTTGGATTAATTTATATATAATCTATCTATTTACACATTATAAAAATTTAAAGTATAATTTTACATTATAAATTATTTAGATTAAAAGTCAATTTTCAATTAAAATTCAGTATTTGTTCACTATTCCCCCAAAAATGAAAATTCTTAGAATAATACCAAAAATTCACCCAAATATAATTTTGACTGTAAGATTTAAAAAATAAAGTTTATTTGGTCAAATAAAATTTATAAAAGTGTCAAAATTGTATTTTAAAATAGGTGCACCATTAAAAGTCAGTAAAATTATTACTCCCCAAGCTTCCATGGTACACTTCTCTTTGAATAATGCAATTTCTTGCGTTGTATGCAACTTCAAGTTCTAACACACCACGACCAATCAAACTAGCCATTATGAATAGTAATACCCACTTTTTGAAATTTTATAAATTTTATTTTTCAAAATGGAATTCATTTTTGGATTCAAAATATCAAAATTAGCTTAGGGTGAATTTTTAGTATTTTTCTGAAAACTTTCAATTTTTGATGAATAATGACAAACACTACGTTATCGTTTAAAACCAACTTTTAATTTAAATAATTATTTATTTTATTTAAATTTATTTTAGGTTAAAATAGATACATAATACCTATATATGTTCAATGTAATTCATTGGAGTCATTTTATAATAAGATTAGATATATAAAATTTTATTGAACTTTTAATGTCTCTTAGCCACCTTCTAGGCACATTTGAAAATTTGCATAAAACACAATTTTACCACTTCTGTGAATTTAATTTCAAAAATCTAAGATACGCGGTTGAAATCATTAAGTAAAATGTGGTTCAATAGGATGAAAATAATTTTTTGTGAATAATAACTTTTGAATTTTATTTACCATAGTTATAAGTAAATAGGGTAATTAAAGGTAAAAATGACATTATAATTACCCTAAAACATGTCCTAATTTTATTGGATAAGTTCAATTCAACCAAAATCAACCTTATGAATAAAATATTATCCTTTTGGTCCACTTGAATTAGATTAGGACATTAATTACTATTTTATTTAAAGAAGAGTTAAAAGTTTTAAATTCAAAATTTAATAACTAAACCATTTTTAATATAGGGTTATAAATAATATAAATTTGACTATAAATATTCATTAGAAATATAATTTTTTTTCTACATAATTTTATTTTATTTATAATTTTTAGACATTAAATAATTAAATTTATTTATGACATAATGATGATGAAGTAATTACCTTATTTTTGAAAGATTAAAATAATTGATATTATAAATATCAATATAATTGTAAATTGAGACTTTAGATGTATTACATGAATTTTATAGGTTAATATGACATGTTAGGGTTGATTAAATAATTTTTTTTCTAAGTGATAAAGTTTTTATGACTTTCAAAAAAACCAAATACTAAATTGTGTCAAAATTGACATAAATGAGTTCTTAAAACAAATAATATATTATTAATTGATATAATATACCTAAAAATCTAAGGTTCAGCAAAATAACTTAGATAATGTTATATATATAAATAATTAACCACTTGAGGTTCTCTTGGTTTTTTTATAGTAAGTTTATTAACCATTTATTATAATAATACAAGAATACATGGTAAAAGTTAAACTATTTAACTAAGAGTTAAATTTCAAAGATAAGGTTAACATGGTGACATAAACCTATATAAAACCTATTGGATGAGAGGATTTTGACCCATCCCTACCTTATCCTCAAGAAAATCTTTTTAGAGCCATTATATAATGAATATTATTGTATAATAAAATAATATTTCAAGCTTTTCCTAAAGTGGCCCTCACCTCTCTTATAAAAGGGTACTTACCCTTATCTCAAAATCACAGCTCCAAAGACATTTGTATTGGCCAAACACTGAAAAAATATCCTCCCAAAAATCCTTAATCCAACATATAGGCCTTAATTTGACCAGAAATCTAACCTAAGGATCCCTTTTGATCAAATCAAAAGGAAGTACCTGAAGAAGAGGTAATTATTTCATCACCTCTTTAAAAGTTCTTTTATTCTTCCACTTCCTCTTTATTTGTTGTTTCCATAAAAAAATAATAACCCTAGTAACTTCTACATATTGTGATGTTATAATAAATATGGTATAACCATATTCATTATTTTATCCATCCTATTAATGACAAAGTCACTATATGTGTGTACGTACGACTTACCGTCTCCACGTCGTGGTGTAGTTTCTTATTCAACACTTCATCATTTGGATGGGTATGATAATGAGTATAATTGATGTTAATAATAAATATAACATGTTAATTATTATGTATATATTATATACCATCCAATTATATATGATTTTTACCATCAATAGAATGATATTGTCACTCCTGTGTACGTACGGATTGCCGTCTCCATGAACGCAATGAGATTCATTCCCCATCGTAACCATTCAAGAATAATTTTTATTTTAAGATTAAAAATAATGTTTAAGAACTTAATATCATTCTATATATTAATCAAATACATCCTATCCAAAACAAACATGACTTATGTAACAAAACATATAAAGGAAAATGAATCATTTAACACCCAAAACAATGATACTACTAAAATATTATTAACAAAGAAATATTAGAAGATCATATATGATATCATATTTTTGTATGTGGTTCTTGAATAATTTAATAAAAATTATTTAACTATTATACAGAAGGTTAACGTACCCTTGACCAAGGAAAAGTACAAGGTAAAGGTTAATTTTACAATCTCTTTATTATCCGAGGTTGTTTATATGTAAGTATCTACTGGGACCTTTTCATCATCCACATATTTGTTTCTTAAAAATGTATTTCAAAACATTTTTATTATTTATGAGACTATTGGTTAAAGTCATTTATACCCTTGTTTTAATTTTTATAAAATGGTTTGAAAGGAATATTTTCGTCATTTTCTAAACAAGGTATTTTATGACATTTTCGACAAATTAAGATAAGAATGTTTTTTTTACTTATACGAAGGGTGTGATTATTTTCCACCGTTATAACACCTTTGAAGATTCCCTCACAATTTTATAAGAATATTTTCCAAATAAATGTTTTATTTTATAATTATGTGTTTTTTAAATGATTTCAAAATAGAAAGATATATTTCTCTCAAATAGTTTTTATTTCATCTATGTCAAGACCCTTTAATGGATTTTACACTTGTTTGAAGTTGATTTATTATGATAAAATATTTTATATTGTATTGAAGGTTTTATGATATGTTTGATTGTGGATGTATTATTTTTATACCATTAATGGTTTATGGTTAATTTATTAACATTTTGTATGCTAGTTTTAATATGAATGTTTATGTTATGTTTCAACCTTTTCATATAAGGAATGCATTGGACTTAGTAAGTGATGGGTGGAGCCTGCTATAGATCCTTGATGCATCGATAGGTATCATGAGACAAACTAGTGTCTTGGAAAAAGGCCTTGACAAAATATTATTTGTAGTCTTGGTACGAGGCCTTAACTATGTGGTTATGATTTTTGGCATTATGCATTTCATCATTATGAAATTGGCTATTGATATTACATGTGATTATTCGAATCGTAGAATATCCATGCAAATAAGTAAATGGAATTATTTGATTTATCTTTGCCATATTATGCTGAAGTTTAAGTTTAAAAGGCTTGTGTTTTAGTCTTATACATTGCCTTAAATGTTTTTGCTTATTTATAATGGTTTCTGCTATATTGTTATCCATACTAAGAATCTGAGATCACCCATTTCTTATGTTATATTTTTTCCAATATGGAAGAAGTATATTATGATTAACCCATAGGAATAGGATAAGGGATATAAGAGTGTTCAAAGGGGACATAATGTGGTTTTTTTAATTTCATGATGTAAAGTGAAACTTATGTATGTATCTAGAACTTCCAAGGCTACTAAACTGATCAGTATTTCAGGACACAATTACTTGTATCATGCCAATTTTATGTAATAATGAACCAACTCTGGGTAACTAGGGTCGGGTAATTATAGTTGGTATCAGAGAATGTTTAGTATGAACCTTGGAAACTAGATTTATAAAACACTAATTAGAGAACATTACCCTGAGATAAACTTTCAGGATTAGTATAGAAGAACTTATTAGAATTTTTTTTAATGTAGAAAATTTTTGTATCTTCCAAGATATACATATTTATTTAGATACGAGCAGGTAGAGGCAGTTCTGGTACATATGTACCTAGGAGTGAAAACCCCGACAAGGAGTTTTGGGCTTGACCTGTGGTATCCGGGTATATGACAATAGGACTTGTTTCACTCTTGGTTACGACACTCCCTGAGAATATTCTTAGGATAATTCACATTTTATTTAAAAAAAATTATGAATGATTTATGATTAAATACCTCCTCCAATATTTTTTTATGATTATGGATTATATGTATAAACTGTTCAATTTATTTTAGGTATTTTACTTGTTTGTAATTATGTATTACGATTCATAAACTAATCTAGTGTATGCCATTGTTTAGAAATGGAGCCTAGTGGAAGTAATGTAAACCATATCAATGCATCTAATCCATGTAGGGATTTACATCTTACTCAAGATTATTATAGTGGAGATGATGATGCAACCGGTGATGAACAACTTATAACCATACCGGGAAAACTCACTCAGGTTATGAATAATAACCTTACCCGTATGGAGCACCCTGATCCACAACATAGAGGATCAATGTTAGACCAATTCATGAGGAAACAAACACCAACATTCAGTGGGACAAAAAATCCATTTGTATTTGAACAATGGATAAGTTACTTATATAAACTATTTCATGCTTTGGGGAGTAGTGAAAGGGAAAAAGTTGTCATGGCAATTTATCACCTCATGTGAGATATAGATCAATGGTGATAATTTATTCAAAACACAAATGAGGATGAAAAAGTATCAAATATGGAATGGATGGAGTTTAAAGAATTTTTCTTAGAAAAATACTTTCTTCATGACCAACGAGAAGATATGAAAAGACAATTTCTGGGTCTTAGGCAAAAAGAGGATGAGAATGTCACAAAGTATGAGGCTAAATTGAAAAGGTTAGAAAGGAATGCAATAGATTATATATGTAACCTAATGAGTAAGATTGATCGATTCTTTGATGGGTTAAAACCATTTCTCCATCGAGCATTATTCTCACAATCCTTCTCACCATATGAAGATATGGTCTCATGTGTTATCAAGATAGAAAATGAATTCTTTAAGTCTTACGGATTTAAAGAAAAGCAAGAGAAGAAGAGATCTGCTGAAAACTTTGGAAATGGAAATAAGGGGAATAAGGGAAAAGTTTAATTTCCATCATGCAATAAATGTAGGAAGAAACACCTCGGTACTTGCTTCAAGGGAATGAGAGTCTATTACAAGTATGGTGAAAAAGGCCACCAAGCTCGTGATTGCAAGGGAAAGAAAGAGGTTGTGAATGTTGAATGCTACAATTATAGAGAAATGAGGCATTATGCAAATGAATGTCCTAAGATCCAAGAAAAATTACCTCAGAAAAGGCTAAGGGAGAAAGGCCAAGCTTATGTGATCACTACTACTGGGGTTGAAGCTTCTAATAACATGGTTGCAGGTAATGTAATTGTTTCATAAAATTTAGCCAATGATTTATTTGATTCTGGATCATCACATTGTTTCATATCTTCCCAGTTTTCTAAAAAAATTAGGTATTTCCAATTTGATTTAACAAGGGAGTTTTCAGTCAAAACTCCTATGGAAAGTATCATTGCAATAAAGTTTTATGAATCAATTCCAACTAAGGCATATAAATGTTCTTTATCTACTGATCTCATTGTCATACCCATTATTTCATTTGATATAATCCTTTATATGGATTAGATTTTGGACCATGATGTTAAAATTTATTATAATAAGAAGGAGGTTGTAATTTTCAATGATGATAAAGAGTACCTTATCTTTAGAGCAGAAACATCACCATTTGATTCTTATCTAGATCCACCCCTAGTAGCTCTAATAAATTAAATTATTGGGGAGGAAGGGAGTGAGATAACTATGGGTGAGGAAAGGAATGTTCAAATAGAGGATGTACCTATTATGCAAGAATATGTTTATGTGTTTCCCTAGGATTTACCTGTACATTATCCAGAATGAGAAATTGAGTTTTCCATTGATTTAATTCCTTGTTCAAGGCCCATATTGAAGACCCCTTATATAATGGACACTGTGTAATTAGTGGAACTAAATAAACAACTAGAGTAATTGAGTAATAAAGGATTTATTCTCCCTAGTGTTTCTCTATGGGAATCCCCTGTTCTTTTTGTTAAGAAGAAATATGGATTTATGAGGTTGTGCATTGAATACAGGGAGATCAATCCTATAAAAATAAAGAGCAAGTATCCCCTACCTCACATTGATGATTTATTAGATCAAATTCATGGAGCTTAATATTTTTCAAAGATTGACCTTCGATCTAAATATCATCAGTTACATGTGAAGAAGAATGACATTCCAAAGACATCATTTCATACCAAGTATGGACATTATGAGTTTATAGTAATGCCTTTTGTAATGACTAATTCACCCTCTATCTTCATGGATCTAATGAATAATGTTTTCAAGGAATATCTTGATGAATTTTTAGTGGTATTTATTGATGATATCTTGGTGTACTCCAAAATCTATGAATATCATGAAAATCACATGCACACTATTCTAAAGACTCTTAGAAGAAATGAATTATATGGGAAGTTTAGAAAGTGTAAATTATGGCTTCAAGAGATTTATTTTCTTGGACATATTTTCTCGAAGGATGGAATCTCTGTTGATCCTTCTAAGACAAGAGCAATACAAGAATGGCCATAACTAATGAGTATAACTGAGGTATGCAATTTTATTGGTTTAGTAGGTTATTATTGGAATTTCATCCAATATTTTTCCCGATTGGCTAACCCATTAACCAAGCTCACACATAAAGGGGTTAATTTTTTTTTGGAAAAAAGAGTGCGACGAATGTTTTGAATAACTGAAGAGAATATTAGTCAATGATCCTATCTTGAATCTACCATCAGGAAATGATGGGTTTTTTATTTATAGTGATGCTTCAAAGAAAGGATTTGGTTGTTTCCTTATGTAGAATGATAGAGTTGTTGTTTATGCATCACAAAAACTAAAAATTCATGAACAAAACTATCCCACTCATGATCTTGAGTTAGTAGCTATAATCTTTTCTTTGAAGATATGGAGACACTATCTCTATGGTGAAAAATGTGAGATATATACTGATAATAAGAGTTTGAAGTATATTTTCTCATAGAAATAACTCAACATGAGGCAAAACAATGGATTGAACTAATCAAGGATTATGATTGCACTATATAATACCACCTGGTGAAGGAAAACAAGGTGGCAGATGCTTTGAGTAGAATGAATCATGGAGTTTTGAACACGATGAGAGTTCAAAGGGATCCTATGTTCATGGATCTAGTAAAGATGGATATGGGAATAATCATGGAAGATAAAACATAAATACTTTTTCAATTGTTTGCCAAACCATCTTTACTAGAAAGGATAAAAAGTTCTCAGACTGATGATGAGGAGTTTCAAAAGAAAATTAAAGCTAAGAACAATGGGAGATTGATCGAATTCGTATATGAAGATGGGGTTTTGAAATTTGGGAAGATAATTTGTGTTCCTGAAATACTTGATCTAAAAAGGGAATTTTTGGATGATGCTCATAACTCCAATTTCTCTATACACTCTGGTAGAACTAATATGTATAGAGATTTGAAGAAACATTTTTGGTAGGACAACATGAAGAGGGAGATTGCTTACTATGTGTCAAGATGTATGGTTTTTCAACAGGTTATGGCTGGAAGACAACATATTGGAGGAGTCATGTAACCTCTTCCCATACATGAGTAGAAATGCGATGATATTATGATAGACTTTGTCATGGGGCTACCAAATATTCATAGAAGGAATGGTGCAATATGGGTCATTGTTGATCATCTTACCAAGTCAACACATTTTTTTGCCATAAGAGAATATTTAACATTTGAAATTTTAGAAAGACTATATATTAATGAAGTTGTAAGACTTCATGGAGTACCCATATCGATTTTTTCGGATCGTGATCCTTGTTTTACATCAAGATTCTGGAAAAGTCTTCAGAAGACCCTAGATACTAAACTTCGTATGAGCACTGCCTACCACCCTCAAACTGATTGACAATCAAACAGACTATTCAAACCTTATAATACATGTTGAGATCTTTATCACTTGACTTTCAAGGTATGTGGGATCAATATTTACCTCTGGAATAATTTTTTATAATAATAGCTTCTATTCAAGTGTTTATATGGCACCATATGAAGCATTATATGGAAAGAGATGTATCACACCAACTTGTTGGGATGATATTGGTGAAAGAAAACTTGTAGGCCTATAACTTGTTGAGGAAACAATGTAAAAGGTTAATATTCTCTAAACCCACATCAACATAGCTCAAAGTATGAAAAAGTGCTATGTCGATAACTGAAGGAAGGATTTGGAATTTCAAGCTGGAGATCAAGATTTATTGAAGGTATATCCATGGAAGGGTGTTGTTTGATTCAGTAAGGAGGGTAAATTAAGTCCCAGGTACATTGGAACTTTCGAAATTATATAACGAATTGGAGTTGTAGCTTACTGTTTGGAAATGCCTCCAAGTCTCTCCAAAGTTCATGATGTGTTCCATGTATAACTGTTGAGAAAATACATGTTTGACCTAATTCATGTACTCACCTATTAAGAAATAGAACTAGAACATGATATATCTTATTATGAAGATCCTGTCAAGATTCTTAATACCAAAGAAGAAGTGCTCAGAAACTGGGCGACTCGTCTGGTAAAAGTTCTATGGAGAAACCATAATATGAAAGATTCAATGTGGAAACCCAAGGAACTTATGATGAAGAACCACCCAAATATTTTTATGAATTAGTATTATAGACAATTTGAGGGTGAAATTATTTGAATGAGGGAAGAATGTGACACCCCAAGCATCCATGATATGATTCTCTTTGAATAATGTAATAGCTTTCATTGTATGGACTACCATCTCCATGAATGCGATGAGATTCATTCCCCATCATAACCATTCAAGAATAATTTTTATGTTCTGATTAAAAATAATTTTTAAGAACTTAATATAATTCTTTATATGAATCAAATACATCTTATCCATAAAAAACATGACTTATGTAATAAAAGATATAAAGGAAAACATATCAGTTAACACCTAAAACAATGATACTACTAAAATATTATTAATAAATCAATGTTATAAGATAATATATGATATCATATTTATGTACATGGTTCTTGAATAATTTAATAACAATGATTTAACTATTATATAGGAGGTTAATGTACCCTCGACCAAGGAAAAGTATAAGTTAAGGGTTAATTTTACAATCTCTTTATTATTCGAGGTTGTTTATACATAAGTATGTACTGTGACCTCTTTATCATCCACTTCTGTATTTCTTAAAAATGTATTTCAAAACATTTTTACTATTTACTAGAATATCGGTTAAAGTCATTTATACCATTGTTTGAATTTTTATAAAATGGTTTGAAAGGAATATTTCCGTTCTTTTCCAAACAAGGTACTTTATTACCTTTTCAAAAAATTAAGGTAAGAATGTTTTTTTAACTTATACGGTGGGTGTGGATATTTTATACCGTTATAACACCTTCAAAGCTTCCCTTACATTATTATATAAATATTTTCAAAATAAATGTTTTCTTTTATAATTATTTTACTTTTAAATTATTTCAAAATAGAAAGAGTTATTTCTCTCAAATAGTTTTGATTTCATCTATGTAAACATAATTTGATAGATTTACACTAATTTGAAGTTGATTTATTATGATACAATCTTTCATATTGTATTGAAGGTTTTGTGATATTTTTTACTGTGGATGTTTTATTTTTATACCATTTATGGTTTATGGTTAATGTATCAATATTTTTTATGCTAGTTTTAATAGGAATGCTTATGTTATGCTTCAACCTTTTCATATGAGGAATGAATTGGACTTAGTAAGTGACAAGTGGATCCCTCTATAGCTCCTCAATGCATCGGTAGGTCTCATGAGACAAACTAGTGTCTTGGAAAAAGGCATTGACAAAATATTATTTTTAGTCTTGGCATGAGGCCTTGACTATGTGGTTATGATGTCCTAAATTATGCATTCCATTATTATGAAATTGGATATTGATATTACATGTGATTATTCGACTAGTATAATATCTATGTGAATAAGTGAATGGAATTATTTGATTTATATTTTCCATATTATGCTGAAGTTTAAGTTTAAAAGGATTGTGTTTTAAATTCTTATGCTTATTTATGATATTTTATGCTATATTGTTTTCCTTACTAAGAATCTGAGCTCACACCTTTCTTATGTTTTATTTTTTCACAGGATGCAAAGAAGTATATTACAATTAACCTTCAAGAATAGGATAAGGGATATAAGAGTGTTCAAAGGGGACACAATGTTGTTTTTTTATTTCATGATGTAATGTAAATCTTATGTATGTATCTATCACTTCCAAGGCTACTAAACTGATCAGTCTTTCGGGACATGATTGCTTGTATCATGCCAATGTTATGTAATAATGCACCGACTCTGGGTTAATGAGGTCATGGTATTATAAAAATTTACTTTTTATAAAAAAATATATTTTTTAAGCATAAAATTGGATTTATTAATATCTCAATTCTATTGGATGATTGTCAAGAAATTTTATTAATGTGCCTAAACATAATATAGTTAGTCCTATTATAAAACCCTGAGATTTTTATGAGATATATACTTTTTAATTTTTTTATGTCTTGTGTTGTATGGTAAACCAAGACTAGCTTGGGAAACATGCAACACCGACTTAGTTTGTGGTATACACAACACTATGATTGCATTTTGTTATACACAATTTCAAGTTCTTTTCATAGATTTCATTTCACACAAGACAACGTTTAATCTGACAACTAAATATTATTATGCTACCTTATAACCTAGTCATTATAATAGCGAGTATGAACAAGTGAATTATGAAAATATGATTTACTTATGTATATATAAATAATTATTTTGTGAGAAATTAATTATAAATTAAAATAAAATCCTTTTAAATAAAAGTAAATGTTTTTTCTAAAAAACTATTTGAATACAAATAAGTGAGTTTATGAAATAATAAAATCACTATTAATGGATTTTATTAATAAAATATATATGTAATATATCTAATCCAATGTTTAAAATTCTTCTTATATACTTTCTAGAAATGATATAAGAACAAATTCAATTTTTTTGGATAAAAGAAGTATTTTTCAAAAAATGCAGCTTTACCGCCTTTTAATGATGCACCCATTTTAAATCTAGTTTTCACACATTTATATATTATATTTAACAAAATAAATTTTTTTTAATTAGGATATAAAAATTTACTTTGGATGATTTTTTGATATTTTTTTGAAAATTTTCATGTTTTGATGAATAGTAAAAATATACTAAATTTTAATTGAAAACAACTTTTTTCATTGAAATAATTTATATGGATAAATTATATTATAGAATGATTTTAAATTATAAATAGACTATATTTTTATTATTTAATATATTTTTGGTTATTGGAATTAATTTTACCATGAATTTGGATGTAAAAATATTTCAATCTTTTGCAATGTTTTAACTTTTAAAACCCATTTTTCATTCCGACAACAAGATTAATTTTAAATTAATTACTGGAACTTATATGTTTTGAATTTTGAAAAATTTATTCCATATTTTAAATCAATGGGTCCAAATTATGTAAATAACTTTCTTTTATTTTTGGGAATTATGAATAGAAACTTCAATATTTTTTATTAATTTGGTAAAAAGGTAAATTGAGTAATTAAGGGTAAATATAATATTATAAAATTACCATAACACTTTTCCTTATATAATTGGATGATTTATTTCTGACCAAAATCATCCTTGGGTTGAAATAGTACCCTTTGGAAGCCACTTGTATAATATTAGGGCATTTAATATATTTATTTAAAGAAAAGTTAAATATGACTTACTCAATTTTTAATAACTTAAGCATTTTTAAAATAATTTTATACTAAAGATAAATTATACTATAAATACTTTTTTGAAATATAAAATGTTTTTATTTATGATCGTAATTTATTTTTAATTTTTATAAAATAAATAATTACTTTAAATACTTATAAAATGATGATGCAAAAATTATTTAATTGATGAAATATCATTAAAATAATTGTTATTAAAATGATAATAACCATTAAAAGACCAAAAAACACGACCAAATATTATTTTTTGAGTATATATAGACCATAATAATCCAAGGGTCAAGTTATTGACCATTTGAAGCCATAGAGAAAATATTATGACACTTATAATATTTTATTTAAAGTGATGTTAAAGTTGTCACATTCATGTTTTAATAAATATAGCATTTTTAATGTAGGGTTTTCCAAGAGATATATTCAACCATAAGTATTATTATGAAATATTTAGGACTTATATTCTTTATAGTATTTTGTATTAAATTTTACTCCACAGATAAGTATATTAAATAATTACACAAAACTAATGTAGTAATTAATTTATTAATAGAGATATCAAATTAATGTTATTAAAAAAATTTAAATAAATATAAATTGGGATGATTAATACATCCAACTAAATTTATAGATGACCTTTATCCCTTATGTATATAAAAAAATATTTTTTTTGAGGTTTACATCTTCTCTTGGTATTTTTATAAATCCAAGAAATGAATAGTGTCAGAATTGAGACTATTGATATTTTGTCAAAATAATGTATTATTAAATTATTTAAAAATAATAAAACATTATAAAATATATATAATAATAATTATATGGTGTAAATGTTCTAAATTATTCATTTATGGTCTAATTTACATCAAATAAGTGAATATTTTTCCCTTTTAATATTGAAATATTTGTTACCTTAGTTAAAAATTAAATAGATTAACTTATTGTTAATTAAAAGGATAAGGTTTAAATTGACATAAAAACTTATCTAATTTTTTTATGATATTACAAATTTATATCATATAATATTAAAAAATAAGACGTTTTGGAGGTTTTTTGGTTGATGTTTTATTTTATTATAAATTAATATTTTTGGAAATTCTAAAGGTGACCCTCACCTCAATTATAAAAGGGAATCTCATCCCTCATTTATTCACTTCACATTGAGCCTTAAAACTACACAATACCCTATTCATTTACCTTTTCAACTTCTCTAGTTACATTATAGAGGTTCTGGTCTTCTCAAAAGACCAACTCTAGTGCCTTAAGAGGGGATCTATAGGGAGCTTGCTGAAGAGGAGGTAATCTCCTTTACTGACTCTATCAAGATAATTTCTTCTTATAATTCCTCTTTATTTGTTATTTCCATTATAAATTAATAACTACAGTATCAACTATATATTTATATGTTATTATGTTTCTAGAACAACCATATTCCACCTTCTATCCATCCTAGGAAAAATGAAATCACCATGCATGCGTACGTACAACTTATCATCTCGAGGCTGTGGTGTAATTTGTTTTCACCACCACCTTATATGGATGGGTATAATGATAGAAATAATAGCTATATTATTATTATTATAACATGATATTTATTATTTAACTAAATATATACCATCCACTTCCATAACATTTCACAATTATGAGAATGATATCATCGCTTGTGCGTACATACGACCTACCATATCTATGATGCAATGCGATTCATTCTACATGATATTCATTAAATAATGATTATATAAATGTTTATAATGAATAAATATTATAAATATTATATTAATATTATTTTTTAAATTATATAACTATAACCTAAGAAGAAGAACAATAACTTATCTTAAAAAACATGCATAAGTAAATAATGAAGTTAATACATGAAGGACGAGTAATAATGTTATTAAAAAACAGTTAATAATATGATCACTTATGATATCATAAAAATGAATATGATTATGGAAAAAGTTAATGAAATTATTTAAACCCTTATATAGGAAGTTCAGACATGTATGGAGGAATTTATACCTAAGGTAAGAGATAATTTTGTAATCTCATTATTATATGAGATTGTTTATATGTAAGTATTTACTGGGGTATATTTATCATCCATGTCCATGCTTAATAATTATGTATTCCCAAATATTCCTTCTATTATTATACAATTTTTTTAAAATAAAATTTACCTAGTGGTGAATTTTTATTATACATTATGAAAGGAATATTTTGTCTTTTTCAATTTGGGGTACTTTTTTGACATTTCTGAAAAAAGTACGAGAAATTTTTTAACTTATACAGTGTGAATGGATTTTTATGATTTCATAATGCCTTATTTCCATGAATTTTACCTTATAAGTTTTCATGGTTATCTTCAAATAAATTCTATTTTTTTAAAATTGCATGTCATTTTAAGAAAATAAATTGTTTTTGAAGAAGAAAGGATATTTTTCTCATGAATCAATTTCACATGTTTTATCAAAATTATTTTCCATATAAGATGACATTATTTAATAAGGTTGTTTTTCATGTATATTATACCTATTATTACTATGATTGATTATTTTTTATGATGGAAATATATTTATAAAATACATTCATTTTATATGGATTATTTTATGACGGAATAATGTTTAAGAAACCCATTTTATTTCAGGGATTCTGATATGATGAATGATTTAAATTTTTGTGGCACACATATGTATTATTTCATTTTGAGATGGGTGGGACTTATATCTCCCTCCAATTCATTGGGTAAGTATGTATAACTCATGACGTATATATGTTATGCGTGAACCTGATTTCATGTTCACAATTCTATGAGCGGACCTAGTTTTCATGCACATAATTTTATGAGTAGATCTGGTTTCCATGTCCATATGTTTATGAAAGGTCCTGATTTCATGTCCCTAATGAGTGAACCTGTTACTATTTATACATCTTCACAAAGTTACAAGTTGATGTGTATGCCACAATTTCATTATTTATATCAATTTTATGATCTTATGTATTATGTTCTTTGATTTCCTTATGATTCAAGTTTACCTTTGATATGTAGGTAATGATATTCTAATGTTAAAATCACATTCTCATACCCTTTATACTCATGTTTATGTTTACATATCACCCTTGTTTACTCTTACTGAGAATTTGAGCTCACCCTTTCTTATGTTTTCTTTTCCCCAGGATATGAATAAATTTTTTAGGTAGGGAAAATAAAGGGGAAGATATTATGGGAGATGTTGAATATATTTTATCAAATTATAATAATGTGTTCCAAGTTTCTAAAGGCACTAAGGTATTTTGGATTCTATTTGTATAATGTATTAAGTATTATGCCAAAGTAATTTAATATTCATGTATGTCAAGATCATATTGTTAGACCTATTTTTACCTATAAATATAATGTCTAGGAAATAAATACCATATTAGATAATAATATTTATAGTATATTGTAGTTTAGTAAAACTCAATCTTGTATGTAACGTAAGATATTGAAAAAAGTCATTCTTGCATGTAACAAAAGCTAACCCAAGATTTCACATAGAGAAAGCTAAGCTTATCATTGCATGTAATGTAATATAAAATCAAATTTTCATGTATTGAATGATATATAATGTAATGAATTTATTTAAAATAGTAAATGTATCATAAAGGATTGAGAGGTTATATTTACTTCTATGATTGGTGTAGCATTTCATACACACTATGAAATAAAATATCCTTATTTTATAATTTTGGGGAGTTACAACAAGACCTAAGAAACTACAGACCTCTATGACATTGTTGGGTACTACCCAAGAAATAACCACCTAGATCTTTGAACGATCAACTTCCACTCCCTACTAGTACACCACATGCCTAAGAAAATGCACCTCTAGAATATAAAACATACGCTTGGAAAAATTCCCATAAAGCTATTAGTACTAAAGGACCTACAAAAGAGTAATAATATTCTAAAAATTTTCCTACTCTAACCTCAATTATATTATTATTTCATCGATGAAAACTACTACAAACTGATCCATCAACTCACAAAACATGGAGTTCCTAAGTACCATGAAAACAGATGGGTGTTCATGGCACCAAAAGTCATAACTACAAACTCAAAGTTCCCATAATGACACTTGGAAGAACTCTTTTGGATATCCTACCCCTTTACCCTCATCCAGTGATATGAATAATGAAAATAAATCTTCAAAAACTAGCTGGATCCATTCATCTGGTCAAAAAAATCATTAATTCTCAAAAGAGTATAATGGTTCTTGATCATCACCTGGTTCAGCCTCTAGTAGTCTATAACCAACCTCATATCACTATTAAAATTCTTGAAGAATAATATCTAAGTACCCCATGGAGACACACTGGGTCAGATAAGACCATTATGCACTAGATCCTTGATCTGTATCCTCAACTCCAATAGCTCGAAATGTATAATTTGATAGGGTTCCATAAAAATATTAGAGGCACTAAGTTATAACTCTATCCAAAAATTGATATCACATCAATGAGGTAGGGTTATAAATTCTTCAATAAATACATATGGAAACTTACCCAAGACTATAGGGAACTCCATTTACCCTTCACCCACTAAATCCAACAACAATTCTACCAATTTTGACAATAATGACTTCAAACATCTATGACCCGTCTGATAATATTGATCAACAATGAATACTATATGCCAAACCACCTCATCATAGAAAAAAACTCTCCACTGAAAGAAATCAATAACAACTTGTATAGAATACAACTAGTTGATTCCAAGAATGGAATCATTTGGTTTTATTTGAAGTAAAATTAAATCTCCGGATTACTGATATTTCTCCATCATTAACTCACATCCTTGACAAACATGAAAACACTCATATAACTTATAATTGGTATATTCAACACTAGAGGCACTAAAAGACTCTATACTTTGATCCCTAAGACTTAGAATAATGTGGGTAAAATAAATGTATGTTATGATCTAGATTCAAATAAAGAATAATCCAAGGTATATGATAAATAGATGATACCTTAGATAATATCTGGACTATTTGGCACTGAAACATCCATAACATGAAACTACCTACATTCGGTTCTTCTACCTAACTATTGACAACCACCTCCATGTTCCTGCTCAGCCTTATCATGAGGTTGACCTATACTAGCTCCATATTCTCTCTTGAAAACATAATCATGCTACCCCTACTACTGATACAACATCTGATCAACTACTACTTCTAGGGATGATAAGGGATCTAGCATCCCATACTAGGCTAGACCATAATAATGTTTGGTAACTATATATTTTGATGAACATGTATCCTTCCAGGAAAAAACATTATCCTGGAGCTCCTAATATATTCACGTGAACTGGTACCCAACCAAAAAATGATAAGGAAACTATCAAGGCTAGTGAAACACTGACATAAACCTCGACTACCCTAACATCGATGATCCACCACCAATAGCCCTGCTTCTCAGGGATTTTTCTTATAAACTTACAAATATGTAATAAATATAAATGGAGTGAATACATAATGAATAATTAGTCATAACATAACCTCTAGATGATGTGCTATAAACTCATCATCTGGGAAAATATTAAAAGCAAAGAAAAGGCCCTTAAATATGATCCCGAGTTCCTGTACTCTCAATACCCACTACTGAAGGGAGAGAGACTCCCTTTATGAACTACACTCAAAATTTTCACTGTAAATCATCCAAAAAAACATAAAACTCTTTCTACTCCTGTAACAAACTTACCCAGGTCATCCATACTAGTCATCGAAGTCATCCAATCACAGGGTGGGGTAAAAAAACAAAACAAAACAAATATTGTATAGAAGGATAACAAGACATAGAAACATAGTACAAAGTGGAAAGAATGGGAGATAAAACTATAATAAATTAGATATAATATAAATAAATAAAAATTTAGAAAAAACTAGTCTTAATGAGACTAAACCTCACCTCCAAAACTTCCCATAACAAAACAACAATGTAAAGAGAATCCCAAATGATACAAAATGCTCTTACCTTTACCCGAATCCTACAAAAAAGGTCTATAACCACCCACAAGAAGAATTATGGTGTGAGAAATAGTTCCTATTAGGATACCACCAAAGAATCTATAAAAGTTATAATAACAATAATTCACATGTTCAAGATTTAAAACAAAATAGTTTTACAATCATTTTTATAAATAAAAAAATTAAAGACTTTTTCCAACAATCCTTGAGTTTTTCAAAAATTGCATAACATGTTTCCAAAGCCAGAAACAAATCATGTAAAGATATTTAATATAAATATACACATGATCTAATATCCATGAAATAAATTATCATGCAATAAATAACCAGAAAAAAATGAACCTACCATCCAGGCTCTAGTATAAAAGATAATACGCACTAGACACTCATAAGACTAACATGGCATAAGGTTGTATCTAACTAACATCAAGTCCGACCATAGACCATAAACATACAATAGGTTACCTCCTAGTGGTGTTACACTATAAGGATACCTGTGTCTCTTTACTGACATACCCAAGGTTCCTATGGCAAAATGTTTGTCAATTTATATTTTAAAAACCATTCTCACATTTTTATAAAACAATTTAAAATCCAAGACAATCTTCTTTAGTGTTTGAAAATCCATTTTCCATTTTAAATCAAGGAAATATTATTTTCAAGGAAAAACCCCTTTAAAAAATTAACCCATGCCCCTTTTAAATTTGAATGCATGAAATTCCATTTCTAATATCAAGGAATCAATATGAATAAAAAAAAATTCAAGAAATTAGAACAATTAAACAGATCCACCTACCTCAAGGATATATAAAACCTAACCACCTTTGATAAAGGGTATTGGAACTCAAGATAAGGGCCTTCGTAAAGAAAGTCATACAAAGAAACTAAAGAGTATTGATAGAAAATCCTATCAAATCATAAAACCACAACCTAAACAAATATGAAACCCAAACCAAAGAAGAACGAAGAGAAACACTTACTCAGATAAGAGAAATCCGACCCCAATGATGATCAATCACTAAATGAATCAATCCAAATGAAAGTAAGTCACCCCCAAATCACCTAGGGTAAGAGATTTGGCTTAGAGGAGAACGTTGAAAAAGAAAATATAGCCTCACACACCTATAAAACACCCAAAAAACAATAATTCAGGGTATTACATAGCTTGTAATCTTTTACATGTCATGAACACCTTTTATTTTAAGTTTTTCTAAAAAACACATTGTCTTTTTAATTAAAAACTGGTTTTTCACATTACATGACATGTAACCCTTACATGATGTGTAAGTTATAATGTTCTTAATTAAACTCATGGGATGATTCCATACAGTATTACACATTGGAAAACCCCATTACACATCATGAAACTTCCCAATGAACAACATAAACTACAGATTCATGTTAAAAATCCAACAAATCCCTAACTTCACCATTACATGTATCCTCCCAACTAATGGTTGAAAATAATTTCCCAATGAAAAAGGGAATAAAAAAATAGAGATCAGAACATACCTGATAGAATGGTAATGGGGATTTACAACTCCTCAAGTATCGGATCCACCACTTCCATGAAGATCTCCACATCTAAGTAATTTCCAATGAAACCAGATGCTTAACCCTAGCTTAGATCAAACTACAAGAGATCCCGAACTCCTCTTTCTAATGATTTGTCTCCAAATCAGAGACACTACTCTTATACTTGGCCAATTATAGATACTAGAACTCAAAACATCTTCCTCCACATATTATCCTCCTCATCTAGGTTGACCCTTTTATGGTTAACTAGGATAGACTACTAAACCTCACCAATATAAAGCATGCATGAACAATGACCAACATAAATATTTACAAATAAGGAATTAAACTACAAGTCCCAATTAGATGGATTTCATTTAAAATTAATTTAACTAGATTCATTTGTAACCCTCCCAAAAGTTACCCTGAATTTAAAAACATATGCAAAAAAACATAATTCATGTACCTATTTAGAGTCTATACCATACAGGTAGGACCACTTCACTCTTCCATTTGGTAAACTTAGGGTCAATGCATTGAATTATAGGGGGGCCTAAAATACCATGTCTTGGCTAGTCACCTTGGATTACATCATGCACCAATATTAACTGATACTACTGTCCTACCAAATCATGTAGTTTGTATTAGTGACTAACCCCAAACTATATCCTAAATCCCATAAAATAATTTTATACCACTTTATTATGACCCACCCATAGTTGGAACCACTCTTGAAACTTCAGGGAAGATGGGAGTGACCTTCAAGGCCCGCCTCCAATCAAATCTAGGTTGGAAAATAGCACAGAGGGTATACATTATATAAATGTGATAAATTATCTTCATGAATCCAAAAATAATAATAAAAAATTCACTAATTAACACTATAATATAAAATATTCTAAAACCCATAATAATCTACAATGCATGACATTTCAGAAAAATAAAAGTATCCAAATAAAATATTGATTAAAACTACTAGGTAGTGAATCCAAACACGATTTCAATTTTGGAGCTAGAAAAGTACAGTTTGATCACGAAAATCACCAAAAAACCTGAAAAATAGTGTAATGTTATATGCCCTATTTTTCCATTAGTTTTCTAGTTTTGGTTGTTAGAGGTGTTCAGGGGAGGTTCTGGGAGTTTTGGTGGAAGATGAAGGTTCATAAGAACTATTGTAAAAAATACATGCCATGTAAGTGTATTACACAACATGAAAGTTGGTTTCATAGCTTTTTTAAGCATGGTTGATGATGTTTAGATTTTAAGGGATAAATAATAAAAAGGTGACACATTTTTTGGTGGAACCTAGAATCCTAGTATTGCATGACGTGAAAGGGGATTACATGCCATGTAATTCCCTGATGCTGTACAGTTTTAAAGGATTCAACCGCTCGGACATCCAATGAATATTCTCTCATCCCAAGTGTCTTACAACCTTATTATTTAGTTTTTGGATATTACTTTTAACAAGGATCAACCCTTGGGATCCTATCTTTGATCCATGGCGAGTTCTCCTCTCATTTTCATCAGTTTACTTTAATTATTCTTTGGGGTTTCGCTGTAGTGGTATAGTTTGGATTGGGTTGTGAGTTTAGACTACATCTTGATGGTATATTGGTGTGTTATAGGTCGATCTATAGTTCCTCATGGTATAGTTGTGGTTTTTGGGAGTTCTTTTTTCCCTAAGATGTGTGGCATGTTTAGAAGATTCTTTGAGGTAGGATTTCCCTCGTTTCTCTTTATTATGTATCATGCAAGGTGGAGGGTTTCTTTTGTTTACCTATGGGTTATGGTTGTGATGGCTAAATTAAAGATAAAAAATTGGTTGATTTGAGATTTAATTTTAAATGGGATTTTTTCATATGCTTTTACATCTTTTATATTATTGTGATATTGTAAATTGTACAGGCCTGATGCCCTACTAAAAATGGTGGCCATTGGGGGATTAATTTGAACTAGATATATGTGATGTGATTGATGCTTTGGTTATGATTTGTAACACCCCAAGGTTTTGAAAATAAATATTGAATGAAATTTTATAATCTATCCATTAAACACAACTTTTCCTCTACTATGTTTTGAATTTTGAAAAATGTTCATCTAGAGTTGTGATCAGTAAGTCATATGGAGTCTGATAGAACAAACTTGATTTTTGGTGAATAGTAACATAACCTTATGAATAGTAGTATGAATAGTAATTTGACACTTATAAATATTAAATAATGATAATATTTTATTGTCTTAAGGTAATAAGATAATTATATCTTAATTAATTTTTCAATGTGACATAAAACTAATTACACCTTTAAAATTGTTATTTTTTGAATTAACTATGATTTTATTTAAAAATTAAATTAATAATATTTAGAAAATCATTTTTGAAAAATGGAGTTCATTTTTTAATTCTACACATTGAAAAATGTTATGGATGAATTTTTGGGATTTTTAAAAAATTCTTGAATTTTTGATGAATAGTGAAATATAGTAAAATACCGTATACACAAATTATCAATTAAATACACTATTTATGACATCATAAGTGATGTAAGGACACTTTTTTAAAAATTAAATGCACTAATTACTATTATGGGTCACATGAAACAACACTATTGGTTGTCTTGAGGGAAATAATAAAATAATGAATTAAATATTCAAAATTCACTCCTCTCCTCCACTATAACCCCCCCACTCCCTCTTCTCTTCACTCCTCTAAGCCTTGAATCTCCTCAAAGTTCTGACAAAATACCCTTCCCTAGTCACTATCCACGACCAGGATGCTCTTGGTCTTTCCAAAAGACCAAAATCCCTTCCCTTAAGGAGGTTCTCAAGGAAGTTATTTCAAGAGGTAAAGTACCTTTTTTTTCTTTTAGTTTCCTTTGAATTTATCTTCTTTTGTTATCCTCTTCTCACCCACTCTATACAAATGATCATGATAAATCTATTATAATATATATAATTTAATTATATCATTTTAATGGAAGAACCATCATCAATATTCTTACTCCCTCCCTTTTATTTTTATAAACAAAATCAACGTCCATGAGGTTCCGATTTATAACCTTCATGGACGATGAAGTTTTGTTCTTAAATATATCCTTTATTACTGGTCATGAAACCATATTTATTGTTTAAAAATACTATAATATATGTTTTATAACCTAATTAATATTTAGGAACCATTATATATACATATAATTAATTTATATGACAAAACTAGTTCATAATAATCCAAATACTGCCAAATAATCGAAGTGGTTGTGATCTAATGATTCATCCTCATTCCATGTAACAAAATGATATAAATGACCATTATAAATCCTGTATGTTCATAAATAAAATTTAATTTCAATTCTGGATATTTACAACCATTCCACATGAACTCCATTACTTAAAAATAAGTTAACCGATTATGAAAATCAAGAAAACAAACACTCCGGAATGACAGAATTCGATATTATAACTTATCAATAAGGACATAAATGAACTAAAAATAATTATGATAAACTAAATAAAAGTATAATAGGTTCTGAATTAAGTTATTAATGATTATAATTTCATATTCCAGGACCTTAAATATCAAGAGTGGAACACATTCATATTTAAGGCAAGGGTTTACCACCCCAACTTCTTTTTTCATTTGGGTTACTTTCATTGTCTAATTACCACAATGAAATTATTATGTATTGTTATTTACTCATAATAAATTATGTGTGAGTATTATATATATGTACATAAACCAAAATACTTCCCAATTTTATGGATAGTTATATGTTTTAAAAGAAACTTTCAAAACTGTTTCCAAAATTCAAGCCCGATTCAAGAGAATTTCTCAAATTCTTATCTATTTTCAAGGGCACTATATAATCTGTTTTTTAGAAACCATTATCTTTATAAAATAAATAATTTTATTATGAAAATACTATCTTACTTAACTTCTGGTTTTATACAAATATTTTTCCAAAATAACTCTTCTTTTCAAAATAATAGAGTATTTATCTCCAGAATTGATTAATGATTTTATAAGAGTATTTTCGTCTGATTCAACACTCTTGTTGATTATTATGTATTATTGGGTATAATAATTTATGTAGTCATATACCATATTTTATTGAATGGTTTATGACTAATTTTATTTTGGATGATCTATCCTAAAACCATTCACCATATTACTCGGAATGGTTAGTATTTTATGTTCAATGATTGGGGAAAGTTAGTTATATTTTATATGATAGTTTAAATATGAATGTATATGTTGTTTATGTATATCCCCACTCATATGATGAATTAATTTCACTTATTATGTGATGGGTGGGCCCCTCTATATCCCCTCAATGCATCGGTAGTCCTCATGAGACAAATAGATGTGGAATTGTCCGAGGCATTTTCCAATGTTATATATGGATTTTGGCTGAGGCCTTAATCATTAGACGTCTTGGACGAGGCCTTGAAAAAAAAAATTCAGAATGTATGGAATTTTCACATCCCTCATTATGAAGCTTGTAATTGAAAGTTCATGTGGTTATTCAACTAGTATAATACCCATGATTATGTTTTATTATGGAATTATTTACTTATCTCATATTCCTTCCATAATGTGTTCAAGTTTATTATTAAAGGCATGTGTTTTCAATTATTCACCATATCTTATGTTTATGATATATTCCACTGTATTTCTTACCCTTACTAAGAGTTTGATCTCACCCCTTTCTTATGTTTCATTTTCTCAGGATATGAAGAAATAAATTATGAATGAATTGCAAGAATAATCTAGGAGGAATGAATATTTCTAATGGAATAAATTAGTGTTGTATTTCCTTTCACGATGTAAAGTTAATCTTATTTATGTATCTTGTTTCCAAAATCTACTAAACTAATTAGTCCTTCAGGATACATAATCCTTGTTTATATGCTAATGTAATAAAATAAGGCACTATCTCTGGGCAACTGGGGTCGGGTCCTTACAGTTGGTATCAGATGAAGTTTATTAGAAAACTTAGAAACTAGATTTAGAAAACATAGATTAAGGAAGAGTCCCTAAGATAGTATTTGAGGATAAACATACAAAAACATCCTGGTATTTTGATAAGGAATATATTATGTTGATCTTTCAAGAAATACATCCCTATCTGGATACGAGTAGGTAGAGGTGGCTCTGGAACAGATGTACCTTGGAGTGAAAGCTTTGACAAGGAGTTTCGGGCTTGACCTGAGGTATCCTAGTACACAACAATGGGCCTTGCTGCACTCTTGGTTACAAAACTCCCAGGGGATATGATTAGGACAATTCACATTTTCTTTACAAGACATTATGAATTTTTTAAATGTAATTTTTTCCTCAAAGATACCATTTTTATGATTAAGATATTAGCTCTGAGTAGAATTTATATTTATGCTAAGTATTTTTCTAAAATGAGATTATAAATTATGGTTTATACCCTAATCTACTGTATGAAATTATTTATAAATGGTTCCTAGTGGAAGGAATGGAAACTATATGAATGTGCATGTCCCCCATAGGGGTTTTCCTCTGATGAAAGATAATGATGCTGGCTCGGGTTCTGTGACTGGTGTTAAGCCACTTATAGATATACTGGGACAACTTACTTAGGTTATGAGTAATAACTTTACCCATATGGAGCATCCAGATCCATCACATTGAGGAGCTACGTTAGATCACTTTATGTAACAACATCCTCCATCGTTCAATGGGACTAAAAACCCATTTGTAACTGAGTAGTGGATAAGTTCCCTTGAGAAGATATTTATTACTTTGGGATGTAATGAAATAGAGAAGGTCTTCATGGTATTTTATCGTCTATCGGGAGATGCAGATCAGTCTTGGTCATTAATCCAAAACACAAAGAAGGAGGAATAAATATAATAGGAGGAATGTAGAGATATTAAAGAAATATTCCTAGAGAAATACTTTCCTCATGAACATCGAGCGGATATGAAAAGGCAGTTTTTGATCTTGAGTTAAAAGGAAGATGGGAATGTTGAAAAGTATGAAGCTAACTTCACAAAGTTAGAAAGACATGTTGTGGATTACATATGAAATACAAGGAGAAAAAATGATCAATTATTTGATTGCATAAAGCCATTCCTCCAGTAGGCACTAGTCTCCAAAAATTTCTTATCATATGAAGACATAGTTTCATGTTCTATCAAGATGGAAAAGGAATTATCTAAGTCTTAAAACTTTAAGGGAAATAAAGAGAAGAAGAGGGATACTAAAAACTCAGGAAAAGAAAATAAAGAAATAGGGAATAAGGGAAGAGTTGAATTTCTACCCTGTGATAATTATGTAAGGAAACACCCTAGTTCCTGCTTAAAGGGAAAAATAGTATGCTACAAATGTGGACAGAAAATACATATTTCTGGTGATTGTAAGGGGAAGAAGGAATCTAATAATGTTCAATGCTATAATTTCTAAAAGATGGGACACTATGTTAATGATTTTCAAAAGCATCAAGGAAACATGACACAGAAAAGGTTAAGGGAGTAGGGGCAAGCTTATGAAATCACAGCTTCTGATATTGAAGTTCCTAATAAAGTGGTGGCAGGTACTTTAATCATTTCATCAAACTTTTCCAATGCTTTATTTGATTCTGGATCGTCGCATTCATTTATATCTTCCCAGTTTCCAAGAAAATTAGATATGTCCAATTTGATTTAATGAAGGAGTTATCAGTCAAAATACCTAGTGGATGTATCATTGTAACAAAGGCATGTCAATTAGTCCCCCTCATGACACATAAACATTCTTTAGTTTCTAACCTTATCATCATACCAATGAATGAATTTGATATAATTCTTGGTATTAATTGGCTGTAAAATTATGATGCGAAGATCTATTTCAAGAAGAAGAAGGTTACAATTTTTGAGAATGGTATAGAATCCCTTATCTTTAGAGAAAAAACCTCTCCATATGATTCTCATCTAGATACACCCCTAGTAGCTCTACTGAATTCAATCATTGGGGAGTAAGGGAATGAAATAACTATGTGTGAGGAAAAGAATGTTCAAATAGAAGATGTACCTATTGTTCAAGAATATATTGACGTCTTTCCATAGGATTTACCTGGACATCCTCCAGAGTGGGAAATTAAGTTTTCTATTGACTTAATTCCTGGTTCAAGGCCCATATCAAATAAGCCTTATAGAATGGCCACTGTGGAGTTAGTAGAACTAAAGAAACAACCAGAGGAATTTAGTGATAAAGGATTTATTCTCCCTATAATTTCTCTATGGGGAGCCCTTGTCCTCTTTGTCAAGAAGAAAGATGGATCCATGAGGTCTTGCATTGATTACAAGGAAATCAATGCTATTATAATAAAGAATAAGTATCCTCTATCACGAATTGATGATTTATTTGATCAAATTCATGAAACCCAATATTTTTCGAAGATTGATCTTCAATACGGATAGCATCAGTTTTTTGTGAGGAAGGAAGAAATTATAAAAACAGCATTTCGAACCAGGTATGGGCATTACGAGTTTAAAGTTATGCCTTTTGGACTAACTAATGCATCATCTGTTTTCATGGATCTAATGAACAAAGTTTTAATAGAATATATTGATGAATTTTTAGTGGTGTTTATTGATGATATATTGGTATATTCTAAAATCTATGAAGATCATGAAAATCACTTGCACACTATTCTGAAGACTCTGAGAAGAAACAAATTATATGGGATGTTTAGCAAGTGTGATTTTTGGATCCAATAAGTTTCCTTTTTGGGCCACATTGTCTTTAAGGATGGAATATCTATAGATCATATGAAGAAAAGGTTTGTGAAAGAATGGCCTACTCCAACGAACATAATTGACGTACGTAGTTTTATTGGTTTAATAGGTTATTATCAGCGTTTCGTTCATAACTTCACCCGTTGAGCCAACCCAATGACCAAGATTACAAGAAAAGGTGTTAAGTTAGTATGGACAAAAAATGTGAAGAATGTTTTAAAGAATTGAAGTGAATATTATTGGATGCTCCCATCTTGACTCTACCATTTGGAAATGATGGATTTGTGATCTTTAGCGATGCATCAAAGAAAGGACTTGCCTGTGTCCTTATGAATATTGATAGAGTGATTGAATTTGCATCTAGGAAGATAAAAATTCATGAAAAAAACTATCCAACTCATGATCTTGAGTTTGCAACAGTAATATTTTCTCTGAATATTTGGAGACATTACCTCTATAGGGAAAAATTCGAGATATATACAGATCATAAGAGTTTAAAATATATCTTCTCATAGAAATAACTCAACACAAGATAAAGGAGATGGATTGAGCTACTCAAGGATTATGATTTCATAATACACTACCATCCGAGGAAGGCAAAAAAGGTTGCAAACACTTTTAGTAGAAAGGACCACAGAATTCTGAACAAGATGAGATTTTAAAGGGATCCTTTGTTTATAGATCTAGTAATGATGGATATGGGAATTATTAAGGAAGTTAACACATCACTACTTTTCCAAATGGTTTCCAAACCTTCTTTACTAGAAAGGATAAAAAGTTATTAGGGTGATGATGAGGAGTTTTAAAGGAAAATTGAAGATGTATATGATGGGAATTTGATTGAATTCGTATATGATGGTCACGTTTTGAAATTAGGAAAGAGGATTTGTGTTCTCGCTATTCCCGATCTAAAGAGGGAACTATTGGATAATGCCCATAGATCTAATTTCTCTATACAGCCTGGTAGCACAAATATGTATAGAGATCTAAATGAAAATTTTTGGTGGGAAAACCTGAAGAGGGGGATTTCTGATTATGTGTCGATATGTTTCGTTTGTAAACAGGTGAAAGCTGGAAGACAACGTCCTGGAGGATTCATGAAACCCCTTCCTATTACAATGTGGAAATGGTATGATATTATGATGAACTTTTTCATGGGGATACAAAAGACTCTAATAAAGAGTGATGTGATATGGGTCATTGTTGAACGTCTTAAAAAATCATCACATTTTCTTGCTATAAGAGAAGATTTACCACTTGAATGTTTATGAAGACTATATATAAATGAAGTTGTAAGACTTCATGATGTACCCTTATCAATTGTTTCTAATCGCGATCCCCATTTACATCTAAATTCTGGAAAAGTCTTCAGAAGGCCCTAGATACTGATCTTCCTTTGAGTACTGCCTACCACCCATAAACTGATTGACAATTAGAATGGAATATTCAAACTTTGGAAAATATGTTGAGGTCTTGTTCACTTGACTTTCAAGGTATGTGGGATCATCATTTACCTATCGTATAATTTTACTATAATAATAGCTTCTATTCAAGTATTCATATGGTACCATATTAAGCGTTATATGGAACAAGATGTTGTACACCAACTTGCTGGGATGATGTTGGTGAGAGAAAGCTCATACGCCTAGAACTTGTTTAGGAAACATCAAAAAAGGTGAAGATTATCTAGACCCATTTCAAAATAGGTCAAAGTAAGAAAAAGATTTATGCTGATAACCAAAGGAAGGATTTGTAATTTCAAGAAGGAGATCATGTTTTCTTAAAGGTATCTCCATGGAAGGGTATTATACGATTCAGTAAGAAAGAAAAGTTAAGTCCCAAGTACATTGGACCTTTTGAAATTCTGGACTAAATTAGAGCCGTAGATTACTGTTTGGAAATGCTTCTAAGTATCTCCAAAGTTCAGAATGTGTTCCACGCATCAATGTTATGGAAATACATGCAAGACCCAACACATGTACTCACCTATGAAAAAATAGAACTTGAGCCTGATTTGTCTTATTGTGAAGAGCCCATCAATATTCTTTATACTAGAGAACATGTATTAAGAAATCAGATGACTCGTATGGTAAAGGTTCTTTGGTGGAACCATAAGATGGAGGAAGAAACGTGGGAGCCTGAGGAGCTTATGTTGAAGACATACCTGAATCTTTTTAGGCACCATTTTGTGAATTTTGAGAATGAAATTTTTGTAAGGAGGGGAGAATGTAACACCCCAAGGTTTTGAAAATAAACATTGAATTCAATTTTATAATCTATCCATTAAACAAAACATTGCATTTACTATGTTTTGAATTTTGAAAAATGGTCATCTAGAGTTGTGATCAGTAAGTCATATGGAGTCTTATAGAACAAACTTTATTTTTGGTGAATAGTAACATACCCTTATGAATAGTAAATAATGATAATATTTTATTTTCTTATGGTAATAAGATAATGAGATCTTAATTAATTTTTCAGTATGATATAAAACTAATTATACCTTTAAAATTGTTATTTTTTTAATTAACTATGATTTTATTTTACAATTAAATTAATAATATTTAGAAAATTATTTTTGAAAAATGGAGTTCAATTTTTAATTCTACACATGAAAAAATGTTAGGGGTTATTTTTTGTGATTTTTCTAAAATTTTTGAATTTTTCATGAATAGTGAAATACGATAAAATACCGTATATACAAATTATCAATTAAATACAATATTTATTACAACATAAGTGATGTAAGGGAACTTATTTCAAACTCACATTCACTTATTACTATTATGGGTCACATGAAACAACACTATTGGTTGTCTTGAGGGAAATAATAAATTAATGAATTAAATATTCAAAATTCACTCCTCTCGTCCACTATAAAAACCCCCACCACTCCCTCTTCTCTTCACCCATATAAGCCTTTAATCTCCTCAATGTTCTTCCCAAATATCCTTCCCTAGTCACTCCCCACAACCAGGAATCTCTTGGTCTTTCCAGAACACCAAAATCCATTCCCTTAAGGTGATTCTCAAGGAAGTTATTTCAAGAGGTAAAGTACCTTTCTTTTTCTTTTAGTTTCATTTGAATTTATCTTCTTTTATTATCCTCTCATCACCTACTATATACAAATGATCATGATAACTACAGTATCATCTATATAATGGAATTATATCATGTTAATGTATGAACCATCATCAATATTCTTACTCCCTCCCTTTTATTTTTATAAACGAAATCAATGGCCATGAGGTTCTGATTTATAACCTTCGTGGATGACGAAGTTTCGTTCTTCAATCTATCCTTAATTACTGGTAATGAAAGAATATTTATGGATTAAATTCACTATAATATATGTATTATAACCTAATTAATATTCAGTAACTAGTATATGTATATATAATTAATTTATATGACAAAACTAGTTTATAATAATCTAAATACCTCCAAATAATCGAAGTGGTTGTGATCTAATGATTCATCCTCATTCCATGTAACCAAATGATAGAAATGACCATTATCAATTCTGGATATTCATAAATAATATTTAATTTCAATTTTTTATTTTTACAACCATTCCACATGAACTGCATTACTTACAAACAAGTGAAATGATTATGAAAATCAAGAAAACAAACACTTCAGAACAACAGAATTCGATATTATAACTTATCAATAAGGACATAAATGAACTAAATAGAATTATTATAAACTAAATACATTTCTAATTGGTTCTTAATTATTTTATTAATGATTATAATTTCATATTCCAGGACCTTAATTTCAAGAGGATAACACATTCATATTTAAGGTAAGGGTTTTCCACCCGAACTTCCATTTTCATTTGGGTTACTTTTGTTGTCTAATTACCTCAATAAAATTCTTATTTATTGTTATGTAATAATCATAAATTCTGTTTTAGTATTCTATATATGTACACCAACCATAATCCTTCTTTATTTTATGGATAGTTACATGTTTTAAAAGAAACTTTCAAAACTGTTTCCAAAATACAAGCCCGATTCAAGGGAATTTCTCAAATTCTTATCTATTTTCAAGGGCACTATATAATCTGTTTTTTGGACAAAATTATCTTTATAAAATCAATAATTTTATTATGAAAATACTATCTTACTTTAATTCTGGTTTTATACAAATATTTTTCCAAAATAACTCTTATTTTAAAAATAATAGAGTATTTATCTCAAGAATTGCATAATGATTTTATAAGAGTATTTTTTTCTGATTCAACACTCTTGCTGATTCATATGTATTATTGGGTTTAATCATTTATATTTTCATTTACAATATTTTATTTAATGTTTTATGACTAATTTTATTTTGGACGATCTATCCTAAAACCATTCACCATATTACTCAGAATAGTTAGTGTTTTATGTTCAATGATTGTAGAAAGTTAGTTACATTTCATATGATAGTTTCAATATGAATGTATATGTTGTTTATGTTTATACATGATTATATGAGGAATTTATTGCAGTTATTATGTGATGAGTGGGGCCCTCTATATCCCTTCAATGCATCGGTAGGTCTCATGAGACAAATAGACGTGGAATTAGCCAAGGCCTTTCCCAATGTGATATATGGATTTTGGCTGAGGCCTTAATCATTAGATGTCTTGGCCAAGGCCTTGAAAAAATGATTCAGAATATCCAGCATATGAACTTCTCTCATTATGAATCTAGTAATTAAAAGTTAATGTGGTTATTTGACTAGTATATACCCATGATTATGTTTTATTATGGAATTATTTACTCATCTTATATTCCTGCCATAATGTGTTCAAGTTTATTATTAAAGGTATGTGTTTTCAATTATTCACCATGTCTTATGTTTATGATATCTTCTACTATATTAATTACCCTTAATGATAGTTTTATCTGACCCCTTTCTTATGTTTCGTTTTATTAGGATATGAATATGTACATTATGAATGAATTGCAAGCATAATCTAGGAGGAATGGATATTTCTATTGGAATAAATTAGTGTTGTATTTCCTTTCACGGTGTAAATTTGAACTTATTTATGTATCTTGTTTCCAAAATCTACTAAACTACTTGGTCCTTTGGGATACATAATCCTTGTTTATATGAAAATGTAATAAAATAAGGCACCGACTCCAGGAAACTAGGGTTGGGTCCTTATGTGATTATTGTGATATCGCCATAAAAATAGAAATTAGCTAAATATTTTTATTTGGTTAATAATTGTTTTCCCCAGGATTATGACTTGTGTGATGAAATACCTAAAATATAGTGGAATGTGATAAAATACCCTTTGTAAATCTTTAAAATTATCTTTATGTGTTGTGATTTGTGGTTGGTTCATGTGGGGATGATGGTTTATGTGTCGTATTTTTCGGGGTGGTAAGGTGATAGTTTGTGGGATGTGACTTTTGGTTTGTGAGGTGATAGTTTTTGGGCCGTTCTTTTAGGGTGGTGAGGTGATAGTTTTTGGGCCATTATTTTGGGGTGATGAGGTGATAGTTTGTGGAACATGATTTTTGGGAGTCAAGGTGATAGTTTATAGACCATGATTTTAGGGCAGTAATGTGAGGTTTTTAGGGGTGACATGTTACTTGTGATAAGTGGTTATGTTGTACTAGATTCCCAAGTGGTGATGGAATAAATTAATGTTTAATAATGTTTGAAATGGCATGGGATGGATTGGTTAATGGTATGGAAATTTTGTAATGGAAAATTAAATGATGAGTTGTGTGGTTAAATATGGTTGATTATAAATAATGAAAATAATGGGGTGATTAAATTAAATTGGTTAGAAATATGAAATTTAGTTCGTGTATTGTTGTGGGATGTTATGTATTTAGAAGGGGAAACAAAAGTGATGGTACTGGGAGTTGGCTGGTTTGTTTGTGAACCCATAGGTTGGGATTGAGTGTTTGATAAAATATATATACTTGTATTTTTCTTGTGATTTCTATGCACACCCCACCCATTTTGAAAACTATATGATGAACACCCACATTGTCATGCAGAGGGTTTCTTTCCCAACATCTTAGTGGGAGGATGGATGGATGGTCACCAGATCTTCCCTAGTCCCTCTTCCAGGCAATAGTGGCCCAAGAGTCTTCGAGCAAGTTGTAATGTGTGGTTCTAGGTGTCTTCAAGATGATATGTGATATGTTTCCTTGGTATCTTCAGGATGAGATGTGATATGTGTCCCAGGTGTCTTCAAGATGAGATGTGATATGTGTCCCAAGTATCTTTGGTATGAGATGTGTTGTGATAACCTAGATGTGTACATAAAGGATATGATGTGTTGTTATAGACTAGGTGTGTGCAGGTAGGATGTGTTGTCAGGCCTAGGTGTGTGTGAGTGGGATGTGTTGTGAGGACCATGTTTGTGTGAGAGGGATGTTTTGTGAGGCCCAGGTGTGTGTAGGTGGGATGTAATGTGGTATATTAAAAAGTTTTGGGAGTTCCAGGATGTTTTCTATTACGGTGTGAGAGTATCTAATTAGTGGGAAAGTAGTACAGGGTATCCTATCATCAATGTTCTTTACTTTAGATTATATTACTTGATGTTAATTATTTGGTGAGCATGCATTGGTGAGGTTGGTATGGTTAGTATGCCTATTTAGGTACTGTTTGGTTCTGCTGTTTTCTCATAGGTTCATTAGTATGCTTCTTTTACATGTGCACAAGAGAATTTGGTTTTCCTACCGAGTATACTTGCATGTGCACCCAATGTATAAAAAACTGTTTTCAGGTTTCCAGGAGGATTTCATGGACCATGCTTGACCTTACTAGCTTGTATCCTTGATAGTTTTTCTATCACTACTTTAGCTTTACTTCTGGGTATTTACTTTGGATACTTTTATCTGTATCAGTTCTATTCATACATGCATGTGGGGTGGTTTGGGTTTATATTTTATATTATGTCTAGGATTTTTTATGGATGATTCATTCTGTCTCTCTATCTTGTTTTCTTATAAAGGGAAATTCATCCCATATTATGATATTTGTACACCCTTGGTGCTAGTCGCCAACCCAGGGCCTACTGAAGGCAGGACTCGGGGGTCATTATCTCTCTCCTCTAATTGTGGTATCATTAGAGGGAGGGGGTCATGATCAAGTGGTATAAGAGGGAATGGTTAAGAGATAGGATGGATTTAGGAGTTAGGCATAGTGAGGATCACATGGGTTAGTATGGAAATAGTTCCAATTGACCTTGGTATGTGACATAGGTCAAGGAGTCTGGATAGGAAATGGTATTTTAGGGCCCCCATGATCTAGTGCATGGAATCTAAGCCTATTTAATGACCAGGTGAGATAGAATTACTTATAGGTTAGATACATAGGAGAGATAAATGAATCCTAATGACTTGTGTTTCTATTTGAATTGGTTTGTTTGGGGAAAGTTGAAATGAATAAAAAAATGAATTAAATGAATTAAAATAATCTTAATTAAATTCCATACTACTCAGGATTAGGAAATCCTTATTTTATTTTGAGATATGGATCCCAGTTTTCATTCTTGTGTGGCTCTAGAAGTTGAGGTTCCATAGGCTAATATGGTTGATCGTTGTAGGGTTGATCTGGTTAAGGAGGATGATCAATGGCATAGGATTTTACTCTCTTTTCAATGGAAGGATTTGGAAAAGTACGAGGGTAGTGTTTCATATGTGGAAATAGAGAATTGGATAGAGGATCTTAAGGTTGATTTTATTTTTATTCGCGCCCCAATATAGTACTGGGTCCCTTTGTTAGTCAGTCAAATGTGAGGAGCTTTACATCAGTGGTGGAAAATGTATCTAAGAGAGCGGAGGGAGGTATATGTTTTGTGGGTTGAATTCGTGAAGGAGTTCCTAGAAGAGTTCCTTTCATAAACCATGAAGTTAGTGAATAGGAAAGAGATTCTTTCTCTTCAGTAGGGGAGTATGTTAGTACAAGAGTTGGGAATCAAGCTTAAGGATCTTCTTCATTTTTCACCACATCTTTTTCTAAATGAGGAGTCTCATGTAAGATGTCTTGAGGAGTCACTCTGTCCTTCTATATAGTATAAAACATCTCCTTTTATATTTTCAACATATCTGGAGGTTCAGAAGAAGGTGGAGGCGATCGAGCGAATGCACTCACGAGGAGGTTTTCCATAGGAAGGTAACTAGCAGGGTTCCTCTAGAGGAAAAGTTGTCAGTGGAAGGTCTTAGGCACTAGGACCTTCAAGGTTTCAACCAGTAGAGAGTCGTCCCAAACAACTTTTGTTTTGTCCTTCTCGTTTTCATGCCTTTCCTATGGGGTTTGGACTGATGTTTTTCTTATATAGAATTCGTGGCCATTTTTAGGACCGGTTTCTAGTGGTTGCTCGAGATTAGTTTGGCTAAGGCAGATAGCTTCAACGTCAGCCTCATCATTAGTTACCAGTGATGCCATTTTAGTAATAGGGCCACTAGGATTATGCTCCACTAAGGGGATATGGAGCAGGTAGAGGCCAACCTTAGAATGTTCCTTGTGTTCAGGGTCCATGTCCTGAGCATGGCTATGGAGGTGGTCATTAAAAAGGAGGTATAGGAGTTGGGCATAATTCACTGGACCCAGTGGATGAAGTAGTTCTAGAGGGGAAAGAGATCATCATAGGTACGATCAGTTTTTTTTAGTATTATTGTTTGTGCCTTTTTTGATTTGAGAGATTCATACTCCTTTGTTGCACCCACTCTATCCCATGCTCTGGGACTAGATGTAGAGAGGCTTCATGGACCCCTGGTGTTGACTACGCCAGTCAGAGGTCAGACCATCTTGTTTGATGTCTTTTAGAGGTGTATATTCATGATAGAGCCACATCAGTATCATGGGGATCTTTTATTTATACAGATTCAACCATATGATGTTATCCTTAGCATCAACTAGCTGTGATCCATACACACTGTTATCGATTGCTTCCAAAGGAGAGTTGTTTTTTCAGATGTGGGTGGCCAAAATGTAGTTTTTGTTGGTGAGAGGGGTTGTTAAGTGGACAATCAGTGTGTGGATCCCCTTATTTCCTTGTTGGATATGTTTTTAGTGGAACTAGTGGATGCTGGGATGATAGAGGTTCCCAATGTAGTTGGGGAGTTCCTGAATGTTTTTTTTGTAAGGAGGTTGTGATGCTACCCCCTTGATGCAATGTTGAGTTTGGGATAGACTTGCAACAAATAAATTATCTGATTTCAATGGATTCTTATCATATGAAACCTTCTAAGTTGTGAGATTTGATGATTTATATAGATGATATAATGTAAAAGAGTTTTATCGGCCTAGTGTGTCTCCATTGGGTGTTCTAGTGTTGTTCACAAGGAAGGAGGATTGTAGTTTGAGGCTGTGTATAGACTACCAGAGGTTGAATCAAGTGATAGTCAAAAACCGTTACCCTCTTTCGAAGATATATGATATTTTCGACCAAATGAGAGGGGTGAGTTGGTTTTCTAAGATTTATTTTTGGTCTAAATATCACCATTTGAGGGTGAAGGAGGGAAATATCCTGAAAACTACCTTCAGATGCAGGTATGGGCACTTTGAGTTTGTAGTCATGCCATTTTGTGTTATGAAAACACCATCCTTTTTCATGGGGCTTATGAACTCCAGGTTTTGTGAGTTCCTAGATCAGTTCATCATCATATTCATCGATGATATATTAATCTACTCGAAGTCAGAGGAGAAGCATGCCTAGAATCTCAAAACTATCATTCCTGTTCTTCGATGCCATTAGATTTTTGGAAAGTTGTCCATGTTTAAGTTTTGGACATGATAGGACCATTTTCCTCTGGTATGTGGTTTCTTAGTAGGGTGTGGTAGTAGAACATTAAAAGGTTGAAATAGTTGTTTCTTCTGTAGCACCTAAGAATGTGATAAAGGTTCATAGTTTCCATGGTCTCTTAGAATATTATCAGAGGTTTGTACTTGATTTTTCTCAACTTGAAACCCTATTTATAGCTTTGAACAGGAAAGATAAAGATTTTGTATGGAGTGATATGTTCCAGGAAGTGTTTGTCTACCTGAAGGGGAAGTTGGTTAGTGCTCTAGTAATATGGTTTCCTGAGGAAGGGGTGATATTTTGTGATACTTCTCATATAGTCTTGGGATGCGTACTGATTTAGTAGAAGGAAATGATCTTTTATGAGTCTAGGATGTTATGTCCCCATGAGTGTAACTATTCCAATCATGATCTGGGGCTAGCAACAGTTGTGTTTTCCCTGAAGTTGTGGCAACATTACCTCATTGGGGAGTGCTTTGCGGTCATTACAGATCACTAGATATTGAGTTATATCTTTTCCCAACATGATTTAAGTTTTAGTATTAGAGGTGGATATATTTTATTTAGAATTATTATTTTGAGATCTCCTATATGTTGGGAAAATGGAATGTTGTGACCAATTCTTTGAGTAGGAAGTCATGGAAGGGTGTTGTTTGGGAGTCTGGGGATGCTTGGAGAGCAGTGGAGGAGTTGGAAGCCTTTCACTTGAATTCAAGGGAAGATGATGGTAAAGGATTTTTGTTTCAGATAATGGTGAAATCTTCTATTATGCAGCAGGTGGAGGAGTCTTAGTGGGGAGACCTAGGGGCATAAGTGATGCACGATCATGTTGGCCATAATGATGCTCTAGAGGGATGGTCATAGGATGGTCAGAACCAGATTTTGTTTCATGAAAGGCTATTTTTTTCGACTGCATTGTGCAAGGGAGTTATTAATGAGTTCCACATCTCACCATTTGAGGTACACCTTAGAATTTATAAGATGTACCATGGCTTGAGGATTTAATTTTTCTGGCTCAGGATAAAGCGGTCAGTGGTAGATTTTGTGGAAAGCTGCTTAGTTTTCCAGTAGGTAAAGGTAGAGAATCATGTTCCTGGTGGTTTTTTGAAACCCTTGTACGCCCCTAAGTGGAAATGAGATAAAATCTTGATGGATTTCATCATAAAAATACCCAGAACTCAGGGAGGTTGTGATGATATCTGAGTTATAGTGGATCGGTTGAAGAAATCGGCTAACTTATTAGTGATCAAGAAGTCAATCACGATGTATTACTTGGATAAGAGGTACATGGATGAGGTGGTACAATTTCATGGGGTTTTGAGGTCCATTTTCTCAGATCGAGATCCATAATTTACCTCACAAGTATGGAGGTTATTACAGAATGCTTTCGATAATCAATTATGACTCAAAACTACTTTCCAACCATAGACATATGGGCATATGAAATAGACTATTAAGATGCTATAGGATATACTATTATAATACATCTTGGAATTTGGTGTATATTGGGTATGAAACTTTCCCTTGGTTGAGTTCGTTCATAATAATATCTATCAGTCATCCATTAGCATGACCCCATTTGAAGCTTTGTACGGACGAACATGTAGTTTTCCATTATACTGGACGGAGGTTGGGGAGATAGTTATTCTTGGTCCTGATGTGGTGCATAACACTATAAATAAAGTTCATATTGTTCGTGAGAGGATGAAATTATTTCAATACTGACACAAGTATTGTTCCTATCGTAGAATGAGGGCCTTTGATTCTGAGGTTGGGGACCACATATTCTTGACGTTTTACCCTTAACATGGGAAACAAAGGTTTGGAATAGGGATTAAGGTTTCTCCCAGGTTTGTTGGTCCCTTTGAGGTGTTGGGGTGAGTTGAAAAAGTAGTGTACTAGTTGGAATTTCCACCATAGTTGGAGAGTATCCATGATGTATTTCACATCTCTTAACTTCATCGGTATATTCACAATGACTCCCATGTACTTGACTTGGGAGAGTTGGATATCGAGGATGATTCGGTGTTTGTGGAACAACCAGTAGAGATCTAGGATCATCAGTAGAACATGCTATGTGGACTAACCATTTCTTGGGTTCATGTATTGTGTAGGCATGGCTTCCTAGAGGAGAGTACTTGGGAGTGAGAAACATAGATGTTTTCCCAGTACCCATAGTTGTTTTGAGTTTATATTTTCTCTATTATGCTTTGTGATGTGATGCTTAATACCTTTTTGTTTTATGATATGAGCTGTTTTACTTGGTTTTTGATGTGTGTAGTGTGATGTGTTATAAATTCTTGACATATTAAAAGGGGAGTACTCAATTCCTAATCGATATTCATTAACTATGATGTGATTAAACCTTTGTGGGTGAGTTAGTGCCACCCAGAGTAGATAATATCTTGTAACATAGGACAAAATTCCAAGATTCTTGTGTTCGAGATAGTGTAGTTTGTTTTTTGTGCAGTGATGATGTGGAAATCTGGTTGTGTGAGAGGAGTTGGCTTATTATTTTGTAGTGTATTTTGTGTCCATTTATGTTGGCATGTTTATCTGGTGGTAGTGTTTGAGGTATGAAGTGATCCTTGATAGGTGTCTCATGGGTTTTTTGGACCCCTTTCCTCATGGGCTTGGTTTTGGATTCTCAAGGGTGAGAGTTTTTTCAAAGGTATCTGATGTAATGGTCCATGCCATCCTGGTTTATTATTTTTCCATTTTTTTGTTGGAGGTGTTCATGGGAGGATCCAGGAGTTTTTGGTGGAAGCTAGAGGTATAGTAGAACTTCTGCAAGAAATGAATGCCGTGTAAGTGTATTACACATCATTAAAGTTGGTTTCATGGATTTTTTAGGGATTGTTCATGATTTTTAGATTTTTGGGGTTATATAATAAAAAGGTGACATGTTTTTTAGTGGAACCTGGAATCCTGGGATTACACAATGTGAAGGGGATTACACGTCATGTAATTCCCCAGTCTTGTACAATTTTAAAGGTTTTAGCCGCTTTGGTTTTTCACAAACCTAATGGACGATATTTATTCTCTTGTCATAGGAATCCAATTACCTTCTCCTTCAGTGTTTGGAGATTACTTTCGATGGGGATATATCCTTGGTCTCCCATATTTGATCCATGGTGGGTTCTCCTCTCATTCTCATTTGTTTCCATTCACTCTTCTTCAGGGTTTCACTACGATTGTACAGTTTGGTTTGGGTTGAGTGTCTGCGCTATGCGTTGATGGTATTTTGGTGTGGTATAGGTTGATTTGCAATTCCTCATGAGCATTTATGGTTTTCAGCCATTCTAATTCACCCTATGGTGCGCAGTGAGTTGAAAAGTTTCTTTGAGGTTGGATTTCTATCGTTTCTCTTTATTGTGTATCATGTGCGTGGGGGAGGGGTTGCTTTTGTTTACCTATGGGTTATGGTTGTGGTGGATTAATTAAAGTTAAAGAATTGGTTGATTTTAAATTGAATGGTAAATGTGTTTGTTTCACATGATTTTACAACATTGATATTATTATGATATTTTGGATTGTAAGGTCCTGATGCCCTACTAAAAATTATAGCCATTGGGGGATTTGTTTATGCTAGATATATGTGTTGTGATTACTTCTTTGGTTCTAATTTTTGTGATATCACCCTCAAAATGGAAATTTTCTAACCATTTATATTTTTTTAATAATTTTGTTGCCCCAAGATTATGATTTGTGTGATGGTGTACCTAAAATATAGTGAAACGTGATAAGATCACCTTTCTAATTATGTAAATAGATCTTGATGTGTTGTGATGTGTGGTTGGGGCATGTGGTAATGATGGTTTGTGCACCGGAATTTTGGGGTAGCGAGGTGATAATTTTTGGGCCATTATTTTGGGGCGGTGAAGTGATAGTTTGTAGGATGTGCTTTTGGGGTAGTAAGGTGATAGTTTGTGGGATTTTCTTTTGGGGCTACAAGGTGATAGTTTGTGGGCCTTATTTTTGGGGTGGTGAGGTCATATTTTTTGGTCTGTGCTTTTAGGGTGGCAAGGTGAGGTTTTGGGGGATGAAAAGTTACTTGTAATATGTGGTTAAGTTTTTCTATATTCCTGAGTGGTGATGGAATAAATGAATGTTTAATAATGTTTGAAATGGAATGGGTTGGTTTGGTTAATGGGATGGAAATTTGTTAATAGTAAATTAAATTATGAGTTCTATGGTTAAATGTGGTTGATGATAAATAATGAAAATAATGATGTTATTAAATTAAATTGGTTAGAAATATGAAATGGGGTTTGTGGGTTATTGTGGGATGTTATTCATTTAGAGGTGGAAGTAAAAGTGATGGTGTTGGGAACTGGTTGGTTTGTTTGTAAACCCATAGGTTGGGCTTCAGTGTTTGATACTATATATATACTTGTATTTTTCTTGTGATTTCTATACGCACCCCACCCATGTTGAGTACAATGTGACTAACACCTACATCATCACGCGAGGGGTGTCTTTCCCAACATCCCAGTGGGAGGATGTATGGATGACCACCCACTCTTCCCTACTACCTCTTCCAAGTGATAGTGTCCCAAGTGTCTTCAGGAGAGTTGTGATGTGTGGTCTCAGGTGTCTTCGGGATGAGATGTGATATGTTTCCAAAGTTTTTTTGGGATGATATGTGATATTAATCCTAGGGGTCTTTGAGATAAGATGTGATATGCAACCCAGGTGGATTCAAGATGAGATGTTTTGTGATAGCCTAGGTGTGTACGGGCAAGATGCGATGTGTTGTGATATCCCAGGTGTGTGTGAAGGGGATGTGTTGTGAAGCCCAGGTGTGTGTGGATAGGATGTGTTGTGAGGTCCAGGTGTGTGCGGGCGGGATTTGTTATCATGCCACAGTGTGTGCAGGTAGGATGTGATGTGGAATATTCATAAGAGGTGGGATCACTATGACATTTTTCATTGGGGTGTGAGAGCAGATAATCAGTGGGAAAGTGGTTCGGGGTACCCTATCATTAGAAGCATTTAGTTTATACTACATTACTTGATGTGATTTATTTGGTGAGTGTGCCTTAGTGAAGTTGGGATGGTTAGTGTGCCTATTCAGGTGCTGTTTGGTTATACTATTTTATTACACATGAATTAGTATGCTTATTTCACATGTGCACGAGAGACTTTGGTTTTCCTATTGAGTATACTTGTATGCTCACCCTATGTATATGAAACTATTTTTAGGTTTCCAGGAGGATTTTGTGGACCATGTCGGACCTTACTATCTCATAACCTTGATAGTTTTTGCATCGCTGCTTTAGATTTACTTTTGGGTATTTAATTTGGATACTTTTATCTGTATTAGTTCTATTTATACATGCATGTGGAATGATTTGGGTTTCTCTTTTATATTATTCCTTGGAGTTGTTGTGGATGATTTATTATATATCCTGTTCTTGTTTTCTTATAAAGGGAAATGCATCCCATATTATGAGATTCTCACACCCTTGGTGCTAGTCACCAACCTGGGGCCTATTAGAGGCAGGACTCAAGGGTCATTGTCTCTCTCCCCTCATTGTGGTATCTTTATAGGGAGTGGGTCTTGATAGATAGATTATATTTATCAGGGTGAGCATAAGATGTATACTCGATAGGATCATACTCAAGACCTCTCATGTAAATATGGAATGATCATATTAATAATTTAGTGAAAAAATAATAAAACCAACATGAACCCACTAGGTCAACTATCACCCAACCTCACCAAGGAAAAATTGTATAAAAAAATATAATAACAAGGTACCCCACAACCCCTTCCCCACAAGTTCTTTTTCTCTCATACCCCAACATTAAATGACCTGTGCTCCCAATCCCTTCCACAATCATTGAATAGTATAATATATCTTATATCACAACCATACCACATTACATAGCCTTATAAACCTCAACATACCATATAAACTACCACATATAACATCTTATTGAAATATCACATATCCAATATAGTAGGGTATTGTGAACATGAAGGAAATAAACCTCATACCCCACTTCTACCTTGCACAACCTCTACCATGTAATACCATATCACCTACCCTACAAGGTCTGCTAGTATATCACATACTCGATATGATTATAGCTACCCCAATCCATCATAGTATGTACTACCCCTAGATGGGAGAGTGGGGAAGAGACAGTTTTCAACCATCCATTCCCTTATCAATCGTAATGTTTGGAAAAATACTCATAACCCAAATTTTTTTGGAGTCAGTAAGAATATCCAACTTGGGTAGGGTATGTAATGAGATCACAGAATGATATAAGGTATAGTATAAGCTCACACAAACCCTGCCTAGAAGATTCATACCACACTACCATCTCCACACACCACCATCACTTCCAACTATAACACCATAAACCAACCCACTTTCCCACACAAAACAATCACAACAGTCATTCATGTTTCAACATTTATTCATGCAATCAACCAATTCCAACTTTACTATTTTCCACCCATTATTAAATCCAATTCTATTCACACCCATTTATTATTTAATTATCAACATCATATTTTGTTTCTACTGAGAAACTATAAACAACCCTATGCCCTTAAACCAACCATAGTATAACCATCTCACAAAAAATACAATTCCAAACATAATAACCAACTGAAAAATCACCACACACCATGACAACATCCACACCTCATATTTCAATCCATATAAATTTAACCGTAGCCCCGTTGCCAAAAAATTACCAACACCTATAGTCAATTCATTTCCACCACCATGAACACACAATTTACATTAATAATAACAACATTACAATATAACACAACCACTAAATTCAGCATCAATGACTTCTATAATTACCATTTTAAACCATTCTTCTAAATTATCTCCAAATCCCACACAAAAATATTCCATATTTTACATAAGAAATACCTTACCATCTTTACATGATAAACTATTTATAAAGTGTTTTTCCATTATTGAAATTATAATAAGTTAAAAAATATCACATCAACAAAAATATTTTCATGCAACAACCATAAATAAAAATCAATCACATAAGAAACATTAAGAATTATAGAAACAGATACATACCATCCCATCCCCTTCTATTTTGTTTATTCCAATTTAATATCTTAATTAATCCAATTCATACTATCCACAAAAATAAAGTAAAAACATGATAGTTCCACATTATAAAAAAAGAGTGTTCTTAAATCCCTTACCTCAACTAGTACTCTACATGCCATAGTGTAAAGAAAAATAGAGGAATGGACAATCATCAGGTCAGAGTTACACAAGGGAATTATTAATAATTCATAGAATAACAATTATCATCAAAATCATGACTAAAAAAAACCATCCCTTGAATCCACTACCACATCCTTCCCAAATTAAGAATAGGGAGAAACACAAGATAAAAGAAGGGTAACTCAACTCCAATCACTACCATTTGATTCCTAGAAGTCAAGGAATAAATTAAATTAATGAGGACCCAAATAATTCTGAATAAATACCTATGATATTCTAATTCCTAAGTGTAATCAAAGGAAATAAAGGGGAATCAAAGGGTATTTTCAATTTATACCAAGCTAAAAAAATGGTTTTGTGGTGTAAAAATAATGTCCATGCCTTAGTTTGGATAAGTTTATCTTATTTTAAAAATCATGCCACAAATCCACTCATATGTTCATAATTCAAGGCTATTTCAATATTTACAATATGATACAATCAATGGAGGGTCACATCATTACCCCAGTCACCACATTGTTCTATAAAACTAATCCATTAAGAAACACCACCACTTCCAAGACACGCCACATTACAAAATCATCCCTAATGCCACTACCAAGAAATTAGTAAAGGAAACTTTATAAGGTTAAAATAAATCATAAGGTTTATTAAATTTTTTAAGGTTACATACTTTTTCAAAATCCACCTTTGAACCTCTCACTCTATGAAACACCACACCATGACACTACTAATAATTCCAGCATCGAAAATCTAATGCTACCAACCCTTCATGGTGTGACAAAAAAAACCACACCACAACCTCTTGATCCTAGTTAAAATATCATCTCCAAAATCTTACTCCCAAAAATCACAAAGTAATGGGTCAAAAGGGCCTGGTCCATTAAAATACAAATGATAATGTGCCAGTGCACCAGAATCCACTATCACACACTATTTGGTGGAATTACTTTAGGTCATGATCAATATATTCCATGGCACTCCACCTTTACAAGGTTTAGGAAAACCTTAATATCTATCCAAGGGTCACTCCCTCTCATCTTCCTCCTCACACTGCTTCAATGAAGGAAAAATTAGTTTAAAAACATCATAGTTTCATTAATATTTTCTAAACATGTTGATCTCTTCCAGATTAGTATAGGTTACTAAGACACCTTACATCCTAATATCTAAATAGATGCTCCATTAAGATTTTATTTACTATTATCTACTTTTATAATATCAGATGAGATCAAATCCTCGATGTGAGGGTTGATTCTATGTCTTCCCCAAAATCATAGCCCCAACAACATACTCTTCCAAATGAATATTAAATCCTTGTTGGGATAATCTTGTTTCACTCCTTCAATAGTCATATATAGAGATGTAATCCTTCTTCTCATATCCTTCTCTCTTGAATTGAGCTAGATATATCAACAGAAGTACTATGTAGTTCTTATCTCGTTTTATTCTCTAAACCAAGTATATAAATATGTTTAGATTTTTCCCCCAAAATAGTTATAAGTAGTTTTTATAAAGCTTATTTAAGTCTACAACCCTTGATTCAATGGTTGGGATCAATTATTTTCACCATGATTGTTCCATATACCCCATGCATTTAGGTTTGGCCAAAGTCTTCCAATTAGGTTATTTAAAATCCCCAAATTTCATTCCATATATCCTCATTTTCAATATTAACCGAATATTTTAGATATTCTGTAAATAACTAGATAATGACATGATTCGATGCATTACGATGAAACATACCTAGACTCTATTTATTATATGGAATGATCTATTCTATTATAGTGTGGTGCTCAGTCAAATACTAGATCTATAAAATCTAGTCGAATATTTCAGTTAAAACTATTTAAATATTACAATGTAACACTCCAAATCTTCTCATTATCTAAACCTTTTATAGCATGATCTATTGGTGTAAAGACCTATATCCTCAGAAAACATAGATCTCTTCCATTCTGGGAAATTTTCATCCTTTATGGTGAAACCATTATGTCATGAATAAGCATTTAAAAATATTTATTTATTTAATATCACATATATTCTTTGAACCTCACTAGTTAATCTCACTCATTTTTTAAACATTACAACTTATTCTTATACAATAGTTAATGTGATCAACATTTTTCATCCCAACATAAAAGGAATTACCCTCACATAAGTTATTACAGCACTATACTCTTATGTATCCCATTTTACAATAGTCTATCTCTTATGTATAAAGGTTTTTGGTTGAGTAACTCTTACACATCACTTTTTTTCATAGGATGACTCTTATACATATTCTTGTGACCCTTATATATCAATCTCGTGACCCTTTACATCATGATTTTCACTTATTTGGGAAAGGGAAGTCTCATACACAATCGGGGATCCAGTAATGAAACCCTTACATATCACTAATTAACCCTTTCATATCATAGAGATACCATTATGTATCAAATTAACCTTTATGTATTAGATACTACCATTTTTCTAACCTAACTTTACCTCTTACCATTATGTATCATTTAGAAAATATGATCAACACGTACATATCATCCAGATTAACTCTTGAATATCATACAGATCAACGTTTTTTATCAAGATATTTACCCTTACGTTTATGTTTTGTACCCTTATACATCTTAGGGAAAATTCAGGTTACCCTTACATATTGAGAACATTACAAAATTTTCCAACACAGTCCACTCAACACCAAACATTTCCCGACTTCATCCTAGCCCTCTCTAAACATCTTTAAATGTTCTCAAACCACTTCCAAAGCTAGAATAATATTGAATAATATCATTTATAACCTCTAAAATATTGATATACCTTATCAATACAAAACATAATCTCCTCTTAAATGTTTCACATGAAATGTTCTTTATATATAGTAATATCAAGGTGTCTTAATTTTTTATAGTTGTGTCTTCAATTCTTCCTTAAGATATATGAAATTATCATCCTAAAACACTGATTACACGTTTCTCATTATTATTAATCAAAGAAGAAAATGTTGTTTCCATGTGTATGGTAAAAAACCTCTTCTTCATCAGTGTCACCATGTCATCTAATATCATCCTTCACGTACTTATCAAAAAATCTAATAGTTATTATCAACAAATCCAACATAAAACCTCATGGTTTAAACATTCCACCCTTTCGATTTTTTTGGAAATACTATCCTAAATATTACTCCACTTTTTAACTCCAATTAATTTAAAATATTTTATGAATTTATGGTACATTTTTCTCACTCTCCCTTTGTCAATAAAATTAAAAGGGTACTTATACTCCTAGACTTAGTTTTTCTCTCCCCCTTTCTCTCTGAAAGGTATATGGATATATTCTCATCTATACCCATTTGTAAATAAAAATATTTATCTAGATATTCTATATCTTCTACACAAAGGTATTATTAGGAAAAGTCAATTCACCTCAAATTTTGAAAATTGATTTGACTTTTGAACTTGTGGTCCTGTTTACCACCTTCAAAAATTTAGGTTCTCTCTCAAATAATTTTTGATTAATCCTTGGGCTCTTTTTACAATAATGTAACTTTATATTTTTCACTCATACTTTGAAACCACTTGTTGAACATAACAATTAAAAAACAATTACTTTTCAAGATTCAAACCAAGTCCTATATCCAACTGTATTTTTACTCAAATATTTTTAATGAGTGTATTTACCACTTGGAAATGATTCATTAAGAAATTATATAAGAATAATAATCCATAAATAAATGTAAAAAACAAGAATATAAGTTAATATTATCAAATATATCCTTTTCACTCATTTCCATAAACACATAAAACTTTATCTTTTAATTACTTCAATAATTATTTATATGATATAAACCACACTTTTAAGAATATATGAAAATAAAAAATAAAGTACTAAGTGTGTGAGTCATATTATATGTTTAACTAACTATTTAAACTTGTTCATGATAAACTTATGATACACCTAGATATCCATGTTCATCATTTCTTCATAGGGCTTCAATTATCATAGTTAAGGATAAAAAACCTTCAAATTCTCATCACCAACTCCCCCTAAATGCCTTCAATTATTGACAACAAATACTAAGATAATTTTAAACATTGGAAAAATGCTTGTTTAAATTTATTCCCTATATATTTTGGTATCCTAAAAAAATCAACTGATACTATATTATTGTTACATGAACAAATAACCATTAATTTCATGAATATTACCACTTCTTCATTTGATATATCTTCTTATTTGGTGGTGTAATACCAGTTGAAATTTGGCATAATACTATTAATTGATACCTAAATTTGGCTTCAAAATAATCTTCCGACTCCACTTTAATTATAGATCAGACTCTATGTCATTTTAATTTCCTTTCCTTGGAATATAATAAAAAATTTACTTGAATATAAATAACAGTTTCTTAACACCAATTTTTGACTCTGATTAAGCCTTGATACCATTAGAGATTTCTCTAAAAACACTCATTTCATGAAATCCCTTTAAACACACTCACACCTTGAATTATATCTCCCCTTTAAATATACATCACTATAAATAATATTTATATAAATTAAAAGGCATTGGGAGAGGGGTACTTCTAATATATCCTCAAGTTAAGTATTATGTTTGGTATTAGTGAACCAACACATTGATTAAAACTTCCTTCCTATCCATATTAGTGGTTCTATTTAGATAACTCCACTTTACTGAAATTAATTTTAGATATTTTCATTAGAGTTCTCTATATTCATTGGTTTTTGTTTTAATTTCATTATAAGACAAGTCCCACTTGTATAAGTTTCTTATTTTGATAGAATTTCACCTTATCCTTTATCATAATTCCTCCTTTATAAGATGGATATTTCACTAACCTATACCTATTGTCTTATGCCATTATTTATGAAACTACTTAGAAATATTGTGTGTCTATGCTATTTAATATCAATGAGAGAAACCTCAGACTTCTTCCCCTTGGTGGACCTCTCTTCACATGATTATATATCTTTCTCATAGTAATAGAAAATTCATTATTATTTCTATAATTTATTTTTATTTACAAGTGGGATGTTATGAGTAAACCATTATTGGTCCTTGATGAACCCTTTGTTGAGATATAATATTATTTTCCTCTTTCAACACAAAAAATTTCTTTTAGTGAATGTTTACTTCATGTTTGTTATACGAATAGAGTAATTACTTATGAAAAATTTATCTAACCTCTTAATATAATATATAATCATATGTACATGCTTAGAATAAATAAAAGATATTCCATTAAAAAAACCTTGTATATTTATGCCTCAGTTGAGATGTTGTTTCAATAAAAGTTCTTTCTCCTTTGAGACCTTGGGCTCCTTGACACACAATAATGGTACTACCATGATTACATAATAGTGGAACATTATAGATACCTTATATTGAGTATATTATCTTATGAATTTGTTAATAACCTTATGTTTAGTTTTGATTTCTAAATTTCTACTTTTGTGGACTCCACTTGTTGATGTTACCATGATAGGGATCTTCTTCTTTTCATTATAGGTTCTCAAACTCTTTTAAAGTTCCTTGAACTTCTCATCCTCCTACACAAATTAGGAATCCATATCCTTCCAAATTAATCTATATTAATTTTGGAATATTATCCACTCTTCATGTTTTTTAATATAGATAATGATCACTTTTATCTCTTTATTTATATCCATTTGTTTTTCCACTTCATGAAAAATTTCTTCAAGTAGGTTACTTTAGACTTTCAATTTTTACCCATTTTTGTAATATATTTATTCAATGGAACCTCCAATTTATTTAATCTTATATTCTCTATGGAAAAGAATTTATGAATGAATAATCTTCTTGATGAATGATTTCTAGTTGATCCGCATTCTCATACAAGGATTAGATATTGTCTTGATCCCTGCACGAAATTGAGGGCGATATATCATTTCCACTTCATCTTTAAAATCACCATCCATGTAATTATTCATGGGGGAGTTTGGATTTTTAGATTTGTAAGAATATTTAAAGAAAATGTTAGATAAAAATTTAACATTCATCTCACACTCACTTACCTTAGTGGGTGTGTTCTTATTTTTAGGATACTTCTTAATATTCCTCTTATTTTTTTTATTTTTATATAAGTAAGCATTCTCCTAATTTTTTTCTAGATTCTCATCACAAATATATGTTCATTCATTTATTAAGAAGAAAATAAGAACTCAAAAAATTCAAAAATATATTAGGAGATTAAAACACAAATCAGAACCTTTGGGATCTGATACCACCTGAGACCAAACTGACTATAAGAACATTTTGGGGGTGTGAATCAAGGATAACACCGAATAAAACTTTTATTCATTGAAGTCCCCTTCCCCATATAGATATTGTTTCCTTGTTGGAATTAATATGTTCAATATATGTTTCTATGATCATTGATCACTCTAAATATTAAATATGAATGTAAAAATGTAAAGCACTAGAACAAAATGATTTTTTTCATCACTAAGGGATAATACAATAAGAATACACATGATGATGTATTACTATACTAGAATACACTATCATGAAATATTCAGTTGATGAACATTTTAGGTCATAGTCTCTCTGTTACAAGGTGAACTACCCATATAAGGTCTGTTAAAGACTCACTATCGATCCAAGAGACACTCCCCCTTATTATATTCTATTAATTCCTTAAGTGAAGGAAAAGTGAGTTTATATACATGAGGGTTAATTAAAAATTTTATAGAAATGATGTTCTATTCTAGGTAACTATAGGTTTTTAAGACACATTATATCCTTATATCTAAATAAACACTCCATTAATATTTTCTTTGTTGTGATCTCATTATTTGATGTCAAATGAGATAAAATCCTTGATACAAGGGTTGAGTATATTCATTATATAAAATCACAAAAACTACAAGTTCCTATTAGAGATGAAGATTAATCTTTATTAAGATAATCTTGTTTTGATACTTCTTCAGTAGCTAGATATGGTGACATAACTTCTTTTTCTTTGAGACTTCTCTATTAAATGAACCAAACATATCAATGGATTTACTTTGTGTGTCACAACCCATACTAGTGGGGATCATGCCATGACTTCCCAAGCCCAAATCTAATAGTCCAGGGGATGGTGACTAGAACCGAGTAGGAATATCACTAACATGGGAGTTATTTCCTATGTACCTATATACATGCACACATCTCCAAGACTATAAAATTCTGAAATGTAAAAATAAATAAGTAAAAAATGCATGCAAACCACTATATCCAACAACCAGAGTATGAAAAAAAGAAAAAAAGAAAGCAAAGTAAAAATTTCCAGAATACAATCCCACCAAAAATGGTCTGTAACCACAAGTCCAAACGATAAGAAAAAGGTGTTGGGACTACTGTCTAAAAGATGCAAGAATAAACCTCGGTTTGTCCAGTCCCACAAAGCACCATCTGGTCCTGGTCTGCCTAGAACTCCATCAAAAGGTTGATCATCTAAACATGACATAACACGTGTAGGAAAATACTGTGTAGGTGTGAGTATAACAATACTCAGTAGGACACCTTGAAACCACAAAGAATAACAACAAAGGAAATATACAATTATCTATACACAGGTATATGTATACAACACATATAACAAGAATATCCATATATACTCAACCATGACACACAGTCTATAGGTAATGCACAACCACTGCATACCAACCCTAGGAAATCATCTTGAATATTTCATAAAGCACTCATCCAAGATAACATACTCTTTATTCTGATAGCATTGATGATGTCCATCTGAGAGGTACTGCTCGTCGGATCTCTCCATGAGATAGATTCACTAATAAATCTGAAAAAGATATGATACAATAGACGTGGATCATATCCAGGTCCATGGGGTGATACTGAAAACTCAACCTAGATTAACTTTCTAAGTATAGGATCAATGCCTACATAGTGCTGGTCACGTCGATACTAAGAACTCCACCTAGTGCACAAAGAATGAATAGAGGTTCCTACTTTGGGCCTCTCAGAGGATTCCAATAACTCTATCTAGGAAGTCCTACTAAATGGATCATAGTCTTATGGGTAAAAAATGATTCATACCTACCTTTAGGGAAACAATAAAGGGAACATACCCTAATTAAAATTGTCCATTATAAGGAGGAAAAGAGAATCAAGCCATATAGAAAGGGGTACACGATGTGTAGTAGGGTTACACGTCGTGTCCCTTTACCCGGGGTACTGCCCATGTACAAAAACCCGTGTCTTTAGAAAATGTCATATAGAATATGGTTAAATTTCATGTAGAAGGAGTCACATGTCATGTTCGTCCATCTGGGGTCCACTCATGTGCTATGGCTGTGTGCCAATACATGGTGTCATCCTGTGTACGTCTTCCCATGTACCTGTACATGGGGTAGCCAGTGTACTCGGTCCAAGCCATGCCATGTTGGGGAGTACATTCCATGTTGGAAACCCATGTACTCCACCCCATTTCTATTTACTTCCCAGGTAAATGCTAAGTTGACCAATGATGAATAAATTCCATGTAGTCGGGACTACACGCCGTGTTTATCGAGTTTTCCAAACACCTATATTTTTCCTCTACACACCTCGACCAATCTTTTTGATTTCATTATGGTGGTCCATTCACCTCAAAACTCCATATATAAGGTCATTTTAACACCCTAACACCAAATCTACGGGTTTCTGGCCTTCAATACGCATAGAAATACATTTTAAACCATATTGATGCAACTCACCTAAATAATGGGTTCTTTTGAATCACTTTGATTCTTCTTCCACTGTCATCGTCACACCTCTATGGAGTTTTCCCAATGTCAGATCTCCTGTTTCAGATCATTTCACTAAGAATTGAAGGAGAAAATATAAATTATTAAAATTTGGGGGAAGAATGAAGAACACATGTCAAGAACACAAGAAATTGGGGGAGAAAAAGCACAAGGAACAATATTTTGTAACAAACCTTGGCCATTGTTCATTTTTGCCTCAATCCATTGTTCTAAGAATGATGAATAAATCAAAAACATATCAGTAGAACCAAAATCTGATAAACCCTGCAAATATCATCTCATCCTGCAAGTACGAATGATTTGCGGGGTAATATATTTTTGGATTAGTATGCATTATTCATAGGATTTCATGAACAGGATAAAAGAATATAAATAATGAACCCTACCTAGATTTGGATCCCTTGCTGGTAAAGATCAGCTCCTGAATCATTACTGTTGGTGAGATATACCCAGAACAGTGTTTTTAGATCTCTGATCCGAAGTTCTATCATCACCTGCTAAGGGGATTCTCTAGATCTATCTCACTAGGGCCTCTAGAGGATTCCAAGGTTATGAGCCTAACTTTGGATCTCCACCAAGGGGTTTATTTAAAATAAACCTGTCACTGCATTGGTGTGTCGATGAAATAAAAATAAAATAATTTTTTATCAATTTATTTTATTCATTTAAAATTCCCGTGATGACTTTATATAACCGATATATACTGACCAATGTCAGGTTGATCCTAGGGTAAAGTCATTGCTCTGAATGTAATGATTCCCTTGGATTTATGATCTGGGCACCCATTTATAAGTTATTATACTTTTTTAGGAAAACTATGTGGAGGTGATATTTAATATTTTAAATTATTTTAAACATTTATTATGGGAACAATGGGCCTTGGAATCACATGATGTATGAGAAAATGGTCTCAAAATCAATCCATATAATATTTAAAAATAATACACAGAAAATTCTAGTCATTAAATTATCCCCACCTTGGGGATTTATGTCCCCAAAAATCCAAAACAATGGATACAAAAAAATATGAGGGTAATAAGCATAAATTTGAGCCTCCCACTCCCAAGTGATCTCCTAGAGATTCCCATGCTACCACTAAAAACACACTAAATGAATAAATCAACAAAAACGGATCATTTCCTACCGATCCTCAATCTTGACTTGGTAATCAACAAAATTCACTCTATCCTCGATGTCCAGATCACCCCAGTCGATGTCGTGCGATGGGTCATGCACGTATCTCCTCAAATACGTCATGTTGAAGAAATCATGTACCTAGTATAACTACTAGTGTAGAGATAAGCAGTATGCCACCTCTCCAAATATATGTAGTATCTAAAAATGTCTGATGAATCTTGGAGATATCTTTCCACCCCAATCAAATCTCTGTAGTCCACATCGAGGTGAAACCCATAGGAACACATTGTCTCCTTCCTTGATCTCCAAAGGCCTCCACCTCCTATCAACATAAGAATTATGATGGATTTGTGCAGTCCTCATATTCTCCTAGATGATCTACACCTTCTCGATAGTATTATGAACCAACTCCAGGCCCATAAGTGCTGACTCTCCTGGGTCAGTCGAGCAAAGTGGTGACCTACACAATCACTCGTAAAAGTCCTCAAATGGGTTCATACCAATGGTGGAATGATATTTGTTATTGTATGAAAACTCCACTAATGGTAGGTGATCCTCACAACTATGGTCGAAATCTAACACACAATCTCACAACATATCCTCTAAAATCTGAATAGTTCGATCCATCTGGATATCTTTTTGTGGGTAAAATGTTGTGCTCAAGCGCAACTAGGTCCCAATCATCTCTTGTAATCCCTTCCACAATCAGGATGTAAAATGAGCATCATGATCTAAAATTTTCCTCGATGGAACTCCATGGAGTCAAACTATATGTTGTATGTAGAGGCATCCCAAGCTCTCTACAGAACTATATTCTTGGATAGCTAGGATGTGGGACAACTTAGTGAGTCTGTAAATGAACACCAAGATGGAATCATGTTCTCTCGAAATATGTGGTTAGACCATCATGAATTCCATCAATATCCTATTACACTTCCATTATTCCACCTTAAGGGGTTGAGCTAAACCTACTAGAACCTAGTGCTTAGCCTCCACTTAATGAAAAGTAAGGCATCGAGAAATGAACTCTGCCACTCTCTTCTTCATCCCTGGCCACCAGAACTGACATCGATGGTCCTAGTACATCTTCAAAACACCAGAATGTACCTCCAAATGGGATATGTGAAACTTTATTAGAACCTCCACCCACAACATCACTAGTACTACTGTGCATCCTCTGAAAAGAATGACATGCTCCCTAATTTTTGAATATCCACAAGAAGCATGCCCTGTGTACATCTAATCATATAGGTTATCACAGTTGGTATCCTCAAGATATGCCTACCTGAATCTCTATAAGAGTAGATGGGTAACAACCATTGAATATAGGTAAGATGCTCTATCCCCATACACAAAGGACAACTGCAATGAGGCAAACATCTCTAACACCTTGTTAAAAAACTGCAAATTAGATCTCATGATGAGAGAATATTCCACCACATTCCCCTTCCCAAGATTATAGAAAATCTAAAATTCATAATCCTGGACGAACTATAGCCATCACCTCTATCTCAAGTTTAGATACTTCTTAGAGAATATATACTTGAGACTCTTGTGATTGGAGTAGATGATAAACTACTCACCCATAAGGTAGTGTCGCTACATCATTAATGAAAAGACTACCACTGCTAAATCAATATAATGGATTGTGTAGTTCTTCTAATGTGGTATCAACTGACACAAACCATAGAAAATCACCACTCACCTCTGCATCAAGATGAAATCAAGCATAGTTCTTGATGAATCACATAACACTATGTACTCGACATCCTCCTCTAGAAATCTCAATATCAGAGCGCTCAAAAAACTATACCTCAACTGCTGAAAAGACTACTAGAACTTCTATATCAAAATGAAAGGCTTCCCATTTTGAGTCAAAAGATTTCATAGGTGATAATATCCTAGAGAAATCAGGTATGAATCTATGATAATAGCCTGATAACTCGAGGAAGCTCCACATCTCCATCATGTTATTAGGTGGATCCCATGCTAACACTACCTTAACATTAGCTAGGTCCACTACCACTCCAACTGATGAGATAACGCATCCTAGAAAGTGTACCACCTAAATCCATAACTGGAACTTCATGATTTTCCCATAGAAATGGTGCTCTAAGAGTACACCCAAACCCATACTTAAGTATCTCACATTCTATTACTCGGGCGCCAAGTATACAAGGATATCTTCGATGAAGATTACCATGAACCGGTATAAGTAAGGCTGAAAGATCTGGTTCATGAGTCCTATGAATATTGTTGGTGTATTCATAATGCCAAAGTACATCAACAAGTAATCATAGTGGCTATAAGGACATATGAAGGCCATGTTTGGTATGTCCTCATCCGGTAATCGCAGATGGTGATAACCTGATCTGTGGTCAACCTTTAAGAACCATCGTGACCCTTTCAAATGATCGAAGAGGTCATCAATCCTTGATAGTGGATACTTGTTCTTCACGATAACCAAGTTAAAGCATCTATAGTCTACACAAAACCACAATCTCCTGTATGCCTTTTTAGAAAATAAAACTAGGGCTTCCTAAGGTGAAAAACTGGGTCTCATGAAACCATTCCTCTGCTAGTCCTCCAATTGTACCCTCAGCTTGTGAAGATCTTCTAGATCCATATGATATGCTGATGAATATATTAGCACCATCCTGGGGTGTAACTCAATGCATAAGTCTATATCCTGGTGGGGAGGTAATCATGTAACATCTTTAGGAAGGACATCCTCATACTTAGACAACATTGTAAGAAACTGGATGCTCATAACATCTATTACACCGAGGGTCAGGCTAGCCAACTGATGAGTAATAAGATACACCCTCCTTTGTATGAGTCCATCCTATTCTACTTAGGTTTCATTTTCACTGAAAAAGGTAAACCTTGTTCCATCACTATGGACACACCACACCCTTCACCTAAGACAGTCAATCTAGGTATGGACTATAGATAACCAATCCATACCAATAATAACATCGTAAGACCTCAACACTACCACCAAGAAATTCCAACCAAAACTCTCACCTCCAATGGTCAGGTGACACTACTGTCATAGGCATGTGATCATTGAGTTCAAGTAGGTGTCTCCAAGTGTAAGGGTCGAGTCAATAGTTCAATTGGAATCTCTAGGTCTTGAACACAATACGTGGAAAGAAATGAATGAATAGAACCTGTGTCTATCAATACAATAGATAAAGTAGAAAAGACATAGATCACACCTAAAATCACTCATTGAGCCCATGGGTCATAAAAATTGACTATATGTATCTTTCCCCACCCATATCCTCTAGTTCCTTGAGTCTGGCGTGGACCACATGGGGGTGGTGGTGGTATCAAGTGTAAATGATGAACACCTCCTACTTCTTTCCCAAATCCTCTTCCACATCTACTATCCTGAAAATCTTCATACTTCTATTACTATCTCTACCTTGGTGGTCCATCCACAGTCTCCCTACCAGAAGCATGGCGGGTTGGAAAATATCGAACGAGATGTCCCCTAGTATCATATTAATAGAAATGCCTCTCTCTAGACTAATTGGACCAACCATGTGATCCATGAACTGCAGATCCTATATCCTGGGACCTCCTCTTGAAATTTCTTCCACATCCAGGTCCATGAAACTAACGTTGGATCCATGCTACTGAGGTCTTAGCTCCTTCTCATCTACTTCTGAACTATCACCGACTGTATCTACTCATCCAAGAAGCTTTCAACCACCAAAGCACACTCAAGAACCCCAACATCTGTTGTAAAGCATTGAGGGATAATACTATATCATATGTATCTAAGTAGACCTCTCTATAAGGTCCAAGACCTAAAGTAATAATCTTAACCATATCCATCAAGTACCTATAATGTTGATGAAACTTGATGAATAATCAGCCATTGTCATGATACCCTTCTAGTGATAAAAAAGCTCCTGTATACACATAGATCTTAGTGTAACTGGTGAGAAATCCTCTATGAAGAGGTGCTCAAAATCTATCCATGACAGATTCACCTCATTGTTAGTATGGATAGAAAAAATCCACCATCTCCCAATTGATCCATATAAAAGGTGCACCAACAGGATCACCATCTAGTCCACGAGTGTCCTCATTAGATGGAAAACTCTGGTCACCACATCAAGCTAGTCCTTAGCCACTTGAGGATTGGGATTGACTTAGAACTTGAGGGGTATCTGTCGATGAAACTCTTCTAGTGATTTTATTCTACGATCCTCATCCACTAGTAATGTGGGTACCACATTCTTATCTATAGGTGGTGGTATGACTGGTGCACCATCTAGAGGTGATATCAGGGTAATTGGTCCCTATATCAAAGCCTCATCACTGAGGGGTCCATCATCATGATCAAGATACTGAATCCTAGATGGATGCATCAAAAAGGCATCCTATAACAAACAACATGTACCACAGTCAATGAGTATATCTAGAGAGATGAATTGAGAAGGACATGGAAACCACAACCCATTCCTATATGATGCATGTACCATTATTTTCCTAAAAACTAGTGTTTTCATGTACCAAGCTGAAAATAAGGTTATCAGAGTCCTAGTGTATGGATAAGTCATCTTCCACACCAAAATTGGAGTCCTTAGACTGAAATCCAAACTTGAAACACTTAAAAAGGTTTCCCTAAACCAATCTCATATAATCCTAACCCTAAAGTAGAACTGATCACCTCGGATACCACTATATCATGACCCATCCTAGTGGAGCCTCTATCGTGACTCCCCAAGCCTACCTCCAATTAGCAGGGCGGGTGAATAGCACAGATTAGGAATATCACTAACATGGGAGGCATTTCTTATGTACTTGTACGCACAAACACATCTCCAAGCCCAAAAAATGATGAAATGTAAAAACCACTAAGTAAAAAATGCATGGAAACCACTATATCCCACAACTAGAGTTCACAGAGAGAAAATAAAAGTAAATAGGACTAGAATACAATCCCACCACAAGTTATCTATAACCAAAAGTCCATCCTATAAGAAAAATGTACTAGGATTTTTGTCTGAAAGCCGTAGGAACACACCTTGATCTGTCTACTCTCACAAAGCACAGTTTGGTCATGGTCCTCCTAACAATCTATCAAAAGTTCGATCATTTTCACAAGAAAAAACATGTGTGGTAAAATACCATACATGGGTGAGTATAACAATACTCAATAGGACACCCTGAAACCACAAAGCAATATAAAAAAGGAAATATAAAGTCATCTCTACACAGATATATGTCTACAACACATTTAACAAGAATATCCATATATAATCAACCAAGATACACTGTCTAGAGGTAAGCCACAACTATTGCATACCAACCTTAGGAACTCAGATCAAATATTCCATGAAGCACTCATCTAGGAGAACACACTCCTGAGTTTGATAACATTGATGATGTCTATTCGAGAAGTACTGCTCGTCGAGTCTCTCCATGAGAGAGGTATACTAATATATCTGAAAGAGATTTGATATAATAAATGAGGATCATATCTTGGGACATGGGGTGATACCGACAACTCAATATAGATTAACATTCCAAGTATAGGATCATTTCCTGTGTAGTTTTGGTCACATCGATACTGAGAACTCCACCTAGGGCACAAATAATGAATAGAGGATCCTACTCCAGGCCTCTTGGGGGATTCCAACAACTCTATCCAGGAAGTACTACTAAAGGGATCATAGTACTATGAGTAGGAAATTATTTGTATCTAACTTCAAGGAAACAATAAAGGGAATGAACTTTAATAAAACTTGTCCAAGATACATAGGAAAATAGAATCAATCCATATATAATGGGGTACACGACGTGTGGTAGGGTCACACACCATGTCTCTTGACCCTGGGTACTGCTCATGTACAATGAACCGTTTCTTTTTAACATTTTGTGTAGAATATGGTTACATGAAATGTAGAAGGATTAACACACCATGTCCATCCATATGGGATCTTCCAATGTGCTCTGGCCGTGTTCCAGTACACAACATCATCCCATGTATTCCTACCCATGTACCAGTACATGGGGTAGCCCATGTACTCGGTTCAAGCCATACTGTGTGGGGCAGAACATGCCATGAAGTCAACCCATGTACTCAACACCATGTCCATGTACTTACTAGGTACACACCGATTAGTCCAATGTTGAACACACTCCATGTAAGTTGGGACTACATGCCATGTGTATCAGTTTTCTAGAAACCTATCTTCTTCCTCCGCACACCTCATTCAATATTCTGGATCTCTTTACAGTGGTATGTTCACCTAAAAACTCTAGATCTAAGGTCATTTCACCACCCTAACACCAAATTTATGGGTTTTAGGCTTTAAATCATATTTTAAATTAGATTTAAACAATCCTAACCCAACTCACCTGAAGAATGAGTTCTTCTGAATTACTTTGATTCGTCTGTTGTCGTCGTCATTGTTCCACCTCGGTCAAGTCATCCCGATTCTAGATCTCCAATTTCAGATCATTTTTCTAATAATTGAAGGTATAATGATTGATTGTTAAAATTTGGGGGAATAATGAATAACGTGAGTCAAGAATACAAGAAATTGGGGGAGAAAAAGAATAAGGAATAATACCGAGGAATGAACCTCAGTCGTTGTTCATTCTGGACTCAATCCATTCCTGTAATAATGATGAACAAATAAAAAACAAATATCTAGATTAAAAACCCAATAAACCCCGCAAATATCATCTCATCCTGTAAGTATGAATGATCCATAGGATAATCTGTTCATGGATTAGTCTGCATTCTTCGTAGGATTTCAATATCGAGAAAGAAGAATCGAAATAATGAATCCTATATGGATTTGGATCACTTGCTGACAAAGATCGACCGCCGCATTATCACCTTTGGATAGATCTACCAAGAACGACGTTCATCAATCTCTAATATGAAGTTCTATCATCACCTATTAAGGAGATTCTCTAGATCTCTCTCTCCAGGTCCTCTAGAGGATTCCAGGGTTATGAGCCTAACCATAGATATTTTCCAAAGGGTTTATTTAAAATAAATCTATCACCATGTTACTGTATCGATGAAATATTTTTTTAATCAATTTATTCTATTCATTTAAAACTTCTGTGAAAAATTTATACAACCGACCCGTGCTGACTAATGTTAGGTCATGAATTTGGTAAAGCTGTTATTCTGAATGCAATTGTACCCTTGAATTTCTAATCTGAGCATCCATTTAAAAGTTATTCCACTTTTTTAGGAAAACTATGTACATGTGCTATTTAATATCTTAATTTATTTAAAACATTTATTCCAGGCACACTGGGCCTCATAATCTCATAACATCTCATCTCCTAGTCTCGAAATCAATCTATATAATATTTAAAAATAATACATGGAATATTCAAGTCATTAAATTGTGGATATCCTCTATTATTCTTTTGTGAACTAGATATATCAATATTTTGAGACTTTTCCACCTGAATTGGTATAATAAGTTTTTATAAATCTTATTCATGTCTCTAACCCTTGATTAAATGGTTGGGATAAATTCTATTCACTATAATCATGCCATGTGTCCCACACATTCATATATGGTCAAAGTATTCCAATTGGTTTGATCAAACTCCTAAAATTTCATTCCAATATCTACTATTTTTAAACACTAATAGAATCTACCGAATATTCACCAAAGCATGATGTGATTCCATGCATTGCGACATAACATACCTCGACACATGCCATTTTATGATGTGATCTTCTCCACTATAGCATGGTTATTAGTCAAATACTAGATCTATAAAATTTTATTGAATATCTCATTTAATCTCTTTGAAGAACATGTCATGCTGATCTAATTATTCTCAATATTCAAATTTATTGTGCCTTGATATACTATAGAAAAGACATAAATCCTCAACAAACCTAGATCTATTTTATTCTTCCAAAATTGCATATTCTATAATAAAACTTCTATTTCATCATTCAACTATTCCAAATCCTTCTTGGATTAATATCTTGTAGATTTTTTGAACCTCACTAGTTAATATCACACTACTTTCAAACATTAAAACTCATTATTACATAGTTTTTGACCCGCTTGACATTTCACCTCCTAATGACAAAGGCATTGACCTCATATACCAGCTTCTCTAGCCTAGTTACTCTTATGCATCCCTTTTTTCTATGGGATAAATCTTATATACAAATGTTTTTAGCCAAGTAACCCTTACAAATATCATTGTGTTGTGATCTGAATTTTCATATCATCTCATGACCCATACACATCAAGATCATGACCCTTATGTGTTAATATTTTCACTTCCATAGTAAGGTAAAGTAACTTATATAACCAAGGATCCAATATTTTAACCATTATATATCACAAATCAATTTTTATGTATCATAGAGCGACCCTTACATATCAATGTAACCCTTACATATTAGATACTACCATTTTTCGGACCCAACTTCTTCTATTACCTTTACATATCATCTAGAAAATAAGATCAAACCTTATGTATCATACAGATCAACACTTACATATCATATATATCAACGCATATGTATTAGGTTGTTTACCCTTATGTTTAAGTTGTGCACCCTTACACATATTAGGGAAAATTCAGGTTACCTTAATATATCAAGATCTTTACCAATTTTTATGACCCAATATGACCAACATAAATCATTTTTAAAACTTCTTATCATCCTTCTCCATACATATGTAAACCTTATCACTCCTCTTACATTGATAGAATATAGTTTAATAGGGTCATTTATAAAAAATATTAAACATTTTATCTCAAAGATAGATATAACTTTAAACCTTTATTGGGAATTTTATAGCATGAAATCATCGGAATATGGATCTCAATCCACTGGATGACCAAACACAAAAATCACAACAGAAAAAAACTTACAAATATTACCATGATATTATTGTACAAGAAGATGGGATGATGATGCAACCCACTCACCACACTTAGTCTTACTAATCATACACACTTTTAGAAAAATCACTCCCAAACATTTAATCAAGAAAAATAATAGTAAAAGTAAAGTAGACACATAAAGATTATGTGGTTCAGACTTTCATCCTTCATCTATGGGAGAACACTAAAATATAATTATTTCTTTGGAAGTAAAAGTAATACAATAACTATCATAAAAGTTCCATTACTTATTATTAATCATATTTATAGATAAAATTACAAGTTACACCCACCATCTAGTCCCACCTCTATTTTATAGAGGTCCTTATCTAGTTGAACATGTTATAACACCATATAAGATTTGAAATCAACCCTCTATTCCACTATAGCCTATATCACCTAAACCATTAAAAAAAATAGACTAAACATAGAACCCTATCCAATTAACTAATTACAGTATAGCCCATCAGTAGAATAACATCTTCTGAAAACTTACCTATATTCTAAAGTTTACTAATGAAACTACCTTGATAAGACCAAGGGGTCTTTCATAGTTTCTCCTTATGATAAAATGAATTTGAAAGCTTGAAGAAGGATTTAAAATTTGAATAATCTACCACTTTAAGACTACTTCAAAGATAATTTTGAGCACACATCAATATTTAGGGAACAAAATGATCATCTATCTTTCATTAATGGAGAACATGCATGAAGTGTTCCCCATCACCTCCCATTCACCCAAGTATAACTAAGGTATGATGCTACCTCATGATTTCTGGAACCAACACCTTTGTAAAAATTGCATCTAGATTTTTCTTACCAGTTATCATTGATAGCTCAAAACACCATCTTCCAACATATTCCAGATGAAATTTAATTTGAGGTTAATGAATTAATTTCTTTTATAAAACATTAGGTTCCGAGAATGGTGAATTGAAATCTAGATATAAAAAAACACTCCTCCTTTCAAACTCCTTCTGAGCTTCTTTAGTAATTGAATTAACCAAACTAACTCCTTTTTGTATTATATATTAGTTATATATTCTATTTTTTCATAGAACAAGTAACCAAAATCTATGGTCGAGACATCCAAATGATTTTTTTCCACCAAAAGAAATCACAAAACCTATCACTCTCTTCCAAGTGTATTAATCTACAGTAAAATCCACATCCATGAATCCCTACAATGGATCATCTTCCCCAAAATATAGCACTATATATTTTAAATCCTTAAAGTATTGGATGATTTAGCTTATGACTTCCAAATTTTCCCTTTTGATGTTTGAGATAAAATGACTTATAAATCCCACTAAAAAGGCAATGTATGGTTATGTACAAATCATCTTACACGTGAAACTTCCGAAGGGTAATACAAATGATACTTTCTCCATGTACCGAGGATCATCTTCCATTGAGGGTGCCTCTTCCTCAGATAAATTAAAATATACATCAATATGGGTTGAGATAAGTTTATATATATTCAATCCAAATTTATTAATGATCTTCCATATGTAGTCTTTCTGAGAAAACATCAATGTACCAAATTTTATTTGTCTTTTTATCCTCATACCCAATATTTTCTTACAATGACCATGATCCTTAATTTTGAATATTTTAGAAAACTTAATCTCTAACTCCCAATTACATGAAACCTCCTGATCCACCAATAATATTTCATCCACATATAGAAGGAATTTTATGTAAGTCCCATCATTCTACAACTTCTGATAATAACAATGATTATAGTTACTATGTATTAAACCTTCTTCATCTATGAATGAATTAAACTTCTAATTATACTATAAAGGTTCCTATTTTAATCTGTAGAGGCTTCCTTTAAACTTATAAAAAAAATCCCTTATTCTTATGACCTTCAAAACCCTTTCCCCCATTCATGTAATTCTCCTCCTCCAAATAACCATAAATAAAGGTAGTTTTCACATCCATTTACTCCATGTGTAAATCATCATAAGAAACTATACTAAACAACATTGAGATATTTTTATATTTCAAAACCAATTTAAATATTTATGATAAATAAATTATTTTCTTTTTCTATAATCCTTTCACCACCATAGATATGTTGTATCTTATACTTCATTTATTTTCTTTCTTTAAATAGAAGACACATTTGTTCTCTAGTGCTCATTTTACTTTAAGTAGTTTAGCTATATCCCAAGATCCATTGAACTTAAAGAAATATATTTATCCATTCACTGATGAATCCAACCATTTTGATTCACTGAGTTTCACCACTTTTTCCAAACATTTGGGTTCACCAACATCTTTTAAAATTGATAAAATAAAATAATCCCCACATCGCTTGACTATAGGAAATCTCCTCAACTAAACTTGAGATTAAAATATTTTTTGTTCTAATATTTTTTATGCTCTATCTTTTGATGTACCAATTAAAAATTAATCAACTTATGGAGATTTTTTCAGGTTTCAAAAACCTCGATCATTCTGGAACATCAACCACTAGTCTAAATTCTAGTGTATGCTTATTTATATATGGTACTATTGAGACTTATGATCTTATAGTTATTTTTATGTATATCAATGTGATCTTTAGTAGTTGAATTATTGACCTCAACATTTGAATATACCATGTTCTATTCTTTCCATAGGACCTTCTCATTGAAAATAATGATTAAAATTTTGATGAATTGGGGGGTTTTCATAATCACACAGTCTGAAACCAAAATATTCATTCCAATATCCAATAAGGAAACAAACTTTGGACTTGTATTCAAGCTTTTATTTGTCCACTTAATTGATATAGACATAATCGAAAATCCTAAATACTTTAAGATGACCAACTTCCTATATCTTATTGGACCATAATTCTTTTGGAAGACTCTACCATTATTATATGATAAACTTTTAATGGCCATGTATATGGTCATATTGATTTCTTCATCCCAAATGGACTTGGTCATTCCAAAGTGAACACACATAAATATTACCTTTTTTATTCAAAGTTCAGTTAATCCTCACTGCTACACCATTTGTTATGGTGTTTTGGGTGATATTATTTCAATTTTGATCCCTTTATTATTGTATAAGTTTCTAAAGTTTTTACAATTGTACTCTCCACCATTATTTGATCTGAGTCCACTTTACCTTTCCACCATGGTGTTCTACTATATGAAAGCACTGACAACATCAGATTTATACTTAAAAAAATACACCCATACCTTTCTCATATCATCATAAAAAAGTCCTTAAAAAGTAAAAAAATTATCTATAAGACCGAATTGAGGATAGCCTTATACTTCTAAGTAAACAAGTTCTAACTTATAGGGGTTTGGCTTCCAAACACTCAAATTGAATGACACACTTTTCTATTTCCTTAGTACACAACTCTTAAAGCTTCTAATATCCATTTGTTTAATCTTCAAAATGCCTCTAACTAATAAAACTTTCATATTCTTATCATTAAGGTGACCAAGCCTAAAATTCCATACTTTCATATATTTTGAAGTTATAGTTCTAACCATTTCACTTATTTACGATATTCTAGTCAAATATAGTCTTACATCCTTTACTCATAATGCCACCACCAGGGATCCTTGAGTTAATTTCAAGAATCCATAAAAAAAATTGGTTCCCTACCCAACATCATCCAACTTTAACACAAAAAATGAGTTTATTATAAATGCATTGAATGTGTCTCACATCCATAAATCATAGGAAACACCCATTATACATCTAGATTATCACATATCCTTTTCCAAAAACATTTGAAGCTTCATCATTTTCTAGATTAACATTTTAAAATATTCTAAATACATAGTTGACTATGCAAACGCATTTTTCCATTGAATGGAAAGAGACACTAGAGTTAACCACCCATGACTCCTGCAGGACATTGGAACCGAGTAGAAAATTATTATATCCCTCTATCGGGTTAAGAAAATTTGAAATTTTAGAAGATGTCCTTTCCGTGATATCCTTGTGATTTCTACATTACCTTTATATATTTACACATTTCCCAAAATTATTATAGATGAGGCCAAGACCAGTTGACTTTCTTCAAATCTTATCCCTTGACATGTCTTATGGAATCTGCTGATTTCTTCTCTATGGTGAGCATATCATTACTTCAACATTCAAAACATTACCAGAAGTTACTTTAACCACCCTTCTTTGGATTTACCCATCAAGGATAAAATTCCTAACACCCTCAAACACCATATCATTCTTTCTATAATAATTTCAAACCATATTAACCATTCCATCCCATGATTCTGATAAAAATGGAAGTAGAATAATTTCTTATTAAACATCTATAAAAGTGACTTTCATTACATCAGTATGGATATAGCTAATTTTGAATTCATTCACATGATTTACCATATAAATTTCTTATGATAATCTCATAACAAGCAAGTGACACATCATAAATTTTTTTTAGTGTCATTGGTTTCTTATAAATATACACTAGGCCCACCATCAACTCAACTGTTGTCTTCTCCTATATATTAAAGGAAACATATTTTGAAAATGACATCCTCACTAATCTGAGTTATTTTCTATCCTAATTTTCTCATATACCTTTATACACCTTGTCTAAAATGACTCCATATAACAAAATTTTGAAATCTATTTGGATGATATAATCTTCAATATGCATATTCCATAAAATTAAGTCGCTTCCATTAAAATTTTAAATTCAATCATTTCCTTCTTCTAAAGTCATATCTTATTATGATAGTAAAAAAAACTAAAAACAATATAATGAAAAAGTGAGTGTGAATTTTACCTAAACTAATAAGTTTGAACAATTGAACTTTGATACCACTTGTTAAGAAGCGACCATTATGCAATCATTGGAATATGGATCTCCATCCACTGTAATACCACACACTAGAAGTGTAATAGAAAAAAACCTTTAGATATTCTTATTATCATTGTTTTCTAGAATATGGGAAGTTTATGCACCCCACTCACCACACAATGTTATAATCAACACACTCACTTCTGAAAAACACACTCTCAAGCATTAAATCAATAAAAACAATATGAAAAGGTAATCAAACACCCAAATATTACATGTTTCTAATTTTATTAATATATCCATGAGAGAACACTATCACATCTTTATCTCTATAGAAGAAAAAGAAATACAATCACTTTAGAAAAATAGATAGTAATTTCCCTTAATCATAATTAATTATATAATAATAAGTTACACTCATATTTTGGTCCCACATTTATTTTATAGAGGCCCTCATTCGGTTGAACAATTTGAACAATTTTATATTTTTAGTAAATCCTTTATTTCACTATAGTTAGCACCACCTCAACCATTATAAAAAATAGACTAAAAAAATCTCCGTATCCACTCAACTGATTCTAGAAAAACCCACCATAATAAAACCATCTTATGGTAAACTTATCCATATGATAAATTCAATTGGTTTCACTACCTTAACATGACATAATGGTATAGTGGATTTTTTCCTTCCAATAAATTAAATCTAGTAGCTTGAAGAAGTATTCAAAACTCCAAAAACTCTTATGTTAATTCTAAAAGCGTTCCAATCATCGATGGACTAAATTTTCTAATATAGATTAATAAAACTAAATCCCATCTTAAATCCATTTATATTGATTTTAATGTTGATTCAACTAATGGTATTTAAATTAGTGACCCCATATAAATGAATCTAATTTAATCAAATTAAAATATGGTGAATACTAATGTTTAGGTGAAAATGATTTGTCTAGATATTTTTCAAATCAAATATATATGAAATCAATGGGATATAATTATTAAAAATTTATCTAATATTTTTTTATAGAATATATGAATGGGATAATAAAATGAATAATGTAAAACTTGAAGTTCTAAGTAATAAATTTGAATATTTAAGGATGAATCCAAATGAAAGTTTGAACAAATTATTTAACATGATCATTGATGTTGTTGTAACTATTTTAGGAATTGGTCATAAAATTGAGAATGTTGAAATTGTAAAGAAGATATTGAGAAGATTTAAAATATTATACAATGAAATAATTTTAAATATTGGAGAAAGATACTTCAGTAAAGTTTCTCTTGATGATATAAAAATTTGTTTTCTTACATATGAGATGATAGTAAAATTATAATATTATTTTACTCAATCAAAAAAGTAGATGTATTTTGAATTTGTGGATAATTTAATGTTGAGTAATAATAAAAATTAAGAAAATGTTAATAATGAATTTATTTCAATAATCTTCAATAGGATAAAGAGATGAAAAGGTAGGTTTGTCATGAATTGATCCCCAATTGAGCTCCACTCGAGCAAGTAATGTTTTAGAGTATGACCTCCAAAGAGTACCTTAAATAGAACATTTTTGGTGATAAAAACGTTCCTCTCACCTTGAAAGGTCAGTTTTTCATAAACTAATTATGCGAACCACCCTAAAGAAACATTATGGGGATGAGGGGTGGTTTTTATGAAAATTTGGAGTGTTTCTCACAACAAAGTGGTTCCTCACATAAAGAAATTTCTTTCCAAAAATGAAAGTGGAGATAAAAGTTCCATGAACAATATTAAAGATTGATGTTATAACCAATGAATGCATGTGAAAAAGGAGAGATTTACTTGAAATACTACCATGAAACCATCCAATTTCATGAGAAAGGTGATGTTGAACACCACATGTTTCATAGTCAAGCCCCATTGAAACAGGTATGGGAAGCATACAACCCTATTCCATGCTATAATGGAGTTTCACGACACCAAATGTGGATTTTATATATAATTAGAACCTCACCCAACACTTTGGGGTTGGATCTTGGGAAGATGGAGTGATTCTATTGATCATGAAAAACTCTCGTACATGACATCTATCAACAATAGAATAATATGGTCCCCTAAGTTAGAAAAATTGCACGAATGACCTCCCATAGGCCTAAAAATGTATTGGCCTATGGTTAAGAGTTCCTCACACAACACCTCTTAAGACTGGTCAGGTTAACATAAGAGAAATAACCTTGGGACAACCTTGATCTCCATGCTACACAAAATCTGGCATGCACCCACACCTCAAAAATCCATGTGTTAGACTTATGCTAGATCCAATGGTTAGCACAACCCTATTTGCATGAAATATAATAAATTTTCACACAATAAATTTCTATACCCTGACTCGACACACCTTATTATTTAAGTGCATCCTAGAACATTACCCTACCTTTTTATCCTAATAATAGGCACCATAACGCCTCTTTATCGTAATAATTGGAACCCTAACACCAGGCCTCCTGATTTACACTCTTCCAAAGTAGTGTTTAAGGCATGACTTGCCCATAGGTGCATGAGAATTAGATACATAATCCCTAAGGGTGGCATCACTGAGGGAAATTAATTACCTATTTTGGTAGAGAGTCCCTTTTCTAGATATTCCCATAACCTTAACATGGTCCCCATTAGGGTGTAATCTCCCTCCAAATCTGATTTGTAAGACTTAAAACTACCTAGATTCACATCCTAGTCATATGAAATTAAACTTCATGAAAACTTCTATAGCACATGGCATTAAACTACTTCCTTAACCTATGTGATGAACACAAGATTCCCGGTGTATGATCATAATGGGATGTCACCTACTTATCCACCATGGGATTGAACTCCTACACTGGGTAGATTCTATGCATAATCCCCACACCATCCTTACCCACCATGGGACAAAACTACTACAAGAGGCATGTTCCATGTGTAATCCCCACACCATCCTTCCTCATCATGGGATAAAAATCCTACTCTGGGAATCTTCTATACATAATCCACATACCATACCTCATTGAAACTCCTTTTATAACATGAGTTTCCTTGCTACATGATGTTAAACTACATAAACCAGTCATGTCACGTGACTTTAAACTATAACATCGAAAAACATGGGTTTTGTTCCCTATTTTTTGATAGGGTACACAGGACACCTCCATGAGGTTCAATCCCAACCACATCCAAGTGTGAAATACCACCTTGGGTAGACACACTCCATCACATTCAAGTGTGAAATGTCATCCCTTGGGGGGAGAAACTCCATCAAATATAAGTGTGAAATCATCCCCCCTGGGGGGAAAACTCCACAAAATCCAAGTGTGAAATATTCCCCCCTTGGGGGGGGGGCACACTCCAACAACCTATAAGTTTAAAATATATCCCCTTGGGGGGACATAGTCCACCAAATCCCAACTGTGAAATACTCCCATCTTTGGGATACAATTAACCATTCACCTATCCCCAAAAGAAATTAAACCTATGACCCATCTGTCTCCATAGGATGTTAAACTTGTGACCTAATCCAGAATCCCAACACCATATAAAAACAGAAGATGCCTAAGGAAAAAAATCCTCAAAAGACTTTCACCCTTGGTGTTAACTACCACATGGTTGACACAGATGCCTTAGGGTCTACACCTAATATTCCTAACACATGAGATTCCATCCAAAAGAGGAAGATTTTATAGGTTCTAAACCTACCCAACATCTAAATACACCGAATGTGACCAAAATTACCTCCTCTTATGATCCAAGGTTGTTGAACAGTCGAGAAAGAAGTAGTGTAATTATCAAGTTTCCACCTCAAGATAACATCAAGAATGAGTTTCATAATTAAGACTTAAATCTATAAGAGAAACCTGGACTAGGAGATAAAATCCAAGGAGTAATCCATGGAAATAGGAACTAGAATCCCAAAATTCCATTTTGATATAGGAGATGACATAACTGATTAAAGTTATGGAAGATTACCGCATTTGGAAAGTATGAATACATGGAAACAAAGTAGTGTGATAAAGCTGGCCTCGAAAAAAAGTATCAGAAAAAAATGGCAAACCAGATGTGAAAGTATTCTTCTTCAACTATGGGGACTAGTATAGTTTGGACACCGACATATTTTTATGTCACCGAATCAAAATATTCAATTCCAGGTCCCACCAAGAAATTGTTGGGCCCAACATGAAACTCTCATATGACTTGGGGAAAATAACATTGTGAATATTTGGTTTGTGACATCTTTAACCTAGATACCCCCTCCATTTCAGGAATAATGGAAAAAAATCAGGGAATTAGGAATCACTTTCACTATAATTGTAATGAATACTAAATCCACATGCCTTATAGGAATCAAGATAAAAGAAACTAATGAATTAATGCTAACAAGTATAGAAGAATCTGAAATGTTGGTGTGGAAATTCCCCACTACTAAAATTATACCATGACAACGACTGCAACTTCAGCTGTTGGTCCCCATGACCCATCTCACTATTTGATCTCATTTCAAATAGGGTGATTGATGACCTTTTTCACTGATATGAGTAGAAATGGGTCATTCCCACTAGGGTTATGGCCTGCCAAGATCTCGAGGCCTTAATGTCTTCCCAACACCTCCGTCCTTGAGGACCGCACATGGAGAAACCACCCCCATTCCAATGGAGAACCACTTTAGGATCATCTATATAAAGTTATTTTAAATCTCACTCCACTATTTCAAAGAGGTAAGGTATGTTTGAGCCATTCCTATAATAAACCCCACTTGAGATCTTCCTAGGAGGGATCCCACCAAGTCGTGTTGGTGCCAACACCAACTGGTCCCATATGCGTATGGGTGGGTTAACTTCATCAACACTCCTCCAACCCTGGTCCATAACATATAACACTGATGTTGGGAAAAAAACCAAAAAATTCTTGATAAGTGGCATTTTTTCTAGATCTAATGGCCCCTATCACCACCATCATATCCCATCACATCCCCACAATAATTCAACAGGGATCCATCTTCACCCACCTGTGATCGAGACCCCAATCACCTCATACGTAGTCTTGATTGAATATATCAGTTGTCAGCACCACTAAAATCCATTGTGAACCATCTCATGGTGAGGAATACCAATGTAGAGTTCCTTCCCACATCATCAACAACCAATTCAAGGGTCCTCCCTACACCACCATCAACCAATGTGGAGGTATTTCCCACACCATCATAAACCAATGCGGAGGTCCTCCCACTAATACAAATATGGATTTTATCAGTGCTAAAGAAGTGAATTAACAATGCTAAAAAAGTGCTATTAATTGAGGCGAAGATAGGGGGTCCCTTTTATCAGCGCATAGAAAAGAGCTGATAAAGGGGTCTTTTATCAGGGCTAAAAAAGCACTGATAAAGGACCCATTTTATCAGTGCTAAAAAAAGCGCTGATAAAAGGGGTCCTTTATCAGTGCTTTTTTTAGCGCTGATAAAAGCAAAAAAAATAAAAAAAATAAAAAAGAATATATAATTTAGGTGGGGGGAGATTTTAACAGCGCTTGACCCCCTTTATCATCGCTAGGTGGACCACTCCAGCGCGCTTCTTTTTCCCACACACCCAACACATGCCCCCCGCACGCACCTCTTTGCTTCTACTAGAACTCGAACCCACGACCTCTCCCTTGCACGCCTACACCTTTACCACTAAGCCATTTCATTTTTTTTATATTTAATGATATATATATATATAGTTATATTTATTTGTATATTAATATAGATTCAAATCAATATAAATATATTTAGTTATATTAATACATATATATTTATTCATATAATAATATAAATTCATGTTAATATAAATATATTTAGTTATATTAATACATATATATTTATTCATATATTAGTATATATATATTTATTTGTATATTAATTTATATTTATATATATTTATATTTATATTTTTAGCTATAATTTTAATCCATATATTTATTTGTATAATAATATACATTTATAAGATTAGTTTTAAATACATTTATAAAATTTGTTTTTTATGTGTGTTTATAAATAAATAAATAAATACATACATACATATATACAACACACACAAATACACACACAGATATACAGACAGACAGACACATATATATATTTATGAATAAATACATACATATATATATATGTGTGTGTGTGTGTGTGTGTGTGTGTGTATTTGAAAATCCATAGAATGTTAAAATGACCATAACTTCTAATATAGAAGCCTTTTTCAACTCCATAACTAATAAAATCAAAGAAAATGAAATAATCTTTGATATGATATGTGGTACAGGTCTAACAGACATCCGGATCAGAAGTTATACTTGTTTGAATGTTAACAAATCGAGGTATCCCGACTAAAAACTCAGTTTTGGAGGCCTTATGGGACTTTTGGCCTCTAAAAATGTAAAAAAAGCTTTGATTCTCTCATTTTCACGTAGAGATCATCGCAGGCTTTGATTTGATATGCTGTAGAGCTCAAACAGACACCCGGATCAAAAGTTATGGCTGTTTGAAGTTTGAGTTACATTTTCAACTTATTTTAGATCTTTTATTGTTATTTGTTTTTGATTTTTTGTGTCTTCAAATTGTTATTAAATAATTTTTAATCAATGATAATTAGAAAATTATTAATTAATTATATTTTTTAAAATATTTTAAATCCATTTTCACTAAATTTCTTATATATTAAATGTAATAGTCTATTTATACTTATCTAAAACATATTTAAAAAATATATATTATATTTATATCAATATAAATATACTTATATAACAATATATTATTTTTCATGAATTTTTTTTGAAACATAAAATTTATCATTGCTAGGAAAAAGTGCTGATAAAGCCCCACTTTATTATTGCTACTAAAAGAAGTGCTGATAAAGGGGACCCTTTAACAGCGCTAAAAAAAGCGCTAATAAAGGTCCCCTTGTAACAACAATTTTTTTAGCACTGATAAAAGGGTAGTGCTTCCCTTGCCCATTTTTTTAGTAGTAACCACCATCAACCAATGTATAGGTACTTTCCACACTATCACCAACCAATTAATAGGTCCTACCCACACTACTATTAACTAGTATATAGATCCTCTCCATTCCAAAGGCATGCCCCACTTTGAATAACCATCTTGGGGAAGGAGAGAGAAAACCCATCATGGGGGTCATTCCCACAGTGTAGGATGCAGCCCACATGGGGGAATCCCAAGTGAATCTCAGAAGATCATATTCATAGAAGTTCTAGAGTATTATAGGTAGGACCATAATAAGAATCATGTCATATTTGAACTCTCATATTCCAATGCAACAAATGACTTGATGAGGGAACATTCACCCCCGCTGCTAGAGCCTGGGGAATAAGCCCATAAATTTAGGCTTATGATCCTGTAATATGAATTTCACAAGGTCCCTAAATCCTTATGTGGATACCTAAAGGTGGATGATGTTTTGGTCTCCTCCCAGGAAATCACAATACAATTTTCTCCATAGCCATAATTTTCCCTCCTCTCTACCTCCATGCATAAAGTTGGGGAGATGTCAGAGTCTAGGTTGACACCCTCAGATTATGTTGGTAACTCCACTGAGCCATAAACTCATCTCACTACACTTTCAAATAAGAAATTGGTAAACACCTTTTTCTACATGGATATGATCTTGAAGATAGCTTCACCTCCAAGATACATCCCAACATGTAGTAGATATTTGACCTGTGCGGATCCCCATCTCCTGATAGAGTAGCCACAAATAGGTCTGCATCGATACTTATTACCTTTTATAAGCTCAAAATAATTAGGTATTTGGATAACCAAGAGTAGGATAATCCCATTATTAGTGAACAAGAGGAATTTTGGGAGCTTCTGGCCACTAAACAACCATCAATTGTGTTTTGGCTACTAGCATCTCTAGATTTTATCATCCCGGTGTCCCTTACTGAGGACCAGACAATTTTTTTAGATTATCTAGTTGATTATTAACCACCTCCAAGACCATCATATTTATTTACTAGTAATAAAAAATTAATTTTATGTCGTTCACTAATAGTGAACGTGGTTTGATATCATAATACTCTTGGTAGATCAACATCCGGAGTCATATGGCTATCACTAGAATATCTAGAAAACCTAAGTTAAGAGCCTTGATATGATCCATAAAGTCATGTAAGAGGAGTCTACACTTGTGAAGATTAGGTTCTAGGGGTAGAATGTTTGCCTACATTTCATACCTATCCTATGAGAGTGACAATACATTCAATTTGGCCCATCTTCCAACAATTAAGGTTCCCCTATAACTACAACCATAGTAAATGTGGCCACCACCAAACCACAAAAGGATCATAGGAATAGGGCCATCGATGAAATACATGATGGGTAAAAACAAACTCAAGGGGGTACATAGTATCGGGAAGACCCATAAAAAGGCATCGACACTCAATAGCATAGATATGAACTAGGCCTCAGAAGTCCCCCCAATGAGGTTTTACTAACTGCCTGTCAGTACTAGAGGTATCGGGTCGCTCATTGAATGTTGGTGGGCCTAGGATTTTAAAATTTTCACCATCAGAATGACATAACTTTTCATCTATAATGACCTGATCTCTGGTGCATTCTGAGGATCTCACACAAATTAAAAAGAGTCCATAAAGGTAATCAGAAAACATAACTTTTTGGATATGAAGCCACACTCGAAATCTTCTTGTGGCCAATGATCATTTCATGAATAATCCATAATAGTATCCCTCTAAATAATCCAGACACACTTCAAAAATTTTCTGGAGCATCAATCATCAAATATTGGGTGCTAGCACAGAGATATGATGATGCCTTTAATGCCCCAATGATTACCACATAGTCGATCTTACGATGTGTGAGAGAGAACTCAATCTGAATTCCTAGATCAATGGATTCTCTCTCTAGGATGTGGGAGGATAGAGAATCTCTAAAAAATTATATATGAATAGTCATCGTTGTGTAGGAATCTCTCTCTATTTATAGTGAATATTGAAAAACACTCGGTAGGGTTCCCCGACCCCCGTAAATTTAATATCCACTAAATAATAATTATGATGAAATAAACTAAACCCCAAATATTATTTATTATTTTATAACATCCCTATAATATATATAAAATATATTACATGGTAAACCCAAGTCATTTTACTTGAATAATCATTCCCGCTTAATATTAAACAAACCTATAATATTAAAATAATATTCATTTGATTAATATTTTATCATATTTACTTAACTTGTAAATAATTTTAATAAAAAAAATTCAACCCAATTATTTATAATTTGAATAATAATTAATTAATTTATTTATCAATCACCAATAACTTGGACAACACTCGAACCCCATGGTGGGTTTCACCATTTCCAATATACCTATTCAACTAAATAGAGTGGATTCTTGAATACACTATTGTGTGTGACCCTCTAGGCTCTTATCCTGATTGTAGTGAATAAAATCCAGAGAATAAGAGTGGAGTCTAGAAACCCATCACCCCCCTAAAAATATAAGGATTTTCATAGAAATGACAACCAACCTATGAAAAATTACTGTGTACTATAATCTCTTTATCTTTAAATATCTCATTAAGTAGTACACACACTTATGTCATCGCCCTTTTATTGATTTATTATTTATTTATCTTACCAGATGGATTTACCTTTAGACTACTTTGGATAAAGGATTATAAAGGTAGTACCATCCTAATCAACCAATCCTGAGATATATTACTTCCTTACCTTCGAAGTGAAAAATCCTTACTTGACCATTCAACCAATGTCATACCACCAATGATGAACCTAACACAAGTTACCTCACCACGATTTCATTATCATGGTTTTTCCTTGCATCAAAGTATGTAATCAAATGGTACACACTAGTAATGATCTCAAGTCAGGAGACCAATACACATGTCCATAGATAGGAACAACCAATGACACATGAAACATGTGATGTTATTATTGGTGGGTCTTTCCTCACAATATCACTACTAGAGATCACTAAATGAGAACTTCATGAAAATAAGTCTTAGTGCTTATGAGCCCCTAACACCTGATAGTAAAACATAAACTGTTTCCAGTCAGTATGATGTATCTAGACCATAACACCTTTGTTTAAGATTAATGTCACACTATCTTGAGGTTCTCATTATAGAATTAGATCTTCTATAACCTTTTGAAATGACAATTAATATATGAACATTACCATTAATTAATTAACATAGAAAAGTCTACACTATAATAGTAATAATACATCATGTATATCTAACTTTATACATTATATGGTAATCAAAAGAACTATTCAACTTGGGTATAGGGTACTCACTTTTATAACACTCCCACTTGTAGTAGAGCTAAAATTTTAACCATAATTTTTAGCTCTCACATGATTACAATCATGTTTCTGTAAGGCGTGGCTTTAGTCAGTGGGTCTTCCACATTATTACTACATAGAAATTATTCTACATCCAAATTCATCTCATTGAGTAAAAATTCTCATAAGATGGTATTGCAGCACCCCAAGCTTCCATGATACACTTCTCTTTGAATAATATAATAGCTAGCGTTGTACACAACTTCATGTTCTAGCACACCACGACCAATCAAACTAGCCATTCAAAAAACAATTATGAATAGTAATACCCACTTTTTGAAAATTTATAAATTTTATTTTTCAAAATGTACTTCATTTTTGGATTCAGAATATCAAAATTAACTTAGGGTGATTTTTTGGTATTTTTCTGAAAACTTTTAATTTTTGATGAATAGTGAAAAACATTGCATTATTGTTTAAAAACGACTTTTATTTAAATAATTTTTTTATTTAAATTTATTTTAAAGTCAAAATAGAGACATAATACCTATATTAGTTTAATTTAATTCATTAGAGTCATTTTATAATAAGATTAGATATATAAATTTTTATTGAACTATTTAACACCTTTTACCCACTTTATAGGAACATTTGCAAATTTGCATAAAACATAATTTTACTACTTTTGTGATTTGAATTTCAAAAATATGAGAAACATGGTTGACATCAGTAAGTAAAATGTGGTTCAATAGGATGAAAATAATTTTTTGTGAATAGTAACTTTTGAATTTTATTTACTATGGTTAAAAGTAAATAGGGTAATTAAAGGTAAACATGATATTACAATTACCATATCACCTGTACTAATTCTATTGGATAAGTTTTTTTGATAAAAATAAACCTTAGAAATAAAATATTATCCTTTTTTATCCACTTGGATTAGATTAGGACATCTATTATTATTTTATTTAAAGAAAAGTTAAAAGTGTTAAATTCAAATTTTAATAACTAATCCATTTTTAATATAGGGTTATACATAAGATAAATTCTACTATAAATATAAAAATATTTCCTATATCATGGTATTTTATTTATAATTTTTATACATTAAATAATTAAATTTATTTATGACACAATGATGATGAAGTAATTACCTTATTAATGAAAGATTAAAATAATTGATATTATAAATATCCAAATAAATGTAAATTGAGACTTTTTTATAGGTTAATATGAAATTTTAGGATTGATTTAATTTATTTTTTCAAAGTAATTATGTTTTTTTTGACTTTCACAAAAACCAAATACCAAATAGATTCAAAATTGACATAAATGAAGTTTTAAAACAAATACTATACTATTAAATGATATAATATTACTAAAAATATAAGGTTAGGAAAAAGTACTTAATTAAGGTTAGATATGTCAATAATGAACTACTTTTGGGTTCTCTTGGATTTTTATAGCAGGTTTATTAAACATTTATTATAATAATACTAGAATATATGGTAATAGTTAAACTATTTAACTAAGAGTTAAATCTAAAAGATAAGGTTAATATGGTGACCTAAACCTGTATAAAACCTATTAATTGAGAGGTTTTAGACCTAGAACCACCTTATACTTGAAATAAATTCTTTTTGATCCATTATAAACCGAAAATTATTTTATAATAAATTAATATTTCAAGCTTTTCCTAAAGTGACCCTCACCTCTCCTATAAAAGGGTACTTCCCCTTCTCTTAATTTCACACCTCCAAATCCTTTTGGATCAGCCAAACCCTACTAAAATATCCTCCCAACTACCCTCACTTAATCCTAGAGACCTTACATTGATCTGAAAGGAAACCTAAGAACCCCTTTTGTTCAAATCAAAAGGAAGAACCCGAATAAGATCTAATTACTTCATCACCTCTTTCAAAGTTATTTTCTTCTTAAAATTCCTCTTTTTTTGTTGTTTCCATACCAAAATAATAACTCTAGTAACTTATACATAATGTGATTTTATTATAAATACGTTACAACCATATTCATTATTATATCCATCCTATGAATGAAAAAGTCATCATACGTGCGTATGTACGACTTACTGTCTACACGTCCTAGTGTAGTTTGTTATTCAACAATTCATTATTTGGATGGGTATAATAATGAGTATAATTGATGTAAATAATAAATATAACATGTTAATTATTATCTATATGTAATATACCATCCAATTAGATACTATTTCACCATCAATAGAATGATATTGTCACTTGTGCGTACGTACGGCTTACCGTCTCCATGACGCGATGAGATTTCATTCCCCATCATAACCATTCAAGAATAATTTTCATTTGATGATTAAAAAAATGTTTAAGAAATTAATATCATTATGAATATGAATCAAATACATCCTATACATAACAAACATGACTTACATAACAAAACATATAAAGGAAAACAAATTAGTTAACACCCAAAACAATGATACTAATGAAATATCATTAACAAAGAAATATTCTAGGATCATATATGATATCATATTTATGTATGTGGTTATTTTATAATTTAATAAAAATTATTTCACCATTATACAGGAGGTTAACATACCCTCTACTAAGGAAAAGTACAATGTAAGGGTTAATTTTACAAACTCTTTATTATTCGAGGTTGTTTTTACGAAAGTATCTTCTGAGACTTCTTTATCATCCACATCTGTGTTTCTTAAAAATGTATTTCAATTTTTTTTTAATATTTCCTAGAATATGGATTGAATTAATTTATACCCTTGTTTGACTTTTTATAAAATGTTTTGAAATGAATCTTTCCGTCGTTTTCCAAACAAGGTACTTTATTACCTTTTCAACAAATTAAGGTAATAATGTTTTTTAACTTATACAGTGGGTGCAGCTATTTTCCGCCGTTATAACACCTTCAAAGCTTCCCTTAAAATATTAGAAGAATATTTTTCAAAATAAATTTTTTCTTTTATAATTATGTGACTTTTAAATGATTTCAAAATAGAAAGAGATATTTCTCTCAAATAGTTTTTATTTTATCTATGTCAACATCCTTTGATGGATTTTACACTTGTTTGAAGTTGATTTATTATGATAAAATATTCCATATTGCATTGCAGGTTTTGTGATATTTTGACTGTGGATGTGTTATTTTAATACAATCCATGGTTTATGGTTAAAATATTAACATTTTGTATGCTAGTTTTAATATGAATGTTTATGTTATGTTTTAACCTTTTCATATGAGGAATGCATTGGACTTAGTAAGTGACGGGTAGTGGCCTCTATAGCTCCTAAATGCATCAGTAGGTCTCATGAGACAAACTAGTGTCTTGGTACAAGTACTTGACAAAATCTTATTTATAGTATTGTAACTGGGCCTTGACTATGTTGTTATGATGTCCGACATTATGCATTCCATCATTATGAAATTAGTTATTGAAATTACATGTGATTATTTGAATTGTAGAATATCCATGTGAATAAGTAAATGTATTATTTGATTTATCTTTTATATATTATGTTGATGTTTATGTTTAAAAGGCTTATGTTTTAGTCTTATACATTGCCTTAAATGTTTATGCTTATGATAGTTTTTGCTATATTGTTATCATTGCTGAGCATCTGAGCTCACCACTTTCTTATGTTTTCTTTTTCCAAAGATGTGAAAAAGTATATTATGATTAACCTACAGGGATAGTCCAAAGGATGTGATTATGTTGAAAGGGGACACAATGTTGTTTTTCTTTATTTCATGATGTAATGTAAAACTTATGTATGTATCTAGTACTTCCAAGTTTACCAGACGAATCAGTATTTTGAGACTTGATATCTTCTGATCATGCCAATGTTATGTAATAATGCACCGACTTTGGGTAACTAGGGTCGGGGCATTATAGTTGGTATCTGAGGAAGTTTAGTAAAAATGTTGGAAACTATATTTAGAAAAACTCTAATTAGATAACATTACCCTAAGATAAACTTTGAGGATTAGTATAGAAGAAATTCCTATAATTTTTGTAATGTAGAGATTTTGTGAATTTTCCAAGCAATACATCCATGTATGGATATGAGTATGTAGAGGTGGCTCTGGAATAGATGTATCTAGGGGTAAAACTCGAAAACACCGTTTTGAGCTAGACTCAAACAGGAACTGGTTCATGACAATAGGCCTTGCTACACTCTTGGTTACGACTCTCCTAGGGGATATGCTTAGGATAATTCATATTTTATTTACAAGACATTATAAATAATTTATGAGTAAATAATTCCTCAAAGAAAACATTTATTTGTGATTATAGATTATATGTATAAACGGGTCAATTTATGTTAGGTATTTTACTAGTTTGGAATTATGTATTGCAATTCATAAACTAATTTGCTGTATGCCATTGTTTAGAAATGGCCCCTAGTGGAAGGAATGGAAACTGTATCAATGCACATAATCCATGTAGGGATTTTCCTCCTACTCAAGATAATTATAGTGAAGCTAGTGATGCAACTGGTGATGAAAAAATAATAACCATAATGAGACAACTCAATCAGGTTATGAATAATAACCTTACCCATATGGAGCACCCTGATCCACAATGCGAAGGATCAATGTTAGAATGATTCATGAGGAAACAACCACTAAAATTCAATGGGACTGCAAATCCATTTGTAGCTGAGAAATGGATAAGTTCCTTAGAGAAAATATTTCATTCTTTGGGGAGTAACGAAAGGGAAAAAGTTTCCATGGAATTTTATTGCCTCACAAGAGATGCATATCAATGGTGGTCATTAATTCAAAACAAAAAGGAGGATGAACAAGTATCAAATATGGAATGGAAGAAGTTTAAAGATATTTTCTTCGAAAAATTCTTTCCTCATGACCATCAAGCGGATATGGAAAGACAATTTCTGAGTCTAAGGAAAAAGGAGGATGGTAATATCACAAATTATAAGGCTAACTTTACAAGGTTATCAAGACATGATATAGATTATGTATGTAACCCAAGGAGTAATATTGATTAATTCTTTGATGGGTTAAAACCATTTATCCATTGAGAATTTGTCTCAAAATCCTTCTCATTATATGAAGATATATTCTCATGTGCTATCAAGATGGAAAATGAATTCTCTAAGTCTTATAACTTTAAATCAAATAAAGAGAAGAATATATTTGTTGAACACTCTGGAAATTGAAATAATGGAAATAAGGGAAAATTTGAATTTCCATCCTATAGTAAATGTGGGAAGAAACACCACGGTACTTGCCTAAAGGAAATGGAAGTCTCTTACCAGTGTGGAGAAAAAGTCCACCAAGCTCGTGATTGCAAGAGAAAGAAAGATGCTGTCAAGGTTGAATTCTACAGTTGTAAATAAATGGGGCATTATGCAAATGAATGTCCTAAGCGTCAAGGAAACTTATCTCAGAAAATCTCAAGGGAGAAAGACCAAGCTTATGCGATCACAACTACAGAGGTTGAAGTTACGAATGACATAGTGGCAGGTACATTAATCATTTCCTCAAATTTAGTGAATGGTTTATTTGATTTTGGATCATCGTATTCTTTCATATCTTCTCAGTTTTCCAAGAAAATTAGATATTTCCAATTTTATTTAACAAGGGAGTTGTCAGTCAAAACTCCTAAGGGAAGTATCACTGCAACAAAGTTTTGTGAATCAATTACCATTATAGAATATAAAAGTGATTTATCTGTTGATCTCATCATCATACCCATGATTTAATTTGATATAATCCTCAGTATGGATTAGGTTTCTGACCATGATGTGAAAATTTATTGTAAGAAGAAGGAGGTTGCAATTTTTGATGATGATAAGAAATACCTTGTCTTTACAGTAGAAAAATCACCATCTGATTCTCATCTAGATCCAACCCCAGTAACTCTACTAAATTCAATTATTGGGGAGGAAGAGAGTGAAATAATTGTGTGTGAGAAAAGGAATGTTCAAATAGTGGATGTACCTATTGTTCAAGAATATGTTGATGTGTTTCCAGAGGATTTACCTAGACATCCTCCAGAATTAGAAATTGAGTTTTCTATTGATTTAATTCCTGGTTCAATACTCATATTGATGACCCCTTATAGAATGGCCACTGTGGAATTAGTGGAACTAAATAAAAAACTAGATAAATTGAGTAATAAAGGTTTTATTCGCCTTAGTTTTTCTCCATGGGGACCCCTATTTTTCGATAAGAAAAAAGATGGATCTATGAAGTTGTACATTGACTACAAGTAGATCAATGCTATAACAATAAAGAACAATATCTCCTACCTCGCATTGATGATTTATTTGATCAAATTCACGAAGCTCAATATTTTTCAAAGATTGGCATTCGATATGGATATCATCAGTTGTGTTTGAAGAAGGAAGACATTCCTAAGACAACATTTCGTACCAGGTATGGGCATTATGAGTTTACAGTAATGCCTTTTGGACTGACTAATGCACCCTTTATCTTCGTGGATCTAATGAATATTGTTTTCAAAGAATATCTTGATGAATTAGTAGTAGTATTTATTGATGATATCTTGGTATACTCCAAAAGCTACTAATATCTTGAAAATCACTTGCACAATATTCTAAAGACCCTTATAAGAAATGAATTATATGGGAAGTTTAGAAAGTGTGAATTCTAGATTTAGAAGATTTATTTTCTTTTCCATATTTTCTCTAAGGATAGAATCTCTATTGACCCTTCTTAGAAAATATCAATACAAGAATGTCCAGCACTGACAAGTATAACCAAGGTACGCAGTTTTATTGGTTTAGCAGGTTATTATCGATATTTCGTCCAACATTTTCCCTGATTGGATAACCCATTGACCAAGATCACACGTAAAGGGGTTAATTTTTTTTTTGAAAAAAAGAGTGTGAAGAATGTTTTGAATATCTGAAGAGAATATTAGTCAATGATCCTATCACGACTCTACCATTGGGGAATGATGTCTTTGTTATTTATATTGTTTCTTCAAATAAAGGACTTGGTTGTGTCCTTATGCGGAATTATAGAGTTATTTCCTATGCATCACAATAGCTAAAAAATCACGAACAAAAATATCCTACTCATGATCTTGAGTTATCGGTTGTAATATTTTCTTTAAAGATATGAAGACACTATCTCTATGGTGAAATATGTGAGATATATATGGATCAAAAGAGTTTTAAGTATATTTTATCACAAAAAGAACTCAACATGAGGCAAAGAAAATGGCTTGAACTACTCAAGGATTGTTAATGCACTATACACTACCACCCAGGGAAAGAAAATAAGGTGGAAGATGCTTTGAGCAGAAAGGATCATGGAGTTTTAAATAAGATGATAGTTGAAAGGGATCCTATGTTCATGGATATAGTAAAGATGGATATAGTAATAATAAAGGAAGGTGAAACATCAATACTTTTTCAAATGGTTGCCAAAATATCTTTACTAGAAAAGATAAAAAGTTCTGAGACTGATGATGAGGAGTTTCAAAAGAAAAGTAAATCTGTGAATGATCTGAGATTGATTGACTTCGTATATGAAGATGGAACTTTGAAATTTTAGAGGAGGATTTATGTTCTCAATATACCTGATCTAAAAAGGGAATTATTGGATGATGCTCATAGATTCAATTTCTCTATACACCCTGGTAGCACTAAGATGTATAGATATTTGAAGGAACATTTTTGGTGGGACAACATGAAGAGGGAGATTGATGATTATGTTTCAAGATGTATAGTTTGTCAATAGGTTATGGCTGGAGGACAATATCCTAGAGGAGTCATGCAACCACTTCCCATACCTGAGTATAAATGGGATGATATTATAATGGAATTTGTCATGGGGCTACCAAATACCCCAAGAAGGAATGATGAAATACAGGTCATTTTTGATCATCTTACCAAGACAACACATTTTCTTGCTATAAGAAAAGATTTACCACGTGAACATTTTGAAATAATATATATTAATGAAGTTTTAAGACTTCATGAAGTACCCCTATCGATTGTTTCTAACCGCGATCCCCGTTTTACATCAAGATTCTGGAAAAGTATTCAGAAATCCCTAGACACTGAACATGATTTGATCACTACCTACCACCCTCAAACTGATGGAAAATTATAATAGACTATTTAAACCTTAGAATACATGTTGAGATCTTTCTCACTTGACTTTCAAGGTATGTATGATCAATATTTACCTCTGTTATAATTTTCCTATAATAATAGCTTCCATTCAAGTATTCAGATGGCACCATGTGAAATGTTATATGGAAAGAGATGTCCCACATCAACTTGTTGGGATGATTTTGGTGAAACAAAACTTGTAGGCTCGGAACTTGTTGATGAATAAATATAAAAGGTGAATATTATCCAAACCCACATCAAAGCATCTTAAAGTAGGCAAAATAGCTATGCCGATAACTAAAGGAAGGATTTGGAATTTCAAGTAGGAGATTATGTTTTCTTAAAGGTATCTCAATGTAAGGGTGTCATATGATTTGATAAGAAGGGTAAATTAAGTCTGAGGTACATCGGACCTTTCTAAATTTTAGATCGAATTGGAGTTGTAGCTTACCGTTTAGAAATTATGCCAAGTCTCTCCAAATTTCATGACGTGTTCCACATATCACTATTAAGAAAATACATGCCTGACCCAACGCATGTACTCACCTACAAAGAAATAGAACTGGAACAGATATATATTATTGTGGAGAGTCTGTCAAGATTCTTGATACCAGAGAACATGTGTTGAGAAATCAGAGAACTCCTCTGGTAAAATTTATTTGGAGAAACCATAAAATGGAAGAGGCAAGGTGGGAACCCGATGAACTTATGATGAAAAACCACACAAATCTTTTTATGCAGTAATATTCTAGAAATTTCAAGGATGAAATTATTTAAAGAAGAGAATAATGTAACACCCTAATCTTCCATGGTACGCTTCTTTTTGAATAATACAATAGCTTGTGTTGTATGTAACTTCGAGTTTTAGCACACCACGACCAATCAAACTAGCTGTTTAAAAAAACAGCTATGAATAGTAATACCCACTTTTTGAAATTTTATAAATTTTATTTTTCAAAATGGACTTAATTTTTGGATTCTAAATATCAAAATTATCTTAGGGTGAATTTTTGGTATTTTTCTGAAAAAATTCATTTTTTGATGAATAGTGAAAAACACTATGTTATGATTTAAAAACGACTTTTATTTAAATAATAATAATTATTTAAATTTATTTTAAAGTCAAAATAGATACATAATACCTATATTAGTTCAATGTAATTAATTGGATTCATTTTATAATAATATTAGATATATAAAATTTTATTGAATTATTTAACGCCTTTTACCCACCTTCTAGGCACATTTTCAAATTTGCATAAAATATAAATTTACCGCTTCTATGAATTGAATTTCAAAAATCAAAGAGACACAGTTGACATCATTATGTAAAATGTGGTTTAATAGGATGAAAATAATTTTTGATGAATAATAACTTTTGAATTTTATTTACAATGGTTAAAAGTAAATAGGGTAATTAAAGGTAAAAATGATAACCCTAAAACATGTCCTAATTCGATTGCATAAGTGTTTTTCAACCGAAATCAATCTTAGGAATAAAATATGATCCTTTTTTATCCACTTGAATTAGATTAGGACATTTATTATTATTTTATTTAAAGAAGAGTTAAAAGTCTTAAATTCAAATTTTAATAACTAAAACATTTTAATATAGGGTTATACATAAGATAAATTTGACTATAAATATTAATTATAAATATAAAAATATTTCCTACATCATGGTATTTTATTTATAATTTTTATACATTAAATAATTAAATTTATTTATGACACAATGATGATGTAGTAATTACCTTATTAATGAATGATTAAAATAATTGATATTATAAATATCCAAATAAATGTAAATTGAGACATTTTATGAATTAAACTAATTTTCTAATTTAATATGACAATTTAGGATATATTTAATGTATTTTTTTGAAGTAATCAAGTTTTTTTACTTTCACAAAAAACAAATACTAAATAGTGTCAAAATTGACATAAATGAGTTTAAAAAAAATACTATATTATTAAATGATATAATACTCCTAAAAATCTAAGTTTTGGACATAGGACTTAGATAAGGTTATATATGTCAATAATTAACCACTTGGGGTTCTGTTTGCTTTTTATAGTAAGTTTATTAACCATTTATTATAATAATACAAGAACACAAGGTAAAAGTTAAACTATTTAACTAAGAGTCAAATATAAAAGATAAGGTTAATATGGTGACCTAAACCTATCTAAAACCTATTGGATGAGAGGTTTTCAACCCAAATCCACCTTATACTCAAAATAAATCTCTTTGGAGCCATTAGAAACTGAAAATGATTTTATAATAAAATAATATTTCAAGATTTTCCTAAAGTGACCCTCACCTCTTATAAAAGGGTACTTTCCCTTATCTTAATTTTACACCTCCAAATCCTTTTTGATCATCCAAAAACTAATTAAATATCCTAAAAAATACCCTCAATTCAACCTAGTGGCCTTATTTTGATCAGAAAGCCAACCTAATGAGCCATTTTGTTCAAATGAAAAAAAAGAACATGAAGAAGAGGTAATTACTTCATCATCACTTTCAAAGTTCTTTTCTTATTCCAGTTCATCTTTCTTTGTTTTTTCCATAAAAAAATAATTACTCCAGTACCTTATACATACTGTGATGTTATTATAAATATGGTACAACAATATTAATTATTCTATCCATCCTATGAATGACAAAGTCACCATACTGCGTACGTACGACTTACTGTCTCCACGTCGTGGTGTAGTTTGTTATTCAATACTTCATTATTTGGATGGGTATAATAATGATTATAATTGATGTAAATAATACATATAACATTTTAATTAATTTTTATATGTAATATAACATCCATTTACATACGATTTCACCATCAATAGAATGATATTTTCAGTCGTGTGTACGTACAACTTACCGTCTCCACGACGCGATGAGATTTCGTTCCCCATCATAAACATTCAAGAATAATTTTCATTTGATGATAAAAAATAATGTTTAAGAACATAATATCATTATATATATGAATAAAATACATCCTATCCATAACAAACATGACTTACATAACAAAACATATAAAGGAAAATGAATCAGTTAACTCCCAAAATAATGATACTACTGAAATATCATTTACAAATAAATATTAAAAGATCATATATGATATCATATTTATGTATGTGGTTCTTTTATAATTTAATAAAAATGATTTCAACATTATAAAAGAGGTTAATGTACCCTCAAATAAGTAAAAGTACAAGGGAAGAGTAAATTTTTCAATCTCTTTATTATCCGAGGTTGTTTTTATGAAAGTATCTACTGGGACTTCTTTATCATCCACATTCGTGTTTCTTAAAAATGTATTTCAAAAAAAAATTATTATTTCCTCAAATATGGGTTAGATTCATTTATACCCTTTTTTTAATTTTTATATTTTTTTTGAAAGGAATCATTCTGTCATTTCCCAAACAAGATACTTTATGACCTTTTCGAAAAATCAAGGTAAGAATGTTTTTTTAACTTATACAGAGGGTGTAGCTATTTTCTGCCATTATAACACCTTTGAAGATTCCCTTACAATCTTATAATAATATTTTCAAAATAAATGTTTTCTTTTATAATTATGCAAATTTTAAATGATTTAAAAATATAAAGAAATATTTGTCTCAAATAGTTTTGATTTCATCTATGTCAACATCCTTTGATAGATTTTACACTTGTTTGAAGTTGATTTATTATGATACAATCTTCCATATTGTATTGAAGGTTTTGTGATATGTTTGACTCTATATGTGTTATTTTTATACCATTCATGGTTTATTGTTAAAGTATTAACATTTCGTATGCTAGTTTTAATACAAATTTTTATGTTATGTTTCAACCTTTTCATATGAAGAATGCATTGGACTTAGTAAGTGACGGGTGAAGCCTGCTATAGATCCTCAATAAATTGGTAGGTCTCATGAGACAAACTAGTGTCTTGGCACAAGGTCTTGACAAAATATTATTTTTCGTCTTGGAACGAGGCCTGGACTATGTGGTTATGATGTCCAACATTATGAATTCTATCATTATGAAATTAGCTATTGATATTACATGTGATTATTCGACTAGTAGAATATCCATGTGAATAAGTTAATGGAATTATTTGATTTATCTTTTCCATATTATTCTGAAGTTTAAGTTTAAAAGTCTTGTTTTTTAGTCTTATACATTGCCTTAAATGTTTATTCTTATTTATGATAGTTTCCATTATATTTTTATTCTTACTGAGAATCTGAGATCACCCCTTTATTATGTTTTCTTTTTTCCAGGATGTGAAGAAGTATATTATGATTAACCTATAGGGATAGGCCAAAGGATATGAGGGTGTTAAATGGGGACACAATTTTGTTTTCCTTTATTTAATTATGTAATTTAAAACTTATGTATGTATCTAGTACTTCCAAGGCTACTAAACAAATCGGTATTTCAAGACTTGATCTTTTGTGATCATGCCAATGTTATGTAATAATGCACCGACTCTGGGTAACTAGGGTCGGGTCATTACATCTATCCCTGAGTATATCCCTTTTTTTCACTATCAAAACTTGACATATTATCTAGTAATAGTAGAAGAATTATCAAAATGATTAAACTTTACTTGGTAGGTGAGATTCCAAGAGCTGGAAAAAATCATTTCATTTAATTACTAATTCTTAGCTGCTATGGAATCTGTAACATACTCGGTATTTTTAGGTATGGCTACCAATGGATTATATAAGTTTGTATCACTCATCAACTTTTACTAAATGCGATACAAGATAATGTTGATCTAAGGAAAAATAGTTTTTGTCCCATAAAAAACAAGTTTCCCTTCCTCTTCACATACCAAATAGATAACATTTGTACTTTCCCAAGTATTATTTGATAGTTCTGATTGCTTTACTTGCAGTTCTTCTAGATATAAATGATATTTTCTTACTATAATTATATGTTGGTAATATCAGTTATTATACATATCATGTAATACATTATTGATCCATCATTGAAGCGTATGAAACTAAACTCACCATTTAATCTATTCTTATTCCATTGCATGTCTGCATAGAGGGATTTATGCCATGTGACACTGGAAACAATTCTAACTTGAAATGTTCCAACTTGTATTTTTCAATACCATGTCACTATATGTACGATTGACTAGGTCCAAGAAACCATTATATCTACCTCAATATATCATGTTCCCTAGAACTTAGGTTTCCACTTTAATTCAATCACTAGAGTATTACATTCAACCTGGTCATTACTGTAAGAACACTATCTATTTTTATATGTTTTTGAACATATTTTACTTTAAAAACCAATGGAACTCCCACTAACCTCTAGTATAAACATGGAAAAGATTCATTATAAATGAATATTATATGATTTTATTTCATACTTTAATCCTAAAATTCATTTCAATAACATGCAACCCTATTGGTATTCTGTGATGTCACCATCCCTTCCTAGTTACGTCGTATAGACACCTTCCACAAATGTTGGTCTTTAAATACAACTACCAATTAAAAAATCATATAAAGTAGCTATGAAAAGTAAAATTATAATGGATTTAGGCATAGAGACTTAGTAAAACCAATCAAGCCTTGTTGTTACCATGCTTATACCACCAATGTATCGTCTCACATGAATACCCACTGCCATATTTAGTTTAAGAATCCCCTTCCCATTTTGATTCATGGAATCCATTATTGAATTTTAATTGAACTTATCAATCCTATATTATTGTCATATACAACTTACTTATAATAATTATTATTGTCATTGAATAACGAATCACTGACCATGGTGAAAATAAAACCATATGTATGTTTTTAACCTTCATATGCAACATGTGTCTCCAGAAAATTCTTTTTACAGATGTACTTGTTGAACTTGTTCCTATACTGACTACATGTGCATCTCTAGAATTAACTAAGCCCAAGTAATTTTTTCTCCCACTATCTCAAGTAGAGTTGTGTACTATTTTATAGAAATATAGTCTATCACTTGACTAACATTATTCTATCCTATGGATTTATGTAATATCCTATGCAACCATTAAAATAATTACTTAGATTCATAATGTGTTTAGCTTGATGCAAGGTTGCTTATATTCTAACAAACTATTTTCATCTAAACACGTGTGATATTTCATAATGTATTTTCATCATACTATAACTCATATGATATCCATTTGTCATTATAGTTGGAATATGGTTATGAGATATCTCCATTATTTGCAAAGCATGTATTGAAATATAATGGAAGTTTCTGTAAGTAGCAACATTGAGACTCCTTACATAATAACTTTGATGTATAAAATGTTCATTTAGGAATTTATCCACGTTATATTTTTCTGATAAATGTTTACATGTAATAATTATCATCAATCCTCCTTATTAACATCAATGTTGTGATGTGGATAAGGTAATGTGAGTTTAGGAATTACTCCATGATAGATTATATTGATTGATGAATGCTGGGTCAAGATATTCTAAACAATACTAGCATGAAGGAACTCATATCTTTATAACATTCATATACTTCACTATCAGATTCCTTAATTACTTAATGGAACCAAATAAATTTTGTTTACCACTAGATTACCCTTGGAATAATCCACACTCACTTATTGAACTAATTCCAAAAGACTTGTGGAATACCTTTATTTCTAACGTTTCCTTTTTTCCAAAACTAAGTAAGTATACACATCGATAATACATAAGGTTCTTATCTTGAATGAGTATAAATACCATACTAGGTGTATCCTTGACATCTAATTTAGTTTTTCTTGGAAAATATTTACCTTTCCATAACTGGGTAAATAAGTCTTACATTTTTTATTCATTAGGTATTGCCTATGACTCATGTATCACTAAACTATTTATTGAGTATTAAACACCAAAAAAACATTCATTCTGGAACCTGGAATAATGTCTCCTTGTGTCAAAAGGGAATTTGAGATAAATGTTTTACATGAATCATTAACTTGGAAATTAGAATTTATGATCTTCTCACCACTGACTTAGGAATCACCCTTTCTCAGCCGCTTAGAGAAACACTTTACTTATTTTCTTGTTTCTATTAATTTATTAGTTATTTTATTTCAATACAAATATGTGAAATTCATAATTTATTTAATACCCAATAATTCTGACTGAAACAATACATTTTGATTGATGAATATTCACTGAAGAATAAGGGGGTAATTTCTTACTCTATTTAGTTCATTGAATTTTAAACTTTCATAAATATATTTCATGATATGTGAAGTGAATAACCTCATGTTGATTACCTCTTTCTGTGAAGGATGTTTCAAACCTACCTTTGGCGCTGCACTTTTCATTGGCCTTATCACCGTGTCATTCTATTTATTCACCATAATAACTAAGGATTATGTTATCTTTAATATTCTTATTTACTTGGAGAACCTTACCTAAAAGAAAATGAAGTGTTTAATCTATCCTGTTCATTCATAATCTTAAAATAATTTGGATTACTTAGGTTTCAGAATTAGATGACATGAAAGATCATGATCTAGCTTGATTTTTTACAGAAAAAACCGTGTAATTATAAGACATTCTAACTTCACTTCACTTTCTCCTCATAAACATCTTGGAGATGAGACTACATGTGTAATCATCCATGTCCTAATGTTATAACTTCAATAAACATCATATGTTGGTGATAGAATTATGACATAACCATCATATTCATGATTCATGAGTCTCCTATAATAATTTTAACACACTTTCTTCCTGATGTATCTTAATAGGTATAGGGACATTGATAACTTGAATTTACAATGTTATAGTAGTGTGCGCTAGCACTAGTACTACACTTGGAAATTTTTTCTGGACAGGACATTGATTTTTTCTAATTTATCGCAGTTTATCTTATTATATTACTTTCCATTTTCTAAATTAATAAATTCTAGTAGATTTTTACTTTTATATTGATTACCAAATTAAACATTTCTAATTAATTTAACCATTAAATGTCTCCCAATATTTTATCGAATTCTAGGAACTCTCTGTACTAGAATCAGAATACTCTTTCTCTTGAGTATTCTAGTGGAAAGGATCATCAATCATCCCCTCATAGTCTACAATCTTTACCCATGACACTACTTGAATGGTTCAAGGTAGACATTTGACTATCCAACCACATTAACTCATGGTTCCTTGATTCGTTGAGTGAAGTCCCAGATTCTAAAATCATAACTTGATATACTCAATACTTTCCTATAAAATTATAATAAGTTATCATTGATAATCCTTAATACCACTTTATTTAAGTCAACCCACCACTCTCATAAGAACTCCCCAGTTGTAAAATCTACCCTTAACTTTAGCGATGACCACCCCGAACACCTGTTTTTTTTCAAATTCAAATGATGGAAGGCATTTATGACTTTATATTTATTTGATGTTTTTTGTTTTTTTCTCTCGATGAATATAATATATTTCTATTAATATTGTTTATCTATGTTGTCACTCTCACAGCTAAAAATTAATAGAAAAAACATTCACTGCTTCTTTATGCATTTTATTATTTATTATTTTAAGTATTTTTCCACTGTTATAAAATGAATAAAATAATAAATAAATTCATAAAATAAATTAATTACCTAACTATTATTGAGCATCTAAAATGACCTAGGGGCATAATACCTGAGTCTTCTCTTAAATTGTGATGCATTTCACCCTGTCCAGTTAGTCTGCTTCCTGTCTGGAGTACTGCCTTGACTTGGCATTGTATGCATCTTAAACCATCCTTATCATTACGTAATACCTCATATTAGGGGGGGGGGGGTCCATGTCATTCATCATCTCCATAAATTTTACAAAAATACTCACACGTTGGTGAGGGGAACTAGGGTTGAAGTGTACATAAGATGATGGACATGCATACCCTTATACAAATTGAATGAAAAAAAGATGATGCATAGATCATCATTTAATTAAATACTTATTATAATCATTTCATAAAGTTAAAATAATTAGTTAAATAAAAGTAAAAATATACTAGTCAGGTCAAAGATCAAGACAAGTCAGGGTAAAATAAATGCATGATAAAAATTAAATTACATTAAATACTGTATGAGGGTATTTTGATTAAATTAAATGAATTTATTAAATTCAAAAAAATTAATTATTGTTTGGTATGCTAATAAATTTAATTTTAATTCCAAAAATTAAATTAAATTAATTAATTAATTAATTAATTTTCAAAATTAAATTAATTTTTATCCTTGTGTATTAAATTATTATTTTAATTGATTTTGATTAATTTAAACAACTGATCAGGCCACAAAACATCACTCTAGCCCACTGTGGGTCTTTCTAAAACCGTGCAGATCCATAACAGGTTTGAAAATCCCATTATGATTTTTTTTGGGATAAGAAGGTCTGTCCAAACTTATTCCGTGTTGGGAAGACCCACCCGAACCACTTTTAGGGCAAAACTAGTTCAACAAAACCAAGATAGGGTACCTCGAGGCATGGTGGAGTCTCAGTCAGGTTCTATGTAACATCCCAGGTAAATAAAGAATATTACTTTTTCATATTTATTAATATCTGTGAATCAAATATTAATATTACTTTAAAGGAGACACTATGTTCGATGGCGTACCCAATACGCAACAACGAGCTTCTTTGAAATCTTACGATGCACACTAATAATATAATAATATTTTTGTAAATGGTAGTAAACTCCTAGCTGATGTAATGGAAGGAATGAACAGAACTAACTAAAAAGTGATTATATATGATTTTTAAATATTTTTACATTTATTCAATAAATGTTAGATGCTTAAAATGCGAATGAATCCAATTTTAAGTGTAAATATTCTAATATTCTTTAAAAGGTCGATTAACCGCATTTTGATGGCGAGCCCTTTTTAAATCAACTTTTTGACAATTTTATATGTTATATTTGACCAAATAATTTTTTTTAGAATTGGGACATCAAAATTTACTTTTTATAAATTTTTGGTATTTTTCCGATAAAGTTCATTTTTTAATAAATATTGTAAAATGCTGTATTTTAATTCAAAACCTCCTTTTAGTCTAATTTATTTATATGGTCTGATTATATTTTTAATTGGTTTTAAAGTGTAATAAAAATATATTTTTACCATTTAATCCAATTGTGGTCATTGGAATTAATTTCACTTTGAAATTGGACATAAAGAAGTGTCAATCTTTTAATAGATATTGTTTCTTAAAAACACGCTATTTGTTGTGACAGCGGGAATTGATTATAAAATTAATTAATGTAACTTCTATGTTTTTAATTCGATAAAATTGATATCATTTTTTAATTTGGAATATAAAATATATATTAGGGTTAATTTTTGGTATATTTCTGACAAATGTTCATTTTCAACGAATAGTGAAAAATACTGCATTTTAATTCAAAACTACTTTTCCATCCAAATTATTTATATAGTTAGATGGTCATTTTAATTGTTTTTAAGGTGTAATTTAATTATGTTTTTATCATTTAATACAATTTTGGTCATTGGATGTAATTTCACTTTTAAATTGGATGTAAAAACAAATCAATCTTTTGATAGATTTTACTTCTTAAAAACCCGTCTTTGGTTTTGACAACGAGAATTATTTTAAATTAATTACTAAAATTTCTGTGTTTGGAATTTGATAAAATGGATTTCATATTTAGAATTCTAAGGTCCAAATTATGTAATTAAGACTCTTTTGTTTTTGGACATTATGAATAGTAATGACGGTAATTATCTTTAATTATCGTGTTTAATTAGTAACCGGGTAGTTAAGGGTAATAAAATTGTATCATAAAAATTTAAAATGACCTCAAAATGTGTCCTAATTCTACTAGTGGTGTCATGGGAGACCATGGGATGCCTTGTGCCAACCTTGGGACCCCATGTAATCACTTTAGTGTGATAGAGACCTTTTATCATATTTTTTTTACAGAAATGAAAATGTAACCAAAGTATGTAACACCTAAGTAAAACGATTTTAATTTCGTCTACATAAACTATCTCTTAGACTATAAATAGTAATTGGAAAGATAAAAATATTTCCTAAATCATAGTATTTTTTTATAATTTTTAAACATTAAATAAATTAATTTATTTATGACACCATGATGATGCAGTGATTACCTCATTAATGAACGATTTAAATAAAATGAGAAGATAAGGTAAAATATAAGACATAAACTTGTCAAAAACGTATTTGATGGGTTTATTTATAACCCTTATCACCTTATCCTCAAAATATATAATTTTGGGACCTTTAATATCCGAATATCATTTTATAATAAAGTAATTTTTCAAGACTTTCCCAGAGTGCCCCTCCTCCCTCTTATAAAAGGCCCCCACCCTACCCCCTTACCCACACATCTCAAGACTTTGGCTCGACCAAAATCTAATAATTTTATATCTCCACATCCCTATATTCATTATAGAAGCCTTACCTTAGGAAGGAAGCTCTTCAAGAAACCATTTTGGTTCAAACCAAAGGGAGTTACCCGATTTAAAGGTAATGTCCTCTCTTATGTTCTTTTGTTTTATTTTTCTTCTCCAACCCCGTAAACTCTTTTTATTACTTTATTTTGTAACAACACCAGTATCTTCAATATACTAGGATGTTTTTATGAGAATTATTCGAGCGCTAAACTTACACACACCTCCGTCTAATGGTTAAAGAACATACTATTTACGTGGATGGCGAATTACTGCCTCACGAAACGTAGATTGTTCTATCTTCTCATACCACCTCTAATGGTGGACATTATGATGGAAATATATTTATTTATTATATATATTATATTTATTTATTCTCTATTCTTTTATATTTTACATTTAAAACAAAACTTTATGCATTTCATGTTGTGCAAATGCGATAATTTCATTTGAGGAAGTGTGGACTACCGCCCCCTCAAGTGATGTGACTCGTTCATGCAATACATGGAATGTATAAAGAATGAAATTAATGAAATTACGTGAACAATATAACATATATATTATACTGGAATTATAATATATATATATATATCTCTCATTTAGTTTTAATTCCATTAAATACGACATAGAAATGAAAGTAGCGTTCATGCGTACGTACGGCTTACCGTCTCCATGAACGGTGCATTGCATTTCTTACATTTAAATGTTATGTAATATTATGAATGCAAGTATATAATGGATATATATTATATATATGATATCTAAATCATTAATATAATTCTGTATATAATGGATATTTTACCACATGAACAACTTGTAATTATAAGAAGTTTATTTTTGACTCAAGTACCAATGATCGACAAAACGACCGTTATTAACTTAAATAATTTCATAATGTTCATAACATGGTAATAAGTGATATAAAAGGAATAATGAACTTGAAAAAGGTTCTTAAGCAAGTATAAATTAACTATAGTTTATTATTCAATAATATAAAGAAACGAACAAGACAATTCGGACTTGAGGTAAGGGATCCAACCTCTCTCTTTCTTTTTAAGTACTCTCTTTTATGTCACTTATTTTAAGCTCCTCTTTATTATGTTAGGGGATGTTCTTATATATTACTCTTACTGTATTTTTTATGTTCAGATTATGAGAGACCCTATTTTATCTCATAAATCCATTTTTGGAAGTTTTAAGTGGCGTCGTTAAACTGCCGAGTTTTCGTAAGGGATTTTTCATCTCAATTTTATTCCCATGAGATTTATGCTACATTTGCCACAATTTCCTTTTAGTGGTGTATTTACTGCCCATTATTCTACTATTTGTGTAATATAATTTCTTTTATGGGTATTTACATCAATGTTGTATAGTCCTTCTTTCATGGGGTGTACGTTTCGAAAGTTACCCAAGTCGGTAAGAGAACCTTTCACCATATTTTTTTAAAAGACTTCCTTTTGTTATGTATTTTAACTTACATCTTGTTATGTTGGGATATTTTCTTATATATCCTTATTTCTATAAATATTATGTCCAAGTGATTATATACCCTTTTCTCTATCATCTACTCATAATCTGAATTTTAAAGTGACGCCGTTAGGCTGTCGAATTTATGTAAGGGAACTTCTTTACCCAATTTCAATTCTTTGGGTCAAACCTCTACTTCTTGATTATGTCGAACTATGAATATGTGAGGATGAACTCCAATTGTTTTACACTTAATATCCTCTTATGTTGTGTGTATTTATATTTTCCACACATAATCATGTAATTGATTTATCCTTAATCTAAGGATACCGACTTTGTAAGGGACTTCGTCTCAATATCCTTTCATCGAGGCATATTTTGTTTTATACACAACTTTCTTTTATACAGTGTATAAACCCCTTTGACTTTTACTTTTATTCAAAAGGAATATTTTTTATACGAATCAGTTTACTAAACAACAAAAGGGAATGTTTTTGTCTTACGTATGCGGGGACAACGACTTCTCCGCCGTCGTGACCATTATTTGAGTTTCGACTTCCTCTACAAGCCATATCTCTTTTTAAATGAAAAATAAATACCATGTTTCACTTTTCTTTTATTTTGGAATTGAAAATGTTTTTGATAATGTTTTGATTATATCAATGTGTTGTATTGATATCTTGTGATTGAAATTTTGAAATGTTATGTTTCCTTTATGCATGATTATGTTATGGTTCTTGGGCATTGTTTATGAAGACGGGTGGTTTTGTGATAAACTAAGGGCAGGTGAGCCCGATATAGCTCTCTAATGCATTAGGTATCACGACGGTGTTAAACACTAAGGTTTCTCTGAAGATATTTAGGGAATATACTGTGATGTTTATTCCAAACATAACCATGAGGGTTACTCCCTACGTAATAATGTAATGAATTCCTCAAGTTACCTTTACGTCTTATGTTTTCTATGAGTTATTCATAATTCTTATGACTTCATGAGGTATGTTAAAGTGCTTATGTTTTATGAGTAAAGTGTGTTTTCATTGTTTCTTACGTATACGTGTACTAATGTTTCCTTTCAGTATTTTTATATCCCTTACTGAGCTTTTTGTGCTCATCCCAAGTTTTTGAAATGTTTTCCACATGACTTAAAGTGGAAAACGGTCAAGGATGGGATCAAGGAAATGCCATGATGTATAAAACATGGAACTAGACATGACTCTTTTGTTCAAGAGTTTATATTTTTTGAAAAAAAATGGAAACTGAGTAGATGTGTCTACCTTGTAATCTTTGAGATGTAATAGTTATGTCCTAATTCTCTAAAACTCTAAACCTGAAAAGATCCTCAATGTGAATTATTCATTTAATTCAAGATTATGTAATGTTTTAAGGATGGGTCCTTATATTATATAGTCCATCATAAACCAGATCTAGTGGGATCCATGGGGTTAGATTCAAATGGGGAGGCTCATCCCGTGATGGCGGGTTCCAGATGGTACTCCTCCCAGATCTTTAGTAAGAGGCTCACAGGGGAAATCCTTCCTCCCAACGAAGTCAACCGATCTAGTATAGATAGGGTACCTAGAGACAAGGTGTGAGGCATGTAATAGGGTCCGACGAAGGTCGAGGCGGACGCTTCCCAGAGGGAGTCAACCAGTGGCGTATAGATCTGGACAGACTGAAGGTCAGTTCTGGGCAGTGAGGGTAGGGAGAGGATACGACTTGCTAGTCTTTAGTGAAGCTAGGGCAGTGAGCTAAGGGAGTGTTAGGGTTGGCCTCTAGTTGGTAGGAGGATGGGCTACCAGTAGGAGGTGGGAGACAATGGGGGCCAACCAGCCCCCTTTTTACTATTCAAAAGTTTTTTTATTGATTTTCAATCATCCATGCCCCCCTCACCCTCCTACTTTCATTTTTTTAAAATTTTGTTTGTTTGGTGTGGATATTTCCATGTGGGTTAGGAAAAATTAATCCCCTCACAAACAAAATCAAAGTCTAAAAATATGATTTTTAATAAAAATTATTATAATTATAATTAAAATTAAAATATTATAATTATAATAAAATAATAAAATGATATTTATTATTATTATAAAAATTAAACAAAATAGGAAGAATGAAGATAAATATTTATTCAAAAATAATACTCGTGAACAAACAACAAAAAATCCACATTTTTTTTCTAGATGACCATAACTTGGTCATCCCACCTTGGATTGACTCGCTACTGAAACCATTGGGAACAATATCAAATTCTCTAGATAAATTTAAACCAACATATTTTTTCTAGACTCATAAACTTTATGTGATCACTCTGATACCAATTAGATATACTGGGTTGCTCAACGGAAGCTATTGGTCTAGGGATTTTAAAATTTTCATTTTCAAAATGATAGAAATTTTCATCTCCAAAGATTACATCCCCAGTATGGTCCAAATATCTCATGTAAATTAAAAAGATCACGTAAACGTAAACAGAAAACATACCTTTTTGAATATGAATCTGTGCTCCACATCTGCTTTTTTTATGATGACCATTTCTTGAAAAATCCATATCAGGATCCCTCTAGATCATCCACACGCACTATAAAAATCCATTTGAGTGTCGATCATTGAATTTTGGGTGCTAGCGCGAAGATCTGATTATGGCTTCGATGCCTCGACGATCACCGCATCGTCAAGCTTATGATACGTGATAGAGAACTCAATCTGAATACCTATATTGAGAGCTCATCTATTTAAGAAGTAGGAGGAGAGAGAGTTTTTAAAAAATTCTCCATGAATAGTCATCATTGTGAAAGATCCTCTCTCTATTTATAGTGAATATTTAAAAACATCTGGTAGGGTTCCCCAACCCCAAAAATTTAATATCTACTAAATAATTATTATGATGAACTAAACTATGCCATAAATATTATTTATTATTTTATCACATACCTATTATATATATAAAACATATTATGTGATAAACCCAATTCATTTAACTTGAATCATCATTCCCAATTAATATTAAACAAACCTAGAATATTAAAATAATATTCATTCGATTAATATTTTCTCATATTTACTTAAATTGTAAATACTGTTAATAAAAAATTCAACCCAATTATTTTTAACTTGAATAATAATGAATTTATTTATGTATTGGTGATCGATAACTTGGATAACACTCAAACCCCATGGTGGGTCCCACCATGTCCAATACACCTATTCAACTGAATATGGCAGATTCTTGAATATGGTATTGCGTGTGACCCTATAGGCCCTTATCTCAATAACAGTGAATAAAATAAACAGACCAAGAGAGGATTCTAGCAACCTGTTAAGGCCTCTAAAGATATAAGGATTGTCTTAGAAATGACAACCAATATACAAACACTTACTATGTACTATAATCTCTTTGTCTTTAAATGTCTAATAAAGTAGGATGCACACTTGTGTCATCTCTCTTTTCTTACTTTATTATTTTTTGATCTAACCATATGGATTAACCATTTGACTACCTTGGAAATATAATTATAAAGGTAGAACCATCCTGATCAACCAGACCTGAGATATATTACTTCCTTAACTTAGAAGTGACGAATATTTTCTTAACCATTAAACAAATGCCATACCACCAATGATGCACCCAACATAAGCTAGATTTCCATGATTTCATTATCATGGTTTTCACCTTGTGTCAAAGTACATGATCAAATGGCACACATTGGAGATGATCTCAAGTTAGGAGACCAATACACATGTCCATAGATAGAAACAACCAATGACACCTGAAACATGTGGTGTTCTTATTGTCATTTTTGTCCTCATGATCTCACTACTAGAGATTACCAAGTGAAAACTTCATGAGAATATGTCTTAATGCTTAAGATCCTGAAATACTTGATAGTCAAACATAAACTATGTACAGTTAGAATGATGTATCTAAACCATATAACCTTTTTTTATGATTAATGTCACAATATCTCTAGGTTCTCTATATAGCATTATATTTTCTATAACCTTCTGGTAAAATAAAAATCTATGGGAATTACCATTAATTAGTGGATGCAGAAAATTCTACACTATAATGGAAATAATACATATCTAACTGTATAAACGATATAGTAATCAAAAGTACTATTCTAGTTGGGTCCAGGGCACCCACTTTTATAACAAGTACATGGATAAAGGCAAGCGACATGATGATCCCACTGACCCATATGAGGTTGTTCCAAAATTTGAGTCGAACCCCAGGATAATCATGTTGCTCCAAGATATTGAGGAATATAAAAGGCTCACAACTGAGCTCATTTACTAGCATCACCCAAATCCTGAAAATGTCTCAAAGGACCAAATATCTCATCCAGTGGGGAATCCAGTTCTCCTCGTTCTGATGCACTGATTCTGTAACACCCCAAGATTTCATAGTATGTTATTTCTTCAACGTAATTCAATATCTTTCACTACACGCAACACTGAGTTCAAGTGCACCACGACTTACCAAACTAGCCGTTCAAAAGCTGTTATGAATAGTATTAACTGAATTTTGAACTTTATATAATAATTATAATTTTATAATCCATATTTTGAGTTTCTTAAACATAATGTAAGAACAAATACATTTTTTTCAGATAAAAGATGTATTTTTCAAAAAATGCAATTTTACCACCTTTTAATGGCGAACCCTTTTTAAATCCAAAATTTGAAACTTTTATATATTAAATTTTGACAAAATAAACTTTTTATTTAGAATCGGGACATAATAATTTAGTTTCAATAAATTTTTGTTGTTTTTCTGATTACTTTCATATTTGGGTGAATAGTGAAAATACTATATTTTAACTGAAAACAAATTTTTTAATAAAAAAAACTTATGGTGTTAAATTATACATATAAATGGTTTGGAAGTATAAATAGATTATATTTTTACCATTTAATCCAATTCGGGTCATTGTAAGTAAGTTTACATTGAAATTGGACATAAACAAGTGTCAATCTTTTGATAGTTATTATTTCTTAAAAATATACATTTTGGTTTTGACAAAGGGAATTAATTTTAAATTAATAAATTAAAATTCTATGTTTTGAATTTGGTAAAATAGAAATAATTTTTGGATTCAAAATACTGAAATTATCCTCAGATGTATTTTTGGTTTTTTTCTGAAAACTATTAATTTTTGATGAATAGTGAAAAACTCCGAGTTATTGTTTAAAACCGGATTTTTATTTAAATAATTATTTATTTTATTTAAATTTAATTTAGGTAAAAATAGATACATAATACCTATATAAATTCAATTTAATTAATTTCAGTAAGTTTATAATAATTTTAGATATATAAAAATTTTATTGAACTTTTCACCGTCTTTTACCCACCTCCTAGGAGAATTTGAAAATTCACATAAAACTTAATTTTACCGCTTCTGTGAGTGGAATTTCAAAAATAAAAGAGACACAGTTAAACTCAGTAATTTAAATGTGGTTCAATAAGATGAAAATAAATTTTGGTGAATAGTAACTTTTGACTTTTATTTACCGTGGTTAAAGGTAAATTGGGAAATTTAAGGTAAAAAGAATATTGTAATAATTCAAAATTACCTTAAAACATGTCCTAACCTTATTGGATGAGTAATGGTAGACCATGAGAATCCTTGGGTCAATTTTGGGACCCCATGGAGCCACTTATAAATGATAATGACACTTTAGATTAATTAATTTAAAGTAAAGACAAAATTGAAATAAACAAAAATATTTTAGTAATTAATTTTTATATGATGTTATATAAGTAATATTTTTGACTATAAATATTATTTTGAAAGATATAAAGATTTCCTACATCATGGTATTTTTATTTTATAATTTTTAGACATTAAATAATTAAATTTATTTATGACACAATGATGATGCAGTGATTACCTTATTAATGAAAGAATCTAATAAATGGTATTATAAATATTAAAATAAATATAATTTCAAAGTTTTTATGACATAAACGAATTTTCTAGGTGAATATGGCATGTCAGAGATGATTCAATGTATCGTTTTCGAATTAATCAAGTTGTGATGACTTCAACAAAAACAAAATACCAAATAGTGTCAAAATTGACATAAATTAATATTTAAAACAAATACTATATTATTGGTTTATATGATATTCCTAAAAATTTAAGGTTCGGAAAAAGGTCTTAAATAATATTATATATGTCATTAATGATAAACTTGAGGTTCTATTGGAAGTTTATATTATGTTTATTAACCATATAGAATAAGAATACAAGAAGACACGGTAAAAGTTAAACTATTTAACTAAGAGTTAAATCTAAAAGATAAGGTTAAAATGGTAACCTAAACTTGTCTAAAACCTGTCGGTTGAGAGGATTTTGACCCATAACCACATAATGATAGAAATAAATTCATTTGGAATCATTATAAACCGAATATTATTGTATAATAAATTAACACTTTAATCTTTTCCTAAAGTGACCCTCACCCCTCTTAAAAAAGGGCACTTCCCCTTCTCTCAAAATCACACCTCCAAAGCCATTTTTCTCAGCCAAACCCTACCAAAATATCCTCCCAACTATACTAACTTAATCCTAGAGGCCTTCCTTTGGTTATAAATCCAACTTAAGGATCCCTTTTGATCAAATCAGAAGGAAGAACCCAAAGAAGAGGTAATGATTTCACCACCCTCTTTCAAGTTCTCTTATTCTTCCACTTAATCTTTTGTTGTTTCAATTATAAAATAATAACTCCAGCATATTATATATAATGTGATTTTATTATAAATATTCCACAACTATATTCATTATTCTACCCATCTTATGAATGATAATGTCACCATGCGTGCGTACGTACGACTTACCGTCTCCACGCCCTGGTGTAATTTGTTATTCAACACTATGTTATTTGGATGGATATAATGATGAGTAATATGTATATAAATAATGAAAATAACATGATAATGTCTCTGTAAAATTAATATACCATCCAATTCCACACCTTTAAGTAAATTATATTATCGCTCGTGCGTACGTACGGATTACCGTCTCCACGATGCGATGCGATTTATTTCCACGATCACCATTCATCGACTATTATAAAAATTTATATTACTAATAAGTATGTAATATATGACAAAATAATTCTACTGTATATATATATATTTATATATATATATGTACTTACATATATCTTATTCACTTATTTCCGTTCAATATGATATGAAAACAGAAACAATGTTTATACGTACGTACGAACTACCGTCTCCATAAATGGTGTTTTTCATTTCATATATATGTCTATTATAAATATTTATGTTCTAAATATATATGATATATAAATAATTTTTTATGTTATGGAATTATTTAAATCTTGGTCTAAGTGATACAATCAAGAGTAACAAGTTAAACACGTACGATAAAGAAAGCGATTATTACCAGAAATGTAAATTTAACATGGAAATTATTATTAAATGGGTATTATAAAGTCATTAATGAATCATGAATGATATCATAAATACTAATATGGTTCTTTTATAATTTAATAACATACTACGATCTTCATACAGGAGGTTAAACATACCCTCGACTAAAGGAAAGTGCAAGGTAAGGGGTTTTCATCTCGCTCTTTATGCCTGTGAGATTCATGCCATATTGCCACTATTACCTTTTGTGTGGTGTATGTACTGCCCATAATTGTATTATTTGTGTAATACACTTTAATTTATGTGTATTTACATATTCATTGTATGATACTTATTTCATAGGGTGTATGTTTCATAAGTTACCAAATTGGTAAGGGTTAATTTCACAATCTCTTTATTATCTGAGGTTGTTTTTATGTAAGTATATAATGGGAAATATTTATTATCCTTGTCCATGTTTCATAAAATAGTTTTAAAAGGGATTATTTTAAGGTAATTTTTACTAAAACGTCATTTTAAATGTTTTAAAGATTTATTCTTCTAAACCATTCTCATTATTGTCCATGTTTTCAAAATGGTTTTAATGATTTATTTAAATGGACATAAATGTTTTAAAATGTTAATTACTTTCAAAAGTTTCAAAGTGGTATGGGACACTTTGATTCAAAAATTTAATTAAATGTCTTCCTTTTAAAATTGCGTGACTTTTAAATGTTTTCACGAAAAAGGGATATTTCTCTCAAAGAGTTTTAGAAATCATTTTCATCTATGTCAAAATCCTTTAATGAATTTTAAACTTGTTTGAAGTTGATTTATTATGATACAAATCATCTGTATTGTATTGAAGGTTTTGTGATATGTTTGACTGTGGATGTGTTATTTTTATACCATTCATGGTTTATGGGTAAAGTATTGAAATTTCGTATGCCAGTTTTAATATGAATGTTTATGTTATGTTTAAAAATTTTCATATGAGGAATGAATTGGACTTAGTAAGTGACGGGTGGAGCCCTCTATAGCTCCTCGATGCATTGGTAGGTCTCATGAGAGAAACTAGTGTCTTGGCATAAGGCCTTGAAAAAATATTATTTGTAGTCGTGGCACAAGGCCTTGACTATGTGGTTATGATAGTCTGGCATTATGCATTCCATCATTATGAAAGTGGCTATTGATATTGTATGTGATTATTCGACTAGTAGAATATCCATGTGAATAAGTAAATGACATTATTTTATTGTATCTTTTCCATATTATGCTGAAGTTTAAGTTTCAAAAGGATTTTGTTTTATTCATATACATTTCCATATATGTTTATGCTTATTTATGAAATTTTCCGCTATATTGTTATCCTTTCTTAGCATCTAAGCTCACCCCTTTCCATGTTTTAATTTTCTCAGGATTCTAAGAAGTGTATTATGATTGACTAGCAGGGTTAAGCTCAGGGATTTATAGCATTCTCAAAGGATCATTTATGTTGTGTTTTATTTAATAAAGTGTAATGTTACATCCATTTATGTAATATATTTTCCAAGACTGCTAAACCGATCGGTCTTTCGGTACTTGATTCCTTGTAATCATACCAATGTATTAAAATAATGCACCGACTCTCGGTAACTAGGGTCGGGGAGTTACAGTTGGTATCAGAGGAAGTTTATCAATAACCTTGGAAACCAAATTTAGATAAACTCTGATTAGAGAACATTACCCTAATATAGACTTTGAGGATTAATATAGAATAACTTACTAGAATTTTGGTAATGTAGAGATTTTGTGAGTTTTCTAATCAAATACATCCTTGTCTGGATATGAGCAGGTAGAGGTGGCTCTGGAACATATGTACCTAGGGTTAAAACCGGAAAACACCACTTTGAGCTAGACTCAAATGGGAACTGGTCATGAAAATGGGCATTGCGGCACTCTTGGTTACGACACTCCCCAGGGATATGCTTTGGATAATTCTCATTTTCTTTACAAATCATTATGGAGGATTTACGAGTAATATCTCCTCAATGAAAATATTTTTATGGATTATATCCATAAAATGTTAAATTTATGTTAGGTATTTTACAAGTTTGGAATAATTCATTGCAATTCATAAATAGACTTAGTGTATGCCATTGTATAGAAATGACACCCAGTAGAAGGAATGCGAACTCCAGCAAAACGTATGATCCAAAGAGTAAAAAGGATCATATATTTCATAGTATTAATCCAAAATTTAGAAGGGAAATAGTCTACCATGTATTCTCAACATATAAAGAAATAGTATCATGTGTTAATAAGATAAGTAAATAATTCTATGAGTCCTATGGCTTTGAAGGGAAGCAAGAGAAGAAAATGATGGAAACGAGAAAGATGGGTAAAGGGAAGAGGGAAAAGAAGGATTTTCCAATATGTGATAAATGTGGAATGAATCACCTTGGTAAATTCTTGAATGGAATGAGATTTTGTTATAAGTGTGGAGAAAAAGGACACCAAGTACGTGATTTCAAGGGTAAGAAAAAGTTTTCAAATGTAAAATGCTTCATCTGTAAGGCGTTGAGACACTACACGAATCAATGTCCCATTCATAAGATTATACCGCAAATGATGTTATTGGATAATAATCAAGTAATTATACTACCTTAGATGAAGAGGAATGACATGTGTTCTTATGTTGTTATTATAGAATTATTTCATTTGAGTGTTGTATCAACAGTATACTGGTAACATGAATTATGGAGATAAATAAGGATTGTACTATAGTACTATTTTATTGAGGATTTTAGATTATATGGTTCTAAGAAAAGTGACTTAATAGCAAGCTATGCTTTTTGGAAAATTTTTGGTTGAAGAAAAGGTAATCCTTAATATGGTCCTGATAATGAGGTAGTGATTTTGGAATAAGAGATGGTTGATTTGGATAAATTATATTGGATATTCTTGAATTCCTTGAAACTAATTAATGATTTATATATTCCATCATTGTTGGAGTTTAAAACATTTTTTGGATAGAAAGATTATATCCAGTATTCTATAAGGAATAAGGGAGCATTAATATAATCAATAAGGTTTTATGGTAATTCAAAATGTTACCATGTTTTAAAATAATACATGATGAATGTGTTCACATGTTATTACATGGAAAAAAGGATCATCATTATGTTTAACTTCCTTATAAATTTTTGACTGAGAGTTTGGATATAAGTATTTCAGATAATTCTAAAGTTTGGAATGGATTAAGGTTGAAATTGGATACTATTTTTAAGGTTATTTTTTTATTGTTATAAAAAGGACAACCCAGAGGTCGGGCGACAACTAGTCGCGTCCGGCAAGGATGCGATACTTGAACCCGCAACCGAAGAGCGACAAAGGTGCATCACCTAAGAATGGACTACGTGATGTATTGTTTTGTATAATTTAGTTTTTTTAAAATAGTATGAAAAATGAATTATAAATTAATTATTTTTGGAACCTTATATGATTTAGGTAAATATAATTTTTTTGGAAATCATTTGGAGTGAAAGATGAGTTTGTGGTAGGAATTAGTTGAAGGATGAAACTCTACTTGTCAAGTATATATGTATTTTTTTTCTTCTCTTATTCTATAAATAAATTAATTCTTAAACTTTAGGTAAGTAATATTAAAACTAAATATGTGTTATCCAAATACCTTATGTTTTGTTGAACCAAAGATATTTTAAATCATCATAGATTGATGGATTTGAGGCCCTCAATTCTACAATTGTTTGTGACTGATGACCTCAATCACTCCCTATAAATATTTATGTTTTTCCTCTAATTATGTGTCTCTAATTTCCACCAATATTCTCCTAATCGAGATCATAATTTGTTGGTGACTTTTTTCATTCCCCTTTTCCTATTATTGAGACTAAATTTTGTTAACCCAATTTCTGATGTGGGTTTTCCCACAAAGGTATTTTCTATTTTCAACCTTTTATTTTTGAAGAACATTTTCAAATTTCAAGAATGAAATTTATTGAAGCAGGGAAGAATGTAACACCCCAAGATTTCATAGTATGTTATTTCTTCAAAGTAATTCAATAACTTGCACTGCACGCAACACTGAGTTCAAGCACACCACGACTTACCAAACTAGCCATTCAAAAGCGGTTATGAATAATATTAACTGAATTTTGAACTTTATATAATCCTTATAATTTTAGAATACATATTATGAGTTTCTAAGACATATTTTAAGAACAAATACATTTTTTTCAGATAAAAGAAGTATTTTTCAAAAAATGAAATTTTACTGCCTTTTAATGGAGAACCCTTTCTAAATCCAATATTTGAAACTTTTATATATTAAATTTGACAAAATAAACTTCTTATTTAGAATTGAGACATAATAATTTAGTTTCAATAAATTTTTGGGTTTTTTTCTGATAACTTTCATATTTGGGTGAATAGTGAAAATACTATATATTAACTCAAAACAACTTTTTAAATCAAAATAATTTGTAGTGTTAAATTATAAATTTTAATGGGTTGGAAGTATAAATATATTATATTTTTACCATTTAATCCAATTCTGGTCATTTTAAGTAATTTTAAAATTAAATTGGACATAAACAAGTGTTAATCTTTTGATAGTTATTATTTCTTAAAAATACGCCTTTTGGATTTGACAATGGGAATTAATTTTAAATTAATAAATTCAACTTCTATGTTTTGAATTTGGTAAAATAGACATCATTTTTGGTTTCATAATATCGTAAATATCCTTGGGTGAATTTTTGGTATTTTTCTGAAAACTTTCAATTTTTGATGAATAATGGAAAACACTGAGTTATTGTTTAAAACTGGCTTTTTATTTAAATAATTATTTATTTTATTTAAATTTATTTTAGGTGAAAATAGATACATAATACCTATATAAATTCAATGTAATTAATTGGAGTCAGTTTATAATAATTTTAGATGTATAAAAATTTTATTGAACTTTTCACCGTCTTTTACCCACATCCTAAGAGAATTTACAAATTCACATAAAACTTAATTTTACCGCTTCTGTGTGTGGAATTTCAAAAATTAGAGAGACACAATTAACCTCTATAAGTAAAATGTGATTCAATAGGATGAAAATAATTTTTTTTGAATAGTAACTTTTGACTTTTATTTACCGCGGTTAAAGGTAAATAGGGTAATTCAAGATAAAAATAATATTGTAATAATTCAAAATTACCTTTACACATGTGATAAACATATTGGATGAGTAATGTCCGACCATGGGTATCCTTGGGTCGATTTTGGGACCCCATGGAGCCACTTATGAATGATAATGCCACTTTAGATTAATTAATTTGAAGTAAAGACAGAATTGACATAAACAAAAATCTTTTAGTAATTAATTTTTATATGGTGTTATATAAGTAATATTTCTGACTATAAATATTATTTGGAAATATAAAAATATTTACTACATCAAGGTATTTTTTTTATAATTTTTAGACATTTAATAATAAAATTTATTTATGACACAATGATGATGCAACAATTTTCTTATTAATGAAAGAATCAAATAAATTGTATTATAAATATTAAAATAAGTATAATTTCAAAGTTTTTATGATATCCACGAATTTTATAGGTGAATATTACATGTTATGTATGATTCAATGTATTTTTTTTGAAGTAATCAAGTTGTGATGACTTTCACAAAAACAAAATAAAAAATAGTGTCAAAATTGACATAAATTAATATTTAAAACAAATACTATATTATTGGTTGATATGATATTCCTAAAAATGTATGGTTATAAAAAGGGCATAAATAATATTATATATTCAATTAATGATACAATTTAGGTTCTCTTGGAAGTTTAGAGTATGTTTATTAACCATATAGAGTAAGAATATAAGAAGACACGGTAAAAGTTAAACTACATAACTAAGAGTTAAATATAAAAGATAAGGTTAAAATGGTAACATAAACTTATATAAAACCTATTGTTTGAGAGGATTTAAATCCATAACCACATAATACTCTAAATAAATTCATTTGTAACCCTTATAAATCGAATATGATTGTATAATAAATTAAAACTTTAATCTTTTCCTAAAGTGACCCTCACCCCTCTTATAAAAGGGAACTCCCCCTTCTCTCAAAATCACACCTCTAAAGCCATTTATATCCACCAAACCTGGACCAAATATCCTTCCTACTATCCTACCTTCATCCTATAGGCCTTTCTTTGGTTAGAAATCCAACTTAAGGATCCATTTTGATCAAATCAAAAGGAAGAACCCGAAGAAGAGGCAATGATTTCAGCACCCTCTTTCAAGTTCTCTTATTCTTCCACTTACTCTTTCTTTGTTGTTTCAATTCTAAAATAATAACACCAGTATATTCTATATACTTTGATGTTATTATGAATATGGAAAAACTATATTCATTATTCTACCCATCTTATGAATGATAATGTCACCATGCGTGCGTACGTACGACTTACCGTCTCCATGCCGTGGTGTAATTTGTTATTCAACACTATGTTATTTGGATGGATATAATGATGAGTAATATGTATATAAATAATTAAAATATCATGATAATGTCTTTGTAAAATTAATATACCATCCAATTCCACACCTTTAAATAAATGATATTGTCGCTCGTGCGTACGTACGGATTACCGTCTCCACGACACGATGCGATTCATTTCCACGATCACCATTCATCGACGATTATAAAAATATATATTACTAATAAGTATGTAATATATGAAATAATAATGCTACTAGATATATATATATATATATGTACTTACATATATCTTATTCACTTAGTTCCGTTCAATACAATATGAAAACGGAAACATCGTTTATGCGTACGTACGGACAACCGTCTCCATAAATGGTGTTTTTCATTTCATATATATGTCTATTATACATATTATTATTCTAAATATATATGATATATAAATAATTTTTTATATTCTGGAAGTATTTAAATCTTGGTCTAAGTGATACAATCAAGAGTAACAAGTTAAAACACGTATGATAAAGAAAGCGATTATTACCCGAAATGTTAATTTATCATGGAAATTATTATTAAATGGGTATTATAAAGTCATTAATGAATCATGTATGATATCATAAATACTAATATTATTCTTTTATACTTTAATAACATACTATTATCTTCATATAGGAGGTTAAACGTACCCTCGACTAAAGTAAAGTGCAAGGTAAGGAGTTTTCATCTCACTCCTTATTCCTGTGAGATTCATGAAATATTGCCACTATTACCTTTTGTGTGGTGTATGTACTGCCCATAATTGTATTCTTTGTGTAATACACTTTAATTTATGTGTATTTACATATTCATTGTATGATACTTCTTTCATAGGGTGTATGTTTCGTAAGTTACCAAATTGGTAAGGGTTAATTTCACAATCTCTTTATTATCTGAGGTTGTTTTTACATAATTATCTACTTTGAAATATTTATTATCCATGTCCATGTTTCATAATATAGTTTTCAAAGGGATTATTTTAAGGTACTTCTTAATAAAACATCATTTTAAATGTTTTAAATATTTATTCTTCTAAATCATTCTCATTAATGTCCATGTTTTCAGAATGGTTTTAAGGATTTATTTAAATGGACATGAATGTTTTAAAATTTTAATTATTTTAAAATGTTTCAAAGTGGTATGGGAAACTTTGACTCAGAAATGTATACAAATGTATTCCTTTCTAAATTGTCTTCCTTTTAAATGTTTTCATGAAAAAGGGATATTTCTCCCAAAGAGTTTTACAAATTATTTTCATCTATGTCAAAATCATTTAATGGATTTTAAACTTATTTGAAGTTGATTTACTATGATACAAATCTTCCATATTGTATTGAAGGTTTTGTGATATGTTTGACTATGGATGTGTTATTTTTATACCATTCATGGTTTATGGGTAAAGTATTGACATTTTTTATGCCAGTTTTAATACGAATGTTTATGTTATGTTTAAACCTTTTCATATGAGGAATGAATTGGACTTAGTAAGTGATGGGTGGATCCCACTATATCTCCTTGATGAATCAGTAGGTATCATGAGACAAAATAGTGTCTTGGAACAAGGACTTGACAAAATCTTATTTGTAGTCTTGGCACAAGGCCTTGACTATGTGGTTATGATAGTCTGGCATTATGCATTCCATCATTATGAAAGTGGCTATTGATATTTCAGGTGATTATTCGACTAGTAGAATATCCATATGAATAAGTAAATGGAATTATTTTATTGTATCTTTTCCATATTATTCTGAAGTTTAAGTTTAAAAAGGATTTTGTTTTAGTCTTATACATTTCCATAAATGTTTATGCTTATTTATGAAAGTTTCCGCTATATTGTTATCCTTACTGAGAATCTGAGCTCACCCCTTTCTATGTTTTGATTTTCTCAGGATTCCAAGAAGTGTATTATGATTGATAATTAGGGTTAAGCTAGGGGATTAATGGCGTTCTCAAAAGATCATTTATGTTGTGTTTTATTTTCTAAATTGTAATGTAACGTCCTTGTATGTAATCTATTTTCCAAGACTGCTAAACTAATCAGTCTTTCGGGACTTGATTCATTGTAATAATTCCAATGTATTAAAATAAATCAACTACTTTAGTTAACTGGGGTCAGGGCGTTACATATTCAAACTTGGTGTCCCCATGAACCCTATCAAGATAGAAGCTGGGGGCTATGATAAATGATCGAGATATGAGATAATGAACCCTCCTGAGTAGTGTGATTATCCTCCTCAGGATAAAATCCTTGAAACTCCACAAATAAAAAATCCTAGAAACACTTTAGGGGCTACAAATCATCACCAATATTACATGATAGATAATATTGTTTCCCATATATAGGATATAGAAACATTGAGGGTGGAAGTTTCACTTGAAGGAAAGTCATACCCATCATGGGTGGATCTTGTTTGTGTACCCCCAGAGTCTGGAAATCCTAGATTGACCCCATTTAATGGGATGGGTGACCCATTATAGCATTTGGCCCACTTCACATCATAGTGTGGTCTAATGTTGGGGACTCTAGAATAGCAGAAATGCACCAAGCCTAGATGCTTCATCCAGACTCTGGAAAGACCTATGTTCTTCAAGCACAGTCAGATATCCATAGTGTTTGTTTCCTATTAGGAGGACCTCTATAGAAATCTCACCTTCATGTTTTTCTCCATCTCACACAAGACGAGTATCTATAGCCTCTTAAAAATATAGTAGAGACCTAATGAGAAAGTTGCTAACTTTATCACCCGATGGAATAGACTCATGTATTCGATTGACATGACACTGTCCCAAGAATATCTAATTATGTTGTTTATGGAGAACATCAAGAATGAGCTAGTCCATACCCTCATCTCCATGAACTACCCAACTATATTTATATAACTCTTTGAAAAGGCTCAATATATGGAAGAATCTTTGTAGTAGACTAAACAATAGTTTTACCCATTTTTTCAAAGAGCTCTTGTGAGAAGGGTCATAAAAGTAGAGACTACTATCTCTATTCATGAAGAATTCATATATCTAGTACACCTGCCATCCCTTTTTTAGATGATCTTTGCTAAGTGAAGCACTGCTAGGTTCAACCTCACCCAGTACTGCCCCACTAGGTATATCCTTGATGAGAGAATATGACTCCAACCCCCCCTCAAGACTAATCCCCCTGGGAACCTTTCATATAAATAAGAAATAAGACTTATTACTTTAGTGATTCACAGGTCCTAGGATAGTTTATCTTTGCAATGGATAAGGGATTACTGATGTTTCTGAAATGCAAGAGACCCTAAGAGGCCAGAATCACCTGATGTGCTGACCATTTCCCATATCTAAATATCATTGGACACACTATCAAATAATGATTTGTATTCAAATACTAGCTCTAGGAAAAAGCAGATCATGGTTTTTTCAAGTTGGGAGATGTTCCAGCATAGGTGAAACATGTCTTCACTAACCCCGATAGTGACAGTGGATATTATAGTGAGTGGAAATAGGTTCATATTCATGGAATGTATAAGTATGATGAGAGGTTGGCTCGTAAGGTACTTGATTAGACCAATGGTATTATTCATTCCCATTTGAGAATGAAAAAAACCTCCCATGTTTTCCACACCTCCTCTCCACATCTGTGTCATAGCCTCCCAAGTCTTATACGAACATACATCGATGGTGTAAGGGAAATTAGAGTCCCCCACTACTACAAAAAATTTCTCACAACCTTATTTATTTTATGCCTCCTGAATTAGAATATGTTCCTAGGGTATGCCCATCCCTTGATAATTTCACAAATTATGACCAAGAATACACCACTTTGAATGCTATAAAACTAGTAGACTACTTCACATCACCCATAAATAATGAATGACATATGGACCCCTTGGGAACCTTCAGATTATGTCATAAAAGGTGTGGTAGAGGAAACACCAATAAAAAAAATATCATGTTATCATTTTAAACCAGGATGTTAATGATAATGAGACTAGGAAAAAAGACTTGTGCAGAGCTCAATAAGAAAAATCCTCCCAGTCCGTGAAATTAGGTATGACTCCACAACCAAAAGTATTGATTCTTTGTATTGTTCATCCATGAGTGTACCATGATCATCCACATATAGAAATGGAATGACCTCAAACAACCGGCACTCAACCAGAATTTTTTCGAAGAAAACTAGCTAGTTGAGAGAAAAATATTTCTAGTACTATCCAAGACCCAACATTTTATCCAACGATATCCATTGTTCCCTCTGCTAAGAAATGACCCTATGAAGGAAAAAAAATTCCCCTAGAATGGTAATATTATGTGATAAGTCATCTTGTAGGAATACTTATGAGGCTTTTGATCCTTATGGATCTCCACTTATTAAAGTAAATGTGTGAAGGCCTTTCCAAAGCCTTGAAGATCCCCCTACAGTTAGAGGTTGAGGTAGCTGCTACTAAGACCTACTACATAGAGGAGGATGAGTAAGAGAAATGTAAATCCATTATCTCATGTTTTGAAGAATATGTGGGTTTCACCATTCTAGGGAACAACCACCCACTTTATATCATAGTTCATTTAAATAATATTGAAACCACTAATTCCTAGTGAATACTAGCTCTAGGATCAATCTCATCCTGATATAAATTCTCCATATGCTGGGACTTACCAAAGTAGATCTAACTCCCTCTAAACTAACAATTCAGTGGTATGATAAGAGTGATTGAAAAACATGTGGGAAAAAATTAGTTGAATACTCAATTAGGTGGATTGGTATCAAGAACTGAATTTTTGGTAGTATTTTAGGGTATTGACTACAATGTGATATTGGGAAGGACCTTTCTTTATTTTTATCTAGCGGTCCCCTCTTCATACCACTAATTCCTCAAATACTCTATTGATGGTCATGTAGGGGTACTTCAGGGTGATGCATCTCCCTTCAACTCTTATAAGGTCCACTATTTGGATGACGTTACTAGAAAAGGGTGGGAAAGTAGGTTCATACCAATGGGGTTGTGTACATAAATGCCCCTAAAAATCTAATGGTAATTGTAGATGAACCATGGGTAAAATTTAAAGAAAAATTTGACATCCCAATTCATCAGTTAGATCCTATAAAATCAGACCTAGGGATTTTTTTTCATTGCTAAGAAAAAGGATATCTCACAGATTGCCTCATACTTCTTCAACGAACATTATCAACTGATATAAAAAACACTATTATAATAAACTACTAAAAATTTCACCCCATTTCCACCAATCCCTGAAATTTCTACATGTTCCAAAAAGTGGGGTAGAATCAATGAAGGTTGACTTATAGCCATTAATTTGATATCAAGAGTGAACCTCATAGCTAGAAATTGAACAAAATTAGATCAACTGCTCCTATTTCTATAGTCTCAATGGAGAGGGTACCCCTCAGTGAGGATTCTATATCTTCTAGAGAAGATGATATCACCCTCACCTAGTCACCTAGCCTAGAAGAGATGCCTCCTATTTCTAATCCTCTTGTCTCAGATGAAAAATAAGATTTGAAAGATTCTCCTCATGCATTTGAAGAGGGTGTCTCCACCACTATTGATGAGTTAACCCTGGTGAAACATGGTACCAAGAAATATTCAAGGATAAAACTAATAAACAAATCCATGTCCCCATAAGAGAAGCTAAAATATGGGGCCTTCCTAAAAAAACACCATGAAATATTTTTCTAGAGCTATAACAAGATTCCTGGACTAGAACCCTAGGTCACCATTAACTATCTTGGCCTACTAGTGAGTCATAGTGGGTTTAGATAGCCTCATTGAAATATTCACCCCTCTCACAATGATATGGTTGAGGATGAAGTTGATAATATTATTAAAGAAATATTTTTCAGGGAGGTCCAATACCCTAGGTGGTTAGCTAACACTGTTCTAGTTAGGAAGAAGAATGTGAAGATCAGAGTCTACATCAACTTCTAGGACCTAAACCACCATTTTTTAAAGAATGTTTTTACAATTATGATGATAGTGATATTAATTGATGCTACATCTGGGTTTCATGACCACTCCTTATTGGATGGATACTTCAGATATAATCATATATAAAGGGCCCCTGAGGATGAGTTGTCCATCACCTTTAAGGCACCCCAATGAACTTTTTGCTATCAGTTAATGCCTTTAGACTTAAAGAATGATGGAGACACTAAACAACAAGCCATGAACCACATATTTTAGACAATTCTCATGAAATTGGTGGAATGTTACATGGATGATATAGTGGTAAAATACAACCAACATCAGGACCATCTCAAGGATCATGAGAAATTATTCAGCTTCCTCTACTCCCAACACTTGAAGATGAACCCCCTAAATTTTACATTTGAGGTTAACTTTAGAAAATTTCCCATATTTATCATAAGATATAGAGGCACTAATATTGACCTATAGAATATCAAGGCTATCAATCAAATGCATCCCCTAAGAAATATCTAGGATTTGTGAGGCCTCTAAGGCCACTTATTATACATATGTTGATTTATTGATAATATGTTCAACAAGTGTAATAACTTATTAAGGATCATGAAAACGACGCTATCCAACAATGGGATGAGGACATAAAAACTCCCTTTGAGAATATTATCCAGTACCTAATACAAACTTCAGTTTTGATGACACCCACATTAGGAAAGCCTTTGGTCCTTTATGTGACCACCCTAGAGTGGTCTCTCAGAACCATACTAACCTATAAAAATAATGAGGGAAAGTTAAATATCCTATACTATCTTAGTTTCATACTCCTCAACATAGAAATATGAACTCCCCCTTTGAGAAGAGTTTACTCGCATTGGTTTTTGTAGTGAAGAAGTTGTGAAATTACTTGAAATAGTATGAGATATAGATAGTTCCCTGAGTATACCTGCTAAAGTATATCTTAAATCACCCCATGATGATGGGATGATTGGCACACTGGGTAGTAATCTTATAGAAGTTTAACATAATGTTTTTTTCCAAAAAAGGACATCAAAGCCTAGCCATTATCAGACTTCCTTAACGCACATCCAACCACTAAATAATTTCCCATGAATTTTTATTTTATGGGATAAGACATTATTTCAGTTGAATAAAATTTATTGTGAAGGAATATTCATTTTAATGGTGCCTCCTGAAGCTTGACTGATAGAATGATCAATGACCCAAAGATTAACTAGGTAAGCTTGAGGATTTTCTTCATCACTCCATCATAGGCCATCTTGTGACACTCTTTCCTATTGTCAGAAGGATACACCAAAAATGAGGTAGAGTACTAGATTCTCATTACTAGTCTTGATTTGGACATTAATATTGATTTCCCATACTTAAATGTGAAGGAAGAATCCAATTTACTCATAAAACAAATCAAGGGTGACTACATCATCAGAAAGAAAGAGCTTGTGCCCCTACTAGAACATACCTATTAGTTGAAGGTCTAGTTCCCTTCCTAGATGAAGTTGAATCACGCTCTTTACTCATATAATGGTCGAGACAATGATTTGTAAATCTTGTTAGTGTCTCTCAAAGAACCCAACCAGACTGACATGGTCATTCATGTGGCACATCAGACATTCATCACCCCTACCACCTTAGATGATATAAAATGATAGGTAAGTCAACGAGATGTCGGTACCTCTGTGTTTGGATATTTAAATCACCTCACAACCAAGGAAATTTCCAATTAGATGAATCCATTCACTTAGTATCTCAATCTTGGCATTTTACCATTATACCGAGCCAAGCGTGAGAAAATACTCTAGCGTACAACATAGTTTACCCTTCAAAGTTGGCCTAAACTTAATAAAATCCTTTACACACATGGGTTTAATGGAATTTTACTCTATTTAATCCAAGGATATTAGATACTTAAATTCATGTAGGAGTTGCATGTAGGATTTTATGGTGCCCATCAATTAGGATTGAAGTGATCCCACTAAATTCAATGGTTGGGATACTTTTATCTTACCATGGTTCATGAGTACATTGAGTTAACCAAGTGGAATCATGAATGTCAAATCCAAAATAACTTTTTGTATCAACCACTAGAGATTATACACACTACCAATTACTCCTAAACATTTACAGTATGAGGACATGACATTGTGGGGCTATACCCTCTAGTAAAATTTTGATTGTGTAGGTTCATTTAGACTGCAACGAACTTCTTCTCCAAAAGGGAAGAAGCAGTTCCCCTCAAGGAAGTCAAAAAACAGTATGTGATTTAGTTTTTGAGATCCCAAATCATCCATAGGTTTGGGGTGCCTCACACTATTCTCATTGAAAACGACACTAACTTCCAGGTTATCAAGTTGAATAAATAGTATGCCAAGTACAACATTCGGTCCGACCATAATTATCACTACCATGTGCAGGTAAATGGGTATATTGAGGAATTAAACAAGAAAATATCTAACATATAGTAGAAATTTTAGGCTAGAATAAAAATAGTTGGACCAAAAATCTCTCTAACTCCCTTTGTTCCTATCGAAAAATAACTTAAAATTCCACCCAGACAACCCCATAATACCTGGTGTATGGAACAAAGTTAGTCTTCCCCATTGAGGTTCAGTTTCCATCACTCTCAATGGATGTTTATGACCATAATATTCCATAAAAATGGTAGAAGTCCATCTAGATGAGATGGAATCCCTTTAGGGAAATAGGATTTAGGACTTTAATAACTTAAAGAGGCATCATAATGGAATAGTAAGAGAATTTAACAAGAAGGTATTCCTATTATCCTTCCTATATGGTGACATGGTATAGGATCTCAGAAAGCAGATGGTGCCTGAAAAAAGACACCAAAATTGGAACCCATGTGGGAAGGACCTTGCATTATCTATAAGGTATATTCCAATGGATCAGAATCTTTAATAATTGTGGACAGAGAGCATACCACACCTTCAAAAAATGAAAAGTTTCTAAAGTAGTACTTCACATGAAACCCCTTTAGTCTAGGAATTATGACCTTAAACTATTTTCAATTAGTCCAAACTCTATGACCTTAAACTTAAATTCATGGTCAAAGTTATGTGACCTTAAACTATAGAAACTAGGGCCCAATCCCTATGACATTAAACTAATAGTAGTCCCAGGGCCCATTAATTATGACCATAAACTATTTTCTTCCCCTTTGGTTAACCTCAATGACTTTAAACTAGTAGAAACCATAATTTTGGTTGTACAAATTTGAACTGGAAAACCCAATGTCCTTAACACATGATGTTAAACAGACATCTCATCCTATGTGATAAAAACAAGATTCCTGACATACCATTTTTTGGGATGATAAAAACCAATTTACTCAGCATATGACATTAAATAGTATCCTTACCTGATGTCATAAGAAAGGGATTCACCATGGTAGTTGTGGGATGCCTCAATTTACTTACCATAGGGGACAACCCCCCACTTCTGGAATCAATATCCAACCACTCCCCATATCTATAACTAGGTGCGGATTTCTTCCCATTTAAATGGGATACATAGTGATGCCTAAAACCTTTAACTTTGGGCCCAACCACTAGTTCATCATAAACCCTTCCTCTAGGGGGGGGAGAAATTATGTTCACCAATATTTGGCCCTTTAGACCCACTCATGGTCCAAGAATTACAACCTTAAACTATGTAGATTTTGTTTCAAGGTATTTATGTGTCACATAGGCTTACTTATCCCTCATTTCATATTATATTTTACCTCTTCAGTTCCATGAAAATACCCTTAAAACAAACACTAACCTAGTATAAGAATCATGATCTTAAACTACATTCTAAATTCCACTTAGTCCTAGCCACATGACCTTAAAATGTGTAGCCAACGTTATTATGTATGTCATCTAAATTACTGAACATATGTCATATCCTCATCGGAGAGGATAACCCTGATCATTTTTTGTCTTGGTATTCTATTATACCATATTCTAAAACTACGAGTGGCTTGATTCCCATTCCCTTGGGATATATAGTGATGCCTATACCTATTATATTTTATCCCATTCATGAACTAATCACAAAAATTCCCATCACCTATGACACTACCATCCCTAAATGATTTTCTAGGCCTCATATTCTATTATAAGCCCCAATATTATTCTTTGACCCATAATTGGGTCAAGATGCCATTATTACCCAACATGAGAAAGAAGAATGGGTAGTTCAGAGCCTAAGACCCATATATTACCTCATCACATGATGTTAAACTATAGTCTTACCCCATATAAAACTATTATTCCTAATATACTAAATATGAGTTGAACCAAACCAATGTCCTCAACACATGACATTAAACTATAGACTTGCCCTATAAACTCAGGATGCCTCATATCAAAACTATGATATTATTCAGTTTACATTCTAGAGAAGACTCAACCTTACCACCATCATTCTCCCACCACAAAAAATTCTAGAACTATGTGTGGCTTGATTTCTATTCCCCATGGGATACGTAGTGATTCCTACACCTTCTTTATTTGAGACCATATTTAGCACCGACCTATTTTGGGGTCTCCCCTGGTTTAAACCTTATTACCTTATACTATATGTAAATATTTATAGGATCACTTTGTGTGGTGAAGAGTCCCCTTGGATACTTTATGTTAGATTTTAACTCATATGGAACACCCAAGAATCCTAGAATTACATATACTCTCTTGGTCCAAGCATTATGACATTAAACTATGTTCATATAGCCTATGTAGCCCTATATATGCGTATTTTTCTTCACCCCTGTTGTTTTAGTAAGACAAAACCCCTTATCTTTTTCATTGCATCCTCCCTTGAGAGGATTTCCCCTTTAGAATCAGTCTTCTACCACGCCATGTTCCAGAACTATGTGTGGATTGATTCCCACTCTTATAGGATACATAGTGATTCTAGAACATCATGTACTTTGTCTAACCCAATAATCGAATCATTACATGGTCTTTCCCTCCCCTTCATCATGAAATCTACTTGGGTAAATTATTTCAACTTTTGTGTTTCAGAGGGTCTCTTTATCTTTCCTTTCACACCAGGTTATCACTATTTCCTACCACACAAGACACCTCGGGACACCCATGACATTTGGTCAAGGCTACACGAATTTAAATGAGAGATTTCCCTTATGGCTTGATCTCTATGACCTTAAACTAGTAGCATCCATAGTTCAAGTTATATGACTTTAAACTACAAAGACCAATGTACTTAGTATTCGAAGTTAAAATATAGAACTTCCTGTATAAATCCATGATTCCTCATATGAAAAGTATAGGATAACCAAAAAACAACATCCTAAACACACAACATTAAACTATAACCTTACCCCATATAAACGTGGGATACCTCATATGAAAAGTATGGGATGATAAACAAAAAATATCCTCAACACATGATGTTAAATTGTATCCTTACCACATATAAAACTAGGATGCCTTATAAAAGGTGATGATTCAATGTCCTCACTTTAGAGGACATCACATTACTGGAATTGGCCTTCTGCCATGCTACATTCTAGGAATACGTGTGGATTTATTTCCATTCCCATGGGATAAATAGTGATTTATAGATCTCAAATCATGGGTCCAATCCTACGATCAACTCTTTTTGGATTTCTTCCCCCTTTTCGGGCCTTGTATAAATCATCTCCTACTGACGCATTTGAGTGGGTAGGAGAATAGATCCTGGGGTACTTAATATTCCCTTCAAGAAATTCTCCACTTCCAATTTTTCAGTTCATGCTCTTTCGGTTTGGATAATCACCATCCTCTTGATCTGAATGGGCTCCCTAATAGTAATAGTGCTTGGCCAAACTCGATAACCTAAAGTACCAAGCTCATGCCTCAAAGGATCTTTGATAACAAATAGCAACTCCTTTATTTCAAACTTAGTCAATGGTTGATCCCACATTTGTTCACCTCATCCTAAACCAACGTAGGTCTATAAACTATGTATTAAAAATGGTCAAAAGTTGTTCCCCACTCATCAATCATTTACATTTTAGTATCCAGGTCTTGAAATTCACAATATACCCTCATAGGATTGATCATTCACTTTTCCCCTTGTCGAGTTCTCCCTTATAAAGAATGTTAACTCCCTACCACTCCTTGTTTATTACATAAAGCATGACTCATGAGAGATTAGGATTTGAGAGGGAGTTTTCCTCAAGCAAGGTTGAGATGAATGGGTGCCCCTATGGTTAGGAATTTATAAACATAAAATAGGAAACCATGTCTAAGTATCATGACTTTAAAATATGTGAAAGTCATTCGAGAAATGTGTCATGTCGCACCAAGCCTCCTTAACCCCCAATTTAGTTCAGGCCACCTCCCTTCTATTCCATGCACACTCCTTTGAGACGCGCTCCCCTATGGTAAAAAAATTATGATATTAAACTATTTTCAATTGTTCTGAATACTATAACCTTAAACTAGGAGACCAGGTCCAAGCATCACGACCTTAAACTATGTGCAAGTTTTCTCTGAGATGTTCTGTGTGGTTGGGACTTCTAGGCACTTCATTCACATAATGTTACCTCTACCCTATGCCACACACAACCCTTTGAGACACAAAACCATATACTTGAAGCATCATGACCTTAAATTTTTTGTGACTCACACCATATTATTTTTCTTAGTATAGGGCCTCCTAGGAACAAAATTTCCATCGGTTTTGAACCCACTGGCATCATAAGAACCTTTTCTGGGATAATCCCTTTCAGGTTTAAGCATTAAGACCTCAAACTATTTGTAGCACCATTGTAAAATCTCTATAAACTTAAAATGGGAGTCATGTTCTAAGTATCACGAAATTGATATATTTTAACTCTGTGGTTTGAGCATATTGTAATACCCTATGTTTTTGTGAATTATTTTTTCTGAATAAATTGAAATTCATTGATGGCTTGAATTGCACACTACACCAAGTTAAGATTGTGCTACATGAAACAATGAGTTTTCTTGAGGTAAATGAAACAATAGGTTTGGATTTTGTGACACAAAATACCAAGTTTATATTGTGTTATACACAACACTGATCTTAGATTACGTTACACACTACACCGAGCTAAGCTTGCATTACACACACCACTGAGTTTAAATGAAATACGACATATTATTAAAAATATTATTATAGTTTTTACCCAGCCATTAGAATAGAGTATGAAAAGGATTAAATAAATTATGAAAATATGGTTTATTCATTCTTATAAATTTAATTATTTGGAAACCAATTAATTAGAAATTAAATTAATAAAATTAAGAAATTCCTTTTTTGAAAAACTATTTCTCTATGCACAAACACATTTTATTTTATTAAATAAAAAAAATTAGTTAAATTATTTTTATATTATATATTCAATAAAATATTTAACATTTATCTTTTTTTTCTTTACAATTTATAAGAATAAATCCAATTTTGTGCATAAAAAGGTGTATTTTTCTAAAAGGTGGTTTTATCACCTTTTGAGGATGCACTTATTTTAAAACTAATTTTTGACACTTTTATAAATTATATTTTAAAAAATTAACTTTATTTTTGTAAAATTAACCTTAAAATTATCTTAGGATGAATTTTTGGTATTTTTTTGAGAAATTTTATTTTTTTTAATGAATAGTGAAAATGCCAAATTTTAATTGAAAAATGAATTTTCATCTAAATAATTTATAATGTTAAATTATATTTCAAAATAGTTTTAAAGTATAATTAGATAAATTATATATATATTAATTCAATTTATTCCATTTTAATTAATTTCACATTAAAAGTTTATAAAAACAATTCAAACTTTTGAACATTTTCACTTTAAAAAACCATTGTCTCATCCCATATGTGGGATTAATTTTAATATAATTTCTACCACTTATGTTAATTGAATTTATAAAAATGGATCCCATATTTATAATCAGAGTTATTTATAATTTATAATAAGTTTAACTTAATTTTTACCATAATTATTAGTGAAAACAGTTAAAATTAATCATGGTGATTATAAGAAAAAAGAGTTTACTATGGGAATAAACTTTAAACATAAGAAAAAATGACCGAGAAACTTTAAAAAAAATCCATTTTACAGAAATATTTATATCCTATATATTATTTAATAAAAAAGGTTCATTATTGGAGCCATATGATGTAAGGGATACCACCCAATAATGTTTACCTTTTGGTATTTACAAGAATTCCACTCCACAACAATTATAAAAGGAAATTCACTCTAACCCATTCCTAACACCTATAAATCCATTTGAATTAAATAAAACTTGAAAAAATAACTTCCCAAATTCGCTTATATCATACAAAAATCCTTAATTTTTTCATAAACCCAACCAAGGAAGTCCTTTGGTGCAAACCAAAAAAAATTCATGAAGAAGAGGTAATGTTCATCAATGAATGTTTTGGTTTTATTTATTCCTCAAACATATTAATTTATTTTCATATAATAATTATTTAATAACCAAAAAATATTAAATATACTGATATTTTTTATGTTAATGTTAATACCTACAAACACACACACTTTTATAAAATGGGATACACAATCATCGTTCGTATACACAACATACTACCACCTCACAAACCGATGACGTTCGTTGTTCCATTACTATCTCTTAGGGTTGGTAATAATGATGAAAATTATGTTTATATATTATATATATAATATTTATGATGTATTTATACTTCTTAAATTTTTATATAACACATACCTTCATGCTTTCCATTTTGTGGGAATACAATAACACTGTTCATTTGTACAACAGACTATCACCTCACGAAGTGATGTGATTCGTTCACACTTTACATGGAATGAATTAAGGATGGGTTCAATAGAAATATGTCATATATTAGAAATAAAAATTATAATATAATTATACTATATATATATATATAACATTTAATTTTTTTCTTAATATGAAAAAAATTGAAACAACATTCGTGCGTACGTACGCCCTACCGTCTCCATGAAAAGTGCATTTAATTTCCTATAAATAAAATTTATTGGTTACTATAAATACATATATAATGAATATATATGATATTTATATCATTTATATCATTCTTGATGGGATGAAGTCATTATCTAAGTAAGACGGCCAAGAATAAAATGTCAAACATGTACGAAAAACAAAGCGGTCCTTACCCGCAACATAACTTAAACTTGGAATTGTTAATAAATGGGTAGTATAAAGTCATAAGTAAATAATATATAGTATTATATATATGAATATGGTTCTGTAATAGATGTATAATAAACTTATATTTATTTTACAATATTTTTTAATTAGTTCAATGAGAGTCAAGAATTAAGGTAAGGGGATTTCTTGTTGCACTTTTATTTTTGCGAGATTTATGACATATTAACCACTCATTTATTTTGTGTGGTGTATATACCACCATATGAAATGTTATATAATTAATTTCATTAATATTATGATATTAAAAGTTTCAATTGATGTTATTCTTTCACGGATCACATGATTCATATGTTACTCAAGAAGTAAGTGATTTTTGTCTCACTTTTGTTTTCTATGAGACTGAATCCATGTTCACCACCTATTTCTTGTATGTGGCATTTATAATAACCATGGATGTATTTTATGATTATTATATTGGTAATTATTGGGGTTTAAATATCTATTTTAGGAGCTCTCTTTCATGGGGTTTATGGTTAAAATGTTACCAAAGTGGTAAGGGAATTTTGTCTCAATTTGACTTCTTTAAGACACATGTTATGTTATGCATCTATATTATTTTATGAGGTTTATATACTCAAACTTTGAAATATTTTATAATTAATATAATTATTTTATTTATATTTTAAGTTGAACGTAATGTTATTATTTCATGGGTATTATGAATCAATGTTACCAAAGTGGTAAGATTTTATTGCTACAATCACATCGTTTATCAGGTTTGTTTATAATTATGCTTCCATTGATGAAATATTATGATCCATATATCAATAATTTTCATTAATTTTGTTATAATATGGATATTAATTCTATATCCAAGTAATGGTACCATTTTACACTCTTTGGTACTTAATATAATTTATAATTTTTTTAAAGAAAATCTGACTATATTTCTCTATTCGGTCATAAATATGTTTTCTCCCAAAACTATGTTTTTAAAAAATGTTTTCAAAATTTTTATAATATTTTCCAATGATTTATAAAATACATCTTTACTCATGTTTTACATTTTTAAAAATATTTTTAAAAGGAATCTTCTTGTCTATTTCTAATCAGGGGTCTTTTGACTTATACTGACAATATGAAAGGAATCTTTATTATTATGTATATGTCATATATGGAATTATCCTCTATCATAAACAATCCATTTTTTTGAGGTTTTGTTTACAATTTTTAAAGGATATTTTCAAAGAAAAATATTTTCAATTTTTTTCAAGATTCCTCTATAAGTTTTCAAAGTTATTTTCAAATAAAAATGTTTTCAAAAATATTTTATGTTTTAAAAGGTGTTTTTTTAAAGTGGAAAAGATATTTTTCTCAAGAATGTTTTAAATGATATTTCAAAATTACTTTCCATACAATATTACATCCATTAGTGTTAACCATGCCTTACCAGGGATAAGATGTAACGGTACCATTCATATTATTTCTCTGAATGGTTTATGTTTTAATGGAATGATGTTTATGAAACCCATATCTTTTTCATAGGTTATATAATTTGAAACCTAATTATCTTCATAGGTTATGCTATGATGAAATTATTGTGAAACATATCTCTTTTAAATAGGTTAAGATATGATGAAATGCTTATGACACCCATTATAGTTCATGGGTTATGATATGATGAATGTTTATGATCTTGTGTCACACATATGTATGATTTCATTATGTGATGGGTGGGATATATATCTCTCTATAATGAATTGGGTAATGATAAATGTTATATGAGGTTAGAGGGTACTTGATTTGTTACATGAAGTCTAAAAACAAGAGGGTACACATGTTTTTACCCCAAGCATGAAAACAAGAGGGTACACAGGTTGTTACCCTATGCCTGAAAACAAGAGTGTACAAGAGTTATTAGACTAAGTACGAAGATAAGAGGTTACACGAGTTGTTATCCAAAGCCTAAAAAGAAGAGGGTACATGGGCTATTATCCCAATACTGAAAACAATAGGGTACATGGGTTGTTATCCCAAGCCCAAAGCAGGTACATGGGTGGTCAACCCCAGACAGAGACATTATGAATATATTGGTGTATATCCTTGACATAATATTTTATATTCTTAGGTATATTCCACAAGTCTATGTCTCACGAAAATGTTATGCTCTCACAAATAATTTTATTTTATTTCCTTATGATTCATGTCTTATGAAATGCCAATATTTATTCCATGACTCATTATTATGATATTTGATATGCAGGGTATGATCTTAAAATGTTATGATCATTTCCACATACCATTATGTTCATGTTATGTTTATGGATATACTTTATTTATTATTAATAAGAATCTGATCTCACACTTTTTTATGTTTCCTTTCCCCATGTTATGAAAAAAGGTTTTAAGTATGAGTACTAAATGTGAAGATATTTGAGGGAGACATTGAAGATATTTCACCAAGTTAGAATACTACGTTACAAGTTTCCAATAGTACTAAACTATTATGGTCCTTAGGCATGTGTTTGAGTAATGTAATGATTATCCATCTAAAAAGCTGTAATATACATGTCACGACCCGGCCCAACGGCGTTTGAGCTGTGACTCCCAAAGCTCACCACCAATAGGCCAGGGGCTGGTGATTAGCACTAAGTATAATATCACACACATGGAAGGCCATAGCCTAAGGTTCCTATACACACGCACCCACATACACCTCCATGAAACAATGCAGAGATATATAAAAACTAAAATTAAATTCATAAATACATCTATCCCACAACTAGGGTAAATAAAAAGTACAAAAGGGAAAATACAGGGCCCACCAAAACAAAACTGTAAAAGCGTACAACTTGCTCAAAATGAGGGGATCAATGTCAAACTCCCATTGGTAATATACTTGGACCAACTCTAGTAAAAGCTCTGGCCGGTCAAGCTCACTATGCTCCACCTGCTTCGGGTCCTCATGGGACTATGTCGAAAGGATTGTGGCCTGTACAAGACAGAAAACATGTTTGGGAAATTCCCGTGTAGGGGTGAGTATAAAGATACTTAGTAGGTTCCCAAAAAACCCAAAAGAAAATAGAGAAACTGAAAGGAATCTGTCTGCCCATCCCAGCTAGAGGGAACTCAAATGAGCGAGAAACTCCATCTTGAGATCGTCCTCAGATAAACTCAACCAATCAGCTCAAAACACTATGTGTTTCATTGAATATGTGATAGCATGTCAAGGTAAACCCATAAAACACACTATATATAATTTTCTCAGGAACCAATCATCAAGAGGTTATGAATTCATAGCCAATGGAAGATTCTACCCAAGGGTCAAAGGAAACACATAACCAAGAGAACATGATCATCAAGATCTATCATCCCAGATGAAACTCTTATGAGAGATACACTCCATTAGGTCTCACACCACCATCCTAGTTGTCCAATCCGAGAGAGCTTGCTCATTGGATATAACCATTAAGGAAGTCACACAAAAAATCAACGGAAACACCAAACTCCCAGATAGGGGATCATTCCTAGGGTCCACTAGGAGATACAAGAACACAATCTCGTAACTCAATGATCTCTTAGATTGGGGATCACTCTTAGGATCCACTGGGGATACTATAACTTGATCTGATGTTCCACAGATCACATCACTAAAATAGGGGATCATCACCCATATAAAGGTGGTTTCGACAATACTAAAACCTCATCTGGTATAACTCACAATTTAGGGGATCATACCAATGATACCATGAACCCTATCGAAACAACACACTGAGTAGGGGTCATATAAATGACTATAATACAACCCTACTATTACTAACCACTACATAGGGGATCATATTACCGATGATTCCACAAACCCTACAAGGATGTTCTGCTAGATAGGTGATTGCCTCCCATGCATAAGTGGTCATAGAGATACCAAGAACTTGATCTAGGGAAGCAAAGATAGAGGATCCTTTCATGACCTTACCGAAGGGATGCCACAAATCTATCTTAACTCATCCTATAGAGGGAATATCAAACCTATACTAGGGTTGTAATGGTATATGAACACTCATAGGAACAAACCAAATGATTTTACTCAACTGTTGCTGGTCCAAAAATTGTCAACCCAAGTTTACCACAACATCGCAAGACTTCGTACCTCCTAGGCCCAAAATGAGGTCACCATCTCATTCTACATGAAAAAACTCATAGTATAGGATATTTACTCACCCAAAACAGACAATCGGTGAAAAAGGCACTATTCACCTTAACAATCCCAAGTGGGAACCACACCTCGATCCTGAAACACATTGAACAGATTATGCGAATGATATTTTCTTAGAAAAAAACACAGAATAAACTAATCATTCGACCAAAATAGACACCCAACAAAAAATTCACATCTCTCCAAAAATTCCCAATATAGGCCAGATGGGTCCTGCACCTCGATTTCAGTTTTAGCACCTGAAATTTGTTTCAAAAGATCCACCTTTATGTCAGGGTCGATACACCGCTGATTGTGCATCAATTGGATTTTGGACACAAAAGATATGTATGATTCAATAATCACCAAATAATAATAATTAAAATATTATTATTATTTTTGGACGTTATGAACCACCGAGCATCGTGTCTGACTCAAAAAGTTCTCCAACTAGCCTCAAATGGTCTGCCACAATGCAAGGGTCATGTGTCCACATGTGACACATGAAATGGACCCCTTAAAGGAAATTTAAAGGGGTTTAAAGAACCCTCAGACGAAAATAGGTTGGAAAAAGTACATGGCATGTAATTTGGAGTACATGGGGTCTACCCAAGTAAAAGTACACAACATGTACTTTACTATACAAGGAGTGTAATGTTCACAAAACCACCATCACATGTTCTTTTTTACCTGGACACACGACCATGTACCACTACATGGAATGTACTCCCAGTACACGACATGTGCCTCTAAAAAGTACTTCTTCCTCAAACTGTAAGAACACATGGAACATGTGACTAGTTTACATGCCGTGTTAATGGAGGAATTTGATGGAATTTCCCTGAAAACAACCTAGATCACCCCATTCACCCTAAAACACATAGATCGACCCATCTGGGGTCCCTAGCAGTTGTATAAGGTCTCTATAACCTTAAAATAATGAATTAAAAGGTGAATCAGGACTAAAAAAACTGCCTACCTTGAGGGAGAAACACCATAGCTTAGAGGTTGGATTCACGCTCCAAAGCTCCCGCTGAATGATCAAAGAGTGATCGCCATAAAGATATGAGTCTGACAACACCTCTTTTCAATGATCTGGATTTTGGGTCGTTCGTCGACCAGGAGAAGAGGAAGGGGGAGAGGGGGCTTCGGCCTCCTACTGTGCATAAGGGGGAGATGGGGGAGGGGAATTAATTTTAATTAAATCCTCTCTGATAACTTATGGTCCCCGACTCGTCACAAACTCGACACATAGTGCTGAAAAAATTTATGTCATGCCTAAGGTAAACATGACATTATTAACTCAATTAAGGTCTCATAATTTTGATCCGAGACTCTTTTCAGAAGTTATTCAAGCTGATTCCCATAAAAAAAATTAATTTAATTTAGTTACAAAGATGCTCTTGATAACTCTTTCCACATCAGGCCTGCTCCCGCAAAACTTACACCCCGCTTGGGGTAAATGGCATGCTCTGGACACAACTGTGCCCTTAGATTTCTGATTTGAGCTACTGTTTAAGAGATAACCAATTTCTGCAACATGCATAGTATAAAAATACTTAATATTATTATAATATTAATTCTGGGTATACAAGGCTTTGAAATAAAATTTTGTCTTTGTACTTAGCTATGGAATTATTCGTAGGAATATTCCAAATTTTGACAGGTCATAACCTAACTTGCTACAGTCCGTGAATGTTCAGCCTTGGTCATTATAATTGGTATCAAAGGAAAGGTTTAGTCAAACTATGGAAACTAGGATGAGATAATTTTAGTGAGTTCCCTAGGGATTTGTTTAAGGATATTTCTAGGGATGTCTATAAGGATAAGTCTAAGGATGAGTCAATGTTTAGGAAAATGTCTTAGAATTTTAGTAAAGGAATGAGAGAGTGGTTTCCAAGCAATTACATCCCAATTTGGATACTACAAGCGGTTGTTCCTTTGGTACAGATGTACATAGGGGTGACAACCTTGAAAACGCTATATTGTGCTGGACTTAATTAGGAATTTGTGTATGAAAATGGGATTTTCTGCACACATGGTTTGACATTCCTAGGGGATATACTTTGTAAATTCACAAACACTTTACAAAAAATCATGAAGTATTTAAATAGATGATGACTATGAATTACCTAGGATAAACTTAAGGTGTCATATGTTGAAAATAAGGTGTCATGATTTAGAAACCCCATAAGTTATTTTTCATGATTATGAGGTTTTCTACTATTATTAGAGTTTCTCATGATATGATTTTTGGTTTTATTTAATGGCTAGAACATGAAGGAATCATGTTAATGCTGAATTTAATAAAAAATGAAACAATTTTCCTCATGAGAAACTGAATGTTATGGGATCTAGAATGGAGAACATTGTTTCTTTACTCACAAAGATTTACCAAGAAATGAATCATGTTGAACTTACAAATGAAAAAAGAAGGAAACAATGTTTTATTGAGTCCTTCAAGAGCCAACATCCACCTTCTTTTAGTGGTTCCACCAGTCCACTAGTTTATGAGAAATGGATATCAACCACTAAAAATATATTTTCCATTCTCTATTATTGAAAACATGAAAAAGTTATTATGGTTACCTATAACTTGGATGGAGAATCAAATCAATAGTGGAACTTTATTAAAAATATGAGGCAATATGATAAAAAAAGAAAACACTAAACCAATAAGAAAATACAAAAAAATAAAATAAATTATTAAAAAAAATGACTTGACAAACCCTAAAAAAATAAAGAAAGTGGAATCATGATAAGAAAAAATTGATGGATTGATTGATAACATAATAAAATATAACAATAAATGATGATTTAAATGATAATATTAAATAATAATATTGGCATTGTGATATATAAAAAGGAACTCATTTTTTTTGAGTCACACCGTCGACTTCTAGTTGCTTCTCGAATAAGCTTGTTATGTATATATATTATATCGAACAACGGATAATTGCACCACTAGACCAATTTAAAATGAATTTGATTTAAATAATACAATATTATTACCATTCTTTTAGTCAATATGGTTGGAATACCTTACTTTATATAACCCTCACCCCTGCTCACCTAAAGAAACGAGCTCCTTTTCTCTCAAACTCTCTATTTTTTTCCTTTTACTCGGAGCCATAAGCCAGTAGCCCCTTTAATCCATTTTCATTCAGGTAAGGTGATTGTTTAATTTTATTTTTCAAATAGTATGATCATGTAACACCAAGATATTTTTAAAAGATATATTTTTTAATTTCTTTGATGTTTTGTGTTGTACACTACACCAAGAGAAGCTTGCGCAATACACAACACCGGCTTAGCTTGCGGTATACGCAACACTATGATTGGCTTGTGCTACACACAACTTAAAGTTATTTTTATAGAATTTATTTGATGAAATATCTAGTTTAAGGGAACAAATAAATATTATTTTTTTACCTTATAACCTAGTCATTATAATGGCAGGTATGAACAATATTAACTTTCTTCTCAAAAAGTATTTAAATGTAAATAAGTGAGTTTATAAAAAAATCACTCTTGATGGATTTTATTAATGTAATATATCTTTAATATATTTAATCTAATGTTTAAAATTTATCTTATATGTTTTCTATACATTATATAAGAATAGATTCAATTTTTTCGGATAAAATAAGTAACTTTAAAAAAATGTAGTTTGGCCGACTTTTGATGGAGAACCCATTTTAAATCTAGTTTTTGACACTTATATTTAACAAAATAAAAATTTTATGTGGAATTATGATATAAAAATTTACTTTGGATTAATTTTAGATATTTTTTTGATAACTTTCATGTTTTGATGAATAGTAAAAATACACTAAATTTTAATTGGCAACAACATTTTTCATTGAAATAATTTATATGGTTAAATTATATTATTTAATGGTTTTAAAGTATAAATAGAATTTATTTTTATCATTCAATACAATTTATGTCATTGATATTAATTTTACATTGAATTTTGATGTAAAAACATTTCGATCTTTTACAATGTTTTAACTTTTAAAACCCATTTTTCATTCCGACAACAAGATTAATTTTATATTAATTACTAAAAGTTTTGTGTTTTGAATTTTTAAAAATTGATTCCATATTTTTAATCAGTAGGTTAAAATTATGTAAATATAATTCTTTTATTTTTAGGTATTATGAATAGTAAATTCAGTAATTTTTATTAATACGGTAAAAAGGTAAATCTTGTAATTAAGGGTAAAAATAATAATATAAAATTACTTTAACACATGTACTAATGTGATTGGATGAGCTATTATAGATATAAACCATCATTGGATCTAAATTATACCCTTTTTAATCCATTTGGATGAGATTAGGACATTTAATATATTTTATTTAAAGAAAATCTAAATATGTCTTACTCAAATTTTAATAACTAAACAATTTTTAATAGAAGGTGATTCAGAAGATAAATTTGATTATAAATAATTACTTTAAATAGAAATATTTTTCTTTGTCATGGTAATTTATCTGTAATTTTTAAGAAATAAATAATTTCCTTAAATTTTATATATTGATGATGAAAAAATTATTTAATTGATGAAAAATCAAGAAACTTATTTTTATTAAAATTATAATAACCATTAAAAGACAAAAAAACTTAAACAAATAATACTTTTCAAGTATATATAGACGATAATAATCCAACAGTAGAGTTATTGACCATTTCAAGCCTTATAGAAGATATTATGAAACTTATATTATTTTATTTAAAGTGATGTTAAACTTGTCACATTCATGTTTTAATAAGTATAACATTTTTAATAATTTATTTTCCTAAAGATATATTCAACTAAAATTATTATTCTTAAATCTAGTAGATTTATATTCATCATAGTATTTTATTTGTAATTTTTATTCAACTATTAAATATGTTAAATAATTACACAAAACTGATGTAGTAATTATTTTATATCAAATTAATGTTATTAAAAATACTAAAATAAATATAATTTGGGATAATTAATATATAAAAAAAATTTATAGAATAATTTTACCCATTATAGATATAATAAAATTTTTTTTCTAGGTTAAAATCTTATCTTGATATTTTTAAAAATCTATTAAATGAATAGTGTCAAATTTGATAGTATTGATGTTTTGTCAAAATACTGTTTTATTAAATTATTTAAAAATCATAAAATATTTTTAAAAATATAAAATAATTATATTTTACTCTAAAATGTTATATATTGTTCATTTATGGTCTAATTTATATCAAATAAGAAAAAATTGCACTATTTTAATATTGAACAATTTGTTACCATAGTTAAAATTAAAAGAGAATAATTTAGGGTAAAATAGAATAATAAGGTTTAAAATGAAATAAAAACATATATAAAAATTATTGGTTAATGATATTAAAAACTTATACAATCTCATATTATAAATTAGTATATTTTTGAGGTTTTTTATGGGGTTTCAGTTTATAACTAATTAATATTTTTAGAGATCCCAAAAGTGCCCCTCACCTCAATTATAAAAGGGAACATCCTCTCTCACCTCTTCACTTCTATTTGAGACTTCATGATCAGTTATACCATGAAAATTTACCTTATAAAATTACTTATTCATATTATATATGTTATTATCTTTTCAAATTACAAACTCTAGTGCCTTTAAGTGGAGATCTAGAGGGAGCTCATTGAGGAAGAAGTAATCTCCTTTACCAATTATTTCAAATTATTTCTTCTTATACTTCTTCTTCATGAGTTATTTCCATTATAAAACAATAAATTAAGAATAAATTATATTATGATATGTTATTATGTTTATGAACAACCATATTAAACCTTCTATCCATCCTATAAAAAATTAAATCAATATGCATGCGTACGTACGACTTACCGTCTTCACGCCGTGGTGTAATCTGTTTTTCACCACCATCTTATTTGAATGGAAATAATAATGGAAATAATAACTATATATGATTATTAAAAAATGATATGTATTATTTAACAACATATATACCATCCACTTATATACCAGTTTACAATTATTGAAATGATATCGTCGCTTGTGGGTATGTAAGACCTACCATCTCCACGATGCGATGTGATTCATTCTACAAGATATCCATTAAATTATGATTATATAAATGTAAAAAATGAAAAAATATAGTATATATTATGTTAATATTATTTTTAAATAATATAATTATGGACTAATAAGGATAATAAGAACTCATTCAACAAAACATGCATAAGAACATAAAACGGCTAATACCCGAATAATGAGTAACAATGAAATGTTACTAACAAATAGATAATTATACGATCATATATGATACCATAAAAATGATTATGATTCTGGGATAAATCAATGAAATTATTTAAGTCATTATATATTAGGTTTTTATGCATACAAAGGATATCAGATCTAAGGGAAGAGATTGTTTTTTCTCATATTTATTTCTATGGGACATGTGACTTATACACCACCTAATTCTTTTGAGTGGTGTTTATGCTTCCCATGAATGTTTTTATGATTATTATTATGAAGTATATTATATTTACATATGAATATAATTTTCTTTATTTTATGAGGCAAACTATTCAACTAATTATAAATTGTTAAGGGATAATTTCTTAATCTCATTATTATTCTATATTGCTTATACGTAATTATTTATTGGAGTATATTTATCATCCATGTCCATGTTTTATAAAAATATTTTCATAAAATATTTTATATTATTCTATGGATGTTTGTATTTATTTTTAACCATTTTTAATTTTACTACAAGATTTTTAAGTAATCTTTCTTTCATTTTCCATATGAGGTAATTTTTGACTTTTTCGGAAAACGTTTGGGAAAAATGTTTTTTGAACTTATACGACATAAACAGATTTTTATGATTTCATAACACCTTATTTAATTGAAGATTAATTTGAAATATTTCAAGTTAATTTTCAAAGAAATTATTTTATTTTAAAATTTCATGGCATTTTGATAAAATAAAATGTTTTTGAAGAAGAAATGATATTTTCCTCAATAATCAATTTCAAGAGTTTTATCAAAATTATTTTCCATCTAAGATGACACCCTTTAATAATGATATGTTTCAAGAATAATATCCATATTATTATTATGGTTGATTAAATTATTATGGAATGCAATTTATAAAATCTATTTGTTTTACATGGATTATGTTATGATAGAATGATGTTTAGGAAACCCATTTTATTCCTTGGGTTATGCTATGATGAATGATTTATGTTTTTGTGGCAGACATATGTATTTTTTTCATTATGTGACAGGTGGGAACTAAATCTCCCTACAATGAATTGGGTAAATATTTACATCTCATGAGATAAACATTTATGGAATGGTAAGTAAATCTGATTTAGTAATATAGGGTTGGAACAACAAGTAAATCTGGTTCAGTAATAAAGGACTGGAATGAGGAGTGAACTCAGTTCAGTAATGGAATTTTTACACTATAATGGTATTGAAAAAAATATTTGGATAATATGGATATGATTTTCTATGTTTATGTGTTTTCCATAATTCCATGTTTTATTCCAAAGCTATTTTATTATTGTTCTTGTTCCTTTATGATTTATGCCTTATGAATTACAATGATTTATTCCATGAATCATAATTTTTATATATGTTATACATGGAATGATTTTCAAAATTTATGTTCATGTTTTGTTTGTTTACCCTTATTGAGAATCTGAGCTCACCCATTCTTATGTTTCCATTCCTCAGGTTATAAAGAAAGATTTTAAGTAGGAGTACTAAAGGGGAAGATCATTATGGGAGATGTTGGTGGTCTTTCACAAGTTAGAAGAATATATTACAAGTTTCCAAAGGAACTAAAATATTATGTTCCATAGGAATTCATTTTTAAAATTAATTAATATTAATATAAAAAGATGTAATATTCATATACATTAGGCTTGGGTCATTATATTTCGTATCATAGGAAAGGTTCAGTCAACCTTTGGAAACTAGGATACGAAATCTTTAGTGAGATCCATAGAATTATTTATATGGTATATATAGGTATATATCTAAGGATAAGTCTAAATATATGTTACAATACTTGAATTTTGGTAATTATCATTGTTAACCTAGGATTGAACCTAAGATGTTAGAGATTGAGACTACTTCCCCTTGAATATATTGTTTTAATAGTTTTTTTTCATACTCACACTATTTTTTGGGGTTTTATACAATGGATGGAACCTAATGGAATAATGTTAATGATGAATTAAATGGAAAATTCAATGATTTTAATTCTGATCAACCAAATTTTGTGGGAGCTAGAATGCAAAATCTTGATTCTATGACTAAAAAACCTTATAAAGTACTGAATCCTACTAGGCTTCCAAATGACCAAAGTAGGGAACAATGTTCTATTGAATCTTTCTTAAGGAAAAATCCACCTTATTTTAGTGTAATGACCAACCCACTAGTTGATGAGAAATGGATTTTTACTATTTAAAAGATATTTTTCATTCTCCACTATTCAGAACGTGAAAATGTTAAGTTAGGAACTTATCACTTTGAAGGTAAAGTGAATTTGTGGTGGGACTTTATCAAGAATATGAGGTAAAAAGATAATAATAAATCCATGGATTGGTATGAGTTCAATAACTTATTTTTATGTATGTACATTTCTTATATTCTTATTAGAAAAAGGGATATTGTATTTTCTCTTCTATCTCATGGTAATGATAAGAAAAGAAATATATAATTCAATGGAAACTATTAAAATTGTTGAAAAAAATATATTTTCTTTATTCTCAAAGTGTTGAAAGACACATGGAGGAAATTTTATTAAGGGGACAAATAAATTTTTTAAGTGTGGGAGAGAAATTCATCAGGTATTTTCTACCGAAGTAATGAGAATAAACAAAAATATCCAAAGAGTGAACCTCCCACAAATTAGTATTTCATGTGCAATGAAATGGGGAATTTTGCTAAATAATACCCTAATACAAGGGTTATTGATGATAATCGATTTCAAAAACCTCTTAAGGATAATGGAAAATAAAAATCTTATATGATCACTATTGGAAATGTGGAGTATGAAAAAAAAATTTGTGGAATGATTGAGTGTTTATGTAATGTGATTCTAGAATAATGATGTAGAATAAATTTTATGGTATTATGTAATAATTACATATCAATGTAGTGGTCTAATGTGGTTTTCCAATTGTATTTAAAAGTTTATGCTGAGTGGTATTAGTAACCATGAAAAGTGATCAAGGTAATAAGGTGATCATTTTAGAAAACACATGATTAAGAGAAGGATAACCCTTAATATGAGCATGATGTGGAGATAATTATATTTGTATAAAGTTATTTTGGATATAAATAAGTAAATTGGATGATATTATTTACCTTGGTACTAGTTAAGGATTTATTGACACGTAGGTTATACTATCATGGATGAAGATTAAAACTTTGTCGACTTAAGAATAAGGAAACATGCATGTTTTTATAAGGATATATGATAATTCAGGTTATTACCATGAATCAATAGAATACATGATTAAGGTGTTCACATTTTTGGAATGTAACAAAAAATATACAACTTATGATATATGGGGGATAAATGTTAATCTGAGTTAGTGAACTTTTTTCTAAAGTTTTTCATTTTAAGATTTTAGATAGATTGTAAGGTTATGAATTTATGGAATGATTAAGTTAAACATCAGTTTAATTTTGTTAGAATAAATTATTATCTCACCATAGGTGGACTTATTCATATTTTATTACTTGTTCTAACATTTTTTCATGATAAAGACAAATGAAATGTATAAGGACCCAACCTTAAAACATTACATAATATTGAATTAAATGAATAATTCACATTGAGGATATTTTCAGGTTTAGAGTTCTAGAGAATCATGACATAAATATTACATAACAACTTGAATATTACATATAGAAACTAGTACTTATTATCTATTTTTTCATAAAATAAAAACTCTTAAAAAGAAACAGGTCTATAGTTCCATGTTTTAGACAACATGACTTTTATTTGATCCCATCCTTGACCCTATTCATCTTTATGTCTTGTGGAAAACATTTCAAAAACATGGGATTAGTATAAAAATCTCAGTATGGGTTATAAAATAAGGAAGGAAAACATTAGCCCATTAATAAATACAAATCAATGAAACCATACTTTTCAATCATAACATACATTACAAAATCATAATATTTATGAATAACACACACACAAATCATAAATCATAATGGTTACTTATGGCATCCATATGAAACTTACATTGTAGATATCACAGCTACATAGGGAGTTACACTTGGAATACACATCACAGTATATTCCCCAAATCTCTTTGGAGAAACATCATGTTTACCTTCGTCACGTTACCCAGTGCATTGGAAAGCTATCTCAGGCTCACCCGCCCTAGGTTTATCACGGAACCACCCATATACGTAAACAATTCCCAATAACCATAAGATAATCATAACACATAACAGAAGTATAAAAGAAATATAAAATTTCCAAATTCCAATATATCCAATCAAGATATTTAAATAAACAATGCTTTATCAAATCATTTACAAAACCATTTAAAAAGAGATTTTTGAATCAAAGTGTCCCATACCACATTGAAGATTTTAAATGAATTATCATTTGAAAACATTAATTTACATATAAATAAATCCTAAAACACATTTTAAAAACATGGACATTAATGATAAATATTTAGAAGAATAAATCGTTAAAACGTTTAAAACGATATTTTAGTTAAAGTGTTTTTTAACAAAAAGAGAGATGCTTGAATACAAATAATTTAGGAATAAAATTTAATCATAACTTTATATTATCAAGAGAATAAAGGTATTTATGATATAATATGTCAAAGAATAGTATATACACCATATAAGAGTGAATTGGTGCATAAAAACAATGAAGTCTCAATGGAAATGTAAATTGAGATGAAATCCCTTATAAAGATGGTATCATTAAATTAAGGATAAATCAATCACATAATTACGCGTGAAAAATATAAATACACCAAATATAAGTGGATATTAAGTTTAAAAAAATCATAGGTCATTCACACATATTCATAGGATTACATATTCAAGAAGTACAAGTTGAACCCAAAGAATTAAAATTGGGTTAAGAAGTTCCCTTATACAAATTCGACAGCCTAACAGTGTCACATTAAAATTCAGAAAATGATTTAATGAGATAAAAAGGGTATCTCATCACTTTGAAATAAATTTTACATCAATAAAGATATATAAGAACATATCCCAACATAATAATATTAAAATTAAAAGACATAACAAAAAGAATTCTTTTAAAAAGAGGAGGGTGAAAGGTTCCCTTACCAATTTAGTAACTTAAAAAACATATGCCACATGAAATAAGGATCATAAAATGAAGATGTAAATACTCATAAATAAAAATATATTAAAAAAATAGTACAATCATGGGTAGTACATACACCACGCAAAATGAAATAGTGATAAATATAGCATGAATCTCACGAGAATAAAAAGTGAGATGAAACCCTTTACCACGTTGTAATCAACTCAGTCATATAACCAAAATTTAATAACCACAAAATGAATCAAAAAATACCATGAATTTAATGAGAATAATGAGAATATATATCAAATTACAGTACACAATACACCACATGCAATGAATAAGTGGTGAACAATGGAAATCTCACGGAATTAAAAGTGAGATAATAAAATCCCTTACCTCGTGTCCGACGTGACTCTTTTGTTCCATTTTCTTCCTAAATAATAAACTAAAGTTAATTTATACTTGATTAATAACCCTTTTCAAGTTTATTAACCTTTTTATATCACTTATTACCATTTTATAAACATTATTCAATCATTTAAGTTAATAATGGTCGTTTGGTCGATATTTGGTACTTGAGTCAAAAATGAACACCTTATAATCACAAGTTGTCCATGTGGTGAATATTCCATTATCTCCAGAATGATATTAATGATTTACATATCATATAAATAATATATATCTAGTATATATATGTATTTATAACATTAAATAACATTTTGGAGAAATGAAATGAAATGCACCGTTCATGGAGACGGTAGGCCGTACGTATGCATGAATGCTACTTTCATTTCTATTTCATATTTTAATGGAATTAAAACATAATGATACATAGTTATATTATAATTACAGTATAATATCATATATAATATCATTAAATCTATCCTTTATACATCCCACATATGGCATTATTGAGTCATATCACTTTGAGGGGGCGGTAGTCCGTACTTCCTCAAATGAAATTATCGCATTTACCCATTATGGAAACCATAAAAGTAGGATATAAATGTAAAATACATAAGAATAAATAAAATATTAACATAATATATATCATATATAAATATAGTTCCATATTAATGTCCACCATGAGAGGTGGTAGGAGATAATCAAACAATCATCGTTTCGCGAGGCGTTAGTTTGCCATCCACAGAAATAGTATGTTCTTCACCAAATAGATGGAGGTGTGTGTAAGTGTAGTTAAAATAATTCTTATAACAAAATCCTAGAATATTGAGGATACTGTTTTTGTTAAAAAATAAAGTAATAAAAAGAGGTTAGGGGTTGGAGAAGTAAAATAAAAGAAAAGAAGTTAAGAGGAACCATTACCTTTAATTTTGGTAACTTCCTTTGGTTTGAACCAAAAGGACTTCTTGAATTGAGTTATGCCTAAGGTAAGTATTCTAGAAGAAGGAGAATGATGTAGGGAGATTAATTGGGTAGTGGTTGGATGATAAAACTGGCTTGATAGGTGTGAGGAATTGGCTAGAAGTGGTGTCCTTTTATAAGGTGGAGGAGGGGCGCTTTAGAAAAGTGTGAAAATATTATTTTATTATATAATGATATTTGGTTTCTAAAGGTCCAAAAATAATTAAAGTATAATATAAGATGACTCATGGTTGAAATAAAATCATACAATAAGAATTGGACTGGTTTTGTATGTTATTTTTATATTTATAATCTCATTTATTTAAATCATTTATTAATGAGGTATATACTGCATCATTATTGTGTCATTAATAATTTAATTTATTTGTTGTCTAAAAATTATAAAAAAATACCATGATGTAGTAATGCTTTTTATATTTCCATTTAATATTTATAGTCGAAAATATAACTTATATAACCCCATGAAAAAATTAATATACTAAAATATATTTGTTTGTGTCATTGTTGCCTTTACATTAAATTAATTAATCAAGTGCCATTATCACTCTTAAGTGGCTCCATGGGGTCCCAGAATCAACCCAAAGATACCCATGGTCGTCCATGACTCATCCAATAGGGTTAGGACAATTTTTAAGGTAATTTATTATTATTATTATATTCTTTTTACCTTGAATTACCCTATTTACCTTTAATCTCTGTAAATAAAAGTCAAAAGTTACTATTCACCAAAATTTATTTTCATCTTATTGAACCACATTTTACTTACTAATAACAACCATGTGTGTCATATTTTCAAAATTCAATCCATAGAAGCGGTAAAATGTCATTTAAATGAAAAAGTCAATTTTTTTTAACTAATACTAAGTGGTTTCACTATTAATCAAAAATAGAAGTTTTTCAAAAAAATACCAAAAATTCAGCCTAAGCAATATTTGATATTCCAAATTCAAAAATTATGTATATTTTATAAAATTCAAAACATAGAAGTTGCATTAATTAATTTAAAATTAATTCCCGTTGTCAAAACAAATAGCGTGTTTTTAAGAAATAATAACTATCAAAAGATTGACACTTGTTTATGTCCAATTTCAAAATGAAATTATTTTCAATGACAAAAATTAGATTAAATGGTATAAATATATTATAATTACACTTTAAAACCAATTAAAAATATAATTTAACCATATAAATAAATTAGATTAAAATACACTTTTGAATTAAAATACAGTATTTTTCACTATTCATTAAAAAACTGAACTTTATCAGAAAAATACCAAAAATTTACCCAAAGTAAATTTTTATGTCTCAAATATAAATAAGAATTTTATTTTGTCATATATATATATATATATATATATATATATATAAATTACCAAAACTAGATTTAAAGAGGGTTCTCCATCAAAAGGTGGTAAATCAACCTTTTACTGAATATTAGAGTACTCATGCTTAAAATTAGATTCATTCATATTTTAAGCCCATAAATTTTTATTGGATAATTGTAAAAACATTTAACAAACATATATAATAATATTTTAGTTAGTTATATTCATTCCTGCCAATAAAACAACTATTCATTAACTACCATTTAAAATAATAATATTATATTATTAGTGCGCAACGTAAGATTTCAAAGAAACCCATTGTTACGTATCAGGTATGCCATCGAACATAGCATCCCCTTTACTATAAAATTAATATTTAATTAAAAAATATTAATAAATATGAAAAGTGTCTTATTCCTTATTTATCTGGGATGTTACATCCTTCTCCCCTTTTGGAAATTGCGTCCTCACAATTTTAAAATTCGGTATGGAAACTTAATTGAATGTCCCACATTGGAAAAAGAGTCAATAAATATATCACTTTAAAAGAAAGAAATATAAGTAAAAAGGTCATCCGAGATAACAGATACTAGGATTCCATGATAATATGGATATGAAATAGAAAACAAACCATCAAGTTCTGATGGAGAGTGATAGAAAACATGATTAGGAGAATGTTAACCACCAGAAAATCAAAAACTTGTGATGGGTTAAACAGTCTTTGATTCCCCAGTAGGAAAAGTTAACAGAATTTTTTTTTTGTTTTAAGTTACTTTTCATTGAGGAATATATTTATGAGCTTAACTACAAACATAAAGAAGCATAATTAATTTTCATGTAGACTTTCATCCTTTACTAGATTTCTAACACAAACTCATATTTCCTCCAAACGATGAGTATTCAGGATGAATTGTTCACATTAAAAGTGATATAATCAACTTTGAGAGAATCACATAATCCAAAAAAGATTAACTATATATTTCCCTTGTCTTTAGATATTAACTAAAACCAAAATGGTTAGTACAAGATCATATAATCCCCCAAAAGTATAATCTTTTATAAAAAGAAATACAACTATTAATCTCCAAAAATCAAAAAAAGTACCCAAAGTTCAAGAAAGAGCATTCAATACAAAATTGTCCTTAAAATTCTTTAAAATAATCAAAACTAATATTAAAACCCCAAACATAGAATGATTTAAATCACATAGTCTTATATAGTAAGTATTAATATTTATTCCCAAAAACATCGACTACTCTTAAAGTCTCATACTGATGTGTAATTAACCTAATCACATATTCTATATGATAGGTTAATCATTTCCATAAAAAACCCAATTCACCTTATGTCCAAAATAAAAACATATATTATTCCAAAATAATATTTGAACCATTACTCCACAATTTAAATCCCAAGGTATTCTATTTTCTTTAAGCATATAGTGTTTGCAAAAGAGATAATGTCTTCCAAAACAACCTTTATCACGTAATCACCAAATCATTTTCCTATACTAAGAATGTACATTTGATAAAACATATAATCCAAAATAAACTTATTCTTGATCAGTAAAATCATTTAAATAAAAATAATTAGTCATACTAACCAGGGACTTATAGTAGGATAGTGGTAGGCGATGTGCCCTTGTCGCCCTTCGGTTTTGGGTTCAATTCTTGCAGCCTTACCAGATGCGACGGGTTGTCACCCATCCTATGGGTTGTCCTTTTTATAGAACTCAAAAATAACCCTAACATGTTTAAACCTCAATGGTTTACTTATACCTCTCATTTTCATCCAAATTAATTATGATATCAACATCTTAATTCTTGAAGTCTTATTTCACCACCATATGATAAAATAAAATTATCCCCAAAATGAAGAACATCATACCTTGACCATGGTGTCCATTTGGTTTCATCGTCAACTTGTTCATGTAGAAATAAGGTCCATGAATTGCAACAATGATTTAGAGATCCTTCAAAATAATTTTCTTCCTACATCCAAATAAACCTTGTACAACATGGGTCATATGGGTGTTCACAGAAAAACAGTTTTGGAAAATAATCACGCATTACATATAATTTCAAAACATCTGATAAAACATTATTTCTATAAAACAGTCGGACTGAATTTGTGTTGAAACATTAAATTAATGTTCCTTTTAAAATACCATAAGTATGTGCTGAGAGACTATATTGTAAAATCAAATATAAATATGTTTTGAAAAGGTCTCCTTCTTCAGCACCTTTTTTAAAATCATAATATGCTTCAAAATCTTGTGATAAGGTAAAATATTTGTAAATGACTTGATAATATTTACCTTTATTGAAAATATGATAATATTGTGAAAATAGTATTTGTTTAAATGCATCCCATGATCCACAATGATAATAATGTATAGTGGAGGTGTTTGATATCTCAAACAACTGTTTGCAAGTGATTTGTATGCTAGAGAAAGTTTCACAATCATCCAAACATGACTTTGCAATAATTATTGCAATCAAGTCATCAGGAAGAGATAGGAATTTCATTTGAGATCCTCCTCCTTCCATTTGTAACTAACTTTCCTTAACCTGAAAAATTTATAAAAAAAGGATTTAACTAAAATAATAGACCTAGGGACTAACTATTTGTTTAACGAAAACTCATAATCCCTAAAGTTGTATAAACCGACCTCTGATACCAACTATAAATAACTGACCTTAAAACATTACATAATATTGAATTAAATGAATAATTCACATTGAGGATCTTTTCAGGTTTATATTTTTAGAGAATTATGCCATAAATATTATATAACAACTTGAATATTACATGTAGACACTATTACTTAGTATCCATTTTTTCATAAAATAAAAAATCTTAAAAAGAAACAGGTCTAGTTTCATGTTTTAGACAGTATGCCTTTCCTTGATCCCATCCTTGACCCTATTTATCTTTAAGTCCCATGGAAAACATTTCAAAAATTTAATATGAGTATAAAATGCTTAGTAAGGGTTAGAAAATAAGTAAGGAAAACATTAGTCCATCAATAAATACAAATCAATGAAACCATACTTTTCAATCATAACATACCTTACGAAATCATAATATTTATGAATAACACACACACACAAATCACAAACCATAAAGGTTACTTATGGAATCCATATAAAACTTACATTGTATCTATCACAGCTTCTTAGGGAGTTACACTTGGAATACCCATCACAATATATTCCCTAAATCTCTTAGAAGAAACATCATGTTTACCTCCATCATGTTAACCAATGCATTGGAGAGCTATCTCGGGCTCACCCTCCCTAGGTTTATCATGAAACCACCTGTATATGTAAACAATTCCCAATAACCATAACATAATCATAAAAAATAACATAAGTATAAAGTAAAGATAAAATTTCCACATTCCAATATATCCAATCAAGACATTGAAATAAACAATGCTTTATCAAATCATTTGAAAAACCATTTAAAAAGATATTTTTGAATCAAAGTGTCCCATACCACTTTAAAGATTTTAAATGAGTTATCATTTGAAAACATTAATTTCCATATAAATAAATCCTAAAACCCATTTTGAAAACATGGAAATTAAGGAGAAATATTTATAATAATAAATCTTTAAAACATTTAAAATGATATTTTAGTTAAAGAGTTTTTTAACAAAAAGAGAGATGCTTGAATACAAATAATTTAGGAATAAAATTTAATCAAAACATTATAATACCATGAGAATAAAGTGATTAATGATATAATATGTCAAAGGAAAATATATACACCATATAAGAGTGAATTGGTTCATAACAACAATGAAGTCTCAGTGGAAATGTAAATTGAGATGAAATCCCTTATAAAGATGGTATCCTTAAATTAAGGATAAATCAATCACATAATTATGTGTAAAAAATATTAATACACCCAATATAAGTGGATATTAAGTGTAAAAAAATCAGAGGTCTTTCACACATATTCATAGGATTACATATTCAAGAAGTACAAGTTGAACCCAAAGAATTGAAATTGGGTTAAGAAGTTTCCTTATAAAAATTCGACAGCCTAACCACGTCACTTTGAAATTCAGAAAATGAGTTGATGAGATAAAAATGGTATATTATCACTTGGAAATGAAGTTTAAATAAATAAGGATATAGAATAACATATCCCAACATAATAAGGTGTAAATTAAAATACATAACAAAAATAAGACTTTTAAAAAATGAGGGTGAAAGGTTCCTTTACCAATTTGGTAACTTACCAAAAATATTCCACATGAAAGTAGGGTCATACAATGAATATGTAAATACTCATAAATGAATGTATATTACACAAAGAGAACAATCATGGGAAGTACATACTCAACAAAAAATGAAATAGTGTCAAATATAGCATGAATCTCACAGGAATAAAAAGTGAGATGAAACCCTTTACCACACTGTAATCAACTGAGTCGTATGACCAAAAGTTAATAACCACCAAATTAATCACAAAATACCATGAATATAATTATAATCATGATAATATATATCAAATTTCAGTACGCAATACACCGCATGCAATGAATAAGTGGTGAACAATAGAAATATCACAGAATCAAAAATGAGATAAGAAAATCCCCTACCTTGTGTCCGACATGACTCGTTTGTTCCTTGTTCTTCCTGAATAATAAACTAAATTTAATTTATACTTTCTTAAGAACATTTTTCAATTTTATTATCCTTTTTATATCACTTATTACCATGTTATAAAAATTATGCAATCATTTAAGTTAATAACGGTCTTTTAGTCGATATTTAGTACTTGAGTAAAAAAATGAACACCTTATAATTACAAGTTGTCCATGTGGTCAATATTTCATTATCTCCAGAATGATATTAATTATTTATATATCAATTAAATAATATATATCCAGTATTTATATGTATTTATAACAGTACATAACATTTTGGGGATAAGAAATGAAATGCACCGTTCATGGAGGTGGTAGGCCGTACGTACGCATGAACGCTACTTTCATTTCTATTTCATATTTTAATGGAATTAAAACATAATTATACATAGGTATATTATAATTAAAGTATAATATCATATATAATATCATTAAATATATCCTTTATAAATCCCACATATGGCATTAACGAGTCATATCACTTTGAGGGGGTGGTAGTCTCCACTTCCTCAAATGAAATTATCATGTTTACCCATTATGGAAACCATAAAGGTAGGATATAAATGTAAAATAAATAAGTATAAAGAAAATATTAAAATAATATATGTCATATATAAATATATTTCCATCTTAATTTCCACCATGAGAGACATTAGGAGATAATCGAACAATCATCGTTTCGTGAGGCGTTAGTTTTCTATCCATAGAAACAGTATGTTCTTCACCCATTAGATGTAGGTGGGTGTAAGTGTAGTTAAAATAATTCTCATAAAAACATCCTAGTATATTTAGGATACTGGTGTTGTTATTAAAGAAAGGAATAAAAAGAGTTTAGGGGTTGGATAAGTAAAATAAAAGAAAATAAGTTTAGAGGAACCGTTACCTTTAATTTGTGTAACTACCTTTGGTTTGAACCAAAAGGACTTATTGAAGTTCCTTATGCCTAAGTTAAGGCTTCTAGGAGGAGAGTAGGGATGTATGGATCTTAATTGGGCAGAGTTTGGATGATAAAAAAGGCTTGAGAGGTGTGAGTAATTGGTTAGAAGTGGTGTCCTTTTATAAGGGGGAGGAGGGGCTCTTTAGAAAAGTGTGAAAATACTATTTTATTATATAATGATATTCAGTTTATAAAGGTAAAAAACTAATTAAAGTCAAATATAATAAGACTCATGGTTGAAAAAAAAATAATCCAATAAGAATTGGACTGGTTTTTCATGTTATTGTAATATTTATAATCTTATTTATTCAAATCATTTATTAATGAGGTATATACTGCATCATTATTGTGTCATAAATAATTTAATTTATTTGATGTCTAAAAATTATAAAAAAAGTACCATGATGTAGGAAATAGTTTTGGATTTCCAATTAATATTTATAGTCGAAAATATAACTTATATAACCCCATGTAAAAATTAATTTACTAAAAGATATTTTTTTGTCATTTTTTCCTTCACATTAAATTAATTAATCTAAAGTGTCATTGTCACTCTTAAGTGGCTCCATGGGGTCCCAAAATTGGCCCAAAGATTCCCATGGTCGTACATGACTCATAAAATAAGGTTAAAACAAGTGTTAAGGTAATATTGTATTATTATGATATTCGCTTTACCTTGAATTTACATATTTACCTTTAACTACGGTAAATAAAAGTCAAAAGTTACTATTCAAAAAAATTTATTTTCATCTTATTGAACCATTTTTTAATTACTAATAACAACCATTTATGTTGTATTTTTGAAATTCAATTCACATAAGTGATAAAATTTAATTTAAATGAAGAAGTCCGTTTTTTTAACTACTACTAAGTGGTTTCACTATTCATCAAAAATTGAAGTTTTTCAGAAAAATACCAAAAATCCAGCCTAAGATATATTTGATATTTCGAATTAAAAAATTATGTCTATTTTAAAAAATTCAAATCATAGAAGTTTCATTAATTAATTTAAAATTAATCCCTATTGTCAAAACAAATAGTGTGTTTTTAAGAAATAATAACTATCAAAAGATTGACACTTGTTTATGTCCAATTTCAAAATGAAATTATTTTCAATGAACAAAATTAGATTAAATGGTAAAAAAAATATTCTAATTAAACTTTAAAACCAATTAAAAATATAATCTAACTATATAAATAAATTAGATTAAATGGCACTTTTGAATTAAAATACAGTATTTTTCACTATTCATTAAAAAAATGAACTTTATCAGGAAAATACCAAAAATTTACCCAAAGTAAATTTTGATGTCCCAAATATAAATAAGAATTTTATTTTGTCAAATAGAACATATAAAAATAACAAAAACTATATTTAAAGAGGGTTCTCCATCAAAAGACGGTAAATCGACCTTTTACTGAATATTAGAGTACTTATGCTTAAAATTAGATTCATTCATATTTTAAGCCCCTATATTTTTATTGGATAGTTGTAAAAACATTTAACAAACATATATAATCATATTTTTTTTAGTTATATTCATTCCCACCAATACAACGACTAGGCATTAACTACCATTTAAAATAATAATATCACATTATTAGTGTGCAGCGTAAGATTTCATAGAAACCCGTTGTTGCGTATCAGGTACGCCACCAAAAATAGCATCCCATTTAATATAAAATTAATATTTAATTCAAAAATATTAATAAATATTAAAATTTTCTTATTCCTTATTTATCTGGGATGTTACAGAATGAATTATCATTCTATTTATAGATCACATAATCTGGTAACACTTCAGGAATGACAAATTCAACTTCATTTATTTAAACAAGATACGAATTGGAAATTATTCAAGGAAATATTGATGTTATTAATTTATTAATAAGTCTTTTTCTACTCCATTTAGTAAATTTCTTGTAAAAGTTCATAATTGGTGTGAGATACTCATGTTTTAATACTAAATATAAATTTTGAGCATAATTTGAATTAATCCAATCAATCTGGTTTACTATTTTAATTATAACTATCACAATAATTATCCAAATTGTATGGTTTTTGTTTTTGGGTTTCTTTATTAAATTTAGAACATATAATTATAAGGAATATTTTTCCAATTTGGCTATTTGAATGGTCATGTGGTCCACACAAGAAGGCCCAAAGAATCTATGAAGAAACTGGACCATCCATTAATATTGAATTTATGGGTTCAATAAAAAAACTCCAAAATAATTTATTCTACACTGAAATTTGGGGGACAATAGATTTCATATTGGATAAAAATTTCAAGGCCCAACTCTACCAAAAAGGGCCCCAAATGATTCTATTAATTCCAGTCCACCATTCTATCTGGGAATTAAAACCAGCACACAATTATGGACCTTTCTTCTGATATAGACATCAAATAGAGATGATATTTTGCAGTTTTAAATAAAAGATAAGGTTGGAATACTTTTTAGAATAAATTATTTTCATCTTAGGGTATATTCTTATTAAAAAATCCCTTTACATTCCAACATTTTAAAATATTTTGAAAAAATGGACTGCTGCACATTGTTTAGTAAAACACCCATAACTTTGGATAAAAAAGTCTAATGGATGAAAACATTTTATAGTAGACATATAACATAAATATCTGCAACTTTTAAAATACGATATCTCAATATTATTCTTTTTTAATTGTCAAATCGTTGAGCCAAGTGGAGGGTCGGTTTTGGAATGAAAACAATCCACCTCCTTGGGCTATAAATACATTCCCCTCTTCTTTTTACAAGGATTTGGAATTTAAGAATATAGGAGGATACATTGGAATTACCAAATCCATTACAAAGTTTGGTAATGACCTTCTAAAATCAAGTTCTCACTTGAGAGACCCTTCCTTCTCTCTTTGATTTCATGTTGTTTTATGTTCCTTTCATTTGTAATCGTGTAAGCTATTTTCAATTTCATTCGAATTTTAATGCCAGTTACTTATTCATATTATATTTTAATAATAAACCCTATACTATTAAATATTAATGGTATTAAAATATTTTAAATCAATAAAAATAAACCCTTTCCACTTTTTCTTTCTCATTCAATCAAAAGCCTATATTTAATTCTCTTCACCATTTGTGTTTGTGTTCAGCGCACTACTCTTATCTTGTCATTTTATTTTTCTTATCTTATTAACTAATCACCCTAAAAAAATTAAACTATATTAATACCATCTCAATTTATGAGTTTATATACCATTCTGGTACGTTATAATTTGTGGATATTAAGTGATTGATGTCTTTTTCTCGTTGAGTATTCATTAGGTTAACATTGTGTATGTTGAAATTCAAATGTCACAAATTAATGAAATGTTTTATTTAACATGTGGATTCCATGGATTATTATAACCACAAATAAACCTTCATAAACAAGTATGGATTATGATTAGATCTCTAGTTAAGTTACATCTTGGAATAAATCCTTAACACTTGGGAATTCCGATCAAAGTCAATTTGTGAAGTGGGTGGTAATTCAATGCAATATAAAGCAAAGATCAATGATATCATAAGCTTAAATCCCAAATGATGAACTCACCTCAATATTAAAAAAAATTGGTAAATCATTATGAATCAATCAATCATTTCATTTTAGCTTTTCAACCCCCTATTAAAAATACAAATAACAAAAAATTTGTCTATTAAAAATTATCATCACTGAGGATTTTACCCAAGTGCCACTATGCACATTGGCAGAGCACCAAACCCTTGAATGGTTGATAAACTAAAATAAGTCATGCTTAAAATGGAACTGTTTCTGGGGATAGTATTATTTGTAGTTGGTAGTTTTTTATTTTTTTTAAAACAAGTAAAAAATGAAGTAAAAAAAAAGAAAAAATCACAAAGAAAAACCCAACTTCTCATAAAAAAATAAATGAAAAAAATACAAACCAAAACCTACCTTCGTTATCCTTCCAAATTTTCTATGAATTCTTCATAGCCTCCCAAAAAATCCATTGTATTTGTTTTACTTGGTTGAGAAAACTCTTCTCTGACTTAGTAGGAACATTAAGGATAATCAAATCACCCATGAACCATTCTTTGGCCAACCAATTGAACCAGAAATGGCCAATCCTAGGGAATAAACCCTTAAAGAACTCGTTTCACCTTATATTAATTACCAACCCCTTGGAATTTAATATCCAAAAATTTAGGCATATTTCAAACTCAAATCGGGTTTGATTCATCTTCTACCTCATTTATATGGGAAAGCTGGTGAGAATCCACATCTTTATCTTAAAGAGTTCCAAGTGGCATGCTCTACCATGAATCCTCTAGGGGGTTTTGAATAAAAAAATAAAACTTAGATAATTCTCTTTCTCCCTAGATGACTATTCCATGTCATGGCTCTACAACCTACCTCCTGGTTCCATAACCACATAAAATGACATGAAGTAAATCTTCTTATAGATATTCTTTCCTGCTTCTCGTACTTCTTCTATCCAAGATGAAATAAGTGGTATCCATAAATTCTCTAATTAATCAATCCATGAGTATTGTTAGAGGTTAAAAAATCTTGTGGAAACCCCCCACACCACTAAATCCCTAACCAACTCTTGATCCAATACTTCTATGAGGGGTTATTGGCTATGAAGAGAACTCTCATTGAAGTCTCAAGTGGTAGTGATCTTGTTGAAAAAACTCATAAATCTGAATGAGATCCAATAATAAATATGTATTCAAGAATGAATCGATTCCATACGTGGGAAAATGCTCAAGTCAAACAAGTCCAAGAGAATCAATCCATAGAGCCCAATAAGATGACTGAGTGGATGATTGAACTCACAGGTCTGATGAGACAACTAGTTGTGGCTACCAAAGACCCAAACTCATCTTCTCCATAGTCTATATTCCTTGGACCTATAAAAAACTATGGAATATATATATCACCAAATCATTCAACTAACACAAGCACACAACTTTAATAGGATCCATCTGATTCATCAAGACCAATGAAGATCAATGCAACATATTATCAGAGGAATACCAACCCTCAACAATTAGGTCAGTTCATTAGAAACTTCAACCAACCATACTACGAGACCTTCTATTCTACCTATAACCTAGGCTTGAGGTATGGTAATCCCATTTCACATTCCTCGTAATTCCCTTCTCAAAATCCAAACCAATTCTAATATGGTCAAGGTGGTGGTAACTTCCAACGAACTTATCCTTCTGTTCCTAAAACTCAAAGGATCAATCATCCTCTTGCTCCTCCTTTATTCCATTATCCAAATAAGCCTTCTCAATCCCCAACCCAATATTAGCACTTTCCCAAGAACCAAAATTATGGTAATCCCAATACAGGATATGCCTCCTCTTCCAAGAAACCATGGGAAAGCGATGTGGAAGATCTTAAATCCTTTACCCATTATAGACTTAAAAATATTGAAACCCAAATTGGCCATCTTGCATCCCACCTTATCTAGTAGCAACCATTCAATTATTCCCAACTCCTATATCAACCATTTCCCAACCCCAAGGGTAATGTAAGTGAAATTCCACTTAGATCTGGAAATAAAATTTCAATTCCTTATGATGAGTCCTCTAACTCCCCTTTAAATTTTGATCTGTAAAATGAAAATAAAAAGAAACTAGAAAAGGAACCTGAAGACAGTCCCTCAATTCCTTCCATTCCTCTATGAAACTCAGTTCCTTTTCCTCAATCCATTTCTAAGACATGGAAATCCTTTGAACTAGTCTTGAAATGCTCGACATGCTTAGACATGTTGAAGTGAACATTACCCAATTAGATTCCATCAAAAAAATTCTTAAGTATTCAAAGTTTCTTAAGGATTTATGCACTTATAGTAGGAAACTTAGGATCATTGATAATGTTTCAACCCTGTAGTACATATCCATGAAGTAAAAATATCCTGGGACCTTTACAGTTCCATTCCAAATAAGAAGTTACGACTTCAACTATGCACTCATATACCTAGAGACTTGATAAAGTTCAGGACCAAATCCATCTTCTCTAACCTTGGTCTATGTCCCTTATATCCAGTGGGTGTTGTTATCTAGTTAGTGAATCAAATCACTTACAGTTTTGAGGGAATAATTGATGATGCTCTTCTCTGAGTCAATTATCTTATCTACCTTTCCGATTTCTAGGTCCTTAACATATAAGGTGAGAAAAATTCATTTCTGTTAGAACTCAGATCTTCTTTTCAGGTATGTTTTTTTTTCTGGCGCTTTTGAGAAAAAGAGGAGTTTCTGGAAATTTTTGAAGTACACGTTGTGTACTTTATGAGTACACGCTGTGTACTCGGTGACCATGGGTAGCTGGGTGTTGTCCGTGTAGCGGCCATGCACACGGTCGTGTAGGGTGACCTGGAGACCACATAATGCGGGGGCCGATGAAGGTAAGTACACACCGAGTACTTATAAAGTACATGTAGTGTACTTATAAAGTACATGCCATGTACTTTCTTTTTTTTCATTAAACGGACCAGGGTCACATATTTTTGGAGAAAACACCTCATTCTTCATCCGACTCATCCGAGAGCATCTGTGTGGAACCAATTCTTCCCCAAGCCCCTAATTAAGAATTTTTTCACTAAATTGTCCTCCATTGATTTCATTGGGATTGACTCGGTAAGCTCTTCCTTCTCCTAGAGCTTCGTTTCCTATTCCTCCTCTTTCTCAAGTTATCGTCGGTAGATAATTTTTAACGTTTTTGTAGATCTAAAGTGTTCTTGGGAGATTCAAGACTTGAGGTTCACTTATATCAATCCCAAAACACCAAGGTAGGTAGTTTTTTCCTTTCTGTTGAAAGTCTTTGAGTTATATGTGAAAAAGTGCCCAATACCCTTGAACGGGGTGTTGAGTGTTTACTGTTTTAGCCCTATTAATTTTCTTCTATGATTTTATTCTTGAATAGAGGTTAATTAAATTAGAATTGGGTTAATTTCTATTATTTGGAGGTGTTTTTCCATGCATGTTTGTTTGGCCTTACTTATCCTATTAGGCTTCCTTGTTTGTTTCCCATGCCTAGTATTGTAAGATGAAGTGATTTTGTTTATCTTCCACGTAGTTATGCTGTAGATTGTTAGACAAGTAGTTCTTGAGGTTTACTTTGGCCAATACACATTGATATGCTTGTTTGACTTATATAAGGCCGTGAGAACTTGGTGTAGTGGACCATAAGGAGAATAGACGTAAGGGATTCTTCAAAGTGTCTGTTATTTTATTGCGCTGTGAGACCATAGGGGGGATTGATGTTGAGTTCTCCCTTAGAGCATCTATAGTTATGTTACAAGCCAATAGGTGAAATTGACGTTTAGTGCTTCCTCAGAGTGCCTGTATTTTCCATTAAAAGACTATAGTGGGAATTGATGGTGAGTGATTCCTCAGAAAGTCTTTTAATCATACTTAGCTATAAGGGGAAGTGACATTGAGTGATTCCTCAGAGAGCCTTTACAAAAGCTGAATCAGAGGGTTTAGACTGTGTGTACTTCCCAGAGGGCTACTTGTGTTTTCTAGGTAGGACTAGAGGGGATTGGATGTGAGTACATCCCATAGGGTTACCTGTTTGTGATTAGCTACTTGCTTGATATGTGGACTTGAATGCTTTGAAACTGTAGAAATGTCAACTGCTGAGTACTTCCTTATTTACTGCTTCTTTTTAATTATTTCCTTCCATATATATTAACTAACTGTTAGGCATAAATCATTTGGTGGTTTCTTATTGGGATCATTCTCACACCGTATTTGGGTCATGCTTTTGGGCCCAAACAGATTATATTTTTGCAGGTATAGATAAGGGCAAGAACCCTTCTACTTCTAGTACTTGACTGCTTGGTACTGGAGAGCATGGGACCAAGATTTGTCTTGTGATGCTGTAGAGTTGTTTACTGTTTTCTTTGTTCTTGGGTTTTGCACTGTATTCCAGCATTGTGATTTTTTTGTCTACTTTTCTAGACATATGTATCATACATCATTTATATATGTATGTGTTCTAGTTGTTTCTTCATTAGTCTTCCGTTGTTTACTGTAGTTTGTTATATTTACTACTCCCGATATTGTATATCGATTTTACTTCAGCTGTGTTACTATACCAATGAGGGCATAGTTTCCCTACTATCACACCCAAGGCCCTCGCTGCTAGTCAGCAACCTCTGGAGTTAGGGGAAATGCGCTTGAGGCCATGTGACCAATCGGGTACGGGGCACCTTTGGGTGGATTCTGGAACCGGGATGTTACAAAGTGGTATTAGAGGAATTATTTTCTCTTAACATACTGTTTGAAGCCTATAGATAGGGATAAGAAGGAATTGGTACTTGGTAAAAAGCTGTGCCTGGGAATAGCTAACCCGTGTATAGGGAAAATCCAATCTACCTCATTTATTGTAGTTTTTCTAGCTTTTCAATTATTACAGTTGATTTGATTACACATTGAGTGATTCACATGTTTTGTGCTTTTATTGTTGGTGTTATTGAGGGTCTATTTCTGTTTCAACCCAATGATATGAGGGATTTCCATCTCATGAATCATATATGAACTTGATAGGGATCACATGTCATGCATTCTTTCCATGCCGTATACGGTGCATTAGCGATTTCATGTTGTCGTGATAGGTGTTGTGCTAAATATGCATGCTGTTGTGATAGATACCTTGATAAAAATACCTGTTGTTTGATAGGGTATTTTTTGTGTAAGGTTTTGTTTGAATGAACACCAAACTTTGGTTCTTGAGGTGTTATGGGCCCTCATGGACCAGAATTTAGTGGATCATTGATCTATTATCCTTGTTTATAACATGTATAAGATGACAAGATTTGATTTGCGGGGAGTATGGGCCCTCATGGATTGGAATTTGGGACTTTAATATTTTTTTTCAGTGTTTTATGGGCTTTAGAGTAGTTTATGAGGCTTACTATCTGAAAAAACCTAGAATACACGCTGTGTATTGATGAATACATGCCATGTGTTCTTTTATTCAGGAAGAAATTGTTTTTCGTAAGTACACACTATGTACCGTATGTACATTACGTGTAGTCTCTAACCATGTCCTAGACTGTGTGGGCAGATACACGGGGTTTGGAATCTTTTTTAGGACACATCGTGTACCAGATGTACACGCCGTGTTGTAGAACCATGTAACCAGTTGTGTCACAAACAACACAGGTCAGTTGTGTCTTTTATAATACACGTCGTGTCTGTATGGAACACGCCATTTAGTTTAATCCCTAGAATCTGGCCATGTCACTAAAAACACGGGTCGATGAAATCTTAAAATACATGTTATGTCCATCTGGAACACGCTGTGCAGTGTGAGCCGTGTATCCGGCCATGTCACTAAAAACACGGGTCAGTGAAGCATGCTAGTACACGTCGTGTCTGGCACTAACACGCCGTGTAGTCTTGTTCTGGGAGAACCATGTGGCCTAGCCATGTAAGGGAACTCGGGCAGGGGAAGAGGATTCAAGTACATGTCATGTGTAAGGACAACATGTTATGTATGGGGTGTTACACGACTCGTTTTGGTATAGGTACATGCCCATGTGAAAGGCTTAAGGGAAAAAACTATGTAGGAATTATATACACCATGTAGCCATGTTATAAAAAAGTTGAATGCTTTATTTCTCCTATTCCCTTCTTGTACTTATAAGTTTTCAGTCCTTGATAATATTGATCCAAGGTGTTCACTTTCACTTGTAGAGTCATGCCACCAAGACGTCCTCTGGTTGTATTCCAGTTACAGGACAATGATCAGACACTAGACATGGATGATCAAGGACTTCCAGTATATCCCCCTGTAGTTCTAGTCTTGGAACCAACTATCATTCCAAACATAGGTGCTGATGCACAGTTTCGAGAGGGATTCATGAGGTTCATGTAGACCTTCCAAGGAGTACCGCATCCTTCCCCTTCTATGGTAGAATTAACATGGGTTTTCCAATAGCAACATCCTCCCACTTTCACTGGGGAATGAGGACCTCAGGCTGTAGAGTCATGGTTAGAAGCCATGCTGATGATCTTTGAGCATCTGGAGACACCTCTGGAGAAGTGGGTCAAGCTCACTACGTATATGATTCGATATTCTACTAAGAGATGGTGGGATGTGATCTCACAGGCGGGACACCAGCAGGTTATGTCTTGGGAGGACTTTTAGCATACTTTTTATGATTACTTTTATCTAGAGACTTTGAGGGCCGATCGAGCCCAAGAGTTCATGAGTTCGGATCAGGGAACTCTTTCTGTTATGGAATATTCTTCTCATTTCACTCAGATGCAGTGATTTACACCCATTTTGGGGAGTGATGGGTTGTTCCTGGAAATGAAGTTTGAGGATGGTCTAAGGCACAAAATCCGATCTCAGGTGAACATCTTTAGGTTGACCTCGATATCTTCTATTGTTTACCAAGAACTGATCACAGAGCATAAACTACGGGATTCTGGAGCTATGAGCTAGGGAGGTTCAATATCCAAAGTTAGTGCTTCACCAGTTGATAGTAAGAAGCACCGTAGGGAGACTACTTGTGGTGATTCAAGTAGGAGGGATGCACCTTCAGGTATCCAAGTGGTATACTACTGATAGAGCGCTGTTGTGGGCTCCCTCAAATGATTAGTGTAATTTGGGGTACTTAGGTGCAGCAGAGTGGCTGACCAAGGTCGTCTCTCAAAGGAGGTAGTGAATTTAACAACTTATTAGAGGTATTCTAAAAAAAATAAAATAAAATAGAATAGAATAAAAACACTACTTTAAAGGATTGGGGTTTGTTGTAGTTTATTAATCTAGAAGAAGTTTGCTGGAAGAAGATTGTATAATTTTTTTTGTTTTTAGTTTTGAAATGAATTTCGATTAAAATGACACAACAAGAAGATGTTTTTTTAGAAATCTATTTTAAAGGCGTAATCAATCTAACTATACCTCTTCACTTTATTATTAATCATTATCATTTAAATTAACATTCACTTAATTATGATCCCTTAATTTTTTAAATCCATAACCCTACGAGAATTAACTTTACCACGAAGATGATGTGAATTTAACCCTAGGCTAACTTCGGAACATGCAATCGCAGCACCCTGCTTTGATTGATGTTCTAAGATTAGCTTATGGTCAGTGGTAAACTAAGGCTCATATCCATTCTGGAAATGAGGATGAATTGTGTTTAGGTATTATATTTGAACTCTACAAATTTATCCCGTGTGGTCTTGTATTACCGATTAAGATCGCGCTCTCACAATTTACACAAAATCCCGACCTCGCGTGTTTTTGTGTTAATTGTTCAATTGCTTGCTTAGTTTCTTGTAATTTAAAAACACAATTCATGGATCATATTATGTGAATTACAGTAGCTCATTGATTCAAAATAAATGAATGAAAAAGGATAGAGGTCGATCGATTACTAAAAATAACTACTCTTCCATGGGTGGCGTAATCATCGTAGAAGCGTTTTGCATGTGCAAAGGTTTAAAATGGGTATAACCCAATAACGCTTCTACTCAAGAATTCCAGCCCAATTAGGAAGATTAAGAGAAGAATAAATTTAAACAAAACATAAGAAAAGAGAAGAAATAAAATAATAACAAAGAAGTTTATTACATAAACAAAATCATTACAACATGAAGGAGAAGAAGAAGGCTTCATCGAAGGGATCCTTGCTTCAAGAGCTACCCTTATTGAAATGGTTGGATAATTGAAGTGGATCCAATTCTCCTCTTCCCTCAACTTCCCAATGCACGTAACAACCCCTCCAAATGAGAAAAACTCCAATTTATAGAGGGTAGGGGAGTAGAGGTTACAAGTGGTTTCAAGTGTGAATGTGGAAATTCGTCCAAATATTTTAATGCAAATTGAACCGCCCATTTGACCACAACAAAGCGTTAATTGGCCGACCTTCCAGAAGGATAAAATGTGAGGATATGGGTCCTATATCTCCTATCCAAATTTGGGATTAATAAAATCCCATATGTAGGAGTTATGGTCGAAATACAGAAGATTATCCATTCTGGCGAGTCCAGCCTAGCTTTGACTTTATGGCCCAATTACTCCATTAAAATGCATTCTTTTGATCTAGTGTCCTGAATACAAGTTGTAGATAATTATGTTAGGAATAATGTTAAACAATTTCAAATTCAAATAATAAATATACAAATATTTAGGTTCGAAATACTACAGTGCACTATTAGGGGTAAAACTGGAATTTTCACCAAATTTTCAAATGAATGATCAAATCCCAAATATTTTATAAATAAACATATTTAACACAATGTGAGGAAATTATATCATTTATTATAAATAAAATATTCAATAAAATAGTGTTTTATCAACTCCCCCACACTTACCCTTTTGCACACCTGGGCAAAACCTCATATCAAGTAAACATCAATATCAAATCAAAACCAATTTTAAAACACATATCCTTAAGATCAATCAATTTAACACCATGAATCAAAAGATATCATGCCTCATAAAAAACATTATTTCAAGTTCTCCATTTATATAATTCAATATATTTCCACTTCATTTATCCGCCCATGCACAAAACACTTACCTTGCTTGAATTTTCTCTCATCACTCAAATATCAATTTTTTTGCAATGTCTTTCTCATCCAAACTCATACAAGGGTCACCATAGGCTTGATAGATTCCTAAATCGCTACCCGATGTGAGTCAAGGACATATGTTTATCATGAGGACTTTTCAGGGTTGTTCTGTGGCTTTTGGTTGGTAGGATTAAGATGTGAAAAACTCTGAGGCTGAATGAGGAGGGCTTGACTCTTTTGAAGCAAAAATGAATTAATCTAATTTTCACATAAATATGGTCTTCTCTTCAATCCCCGTAGTATCAATTCAGCTCCATCATCATAAAAATTCATGAAATGTTTACACCATTCATCATTTTAGCATAAAAAATGTCAATCTTCTCAAACATGATTTTCTTGAAAGTTCCAGATGGGCACAACTTTCCACCTCAATTAGAAGCTCCAGAAAAGGCACAGCTTCACTTTTCATGAAAGCTCTAGAAAAGGCACAACTTTCAATATAATGAATTTCTTTAGCAGCAAACACATCTCTTCAGAATTTAATTTTCCACCCAAAGTATCACATAATGTGGTGGCACAACACAAGACAGCTCCCCCCACACTTAAGCTCAAATAGATTATGCAATTTCACTTCAAGAGTTGGTTGGATAGGGAAAATTGGCTTGTAATGTGGCTTAACCTAACAGGCTGTGCATGGATTCTAAGGGCTACAAGGATTAAATATTCAAGGTAGGCCATTATAAAAAAGGATTATTTGAAATAGGGGCTTTAATACCAAACAAATGCCTTAATCATTTAAACATATGTACCTGAAACCCTCAAGTTTTGACAGGAATAGATCAAATTCTGGATAAATCAAGCATGGTTTGGTTCTCTCAAGAAGTGAGGTGAATGTAAATAATATGAAAATAATGGTTCAGAAGCCTCATAGAAAAGTGATTTCAAATATAAAGACAGTGATATTGGCATGGGATTCAAAATTCAGCGTACTTTTCATGAAATTACTAAATATTTGAACTTAAAACAAAGTCATTTCAGCATTCATTTAAGCTTAGTTTCATGGGGTAAATTGTTTCACTTATTGATATGGATTTACAAATGGTGATGAGAATCATTTTAGCTCAAAATGTTTCAAAAAACACATAAAATTGTAAAATAAACACACAAAATTTGAAAAACACACAATTTTTTTTTGAAAAACACGCAATTTTTTTTTGGTTTTTTTTAAACAGGAAAACAATTGAAATTACTAAACTAAAAGGTTCCCTCCCCCACACTTAAAATATTTCATTTTCCTCAATGTGAACCCGTGAGATGATATATGCACATGAAATGAGGAATTTTTAAATAGGACAAATAATATAAAAGTGAAAGGGTTAGGAACAGCCTGATGTGATCAAGTGATGATGGGGTCATGTAGTGTGATAAAATCCACTGCATCAGTAGGATGTCCCTCAATGTATCTCTTCAAACGTTGCCCATTGACTGTAAAGCTCCTTCTAGTGTCCTCTTGTGTGATCTCCACTACACCATAAGGAAAAACATTAGACACAATATAAGGACCTAACCATCTGGAACGCAACTTACCAGGAATCAACTTCAGTCGTGAACTATAGAGAAGGACTTTCTCTCCAACATGAAACTCCCTTTGTTGGATCATTTTGTCATGAGCTGCTTTTGATCTTTCCTTGTAGAGCCTTGAGTTCTCATATGATGATAATCTAATCTCCTCAAGCTCTTGAATTTGCAACTTCCTTTGGATTCCAGCTTGGGCCGAATCCATGTTGCATTTCTTTATAGCCCAATAAGCCTGATGCTCGACTTCCACTGGGAGATGACATGCTTTCCCAAAAACAATCCGAAATGGGGACATACCAATGGGGGTCTTGTATGCTGTTCTATAAGCCCACAATGCATCATCCAAGCGCTTGCTCCAATCCTTCCTATTTGGCTGCACGATTTTCTCCAAGATTTGTTTCAACTCACGATTTGAAACCTCAGCCTGGCCATTTGTTTGGGGGTGGTATGGTGTTGATGTTTTGTGTGTCACCCCATACATTCGAAGGAGGGAAGCAAAATTTCTATTGAAAGAGTGTGTACCTTGGTCATTGATGATGGCCTTTGGTACTCCAAACCTGCAGAAAATTTGAGCCTTGACAAAATCTACTACAACATGAGAATCGTCAGTCCTGGTGGCCTTGGCCTCCACCCATTTACTCACATAATCAACAACAACCAAAATATACAAGAAACCATATGAACTTGGAAAAGGACCCATAAAATCAATGCCCCACACATCAAAAATCTCATAGAATAGTATGGGTTGTTGGGGCATCTCATGTCTCCTAGAAATATTCCCAGTGTGTTGGCAACGAGAGCATGACTTACAAAACACATGGGCATCATGGAATAAACTAGGCCAATATAATCTAGAGTCCAAAACTTTCCTAGCTGTCCGTTGGGGTCCAAAGTGTCCACCACATGCAAGTGTATGACAGAATTTCAAAATAGACTCAAAATCATGATCAGGAATACACATCCTAATAACTTGGTCACTACACATACGCCAGAGGTAAGGATCATCCCACACATAAAACCTAGACCCACTTTTTAATTTTTGGACTTGATGCTTCTTCAAATTTTCTGGGATTTCAGAGGAAACAATGTAATTAACTAAATCAGCATACCAAGGATGCGTACCTGAGATGGTATAGAGATGTTCATCGGGGAAAGTGTCCTGAAGTGGTACCTGGTCCAAGGTGTCATCCTCTAGTGTGTGAGTAAGCCTACTCATGTGGTCCGCCACCAAATTCTCTGATCCCTTCTTGTCCTTTATCTCAATATCAAATTCTTGAAGAAGGAGCATCCAATGGATAAGTCATGGCTTTGCATCTGGCTTCTTTAGGAGGTACCTCAAAGCTGCATGGTCAGAAAAAACAACTACTTTAGAGCCCAATAAATATGAACGGAATTTATCTAAAGCAAATATGACAGCAAGAAACTCCTTTTCTGTGGTTGTGTAATTTGATTGGGATGAATCCAGTGTCCTTGATGCATAGGCGATCACATGTGAACGCCCCTCCACCCTCTGAGATAAGACATCTCCAACCGTGAAGTTGGAGGCGTCACACATAAGCTCAAAAGGAATCTCCCACCTTGGGGGCTGTATGATAGGTGGAGTGGTCAGACATTGTTTTAGCTCATTGAATGAATTACTTCAAGAAACATCAAACACAAAATCAGAATCCTTTTTAAGTAATCTTGACATAGGAAGAGCAATCTTACTAAAATCTTTGATGAAGCGCCGAGAAAATCCTGCATGACCTAGGAAAGATCTAACATCACACACACATGAAGGATATGGTAAGGATGAAATAATATCTACCTTTGATCTATCAACCTCTATCCCATGTTTTGACACTACATGCTCTAAGACAATTCCATGCTCTACAACTTTTATTCAGGACACTAGATCAAAAGAATGCATTTTAATGGAGTAATTGGGCCATAAAGTCAAAGTTGGACTGGACTTGCCAGAATGGATAATCTTCTGTATTTCGGCCATAACTCCTATATATGGGCTTTTATTGAGCCCAAATTTTGAGAGGAGATAGAGGACCCATATCTGCACATTTGATCCTTCTGGAAGGCCGGCCAATTCACGCGTTTTGGTGGTCAAATGGGCGGTGAAATTTGCATTAAAATATTTGGCCGAATTTCCACATTCACACTTGAAAACACTTGTAAACTCTCCTCCCCTCCCCTCTATAAATTGGAGTTTTTCTCATTTGGAGGGGTTGGGACGTGCATTGGGAAGTTGAGGGCAGATGAGAAGTGGATCCACTTCAATTCTCCAACCATTTCAATAAGGGTAGCTCTTGAAACAAGGATCCCTTAGATGAAGCCTTATTCTTCTCAATGCACGTCCCAACCCCTCCAAATGAGAAAAACTCCAATTTATAGAGGGGAGTGGAGGAGAGGTTACAAGTGGTTTCAAGTGTGAATGTGGAAATTCAGCCAAATATTTTAATAAAAATTGAACCGCCCATTTGACTACAATAATGCGTGAATTGGACGGCCTTCTAGAAGGATCAAATGTGAGGATATAGGTCCTCTATCTCCTCTCTAAATTTGGGCTCAATACAAGCCCATATATAGGAGTTATGGCCGAAATACAGTAGATTATCCATTCTGGTGAGTCCAGCCCAGCTTTGACTTTATGGCCCAATTACTCCATTAAAATGCATTCTTTTGATCTAGTGTCCTGAATAAAAGTTGTAGATAATTAAGTTAGTAATATTGTTACAAAATGTCAAATTAAAATAATAAATATAAAAATATTAATATTTGAAATACTACAGTGAACTATTAGGGGTAAAACTGGAATTTTCACCAAATTTTCAAATGAATGATCAAATCCCAAATATTTTATAAATAAACATATTTAACACAATGTGAGGAAATTATATCATTTATTATCAATAAAATATTCAATAAAATAGTGTTTTATCAACTACCAGTGCAGAAAGAGCAGGAATATGAGGCCACATTGCTCGAGAGACCCAGTGGAGTGATAATTCTATAGAAAGATGGGTCATATTCAGCGTTTCTGTCTGATTTTCTCACCAGTAGCTGGTGATAAGGGGTATTATATGACTTCTCGTTTAGAAGCACTACCACCAGTTTATCATCGGTCTGGGAACTGGAGTTCTTCCGGTTGTTCAGGCCAAGGAGGAGGTCCTGGCTCTTGTAGTCAGTCGCCAGGCTTTCAGCGATAGTAGGATGGATCAACTCAGAGTGGTCAGGCAGGGCCACAGGGCTGTGGTGCAGGTTATACTTTTCTGGTGGAGGAGACCCAGAAGGAGCAGGATCCCAGACCCTCTACAGTTCGAGGTACGATCTTAGTTTCCTCCGTTTTAGCTTCTGCTCTTTTCGATACAGGGGCTTCCCATATCTTTATATATGTTACTGTTATGGATAGTCTTGGGCTCTGTATCTTTACTTCTGCTGATGTCTTAACATTGGACACACCTTTGGGGACTAGAATGGATAGTGTATGTCAGTGCAAGGAGTGCCCTGTTGAGGTTGGTGGGTATCACTTCTTATGTGCCCATTGTGTCCTAGAGATGAAATGCTATGATTTCATTCTCGAAATGGACTGGTTAGTTCCCTTCCAGACAGTTGTTGATTTCTATCACTGTAGGGTGAGTTTTACATCATTAGAGGGAAGATTGTATCTTTATAAGGGAGAATGGGATGTCTAAGCGAGCATAGCGGGACCTGGGCATCATGGGTTGTGAGGAGTTATAGCCCATATTTCTAGTCTATATATGGATGACCAAGGGACTTCACAGATAGACTTTCCTCCAGTGGTGGATCATTTTTGGGACGTCTTTCCAGAGGACTTTTTAGGTTTTCCTCTAGAGTGAGAGGTGGACTTTTATATTGATCTCATGCCATGAGCGGCACTAGTGTCCATTCCTCTTTACAGGATTGTTACACTAGAGTTTTAGGAGCTCAAGAAACAGTTGGAGGAGTTGTAGGCTAAGGGTTTCATCTGACCCCGTACTTCTCCTTGGGGTTCTCCTGTACTATTTGTGAAGAAGGAAGACGGTACCATTAGACATTATTTGGATCATCGAAAGCTAAACCAGTTGACTGTCAAGAACTGATATCCCTTGTTAAGGATTGATGATATCTTTGATCAGCTTCGAGGATCCCAGGTGTTCTCAAAGATTTAATTGAGGTTTGGTTATCATTAGTTGCATGTTAGACCATATGATATACCTCTTACGGATTTCCAGAGCAGGTATGGTCTATAATAATATGTGGTTATGACATTCGGTCTCACGAACACGCCTGTAATCTTCATGGCACTGATGAACCGAGTGTTCCATCCATACTTGGATTCTTTCATGGTGGTTTTTGTGGATGATATCTTGGTGTGCTATCAAAATTGACACGAAAATGCTACCCATCTTGAGATCTTCTGAGTACACTGAGAGATCATCAGTGATATGCTAAGCTCTCAAAATGCCACTTTTGGATAGACCAGATTCATTTCTTGGGTCATGTTATCTTAGAGACAGGAGTATCAGTAGACCCAGAGAAAGTGAGATATGTAGTTTCTTGGGAGTATCCGAAGAACATATTTTAGGTACAGAGTTTTTTAGGGATGTATGGATACTAAAGACATTTCATATAGGATTTATCACACTTAGCAGTGCCACTGACATGCCTGACGAAGAAGGGTGCAATGTTCTTGTGGTCAGATTCCTGTGAGTCAGCCTTTCAGGAGCTGAAAGGGAGGTTGACTTTAGCACCGATACTAGTTTTTCCAGAGCTAGGAAAAAGATACACTGTTTACTATGATGCATCAGGTATTAGGCTTGGAGAAGTTCTTATTCAGGGGGAAGGAGTCGTTGCATATGGGTCTCGGTAGTTGAGGATACAAGAGAGAAATTACCTGATGCCCGATCTTGAGTTGGCTTTTGTTGTTCATACCTTGCGTTGTTGGAGACATTATCTTCTGGTAGAGCATTTTGTGGTTTTCACCGACCAAAAAAGTCTCAAGTATATCTTCACTCAACGTGACTTGAATTTGAGACAGCGAAGGTGTGTTGTGTACCTTTAGTCTTTTGACTTTGAGCTTGCCTATACGCCTGGGAAAGACAATGCGGTGGCTGATGTCATGAGCATGATGACTCAGATACAAGCAGTTCAGGAGGCTAGTAGTGAGTGGTGGATTATGGGTCTGTTCTCTGAGATGCATTTGGAGGTGAACGATAGGCTGAGGCAGACGTTTATTTCTTCTGTAGCTGTTACATCTAATCTTCTTGATTGAGTGAGAATGAGGTAGCTATCAGATTTTAAAGGCCTAGTCCTACGAGAAAGTGTGTCAAAAGAGGACCTTATTCCTAGATGGACCATAAGTGAGGATGATATCTTCCATTTTCATGGGTTCATATGGGTGTGAGAAGACATATGCAAAGAGCTGATGCTGGCCTTTCATTCCTCAGTTTGGGCAGTTCATCCTGGTGTCACCAAGATGTATCGTGATCTACACTATCAGTATTGGTGGCTAGGTATGAAGAGAGATGTTGCTGGTTTTGTGATGAGGTGTTCCAACTGTCAGCAAGTGAAGGTGGAGAATCAATGACCAGCATGAATTTTGCAGCATTTACCCATTCTTGAGTGGAAGTGGAATGATGTAGTGATGGATTTCGTGATAGGTTTTTTGAGGTCACCTTGAAGGAATGATGATGCTTGGGTTGTCATTGATAGACTCATGAAGGTTTCTCACTTCTTGGAAATCAAGGATACTTTTAGTGTTGATGAGCTGGGATGTTTGTACATCCGTGAGATCATAAGTCTACATGGAGTTCCAAAATCCATTATTTCAGACAGGGATGCACATTTTACTTCTTGGGTCTGGAAGGGATTGCAGAAGGCCTTGGGTACAAAGGTACTTTTGAGTACATCTTACCACCCCCAAACAGATGGCCAGTTCGAGCGTATGATTTAGGTGCTTGAGGACATGATTCGTGGATGAATCCTAGATTTTGGAGGTTCTTGAGAGAAGAAAATACCTTTTTTGGAGTTTTCCTATAATAATAGTTTTCAAGAAACTATTCAGATGACACCTTATGAGGCTTTGTATGGTAGTCCATTCCTATCACCCTTATATTGGCTGGAGGCAGGAGAGGTAGCTATGCTAGGACCTAGTCTTTCCCAGGAGACTATAGAGTAGATAGTGTTGATTCAGAAGAGGATGTCTATTACATAGTATCGACATAAGTCTTATGCTAATCAGCAGAGATGACCTCTAGAGTTTGAGGTCGGGGATCATATTTTCCTGTGTGTCACATTGAGGTTGGGGCACAGGAGGATTAAGAGACAAGGTAAGCTTTCATTGAGGTACGTAGGTCCGTTTGTGGTTTTAGAGAGAGTTGGGATGATTGCCTATAGGTTATAGTTACCTCTAAGGTACCGGTCTATGCATGACATTTTCAACGTTTCTCAGCTTAGATGTTACTTCTCAGACCCGTCTCATGATTTTCAACCTGAGGAGGTTGAGTTAGAGGTGGATGCCTCATTCAAGGAGCTTCCTATCCAGATTGTTGATTGTAGTATAAAGGTTCTCTATGGATAGTCTGTTCCTCTTATATGAGTTCTATTATAGCATGAGAGAGTATAGGACGAGACTCGGGAGAGGGAGACTGATGTACGATCACAGTGTCCAGAGCTGTTTGAGGATTCTTCTTCAACGCCGACTTTCTAGGGAAATTCAAGGACAACTTTCATTAAGGGGAGAAGTTTCTAAGAACCCGAATCTTATTTTCAGGTATTTTTTTCTTTTTCTAGTGTTTTTTAGAAAAATAGGAGTTTCTGTAAATTTTTAAAGTACATGTCGTGTACTTTATGAGTACACTCTCTGTACTCTAACACCACAGGTGGCCAGGTGTTGGCCGTGTAACGGCCATGCACACATCCGTGTGTGGTGACCTAGAGACCACCTAATGTGGGGGACGGTGAAGGAAATTACACGCTGTGTATGTTTTTTTTTCATTTAACAGACCAGGGTCACGTCTTTTTGGAGGAAACACCTATTTCGTTGTTCGACTCATCTAAGAGCATCTGTACGACATTGATTCTTCTTTGATACCCTAATCGAGTGTCTGTTCTTCGAATCGACCGCTGTCGATTGTGTTGGGATTACTTGGTTAAGCTATTCCTTCTCCTAGAGCTTCATTTTCTGTTTTATCCTCTTTATTAAGTTCTCATCGGTTGAGTTTTTTTTAATGTTTTTGTATATCTACAATGTTATTCGTAGATTCATTGCTTAAGGTTCACTTATATCGTTCCTACAACACCAAGGTAGGTGGTTTGTGCCTTTTAGTTGAAAGTCTTTGAGTTATATGTGAAAAAGTTCCCAATACCCTTGAATGGGGTATTGAGTGTTTACTATTTTAGCCCTATTAATTTCCTGCTATGCTTTAATGATTGAATAAAGGTTAATTGAATGAGAATAGGGTTAATTGCTATGCTTTGGAGGTGCTTTACTATGCATGTTTATTTGTACTTGATTATCATGTTAGGCTGCCTTGTTTGTTTCCCATTCCTAATATTTTAGGATGGAGTGATTTTGTTTATCTTCCATGCTGTTATACTGTAGATTGTTAGACAAGTAGTTCTTGAGGTTTACTTTGGCCGATACACATTGCTATGCTTTTTTGACTTACATAAGGCCGTGAGAACCTGGTGTAGTGAACCATAACGAGAATAGACGTAAGGGCTTATCTAGAGTGTCCATTATTTTTTCACACTATGAAACCATAGGGGGGATTGACGTTGAGTTCTCCCTCAGAGGGTCTATAGATACATTATGAGGCCACATGGGGAATTGACGTTGATTGGTTCCTCAGAGAGTCTGTAGTTTCCGTTAAAAGACTATAGAGCGAATTGACAATGAGTGCTTCCATAGAAAGTCTTTAATCATACATGGCTATAAGGAGAATTGACGTTGAGTGCTTCCTCAGAGAGCCTTTACCAAATCTAAACAAGAGGGGTTAGAGTTTGTGTACTTCCCAGAGGGTTGCTTGTGTTTTCTAGGTTGGACTAGAGGGGATATGATGTGAGTACATCCTATAAGGTTACCTGTTTGTGATTAGTGGCTTTCTTGATATGTGGACTTGAATTATTTGAAACTGTGGAAATATCTATTGCTGAGTACTTTCTTGTTTACTACTTATTTTTACTTATTGCCTGCCATATATATTCACTGACTGTTAGGCAAAAATATTTTGGTGGTTGCCTACTAGGATTAGTCTCACACTCTGTTTGGGTCATGTTTTTGGGCCCAAACAGATTATATTGTTGCAGGTATAGACAAGGAAAAGTGCCCTTATACTTTTGGTACTTGACTGCTTGGCGCTGGAGAGCATGGGACTAAGCTTTGGCTTGTGATGCTGTGGAGATGTTTACTGTTTTCTTTGTGCTTGGGTTTTGTACTATATTCCATCATTGTGATTTCATTGGCTACTTTCCTAGACATATGTATCATGAATCATTTATATATATATGTTGTCAAGTTTTTTCTTCATCATTCTCACTACCACAAAACTGGGCAAGGCCAGCGCCACCCCTTTATCAGTGCTAATGAAAAAGTGCTGATAAAGGGACCCCCTTTATTAGTGTTTTTTAGTAGCGCTGATAAAGGGGGGGCCTTTATCAGTACTTTTTTAAAAATCACTGATAAAGGGTTCAACTTCAAAAAAAAATTGAAAATAATATAGTAATATATAAATATATAAATATATTTATATTGATATAAATATAATATATAATTTTTAAATATATTTTAGATAAGTATAAATATACATTTACACTTAATATACTAAATATATAAGATATTTAGTGAAAATGGCTTATAAAAAAATTAAAAGAATATTTTTAATTAATAATTTTCTAATTATTATGGATTAATAGTCATTTAATAACAATTTGAGGACTAAAAAAATAAAAAAATGTAAAAAAGATCCAAAATATGTTGAAAACGCAACTCGAACTTCAAACGACCATAACTTTTGATCCGGGGGTCCATTTGAGCTATAACACATATCAAATCGAATCCTGCGATGAGATCTATGTCGTTGTGAGAAAGTGAGACCTCGATAAAGTTTTTTTTGAGGCCAAAAAAGGCCCATAAGGCCACCAAAAATTAGTTTTTAGTCGGGGTACCCCAATTTTTTAACATTTTGTGGATTTTCTACCACGTTTAAGGGGGAATTATTGGCTTTTTTTGGTGTGGACTGAATTTATTCCAAGGTATTACATTCATATTTATATTATGTTTTTGAAATCTTATCATTTTTTATAATGCACTACTATTTATAATCAAATATATAACTATATGTACATATTTTTTATACATTCACACCTAAAAATTTAATTTTTTAAATAAATAATTAAACATATTTACATATAAAATCCATTAGATTTATCTAAATAATAACTAATATCCATTTTATTTAAAATACAAATATATGGATATTTATATAACTATATATTAATATAACTATATATATATATTAATATAACTATATATATATATATATTAATATAACTATATATGTATATTAATATAACTATAAATATCTATATTAATATAACTATAAATATATATATTAATATAACTATATATATATATTAATATAACTATATATATATATTAATATAACTATATATATTAATATAAATATATATTACTATACGAATAAATATAACTAAATATATATATAAATTAATAGATATATCATAAACAAAGGAACCAATCCGTATAGGGGAGTGGAAAGGCTTTAGGCGCGCAGGGGTGAGGTATCGAGATCAAATTCAGGTGGAGGCAGGGGCACGCGCGTAAGAGTGATTTAGAGGGGCTAGCACTGATAAAGGGTGTATGCGGTGTGTGCGGGTGTTGGAGGTGCGGGAAAGCGCTGATAAAGGGGGGGATCAAGTGCTGTAAAAAGCCCCGCCCTGAGATTGGATGTATTTTTTTAATTTTTTTAATTTTTTTAGTTTTATCAACATTAAAAAAAAGCACTGATAAAAGGGGTCTTTATCAGCGCTTTTTGGAGCGCTAATAAAGGGGACACCCCCTTTATCTTCACCGACATTAAGAGCGCTTTTCTAGCGCTATTAAAGGACATTTTTAGCACTGATAAAAGCCGTATTTGTAGTAGTGTCTTCTGCTATTTACTGTTGTTTGGTATTTTTATTACTCCCGCTATTGTATATCAATTTTACTTCCGCTGTGTTACTCTGCCAATGAGGGCTTAGATTCCCCTCTATCACACCCAAGGCCCTCGCTGCTAGTCGACGACCTCTGGAATTAGAGGAAATGTGCTTGAGTCCATGTGACCAACCGAGTACGGGGCACCTCTGGGTGGCTTCTGGAACCAGGACGTTACAATTTCAATCTCCTCTAATTCTAGGAATACCTTTCCTCATGACATCTAGAACTAAAAATTATGTCCATTCTGGCATCTTATACATGGAATTTGGTGACCAACTAGTCAAGTCCAATATTTTTCAAACCATGTGACACCTATTAGAGAATTGATTTGTATTCTATATCCATTCTTATGAAAGTCTCTTTAAGAGTGTGTTGAACCCATACCATTCATGTTTTTCCTATTCTAATGATAAAGAAGTTTTTGAATATTGTATCCTCTTTAACCAAGTCATAAATGGAGAAGTTGATATTGACATTTCAAATGTAAACTCCATTGGTCTAAAGGATCTTGAAAACTCTTTGGAATCCCATGTTGCATCTGACCTCCACTACTCAAACTTGGATGATAACAAGGAAAGTTAAATATCATGTTAATTTTTTGATTCATATTAGATTATCCAACATTCATAATTTTCTTTCGATGATTCTGAAAATTCTATTATATGTGAGGTGTATCCTGAACTAATGTGTTTATCTTATCCCAATGGTAGTGATGTTTGTGATATTTTCTCCCTAATTAATAAAATGATCACTGGTGAGGTTGATATTGACCATTCTTGGTCAAACAACATTGATATTGATGATATGTAAAAATCTATTCAATCTAATGTTCCCTTTTATCATCATTACTCTTAATTGGAATGTGATGAAATAAATGAGTTAAAAACAGATGAGATATCATACTATGATTTCATATTGTTTGAACCACACATAAATTCATCATCATAATTGAAACATCTTCTTAAATTTACAAGCATATAGAACTATCACTTTGTGGATAACATCATTCCTCAAGTTGAAGACAAAAGGAAGGATCCTCACATTCCCTTTCTACCCCCATTGAATTACAAGCATGCGAACAAGGAAGGTAAGGAATTAACTAATGAATAATCAGGTATCCCAAAATAACTATGGTGTTTATAAAATACTATGGCCACCATCAAACTATGGGAAGTCCACTACAACTATCTAGCTGTAGAAAAAATAAATGCAACAATACTTGGAGGCAACCCATGTTTTCTTTTTTACTTTTATAAAATTTTAATTTCATTTTAGATTTTCATTAAATTAATGATGATTTTTTGTTTTTGATTTTATTTTATAGGTAATGGACATTTTCCACAATATCACCAATTATGACACACATCTTGGGAATTACATAAACTTCCATAATATCCCCAACTTCTACATTAGACCCACCACTAGATTGAGATGGAAACCCACCAAATCCAAACCTGGGGCACCTCTCTCTCTATCTCTCTCTATCTCTCTCTTCTTCCTCTCTCATTCATATTTTTTTACCACTTTCCTCCTATAACATTTTATTTAGTCTTTCCTTTTTTTGTCGGTGTGTATTTAAAAAAACAATATATGAAAAAATGGTTGTAATTACTCACCATCACCTTTTAAAATTTTGTACAACCATTTTAGGGAGTAAAAGGACGTGTTTTTATCTAAAAACTTTGGTATTTTCATCATATATTTGGATAAATAATCCTCTGTCAAAACCATAAAATTTTGAGTGATCAATTTTTTTATTTGGAAAATGATTTTCCCCATCATTGAGGAACAACATTATATTTCATTATAAGGCCACCTATGTCCATCTTTTAGTTTTTTGTGTTTTTTACGCCTAATTGTATGACTTGATTTTGTGGACCTTCGAGTTGAATTTCTAACTTTAGTGTACATTAATTTGATATATTCATTTTCTAAACCACTTGAGAATCACAATAGCCAAATAGACTCCCATTACCCATACATTAATCCCTATTTTGAAATCCCCTTCAAGCTTATGAATTTTTTTATACCCAAATTACAAGACCAATACCTTATCCCACCCAACACCTACATAGATTTATATTTCATTCTTTATTGAAATTTAAGTGTGGGGGGAATGGATTTCATATTGGGTATCCATTTCATAATTTTCAACATGATATCATATGATTGAGGGAAAGCATATATTTAAGTGTGTGGGATAGGTTTTAATTAAGTGTGTTTTGAGAATGGAATTTCATTTATTTAATTTTGTACATGTTATTTAAAAGTGTTGAAAAAAATTATATATAAAAAAATAATGGGTTGTGTATTGAGTGAGTTAAAAATCACTCTTCCTAAACCTTTTATCTTGTTATAATTATTACAATTAGTGTCATGAGGAGATCAATTATGGGTTGAGAGTTGCGGGTGGGATTTGTTTCATGTTCAACTTTCAAAAAAAGATAAAAAGAAAAAAATAACACTTTCATGATATATTATTGTGTTAATGGGAGAAGTTTTGTGTTTTGTAAATATTTCATCTTATCATCCCCTTAAAACTTTCTTCCTATTTTGGGTATTTGTTCACAAAATCATTCCCTTGTAAATATGTGTTTCCATAACCATCCATGTCTTATTTCAAATTGTGAATTTCATTTTCCATGTTAGTGTTTTACCCCTCTTTTCCTCTCTCTTGGATATTTAATTACTACCATCCCATATCCACTGAAACCCCCCTAAAAAGACATATTAATTATTCTGCACTTTAGGATAGGAAATGGAAGCTGATATCTCTTTCAAACTATAATATTTTTACTTTTGGTTGGTGAATGAGTGAACCTCCATAAATAAATTTTTATAATCTTGAGATGAGTGAGTCCATAGTACTCACATTTTCCATTTCTAAATTTGATCATGAAAAATGATTTATTTGGAACATTGTTTCTATAAAACTTTATTGTGGAATTCAATACGGATGAGTGACATGGTCTAAACCTCTCCTGATTGGGGATTTATTTAATATTTTTTGGCGAGTGAGAATGATTTTGTTATGTTTTTATATTTATTGAACATGAGGACATGTACACGACTAAGTGTGGGGATGTTTATTTTATTCAGTTATTTATAAATATTTGTATACTCCCTTTAGTAAATTTCTTGTAAAAGTGCATAATTGGTGTGAGATACTTATGTTTTAATACTAAATATAATTTTTGAGAAATAGTTGAATTAATCTAACCGAGTCATTTTACTATTTTAATTATAAATATCATCCTATATATCTAAATTATATGGTCATTATTTTTAGGATTCTTTATTCAAATTTCAACATATCATTAGAAGTAATCTTTGTCCAATTCATCCATTTGAATGGTTATATGGTCTACACAATAAGGGTCAAAGAATTTGTGAAGAAACTAGAACATACATGAAGATTGAATTTATGGGCTCAATCCAGAAGTCCCAAATCATTGATTCTCCACCAAAAGTCGGGGGACAATACAATTCATCTTGGATAAAACTTTCAGGGCCCATATCCACCAAAAATAAGCCCAAATGATTTTATAAAGTCCATCCTACCATTCTGTCCGGAAATTAAAACCATCACACAATTATGGACTTTTATCCTAATATAGACATAAAATAGAGATAATATTTTGTAGTGTGAAATAAAATATATATTTTTAAGACATTTTAGAATAAATTATTTTAATTTTATGGCATATTATTATTAAAAAATCCATTCACATTACATCCTTTGAAAAAGTATTGATTAAAATGGACAACAGTACATTGTTTAGTAAAACATCCATAATTTTAGCTAAAAAGTCCAATGGCTTCCATGTTTTTAGTGTAGATAGAGAAAATCCATATATAGAAGTTTTAATAAGAATATATCTCAATATTATTCTTTTTTAATTGTTAAATCTTTGATCTAAGTAGAGGGTCGGTTTTGGAATGCAAATAGTCCACCTCCTTGGGTAATAAATACATGAACATCTTCTCCTTGCAAAGAGATAGAATTTAAGAATATAAGAGGATATATTGGCATGAAAAAATAATTTATAAATTCCTTTTAGGACCTTAAAAACTCAATTTTTCACTTTATATACCCTTCCTCCTCTCTTTGATTTCACGTTCTTTTGTGTTCCTTTCATTTGTAATCGTGTAATCTGTTTTTAATTTCATTTGAATTTTAATGAAAGTTTCTTATTCGTATACTCTTTTACCCATAAAACCTATATTAATAAATATAAATGGTCTTAAAATAGTGTAAAAATAAAAACAAACCTTTCATCTTTAATTCTTTATTTAATTCTCTTGGCCGTTTGTGTCTGTGTTCGGCGTTCTACTCTTATCTCGTCCTTTTAATTTTCTTATATTTTTAAATAATCACCTTAAAAAACTTAGACTATATTAATACCATATAAATGGATGATTAACTATAAAATTGGGTGAGTCATAATTTGAGGATATTAAGTTATTTATGGATTTTTATCGTCGAGTATTCTTTAGGTTAACATTGTGTATGTTGAACTTAAAATGTCATGGATTAATGACATGTTTTGCATAACATGTGGATTCCCTGGATTATTGAAACCAAAAATAAAATTCAATAAATAAATATGGATTATTATTATTATATCCTTAGTCAATTTACAACATGAATTAAATCCCTAACATTTTGTAATTCTGGTCAAATTCATCTTGTGAAGTGGGTGTTAATTTAATGCAATTTAATGAAAAGCTCAATGATATCATAAGCTTAAATCCCCAATAATGAACTCACACCAATATTTATGATATTGTTAAATAAATATGCATCAATCAATAATTTCATTTTATCTTTGTAAATAAACCCTCCATTAAAAAGACAAATCACAAAAACAATTGACTATTAAAAAGTATCATCACTAAGGATTTGACTTGAGTGCCTCTATACACATTAGTAGAGCACTAGACCCTTGAATGGTAGATAAGTGACAATAGACCGTACTTCAACAAACAACGGTGATATTGTAATGAAATCATGTAAGTATATATTCTCATGAAAATTATTCAACATTAGGAAAATGGATCGTCATGTAAAAGGGTGTCCTATTATCATCTTTTTTTGATGATATCAATGACCCGTTTTACACTTCTTTAGTTTACGGTTTTGTGATTGTTAACTTTATATGTATCACCCAATTCCTTGGGATTTGTGATATTTATCAATATCTATGATTATTTATGCTTTTCCTCCATGCACAAATCTTCACCTATGCTCTCCTACGTAGAGACCTAGTCATGATTTACTTTGGGAAACTCTTATTTTGCCACTATTTTTTTAAAAGAAAGTTCTAGTCTTTTTTTTATGATGTGGGTTTCTAAATTTTTATAAACATAAATAATTTTTAGGGGGAAATAAATTTTAAGGAGGGTATAATGTAACACCCCAAGAATTTCAAAATATATATATTTTAATTTCTTTGATGTCTTATATTGTACGCTACACCAAGATAAGCTTGCATAATACGCAACACTGACTTATCTTGAGGTATATGAAACACTATTCTTAGATTGTGCTATGAAAAATTTAAAGTTATTTCTATAGAATTAATTTCATAATAGACCATGTTTAAGTGAAAAAATAAATATTATTATGTTACCTTATTACCTAGTCATTATAATGGTAGGTACGAAGAGTAATAACTTTCTTCTGAAAAACTATTTATATGAAAATAAGTGAGTTTATAAAAAATCACTCTTGATGGATTTTATTAATGTAATATATATTTAATATATTTATTCTAATATTTAAAATTTATCTTACTTGTTTCTTAAACATGATATAAGAACAAATTCATTTTTTTGGATAAAAGAAGTAATTTTAAAAAAATGTTGTTTTGCCACCTTTTGATGATGCACCCATTTTAAATATAGTTTTGAAAATTTTATATATGATATCTAACAAAATAAACATATTATTTTGAATAAGGATAAAAAATTTACTTTGGATGAATTTTTGATATTTTTCTGATAACCTTCAAGTTTTGATGAATAGTAAAAATACACTAAATTTTAATTGGAAACAACTTTTTTCATTGAAATAATTTATATGGTTAAATTATATTATTTAATGGGATTAAAGTATAAATATAATATATTTCTATCATTAAATATAATTTATTTCATTCTCATTAATTTTACATTGAATTTTGATGTAAAATCATTTCAATCTTTTGTAATGTTTTAACTTTTAAAACTCATTTTTCATTCCAAAAAGGGATTAATTTTAAATTAATTACTACATATTATGTATTTTGAATTTATAAAAATGGATTCCATATCTGGAATCATTAGGTCCAAATTATTGAAATAAAATTATTTTATTTTTAGTCATTATGAATAGTAACTTCAGTAATTTTTATTAATATGGTTAAATGGTAAATCAGGTAATTAAGGGTAAATATAATATTATAAAATTACCTTAAAACTTTTGATAATGTTATTGGATGAGTGATTTTAGGCCTAAAACATCCTTGGGTTGAAATGACACCCTTTGGAAGCCACTTGGATGAGATTATGACAATTAATATATTTTATTTAATGAAACGTTAAATATGTCTTACTCAAATTTTAATAAATAAATAATTTTTATTATAAAGTTATACATAATATAAATTCAATTATAAAATCTCATTTTAAATATAATTTTGTTTTATTTTTCATGGTAATTTATTTGAATTTTATAGGAAATAAATAATTAATGATGAAAAAATTATTTAATTGATGAAGAATAAATAAACTAACAATTATTAAAATGACAATAACCATTAAAAGATACAAAAAATTGAAAGGATATTACTGGGATAGTTTATATCAACTATAATCATCTAAGGGTTGAGTTATTGACCATTTGTAGCTTTATATAAGATATTATGATACTAATATTATTTTATTTAAAGTGATGTTAAACTTTTCACATTCACATTTTAATAAGTATAACATTTTTAATAATGGATTTTCTAGAAGATATATTCGAATAGAAGTATTCTTATGAAATATATTAGATTTATCTTCATCAAAGTATTTTATTTTTAATTTTTATTAATAAATACGTATTTTAAATAATTACACAAAACTGATGTAGTAATTATTTTATATCAAATTAATGTTATTAAAAATACTAAAATAAATATAATTTGGGATAATTAATATATAATTTTTTTTATAGAATTCCATGACCCATTAAAAATATAATAAAATATTTTCTTCGCAGTTAAGATCTTATCATGATATTTTTAAAAATCCAAAAAATGAATAGTGTCAAAAATGACACTATTGATATTTTTCTAAAATAATGTTTTATTAAATTATTTAAAAATCATACAATATTTTAAAAAATATAAAATAATTATGGTTTACTATAAAATGTTCTATATTGTTCATTTATGGTCTAATTAACATCACATAAGTAAAAATTACGCTATTTTAACATTGAACAATTTATTACCTTAGTTAAAATTAAAAGAGAATAATCAAGGGTAAAACAAAATGATAAGGTTTAACATGAAATCAAATCATGTATAAAAATTATTGGTTAATTATATTACAACCTCATCTCAGGTTATATTCTAAATTAGGACATTTTTTAGTTTTTTGGATGGGGTTTTATTTTATTATAAATTAATATTTTTGGAGATCCCAAAAGTGCCCCTCAATTAAATTATAAAAGGGTACCTCCTCCATCATCTCTTCACTTAAATTTGAGCCTTCAAGCAATGATATACCCTAAAAAAATTTCTTTTAAAATTTATTATTCACATTATAGAGTTTATTCTCTTTTAAAAAGACCAACTCTAGTGCCTTTAAGTGGAGATCTAGAGGGATCTCATTGAAGAGGAAGTACTCTCCTCTACCGATTATTTAAATTTATTTCTTCTTCTACTTCATATTCATGAGTTTTATCCATTCTAAATTAACAAATCTAGTATCACTTATATTTTTATATGTTATTATTATTATTTAAAAACCATATTTCACATTCTATCCATCCTATGAAAAATGAAATCACCATGTGTGCGTATGTACGGCTTACTGTCTCCAAGTTGTAGTGAAATATGTTTTTCACCAACATCTTATTTTGGATGGTTATAATGATGGAAATAATAACTATGTATGATTATTAAAAAAATTATATGGATTTATAAACAATATATTTATCATCCACTTCTAAACCATTTCACAATTATCGGAATGATATCGTCACTCCTACGTACGTACGACCTACAGTCTCCATGATATGATGCTATTGATTCTACAAAAATATCTATTAAATCATGATTATATAATTATACAGAATGAAAAAATATAGTATATATTATGTTAATATCATTTTTTAATGATATAAAAATGACCTAAGAAGGATAACTAGAACTTATTCAACAAAACATGCATAAGAACATAAAACAGTTAATACCCAAATAATGAGTAACAATGAAATGTTACTAACAAACAGATGATAATATGATCATATATGATATCATAAAAATTATTATGACTATATAATAAATAAATGGCATTATTTAAATCATTATAAATGAGTTTTGGATACATAAAAAGGATATCAGACCTAAGGTAAGGGATTATTTTGTCACACTTTTATTTCTATGGGACATATGCCTTATACACCACCTATTTATTTTGAGTGGTGATTATGATTCTGATGAATGTTTTTATAATTATTATTATGAAGTTTATGATATTTAAATATGAATATAATTTTCTTTATTTTATTATTCATATTATTTGACTAATTATAAATTGGTAAGAGATAATTTTTCAATATCATTTTTATCCAAGATTGTATATACGTAATTATTTATTGGGGTATATTTATCATTCATGTCCATGTTTTCTAAAAATGTTTTCATAAAATGTTTAATATTATTATATGTATATTTTAAGCCATTCTTATTCATTTTTTACTTTTACTAAATTGTTTGGAATGAATATTTATTTCATTTTCCATACGAGGTACATTTTTGACTTTTCCATAAAAAGTATGAGAATAATGTCTTTTTAAACTTATACGGCATGAATGGATTTTTACACTTTATTTACACCTTACTTCCTTGTATATTAATTTAAAACATTTAAATTTCATTTTCAATGAAATTATTTTTATTTAAAATTGCATGGATTTTGGAGAAAAAAACGTTTTTGAAGAAGAAATGACATTTTCATCAAGAATCAATTTCAAGTGTTTGTTCAAAATTATATTCCATATATGATGACACTAATTAATATGGATGTGTTTCAAGTATACTATCTCTATTATTATTATATTTTATTATATTTATTATGAAATCTATTTTTTTACATGGAATATGGTTTGATGAAATAATGTTTAAGAAACCCATTTAATTTATTAGGTTATGTTATGATGAATGTTTTTTGTTTTTCAGAAACATATATGTATTGTTTTCATTATGTTAAGGTTAGGACCTAAATCTCCCTCAAATTAATTTGGTAAATATTTATATCTTATCAGATAAACATGACTAGAATGATAAGTAAATCTGGTTTAGTAATACAGGGCTAAAATAATAGGTAAATACAGTTCAGAAATTTAGGGCTGGAACGAGGAGTGGACTTTGTCCATTAATGAAAATTTTCTGTTATGATGGTCTTGGTAATGTGTCTTGGCTAATATGGAAATGATTTTCTCTTTTATTTTTGAAATACCCAGAATAGTGCAAGATCAGTGAGAGGAGAGGGGTGAATCAGTGATCCCATTTTAATTTTTCCTTTTCATGAATTGACTCCTTTTTATATTCAACCTCTGTGGCTGGTTAAGGAATTGATCCACTCTTCAAATGATTTTTGTAAAAAAAGAAAATGAAACACAGGGATTTACAAGGATTGGTAAAAAGACCCACTCCTTTCCTTGTTGGTTATTATCCCCAATATGGATTTATTACTTTATCAGAAGATGATTAAAAACAGTAATTGGTTAAACCCCGAAATTACAAGTTGGTTAAACCCCCAACTTCACTACACCTTCTCCTTCTTCCAAAAACTGGTTATACACCTAAATTTAAATTTTCTCTTTATATGGTTTGATCCACTGTAGGATGATATTAAAATCTTCCTAGACAATCTTGTAGGATCTGACTTTCTCGTGTACTTGTTCAAGTAGCTTCAAAAAACTCTAATTGAATCTATCGGTCTTGGTCATTGATTCTTATCACTAGAAATGATTGTTTATCTCAATTCATCAAATGATTAGGATGATAATTCTTTCTTCTAATTCAATTTCTGGACTCACCTAGACGTGTTAAAGTGGTGCACACATATTCTTTTAAGATTATGAATATTGCTAGATCTATTCACCTTGTATCTCCTTGTTCATACTCAATTATTTCTCCACATGTATATAGGCATGCAGAAGTTTATATATGATCATGGTTATGTGTTATGAAACCCGAATATAAAATGGTTCGCTTCCTTCCTTCTTTATATAACCACTATTTATTAAGGCTTCTCACTGTCCACTTTTCACACATGATTCTTTCTTCCCATCATGCATATGCATGTATATGCATATGACCCACTATCATTCCTTCTTGTTTTTAAAAACCAAGGCCGTATGTGGTTATATATAGCCTATAAATTGAACAAAATCCTGATTTTATGTATTATTTGTGTTCACAAGATGTTTTTCTCAAGAGATAGTTTATATGTACACTTGTATTCAAGGATTATCAAAACACACAAACTAAGGAGGCTTTGTGGTTCTGGGTGTGTCGCGCAAATGAGGGAGGTGTGAAACACAGTCCCTATAAAACATAAAAAATATGAACTTCCCATACCGAATCATGGGTGAATATCACTTGTTGAGTGTTCGTGGGAGCCTTATCCCTTTCATAGGATTATCATGAGGAGGTCTTATTTCTTCATGCAAGCAAGGGCTGTGCGTAATTCTTCTACAAAATGCTCTATTCTTTCAAAAACAAGAGCTTTATCAATTTTTCTAAACACTTGAATGAGTTTAGGGACTCCTTCTTTTCTATATGTGGATCACAGTGTAGATATGCATTCAAATTAATCGTGAGATTCTATGGGTTTAAAATATTTTAATGCTTGAGATATTAGTCTTCAAAATATTCAAACATGGGATAAGATTTCTTGAATCTCTTGGTTTGTTTCCCTTTAACACAGGCTTCCTAATTTCACACTGTAATCATCCTCACATACATGAAAAGAGGAAAAAATGAAAAGAATATCCTCAAATAGCACATGGACCGACCTCTGGAAATTTCGTTTGGATCGGCCTACACAGATTCTTCATGTTACATTGCATGCGTGCAAATTTATTTGCATGTATGAGTTTGTAGCATCTAGACTACCCTCATGCATGGAGGTTTGATCATCAATGATGGTCCGAGATCAATCACGGAGGAGTGGATTCATCTATGGTGAGCAACCACATTGGGATGATCGAAGGTTGAAGATAACGTGGCCGAGGGTTCATCAGATGGTCCAAGTTTAAAAAAATGCAGCGTGGGGTGGATGAACAGTGGTGATTAGATCACAAATTGTGATTAAGATGTGTAGTTGAGATTGTGTGTGCAATCAGATGGACAATATGGATGGATTATGTATTTTTAAAATCTTTTCCCACATCAAAATAGAGAAGCGTTGATATGTGGTTTATATATAAATCCACAACATCCCTTCGCCAGATTACTCTCCCCCCTCTTCGGTACCACCTCGTACCGGCTTCTTACGGGCATGCGCTGCACCCACCCTTTTATCCTTTCCGTCATGCCACCCCGCATGGTGGTGTTGTCATCAGTTCTCCCATGTGCCCATGTGGGCGCGCTCATTTGTACCATGTGGTCCTTGGTCAACCATATGGCTGGATGGCTGGCTGGGTTCGATCTCAGCCTCCCACTCTTGTGGCAAGTGCCGCTCACTTGTCTTTCTAACCATTGGATGGCCCCCAAATTTTTAATTAACCCCATAAAAATGATTCTAAGTATAAAATGAATTTCCACTAATTAAAACATGCATGGACACCTTACTAAATAATTTATGGTAACCTCACTTCTAATTCCAATCCCATGCACCTTTCCTTCTCTTTTATTCTTCTTCATTTTATTTTCGGGAGCTTTCCCTCTTCTTCATTTTATTTTCCAGGCACTTTGAAGCATGTACCCAATGTGAAAACTCTTTTGGAAAACCTCTTAAGAATTTATGATCAAATCAATCTTCTCAAACACTTTATCCACTTAATCCAATTATAAACTAGTGGATAGATCTTCCCAATGCATTATGCAATCAAGGATTACATGACCTTCATCAAATGGTGTAAAAAAGTGTCATTCATTGACACATGTATTTGAACTTAGGACCAGTTAAACTATCATCTGATTTTAGGACACTCCAACCAGAATCACTTCAACCATCAACTCATTAAGAACATATTGACATGTCATTGACAACAAATACAATCCTTTGGATCAACACTCTCTCCCTTTTAATTTTTTTGTCAGTATCTCTTAAAAACACTCTGATAAATTCAATATGTGTGCCAAGATTTTTTCTACCGCTTATTAGAAATCAAATGGAAAGGGTGAGTGAGGTCCAGTCAAAAATATTTTCTCCTTTCTTTATGGAATATCTTCATGAATAATTGAGACAGTGGGATGATATCACAAGGTTCACTTAGCAAAGGGACTTTAGTTAATCAAATATAAGTTTATGTGGGATAACTCAGTGTAGAAAACAAGAGATATATTAACAAGGTTTTCAATGCTGTAAAAAAACAACCATATATGTGAAATCAGGATTAGAATGTATTCATTCAAATCCATGGGGATGTAAATAGACAGATTCATTACTGAAGTGCAATAACCTTTCATAAACTTCAAAAAACAATTCTCCCCCTCTAGGGATGAATTAATCTACTTAAATTCTCTAAAAATTTGTACAAAATCATGTGTATATATTTAGGGAATAAGGAGGTACATTTTATTGTTATTAAAGTGAGAGGAGAAGGCTGAACTTAAGTTTCAGCCTTAGCTCAATAAACCTATCTACTGACATTGCTTTGGTGGAAATATCTGCAACTTGATCTTTAGTAGAAATGTATTCTAGAATGATATCTCCACCAGACACCTTTTCTTTGATAAAATGATATCTGATATCAATATGCTTGGATCTATAATGTTGTATAGGATTATTAGATAATCTAATGGAACTTTTATTATGACATAAAATCATTAATGGTTTCTCAGTTTCAACTTTCAAATCAGCTAGCTGTACTTGCATTCAAATCATTTTCGTACATGCATGTGTAGCTTCCACATAATCTTCCTCATATATGCTCAAAGTTTCGGAATTATACTTATTTCTATACCAAATGACACATCCTTATCCCAAAAAGAAGGTTTTATTATAGGTAGATCTCCTATCAGTACAATCACCAGCCCAATCAGCATCTGTAAACCCCAACAGCTTCATGTATACATTGTGTTTGTTTAAAATCCCATAGTTCATAGTTCCTTTCACATAATTCTTTTAGCTAATAATAAGTGAGACTCTTTTGGATCACTCTAAAATCTATCACATAGATTCACTGCATAAGTTATGTCTTACCTTGATGCTGTGAGATAAATTAGGTTCCCAATGATTCTTCTAAAATCTTTCTAATCAACATTGTTACCATTTTCAACCTTGAATAATTTGGTTCCAACTGAAATAGGTGTTGAAACCACTTTTTCATTTTCTATTCCAAACTTTTTCACCAATTCCCCTGTATACTTCTCCTATGATAGAAACATGGAATTTTATTTTTGGTCAACCTAAAATCCCAGAAAATATGTCATCTAATCAGGCATGGACATTTCAAAGTTTCTCTTCATTTTCTCAGCAAATTCTTTACATAGACCTTCTTTGTCACCAGGAAAATGATGTTATCCACATATATAATGACTATGAGAGTACTAGTGTCCATTTATCTGACATAATGGTTATTGTCAACTATACCCTTGACAAACTTCATATCCCTTAGACAACCATCTAATTTGGAGTACTAGGCTCTAGGGGACCATTTTAAACCATACAAACATTTTCTCAACTTACAGACCATGTTGCCATCCTTGTCCATAACAAAACCTTATAGTTGTTCAATATATACCTCTTCATCAAGATCTCCATTTAGAAATGTATATTTCACATCCATTTGATAAACCTTGTAATGCTTGTATGCTAAAACCACCAATAACATTCTAATGATTTCCAGTCTTTCTACTGATGCAAAGGTTTCTTCAAAGTCAATTCCTTCCATTTGTGAATATCCTTTTCATACAATCCTAGCCTTGTTTCTAGAAACTTTCCCTTTCTCATTTAGCTTATTTCTGAAAACCCACTTGGTTCCAATAACATCTTTATTCTTGGATATTGATACAAGATCCCAAGTGGAATTCTTTTCAATTTGATTAAGCTCCTCATGCATAGCTTGTATCCATTCCTCATGATCAACTGATTCAACTATTGTATGAGGTTAAACTTGAGAAACAAGTGTAGTTTGATCTTTAATTCTCAATATTCTTCTTGTTTTCACTAGATACTGTTGATTACAAATGTTTTTTTTCTATCTCAAGTTTTTTCTTTAATTTTTTATATCATTTTCTTTTGTTTTCATCAGCTTCTTCATCATCACTGGTATGTTCATAATTGATATCAACATTGTTTGGTTCTATCTAAATAGCTTTATCATTATTTTGTTCCATAATCATGCCATTTTCTGCCAATTTTTTTGAATCATCGTTATCAATAATATCTATTTTGATATTGTTTTCAATAATTCTGACATCACTGTAAGCAACCAGCTTAGTCATTATTTTGTTCCAACATTTGTAGCCTTTACCATTAGGTAGGTATCCAATAAAGATTCCTTCCTCTACCTTTTCTTCAAATTTTCTTAGATTAATGTTTTTAATCATTATGATGCATGGACTTCTAAAAACTCTAAAGAATTTAATAGTTGGTTTTTTGTTTTACCACATTTCATAAGATTTGATCTGTGTTTCAGGTCTCAGAAGAAATCTGTTTTGTATATGTATGGTAGTATATACAACTTTTCTCCAGAAAAACTTCGAGATGTTGCGTTCAACCCACATAGTTCTTATCATTTCAACTATGCTTATGTACTTTATTTTAGCTATTCCATTTTTCTGTGGAGTATACAATGTGATGTATTGATTCTTGATTACATGTTTGCAAAGACAACTTTCAAATTCATCACAAGTATACTCTTTACCATTATCTGATCTCACTTTCTTGATAAAGAGACCCATATCCTTCTCACCCTGCCTTCTAAATTTTTTGAACATTGTGGTTGCCTCTGACTTGTGTTTGATAAACATGACATTAGTCATTCGAGTGTAATAATCAATAAATGTTATGAAATAAATATAACCTCATGTAGAATTTTGTATCATTGGACCACATATGTCTGTATGAATAAGTTCAGGGGGACTAGTAGATATAATATCCACTCCTTTGTGTGAACTTTGGGTAAATTTTCCTTTCTGACATGTTTCAAAAATTTCAACCCTTTCTCTTTTATGTTTTAGATGATCTCTCACAATGTCATACTTTAGGATTTTACAAATACTCCTTTGACCAAGGTTGTTAAGTCTTCTATTCCATAGGTTGTTTTCATCCTTCAAACTCAAATAACAAGAATTAATAGAATCAATAATTTGAAATAGATTTCCAGTAGTCCTCTTTCCTTATGTGATAATTCTTCCATCCTTTGAGCTATTGATGAGGAATGAATCCTTTCTGAACAACACCTCATGTCTATTATCACAGAGTTGGATCAAACTAATAAAATTGTGCTTTAATCCTTCAACAAATAACACATCATTGGAATTCAGATTTTTTGCTTCAATCATTTCTTTGCCAATTCCCTTGATTTTCAAAGAACAATCATTTGCAAAGACTATGGCACCTCTATGATTTTCTATGTTACTTAATTTTTTTATCAACAGTCTTCTATGATGAACATAAACTATTGATAATCCATGAATTGGTTTTACTATTGGATTTAAAATTAAATTCAGTAAAACACGAGTTTTCTTCTTTCATTTTCTAAATTACCTTTCCATTCTTGACATTGAGTGTTTTTTTCAAGAAGAATATTCAATCACTTTTCATCACTATGGCCTTGTTGATCACATCTTCCACAGACTTCCTTTAAGTAGTTAAATTTCTTTTGAGTTGAAAGATAAAATGAGTTTTTTAAGATTGGTTTATTATTTTGTATTGATCATCTATTTTTATAATTTATTCCCCATGGTCATGAATCATTTTTGGTAGGGAAATGTTATACCAACACAAATATTCTTTGTGACCAAACACTCTACAACACCAGAAATATCCTCTAAACCTTGATCTTCCCCACTGATAAAAACCTTTTCTTGTAGATTGTAGTTGTTTTATTTACAGATACTGAGTTTGTCTTTGTTCTAGGGGAATAAATATTCTTAGAGAATTTTTCTTTTCCTTTAGATTAGAAGAATATTTCTAACTAAAATTTTTTCTCCAGACACAACTCAGTTTTTTTTAAACCAACATTATTATAAATAATAGATTTATCTTGAGATTTGATGAGTGTTGAATTGACCTTCTTCTTTGATCCCATTATTTCAGCAACATGTAATGATTCTTCTTTGACCTCAATAACCTTGTTGAAATATTCTCTGATCTTATTCAAGCTATTATGTGCTTTAATGCATTTAGATTTATTCATTGGTAGTTCTTATTCTTTGAGGTGAATATTTTCCTCAATATATTTTTTCCATCTCTTCCATTTTATCTACCTTCAGTTTGTACCATTTCATTTCTTCAATATAAATGAATTCTTTATTTGTACATTTTTCTTTTTCCTCAGTTGTATTTTTTTTTCTTTCAATAACAATCTCCTATATTTATTGAGCTTTCTTTTTTTTCTCAATACAAGATTCTAATTCATTCTTTATCATGTGTTCTAGATCAATTCATTCACTTTCTTTATCTTCAATACTGGAAGTATCATTACCTTTTTTCACATGAGCCATGAAAATAGTTTCATCTTATATTTGACTACCTGATGTAGAGTATTTATCTTCTTATTTTCTCACACAACTTCTTCTTTCACTTGCAAAGAACTTTTTCTTTCTTCCACCAAATTTTATTGGATCTTATAATATTTCACCCCATTTATTTTTCTGTGGTTTTTCTTCATTGGTCTCTGGTGAAACAAACCTTTTCTTAGGAAAATTTATAGCAAAGTGTATAATGTCATTACAGTTGTAAAATCACGGTGGTTCTTTGATTTTACCCTTAAACTTCTCTTTCCTAAATATCTTTGATATAAGAGTAATGATTATTTTGTATTCTTTATCTTTATCTTCATCATCAGATTCACTTGATTCTAAAAGTTCACCATCTCTGATTTTGAGTTTTCTCATGGCCACAAAATCCATCTCATCTTTGATCTTCTTCTTGAAAACTGGTATCTTTCTCTTTTCATATGAAATAATAATGTTATGTGATTCATCAAGACAAATATAATATCTATCTTCCAAAGATGATACCTTGGGATCAAACTTTCGAGAAAAAATTTTCATTAGTTTTTTTACAATAGTTGAATCATCCAACTTTTCCCCAAAACCCTGAATATTATATACAATCTCATTGAGTATTATGAAATAATCATCAATGTTTTCTTCTTCACCCATCATGATATCTTTGAATTTTCTCATCTAGATTTTCAATTTGGATTTTTTGACTTTCATGTTTCCTTCCTAGATACTTTCCAAATAGTCCCAATTTTATTTGGAAATTTTGAGTCCCATAACCATTTTGTACAATTATTCTGAAAGGGACATCAAAATGGAATTTTGAGTTTTTCCATCTACTTTCATATTTCTTTTGTTAGTGAGAGTCATAATAGTTCCATCAGAAATAGGTGGGAATGCAAAAGTGGATGCATCTCTAACTTCATTGCCAAGAGATAAAAGATAGGGTAACATCCTATTCTTCCAAATGTAATAATTATTTCCATAAAACATAGGAACACCCCTGCTATTGACCAAATTTAGATTACCCATATTATCAATGTATTAGATCCTTATAGAGGGAACCTGGCTTTGATACCAATTGAAATACCCAAAATAGTGTAATATCACTGAGAGGGGAGAGGTGAATCTGTGATTCCCTTTTAATTTTTCCTTTTTATTAATTTCCCCATTTTTCAATTTAACCTCTATGGTTGGTTAAGGATTTGATCCACTCTTCAAATGATATTGTAAGACAAAATCCCATAACACAGGGATTTACAATGTTCGGTACAAAGACCCACTATTTTTCGTGTTCGTTATTCTCCCCAACAAGGATTCTTTACTTCATCAAAAGATGATTAGAAATAGTAATTGGTTACACCAACCTAATTACAAGTAGGTTAAACCCCCCCCAACTTCACTACACCTTCTCCTTATTCTAGAAAATTTTTATTCCCCCAACTTCAACTTTTATCTTTAGATGGTTTGCTCCACTGCAAGATGATATGAGAATTTTCCTCCACGAGCTTGTAGGAACTAACTTACTCATGTACTTGTTCTAGTAGATTTAATAAACTCTGATTGAATTTTTCAGTCTTGATCAATGATTATGATCAGTAGTAATGATTGGTTATATCAATTCATCAAATTATCAGGCTGATAATTCTTTATTTTGACTGAAATCATGGCCTTACTTAGATGTGTCCAAGTGGTGCACATATATTCTTTTATGATTATGAATATTTCTGGATCTGTGCACCTTGTATCTCCTTGTTCAAATTAATTTTCACACTCAATTATTTCTCCACATGTTCATAGAAATTCAAAAATTTATATATGATCTTGGTTATGTGTTATGCAACCCAAATACACAATGGTTCACTTCCTTCCTTCTTTAGATACCCAATGTTTATTAAGTCTTCTCACTGTATACTTTTCACACATGATTCCTTCTTCACATCATGAATATTCATGTTTATACATACAAACTACCATTATTACTTCTTGTTTTTACAAACCAAACCCATAGGTGGTTCTACACATGATCTCAAGCACAAAAAAAACACGATTGGATGTATGATTTGTGTTTGTTGGATGTTATTATCAAGATATAGTGTATACGTACACTTGTCTTCAAGGATTATCAAAAAACATGAACCAAGGAGGATTTGTAGTTCTGGGTGTGTCACACAAATGAGGGAGGTGTGAATCACATCCCTATAAGGCTTCACAAATAAGATATTCACAAAATGACTCAAGTGTTCGGAGTACTTGTTGAGTATTCATGGGTGCCTTCTCCTTCGTGTAGGATTATCACGAGGAGGTATTATTTCTTCTCACAAGCAAGGGCTATGTATAATTATTCTGAACGGTGCTCTGTTCTTTTAGAAAAAAGATCTTTATCAATTTTATCAACACCGGAATGAGTCAAGGTACTCCTCATTATATATATGTAGATCACAATATAGCTACATGTTAAAATTACTCGTGAGATTCCATAGGATTTAAATATTTGAAAGCCTGAGATCTTTGAATTATAAATATTAAAATGTAGGATAAGATTTCCTGAATATCTTGGTTCATTTCTATTCAATGCAGGCTTCCTGATTTTATGTTGTAATCATCCTCACGTGAATGCGAAGAGGAATACATGGAGAGCATCTCCCCCAATGGCACAAGGCCCAACCTCTAGAAACTGTGTTTTCCTCATCCTACATAGATTCTTTGTGTTATATTTCATGCATGAAAATCTATTTGCATGTATGAGTTCATAGCATCCATACAACCCTCTTGCATTGAGGTTTGATCATCAATGATGGCCAAAGATCAATCACGGAAGAGTATATTCCTTTGTGATGAGAAAAGGTGTCAAGATAATTGGAGGTTGAAGACAATGAGGCTAAGGGTTCATCGGATGGTACATGTTCAAATAAACATGGCACAATATGTATAAATAGTATATATTAGATTTCAAATTTCAATTAAGACATGCAGCCGTGATTGTGTGTGCGATCAGATGGATGGTCCAGATATATTCTTTTTTTTAAAATCTTGTCCCATATCGAAACAGAAAAGTGCTAAGCTACAGTTTAAATACCAATATGAGGTAGCCATTTACCAGATTACTCTCTACCCCTCTCCGGTATCGCCCCGTACCAACTTCTTGTGGGTAGGCTCTGCACCCAACCTTTTCTTCTTACTGTTGTGCCACACCGCACGGTGGTGCTATCACTGGTTCTCCCATGCTCCCCTATGGGTGCACTCATGTGTCCCATGAACTCCATGGTCATCCATCTAGATGGATGGTGAATGCATAGTCTATTGTTTTCTATTGACCATTCAAATATCTAATGCTCTGCTAATGTGTATAGAAGCACTCAGGTTGAATCCTCAACAATGATAATTTTTAATAGTCGATTGTTTTTAGTTGATCATATTTTTATTGGGGGGTTTGTTTGCAGATCATAAATGAAGAGATTAATGATTGGTTTTTGATTTAAAAATTTGATGAATATTGGGGAAAGTTCATTTTTAGGGAGTTAATATTGTGATATCCTTGAGCTTTGCTATATATTGCATTTAAATTAACACCCACTTCACAAGATAATGTAGATTGGAATTCCTAAGTGTTAAGGCTTTAATCGAAGCCTTAAATTAACTTAAGGTTATAATATTAATAATATCTTGTTGATGGTATTGTATTTATTGTTCCAATAATCCATGGAAACCATATGTTAAATAAAACAAGTCATTAATCGATGACATGTTAAGTCCTACATACACAATGTTAATTTGAAGAATATTCATCGAGAAAATACTCTAAATCACTTAACATTCATAAATTATAACTCAACCCTATAATAGATTTAATCATCCATTTAAATAGTTATTAATCAGGTAATATGTGTTTATAGTGATTAACTATAAATATAATGAAAATAACAAGATAAGAAAAGAGTTGTGTGTCGAACTCACACACACACGAACAATGATGAGAATTAAAAACAGAGTTTCGATTGAATGAGGAAGCAAAATAAGGGAAGGTGATTAAACTATATTTAATCTATTTTAAGACCATTAATCTTATTTAACATAATTTTTATTAGAATAAGAGATATTGAAGAAGAAACTTTCATTAAAACATAATTACAAAAAAAAAGACTTATAAGATTACAAAAATGAAGAACACAAAAGTAAATGAAAAAAAGAGAGAGGAGGAAAGGTCTCTCAAGTGAAAACATGAGTATAGAAGGCCCTCCCAATCCTTTTTAAAGGAATGTTTCATGAAAACATATGTTTTTATCTTCTTAAATGACAACTCTTTTGAAGGAATGGAGGGGGGATGTATTTATAGCCCAAGGAGTTGGACTGTTTGCATTCCAAATCTATGCCACCTCATGTATCACCATTTTTCCCATTCAGATAGCTTAATCTCAAGATATATTATTCTTAAAAGTTTTATATAATAATGTTTTCGGACTACTCTCAAAACTTGGAGTCATTTTTACTTATGGAACCAAAGTTATGATAGTTGGAGTAAACAATTGTAATCTGTCTATTTCAATCCAGGCTTTTCAAAAGGTCAAAATGTGAATGGGTTTTTGAATATAAAGATTCCATCAAATAAAAATAGTTTCTAATATCAAGTTTGATACACATATATTATATTTCACACTGAAAAATACCAGATTTATTTGATTAATAGATCGTGATAAATGTCATGAATAGTCTCCGGATTTTAATTCCTGGACAGAATGGTGGGATGGACTTAAAAGCATCATTTGGGCCCCTATTTCTTGTATTTGGACCTTAAAATTTCTATCCAAGATTACTTTGAATAATAAATAACATATGGTGGAGTTTAATAAAATTTGGGCTTGGGATTTAGACCTGTAACTCAATCATCATGGATGGTCCAGTCTCTTCACAGATTCTTTGGGTCTTATTTTGTGGACCATATGACCATTCAAATGAAAGAATTGGACACTGATTTATTCTAATAAATTTTTGGAATTTGATTATCAAACCATAAAAAACAATAATCATGCAATTTGGATAAGAAGGATGAGAGTTATTATTAAAAAATTTAATAGACTTCAATCTGGATGAATTCAAATAGTGATCTAAAATTATATTTAATATTTAAACATTAACATTTCACAAAAATTATGAAAATTTAATTTAAAATTAGTAAAGGGAGTATATAATAATTTTTGAATAAGTTAATAACATCAACTCCCCAACAATTAGGCTTGTTCATGTCCTCATGTGAAATAAATATAAAAACATCACAAAATAATTTTTACTCACCAAAAAATATTAATATTTTGTTTTCCCCAATCAGGGGAGGTTTAGACAACTTCACTCATCCATATTGAATTCCACCACAATTTTTTATAGATAAAATGTTTCAAAAACAATTCATTTTTTCATGCTCAAATTTAGAAATGGAAAATGGTGGCACAAAAAACTTACTCTTCTCAAGATGATAAAATTAATTTATGGAGCTTCACTCATTCACCAACCAAAATTGAAGATCTAAGAGTTTGTAAGAGATCTCATCTTCCACTCCCAATCCTATAGTGAAAAAAATCAAGAGCTATTTTTAGGGGTGTTTCTTTAGCTATAGGATGGTAGGAAGATGATATCCAAAAGATAGGAAAAGGGGTAACATACCGACATAGAAAAAACAATGAACATTTTTTTGAAATGAGACATGAAAGGAAATGGGAACACATATTTAAGAGGGAATGAAAATGTAAAATAAGACACAAAAGAGGAAGGAAATTTTATTGGATTAGAAGATTAAATATTTACAAACCACTAAACTTCTCTCAAGGACATAAGTGTTCATTTTTTCTTTTTCTTTTTTTTGTATTTTTTTCGAAAGTTGAACTTGAAACAGATCTCACACTCATATCCCAACCCATGTTTGATCACTTCATGAAACTAATTGTAATAGTTATAATAAGATCAAAGTTTTAGGAAGAGTGATTTTTCATCTACCCAAGACACAACCCAATTTTTTGTTCTTTTTTTTTGTTTTTTTGTTTTTTGATTTTTTTGAACACTTGTCAATAAAATTTACAAAATTAAATAAATGAAAGTACATTACGTTCCAAAAAACTCACTGAATGTCAACCTCTCCCCCAAACTAAAATGGATTCTTTCCCTCAATCATATGATAACTCGATGAAAATCAATAAAAGGGAACCCAAAAAATGAAATCCATTCCCCCCCACAATTAAATTTCAATAAATAATACAATGTAAATCCATTTAGATATTGGGTGGGATAAGGTATTGGGATTGTAATATGGTTACCAAAGAAAAGTTTTTTATAGGCTTGAAGGGGCATTCAAAAAGGGGATTAATGAAAGGGAAATGGGAGGCTATTTGTCTATTGTGATTCTCATGTGGTTCAGAAAATGCCTCTATCATATTAATGCACACCAAAGTAGGAAATTCATCTTGAAGGTCCACAAACTCAAGACTCACAAATGGGGGTGAAAAAAAAAACACATTTTGAAAATATTTCCATAGGTGTACTTGGAATGAAAGCTAATTATTTTCCTCATAGTTGGAGAAAATCATTTTACAAATCAAAAATTGGGCATTTAATTTTTTTTGGTTTTGACACAAGATTATTTATCCAAATTCATGATGAAAATACAAAATTTTTGAGATGAAAACATGTCTTTTGACTCCCCAAAATGGTTGGAAAAAATTTCAAATTTATATGGTGAGTAAGTATGACTCTTTTTTTTCATTTTTTCATTTTTTATTTTTTTAGTGTTTTTATAATACACACACACACAAAATAGAAAGAGAAAAAGAAAGGGTTTGATGAATAAAGTGGTAAAACATTAAAGAGATATGAAGAAGAAGAAATAGGTAGAGAGAGAAGGAGGAACAAGAGAGAAAGAGGGATTTAAAGGGAAATAGGTTCCCCTGGTTTGGATTTGGCGGGTCGCCATCTCCATTTGTTGGTGGGTCTACTATAGAAGTTATGGATTTGATGGAAGTTGTGGATATAATGGAAGTTGATTTGGTTCTTAGGATGTGTGTCCTCTCATGGTTATGATTTAACTGATGTACATTAACTATGAATGTCCTTTTTGAAGAGGGGTCATAAAATTGCACTACACCAAATGGGTAAACATTAGTAATAACAAAAAGACCTTCCAAATGAGAATTAAGCTTACCTGGGTGAAGTCAAAATAGAGAATTGATGAGAATTACCTTTTCAGCTTCATGAAATACCTTTTCTTAGGAGGTGTTTTGTAACGTCCTGGTTCCAGAAGCCACCAAGGGGTGACCCATACCTGGTTGGTCACATGGCTTCAAGCACATTTCCCCTAACGCCAAAGGATACTGAATAGCAGTGAGGGACTTGGGTGTGATACTGGGGAAACTATGCCCTCATTGGAAGAGTAACACAATGGAAGTAAAGCAGATATACAATAGCAGAAGTAATAAAAATACCAAACAACAGTAAACAACATAAGACAGATGAAGAAACAACTAGGGAACACACACACACACACACATATATAAATGATGAATGATATATATTTCTAGGAAATAATCCAATCAAATCACAATGCTGGAATACAATAAAACAGCCAAGTACAAAGAAAACAAATAAACTCCTCAGCATCGCAAGCCTCAGCTTGGTCCCATTCTCTCCAGCTCCTCAGCAATCAAGCGCCTGAAGTAGAAGGGAGCTTTCCCTAATCTATACCTACAAAAATAAAATATGTTTGGGCCCAAATAGGATGTGAGACTAAATCCCAGTAGGAAACCACCACAAGATATGTGCCTAACAGTAAGTGAATATATGGCAGGTAATGAGTAAAAGGAAGCAGTGAAAAAGAAAGTACTCAGCAATAAACAATCCACAGTTTCAATGCATTCAAATTCATATATCAAGAAACATATAACCAAAACAGGTAAACACAAACAGGTAACCCTCTAGGAAGTACTCACTACCCATCCCCTCTGGTCCTACCTATAAACACAAGTAAGAAGATAACACAACAGGTAACCCTCTTGGAAGTACTCATAGCCAATCCCCTCTGGTCCTACCTAGAAACACAATAAAGAAGATAACACAACAGGTAACCCTATGGGAAGTAATCATAGCCTATCCTCTATGGTCCTATCTAGAAACACAAGTAACCCTATGGGCAGTACACTCAGTCTAACCCCTCTGGTTCAGCTTTAGAATAGACTCTCTGAGGAAGCACTCACCATAAATTCCTCCTATAGTCTCATATCGGTAACTAAAGGAACTCTAGGAGAGCACTTACATCACATTAACCTTGTGGCCCAAGTCGAGTAACTAAAAACACTCTAAGGAAGAACTTACATCAATTCCCCTTATGTTCTCACATCGTAAGCAAAAACAGACACTCTAGAGAAGCCCTTCTGTCCATTCTCCCTATGGTCTACTACACCAGGTTCTCATGGCCCTGTGTAAGTCAAGAAATAATAACAGCACGTATCAGCCATTGTAAACCTCAATAAATACTTGGCTAAATAGTCTACAACATAACAGCATGTTAGAAAAACAGTCACACCATCCTACAATACTAGGCATGGAAAAAAAAGGCATCCTAACAGACTAAACAGTACCAAAAGGTCATAACCAAAACATGCATGGGAAACACCTCCACAACATAGAAATTTACCCTATTCATAATAAATTAAACTCTACTCAAGTAAACAAGCTTGAAATAAAAAATAAAGGTCTAAAACAGTAAACACACAATACCCCGTTCAAGGTTATTGGACAAATTTTCACATATAACTCAAAGACTTTCAAAAGAAAGGCATAAAAAATCTACCTCGGTGTTGTAGGGTCTATATAAGTGAACCTCAAGAATTGAATCACCCATGAACATGGTATATCTATAAAAACGCTCAAAACGTTCAACCGAAGATAACTTGAGAAACAAGAGGAATAATGAAACGAAGATATAGAAGAAAGAAGAGCTTACTGAGGTGATTCCAATTCAATCAACAGTGGTCAAATTGAAGATTAGATTCTTGGTTGGGGGCTCGGAGTAAGATTGTGGCCGTATGGGAGCTCTTGGACGAACCAAACCAAGAAGAAGTTGTTTCTGTCCGTCAGGCATGACCCCGATGTATTTAATGAAAAAAAAATACACGTCATGTACTTTGGAAGTACATGAAATGTACTTTCTATTTCCGTACCCCACATTAGGTGGCCTTCAGGTCACCCCCACATGGCCGTGTGTGCATCCATTATGCGGCCCGCACATGGCTTCATGCGGAAACTGAGTACACAACGTGTAATCATAAGGTACACGGTGTGTACTTAAAAAATTTCCAAAAATTCCTTTATTTCTAAAAAATGAACAGAAAAGGAAAACATACCTGAAAAGAAGATCCTGGTTCTTAGAAACTTTCCCCCTTAAAGAAATTCATCCCCGAATTTCCCTAGCAATGCAGCGTAGAAGAAGAAACCCTGAACAACTTCATCCACTACGATTGTACGTATTGTCTTATACTCACCTGTGCTGCCATAGTACTCATTATATAGGAATAGACCAACCATGGAGAACCTTCATACTTAGATTGATAATATAGATAGGATGCTCCTCAAAATATGCATCAACTTCCAACTCAACCTCCTCAGGTTGGCAGACATGAGACGAGTCTAAGAAGTAACATCGGAGCTGAGAAATGTGGAAGACGTTGTGCATATCCCGAAACCTCTAAGGTAACTAAAACTAATAGGAAACCATCACAACTCTCTCCAAAACCTCAAACGGCCTGATATACCTCGGCGAAAGCTTACCCTGTCTCCTATTACTTCTGTGTCCCAACCTCAGTGTGAAATGTAGGAAGACATGATCCCCGACCTCAAACTCTAGAGGTCATCTCCGTTGTTCATCATAAGACTTCTGTTGAGACTGTGCATTATCCATCCTCTTCCGAATCAACTCTATCTGCTCTATGGTTTCCTGGATAAGACAAGGTCCCAACATAGCTGCCTCTCCTACCTCCAGCCAATATAAGGGTGATCAGTATGGCCTACCGTACAAAGCCTCATAAGGTTCCATCTGAACAGTTGCTTGAAAACTATTATTATAGGAAAACTCCACAAGAGGTATATGCTTCACCCAAGAACCTCCAAAATCTAGGATGCATGCATGAATCATGTCCTCAAGCACCTAAATAGTACACTCATACTAGCCATTGTCTGGGAATGGTAAGATGTTCTCAAAAGCACATGTATACCCAAAGCCTTCTAAAGCCCCTGCCAGACTCGAAAAGTAAAATGGGAATCCCTGTCTGAAACGATGGAGTGTGGAACCCCATGTAGATTTATAATCTCTATAATGTACAACTATCCTTTCTCATCAACACTGAAGGTCTCCTTGATTAGTAAGAAGTGAACAACCTTCATGAGTCTGTCAATAACAACACGAACTGCATCATTCCATCAAGGCAACCTCAGTAAACCTGTCACGAAATCCATCATGACATCATTCCACTTCCACTCAAAAAATGGGTAACTACTGCAAAATCTATGTTGGTAAATGATGCTCTGCCTTAACCTGCTAACAGGTGGAACACTTCATGACGAAACTAGAAACATCTCTCTTCATACCTGGCCACCAATACTGGTGGTGTATATCATGATACATCTTGGTGACACTAGGATGAACTGCCCAAACTGAGGAATGAAAGTCCCATATCATCTCCTCGTGTATGTCTTCTGGAACCCATATGCGCCTTTGTAAATTCAAGATCTCTTCCTCAACTATGGTCCATCCAAGAATAGGGTCCTCTCCAGACATGCTTTCCCATAGGACTAGGCCTTTAGAATCTGATAGCTGCCTTATTCTCACTCGATTAAGAAGAGTAGAGGTAACAACAACAGAAGAAAGAAAAGTCTAACCTTTTCTATCATGCACCTCCAAATGAATCTAAGAGAAGAGATCCATAAGCTTCCACTCACTACTGGCCTCTTGAACTGCCTGTATCTGAGTCCTCCTACTCAGCGCATTAGCCACTACGTTGCCTTTCCCAGGCGTATAGGCAAGCTCAATGTCAAAGGAATGAAGGTACTCAACCCACCTTCACTGTCTCAAATTCAAGTCATGCTAAGTGAAGATATTATTTAAACTCTTTTGGTCTTTGAAAACCACAAAATTTTTCCCCAGAAGGTAATGTCTCCAACAACGCAAGGCATGAACAACAACATCCAACTCGAGAGCGGGCATCGGGTAATTCCTATCATGTGGCCTCAACTGCTGAGACCTGTACACAAAACATTTTTCTTCCTTCATAAGAAAAACTCCCATCCCGATACCTGAAGCATCATAGTACACAATATATCTCTTTACCGGCTCTGGAAAAACTAGTATCAGTGCTAAAGTAAACCTCTCTTTCAGCTTCTGAAAGGCTGACTCACAAGAATTTGACCATAAGAACTTCACACCCTTCTTAGTCAGGCCCTTTAGTGGCGCTGCTAAGCATGAAAATTCCTATATAAAACATCTGCAGTATCCATCCAGCCTTAGAAAACTCTATAACTCAAACAAATTCTTCAGCTGCTCCCATGAAACTACCTCTCTCACTTTCTCTGGGTCTACTGATTCTCCTATCTCTGAGATAACATAACCTAAGAAGTGAATTTGGTCTATCTAGAAGTGGAATTTTGAGAGCTTAGAATATAACTAATTCTCTCTCAGTGTACTCAAAACGATCTCAAGATGGGTAGCATGGTCGTGTTGAGTGGGAGAGTACACCAAAATATCATCCATAAAGACCAGCATAGAAGAATCCAATTATGGATGGAACAATTGGTTCATCAGTGCCATGAAAACTATAGGCACATTTGTGAGACCGAACGGCATAACCATATACTTTTATAGACCATACGTGCTCTGGAAGGCCGTAAGAGGTATATTAGATAGTCTAACATGCAACTGATGATAACCGGATCTCAAGTTAATCTTCAAGAACACCCGGGCTCCTCGAAGCTGATCAAAGAGATCATAAATCCTCGATAAGGGATATCAGTTCTTGAATGTCAACTGGTTTATCTTCTGATAATCCACACAAAGCCTGAGGGTACCGTCTGCCTTCTTCACAATTAGGATAGGAGAACCCCATAGAGAAGTACTGGGTCAGATGAAACCCTTTTCCTATAACTCCTTCAACTACTTCTTGAGCTCCTGCAACTCTGGTGTATCCATCCTATAATGGGGAATGGACACCAGTGCCTCTCCTAGAATGAGATAAATATAAAACTCTACCTATAGCTCTATAGGAAAACATGAAAAGTCCCCTGGAAAGATGTCCTTGAAATGATCCACCATAGGAGGAAAGTCTGACTGTGGAGTCCCCTGGTCATCCAGATATAGAATAACAATCTGGGCTATAAATCCTCCCAACCCATGATTCTTATGTCCTACTATTCTCACCTAGATATCCCACTATCCCTTATGAAGAAATGATCCACCTTCTTGTGATGTGAAACTCAACCTACGATGGTAGCAATCGATAACTTCCTAGAAGGGAACCAAAAAGTCCATTCCGAGAATGAAATCACAGCCTGTCATCTCTAGGACATAGAGATCCCAAAATAAGTGAAACCCACAAACCTCTAGAGGGAACTCCTTACACTAACACACACTAGCCATTATAGTCCCCAATGGAGTGTCCAATGTAAAGATATCAGCAGAAGAAAAGATACAGATCCCAAGCCTCTCAACAACATCAATAGATATAAACCTATGGTAATCCCCTGTATCAAAAAGAGAAGAAGCTAAAACTGAGCAACTAAGATCGTACCTCGAACTTTAGAAGGTCTAGGATCCTTCTCCTACTAGGTCTACTCCACTGCAAAAGTATGGCCTATACCACGACCCTGTGACCCTACCTGACCACTCTGAGTTGATCCGCTATGATGTCATTGAAAACCGGGTAACTGGCTACCACGACCATGACCACAACCTCGGCCTAAAAAGTCAGAATAGCTTCAGTTCCCAGAGAGGTGAGAAACTGCTGGTGCTGCCCCAGAATGAGGAGTCATAGAAGAACCCCTGTCACCAGCTGCTGGTGAGAAGATCTGACAGAAGCGATGAAGATGACCTGTCTTTCTATAAGATCAGCACTCCCCTGGGTCTCTCCGGAAATTTGGCCTCGTATCACCACTCTTACCACACTGTTAGCACACCACCTTGATACTAGAAGATATATCTCGCCTCCTCGGATCTCCATGCATAGAATTTCTATGGCACTTCATGCTGTTAGTAGGAGGGATACTAACTCTGGATGCTGAGCCGCCCTAACTCAGAACTCCAGAATCTCTCAGATTTCAATCTGTGATCAGCTACTGGTTGAATATAGATGTGATAGAATTCAACCTGAAGATATTAACCTATGATCATATGTCGTTCCTTAGACCATCCTTGAACTTCCTTGACAAAAATAACTCATCACCTCCTGGAATAGGGGTAAATCATTGTAGCTCGGTGAAGCGAGAGGAATTCTCCATAACAGAAAGAGTACCCTGCTCTAAAATTATAAACTCTTGGGATCGATCAGCCCTCATGGTATCTTGGTAGAAGTAGTCATAGAAAGCATGATAAAACTCATCCCAAGACACTACCTACTAGTGTCCAGCCTATGAGATCACATCCCACCATCTCTTAGTGGAATCTCGTAGCATATATGTAGAGATATTCACCCTCTTCTCTAGAGGTGTCTCCAGATGCTCTAAGATAGAAAACATGGCTTCTAGCCATGAATTTGCAGCCTGGGGTCCACCTTCCCCTGTGAATGTGGGATGATGCTGCTTTTAGAAACCCTGCGTCAATTCTTCCATTGACGGGGTAGGAGGTGGTACCCCATGGAAGGTCTGCATGAACCTCATAAAACCCTCCCTGAACTGTGAATCAACACCTGTGTCATGTATAATGGATTGTGCTAAGACTGGAATAACTGGAGAATCTATAGGTAGTCCCTGATTATCTATATCTAGTGTCTAGTCACTGCCTGGAAACTGGCGTACGACCGTAGGACGTATCGGAGGCATTAATCTTCAAGGTCAAATGCACACCTTAGAAAAAAATTATCAAGGTCTAAAAAATGGAAGTGAAATAAGGGATCATGAGAAAGAAAACATTCAAGTTTTACAAAAAATGACTACATGGTGTGTATAATTACTACACGACATGTTCCATTAATCCTTTTCACATGGGCATGTACTTCTACCATAATTGGTCATGTAACCCCCCAAACCCATGACGTTTTGTCCTTACACACGGTGTGTATTTGAATTCTATTCCCCTAACAGAGTCCTTCTACATGGATAATCCACATTGTTCTTCTTAGAATGAGATTACATGGCGTGTTTGTGCCAGACACGGTGTGTACTAGACGAGATTCACTGACCCGTGTTGTTCGTAACACGACCAGATACTCAGTTGACACTACATGGCATGTTCTAGATGGACATAGCGTGTAATAGAAAAGATAACACTAACCTGTGTTGTTAGTTACATGATTGGATTCCAAGATTAAACTACATGACATGTTTAGAATTGACACGGTGTGTATAACCTAAGATTTATCTGTCTGTGTTGTTAGTCACATGGGAAGACATAGAGTTAACAAAACACGATGCGTACAACCAGTACACGGCGTGTTCCCACTAGAATTTACCTATCTCGTGTCTCTTCCCACATAACCCATGACATGGTTAGAGACTGCACGGTGTGTAAATAAGATACACGACATGTACTTAATAAAAATAGTTTCTTCCCAAACATAAGAACACATGGCGTGTAGTCCAAACTATATGACCTGTATTCTGTGTTTTTCTGGACAGTAAGCCTTAGAAACTACTCTGGAGCCTGAAAAAACACTGAAATTAACACCAAAGTGCCAAATTCTGATCAATGAGGTCCCATAATCCCTGTGAATCAAAGTTTGGCATCTTATACATGTTATAAACAAGTATAACAGTGAAATGATCCACCAAATTCCGGTCCATGGGGGCCCATAACACCTCAAGAACCAAAGTTTGGAGGTCATTCAAAATAAACCTTACACAAACAATACCCTATCTAACAGTAGGTATTTTTATCAATGATTCTATCAAAACAACATGTATATCTTTCACATCACCTATCACAACAACATGCAATCTCTAATTCACCCTATATGGCTTGCCAATAATGCATGACATGTGATCACTAGCAAGTGCCTATATGATTCATGAGATGGAATACCCTCATATCATCTGATTGCAATAGAAATATAACCTCAATAACATCAACAATAACCACACAATACATGTGAGTCACCCAACAGTGAAAATCAAATCAACTATAAAATTGCAAAACCAAAAAAAATTGAAATACAAGGTAAATTGGATTTTCCCTGTACACGGGTTAGCTACTCCTGGGAACATCTTATTACCAAGTACCTATTCCATCATATCCCTGACTATAGGCTCCAAATAGTAAGTCAAATAAAAGAAACTCCTCTGATACCACTTTGTAACGTCCCGGTTTCAAAAGCCACCAAGGGGTCCCCCGTACCCGGTTGGTCACATGGCCTCAAGATCATTTTTCCCAACACTAGAGGCTGCCGACTAGCAGCAAGGGACTTGGGTGTGATAGTGGAGAAACTATGCCCTCATTGGCAGAGTAACACAGTGGAAGTAAAAAATATATACAATTTCAAAAGCAGTAAAAATACCAAACAATAGTAAATAGCAGGAGACTGATGAAGAAACAACTAGGGTACACACACACACATATATATAAATGATGCATGATACATATGTCTAGGAAAGAAACCAAACAAATCATATAGATAGAATACAGTACAAAACCCAAGTACAAAAAAACAAGTAAACTTTTCAGCATCGCAAGCCTCAGCTTGGTCCCATGCTCTCCAGCTTCTCAGAAATCAAGTACCTAAAGTAGAAGGGTGCTTTACATTATCTATAACTACATCAATATAATCTGTTTGGGCCAAAAAACATGGCCCAAATAGGATGTGAGAATAAATCCCAATAGGAAACCACCACAAGATCTGTACCAAACAGTCAGTGAATATATGATAGGTAATGAGTAAAAGGAAGCAGTAAACAAGAAAGTAATCAGAAGTAAACAATCCACTATTTCAATGCATTCAATTTCATATATCAAGCAACATCTAACCAAAGAAGGTAAATATAACTAGGTAAACCTCTAGTAAGTACTCATATCCCTTCCCCTCTGGTCCTACCTAGCAACACAAGCAAGCAGATAACACAACAGGTAACCCTCCAGGAAGTACTCACATCTTATCCCCTCTGGTCCTACCTAACAACAAAAGAAAGCAAATAACACAACAGGTAACCCTATGGGAATTACTCATAGCCTATCCCCTCTGGGTATACCTAGCAACACAAGAAACCCTCTGGGTAGTACACTCAATCTAAACCCTCTGGTTTACCTTTATAATAGACTCTTTAAGGAAGAAATCGTCATCAATTCCTTCGATAGTCTCATATAGGTAACTAAAGACACTCTGGGGAAGCACTTACATCACATTCCCCATGTGGCCCGCATCGAGGAACTATAGACACTCTGAGGAAGCACTTACATCAATTCCCCCTGTGGCCTTGCATCATAAGAAAAAACAGACATTCTGGAGAATCCCTTCTTTCAATTCTCCCTATGGTCTACTACACCAGGTTCTGATGGCCCTATGTAAGTAAACCAAGGATTAAAGTGTGTATCGGCCTAATTAAACCTCAAGAAAAACTTGGCTAAACAGTCTACAACATAACAATATGTTAGAAAAACAGTCACACCGTCCTGCAATACTAGGCATGGAAAAAATAAGGCAGCCTAATAGGATAAAAATTACCAAAAGTTCATAACCAAAACATGCATGGGAAACACCTCAAAAGCCTAGAAATTTACCCTATTCATAATCAATTAACCTCTACTCAAGCACACAATCATGGAAGGAAAACTACAGGGATAAAACAGTAAACACGCAATACCTCGTTCAAGGGTATTAGAAAAATTTTCACATATTACTCAAATAATTTCAATAGAAAGGCACAAACCACCTACCTCAGTGTTGTAGGATCAATATAAGTGAACCTCAAGCCTTGAATCGCCCAAGAACAAGGTAGATCTACAAAAATGATCAAAATGTTCAAAAAGATATAACTTGAGAAAGAGGAGGAATCATGAAATGAAGCTCTAGAAGAAGGAAGAGCTTATCGAGGTGATTACAATGAAATATATATGGTCTAATCGGAGATAGGATGCTCAGCCGGGGGCTCATAGGAAGATCACAACCATATATGAGCTCTCAGATGAACTATACCTAGAAGAATCTCTTTATGTCTGTCATATGCGACCCTGATGCGTTTAATGAAAAAGAAAGAAAATACATGGCGTGTACTTTGGAATTACACAGTATGTACTTTCCATTTTTTTAACTCACATTAGGAGGCCTCTAGGTCACCCCCACATGGATATGTGTGAGTCCATTACACGGCTAGCACATAGCTTCATGTGGAAATTGAGTACACGATGTGTACTCATAAAGTATGCGGTGTGTACTTAAAAAATTTCCAGAAATTCCTCTATTTCTCAAAAATGACCAGAAAAGGAAAACATACCTGAAAATAAGATCCAACTTCTTACAAGTTTATGATGGAGTGCCTTGTATATTTCTTTGTTGAGATTATAATTCTCATAGGAATCAAGTCAAATCTCCTCCAGTTCATCCAATTTCAACAATCTTTCTTCACCAAAATTTTCAAAATCAAAATTACAAGTTTTCATAGCCCAAAACGACTTATGTTGGATTTCAATTGTAAAATAACATGATTTACCAAAAACTATCCAAAAAGGATACATCCCAATGGGTGTTTTATAGGATGTTCGATAAGCCCAAAGTGCTTCACTAAGTCTTTCAGGCCAGTCTTTTCTGGTGGGTTTTACAATTCTCTCAAGAACTCTTTTCACTTATCTATTAGAAAGTATAGCAATGCCATTTGTTTTGGGGTGATATGAAATATAATTTTTATGTACAACAAAATTCTTTTTCAAAATAGATTCCATGGTTCTATTACAAAAATGTGTTCCTAAGTCATTTATCAAGGCACATGGTGTTCCAAATCAGTGGAAGATGTATGCCTTTAGAAACTCACTAATAGTATGTGAATCATTCTTTCTAGTGGGTTTGGCCTCGACCCACCTAGAAACATAATCAACTGCAAGAAGAATGTATGATAATCCATTTTAAGGGAGAAATGGTTCCATGAAATTGATACCCCAAACATTGATGATATCACATAAAATTAATGGATTTTGGGGCATTTCATTTCTCTTTGAAATTGTGCCAAAATTTTGGCAAGTGTGACATGATTAAAAGAACTCATGTGAGTCCTTAAAAAGTGAAATCTAGAAGAATCCATATTCTAGGAAATTTCGAGAGGTCCTTTGTGGTCCAAAGTGGCCACCTCCAGGAAGTGAGTGAAAAAATTCTAAGATAGAGGAATGTTCATCTTCATAAAAACATATCCTAATTACCATGTCAACCCCAGTTTTCCAAAGTTTATTATCATCCCAGAAATAGAATTTTGAATCAATTTTTAGATTCATTATTTGTTCTTTTTAAAAAATTTCAGGAAAAATATCAGCAACCAAATAGTTTACAATTGGGGAATACCATGGTAACTTTGGAGTGAGAGATGAAAGGTGATCAGTGGGGAATTCAGGATCAATGATTTCTGAATGAGAAGAATTAAAAATTCAACTTAGCTGATCTTCCATAGGGTTTTCATTTCCTGGTTTATCTTTTATTTCAAGGTTAAACTCTTAGAGAATTAGAATCCATCTTATTAGCCTCAGTTTGGAATCACTTTTCTTGAGTAAGAACTTATAGTATAATGGTATGTGAATATGATGATTTTTGCACCTAAGAGATAGATCCAAAATTTATCTATGGAAAAAACACTAGTAAAAGTTTCTTTTTAGTCATAGTGTAGTGATATTGAGTTTCATCCAAAGTTTTTGAGGCATAATAGATGATATGATGAATGTTTTATATTCTTTGACCAATAATAGCCCCAACGACTCTATCAAAAGCATCACACATCAACTCAAAGGGTAATAACCAATAGGGGGTTGGATTATCGGGGAAGATGTAAGAGCAGTTTTCAGTTTAATGAAGGATCTCTTGAAAATCTTATATAAATGGAATGTGACATCACTTTGGAGAAACCAAGTGAGTGGGAGGGAAATCCTACTGAATTTATGGATGAATCGCCGATAGAAACCATCATGACTGAGGAATTAATGAATGTCTTGAACAGAAGTGGGTTCATGAAGTGATTGGATCACTTCAATTTTGATAGGGTCAACTTCAATATCATCATGTGAAACTATGTCTCATAGAGAAATCCCATTTTCAACAAAGAAGTGACACTATTTCAAAATTTAATACAAGGTTACACTTGACACACTTATGGAGGACTAGAGGGAGTGAATTCAATCAAGATTCAAATGAAAAACCATAAATGGTAATGTCCTCCATGAATACTTCCATGCAATGTTCAATGAATTCAGAAAAGATACTCATCATACACCTCTAGAATGTTGCAGGAGCATTGCAAAGGATAAAAGGAATTCTCCTATATGAATATGTTCCAAAGGGGCAAGTTAATGTAATCTTTTCTTGGTCTTGATGTGCGATTGGGATTTGGAAGTCACTAGTGTATCCATCAAGAAAGCAATAATGTGACTTTCTGGATAATCATTCTATCATTTGATCAAGTAATGGAAGAGGGTAGTGATATTTTCTTGTTTCAACATTCAATTTTTGGTAATCAAGCACACACACCATTTTTTCTTCATTCGAGTTGTGACTACCTCTCCATGTTCATTTGTGAAAACTATTATCCCACCTTTCTTAGGTACAACATGAATTGGAATAACCCATTCACTATCAGAAATTGGGTAGATAATACCAGCTTGAAGAAGCTTGGTGCTCTCTTCCCTAACTACCTCAAGTATGAGTGGATTGAGTCTTCTTTGTGGTTGTCTAATTGGTTGGGATGATTCATCAAGATGGATGTGATGAATGTAAAGAGTTGGGTTGATTCCTAGTATGTCATATAGGGTCCAACCTAAAGCCATTTTGTTTTCCTATAACACCTAAACAAGTTTGGACTCCTCAGTTTCAGTAAGTGAAGCAAAGATAATGATAAGATAATATTGATAATGGAAAAGGAATGCATATTTTTGGTATTTAGGAAGAGGTTTTAGATCAGTCTCATATTCCATTTGTATGTTAGAAAACTCAAGAATGGAGGAAGGGACTTTAGTTGCTTCAGATTCATTTTCTTTAATATTGTCCAAGGTGGATCAGTAGAGATCAGAGTTGATGTGGGATTCAAGAGATTTTTCAAGATCCTCTCGATTGATGGAGTCTATGAGTGAGAGGTCCATATCAACTTCACCATTTATAACTTGGTTAATCATGGTGAATATTTCACATGATCCTTTTTAATTAGAACATGAATAACATGATGGATTAGGGTTCAATTGAATCTTATAATTTTCCTCAGAAGCATGGATTGAGAATGCATAGGATCCTTATATGGGTATCACATGGCTTGGAAAATGTTGAACTTGACCAGTTGGTCACCAAATTCCATGGATAATATGCTTTAATGGACATAAATTTTGGTTCTCACTATCATTAGGAATGGTCTTTTGAGAATTAGGGGAGATTTATAAGAGGTCGTCTCACCTTGCATGTGAAAGACATAGAAATCAGCTGGAAAGATAAGATCATTAACCCAGAAAAGGAAATCCTCAATTATTCCCTTAGGACTGACTATGCTTCGATTGGGTAACAAAATGAAAACACCCATTAGATTTAGGGGACCAAGACCAAGGTTGGAGAATATGGATTTGGGCATGAAATTAATTGAGTCTTATAGGTCTATGAGTGCATCATCAAAGTTGGAACTTCCAATTTGGCATGGAACTGTAAAGGTACCTAGATCTTTGCACTTTTTGGGAATCAATTGTTGGGTGGAAACATTTTCGAAGGTCCTAAGCTTCCTCTTATGGGTTCACAATTACTTAAGAAGCTTGGAATACTTAGGGATTTGTTTTATGGAATATTAGAGGGTAATGTTGACTTCAACACGTCTAAACATGTCGAGTATTTTAGGATCGGGTTCAAAGGAATTCCTTGGTTTAGAAACAGCTTGAGGAAAAGGAATTGGATTCCTAAGTGGAATGGAAGGAGGTGAGGTAATGGCTTTAGGTTCCTTTTCATTTTTATTTTTATTTTCATTTTCTAGGTCAGCATTTAAAGGGGAGTTGGAGGAATTATCTTGAGGTATATCAATTTTATTTCCCGATCTAAGTGAAATTGCACATACATTACCCTTGTCGTTGGGTAATGGTTGAGATAGGAGTTGGTAAGAATTTTATGGTTGTTTCTAGCTTAGGTGGGATGCAAGTTGACCAATTTGAGTTTCAATATTTTTAAGGCTAGAACAGGTGAAGGAGGAAAGATATTCCACTACACTTTCCCATAGTTTCTTTAAAGAAGAGGCTTTTCCCAAATTAGGATTGCTTTGATTTTGTTTCTTGGGAAAGTGATTGTATTTGTTTAGGAATTGGGAAGCCTCACAAGGATAGTGGAATACATGAGGTGGAAGAGGAGGATTGATCCTTTGAGGTTGATGAACAAAAGGGTAAGGTTGTTGGAAGTTACCAACACCTTGACCATATTGGAATTGGTTTGCGTTTTGATTAGGGTATTTAGAGGAATGAGAAATGGGATTCCCATATCTAAATTTAGGGTTATATGTAGAAAAGAAGGGCTCAGAGTGGGGTTGGTTAAAGTTTCTAACAAACTGACCTGATTTTTGAGTGTTGGGATTCCACTGAGCAAATGCTGCATTGAGATCCATTGGTCCAGATGAATCAGATTGATCCTCTTGAAGTTGTGGAAATGTGTCAATTGGACGAGATGGGGAACTATAGATTCCACAGTTCTTGATAGGTCTAGGGAATAGAGACTATGGGGAAGATAAGATTGGGGCTTTGGCCACCACACCTAGTTGTTGCAGAAGACTTGTAAGTTCACTCATCCACTCTGTTATCTTATTCGACTCTATAGATTGACTATCTTAGGCTTGTTTGAATTGAGCATGTGCTCGAGTATGTAATTTTTGTGTGTTTTTATCCATATTTCTTATGATATCTCTAGCAGTTTCAGGAGTTTTATCAATAAGAGCACTTCCCCTTGAGCATCAATAAGGGCCCTCTCCATAGCCAATAAACCCTCATAGAATTATTAGATCAAGAGTTGGTCAGGGATTTTATGGTGTGAGAAGATTGAAACTAGATTTTTGTTCCTCTCCCAGTACTCATGGAGTGATTCATTTTGGAATTGACGAATACCACTTATTGCCTTTTGAATAAAAGCAGTATGAGAAGAAGGAAAGAATTTCTCTAAAAATAGTCACTTCATGTCATTCCATGTGGTTATGGAACCTGGAGGGAGGTAGTAAATCCATGACTTAGTATTTTCATCTAAGGAGAAAGGGAATTCTCAGAGTTTTATTTGTTCCTCATAAACCCCTTGAAGCTTCATGGTAGAGTACACCACTGGGAACTCTTTAAGATGAAGTTGTTGATCATCACCAGCTTGCCCATGTAAATGATGAAGAAGATGAATCAAACCGGATTTTAGTTTGAAGTCAGCCTCTATGTTTGTATATTGAATACCAAGGGATTGGTAATTCATATCAGGGGTATCAAATTCTTTAAGGGTTTTTTTCTTATGATTGGACATTCCTAATTCAATTGGTTGGACAAGGATAGGTTCTTGAATGAGTTGATTATATTGTATATTTCTCCTAAGTTGGTGAAGAGTTCACTCAATTTTAGGGTCAAAAAAATTTGATGGATTTTTTGGGAGGCTATGGGGAATTCAAAGATATTTTGGTAGAAAGTGTAATAAGGGGTTTTCTTTGTGTTTTTTTTGTTTATGATTTTTAAGAGAAAGAGACTTTTTGTTTTTATTTATTTTTTTGATTTTTTACAACAACCAGAAACTAATGACTAATTTATTGCACCATACCCAACAATGGAACCATTTTAATGAGTGGACTATTATTTCCTATTTACTGTTCAAAGTTTTGATGCTCTGCTAATGTGTATAGTAACACTCAGGTCGAATCCTCGGCGATGATACTTTTTAATAGTCGATTATTTTTAGTTGATTGTATTTTGATTGGGGGGTTTGTTTGAAGATCATAAATGCAATGATTAATTATTGGTGTTTGATTTAACAATATGATAAATATTGGGGTGAGTTCATTTTTAGGGATTTAATATTGTGATGTCCTTGAGATTTTCTTTAAATTTCATTTAAATTAACACCCACTTCACAAGATAACATTGATTGGAATTCCTAAGTGTTAAGTCATTGATCCAAGACTTAAATTAACTTAGGGTTCTAATATAAATCAGATCTTGTTGATGATAGTGTATTTATGTTTCCAATAATCCATGGAAACCACACGTTAAATAAAAAAAGTCATTAATCCATGACATGTTAAGTCCAACCTACACAATGTTAATTTGAAGAATATTCATCGAGAAAATACTCTCAATCACTTAACATATCTAAATTATAACTCAACCCTATGAGATATTTATTTGTCCATTAAAAAATTTAATAATCAGGTAATATGTTTTTATAGTGATTAAATATAAATAGAATGAAAGTAACAAGATAAGAAAAGAGTTCTGTGTCGAACACACACACACGAACAATGATGAGAATTAAAAATAGACTTTCAATTAAATGAGGAATCAAAAAGAAGGGAAGGGGATTAAAAAATATTTAATATATTTTAATACCATTAATATTGTTTAATATAAGTAGGATTAGAATAAGATATATTGAATAAGAAACTTTTATTAAAACAGAATTACAAAACAAGACTTACAAGATTACAATAATGAAGAACACAAAAGTAAATGAAAAAGAGAGAGGAGGAAAGGTATATCAAGTGAAAAATTGAGTATGGAAGGTCCTCACAATACTTTTTCATGGCTTTTTTCATGCCAATATATGCTCTTCTCTTCTGAAATTCCAACTCTTTTGAAGGAAAGTAGGGGGATGTATTTATAGCGCAAGGAGTTGGACTATTTGCATTCCGAATCTGTCCCTCGACTCGTCTCACTGTTTTTCCCATCCAGAAAGCTGAATCTAGAGATATATTATTATTAAAAGTTGTAGATAATAATGTTTTCCAACTAATCTCAAAATTTGGAGCCATTTTTACTTATTTAATCAAAGTTATAGTGGTTGGAGTAAACAATTATAATCTATGAATTTCAATCCATACTTTTCAGAAGGTTGAAATGTGAATGGGTTTTTGAATAGGAAGATGCCCTCAAATAAAAATAGTTTCTTCTATTAAGTTGTCCACACATATATTATATTTCATACTAAAAAATAATAGATTGATTTTATGAATAGATCATGAGAAATGTCATGCATAGTTTCCAAATGTTAATTCTTTTCCAGAATGGCGGGCTCGACTTAAAAGAATAATTTGTTCCCCTTGTTCTTGTAGTTGGACCATAAAAGTTTTATCCATGCTTAAGTTGGATAATAAAGAACATATGGTAGAGTTTCATAAAATTTTGGCTTCAGGATTTAGACCAGTAGCCCAATCATCTTGGCTGGTCCAGTTTCGTCATAGATTCTTTGGGTCTTATTTTGTGGACCATACGACCCTTCAAATGAAAAATTGTACACTGATTCCTTCTAATGAAATGTTTGAATTTGATTATGTAACCCTAAAGAACAAGAATAATTAAATTTTGATAAGTATGGTGATACTTATTATTAAAACATTAAAAAACTTGAATCTGGATGAATTCAAATAAGGCTCTAAAATTATATTTAATATTTAAACATTAATATTTCACACAAATTATGCACATTTCATTTAAAATCAGTAAATGGGGTATATAATATGTTCTTAATAAGTGAATAACATCATATTTCTGGGTTTGAGCTCAGCCTCCCACTCTTGTGGAGAGTGCTGATCACTTGGTTGGATAGCCTTTGGCTGGCCCACAAATTTTTAAGTTACCCCATAAAAATGATTCTAAGTATAAAATAAATTACCACTAATTAAAACATAAATGGACACCTTACTAGTTCATTAATGGTCACCTCACATTAAATTCCAATTCCATACACCTCTCCTTCTATTTTCTTCTTCATTTTCTTTTTGGGAGCTTGTCCTCTTCTTCATTTTCTTTTCAAGGCACTTTGAAGAATATACCGAATGTGAAAACTATTTTGAAACACCTATTCATCATTTAATATCAAATAAATCTTATAAAAAATTTCATCCACTTCATCCAATTATAAACCAGTGGATGGATCTTCCAAATGCATCATGAAATCAAGTATTGCATGGCCTTCTTCAAATGGTGTAACAAAGTGTCATTAATTGATACATGTCTTGGAACTTAGGACTAGTTCAATGATCATTTGATTTTAGGATACAAAAATCAGAATTACTTTAACCATCCACTCATTGAGAACATATTGAAATTTCATTGAAAAAAATGCAATCACTGGGCTAAAAAATTTGATTTCCACAATTCCATGTTTTATGTCAATGGTATTTTATCATGGTTCATGTCCCTTTATGATTTATGCCTTATGAATTACCAATATTTAATCCACGACTCATAATTTTGATATATGTTATACATGGTATTATTTTCAAAATTTATGTTCATATTTTTACATTATTATGTTCATGTTTTGTTTGTTTACCCTTACTGAGCCTCTAAGCTCACCCTTTCTTATGTTTCGATTCTTAAGTTTATAATGAAAGCTTTTAAGTAGGAGTACTAATTGGGGAGATATTTATAAGAGATATTTAAGATATTTAACAAGTTAGAAGAATGTATTCAAAGTTTCTAAAGTCACTAAAATCTTATGGTCCCCAGGCATGCATTTATAAAATGTAATTAATATTCATCTAAAAATATGTAACATTCATGTACGTCATGTTTGGGTCATTATGGGTCATGTTTTAAATCCATAAATTTATGTTTAATTTAAAAATATTTATACATATATGTATATATATATATATATCTATATTTTTATTTTTATTTTTTTAATAATTAAAAATTCTTAATCATTTATTTTTAAATTTATAAGCAAGGGTTTGAATTTGGTTCCTTAATCTGTCATTTTATGTTTACTTTACAATGGTATATATTTATATATCTAACTATTTATATTATAAATTATTGATTTAAACTTATCTAAGTTTTAATTTATAGTCTATGGGGCTTTATTTTATAAATATTTCAAACTTATGGTTTAAACAAGGGGTTTTATTTTAAAATTTATGCATTTGTAAAAGTATAATTATACCTTCAATTTTTATGATGAAAACATAAAAGGGTTTTCAAATATGTTTAGAAAACATAATTTTATTTTGGACCTTTGACTTATAATCTACTAGAGTAATCGAAAATCTTGATATAATTAATATTCTAATGAATGATCTCATAATCTATTTATTTTCTTAAAAATGATAACAAAACATTGTTTTTTATTGTTTACTTAAAATTGTTTACTTAAAATTGCTTACTTTAAATTGTTTATTTTAAATTGAATCCTTTAAAAATATAATCTCTATGATAGTAGAGATCATTTTTTGGTTTTCATTTTATGTGTATCTTTTAGTTATAAATGATAAATGTTATTATTTTATATGAAAATTTTAAGTGTATGTTAATATTTCATGTGAAAAAATGTCTCTGCTCATCCAAATATGTCATTCATAAATTAGATTTTTCCATAATATAAGTTATCAAAGACATCCCATGAATTTTTATCCAGGAATTCATTTATTATATTATGCATTTATATATATGAGTTTTAAATAAGAACATTTATTTATAAGCATGGATTTCTCCCAATTATGATTTTAGAAATTTTTAATTTAATGATTATGTCATGAAAAAGAAGTAAGAAAGATTATTTTATTTTAAATAAAATAATTTATGAATTTATTATTTAAAAGATTTTTGGGTTATGATTGAGAAAGGAAGGACCATTAAATGTTTTCATAAAATTGGCACTAGAGTATCAAATGTTAAGTTATGGTATGGGGAGTGAACCCATGACCTTAAGGGGATATTGTCCCATATTAGGTATGGATAAGTGGCCTTATGAATTTTCTTATGGTGTGCTGAGTATCATAATTAATCCACCAAAATGAATATTTTTAAACAGTGAAATATAATGATTTATTTTGAAATATTATTACTTTTTAAGTTAATGGTTTTCAAAATTATATAAACTTATTTGATTTCAATTTTGTGGAAAATTATTTTCTTAATAAATAATTATTCAAAATAATTATTTTAAAAGTACTTACAAGTGTTTTTAAAACCCCTTACTGGGAAAAATAATTTCTCACCATATGTTTTAAATTTATTTTTAAAAGGTTTAGTGGATTTAATTTGAGATGTGTATTTCATTGAGAAAACATCATGCGTTTCATTTTGTATAGTTTTGTTATGTTGTAAGGCATGTATCTAATTCTCCCAAATCTAGACTAGTAAAAGTTTGTAGAATGTAATAAATGTTTTGTATTTGTTTAGATTCTTTTATTTTAAAAAATACACAGTCGTTATATGTGCTGGACCTGGAAGCGTGGGTTTTGGGTCTTTACAGTTGGTATCATAGTGATGGTCTAGAAAACTTTGGAGATTAGATTTTGTTTAAGAGATATAGTATCAAATTGTAGCGGCTCTAGTTTTTCTTAATTATGAAGATAAAAATTCAGAATTTTACAGAGTCTGGTGAATGAATCGTGAGGAATTAATTATTTTAAAGGGGGAAGAATGTAACATCCTTGAAAATTTAAAATATTTAGTTACATGTTTTACATAAACTAATTTATGAAAAATAATAATTTAAATTAATATATTTAATTAATTTTTTATGAGATCATTTAAATATTGAAAATTATATAAAAAAACTTATAAATAATTATATTTGAATTTATAGTTTTGAATTTAATTTGAAATTAATAAACTAAAAAACATACTTTTTAATAGTATTATTTTATTTAAAAGAATATTTTAATATAAATATTTTCATTTTTTATAAAAAAACTAATTTAAATAACGATATTTATTTTTATCAAAAGGTTATTTAATAAAATAATTTAAAAGAATAAATTTCTAAATTTTAAAGACAATATAGTTCATATAAATAATGACTATTATAATTATTGTAATTTATAAATGTACTAAAATACTAAATTATGTTAATTATAAATTATGAGTGTGTCCAATATAAATATTCATATTTTAATAAATGATTGTAATTAAAATACTAACTATGATAATAATTATTAAAATTTCATTTATAAAATCTGAAATAAAGAATAGTTATATTAATATATGAATATGTTTAATTTGGTTTTATAATTTTTGATTTTAAAAAATATGGTATATAGATATGTATATGAAAATATAATTGTAGAATTATAAATAAAAAAGAATTTTATTTATAATTGAAAAAAACTATTTTTTTAAACATTAAATTTAAATCTAAAAAAAATACTAAACCAAGAAGAAAAGATAAAAAAATTAAAAGAAATGATTTAAAAAATTAAATGACATGAAAAAAAACAAGTGGAATCATGATAAGAAAATAAAACAAGGGATTGATTGACAACATAATAAAATATATTAAAAATGATTATTTTCATGATAATATTAAATAATAATAAAGGTATCTTGATATGGAAAAAGGAACTCAAATTTTTGGTTTTTGTCACACCATCGACTTCCAATGGCTTTCAGAAGAATATTTCAATATATATATATATTATATCAAACAATTGATAATCACACCACTTAAAAAATTTAAAATAAATTTTATTTTCAAAATACACTATTATTCCCATTATTTTAGTCTATATGATTGGAAAACCTTACTTTATATAACCCTCACCCCTAGTCAACTAAAGAAATGAGCTCATTTTCTCTCAAACTCTATTTTTTTCCTTTTTCTCAAAGCTAGAAGCCAGTAGATCCTTTGATCCATTTTCATTCAGGTAAGGGGATTGTTTATTTTTTTTATCAAAGGGTATGGTCATGTTTTCAATATATCATTTTATATTTAATTTAAAAAAAATTATACACACACACACACGCATATCTATTTATATCTATTTGTTTTAAGAATTAAAAAGGATTAATCATTTATTTTCAAATTTATAAGCATGGGTTTGAATATTTTTATTTAATCTATAATTTTATGCTTGATTTATAATGGAATATATATATAACTATTTATATTATAATATATTGATTTAAGCTTATCTATTTTTTAATTTATGGTTTATGGAAATTTCTTTTATAAATATTTCAAATTTATTGTTTAAATAAGGGGTTTTATGTTAAAATTTATGTATTTATAAAAGTATAATTATTCCTTAAATTTTTATAATGAAAACATGTAAGGGTTTTCAAATATGTTTATAAAAAAATTATTTCTAACTTTGATTTAAACTCTACTAAGAAAAATAAAATATCATACAAGGAATTAATATTTTAATGAATTATCTCATAAGCTATTTAGTTTCTTTAAAACAATAACAAAACATTATTTTATTATTGTATACTTAAATTTTTTTACTTAAAATTGCTTACTTAAAATTGTTTATTTTAAATTGATTCCTTTAATAAAATAATCTTTATGAGAGTAGAGATCATTTTGTGCTTATCATTTTATGTGTATATTTTAGTTATAAATGACACATATTATTATTTTAAGTGAAAATTTTAAGTAAATGTTATTATTTAAGGTGAAAAAATGTCTCTTCTCATCTATATATGTCATTACTAATTGAAAATCCATTTTTTTTATTTTTGAAAACACTTTATGGTTATGTGAGAACCCACATAGTACAAAAACACACTAGCATGCCATCACAAAGAGTCATAGATGAGCTGGGAAATGAACCATGTCTAGAACCAGTCCCGCTCGTAAAACACCAAAAACACATGACCATCACTTTGTGGTTAAGTGAGAACCAAACAAGCAAAAGGAGACACAAACCCCACGATCAGGCTACCATTACTAGAACCACCAACACCATCCCAAAACGCCATGAAAACTTTGAACCTAATCAGTATGGGGTCGTGCTTGGAGGAACAATGCAATAAGGGCAGTGGAGGGCTAATGAACATTAGATATAAACTGGGGCAATACAAAAGCAGAAACCACATGGGGAAAAACAACGTCAGAGCTGGGCCGCGGGCAATCCAGAATGCAGAGTCCCACACGCAGAACCGACGAAGGAGGGTCAATGACACTAGAACTTCATTGAGAGATCTCCAAACGCAGAATCAGGGGATTTATGAACCAAGAGGCCAAGAGAAACCTACAACCAAAATGTCTGAGGAGAATAGATGAAACCGGAACCAGTGGCACACAAGCATCACGCAATCGAAGGAGAATGAATGGATGAGGAGGCTTCACCGACATAGCTCTCAAGAGTTGACACCGATGATGCAAGAATAAGGGAACAACAACAAAAGGGGCCACCATAGGGCTGCATCCTCCAAGAGACTGCACACACCACCACACTTGGGATCTGGGGGCTGAAGGGTGCGCTCAACGACAGCGGCCTCATGGCGGCAAGATCCAGTAGGGAGGAATCGACGTCGTTACAGACAGTTCCACTCGGTGGAGATGCAAACCACACTATTCGCAGGGGTTTATATATGTCATTAATGAATTAGATATTTCCATAATCTAAGTTATCAATGACATCACATGCATTTTTATTCAGGAATTTTTTATTTTATTATGAATTTTTATATATTATTTTAAAATAATAACAATTATTTATAAGAATGGATTTATTTCAATTATGATTTTAGAAATTTTAAATTTAATGATTATGTTATGATAAAGAAGTACAAAAGTATATTTTATTTTAATGAAAATAATCCATGTATGTATTATTTTGAAACATTTTTGGGTTGTGATTGAGAAAAGAAAGACCATTAAATATTTTATTAAAATTGGAAATAGTGTATAAAATGTTAAACTATGGTATGGGGAGTGAACCCATGACATTAATGGGACATTTTACCATATGAGATATGGCCAAGTGACCTTACGATTTTTCTTATGGCCTGTTGAGTATCATAATTAATACACAAAAATTAATATTTTCAAATGGATAAATACAATGATTTATTTTTAAATATTATTAATTTGAAAGTAAATGGTTTTCAAAATTATATGAACTTATTAGATTTCAATATTTTGGAAACTTATTTTTTTATTAAATTATTTTTCCAAAGAATTATTTTAAAACTAATTACCAATTTTTCAAACCCCCTTATTGGAGAAAATAATTGCTCACCCGATATTTTAAATTTATTTTTCATAGGTTTAGTATATTAAATTTTTGATGTGTATTTCATTGAGGAAGCAGCATGCTCAAATTCATTTTGTTTATTTCCTTTAATTTTCTACAGTTTTGTTACGTTGTAAGGCATGTATCTTATTCTCCAAAATCTAGACCCATAAAAGTTCATGGAATTTAATAAATGTTGTATATTTGTTTATTTTATTTTATTAAAAAAACACACAACATTTATATACTCTGAACCCAAAGTGTGAGTTTTGGGTCTATAAAAAGGGACATCGGATGGATGAATTCTAAAGTAATGAGAATAAATAAAAATATCCACAAATTTCACCTCCCATAATTTAGTGATTCAAATATATAGAGTTTTGGAATTATATAAATCAATGACCAGGGGGAAATTTCATGAATAGAATCATCAAAGTGGCATGAGTAAATTTTATAATATTTTAAATTCAAAGACTAGAATGAATTATAAATAAAAAGATGTATTACAAAATAATATGAGGAACCCTAATTAATAGATTAAGGATGAGGTGGAATAATAATAGTGTTTATCTATTTAGATTCATGAATTATGTTATATGTATTTTTATATATATAAGGATTGTTCGTTATAAGTTTTTCATTATGGATTTGAAATAATATGTTAATGGTGATGATGACCTAGAAACGTGATTTAATGGAAAGATGACATTTTGATCAAGGGAAGGTAACCCTTAATGTGTTCTTGATGTTAAGAGTTTTTTAGACAAGATAAAGTAAATTAGATAGTATTGATGGCCTCATAACTGAAAAAGGATTTATTGACAAAGTGGTTTATGTTATTATTGATTATGTTTAAAACATTTTTGGATTTAGAAAATATATTCAATAATATGTGTTTTATGTAAGTAATGAATAAGAGTGTATGTTTTGAATATGGTTTTATGGTAATTCAGGTTATTGCCATATTTCAAGAGAATACCTGATGAAGGTATTCACATGTTTGGTTTTTTATAAATTACAGAAATTTTTTGATATATAGTGGATAAATGTTACTCTAATTTTGATAAATTTAGGGAACTTGTCTCTAATTTTTTGGATTTTCATATTTCATAAGGTCTATAAGGCTAACCATTTATGAAATGATTTATGCTGAACATTGAATAAGGGTTTTGATATTAATGTGTTATTTCACCATATAAAGATTTATTCATATTGGATAACCTATGATAACCACTTTGTTTATGACAACTAAAGATAGATAGAATTACTTATCATTTTACCTATAGATATTATAATTCATTAGTGCTTCTGGGATAATAAATTAACCTTCATTTATTGGAGTAAAATATGTAGTTAAAATTGATCAAGGCACAACCAAAGGGTGAGATTTTGTATATGAAATGGAATGAAATAATGTAAGTATATCTCCTTGTGAATTTTTTTCAACTTTAGGAAAAGGATCATGATATAAAATGTTTCCCTATTATCATCATTTTTGTGATATTAGTAACCTCTTCAAACCTAATTAGATTATGGTTTTATGCTTACTAACCCTCTATGGATCACCTAATTTCTTGTGATTAGTGATATTTATCATTCCCTATAATTATTTATGATTTTCTTAAATGTCCATGTCTTCACATTCCACCTATGTTATCTTATGTGGAAACCTAGTTATGAGTTACTTTGTGTAACCTTTATGTTTTCAATATTCCATTTTTAAAGTAAGTTTTATTATTCATTATTCCAATTTTGGTTCCTATGAAAGGAACTTTCAAGTATTAAAACATTGAGGACATAAAAGAATTTAGAGGGTAAAATTCATTTTTAGGGGGGTAGAATGTAAAACCATGAGTTTTTTTAAATTATTATTTTTTGAATAAATTACAATTCATTGATGGATTTAATTTCATGCGACAGAAAGTTAAGATTGCACAAAAAAATACTGAGTTATATTTTGGTACATGAAACACTAATTTTACATTATGTTACAAGAAATACCAATTTTATATTGCATTACATGAAATACCAAGCTTAGAATTCATTACACACAACACCGATCTTATCTTTCATTACATGCAACATGAAGTTTAAATGAAATGTGACATATTATAAAAATATTATTATATTTATCATTTAAAAATTTAAATGGAGGGTATGAAAATGATTAAATAAATTATAAAAATAATCTTTATGCATTTTTATAAAATGAATTCTTTGGCGATCAAATAATTATAAATTAAAGTAATAAAATAAATAAATTCCTTTTTTGAAAAACTTTTTTTCTATGCACAAACACGTTTTAATAAATAATTAAAAAAACAATTTTGATTTATTATTTTTATATTATATATTAAATAAAATATTTAACATTCATATTATGTGTTTTCAAGATAAGGTATAATAATAAATCCAATCTTACTCATAAAAGGTGTATTTTTCTAAAAGGAAATTTTACTGCCTTTTAATGGTGCACTTATTTTAAAACTAATTTTTGAAAATTTTAAAAATTACATTTTAAAAAATAAAATTTATTTTTGAAATACTAATATCAAAATTATCTAAGGGTGAAGTTTTAGTACTTTTATGAGAATTTTCATTTTTCCTTGAATAGTGAAAAATGATGAATTTTAAATGAAAACTGACTTTTCATCTAAATAATTTATAATGTTAAATTATATGTTGTATTTTTTTAAAGTATAATTTGATAAATTATAAATATATTTATACAATTTAGGCCATTTTAATCAATTTCAAATTAAAATTGGATATAAAAATATTTCAAACTTTTGAACATTTTCACTTTAAAAACCCATTGTCTCATCCCATACGTGGAATTAATTTAAAATAAATTTAAGAAACTTATATAAATTAAATTAGAAAAAATTGATTCAATATTTGGAATCAAAATAATTTATAATATATAATAATTAAAAATTATTTTTTACCATAATTATTAGTGAAAACAGTTAAAATTAATCATGGTGATTAAGTGAAAAACAAGTTTACTAAGTGGATAAAATTTAAACTTATGGTTAAAATTGATCTATAAAATTGTCCAAAACCCATTGTATGGACATATTTCTACAAAATACCCTATTTTTTAATAAATGGATCATTATTTGAGGCTCATTATGTACGGGTGGCCTCCCAATAGTGTTTAACTTTTGGTATTTGCAAGAATACCACTCCTCCATTATAAAAGGGAATTCAATATCCCCCATAATTCACACCTCTCAAGACATTTGGTCTGAAAAAACACTAAAAAATAACTTTAAAACTTCCCTAATATAATCATATAAGCATTAATTTCTACTTAAATCCATCTGAGAAAGTATTTTGGTTTAAACCAAAGGAGATACTCTAAGAAGAGGTCACGTTCATCAATGAACGTTTTTGTTTTATTTCATCCTCAAACCCATTAAATTATATTAATATAATGATTATATAATTAAATCAGTATATTAAATATAGTTATTTTTTTATGTTAAGTTTATGAACTACAACCACACACACTTTCATCAAATTGGATATGCAATCATCATTCATTTGTACGACAGACTACCACCTCTTGAACTGATGTCGTTCGTTCTTCCTTAACCACCTATTAAGGTTGAAAATAATTATGTAAATTATGTTTATATATGATATATATAATATTAAAATTTTATTTATAATTATGAAATTATTATATGACACATACCTTTATGATTTCAATTTTTTGAGAATACAATAACATCTTTCGTGTGTATGGAAGACTTCCAACTCACGAAGCGACGTCATTCATTCCTGCTTTATATAAAATATATTAAGTATGAGTTTAATATACATATGAGATATATATAAAATAAAAAATGATATTGGAATTATAATATATATATATATATATATCATTTACTTTTTTCTTAATATGATAAGAAAATGGAAACAACATTCATGCGTATGTACGACGTACTGTCTCCATGAACGGTGTATTTTATTTCACATCACTAAATTTTATGGGTTACTATAAATACATATATATTGAATATATATGATATTTATATCTTTTATATTATTTTGGATATGATGAAATTGTGACCTAATTATGAGGACTAAGAATAAAAATTTAAAATATGCATGAAAATCAAAGCAGTTCTTACCTGAAACATAACTTAAACTTATAATTGTTAATAAACAGGTAATGTAAAGTCATAATTAAATAATATATGGTATTATATATATTAATATAGTTCTATTTTAGATATATAATAAACTTATAATTATTATTTAGGAAATTTTAATGAGTATGATGAGAGCCAAGACTTAAGGTAAGGGGATTTCTAGTCTCACTTTTATTTCTGAAAGAATTATGCCATATTCACAACTTATTTATTTTTTGTGGTGTATATAATTACATATGACATGTTAAATCATGAATTTATTTATTTTATGATATTAAAAGTTTCAATTGATGTTATTATTTATTGGGTTTCTTGATTCAAAAGTTACTCAAGTAGTAAGGTATTTCTTCATCACTTTAATTCTCTGTGAGGCCCAAGCCATGTTCTCTACATATTTATTGTATGTGGTGTGAATAATACATGTGGATTTATTATATTATCAATATACTAAGAATTATTGGGATTTAAATATCCATTTTAGGATCTATATTTCAAGGGGTTTACATTTAAAATGTTACCAAAACAGTAAGGGAATGTTGTCTCAATTTTCCTTCTTTGAGACACATGTTATGTTATGCACCTATATTATTCTAGGAGGTGTATATATTGTCCCTTAGAATTAATAAATAGTGAATATACCTATATTAATGTTATTTTAATCTTAATTTAATTTTATTATTTCATGGTTATTATGATTCAAAGTTACCAAAGTGTTAAGATTTTATTGCTACAATCTCATCGTCTATTGAGATTGTTTATGATTATGATTCCATTGATAAAATATCATGATCCCTATCTCAATAATTCTAATAAAATTTATTATAATATGGTTATTCATTATATATCCAAGTAAAAGTTCAATTTTTCCTCTCTTTGGTACTTAAGATAATTAAGAAAGTGTTTTTAAGGGAATCAGACTTTATTTCTCTCTTAGATCATAAATTTCTTTTCTCTCAAAACCATGTTTTTGAAAAATGTTTTCAAAAATGTTATACTATTATCATATTATTTTTAAAATAAAATTTTAACCATGTTTTATCTTTTTACAAAATGGTTTTATAAGGAATATTCTTTTCATTTTTCTGATCAAGTCTGCTTTGACTTCTACTGATAATATGAAAGGAATTTTTTTATGTATACATCATGTACAAAATTATTTTCCATCATGAAAAATACATTCTTTAAAGCCTCCTTTATATTTTTTCAAAGATTTTTTCAAATAAAAATATTTTCAAAATATTTTCAAGATTACTTTATAAATTTTCAAAGTTATTTTAAAATAAAAAAGTTTTTAAAAAGTTTTATGTTTTTAAAAGTGTTTTTCAAAGTGGAAATGATATTTTTCTCAAGAAATTATTTAAATGATATTTGAAAATTATTTTCCATCTATGATGAAATATGTAGCTACTACTCATACCTTATTAGGGATATTATTGAGGGTTAGTATTCATATTCTCTATATGAATGGTTTATTTTTTTGATGGAATGATGCTTATAAGCCCCTATCTATTCCACAAGCAATATAATTTGAAACCCTCTTATCTTAAAAGGTTATGATATGCTGAAATTATTATGAAACCTATCTTTTTTACATAGGGTAAGATATGATTAAGTGTTAGTGACACCCATTTTAGTTCATGGGTTATGATATGATAAATTTTTATGATATTGTGGAACACATATGTATGATTTCATTATGTGATGGATGTGATCTATATCACCCTCTAATGAATTGGGTATTGATAAATGTTATATGATCTTATAGGGTATATAAGTTGTTATCCCAATACTTAAAACAAGTGGGTACATGAGTTTTTATCTTAATCCTGAAAAATAAGAGGGTATATGGGTTGTTATCCCAAGCCTAAAAACAGGAGGGTACATGGGTTGTTATCCCAAGATTGAATACAAAAGGGTACATAGGTTGTTATCCAAAAACACGATGGAATATGGGTTGTTATTATAATCCTGAAAACAAGAGGGTACATAGGTTGTTAGTCCAAGCCCAAATAATGTACAAGGGTGGTCAGCCCAAGCCTAACACATTATGAATGTCTTGGTGGCTAGACTTGGCATAATATTTTATATGCTTAGGTGTATGCCACAATTCTATGTATCATGTCAATGTTATACTCTTACAACTCATATTATTTGATTTTCTTATGATTTATATCTTATGAACTTCTAATATTTATGCCAAAACTCATGATTATGATCTTTGATATGAAGTATATGATCTTCAAATGTTATGCTCATTTTCTCACACCCTTATGTACATTTTATGTTTACATGTCTACTTTTTTTACCCTTATTCTGCATCTGAGATCCCCATTTCTCATCTTTCCTTTCCATAGATTATGAAGAAAGGTTTTAATTAGGTGTATTTAATAAGAATATATTTTTGGGAAACATTGAAGATCTTTCAAAGTTAGAGGATTGTCTTCCATGTTTCCAAAGGCACTAAAATATTACATTTCTTAGGAATGTGTTTATGTAATATAATGAATATTAATCTAAAAATATGTAATATACATGTAGTTTTATCCTATGTCACTATAATTATGACAGTAAACTATTTTCATCTTCTTTGCCCAACTGGAATGACCTTAAACAACCAAAGGTAAGAGGCATAAGCATTTTTCATGTTGAAAAACCATAAGGGAAACTTGAGAAGGAGTCAAAATCCCCCCGATAGGTCACTTCCGTGACTTGGGAAAAAATAAGGGGATAAAATGAAATAGGTACAAATACAGTAGGCAACCAATATGGACCAAAAAAACCTCACTATGTTTTTTTAACCCATGAGTTCAGGAAAAAAATAAAGCCAAATATTAACCTCCCTTTTCCTCACAAGCCCCTCTAGGGAGAACCCCCAATGTATTCCCCTCTTATGCCCCAATCACCTTGTATGGGCCAATGTTATTCATGTTATTTCACACCTCTTGGTCACTAGAAGCTAAACTATCTTATGAACATCCCAATTACATGATGCCAAACTTTGTGATGCATCATCCTCACCATATGATGTTAAACTATGTGTACATTTTCCCAATCAAATGATGTTAAACTGTGTGATATTGTGTCCTCACTACATGAAATTAAACTGTGTATACATCATCATCACCACACGATGTTAAAATGAATGTAAATCATTTTCACTATATGATGTTAAAATGTGTGTATGTCATCCTCATTTCATGACGTAAAGTTATAAAGCATCTTAGGCCTTTTCCTAAGAAGCTTCTTTCCATTTTCAGTACTATTAACCTACCACATAATTCATATTCTTCCAATTCCACACGACATATGAGATGAAACTCTCCTTGGAAGATGATTATGACCTTTTTTTAGACTCATAATCCTACCCATGTGCTCAAAGCCATGATGTAATTATTCATATATTGTTGAACTCCATTAAAAAATTCCATAAATTCATCACCACAATTCACATCTCCCTTGATTTGGATCCCTATCCTCCACCATATCTGAATGGGCCCCCCCAATTTTAATGGTGCATAGATCTAATGGATCACTTATCATCCTAGGTTCTTGATACAAAGGACTTATGAAATAATTTTGAGATAGGTCCCATCTTTCGAACATGGTAAGTGGTTAAAACTCATTTGTTTGTCACCATCCTTAGAAAAAATAAAATGAATTATATATTTTTAGCATGTTCAACAGTTATCCTCTATCGTCATGCGATAGATATTGGGAATTTTGATTCACGCTCTTCTCCCCCTTATGTTTGGGTAGAATTAAATTACCCTATAATTACACCATTTTTCACATATGTGAATTGAGAAATAAATTTGGATAAATAGAGAGTCCCACTATCATACCAAAACTTTCTTAGTTAAGAAACTATTAGTGGTTAGTAAACAAGTTTAAACCTTGACTGTTAAACCATTTTGTGATAGTCTCATATAAATGATAAATTTAACAATCTTCCCTTATTTCTCACATCGAGCATGAAACATGTGGTATTATGGATTGATTTTTGGTTGTCTCAATAATGTGATTGAAGTGTGGTGGTGAAGTAAGATAAAATAAACATGTCCATGTATATGAGAGTTTAAAATAAATAAACTTAAAAAAAATTCAAGGGTTATCCATACACCAGATCCTTTCTTTTGTTATAGAAAAAATAATTCTCCCTAGGGTTCCACATTGGAAATTTCCCACTCCAGCCCATCCAGACTCTAGTGTGTGGCCTCCAAATCCTATCATATACTAATGAGATCTAACACTTCCTCATCATCTTCATGGTGAAGCTTATTGGGCTTGATCTACCCATGAACCTACTCATCTTGTCACTCTGTTAGCCATGATACTAAATCTTTTAGTTGAGCTTCAGACACCACCATCTGATCCATAAAATGACTGATGATATCTAATTGGTAATTAATGATGTTTTTATTCTCATTTAATTTAACTTAATTTCATTGAAGTTTTTGATTGGATTCCTAGAGTTTCTTGGTGCCATAATATTTCTCCTAGTACTATGAGATTCCAAATTTTTGACTTGATGCAATAACTCACTTGATGAGATAATAATAGAATAACACATAGATATAGTGATCATCCACACCTATGTTTCCTAATTTTTATATCTAGTAGAAGAGGGACCCCATATGAATTAAAAAAGTGATTCCATAGTGTGGGTAATAATGTTCTCCACTCTCCTCCACACTCTATGTTGGAAAATGCAATTCTCCTATAAAACATCAGACCTAGGATATTCCACTTCCTTGGATGAAACTAGTTTATACTATGAGAAGGCCATGAGAATAGTGGATGTAGGGTCCTCCTTTGGGTTCCTCTTAGATGGGCCAGGATTTGGTTTCAGAGGGTGTCCTTCTTCATACAAATCTTCATTGAAAACATTGTTTTATCCAGCCTCGAGCTTCACCTCTTTAGAGGTATCACCTATGTTCATAGTGGGATACCATCCCAAGATTACGGATATATTATCTTGAATGAATAGATCCTTAAGAGTTTTCATAGCCATTGGGGGAGGCACCCTATCTTCCCCAACCATAAATGTTTGTTGGGAACACACCCTCTCAAGCACTACTTTAAAGAAAAACATGCAAGTTAGTTTGATCGGGGAAGATGTATTGGTAAACCATGGATCATTTTAGGGCGAATGAATTAAATAGGGAAATTATTTGGATAAAATATGGTTCTAGTATTTTTAAATATAATTCTACCATCATTTACTGCTATACACTGGTTGTTACCTCAACAGTCGGCCCTAGGCCCATTAGTGCGAGTCGGGTGGAAGCTACAAAAAACAAAAACAAAAAAACACATTTATGTAATAGACTCGAATAACTCTATGAAAGTTAAAATAAAGAAAATTTGATTGAGGTGTAGTATTAGCCTGAGGTACATAGATTTGAATGATGAGTCTCCCTAGATGATATACCTTACTGGAGGTAGATGCCATCATCATAATTATAGCGCATGGTCCCCCATAGATGACTAAGAGGACTAAGTGATTTGAAATGAACCTTTAAACCTCCTCATCATACCCTCCCATTGTGGAGGACTTGGACATAGACTCTAAGGTGTGACCATCGGTACCCATTGGGGAACCCTCATCCCCTCATATTAGGACACCTTTGTCCTCCTTATCTGGTTCCTACATAATAGAAAATCACAGTTTAAAATCATTAAAGTGGGGGGGTATGGGGAACACATGTGTGTGAAAAGGAATGTTACCTCACCAAATAGAAGATCGATCAAGTGATCATCCTCAAGTGTTACATATCTACTCTTTTGGGGAGTTTTCATATTATCAGAAAATCCACAAGATTCCTCATCATTGGTGCCTTGAATACCAGCACCAAGGGCCAAAACCTCCTGGGTTGATTCATCAATGGATATATTATCTTAAACATATCCACCAAAAACCATTATTACCTGGCCAGTGGAAATATTTACTCTACCATGTTGGTGTAAAAAGAAGTCCATATCTACCATGTATTCAAATCTCTAATGAAATTTCACCATGATAGTGATTTTGGCAAGACCAACCTTTGGAATATTGATTCTATCCTGAGTAAGACTATACCACAGTTGCTCTGCTATCAGAGTTAGACATAGAATTCCATAGGCTGCCCTAAGTGAAGGAAAGGAAGCATTAGTATATAGTTGCAAGAAATACCATATATTCTTTATTAGGGACTCCCTAGTTATACTGGTCCCATCCTGAGAACTCTATTACTTTTATCATAATTTCTTCTAAGTAAGTCCATTCCATTTAGGAGGTGGGGGTGAAACAGAACCATCAAATTCCCCCATTGAATCCCCATCCAGAACCCTTGACACTTGATGAGTACCTCGAAGAAGAACATTCCTGTTTCCCTACTACTCCTTTACCATTATTGACATTGAAATTCTACTCACATGTTGTTGCAGGATTTCACATGGATATGCTGATATAAAATTACATTCACAAGTCTATGAGAGTATGAAATTGATGTTGTTGGGTAGCTACATAATGACTTCCCCATTCATTTTCTTATGAACATCCACGATGAATAATGAAAGATACAAGGATTCCTTTCCTTTAATATTCCCATGTAAACTCACTTCATTGGTTACTAGATGCACCTAAATTGTTGGGTGAACTAAGATGGAGTATATAGTTAACCATAAGTGTTACCATTTATTTTTGTGACCAATACTCTACCTCATAGGGTCTAAAGATTCTACTAATTCTCTAGCATCCCCTATAGATTATCGAATATATTTCCCAAATAAGTTTAGATGGGTGAAATTTTGAGTTTATAGTGTTGTTGATACTGAACGTAACCTCGAATTAATTGAGAGTTACCAGTCAAACCCCAATGATGTGGATAAGTGAGGGCCCCAACCCAATTTTGATGGAATAATGGAATTTGGAAATTCATATCCCCCAAAATTCACTATAATCCATCCATATAAAACTAGAATAGACCACCGATCAACTTGGGATTACTTCCTCTCACTACATGGACCGATTGTATGTATAATCAGGACAACACCAGTACTCCTTGGTTCACACGGTTACTAGATTCTATAGTTTTTACAATTAAAAGAGTCCTAGAATAAAATCCCATGCATGAATCCCTCACTAGAAGCATCCAACCACTGAGTAAGGTGTTTAGAAACATGTTATAACTAACTACTAGTTTCCAGAGTTCCTTCATACTGTAGCACCACTCTTGGTAGTACCCTTCCTTTAGAATCATCCTCTAGGATCATGGTTTTATATTTTTCTATTTTGTTAGAAATTTTTATGTCTACCCTGACATCTTCATAGTTGGATTCCTCAAGAGCATACCTAGCCAGGTCTTAGAAATGATGTCTAGGTGGAAGGGATGATGATTCCTCAGTACCTAGGTCAATGCATCTATAAGAATCTATGATGAAATGGGGTTATGCTTCCTATCACCCTAGGAATTTAGAATTGGAAGGAATTATTCATATTGGAATCCCATCAGTAGGATTACACTGATGTAATGAAGGTCTCAAAGTCTGATCGCCACCTCCCCATGATAGATGTCGAAAGTGTTAGTATCATGGGACCACTGGGTAAAAAACGATGAATGTAGTTCATGTTGCAGATACATGTGGAACTAGGAAATCCTCACTGATTCATACATGCTAATGTGATGAAACTCTACCGCATACTCCTGAAAAGTAAAGCATACCTAGTACACCCACACCGACTCGTTAGTAAAGTTCCCCTCAGACCACAAGTCTCAATCCTTGTACCTTACCATGCTATTATTCTGGATGCTGGTCTGGAAGATTCTCACATAATGGATGAGAACTCATCATTCTCTTGTAGTTACTCAATGGTCGTACTTATTCATACAATCAGAGTGTAGACAATAGTGTCTTCATGTCCCTGAGTAGTATAGACCACAATGGTGATGTTTCAATGTGTAAGATATCCTTGATGAGCGAACCAACACTATGGAATGTTCACATCAATGGCTGAGATAGCCACATTCTCCCTCAACCTGAAATTATAGAGTGGAAGGTAGTTTCTCACTAAGTATTCCCTCTAGGATTCCATCAATACTCCTAGCATCATCTTATTATTAGAAACAATTCTTCTGAGATGGAAAATTTCTCTATTTCATTCCTTTTCATCCCTTTTGGTCACAATGGTAGCTTTAATTGCAATTTGATTAGTAGGGTTGGCCATTTCTCAAAGATTAGTGGATCCAAAAACTGGGTAACACAATTATGGGATTCATTCATGAAAAATCACAATGTTGTGCAACCTGTGAGGTGATTGCAGAAAATTACGACTAAATCATAGATAAAATTTCACAAAAAGAAGAGTTTACATGAAAGTTACGACCTAAAGATTTGGATTTGATGAAAAAGTTATGATTTATATGCATGGGAGATGACTTATCATGCACAAAATTTAATTGACCATACAAAGAGACCCTCTCCCTATTTATAGGAATAGGGCCACCAAATTGTGTGATCGTGAGACATAGTTACACAAACCAAGGAGGTAGTTGAGGGACCATGCAGAAACAAAACATCCACTTTAGTGTTTCCCCCAAAACATGACCTTCTCGTCCTCAATCAGCTCTAATTTCATTGTAGGGGGGAGAATTTATTGGCACTGAAAACGTGCATCACACCCTAAAAAGTCAGTTTTTTATAGTTCAAGTATGAAACCCACCCCAAAAGAACATTCTAGGTTTGAGGAGTGGTTTGCACACAAATTTAGAGTGTTTTGAACAACCAAGAGGTTCACGTTAAAATAACTTGTGTGCCAATGGAAAAGTTGGAGATAAAGGTTTTTTTGGGAACTCCCAAAGTCTGATGTGATGTCTAAGGAATACGCGGACAAAAGAAGATATTTTCATGAAAAACTATTGTGAAACCATCCAGTTTTATGAGAAAGGAAATATCGAACCCCTCATGTTGCATGGTCAAGCCCCATTAGTAAAGCGATGGTAAGCTTGCAACCCTACTTTATGGTAAAATGGATTTTCTTGACACCAACAACAAATTTAATTTTAAATAAAACATATCCCCAAAACTATGGGGATTGATCTCTAAAATACCAAGTGATGATCTCACTCAGGCAAGCCTCTCTTCCAAAACATCGTGTAACACCAGAATCCCATGGACCCCCAAAGGTAGAGAACCTGCATGACTAACCTCCCATGAGACTTGATGTTTCTTGGCCTATGGTTGAGAGTTCCTCACACAACACATATTAAGGATGGCCGGTTTTGTGTAAGAGAAGAAACCTTTGCACAACCTTAATAAGCATGTAACACAAAATCTTGTGTGCACCCAAACCTCTAGAATTCATGTGATAGACTTGTAATAGAGCCTATGGCTTGTGAAACCCTATTTTCGTGAAATATAATAAATTTTCATGCAACAAATTTCTAGTCCCTGACCCAACATGCCCTATGCTTCAAGCATATCTTGGACCACTACCATACCTTTTCTCCCAATAATAGGTGCCCTAATGCCTCTTTCTCCTAAGAATAGACACCCTAACATCAAGCCTCATAATTTCCACTCCTCCACAATAGTGTTTATGCTATGACCAACCTATAGGCGCATGAGAAGTGGAAATGTAATCCTTAAGAGTATAATCAATGAGAGAAACAAATTACCTATCTAGGAAGAGTCCCTTTTTTAGATATTACTCTAACCTTAAAATGGCCCCCTTAGGGTGTAATCCTTATCCACATTTGAGATGCAAGGAATAAAACTACCTTGATTCACATTCTAGTCATACAATATTAAACTTCACAAAAACATCCTCATTACATGTTTTTAAACTATATCCTTACCCTATGTGATGAACACAAGATGCCCCATGTATGATCACAATGGGATTCCACCAACTCCCTCACTATGGGATGAAACTTCTACTTAAAGAATCTTCCATGAATAATCCACACACCATCATTCCCCACCATGGGCTAAAAATCATACACTAAGAAGATTAAATGAATAAACCAAACACCACCACTATAGTGGCCCTATCCTTTCCACAGATTATTAAATGATTTTAAGCATAATTAAATATAAAATTACAATACAAGGATTGTAAAATCTAGTTTCTTTAGAAGAATAGGTACTTAAATATGAAAATAAGGGACTAAATAAAACATTTCTTTATTTATCATCCATTATGAGATTTTAACTTACTTTGAGACCTTACATCTACATAGGATAATCTATGGTAAATACAAGAACATAGGGATGAGATAAAAATCCTAGTAATAAAATAAACATTAAAATAAATCATATCACAATAGTTAGAAGGCATAACATATTGATATAAAGAGGTATGGAACATGATAAAACATAAGGAATCATAAAATATATAATATGGGATCATATAATAATGGAATCATAGTAATGTCTAATCAGAATAAAACATGAATTTATAACTATTCACGGCTCATTGCATATATAGGAGCACGGGTCAAGGCTAACCACCAAGACTGTTTCACATGGAGCATGTGTTAAGGCTAACCACTAAGACCATTGCACATAACATCTCATGAGACTAAACATTACCCAATTCATTGGAGGAATATCTGGGTGCACCCATAATAACATGTTCATGAATATGTTTTCTACTTGATTAATCAAACATAAGGAATTAGACATAATCATAAGGGTTACCTATGGTAAGAATTGGGTATTATAATCTTGTCAAAAAGGCATAACATAAGGGAATATCATAATGGTGTCCATGAAAGAAAGGATTTAAATCATACATGTAAATTAATAAGGTAAAATAGGCATATATCATGATAATTTATGTCAAAATTATGTGAATACATGTAAAAATGTCATTTAAGAAACTTTAGAAATAAAACAGTTTAGTGAAGTTTATGGAAAATATTAAAGAGAATTTTAAGAAGAAAAGAGAGTAATATTTTATATAAAACCAGAAGTGAACAAATAATGTTTTAATAATAAAACTATTGATTTAAAAAAAATTGTGGCTAAAAATATATTATATATCTCAATTTAAAATGGGTAATAATTCAAGAAGTTCCCTTGAATCGGGCTTGTTTATCAAGAATAATTGAGAAGTGAACCTTATTAAAAACATGTATATCCTTGAAAAATATGGATGAAAGGATCTTGATAAATGATTTTGGAAAATATGAACAAAATTCAGAATATTTACATAAAAATAAAATATAATTTCATTTGGGTAAAAAGAGATAATGAATAATTCGAAGGAATAATTGAGGATCAGGTAGAATCCCTTACCTTATGTACAAAATGATTCTGTATTTGATCTTAATGTCCTGAATAATAAAATTAAATCAATTAATCAATTAATTCATAACCTTTTATACATTTATTTTATTTATTAAAATTTTATTATGTTAATTTATGGACTTTTTGATGAGTTATAGTGTTCGATTTCATCATTCGAGAGTGCTTGTTTTCTTAGTTTTTATGATATGTTTGCTCATATAAGAGTTTGGATGTTCATGTAAAATTGAAATATAAATAAAAAATTGAAGTTATTAGTTATTAATTAACATATATAAGGTTAAATTATCATATAATTAATTTGGTTATTTTGGGTGAGGATGAATGATTGGATAAGATGTTAGTGAGAATCGTTTGGATTATTTTGGGTGGTTTCACTCACAATGAACTTATTTTGTTTTATTATTTAACATTGTGTGCATATAATAATTAAATAATATTAAATATGATAAAATAAATATATTATAATCTACTTATACTATAAAAATGGTTTTATGACCATCCTTGAATATGGTAATTAAAATTTAAAACTTCATCATCCTTGAATGTGATAATTTAACACATCACGAATGATGTTTTTATTTTTAGTATAAATGGAAAGGGAAAGAGAGATGATGATGAATAATTACATTAACATAAAAAAATTCTAGTATATGTAAGATAATGGAGTTATCATTCCCATTGGATGAGGGGATTTTATGAGAGAAATGAAAAAGAAAGGAACTTGAAAAGAAATTAAAAGAAAAGGAGAAGGGTTTTACATCTTGCTTCCTTATTCGTAAGAATATCCTTAGGGGAATGGTTTTGGTATTTTTTTTTAAAGAAACAAATATCATGGATGTGGGTTAGGGTCTTTGGAGGATATTTTAGTAGAATTTAGACAAGTATCAAGGCTTTATAGGTGTGAGGATAAGAGGTGGTGAGAGGTGGTATTTATAGCAGAGGAGAGGGGTGTTTTCTCATTATTTAATTCATTAGCTTATTATTCTTCTCAATAAAATCAATATATTTGATTATTGAAAATAAATATAGTAATTATATCATTTTAGTTTGAACCAATTTTTCGTACATCATCCATGACTCAAGGAATAGTTTATTTAACTTATAATGTATATATACCGTAAATTTCCATTTTTCACTATTTAAAAAATTCAAATATTTCAAAAAAATCCAAAAAAGTAACCATAACCATTTTTCAATATTTATAATTATAAAATTAACTCCATTTTATGAAAATAATTTTCTAAATATGAGAAATTTATTTTTTAATTAAAATCATTATTTACTCAATTTTTTTTAATAAATTATAACCGATTTTATAACAATTTGAAAAATTAAATAAGGTCTCATAAAAATATGTTAAAACTATAAGAAAACAAAATATTAATTTATGAATACATTTTATGAAAATAAATTTTATTTTAAATAATTAAATTAATCACTAAAATTTAATTAAATTTTTATGATTTACAAAAATACCAACTCTTTAATGATTTTTAAAAATATTTATTTACTTATAATATGATATAATTATATAATATTGTCACTTATAATATGGATAAATTTTATTTATACTTTCATTTTTGAGGTTACTGTTCAGTTGGCTAGTTTACTATTCATAAGGGTTACATTACTATTCCAAAGTTCAAGTTACTGTTTCATCGGTATAGGTTTCTTAGCATCTAGAATTACTTATTATTTCATTCATTAATCATTTATAAATCTATTACGGTGTTTTTATATGTGATTATACCATATGAAATAATTATAATAAGGGAATTTATATTAATAAAAATCTGGGTCATTAAATTCTTCCCCCTTATGAAATTTCACCCTCAAAATTTTGTTTTACATTCTAAGATGAAAATAGGTGTGGATACTTTTCTTTCACATATTCCTATAGTTCCCTTGTTGCCTCTTAGTACTTTTGGTTCCACTATAGTACTTTGACCAGGTGAGTAGCCTTGTTGCATAGAACTTTATCTCTACAATCCAAGATCTTAATTGGATGCTCCTCGTAAGAAAGATCATTCTCCAACTATACCATCTCTAAAGTTAGTACATGTGAAGGATCTGATATTTACTTCATTAATATGTATATATGTAATACATAGTGTAAATTATACATGGTAAGTATAAGTGATAGTTGAAATTTCACAGCTCCGACGTGATCAATAATCTCCAAGGGGCCTATGTACCAGGGACTTAACTTCCCTTTCTTCCCAAATCTTATGATCCTCTTCCATAAAGATATTTTAAGTAATAAAATTTATCCAAATTTAAACTCAAAATCTCATAAATAATTTTTTTCATAGATATTTTTTTTGAATTTGGCCTGTCTTGATGTGCTTCTAAATGATTTTCACCTTCTCCACCATTTCTTCAACCATTTCAGGACCTAGAATCTTACGTTCTCCAACTTCATCCAATTATGCCAATGTTCTACATCATTTTCCATAAAGGGATTCATATGGATCCATTTGTATTCTAGAGTGGAAACTACTGTTTTAAGATAAATTGACTAGAGGAAGATGTTTGTCCCATCCTCCTTTGAAGTCTATAGAACACTCTCTTAACATGTCTTCCAATGTATGAATAATTCAATCAGATTTACCATAGGTTAGAGGATGATAGACCATATTTAATTTCATCTTAATGCTTAGAGCATATTGGATAATTTTCCAGAACTTGAAGATGAATCTTAGATCTTGATCAAATACAATCAATAGGGGTAATCCGTAAACCCTTACCACTTCTTTGATATATACCCTTTCAAGTTGATCCAGTGATAAGTCATCTCAAATTGTGACAATGTGAGATGACTTTGTATGACGATATACAATAAACCATATAGAATTATTCACTCTAGATGTATTTGGTAGTCTAGTGATAAAGTCCATGGTGATGTTCTCCCATTTCCATGTTGGTATAGTAAATGGTTGCATCAAACCTTTATACTTTTTCCTTTCAGCCTTCACTCGTTGACATACTAGGAACTTTGATGTATATTCAATGATATCATTTCTTATATTATCCCACCAATAGTTCTCTCAGAGATCTCGATACATCTTTTTACTCCCTAGGTGAATAGAGAAGGTTGATATATGTGTGTCATTTATAAGCTCTTTGTTTATCTATAGATCAGATGGTACACATAATCGTGACCTAAATCTCACAAATCCTTCCTCATCCATTTGAAACTTTGATGATTTCCCATTTTTTATAGCTTCTACCCTTTTATTAATTTCTACATTATTTCTTTGACTATACTTTATTTCATTCAAGAGGGATTGTTAAGAAATCATTTCAGAAAGGATTGATGATGTTCCACCCTTAATGATTCCAAGGTCCATTCTTTGTAAGTCTATGAAGATTGGATGCTTCTCAATTCTCATCATTAATCAAGATACATGATCCTTTATACTTAGAGAATCCACCACATTATTTTTCTTACAAGGATGGTAGTGGATTGAGCCTTCGTAGTCCTTGATGAGCTCTAACAATCTTCACTAGTGCATATTAAGCTCATTTTATGTGAATATATATTTGAGACTCTTGTGATTAGTATATATCACACACTTCTCCCCATAGATATAATGACGTCATATTTTCAATGGAAAGATCATAACCGCCTACTCCATATCATGTGTAGGATAGTTCTTCTCATGGATTCTCAACTACTTTGAGGTGAATTCTATCAATTTATCATTTTACATCAGTACACATCCAAATCCCTCTTTTTTAAGTATCACTGTACACCACAAATAGTTATCCACCTTTTAGAAGTGTGAGTACTGGAACATTGATAAACTTATTTTTGATATCCTTAATGCTTCCCTAACATTCTTAAGTCCATAAAAATTTCAATCCCTTCCATGTAATCTTGTTTATTAGGCTTTAAAATCATGATAAGTTCTTAAGAAATCTTCGATAATACACAGATAGGCCAAATAAACTACTGATCTTCATTAAAAATGTTTTTATGGTATACTATTCAATTGTATTTGTCTTGGAAGGGTCCAAATATATTACTTTCCTAGTGATAACATGCCATAAGAATGATAATTCCTCCATACAGAACTCACATTTACTATACTTTCATAAATTTTCTCCCCTCTCAAATTCTTCTGCACAATATTCAAATTCTCTTCACGTTCCACCTTTCTCTTGGAGTATATCAGAATATCATCGAAAAAAAGTACCAATTTTTATTTAGGTAATATATAAAGACTCTATTCATTAAATCCATAAAAATTTCTAGATAATTAGTGAGTCTAAATGAAATCACTATGAACTCAAGTGTCTATACCTCATTTTAAAGGTAGTCTTGGGAATATATTACTTACTCACCTTTAATAGGTGATATCTCGACTGAAGGTACACCTTAGAGAAATAAATATCCCCACATAGCTAATCAAACAAGTCATATATCTATGGAAGGGGATACTTTATCTTTATTATGATTTTATTAAGATCAAAATAATCAATGCAGAGGTACATTGATCTATCATTATTCTAAATGAAGAGGACTGGTTCACCAATGGTGAAACATTAGTGCATATAAAACCATTGTACATATTCTCTTATAACTGCTTCATTGACTCTTCCACCTCTACAATAGACACTCTATAAGGTGTGTTTGATATATTAAGATATCCTGTAATAAGATCAATTGATAACTCAACTTCTTGATGAGGATGATGACCAGAAAACTCTTCAGGGAATACATCAGTGAAATCCATCATAATGGGAATGTCTTAAAGTATGATTATATCATTTGTATCAATCATTTGAGATAGATATGATTGCCCATAAGGAAACATTATTCACAATTGAGATGATTATTCTGAAGTAAATTCATCCTCTTCCTTAAAATTGAACAATATTGGAGGATGATTCAGAATGTGAAGAGTGATCTCCCTTTCTTGAAGGTTAATATTGGATTTGTATAAAGATAACCAATACATTCCCAATAAAAAATAAAAATATTCCAAAGGAAGTATGATAAGATTTTTTTGGAGGTTCAGTAAAGAAAATTATCCGAGTAGGAGTTAAAAACTTTGGATGCTGTAATTTCCCCTTTTTTTGTTCTCAAAGATAACTCAACCTCCATATTTTGAGGTGGTGTTTGAATATTTCTTATAAAATTTTGAGATATGAAATAATGAATAGAACTAGAATCAAATAGTATGTTCTTTATTTTAGAATGAATAACCAATGTATCTATCACCACATCATTGTGCAGATCCACCTAAGTAGTAGTTATAGCACAATATCTTTCTTATTTCCTTGGAGGTTGTTGTTGATTGAATTCAAAAATCTGGGATTAGGGAATTGATTTTCAAAATTCCAATGTTACTTGTAGTTCAAACAATGCACTCCAGGATGAGTATTGTTCTATACCTTCATTTCTTATTCCACATTAGTGGAATTATTCATATCCATTCAGAAGTTCTTAGACAGATTCCCCATTATCCCAAATTTTAAGAATTTCCTAATTCCCTTTATATTGTTCCTAGTATGTTTCTTCCAACAATTTTGACACATGGGATATTCAGTATTATTTCCATCATGAGATTTACTTACTGATCCACCCATATTAGAATCCATTTCCTCCATTTGTCATTGGACCCAAGAGACGATTGAGATTCTTCGATATCTATTTAAACCTTGAGAGAACAAAGAAAAATATCCTCATAATTTTCGAAGTATAGAATCACCAATTCTTTTCATAGACTCATATTTATTCCACTAAAGAATCGATCTACCTTGATTTTTGGTGTTCATGAAAAAGTTGGTGGTTTATCTTGAAATCCTTGTAAAGTTTGATTTATATTCCCTGATAGACACATCTTCCTTATAATTAAGTCTGGAAAACTCTCTTTGTATCTTGAGATGGAAGGTTCAGGGAAAATATTTATTAAAAACATTTTCATAAATTCCTCCCAACCCATGGAATCAATTTATTCCTTGTAATTTGTATTTTTGATCAATTTCTACCACTGATCAGCTTCCCCATCAAAACAACAGACCGCCATCACAAATTTCTCTTCATCTAAGAACTGGAGGATAAAGAATATATTTTCATTGGTGTTGATACCCTATTCCATGAGGAGGGGACTGAAAGATCCACTAAACATGGGAGGCCCTTTCTACATGAAGGGTTAGATGGAAAATTTATCTCTCTTAGGATATGAAGGGTGTTCCATGTGATTCAAGTTATCATTCATAACTTGATCTAGTTGATCAAGTACTGTCATGAAGTTTTTATCACCCGTTTCCTTCATATTTTGTATATCATTAGGGAAATTTTCACATTTCCTATCACATTGATTGTTGGGACGTGTTCTTCTATTTCCAGAAATTAACTAAGATAAATTAAGAACAATTACAAGGATTTAATACTTAACTAATAATCATAATAAAAGTAAAATTTGAATATAAAAGGGTAAAATTATAAAGGAAAAGTATATCATAACTTGTAATTCCCAATGTTTAAATCTCGGATATCCATGATATATTTCCTAACATATATTTTTATGTAATTTTTTTGTTCCCTTAATAATGGTTCACAATGAGCTTATGAATTAACCAAATAATTTTTACTAGGAGTTTCAAACCAGGTGTGCAGTAAGGCCCATTTTCATGTACTCGGTCACCTAGAGTTAGAACCAGAACACCTTGTTAGATTTGTTACTCCTAGGTATATCTATTCCAGAACCAAATCCAATTTTAGTATCTTGGAAGGGATGTATTTTCTTGATAAACCAATTACTCTATACTTACCAAAATTTAGGGATGTTTTCTTAGACTTACAATTATCCCTAAGGTTCTTACTAAAGTTATTTATTCATAATCTTCATAAATAAATAGACCTTCCTCTAATACCTACTATATAAACCCTAGAATTTTTCATACATTATTACATGATTTTAAGAACAATGGAACATCAAATTACAATCCAAGAATCATAAATTCTCGTGTCTTTGGAATACTAGGTACATAAATATGAAAACATGGGACTAAATAAAACATTTCTTTATTTATAATCCATTATGAGGTCTTAAATTCATTTGATACCTTATGTCTTCATAGGATAACCTGGGGGAAGTGCAATAATAAATGGATGAGCTAAAAATCCCAATAAGGAAATAAACATTAAAATAAATTTTAGTACATGGGTTAGAAGGAATAACATAGTGATATAAAAAGGCATGGAACATGATTAAACATAAAGAATCATAAAATATAGAACATGGGATCATATAATAATAAAATAATAGTAATGTAGAAGCAACATAAAACATGAATTTATCATGATTCAAGGATCGTTTCATTTAGAGGAGCATGGGTCAAGGCTAACCACCAAGACCATTGCACAAAGAGCACGAGTCAAGGCTAACAACCAAGATTGTTGCACGTAACATCTCATGAGACTAAACATTACCCAATGAATTAGAGAGATATTTGGGTACACCCATCCTAACATGTTAATTAATTTTTGTTCCACATGAAGAATCATATATAAGAATTAAACATTAACATAAGGGTTACCCATGGTAAGAATTAGTTATCATAACCTTGTCAAAAAGGAATAAGATAAGGGAATATAAAAATAGTGTCCATGAAAGAAATGATTTAAATCATAGATGGTCATTATTAGGGTAAAATAAGAATATATCATGAAAATTGATGTCAAACTGAAGTGAATACATGTAAAAATGGCATTTGATAAACTTTAGAAATAAAACATTTTAGTGTTGTTTAAGGAAAATATTAAAGATAATTTTAAGTAGAAAAAAGAATAATATTTTATATAATACTAGAAGTGAACCTAGAATGTTTTCATAATAAAATGAGTGATTTTAAAAAAATAATGGTGGATTAAAACAGATTATAGAGCTCACTTAAAAATGGGTAATAATTTAGGAAGTTCCTTTGAATCGGGCTTGTTTATCATGAAAAATAGAGAAGGGAACCTTATTAAAAACAAGTATATCCCAAAAAAAGAAGGATGAAAGGATCTTGATACATGAGTTTATAACATATATAAAACATTTAGTATATGTAAATAAAAATAAAATATAATTTCATTTGGTTAAAAAGATATAAAGAATAACCAGAAGGAATAATGGAGGTTCGGGTAGAATCCCTTACCTTATGTATGAAACAATTTTGCACTTATTATTACTGTACTGAATAATAAAATTAAATAAATAAATCAATTAATTAATTAATAACCTTTTATACATGTATTTTATTTATTATAATTTTATTAATTTCATTTATGGCCTTTTTGATGAGTTATAGTGTTCAATTTCGTCGTTTGGGAGTCCTTTTCTTAGTTTTCATGATCGATTTTCTTATATAAGAGTATGGGTGTTCATGTAAAATGGAAATAGAAATAAATAATTGAATTTATAAGTTATTAAGGAAAATACATAAGGTTAAATGATCATATAAGTAATTTGGTTATTTTGGGAAAGGATAAATCATTGAATAAGATGTTAGTGATAATCGTTTGGATTATTTTAGGCAGTTTTGCTTATAAAAACATTTTTTGTTTTATTATTTAACATCAAGAATGTATAAAGATTACAAAAAATTACATAATATATAATACATTTATTATAATATTTTTCTTCTATAAAAATGGTTTCATGACCAACCTTGAATATGGTAATAGAAATTGAAAACTTCATTGTCCATGAATGTGATAAATTAACACATCACATGCGATGTTTTCATTTTTATTATAAAATGAGGGGGAAAGAGAGATTATGATGAATTATTGCATTATTATAAAAAAATTAAAATATATTTATGATACTAGAGTTATCATACCATTTTTATGAGTGGATTTGAGGTGTGAAAATAAAGGAAAGGAACTTATAAAGAAATTAAAAGAAAAGGAAGAGGGTTTTACCTCTCGATTTCTTCTTCTTGAGAACCTCCTTAGGGGATTTTTTTTGTTATTTTGTAAAGAAACAAATATAATGGATTTTGGGTAGGGTCTTGGTAGGATATTTGAGTATAATTTGGGCAAGGCTCATGGATTGAGAGGTGTGAAGAGAAGAGGTGGTGAGGGGTGATATTTATAGTAGAGAAGAGGGGTGTTTTCTCATTATTTAATCCAATAGTTTATTATTTTTCTCAAGACAAGAAATAGTGTTGATTCTTGAGGATATATAAATTAGTTATATCATGTTAGTTATAAATAATAGTTCCTACATCATCCATTTTTTTAAAAGGTGATGCCTTGACCCAAATGACCAAAACATAAATTTTATTAAAGTAAAGATTACAAAAGTCTAAAATATGGGATCATATTAAAATATTTTTCATGAAAGGGAATACGAATAGTAGAGAGGTCTTCACACCAGTTTATGTCTTGATTGACTCCCAAGTTGGCCAAGCCATCAGTAACCATGTTTTCTTCTCGATAAACATGTGTGATGATGTAGTTCAGATCGGTGAGCGAATAGTTTCATTCCATCCAACGGGTAGTAATCCACCAAGATAGATGGATTACACTATTCCAAATTTCTTGAAAAATGGTCATCGAGTCACTTTCAATCCATAGGTTTTTCCAACCAAAAAATATGGAAAATTTAATTTCATGAATCATACCCATCATCTTAGCTTCAAGAGAGGTGGCAATACCACAATGACCCATGAAGTAACCTAGAATCTGACCGAGGTGATTCCTGAAAATAGCACCACACCCTATATGTCCCAGATTTTTCTTTGAGGTTCCATAAATGTTGATTTTGATCCATCTGGGGAGTTGGGATCTCCATAACACCTTCAAAGTGCGATGTGGGTGACAGAAATTGTCATTGATCTATAGGCATTTCAGGATTCCAAATTCGTGCATGGTGTTGTGGCAATTTCGTTTTTGTTTCAAAGAAGCTTCCTGTATGTAAATGAAGATCTGGATCTAACCTTAATTAAGATTGAATGAGTAGTTATTATGAAAAATTTAATTTTTATCATTATAGATCACATGGTGGAGTTCAGTAATTGAAGTAAGGAAAAAGTTCCAAATTTGCTGAAAGCCTTCCATCTCTACACATTTCATAAGTAGAGTTTTGAAAGAGTCAATAATCAACCATCTGAAATAAAATATGTCAAAAATATAATTCCAAAGAGCAGAATCAGTAGCATAGTAAAGGAAGAGGTGGTTAGCATCTTCTTGGTGTTGATTACAAATTTTACATTTAGATCAAAGCTGAATTCCAAACGATTGAAGACAAATATCAGTGGGATCTTTGTTATGAGCAAGGTGATAGATGATATTCAATCTTGAGGGATTAATACAAGTATTTTAAAGTGTTTAATCCAACTGTAATCATTCTCAGTGTTACAAAAAATAGGATTGTAGTAATTTTTTGAGGAAATCATTCCATTGTGAGCAGGCTCCCAAATTAAGACATCATTTTGTAAGCAAAAGGATAGTTTTCAATGAGATTGAAAATAGTATATAGGAGATGATCTTATTGATAATTTAAAGTATATTTGATATAGATTTTAGTATTTTTAGGAGTTTGATCAAGAGAAATCATAGAGATTAAAGGTTTGCTAGTCCAGTTGTCTAGCCATAATTTCATGGAGTAATCTCTAGAGACCATCAATATGGAGTTATTCATAATGTTGGAGAAGGAGTGCTTGATGGTAGGATATATGGAAGAATTAATAAATCTCTAATTTCTAGTCTTAAGTTTTTAAAGAAATCTCCTTTTCAGAAAGGTGATAGATTCAAAATAATTTTGAAAAATATTCCAAGTAAGCTGAGCTTGAAGAGCTTTGTTAATGTACTTTAAGTTTTTTATGCCAATGCCACCATTCTCAATAGGATTGCAAAAAGTTGACCAAGGGACTGTCAGAAGATTTCATTCTATAATACTACCAGTACAGATGAAATTTTTAATAGTTGTGTTCATTTTTTTTATTAGACCAATAGGCCATTTGTACACCATCATGGAGTATACCATTTTGGATACAATAGTGGATTTAATGAGGAATATCCTACCTTCCATAGAGAGAGATTTACCTTTACAAGAGTCAATTTTGTTTAAAACTTAATTAACAATAGTCACAAAGTGGAAAGACTTGGGTATACCCCAAAATATGGGGACACCAAGGTAAGTGAAGGGAAGATATCCCTCTTTCAGACCTAATTCCCTCATAATGTTACATTTTCTACTATGGGGAAAGTTATTCCCAAAGAAAATGCAGGATTTGTTCCAACTTATGGTATGTCCAAAAACCTCCTCATAGTGAGAGAGGGAAATATTGAAGTTAAGAATTTTTATTTTTCCACCCTGGTGGAAAATTATGATTTAATCAGTATAAAAGAGGTGAGTGGGAGCATTTACATTCATAGACACATGAATGGGTTTCAGATTATTTTGAAACACCATATAATTGATCAGATGACTGAGTTAGTCTTCCACTATTGAGAAGAGAATAGTAGAGAGGGGGTCACCTTATGTGACACCTTTGGTGCATTTAATGTATCCTTTGGGAGAACTATTGATCAAAATGGAGATAGTGTCCGAGTTGAAGAGAGTTCTGATAGTAGTGATAAAGGGGGCACTAAAACCAAATCTTTGAAGGAATTTTAATATAAAACTCCAATCCATGGTGTCAAAAGATTTTTAGATGTCAAGTTTAATAGCTATGTTACATCCTCTATTAGATTTATTCAAGTTGTTGATAAACTCATAGGAAAGATAGATACAGTCTTGAATTGATCTACTCTTTATAAAGCCAAATTGGTTCCAAGAGAGAATTTTATCAGTAATAGTTGAGATCCTATTAGAAATGATTTTGGTGATGATTTTTTAAAGAGTGTTGATAAGCGCAATGGGTCTAAAAAGGTGAATCTCATAGGCATTATCCACTTTAGGGATCAAGGTGAGGAACTGGGCATTAATATACTGAAGAAGAACCCTATTGGTAAAAAGGTATTTAACCAGTTTATAGACATAAATATGAACCTCATCTCTATAATGTTGGAAGAAACCGTTGTTAAAGACATCAGGACCTAGGGAAATATCGGGATTCAGACTAAAAACAATATCTTTGATTTCATGATCCAGCAGACGGTTAAGAAGGAAGGTATTGTTCACATCGGAGATGACCTCAGGAAGGAGGTATTTGTTGTTATCCGGGCCAATGAATATGGTCTCATAGTAGGATGCTATATGTTGAGCTATGTCATCTTTCTTATCAAGAATCTTATCCCCATACTTTAAAAAGGTTAGTGGTTTGTAGGCCTTCCTGATTCTTTGGAGAGAGTTATAGAAGTTGGTATTTCTATCACCGTCAGTTAACCATTTAACTTTATAATCTTGTTTTCTCATATTGTGCTTAAAAGTGAGCAAGGAATTAAGTTTGACCACAATGTTGATTTATTGCATCAGATCAGTATGAAGGTTAGAATTGGTGTTTTTGTTTTTCAGATCAGTGAGTTATTTCTCAATAATAGTAATGTCATTGTTAACTTGTTTGGATTTGGAGTTTCACCAAGATTTGAGAGTTTGTTTATGGTGTTTTCATTTGAGGTTGCAGGAAAAGGAATCAATTCTATGAGACATTGAGGACCAAGAGTTCTGTATGACATGATTTCACTCATCGTCAGAGAGCCACACATTGTTAAAACTAAAAGGCAGATAAGGTTTCATGTCTTTGGAGGAAATGTTTACCAAGATAGGGTGATGATCAGAGTTTAGTCGGTGAAGAGTGATGCTGGAGATAATGTCCCATTGATCTAAAGTAGGGACATTCTTAAATGATATATCCAATTTGAAAGCAACCATTTTAATGTTATGTCTTCTATACCAGGTGTATTTTTCACCAATGAGATTAATTTCAATAATATTTTTTCCCTCGATCGAGGATTTAAATTATTTCGTGGAGATAAAAGCGTGAGATGGGCCAATTGTTTCACTATAGTTAAGAACAACATTAAGTCTTTCATAAGAAACCATGGGGCATTGGTGTTAGTGCCTAAATAAGAGAGGTCATTTGAAATAATGATTCTTTCTTGGTATCTATTCTTACCATAAACAAAGGAGAAGAAAATATGAGTACCATCAATAGTAAATGTACAAGTGAGAATCTGATCAGAGATACTAAAAACACTAAAATATTTTAAAAGAGAATGTGCAAAAATCCATAAAGAATAAGCATTAAGATTATTATTGATTGCACCAAAAAAATATAATTTTGTTGACATAAGTAAGAATATTTAGAGGAGAAGGTGATTTTTGGTTCCATAATATCAAAAAGAATAGGGTGATGTGTGTTAACCATTCTTTTCAAAACATTGGGGGTGTCAGAGTTGGCGATACCATGAAAATTCCAAAAAATGGATCTTTATTTAAACCTGAATTTTGAGTTAGAACTCCCTTTTTTCTTTTTTTCTAGATCACTTATTTCTAGTAGACCTTGTAACATCTTGTGTGTTAGTGGTCATTTCCTTTTCATTGTGAGAAATGACATTACTCTTATTTGTAGGTTATTTTAATTGTGTAGTCATAGATGATTCTATGAAATCCTTTGAACCTTGAAACAATTCATTGGTAGTTTGAGATGTCAGGTTTTCATACATTATAGAGAAGTCTATACTTAATGAAGTAAGGGTATTATAATTACGTGGAGTCTTTGTATCCACTATGTATAACGGATTGAAAATATTTTCTAGGGAGTTCTTAATTTCTTGCATATTATTCAGATCTCGAATAGTAGGTATACTATTATGTAGAGAAAGTTCTAATTTCATGTTAGCATGGGTAGTAAACTTAGTATTTTGGATCTGAATCACAGGTTGGACAACCCTGTTAAGAGAGATATAGTCATGTGCTTTGTTTTTATTCCTCTTTTCAATAGGGGTGTCACATGGAGTTAAAACCGAGTCACTATTCCTATCATAATCATTGATTTTTTCAGCATTAAGGGATGGGTCAGTGGTGTTCAGATTTTATAAATTCAATGATACAAACACACCAGAAAAAGTATTAGTGAAATATTTAGTGGATCACTTAGAACAAAGTAATGAGTGGCTATCATTTTGATCATAGAGCATGTTTTTAGACTTCATATAATAATCATCACTAGAAATAGTTAGGGGAGTAAGAGTAATAGGGATAGGTGGGTCCAATGTTGACTGATGTTTGAAAAAATTCAGAAATTGACTCTTCCTCTACTCCAAGGGATATTTATAAACCTACATATGCTTGGGTACTAGAACCGAAGATGAGTTATCATATAATACAAATTCTGATTTCTTCTTCATGTTTACCCCAGCTTCTACCATGGGTAGAAACTGCATGCTGGAGCCATCTAGTGTCATGACTCGTCCTCGGGGCTCGTGCCGTGACTACCCCAAGCCCGCCTTCCATAGGCCAGGGGCTGGAGACTAGCACCAAGGCGTAATTCCCGGTAAAAAGGGAAGGCATTTCCTTTGTAAAGTAAACAAACACCACAGAGCAAGCAAACATTAGAAGTAAACACTAAAACAAACTGGGTACAACAGTAGGTGCGGAAAAGTAAGTGGGCCAGAATACAAACCCAAATTGAAAGTAAAGTACAAATCGAAAGGGAAGACAAAAACAGAAAGTAAAGCCACCACGTCGAGCCTCCCACTGGAAGTCCCACCTGAAGGGTGAGTACAGATAGCCTCCATAACTCCTCGGGTCCAACCGTCCGCTCCAAGTACGTCCCGCCCAGTGGTCCACCTCCAGGTACCGTCCTGCTCCGCAAGCCTCAACCATGATCAGCGCTGTCTGTCATCTGCAACCAACACAACGTAGTGCGGGCATAGCCCGTCCAGGGGTGAGTATAAGATACTCAATAGGGACCCCGAGACCCCCAAAAGTCTCCCAGAATCCACAAGGGATAATCCACAAAGGAAAGATACAATCACGAAGTAACATCTGACACTGCTTAGGTATATGCCCATACGTATACCTAAGTCACCAATTCCAGTTCGCTCCAGCCTACGAGCCCAAGCACAACCCAATCCACAGAGGAAAGCAAAACGTAAATCCACACAGGAAAGAAAAACGTAATCCAAACAGGATAGCACAACACAATCTACAATGGAAAGAAAAACAGGATTCAGCTCACACAGGTATACTTCATTATCGAAACTGTAACTGCTGAAGAGCCCCGTCTATGGAGTGTACAATGGTCCTATCACGACTCTGAGGTACTGATCACTAACCTAGGACTATTGAGGTACTCCTCCTTTCGAGTACTGCGGGTCTGCTGCTACAACCAAGCACTTCCCACCATGGGTCTGCCGCTACAACCAAGCACTCCCCCTCATAGCCTCCAGAGGTACTCCTTCTGTTGAGTACCGCGGGTCTGCCGCTACAACCAAGAGCTCCTCCTCAATAGGTCTACCGCTACAACCAAGCACTCCCCCTCATATCCTCCATTGGTACTCCTTCTATTGAGTACTACGAGTCTACCGCTACAACCAAGCGCTCCTCCGCCATGGGTCTGCCCCTACAACCAAGCACTCCCCCTCATAGCCTCCATAGGTACTCCTTCTGTTGAGTACCGCGGGTCTACCGCTAAAACCAAGCGCTCCTCCGCCGTGGGTCTGCCGCTACAACCAAGCGCTCCCCACTAGGCTATCTGAAACACACCGTGTTGATCGGTCAAGCAGTCGTCAGGTCTCAGCCGGCTACACGGTCTTCGTACTCCGCACGCTCCTCTCCGGGAGGGTCCTCTCCACGATCTACTGGTTGATACTACAAGTATCACAAAGTCCAACGAATAAGTAACTCAAAGGACCACCTCGTCATAGGGGTCTCAACGCAGCAGATGGCACGTCAATCGGATGCCCGGTCTGTGAGTTATTAGCCTTTTGTCCCAGGGGCCCGGTTGGTTTCGTGTACGAACCAACCCGACCATATCTCAACTGTACCCCAAACTCACATAGGGTATAATCATAGGGACCGTTTCTCAATGTGATCACTAATGCCGCTGACGGTTTGTCAAACGGACGTCCAGTCTGAAAGTTATCAGCTTTTCCGTTCCAGGGCCCCGGTTGGTTTCGTGAGCGAACCAACCCGACCACACTCCGATGGTGTCCAAACCTCAAGCAGAGTAAGCCAAATGATCCGTCTCACTAAGAGGAAAACAACGAGACAGACAGCGCTTCAATCAGACGCTCAGTCTGTGAGTTATTGGCTTTTTCGTTCTAGGGGCCCGGTTGGTTTCGTGAGCGAACTATCCCAACCACACTCCGACGACATCCAAACCTCGAGCGGAGTAAGCCATACAATCCTTCTCACTTAGAGGAATCCATAAAAGTCAATGTCACGTCAATCGGACGTCCTGAGCTTAAGTTATAAGCATTTCCGCTCTGAGGGCTCGGTTGGTTTCGTGTACGAACCAACCCGGCCGAACCAAAAGTATTCTGAAACCTTGAGTGTAATATGTTAAAAAGACCGTCTCGATCCAAGGATCACATCGCCGAGGACGATGCATCGATCGAAGGTCTGCATCCCAAGATATGGGAAAAATACCGAAAAGGATCCGGAAACGGGGGGTCTGGGCCTGGACCGACCTGGCCCAACCCCCCTAGGTCGGCCCGAACCGGGTCGACCTGACCCGGGTCAAGGTCCGACCCAGATGGCACGGCCCGGCCCGGTCGCCAGGCGGCTCGGCCGTAACGGCCGAGCGGTGCGCAAGGGGGGGGGGGGGGTTTGAATGTTTTGCGACCCCACGTGGGGGGCCGCATCTCGCCAACGGATGCAGTCGGGGTGCCGCGTCCCGCCTTCGCCGGTCTCGCGCGATAGCGGGTCGACCGGCCTGCCGCCGCGACTTTAGCCGCGGCGGTTCTTCCCGGCGGCGCGCTGGGTGCGCCGCCTCCCGCCGCCGTGCCAGCGCGGCGCGCCGGCGGGTTGCTCCGCGGACCACCGGACAAGTTCCGGTGGTCGGAATTGCATGCTGCCTTTGCCAACGGCCCTCCCGGGGCCCGTCCTTCATTGCGAGGACCTCACATCGCTCGTGCGGCTTGTTTTGTCATCGTCCGTCATTCCGCACACCAAGAAAGAAAAGGGCGGTGGGTTCAGACATGTTCGTTGTCTACACCCACTGCGTTAGCGGTTTGAAAAAAAATCTCACAACAAAAAATTTAATCCTACGCCGCGGGTATAAATCACAAAGATTTAACAGAATCAACCCCTACCTCAACGTTTTCGTCGGACGTGGGTTCATCGCGGAAGTGACCGTCACAGAAGAAGAGGATCGTCGCGTCACAGAAGGGGTGTCGCTGTCATCGCGATACACGGCGTCGCGTAGTCAAACTCCGAGAATTAAAAACACACAGATTTAATTGCACCAATTAAACCCATGTTGAGAATATAATTTCAAATAAATTAAAAGAACCACAATCCCCTACCTCAATCGGTTGTTGATAAAAGATTTTCGTGGGGAAGGAACACCGTGGAAGAAACGTCGAGGAAGGAGAATCGTCGGTGTCGTGACATCGATCTCCGAGGATCTGACGTTCTTCATCGCCCTTCGTCGGAGGCCGACATTCTTCACGTTCTTCGCGTTCTTCGCGTTCTTCACATTGTTCGCGTTCTTCATGAAGAAGGATGAAGATCTCCAAGACTTAGAGCGTTCTCCAAATCCTCTGCACAAGCAACCCTCAAGTAAACACATGTTGGTATTATTTTATTCCCATGCCAACTATTTGAAATTCAAAGTTAAGAAACGAACAATTAATTTGAAGAATTAATAGTAACAACTTAACTGCCCAATTTAATGGGCCGTTTCTTAACCAGAAAAACGCACGATTGACCTTCATTAAAGAGGGGGTTGCGGGTGCGTTACATAGAGGGAAAGAAACGGTGGGGCTCGTGCGGGCCCCACCTCACAAATATCCTACCAAGTGGGTAGGATATTTTTGATTCCACCCTATCCGCTTAACTTAGCTTAAGCGGCTTTAAAGTGGCTTTAAGGTGGCTTTAAGTGAAATAAAATAAAGTGTCGCACCACTTTTATTTTATATCTTAACTTAACCTCCAAAATTAAAAACCACACTCAAGTAAAATCAACTCTGGAAAAGGCGTTACTAAGGAAATATCGGCGCTGCGATTCCATCGGTGCCCTCAGAATTCGATTCTGAGCACCGGTTAAAAAGTTAGAAAACCCGCTTGTTCGTTCACTGAACGTACCCGAGCCAATCTTCGGAAAATGATTCCAGACACACCGGGCCTCGGAATCAGGTTCCGTCAGAAACTTCTCTCTTGTAAAATTCCAAAGAAAATTAAGAAAAAAAATTTCCTTGAATTTTACGGGTCTTTACATCACTCCCACCTCAGGGCTTTACGTCCCCATAAAGATACATCATAAACTAGGGAAACAAAAGTGGGTACTGAGCATGCATCTGAGCCTTCCGCCTCCCTGTGATCTCTTGGAGGTTCCTGTGATGCTAACGAAAGTGCATAAGTGGAATCGACTGTCCCCGTAGGAGCTTCTCCTATCGTTCCTCAACCTCTACTGGAACCTTCGCAAAAGTCACCCCATCGTTAGAGTCCGACTCCCCATGGTCAATGATATGCGCCGGGTCTTACTCGTATCACCTCAGCTGAGATACGTGGAAGACGTCATGCACCCGGTGCAACTGAGGTGGATGGGTCAAGCGGTAAACCACCTCGCCTACCCCGTTGAGGACCTAGAAGGGTCCAATTGAATCGCGAAGACCACTTTCCACCCCGGCCAAAACTCCATAACTCGCGTAGAGGTGAGACCCGTAGAAAAAACGTGGTTGCCTTCCTCGGACTCTAGTGGCCTCCACCTCCTGACAGCATAAGTCCCTTGATGGCTCTGAGCTGTCATCATCCACTCCCGGGTGACTTGGACCTATTCTGGTCCTAAAAGAGCTGCTAAGATTTCTTCTTTGCCGATAAGAGAAATCCGGTTTCATCCCCTGGAAGAACCATGTTCTTTGCCAAATACAGTCAATCCCGACATGGATGATACTAATCCATACCAAGGATGAAGTCGTAAGGCCTCAACGCTACTACCAAGAGATCTGACCGTTACTCTCACCTCCAAGGGTTGAATCACACCGTCGACATCAATGTGTGGTCACTGGGTCTCCTCTAGTAGGTATCTCAAGTGAAGGTCAAGTCAACGGTTTTTTTAAACTAGAACCTTTTAGTAACAACCAAAAGAGAGGACAGGAAGGTAAATGCCACAAGAAAGGTGTCTTTTTTTATTATTGCAGCTCAAAGTACAAAGACACAAAGCAACAACAAACAAACATCAACAATGCTAGATGTAGCATAAACAAAAGTCTCCGGGTCTGGAGCTAGTCCCGCTCCTATCCATCTGCTCCTGGAGCTCCATGTGGTCCGCCTCGATCAAACCTCTGCCTCAGCCTGGGAGGTCCTTCGTTCATCTGCTGGTCCTCTGTATGGCTGGTTGTACAGTCACAAGCCATGTGACCAACCCCGCCGCATGAGTAACACTGCCCGCGCATGGTAAGTCGTTCTCCACCCCGGGTGCCTCGCACAAACGATCATGTGTCATGCGGTCGAACACCTATAGGTCTTGTCCTCTTGGACCTCTACGTCATCTATATACTGTCTGCTGCAGAAGACTCTGCCACATGCCGGCTAGTGGTGGGTCCGGCTGCTGGAGACTGCTCAGTAAGGAAACTCTCCACTAAGAGGGATCGCTCCAACACCGTTGCCTATGTCGGAATGATGTGAGAAACAAATGAAGCTCTGATCTCTCGCCTGATCCCCTGTTTGAAGGTTAGAGCCCTGAAGAATGGGTCTCGTACCATGTCCGTCGAATAGCGCGAGAGATCTGTAAACCTCGCTGCGTACTGGGCTGCTGCCATGCTGCCCTGCAGCAGTTGTAGTAGCTTCTGGATGCACACCGCTCGGAGGGTGGCTAGGAGGAACTCTGAGCGAAAAAGGTTCTCAAAGTCCGTACAAAGAAGAGATGCCTTGTCATGCACCTGGAGCATCAAGCTCCACCATCTTCCTGCTGCCGCGTGCAGGAGGCTCGCTGCAAGGACCACCATAAGGTCAGCTGGTATCCCTACCAAACGGAAAAATCGTACAACTACCTCCAGCCAATCCTCGGCTTCCTGAGGGTCCGTCTCCCCACGGAACCTGGGTGATCGCTGATGATGAAACTCGTGCAGTGCACTAAGGTGACGTGCACCGTCAGCGGTTGGGGCTGGTAGCATCAGTGGCTCGGTGGGTAGAGGTACCACCGGTGCCTCTGCTGTCAAAGGGGCCTGTACCGAGACCTCATCGCTCGGTGGGCTGTCGTCCCACACAACGCTCGGAACCCTATAAGGCTGTCGTCGTGGGGCCATCCTAAAAGAGACAGGTGCGCCACGGTCAGAACAGTACACCTGGTGAGCTGACATAAATTAATCACAAAGAAAACTTGAAACACACACATGCAACCAATGTTTTCATGAATTAAGTCGGAAATCAGAATTCAGGGTCCAGGTGTACGGATACGTCGGCCGCCGAACCAACACTGGACTCCCTGGACTGATAACCACACCCAATATTCTTAACACTATTTCTTCACATAGAAAAAGATCAGATTCCAATGTTCTGTGGTAGAACCAAACTCCTCTGATACCAATTTGTCATGACCCGTCCTCGGGGCCCGTGCCGTGACTACCCCAAGCCCGCCTTCCATAGGCCAGGGGCTGGCGACTAGCACCAAGGCATAATTACCAGTAAAAAGGGAAGGCATTGCCTTTGTAAAGTAAACAAACACCACAGAGCAAGAAAGTAGTAGAAGTAAACACTAAAACAAACTGGGTACAACAGTAGGTGCGGAAAAGTAAGTGGGCCAGAGTACAAACCCAAACTGAAAGTAAAGTACAACTCGAAAGGGAAGACAACAACTGAAAGTAAAGCCGCAACGTCGAGCCGCCCACTGGAAGTCCCACCTGAAGGGTGAGTACAGATAGCCTCCACCGCTCCTTGGGTCCAACCATCTGCTCTGAGTACGTCCTGCCCAGTGGTCCACCTCCGGGTACCGTCCTGCTCCGCAAGCCTCAACCACGATCAGCGCTGTCCGTCGTCTGCAACCAACCCAACGTAGTACGGGCATAACCCGTGCAGGGGTGAGTATAAGATACTCAGTAGGGACCCCGAGACCCCCGAAAGTCTCCCAGAATCCACAAGGGATAATCCACAAAGGAATGATACAATCACGAAGTAACATCCGAAACTACTTAGTTATATGCCCATACATATACCTAAGTCACCAATTCTAGTTTTCTCCAACCTCCGAGCCCAAGCACAACCCAATCCACACATGAAAGCAAAACGTAAATCCACACAGGAAAGAAAAACGTAATCCACAGAGGACAGCACAACACAATCCACAAAGGAAAGAAAAACATGATTCATCTCACACAGGTATACTTCATTATCGAAACCATAACTGCTGAAGAGCCCTGTCTCTGGAGTGTACAGTGGTCCTGTCACGACTCCGAGGTACTACTCACTAACCTAGGACTGCTGAGGTACTCCACCTGTAGAGTACTGTGTGGCTGCTGCTACAACCAAGCGCTTACCATCATGGGTCTACCGCTACAACCAAGCGCTCCCCCTCATAGCCTCCAGAGGTACTCCTTCTGTTGAGTACCGCAGGTCTGCCGCTACAACCAAGAGCTCCTCCGCTGTGGGTCTGCCGCTATAACCAAGAACTCCCCCTCATAGCCTCCAAAGGTACTCCTTCTGTTGAGTACCGCGAGTCTGCCGCTACAACCAAGGGATACTCCACCGTGGGTCTGCCGCTACAACCAAGCGCTCCCCCTCAGAGCCTCCAGAGGTACTCCTTCTGTTGAGCACCGCGGGTCTGCCGCTATAACCAAGCGCTCCTCCACCGTGGGTCTGCCGCTACAACCAAGTGCTCCCCACTGGGCTTTCTGAAACACACCGTGTCGATCGGTCAAGCAATCATCAGGTCTCAACCAGCTACACGGTCTCCGTACTCCGCACGCTCGTCTCCCGGAGGGTCCGCTCCACGAGCTACTGGTTGATACTACAAGTATCAAAAATTCCCACGAAGAAGTAACTCAAAGGACCGCCTCATCATAGGGGTCTCAACGCAGCAGATGGCGCGTCAATCGGACGCCCGATCTGTGAGTTATTAGCCTTTTTGTCCCAGGGGCCCGGTTGGTTTCGTGTACGAACCAACCCGACCATATCTCAACTGTACCCCGAACTCACATAGGATATTAATCATAGGTACCGTTTCTCAACGTGATCACTAACGCCACTGACGGTTCGTCAAACAGACATCCAGTCTGAAAGTTATCAGCTTTTCTGTTCCAAGGGCCCGGTTGGTTTCATGAGTGAACCAGCCCGACCACACTCCGACGACGTCCAAATCTCGAGAGGAGTAAGCCAAAATATCCGTCTCACTAAGAGGAAAACAATGAGACAGACGGCGTGTCAATCAGACACCCGATCTGTGAGTTATTGGCCTTTTCGTTCTAGGGGCCCGGTTGGTTTCATGAGCGAACCAACCCGACCGCACTCCGATGGCATCAAAACCTTGAGCAGAGTTAGCCAAAAGATCTGTCTCACTTAGAGGAATTCATCAAAGTCGATGGCACGTCAATTGGACGTCCAGAGCTTAAGTTATAAGTGTTTCCGCTCCGAGGGCTCGGTTGGTTTCGTGTACGAACCTACTCGGCTGAACCCAAAGTATTCTGAAACCTTGAGTGTAATATGTCAAAACGACCGTCTCGATCCAAGGATCACATTGCCGCAGACGGTGCATCAATCGGAGGTCTTCAACCCAAGATATGGGCAAAAGAACGAAAAGGATATGGAAACGGGGGGTCTGGGCCCGGACCGACCCGACCCAACCCCCCTGGGTCAGCCCGAACCGGGTCGACTCGACCTGGGTCCGGGTCTAACCCAGATGGCGCGGCCCTGCCCGGCATGGGCGCGGCGCGGCCCGGTCGCCAGGGGGCTCGGCCGTAACGGCCGAGCGGTGCACAAGGGGGGGGGGGGGGGCGCCGCCACCTTGAATGTTCCGCGGCCCCGCGTGGGGGGCCGCCTCTCGCCAACGGACGCGGCCGGGGTGCCGCGTCCCACCTTTGCCGGTCCCACGCGGTCGCGGGTCGGCTGGCCTTCCGCCGGGGCTTTAGCCGCGGCGGTTCTTCCCGGTGGCGCGCTGGGCGCCGCCGCCTCCCGCCGCCGGCGGGTTGCTCCGCGGACCACAGGATGAGTTCCGGTGGTCGGAATTGCATGCCGCCTTCGCCAACGGCCCTCCCGGGGCCCGTCCTTCACGGCGAGGACCTCATATCGCTTGTGCGGATTGTTTTGTCGTCGCCCGCCGTTCCGCACACCAAGAACGAAAAGGGCGGTGGATTTGGACTTGTTCGTTGTCCGCACCCACCGTGTTAGTGGTTTAAAAAAAATCTCACAATAAAAAATTTAATCCTACGCCGTGGGTATAAATCACAAAGATTTAAAAGAATCAACCCCTACCTCAACGTTGTCGTCGAACGAGGGTTCGTCGCGGAATTGACCGTCATGGAAGAAGAGGATCGTCGCGTCGTGGAAGGGGTGTCACTATCATCGCGGTACATGGGGCCGCGTAGTCAAACTCTGAGAATTAAAAACACATATATTTAATTACACCAATTAAACCCATGTTGAGAATATAATTCTCAAAGAAATTTAAAGAACCGAAATCCCCTACCTCAATCGGTTGTTGATCAAAGATTGTCGCGGGGATGGAACTCCGCAGAAGAAACATCGTGGAAGGAGAATCGTCGGCGTCTCGGCGTCGATCTCCGAGGATCCGGCGTTATTCGTCGCCCTTCGTCGGAGACCGGCGTTCTTTGCATTCTTCGCGTTCTTCGCGTTCTTCACGTTCTTCGTGAAGAAGGATGAAGATCTCCAAGACTTAGAGATTTCTCCAAATCCTCTCCACAAGAAACCCTCAAGTAAACACGTTTTGGTCTTATTTTATTCCTGTTCCAATGATTTGAAATTCAAAGTTAAGAAACGAACAATTAATTCGAAGAATTAATAGTAACAACTAAACTGCTCAATTTAATGGGGCGTTTCTTAACCAAAAAAATGCACGGTTGACCATCATTAAAGAGGGGGTTGTGGGTGCGTTACTTAGAGGGAAAGAAACGGTGGGGCTCATGCGGGCCCCACCTCACAAATATCCTACCAAGTGGGTAAGATATTTTGGATTCCACCCTATCTGCTTAATTTAGCTTAAGCAGATTTAAAGTGGCATTAAGGCGGCTTTAAGTGAAATAAAATAAAGTGTCGCACCACTTTTATTTTGTTTCTTAACTTAACCTCCAAAATTAAAAACCACACCCGAGCAAACACAACTCTGGAAAAGACGTTACTAAGCAAATACCGGCACTACGATTCCATCGGTGCCCTCATAATTTGATTCCGAGCACCGGTTCAAAAGTTAGAAAAACCCGCCCGTTCATTCAATGAACTTACCCGATCCAAACATCAGAAAATGATTCCGGGCACAACAGGCCTTGTAATCAGGTGCCGTCAGAAACTCCTCTCTTGTAATATTCCAAAGAAAATTAAGAAAAAAGATTTCCTTGAATTTTACGGGTCTTTACATCTGGGGTTTCAAGCACTGCTTGAACAAAATTTTCTGGGGGCAACCACCATAATTGTGGGAGGTATACATGTATTGTAGGCATGCCTCATCAATTTATCAAATGAAAGGTTACCCCTATTAAATATTTGATGCCTTGATACTTGACCAGGTGGATGGATATTAACATTTTTCTACTCAGTGGATAACCTAATAGTGTCTAGGACCCTATTAGCAATTTCAATTAAGAGGACCTGATCATTAATAGAATTTTCTTGTTCTTCAACATCATCTTCCTAGTTAGTACCCGAAATATCCTCTATGTGTGTCAAATTGTGTGTTTTTTACCCAAACTTACTTTTTGGGTGGTTAAGGTATGTTCGTCATAGGGGATTTATCTTTTTTAGTTCTCCTTATTTCCTTCCAAACATTTTCAGTTGGTTAGATTACTTGACTCCTAATGACCATACAATTTTAGATAGTGTGACCAATGATTTTACAATGACACAAAATGGGGGTTTCTACTCATATTCAACTCTTATTTCAGTTTTTTAATCATTAGCATTGAAGTTAATTGAATTGGGTAGCTTTGAGTCAGGATTTATTTCTACCATAAATCTAGAAAAGAGACCCAAGTCATCATTTAAGGTCCTTTGATAAATTTTTAGAGGAGTTACTATGCATTAGACAATTTCAATCAGGTTTTTTGGGTGCCAAAAGAACTAGTTAAGACCATGAAATTTAATCCAAACTTGTGCCAATGTGCTTCTGTGTGTGTGTGGGTTGAAAGTGGAATCCCAATCTGAAATTCTAAGTAAACCCGACTTGAGATTAAGATTACGTGTCTTCCAAATTATTTCTAGATCATATTGTGATTTAAACAAGATGTAAAATATCATTTTCCTATGGGGATTAATTTTCAGTTCATGGAATTCCAGTAATGTGCAATACACGAGTGCAGTTCAGTTAATGTCCAAGGCCGGTTAACTTTGTGGTATGAGATGCAACCCATCACATAGAATTTTCACAATTGCACACATTGTTGAAGGGAATATGGGTATGATTCCACCAAGTATCCACCATCATGAAGTCTCTTGACAAGGGGATGCTTCATCTTGCTTTCATTTCTTAGGTCAGAGCCTTTTAGCACATCCAAGAATGATATCCCTTGGGATCTACCGGGAAGAACATGATTGCATGCGTTTTTATCAGTGGTGTCCTCATTTCGAGTATCCACTATAATATTGTGCACATGGGGAGCCTGTATCATTTGATTCACCATGAAATGGTGTTAAGAAAAGCCTCCAGGTTCGAGGAAGGTTTCCATAGAATTGAAGAGCGTAGAAATCAAGCTAGGAGCCCTAAACTTGTGAGGGTTTTAGAGAGAGATGGTCTCCCATATCTCTAAAATATAGACTTTCCAGCTTTCTCACTGTAATCATGGAAATTCTCTTACATAATCCATGAATCAAGTAATATTTCATTTAACTTATAATGTATATATACCTAAATTACCGTATTTTACTATTCACGAAAATTTCAAGTATTTCCGAAAAATCCCAAAAATTCACCCTAACCATTATAAAATATGAATAATTCAAAAATGAAATCAATTTTATGAAAATAATTTTTTAAATTTTCTAAATTTATTTATTTTAATTAAAATCATCATGTACTCGAAAAATACAATTTTTAAATTTATAATTGATTTTATTACACTTTTGAAAAAATAATTAAGGTCATATAAAAATATGTTAAAATCATAGGACAATGAAAAATTAATTTTTGAATACATTTTATGAAAATAAATAGTTAAATTAATCTTTAAGTTTTAATTAAATATTTATGATTTATATAAATACCAACACTTAATTAATAATTTTTTAAAATACTTATTTACTTATACTATGATATAACTATATGATATTGTCACTTATAATATGGATAAATTTTACTTATAATATCATTGGTATGGTTACTATTCAATTAGCCATTTTACTATTCATAAGGGTCACATTACTATTCTAAAGGTCAAGTTATTATTTCATCGGTATAGGTTCCTTTACTTCTAGAAATACTACTTACTTCATTGATTCATCATTAATAATTCCTGTATTGTGGTATCTATGTGATTATACCATATGAAATAATTATAAGAAGGAAATTTCTATTAATAAAACTTCGGGTCGTTATAATCCTCCCCCATAGTGAGATGATACTCCTAACTCAAAAAAATTCTATGTGTAATCCCCAAAACAGCCCACATTGGTGCTCCTTCCACGACACAAGAATCCTTACCGCATGAAGTTAAACTGCACAGAGTGGTCTTATCACACGACCTTAAATTTTGACATCGAACTACATGGGGTTTGATCCCTATTTATTGATAGGGTACATTGGACGCCTCCATGAGGTTCAATCCCAACAACATTAAAGTTTGAAATCATCCCTTGGAGGGATAACTCCACCACATCCAAGTGTATAATCTACCCCCTTGCAGGGAACACTCCATAAAATCTAAGTGTAAAATCTCCCCCCTTGGGGGACACACTCCATTAAATCCAAGTGTGAAATAATCTCCCTTGGGGGAGGGGGAACTTCACAAAATCCAAGTGTGAAATCTTCCTCCTTGGGGGGATACACTTCACTAGCATAAAAGGGTGAAATATTATCCCTTGGGGGGCATAATCAATCAAATCTAAAGTGTAAAATCTTCCCCCCTAATGACACACTTAACCATCCACCTCTCATCGTAATACATTAATCCTTCAATCCATTCATATCCATAAGACATTAAAATTGTGACCGAATCTAGAATCCCTACCTCATAAAATATACATTGGATGCCTTAGGTAAAAATCCTCAGAAGACTTATGGACATGGAGTCAATTACCTTATGTTTGGAATGAGATGCCTTAGGTTTCATGCCTAAGATGCCTAATGTAACATCCCGACCCAAACAACAATCCGAACGGTGCTATACAGGACCATTATTACTACCTTAGGTGCACCTCCCTGAAATCCAAAGGCTTCTGATTAGCAGTGAGGGTGTAAACATGTATAGTGGGGAGGATATACCCTCTCAGAGGAAAATAAGGTATTGGTCTGAGTATAATAATAAAAAGTGAATCAGAAATAAATGACTTAGCAGACTCAAACCAAACCCGCATAGCATAAGCACAATAAATAGCAGATAAAACTGTGGAAGAAATATATTAAAAAGTGCAGTGGAAAGTAAATAGAACAGCATGTTGAGCACCACTTTTAACTACTAAACAAACCAAAAATGCATCCATAGTAGGTTATATATGTCAATATAAAAAGGGTGCTAATGGATAACCAAAATTAGCTATAATAATAAAGTAGTCGTGCTGATACATAATAAGAGCTAAAAAAAGTAAACTCCATCTAGGAATGACCTCAAGGTCCATACCTGTCTCTATTCCAGGTATCACTATGGTCTAGCTCCTGAGGCTGACCCGTTTCCTGCACGCAAGTTTATAATGTCTACACGCATCCCGAAGGGTCTGTGTAGGGTGTAAAATGAATCTCAGTCGGATAACACTCAATGGTGCATACCTAATATAAGTGTTTAAACATGCATGCATTCATAAGGAAAGTAGTAAACAGTAAAATGGACAAATAACATAAACTCCACTGGTGCTTAGCAAACATCATGGAGTGTCACTGACTTCATCCAACGCCGGAATCTCTGAAGTAAATAGAGTACTTGGCCCGTGGAAAAATTACAACTATCATCTCAAATCCCAGGTGAACCCTCTGGTTCCCCTCAATCACGTAACCTGACACCATGTGCCTCCTAAAACCTTATGTCTCAAGGTACCGACATCCCTAAGGCACCCCCAAACAAAAATAACTTGGAGGAATAGTGATGCCTATCCTCAAGTAAGTAACCATAGGGATAGTGATGTCTTACCATAAATAAAGTAACTAGAGGTACAATGGTATCTTCCCTCAAATAAAGTGTCCCAGCCCACAAACTCAATCGCAATGAGCCTCAGCCCCCCAACTTGATAGCCTCATCACTATCTGTCAAAGAATCCTCACCTTGCACGAGGCTTCCTATGACAATCACCGCAAACCAATAGTACCTAAACTGTAACTATCGGGGGCCTCTACCTACACGAGTTGTCAAAACTACCTCATCACGAAGTCTCTCTATGTGAAAACTAATCGAATCACAAGTGATGAGTAATCAAAAAAAATAGTACCCAAGCCACAACATCTTTAGAACCTCGTGCCCCTGCGACCATGTCACTTAGTATCTAATGGAATTTCCATCAAAGTAACTCGGGCCATGCCCAACCTGGCAGTCTCACTACCTCAATCTCAATGTCCATGATTACCAGTCAAAACCACCCAAAAGTAATTTGTTTCATTCCCAACCTGTGATCAACATCACTCAATAATATCCAGGTCATGCCCAACAAAACCCAAAGGGATTCCAGCACATGAAATTTATAAATTACATATATAATAAAAAAATAATCACTTTTAAACAAGGGAAAAAAACTAAAAAGTTGAAATGCACTAACCATGTGTTGTCCCATACCATCACTGAGGTCTTTAAATCCTCTAACACTTCATATCATACCTTAACAAATTATACTAAGTAGTTTAATCCAAACAATTAATTTTAACACATTTTGGCATACTCGACCAAAATTCCCCAATTGAGCAATGGCCCCTCACCCAATCTCACTCAAGAAAAACAGGTAAAGGGCATACCCAAAGGCATCCCATATGTCTAATAATCAATTTAACATGAAATTGTAGAATAAATAGGGACCTAATCAAAATACCTAAATACATGCTAAAGGTTGCGCCACCCAAAAATCCGCGAAAACAAAAAACGAAGTATGCAACACCTACCTCAAACTAGTACAATGACCCTCCTCCAGTAACAGCCTACAATTTGGCCTAAAATGTAGTAGATCTACAAAATAGTCAAAAATTCTCAACCCCTGGTAACTTGGTCGAGAGTAGGAATAAAAGAAAATGGCTCAAGAGGAATAAAGGCCTTACCATTTGGCTTCCAACATATCCGATGGTGATCAAATCTGAGTTTGGACAAGGAAACAATAAGGGTTTGAATGTCCAGTCGATTGGGGTTTGAAGGTTCTGTCTAGAACCTCAAAATGAGGCTACTTCCCGTTTTAAGTGAAAAAAACAAAATATATAGCGTGCACTTAGGACCACATGCTATGTGGGATCTTTAACTATTCCAAAGATGGCTGGACTACTTTGCCGACTTTCCGACATGACTACATGGCGTGTACCTATTTGTACATGATGTGTACTTCTCTACCCGGATGACATCTCCAACACACCATGTATATCCCCACACACGGCCCCTTTACACAGCATATACAAATAGTATATGGTGTGTACTTACTAAAATCCGTCTACCCGGCCAACAGGCCTACACACCATGTCTGTCCTTCACACATGGTCAAGAGTACATGACATGTACTGAAGGTACTTGATGTGTAATATGGAATTTTCCAAAAACTACCCAGTTTCCGAAGCTTACTAAAAAATAAGTCCAAAATTCAAAAATGGTCAGAATTTGGACCCGTTAAGAAAACACAGGTTCTTACAATCTCCCCACCTTAACATAGATCATCCCTGAGCTATCAAATGAAACCTGGAGATGGCATCGAACATACCACCATAGTCAATGTAACCCAGATTACCCCTATCTTAATGGTTCTAGATAAATTCTTAAAGGGGCTCCCCACATTAGGAATTGCATAACTCGGTCATGACCCGAAAAAAATCAAACCAAGTAAAATTTCACTAACCTCTTTTCGGACTCATGGACCTCTCATGACACATTGTCACCCCTATGCCTCACTGGTGCTCCTTTATTGTTTCCAACACACTTAACATATCCTGCACCGCATCAGTGTCAACCTCTACGAGGTCTTACATCCCATGGATTCTCAAAAAAATAAATCCTAATGCCATGAACCTCAAGTAACCCACATCCTCAATGCACCGATCCCCACAACACCTCATGTAACCCACATCCTCGATGCCCCGATGCCCACGAAACCTCAAGTAACCTGCATCTAATGATGCTCCTGATGTCATTAACATAATACACACACACACACACAGACACACACACACACACACACAGACACAGACACACACACACACACACACAGATATATATATATATATATATATATATATTTCACACTCGATATGGTGCCAATACCACTAACAAGAATCTAGTTAGTCCATATATATCCTGTGAAACTTGTGCACTCAAAATAGACACACCTCAATAGGTCATGTCTTAAACTAGTAAAAACAGAATAGATCATGGATACACTTGTGGTGTACCTCTAACTATCGTTGTCTCACCAGCCTGCTCAGCCTTTGGCAGCTCTACAACATGCACCTGACTACACACATGGTTTCCTGATGTCTATCCTCCCTACGGTGTTTCAATAGTCACTAAACACTGACTCCTTAGCTGGGTCCCACTATCTCTATCATTTCCTCCACATTTAGCTAAAACTCAGGTACCCTCTACTAGCACCGAACCTAAACCAAATCCACATGTCACAATCTGTCATGGTCCCTACCTACTGGCTATCTGAGAAGGATGCCTACAAAACCTCTCTCGATGCCCGACCTATCCACATGCCCAGCACTCCTTTGGAGGCCTATCACACTGAGTCTGAACATGACCTAGATTTCCAAACTAAAATAAAACCATTGAATAACTGCTACAAGTTGGTATAGTTGAGTCCTTATCCTGACTACCCTACTGGAAGTCATCCCGTCATCACATCCTATTATCCAAAACATCATTTGAAGCTGTCTCCTAGCCAACCTGGGGCCTATCCCTTTGGTTTCCCTCCGATATGAGTGTCTGATTCTCAGCCTCTAAGAAAGAACCCAGCCTAAAGATATTTACCTAGATCTGAATGGTGTGTCTCAAGCCATCCTTGATGTACCTCACCCTTTCCAAGTCATCACTTACCATACTGGGTGCAAAGTGAGACACCTCAGTAAAAGTAGCTGCATAGTCCATAATAGACATGTCTCTCTACTGAAGGCTCAAGAACTCCCAAGCTCTCTCTACCCTCAGTGTCTCTGGGTAAAACTGCTCGAAGAACCTGTCCTCGAAGTCCTTCCATACCTACCCTTCATGTCTGGGACCCTGAACCTGCACATCCCACAAATTATTTTCTGGTTCTCGTAGTATGTAGGTATTCATTTTGACCCTCTCCCCTAGAGGTGTGTCAAGCTACTTGAAGATCATCTGTATGCTCTCTATCCAGTTCTTAGCCACATGTGGACCACCCTCACCCAGGAAAAGAGGTGTGTGCTACGAATGGAACTCGCACATCAGATATGCCATAGATGGCTTTGTACCTATGTACCTCTGTCGAATACCTAAAGACACATACCGGGATAGTTCAGAGTTACTCGTCAAGCCACAAACAAAATAATGCCAAAGACGACCGCTTCCCTACCTGAGCTGGATCCGGAACCTAATCCTGTCTCTGAGCCTATACCTACGTCTCTTGCTATGCCTACACTGAATGTTGAACCCAATCCTGCTCTTGTGACATTGTATCATCTCCCGCCTGACACTCCATCTGAGTCTTCTAAAATAAATCCAATGAAAATGATCATTGGTCAGAAAACTCATATATATTTACACAATATTATCACATAGATAGAAAAATATTTAAAATGTTGTGAATAACTACTAACCTTACTCTCCTCCATTGAAACCCATGCCCATGACATCCCAGCATCATGGACTCCTTACCCACCCCTCAATAGAGCCAAGTATCAAAAGTATCTCTGGCCATGCCTGTCCCTAAAACCAACATTTCTTCAAACCGATGACCGAGTCACCCAATCCTAAAAGTCAAATTACCTCAAGCCGATGTCCAGGACACCCAATCTCGGTGATAAAAATAACCTCAACCATAGTACCTTCCGGCTCATATATGATCTAGGCCCAAAATTTCCTTTCGCAGTAAATTCATAATATATAATAAGCTTGCAATAGTACATTGAAATAAACTAGAAATTTTATCAAGAATTTCAACATTTCACATTTCAAAGAACACAAAGAATAGAAATTGATATTATTCACATGGAATTATCACTCCACAATGCATACTTGCAGTTATTAAATTGAAATACCCTAACAAAGTTCCTATCAAAATCCAAGATATCATGACTTTCCATACTGAGCTATGGTCCAATTCTCCCTTACCACACTGGGTCAAGGGTTTCATGTCACTATCAATAAGATCACACACCAAGTGAGCCATTGAGGTGAAAATCATATAAACTGTAATCTAAGAAAAAATAAAACAACAATTCCCACCCATGGAAACTTGGTCCATCCCTCGTACCTGGGGCTGCAAGCACCCAATAAAAATCTAGAAACCCAGTACCAGAAAAAACCTATCTCTAGTCTACCATATCCCAAATAGTAAAACTAGTAGAAATAAAAAGATAAGTCTCAATCTCATTAGTAGAAAACAAAATAATTCGACTAAATCCTTGTCAAGAACTCCTCTGATACCAATTTATAACTTCTTGTCCCAAATAGCCATCCAAATGGTGCTAAATGGGCCTGATGTTACTACCTTAGGCGCACCTCCCCGAATGAAAAAGTCTTCCAACTAGTAGCGAGGGTGTAAACAAATATAGTGGGGAGTCTATACCCACTTTGAGGAAAATAATGTTCTGGTCCATGTATAATGATAAAATGTTCAGTGGAAATAAATGACTTAGAATACTTGAACCGGACCCGCATAGTGGAAGCACAATCAGTAAAAGATAAAATAGTGGAAGTAATATATTAACAAGTGCATTATAAAGTAAACATAACAACATGCTGAGCACCACTTGTAACTACTAAAAAAACCAAGAATGCGTCCATATCAGGTCAGACATGTCAAGATTAAAAGGGAGATAATGGATAACCAACAGTAGATACAATAATTGAGTAAGCATGATGATACAAAATGAGAGCTAAAACAAAAATAAAATTCATCTAGGAATGAACTCAATGTCCATACCAGTCTCCATTCCGAACATTACTATGGTCCAGCTCCTGAAAATGACCCTCTTCCTGCACGCAAGTTCATAAAGTCTACACACATCCCGAAGGGACCATGTAGGGTGTGAGATTAATCTTACTAGGATACCATCCAATGGTGTGTACATAAAATAAGTGTTTAAGAAGACATGAATTCATAAGGAAAGTAGTAAATAATATGATGCACAAATAACATAAACTCCACTGGTGCTCAACAGCCACCATAGAGTGTCACTTTCTTCGTCCAACACCAAAATCACTGAAGTAAATAGAGTGCTTGGTCCATGGCCCAAGTACCCCTATCGTCACAAATCACAGGTGAACCCTCTGGTTCCCCTCAATCACATATCTCAGAACCATGTGCCTCCTGACTCCTTGTGTCTCAAGGTACCAACATCCCGAAGGCACTCCCAAATAAATATAACATGGAGGAAAAGTGATTCCTGTACTCAAATAAGTAACTGGAGGGATAACAATGTTTTCCCTCAAATAAAGTAACCAGGGGGACAACAATATCTACCCTCAAATAATCTGTCCCTACCCATGAACTCAATCACAATGAGCCTCATCCCCTAACCTGATATCCTCTTTGCTATCTACCGAAGGCTCCTCGCCTTCTATGTGGCTTTCTATGGAAAGCACCCCTAAACCAATAGTACCTAAACCGTAACTATCAGGGGCCTCTACCCACACAAGTGGTCAAAACCACCTCATCATAGTTTCTCTCTATGTGCAGACTACTCAAATCACAGGTGAGAGGTAATCACCAAAATAGTACCCAAGCCACAACATCTCTGGCACCACATGCCTCTGCGACCATGTCACTCAGTTTCTGATGGCCTTTCCATCCAAGTAACCTAGGCCATGCCTAACCTGACAATCTCACTGCCTTAATCCTGATGTCCATGACGCCCAATCCCATGGTCCAAACACCCAAAGTAATCTGGGTCAAGCCCAACCTATGATCAAAATCACTCAAGGATATCTGAGACACTCCCAACACAACCCAAGGGGGTTTCAACACATGCAATTCAACAATTACATATATAATAAAAAAGAATCACTTTTAAGTAGGAAAAAAAACTAAACAATTGAAATGCACTAACCAAGTGTTGTCCCATACCATCACTAAGGTCTTTAAATCCTCCAACAATTCATATCATACCTTAACAAATTAAACTCTATAGTTTAATCAAAACAATTCATTTTAACACATTTTGGCATACCCGGCTAAAATGCCCCAATTGAGCAATGACCCCTCACCCAACCCTGCTCAAGAAAAATAGGTAAAGGGTATACCCCAAGGCATCCCATAGATCTAATAATCAATTTAACATGCAAATATATAATAAATAGGGTCTCACTCAAAATACCAAAAAGTCTGAAAAAAACACAAAACAAAGTATGAACTTCCTACCTCAAACTAGTACGATGATCCTCCTCCAGTAGCAACCTATAATTTATCCTAAAACGTGGTAGATCTAAAAAACGTTCAAAAAATATCAACCCCCAATAACTTGGTTGAGAGGAGGAATCAAAGAAAACGACTCAAGAGGAATCAAGGCCTTACTGTTGGGGTTCCAATGCATATGAAGACGATTAAATCTGGGTTTGGACAAGGAAATATGAAGGCTTTGAAGGTCTGACCGATTGGGGTTCAGAGGTTCTATCTAGAACCTCAAAAATAGGCTACTACCCATTTTAAGTTGAAAAAACAAAATACATGGCATGCACTTTGGATTACATGCTTTGTGCATTATTTAACTATTCAAAAGATGGTTGGCCTACTTTGCTGACTTGCTGACATGACCACACGACGTGTACCTAGGGGTAGACAGCATGTACTTCTCTACCTGACCAACATCCCCAACACGCCATGTATATCCCCATACACTACATAATGTGTAAAAATAGTACAGGGATGTACTTGCTAAAATCTGTCTACCCAGCCAACCGGCCTACATGCCATGTATGGCCTTCACACACAGTCAAGAGTACAAGACGTGAATAGAAAGTACATGACATGTAATATGGAATATTCCAGAAAGTACCCAGTTTCTACAATTTACTCAAAAACAATTCAAAAATTAAAACAGGGCTGAGATTTTGACTCATTCCAAAAACTCAGGTTCTTACACCTCATATATGTGATTTCCACCAAAATATTGTTCCAGACACTTTCCATCGTTGTGAACCCGCCTCGCATGTGTGATCACACACTGGAATTACATTTATTTCCTCACATTCCCACTTTCAAAAGGTGTGTGACTTTCATCACTTATTAAGATATGTCTGATCTATTACGTCTTGGGTTTTTAGAATGAGTCAAAATTCACTCATGTTTTGAACTTTTCAATTAGTGGCTATGCTAGTTTTGGCTTTGTTGACTAGAAACCAATTTTGAGGGTTCTATTTGATTTATATGATATATTTGGGTTATTCTATGGGCTTGGAGAGTTCTCTCGATGTTTTGATTTGGTTTTGGGAGTATTGGAGGCCAAATGAATCGTTTTGGGTTACTGGAAAAAGGCACACAGTTTAGGGGAAAACCATGAGGCCCCTTATAGGTAACTATGTGGCATGATTTTGTAATGGATCATGGTTTATGTAAAATATATATGTGTAGTACATGACTGTTTGGGGTAGCCATGCGGCCTGGAACTTCTGGGTAGTGGCTACCACATGGTTTGAAAAACCGTGTGGGTAAACCGTGTATCCTACACATTGGTTTTTTTAAAGATTTTCTTTATTTTATATTTCTATTTTCTCTTTCTTTTCCTCTCATTATTTTTTCTTGTTGTGCACAGAAGAGGGTTTCACCCTCCATTTCTCCTCCTCCACCGATTTTTTTCTCCTGTATCTTTGTCCACGGTCTGATTTTAGATTCTTCATAAGATGGAGACTCGTATTGTTAAGGCTAACCCCATCCACAGCTCTCTTCATCTTCGTTTTCACCTCATAGACTTTTGTTTTCATCAGATCCAATTTCATTATTTTCAATGAAAAATCATATCTATATTAATAAGCTTCTAATTTGAGCTCGATATTAGATGTTCCTACATTTACAATCATAAGTTAAGTGGTACATACCTTGATTTGTGTTTTTTCGGGATTTTAGGTCGTGCGACTTATAGCACATTTTGGGTATTTTGATCGAGAAAACTTTATACATGTTTCTTCATATTAAAATGACCGTATGACCCCATGTGATTCTTTTAGGCATTCCCTTACCTTTTTCAAATGACCAAGGCCAGGTTAGATGCCATTTCTCCTTGGGGTATATTGGTCAGGGGTTCCAAAATTGTCTGAATTGATTTTTTTTTATTTAAATTGAATTTATAAATTATTAGAGCTATGTTAGATGAATTAGAGTCATTCAAGACCTCCATATTGATTTTTTATAGTTGGTGGCTTGTGTAATTCAATAGCTTTAAATTGAATTTCTTATTAAGGTGTTTTAAATTGATTTATATATATGGAATGCTTGAGATTTCATATGATGAGACCCATCATGTTGTGATGGGATTAGCCTGAGATGATTTGAGGTGGATGGACCATTAGGATCGAGTGATATAGATAACTGATTGGGTGTGGCACATTTTTTTCTTGAGTTGTTTTGACCATAGGATTGGGCATCGAGAACATTAGTTTGAGGTGGTGAGACCATCAAGTTGGGCATGTCCTATGATATTAGGATGTCAAGGCCGTTAGTTTTGAGTGTTATGGTCATAGGGGCATGATGTTCCAGTGTTTATGTGGCTTAGGTTCTTTATTTGGTCATTTTCACTCTCCCATGAGGGCCAAAGCACCGATTGAGTTGTGTGTACACAATTTGACTCCATTGATGAGGTCATTTGGACCACTTGTGTGGGTATATGACTCGATAGTTATGGCTTAGGTATTTCAAGTTTGGGGTTCTTACCATAGAAAGCCACATGAAAGGAGAGTAGCCTTTAGATGTTAGTATTGAGGATAAAAGTTGGAGGCTGAGGCCTTCCGTGCATGAGGCCATGAATATGGATATTTATTTGAGGGTAGATATCATTGTACTTCTATAAATAGTGCCTTAGGTTGATGAGGGATTTTGAGTAGGGGTCCATGGGATGAGGTTACTGATTACTTGGGCATGCCTTCGGGACATTGATACCATATTGAGACCCGAGGTGTTGGGCGGAATGAGGTGTCGGGTAACATTATTTGATCTGGAACCAGATGGTTCACCTAAAGTATGTTACTTCAAGGTTACCTTGGGCCATGAGCCAAGTACCCTTATTGCTTATGAGATTTCAGTGTTGTCCAAACAAGGTTACACTTACTGGTGATTTTTGAGCACCAGATAAGTTCAGTAGTTTTATTTAATGCATTCAACTACTTATTTATGGTTGTATCACACATTCTTAAACAAATATTCAAGGTACACACCATGGGGTGGAATCCTATTGATATTAATATCACACCCTACATGGGTCCTTTGGGGCATCTGTAGACATTATTAATTTATGTCTAGGTAAAAGATCAACCACAGGTGGGAAATAATATATTTTACTCAGATTATAGTTTATATGACTTTCACATCAGTGACTCACTTGGAATGTTATGTTATTAGTTTTTATATGTGTACCTTTAACAAGTGAGTTAATGGATGAGAATATGGACCCTTGGTCCAGTATGGTAATGGGGTTGTGATGCTTATTTTGGTTTGGATTTTGATAGGAACATTTTAGGGTATTTCAATTTTATAATTTCATGTATGTTTGGTAAAGTGATCATACTGTGTGATATATATACAATTCCATGATATTATTGAATTTATTTTGTTATATGAAATTTTATATTCCATTCTCTCTCTATATATATATGTAGAATTTCATGTGGCATGAGAAATGGGTCTAGCTCTTATAGGAGCATGCATGTATTATGGTTGACGTGATTTAAACCACCAGGATTTGGTGACCAGGTCATCAGTATGAGGCAATGTTGGTTGTAAGGATGGGTGTGTCCCAAGGTTATATTGATATTTGGATTTTTTGAGGGAGGGTAAAGAGGCCATGAGGTTGAGATGCTGTGGGACTTGGTTGCAGTGGGGGAGAGTAAGGGTAGTAAGGATGTGCTTCTTTTTGTTCATTTCCCTATCTACATTACATATATTGTTATATGTATAGGGCGTCTGACCATTTATGGTATAAGTGGGTTCATTATGAACGTTTCATACGGAGTGTTAGTTAGGTGATGGTATAGTTCTATAGGAGCTTGAGTAGGTTTAGACCCTGAGGGTTAGTTAGAGCATGAGCCAGAGGTTTTGGCTTTGGGAAAGGCTTAGGTTTAGGGAACAATGTAGGTAGGGAAGCTACTAAACTTGACATAAATTGGGTTGTGTCTTGATGACCATCTCCAATTGATCCTAGTATATGTCTTTTAGGGGATCAATCAGTGTTCTTAGGGATCATATCCATTGATGACGTACCTGATGTGAGAGTTCTAGTCATAGTACCCACTTCTTTTTCAGGGTGAGGGTGGTTGAGAACTAGATAGAGAGAATGAGGATGATCTTAAAGTATATTGAGATGCCTCTAGGGTGGAGGGTCAAGATAGGGATATACATGCTCAAAGCACCAGAAATGTTCTGATGAGACGTATAGTTTTAGGATGGGCGAGGCACTTTTAAGATGGTTTATGACACACCATTCAGCTGTAGGTAAACATATTTAGGCTAAACTTGTTCTTATAGGTGGTGAATGAGGCACTCATAGCCAAGTAAAACATAACATAAAGGTACTACTTGATCGAGACAATTACTTCTAGTGATGTTTCAGATTGTAGGAAGAAAGATCGAGATAAGTTCCATTAGGGTGGTTAGGACAAGGAATCAAGAAAACCACCTCATGGTGGCTATTCTATGGGTTTCTTCTATTGTGTAAGGTAATTAAATGTACGAAATAAATGTGAGTGGTATAAAAAGGAGTCCAGGGAATGTGGATAGGTTTTAAATTTAAAGAGGTTCTTCAGGAAGCTTTCTTATATAGCCAACAGATTGGGGTCGAGGTAGATTCAGTGCTCTGAGGTCAGTTATGGATCAACACTAGGTGATGGTAACCAAGGATCAGCTACACACAGAGGAAGTGGCAGAGATAGTGGGACCCAACCTTGCTATAAGTGGTAAGTGGCTGGTGCATCACTGCATGGTGGTCAAGTGTCAGGTAGTCAAGCTTTTGGACAAGTGTACATTGTAGAGTTGTCAGGTTCTGAGTAGGATAGTGAATCGATGATAGTCATAGGTATGATATGAGAATTTCCATGAGTTTTTTATGTTTTCTATTAGTATGCCCTATTTAGGCATACCCGTTGTGTCATGGCCTATTGAGGCATGCCTTTTTTGAGTGCATGATGTTCACATGCCATGTAAGTACTGAATAGATATTGGTCAGTAGGTTGGAACCATTTCAAGTGAGTTATTATATATATGAGGTCCTTGGAATCAGGAGAATAATTTTATGTGAGTTTGAGGTTCATAGTATCAAGAGCATCATTGGATGCAGGTATGAGGTGTTTAGGCATTTGGGAATCCAAGGGATGTAGGTTACTTGCAGTGAGTTGGGCATCAAAGCATCGATGATGCAGTGTTTGATTGTGGTGCGAGGCACCAGGATTGTTTTGAGAATACATGGGATGTGGAACCTTATTGTTCCATGGGTTCCATGGGATTGAGGTGGCTTCCAATGTGATGCGAGATGTGAAATGGGTGTTAGAAATGGAACAAGATCACTTGGTAAGGTGCAGTAATGAAGATTCATCATGGGAGGACCATGGTTATGACAATAGGTCAATGGACCTCTGTTTGATTTGATATTTTGGTCGCGGTGAGTCCAGGTTACTAAATTACTAAGGTGAGGAGCCCCTTTGAGTATTTTGGTCTGAAACCTTCAGAATGGGGTTGTCTGGGGTACCTTTTACCGGGATGGCTATGTTTGGTACTATCTATGAGTTTCATTTGATATCATGGGGATAACAAATGTCAAGGTGAGGAGATTTTAGCATCCCAAGTATTTAGAATGGGTCAAAATATACTCTCGTTTTTAACTTTTCAATTAGTGGCTCTAATACTTTTTATTTCATTGATAGGAACCCAATAATGAGAGTTCTATTGGATTTATATTATGGTTTTGGGTTGGTATAGGTGATTGGAAAGTGCCTTGGGTGTTTTGGTTTGGTATTGGGAGCATTGAAGGAAAAAATAGAATTTTATGGGTTGTAGGAAAATGTGCACAGTTTAGGGGAAACCTGTATGGCCCCTTCCATGAAACTAGACATCCTGGAGCTTCAGTGTTGTGGCTACCACACGGTTTGGAAAACTGTATGGGTAAACCTTCCAGCCTACATAATGATTTTTATTAAAGTATTTCTTTATTTTATATTTTTCATTTTCCTTTATTTTTCTCTCCTTCTTCATCCTTATCATGCACAACAAATTGTTTCACCCTCCATTTATCATCCTCCACCAATTGTTTCTCCTATCTCTTCGTCCAAGGTTCGATTTCAAATTTGTTAGAAACTGGAGACTCGTATCGATAAGGCTAATCCCATACATACATCTATTTGTCTTCATTTTCATCTCATATACCATTGGTTCTATTCGAGCCAATTTTAGGGTTTTTTACAGAAACTCATATCTATGTCAATTTTCTTTGAAATGGAGCTCAATATCGGACATACCTATGTTTATAAGTCGAAGGTAGGTGGTTCATACCTTGGTTTGTGTTTTTTGAGGAATTTTGTGTGGCATAACATATAGTGATTTCTGGGTATTTTGAGAGAGCCCCCTTTATACCTATTTCTTCATATTAAAATGACTATGTGACCCCATGGGATGCCACTGGGCATTCCCTCACCTTTCTTGAATGAGCAATACCGGGTTAGAGGCCATTTCTCCTTGGGAATATTTTTGATGGGGCTGTCAAAATTGTCTTAATTGAATTGTTTTGATTTAAATTGATTCGTTTAAATTATTATAGCTTAGTTAGCTGAATTACTAGCATTCTAGACCTCCATGCTGATTTTTTATAGTTAGTGGCTTGTGCAATTCAATCTGTTTAAATTGAATTTCTTTCTTAGGGTGTTTTAAATTTATTTATGTGGAATTCTTGAGAATGAATATGTTGAGACCCATGGGGTTGTGATGATATTGGATTGGGATGATTTGATGTGGCTAGTCCATCAAGATCGAGTGATTTAGATCAATGGTTGGGCATTGCCCAGATTTTCTTGAGTGGTTTTGACCATAGGATTGGGCATCAAGGATGTCGATTTGAGGTAGTGAGAGAGTCAGGTTGGGAATGGACCATGATATTAGGATGGAAAGGCCATCATTTTTGAGTGAAATGGTTGTAGGGGCATGATGTTCCAGTGTTGATGTGGATTAGGTTCTTTATTTGGTGATTTTTGCTCACCTGTGAGGTGGTTTTGACCCCTAGTGTGGGTAGAGACCCTCAATAATTATGTCTTAAGCATTTATTGTTCGGTAATTCTTACCATAGAAAACAACTTGGAAGGTAAGAATCCTTCAAATTCTATCATTGAGGATGTAGGTTGGGGGTTGAGGCCTACCGTGCTTGAGGCTATGGGCTTATATATTTATTTGAGGGCAGATATTAATGCTCCTCCAGACATCAGGCCTTGGGTTGATGAGGGATTTCAAGAGGGGGTCTCTGGGACCAAGTTATTTATTACATGGTCATGCCTTTGAGTTATCGGTACTATGTTGATACATGAGGTGTAAGGGGGCACGAGTTGTCGGGTTACATGATTTGAGGTGGAACTTGAGGGTTCACCTAAACTATGATACTTCAGGGGTACCTAGGGCCATGGGCCCAGGACTCTCCTTACTTCTAAGATTCTGATGTTGGCTGAAGAAGGTGACACTTATTGGTGGCATTTGAGCACTAGAGAAGTTTGTTTGTTTTATTTAATTCCTTTAAATTCTGATTTACAGTTTTATCACACATGATTAAACACATATTCTCAGTATGAACCATTGGGTGGTATCCTACTAATATTTGTCTCATACCCTGCACAGGTCCTTCAGAATACATGTAGACTTCTTTAATTTAGGTTCAGGTAAAGGATTAGCCTCAAGAGATGGATCATAGTAGCTATTTGGCATGGATATTAGCATGGAACTTAAGGTCCTACCTATATGGAGTTTCTTTTTAGTTTTCTTTTAGTTTTTAATATGATGTTTTTATATTGTGTGTAGCTACAATGGTTATCCATTGGTGCCAATTTTGTATATTGACATGTTCACCCTGATATGAGATGCATTATTGTTCTATTTAGTTTCTAAAAGTCGTGTGTTTGGAATGATGACATGTTTATTTATTTCCATTTATATTCTATTTATTGACTGCTTCCACTATTTTATGTTGATTGTGCTTCCGCTTTACGGGTCTAGTTTTAGTCTGATGAGTCTTATTCCCATTACATGTTTTATTATAATTACTCAAACCAATATATTATCAATACCCTGAGGGTATAGTCTCCCCAACTTGTTACATTACACCCTTTCTACTAGTTATAAGCCCTTGGCATTTTTGGAGGCGCGCCTAAGGCCAGTACCACCCATCTGGATAGCACTATTTTGGTGTCTCTTTATGAAAGGACACTACATTCTTCTTGATCAAAATGGGATGATGGAATGTTTGCCCCTCATTATGTGGGGTTCTCCTCATAATTCATCACATAGTCTAGGTATCCCTTATAGATAGAGATTTTGTTTGTAAAACTCATTACTAGTGAAATCTCTTTGTGGATGCCGATTAATTACGATGCTTCTATCAGCACATTCCCAAGGGGTCTAGTCAGGGCATCAACCTTCTGTTAGAGAAGTAGTCATGTTTGGAATTAGTGGCATGTATGGATGCTGGAACATTGAAACACCTTTATTCTTTCTCACAAGAGGGATTCTCAAGGGTGTAGAAATATGAGGCATCCCATTTCAATCATGGTGTATCTTATTCTAGAGGCATGTCATCTAAGGTTTTCCTTAGGTATATCATGTTTAACACGAGGTATGCCCTAAGTTTAACAGCTTTTATGGACATATGGTCATGAGTTTAACATCTTAAAGAGACAAGATAGACTGATCATAACACTTTTTAAAGTGGATCAGATAGGTACATCCCTAGGAGGGATCACTTGGAAGGTTTACTAGATAGATAGATCAGAACGCATGATTAGGGAAGACCCGTGGTGGTAGTCTCATGAAGATAAGGTTTCACACCATGAAGGGGTATTCCCCTAAAAGGTAGACACAAAGGTTTACCATTGGATGAGTGGGAATTCCCCTAACAAAAAAATCAGGTGATGTGTCCCATTAAGGGAAATATTTTAAACTATGAAGGATGATATGGACGCCACTGAGGGTGGATTGGGGAGGTGGACCCCAATGAGGGGGAACCAATGTTTACTATTATATGGGATTGAACCTTGAGGAGGATTCCTACTTACCCTATGTAGAATATAGGGATAAACACCCATGTAGTTCAAAAGGGTGATGTGGGGATTATGCGTGGCTATCTACCCATCATAATAGGTTTGATTCTTTTAGATTGTGTGGGGATTACACACTGAGACTGGCCAGGTTATTCTAGGAGTAGTGATGATGTGGATGGAATGATCTCACCAAAATGTGGTGGCCCATATTAAGATTTTGGATGGATATGGAGTAAGTTATCATAAAATGGATGAAATGTATGGAATGGATAGAGGGTTGAGGATGTTGTGCTTGAACATTAGAGAAACTTCCTATGTACCCTATGTAGAAGATAGGGATCAAAGTCCATGTAGTTCTGAATGGGCTTTGGGACTTACACCTAAAGAGGTGGCCAAAGAATGTGGTGTGGGGTTTATTTATTGAATCTTCCTAGGTGGACCCAAAGGATATGTAACCTTTGGGTGGGTAATGATCCTCCTAAGATATAATATCTCTAGAGAAAGACCAGGATGGGAATTGATGATGGTGGATGCTAAGATCCGAGAGGTTCACCCCTTGAAGGAGGTATCCAAGGTTTACCAATGGTTGGGATTGAACCTCATAGAGGCTTATTATATACCCTATTTATAAGATAGGGATTAAAACTCATGTAGTTTGGTAATTTAGGGCTTACAAATGGTTAGCATCCTATGAAGGTATAATCTAGGGACTACTAAATGAGGGATTACTAGAAGAAATATATCAAAATCACTACTAACCTCCAAGACCATGTGATTCATGCTCGATGTGAGAAATAAAAGGAAATAGGAGACCAAATAGTTGCATTGTAAAGTACGTGTCAGCAATGTATGGAGTGAGTCTTATGCATAGAAGCGGCCGATGGAGACAAAGATCAAAGGGAGATATATGGGGCATTGAGATTCCCTTTTGATCATCCCCTCTATAGTATTTTTACTCAGAGGAGCCAAGGAGGAGAAAGAGTGTTATATTCTATAAGAAATGATTGGGGATTACACCAGGATGGTTTACCTTGCCTACAAGAAGATGTCATTACATACAAGGAGGATCTCACTCTTGTGGAGACGAGTGGGTATAGAAAATACCCAAAGAAAGGAAACTCATTTGAATTGCATAGGGTGAGACTACAGTTTAACATCATATAATGAAGATGATGGTGCTTTTCAGTTTAACATCCTTCCACACAGATGGGGAGGACAACCCCCTCACCCCTTGGACTTACATAGATGATACCCAAACACACTTGGGTATGGGAAGGAATAAATAATTCATGAGGTGAGTGAGGTAGAAGAGTTGTCAATAGTGGGGTCTGTGTTATTGTAGCTATGAAAAAAATCCATTAGAATACCTATGTGAAAAATCACTAGGTAGGGAAACACAACAAAGGGAACCAGACAAGGGACCATAAAATCACTACGTATAATCCTGGAGGGTAACATAGAAGAAGGTCTTGAAAATCAAGAGACCTTAATGAGAGGTGCTTCATGAAGATCAAGTGATTCATGGAGGTCAGGGGCTTTGTAAAGAAATGAGATTCACAAAGTAGGGTGGATCTACATTGGCATGAAGCCGTAGATCAAGGAAAGAGTGCTTCATGAACATAAGCCTCAAACCAGTTGGTGAGGGATACATAAGTGAATCAAGGTGACTTGGGATCAAATGTAGGTGGGGGAATAATTTTTGGGTACTGTAGCAGGTACAATAGTGGGAACTGTAACAGGGCTGTAGCAGGTACTGTAGAAAAAACTGTAGCAGGTACTGTTTGGAACTGTAGTAGCCAGGACTATTCCCCCGTTTGTGTCTTCAGATCACTGATTTGGTTCCTAATTCCTTTAAGGCCTTTGGGCCACCCATGACTTTGGGTCAGTAAGGCCTTCAGGACACCTCAAGCCCTTTGGGCCACCATAAGTGTAGATGAAAACTAGACAACCTATAAGGAACAAGATCCATAAGGAGTATGAGAAAGGAGCTTTCACCATAGTAGAAGCTAAAAAATTTGAGAGAATGAGAGGGTATAGAACCTACCATTGGGAGAATACTATGAATGCATGGGAAAGCCTAGACGAAAAACCATGCGAAGGTGGAGAGATGATTTCAAGATGAAGATGATGGGGAGGAGTAGTTACAAGTAGTTAGTCTGGGTTGTATGTAAATTTTAAAGCCTATGGGAAATTAATTTATCTAAGGACTATGGGAAATGTAATACTTAAACCTATGGGCCTTGTAATGGTTCCACCTCACCCCTTGAAAGGTGGATTATCAAAAATCAATTAAAAATGAAGGCCTTCGGTCCATTGGAGGAAAGAGTGCTTTATGAAGTCTTAATGCTCTGTAAAGCCTCGAGTACCCCAAAGGGACTCCCTCCTCTATTAATGGTATATGACTTCATGAAGGGAATATATAACATATTAAGGGGTAAATAGGAGCAACATAATGTGGGTTTCATGATGCTTTAATACCTTGGGAGGTCCATTTGTTGTGGAGTACACAATGCTCGAGGTTCTCCGTGAAATTTATGGTTAGAAGGTGAAAGGTTAGGTAAAAATGATTTTTGATGGGGGGGATGGAAATTTATAGGAAAATGGGTTTCATGGTTCTCATAGGTGTTCTATTAAGCAAACACGATCTTTAAAAAGTGGAACAAGGCCCATCGAACTCATAGATACTTTCGTCAACTTCCTTTGCGGCAGTCATGGGGCTCATCAGACTCATAGAGCCTTCCATAAACTTCCTAAAAACATAATGAGGGATGAGAGATGCATGGAAGTTATTTATAAGGCAAACCCATTTGATGATATTTTTTCCATTGAGCATAGATTTTATCTCCACCAGCTATATCTTTTCATAACTTATCTCAAGTCACATATTTTTGTGCCAACAAAATCCCCCCTTAGAATGGAAATTTCTAGGAAAAGGAGGGTCAGATTATGAGGGAAAGTCATGAAAAACTGGATAATCAAAAACTTGTCTCATGATTAAAAGTGTGCAATGTGTGCTGGATGACGATGCTGCAAAGCTAGGGTGTGTGAGGGCCACCGTGAAGGGCTGACAGTCATCACCTAGAAATATGGAATGAGGGGCCCATTATTTGAACTAGACCTCTATGAATGATTGCGTCTGTGTTCTGTTTTTATGATGAAATCCACCTCACAAATTCTCTTTTTGAACTGGTTTCATCAGATCATTTATTTGCAAATGATTCTTAGTAAACTAGGGCATCGCGATCCACTGTTACTCTTCTATAGACATAGAGTTCTCCGCGGTTCCATAATCTGGTGCTCTGCAAACATTTCTCTATGAATGAAATTCATGAAAAAGTTCAAGAAAATTGACTAAGTCCCAAATCCATGGCCACTTAAGAAGATTCTCAGGAGGACCTTGAAGATGTTGCTTGAAGGTAAGATATGAGGAATAGTATCATGATCAGGGAGTATGTCAAGATCCATTCTGATCATGAATCATTATTGGAGCTACTGTTAGAAGTGAAAAAGGACTACCCCTATGTAATAGGTTGTCGTTGTATGACTTCAATGTGAGGGATGAGGTCTCCATTACAGAGGGAAGTAGGGGTGGATTAGCTTAATGGTATAGAGGTTTGTCGAGTTAGTACCAGTGGCACAAGGTTTCTAACAACCATACCTAGAAGGATCATTCACATATCACAATGGAATTTATCTACAACCATATCAACAAAATTGATGGGAGACCATTGTAGCTATATTAATCTCCACCAAAATACTATACAATACTCAAGGAAGGGTTAGGGAACCCATAAAAGGGATGGACTGATGATTGGGACCTACAACAGGGTGGTAATTTCAGGGAGGAGTGGGAATGGGCTACTGGGTATGTGCATCCTATGTAGAATTTAGAGTAGAGATAAGGTGACTATGCCTGTATTAAGTGGAATTAGATTCCCAATTCCATGTTTATCAACTAAAGGAAATCATGCTAGAACTATTAAGAATATGGTCATTGATGACCAATACCTTAAATTTTCATCATGGGGATATCAGTATCAGTCTCTAGGAGATCTATCATATTGCTAGAATCCTTATTCAAGGTTCCATTTATAATGAGTTTATTCCAATGAAGAACACATGGGAGGATCTGGAGTAGATTCCATGCCTAGAAAAGGCACTTCTTGATCTAGTTATAGGCACATATAAGAAAAAAATATGATAAGGGAAATCCACTTTAAACAGTGGTTCAGTCATTTCCTAAATTTCCCTATGGAGAGGTTTGCTTAGTGGGATGAGGCACCGATGAAATTTCTCATGAGGCCCCACACTTTTCTGAGAGGGGATCAGTGAAGCAGGGAATGTTTTTACAGGTGGATCATGGAGGATGAACATTGGAAACTGTGGGGGTATAATAACAACACTGAGTAACAATTGATAGTCAGTTTAGCTAGGTTCATATCAATGCTCATTTGTGAGTGGATCCTTCCAGTGAGATATGCACATATGGGAACATGGCCAAGTTTGTTCATCATGGAAGAGATATTTGAAATGTGGTAACACATCAACCTTGGTGTCTCGGTGTTGCATAAATATTATAAGGTTCCTTGGCATATCAGTGAGGGGAAGAAACTGTTTCACATATGTGGGTGGACTGTGAGCTGATCACAGTTCATCCCTAGTGGCATGGGTGGACCTTACATCCCTACGAGCTGATCTATAAACCATATACCCTACACCAGTTTCTGAGGTGGTTCATTTGTCTATAGAGGCTAACTCTGAATGTGTACTTGGGGGAACACCATAAAGATCACCCATTCGTAATGAGGCAACTATGGATCATGTTCACACAGGAAGATGGGAAGATGTTGAATGAGCTACCTCCTCCCACCGCCACCTATGGGATAGTAGATATATACACAAAGAGTTGGGAGGATACCTACCTAGGATAAATACTAAAACATCAGACCATCTAGGCCAATGTGGTGGTGACCCCTATGCCTTGAGCTTGGTGATAAATAGTGATGAGGGTACATTGTGATGGTAGGGATGATGCACATCATGGTGGTGGATCTGCAATAGTAGAGATAGTTGTTCCAAGGTCTGCACTGGATAAAAGTGAAAGAAGATAAGAAATAGCAATCCCATTGGTCCTAGCTGGTTAGACTCGAAGTGAAGGGGAACCACCAAGAGGGTTTAACAGAATACCTACTATGGTTCCTGAGAAACGACTGCATTTCTTGGATATACCTGAGGATGTTGTCTACTTCGAGCCTTGGGTCACCCGGGACATCAAAAAGAATTTACTCAATCCTTATGAAATGTGGGATCATCTTAACCAATTTGGGATGGATCTTCAAGGCATTGGTCATGCCAAAGCTATTTTTATTGTATCCCAGGAAGAGGGGGAGAAGTACATGGATGATCTAGAATACTTAGTGCACTCTCGAGGTGATGTACGTCCAATGAAAAGCTGGGTGAAAGTATTGCTAGATATGAAATCATCTCCACAATTATCAGTGACTGAGATGAGGGGAAAATTTTCCTTTCCTGAAGAATCAGGTAAATCTTGGGGGGAAGATGCTGAAAAAGGGATCCCTTTGGATGAAGGTGAGGTTGCAACATTAGATGAAACTTCCTTGGGAGGATTTTTTGAAGCTCTTGAAGTAAGTTCTAACCCATTCCCTTGTTCCATTACCAACCTTATGTTTATCTAGGTTCCTTGACTGATATCTACTTTTGCAGGAGGATCTTATGTAAAGGACCCCAATTGATAGTGATGAAGGCACGCTAGTGGAAGTATATGACCAAGCCTTAGAGAACATGATAGGGAAGTAGTGTTGAAAAGGATAATAGAAGTCAAGGAGGGTAGGGTGTATACCTTGTAATCCTCAGATACGTCAATCATATATAGGGGGCCACATCCCAACATTATGATAACAACAACCCAGTATCATGAACAACCTTCACTTGATCACTATAAGTACCTTTCTTCACATAGTCATACTTGTTGTTTACTCGGCCAGATTGACTGATGTGATCCATGTATGAATAGTCCTTAGAGTAGTGGGTGACCTGATAGTGAAGATGGTTAGAGTACCCAGGGATAACTTCCTGACAGAGGTTCCATTTCATATGAAGCTAGGTGTCTGAGTTGACCAGTCCATGCCCTTTGGTGATTGGTCAATCATGATTGTTGGTGATGATACTGACAGAGCTAATAGGGATGACCTTATTAAGGTGATATCAAGTGATGAAGATCAACCAACTGATATGGATCCTGATCCATCAAACATGATGTTATAGGAATATCCCATATCTGAATTCTTGACTATATTTACAGAGTATGAACCTTCAGACCTAGAGAAGATAGATGAATCTAACTCTGATGTGATCAAGGAAAGTTAGGATAACTGAAGCTGGGTGTGGATTTTTATCAAGAGTTTCATTAAAAATCCCCATATTCACAATGTATGATCCTAATGGGGCCACTCCAAACCTAGATGCACTGTCTCTATGCTGGAGGGGTGGATGCTCAGAGTCTATACACACTGATATAAGACTACCTTGCAAACAAGATATGAGAAAGTAGTTAGTATTTTGACGCTTCTTCATGCTAGGAGAAATATAAAAACATATAGAAGTTATATAAGGTAAAATAATATATTTAATTTCTATAATAATAGATGAATGAACATTCCTTCATTTCTACCAATCAATCAGATTTGGTCGCATGATTGAGGGTCCTTCTAGAAAAGGCTCCAGATAAGATGAAGTAGGTGAAATATAAAGTGAAGGATCTCTAAGATGAGTAGGCTCAGGATCAGATAAGGGATAATGAGATTCTTTCTATAGTCTATTATGATGAAAGGGATCTTAGGTGATGACAGTAGATCCTGGAGGCGACACATCAAAGGGTGACAGAGCTAAAGTGGTCCATTAAAGGGGCAGATCCATAGGGGTTGTGTTTTTATAAACTAAAGAGACATTTTGTTTTTATTTTAAATTCCTAAATGCATGAATTTTTTTCATTCTTTAATTATTTCATCTCAATCATATCCATAAAATAACCAATGATAAATACTTAAGCTCACATGGGTCATGCTCGATGTGAGAAATAAGGGACAACCACATAACCATTCACTTTGTATGAGAGTTTCAAATAATCATTGAATACTTGAGGTTAGATATTATTGAACAACCACCAAGAGAATTTTGTCTTAAAGAGGCCATGACTAGAGAATATGGCTCTCGAAATAGCCAATTTGTGTCTCCTAATATGTGCTAGTGCATGAATGGGACAACTCCAGGGGCGTCAGAGTTTATCCGAACAAAGGGGAGTCAGGAGTGTGAATCACGATACCCATAATTAAGAATACAATGAGAGTGGAATCACGATATAGGATAACTGCTGACCATGTTCCACAACACAACATCCATATTGCTTAGCTTTTAATGGGGAAAAATAAATGAGAGTTGACTGCTGACCATGTTCAAAACAAAATACCTATATCAGATTTTCATCCAAAGTATTACAGGGAATTTGATAAGGACAGTAGGTGATCCATGTTTCTAGGGACCATTCCATTGGGGGGGGGTCCCTTCAGATGTTAAAGTGGATGTGGATCCAAGTAAAAGGGAACAAAAATCATGGAAATGGAGTGAAATAATGTTCTAATAGTCTTCAAAACTCTTTGTGTTATGCTACAATGTATTAGAACACACTAGTGTGAGAGTATTGGTATGAAAAAAGATCAAACCTATATTCTAGGGGAGCATCACCCTGGGTGACAAGTGATAGCTAAATATACAAACAATTTGGTAGATGAATGACACAATGAGAGAGGACCTCTCAGATGAGGGCTTGAGATAATTTTCAGTTTTACATCATGGAAATGAGGACTATGAATATGTAGTTTAACATTGTATAGTGAGGATGATTCATGGTATAATTTAACTTCGTGTGATCAGGATGTGTCCCATATTTCAATGTCATGTGATTGGGAAATTTTCACATAGTTTAAGGTCTTACTTCTTGGACCCTAGACAATAGTTTAAAGTCATGTTGTATGGAGTAAAATTCCTATTTCTATAATTGTTTCATGGAATGATGGAGATCAATCTAATGTGAATGGGCCAAAGGAGGCTTGGGAACCATACAAATACCAATGAATATAAGAGAAGGGGGAATATGTGATGCAGTGAGGGAAACACCCAACGTGAATGAGGTCCAAGGATACCCACTATTATAACACATATCCTTGTGAGCTTCCTAGCTTAAGTTCATAGATTTTGGACTGAATGGGGTGGTGCTCTAAGAGGAATATGCATAATGTGGTGGCATGACAGAACTGACGTGAATGAGGACTAAGGGGGACCACACACACAACATGTGAATTCCTGAGGGAGCTTGCATATAGTTTAAATTCATGTCACTTGGACTATAGGGAATAAAAGGGATTTTAGGTGGATAGGTGTGGTGTGGTGGTGTGGGAAACCAAACATGAATGATGGATAAGGTCTCTCACCATACCACAAAACATATTCCTGAGAGTAGCACATATAGGCTCTTAATTTAAGGTCATAGAGTTTGGACCCACAAGATTGTGAACCCTTCCATGTGTGTAAAAACCCTAATAAAAATCCTAATCCCATATGAGATATGATTGGTCTGATAAACAAAGAATAGAGAATATTTTAATGACACACAAAAGAAAACATTAGGGTAACAGAGAATTCGGGTTATGGATGTCCCAACAATGACACTGACTGACTTACTCAATATGAATAGGTGCAAGGAGAGGTAACACCAAGGGTGATTGAATTTCACCGGGACATGAGGAGGTAAAAAATATGAATCATGGATCCTGATATTTGAGAAACTATGAGGGTGGAGTGATGATAGAGGATAACTGCTGACCATGTTCGACAACAATCATCTATATCATGTTACATGGGATGGGGACAGACAAATGAGTTTTGACCACTTACCATGTTCAAAATGCAGGACCTATCCTAAAATAATGTCCAATTTCTTTCAGGGCATTGGACTAGGATAGTAGGTTACCCATGTGACTAGTAACCATACAATTCTGGGGTCTACCCCTGACATGAAAGATGATGGAAACCCAAATAAGGGGACACATGAAGCATGAAGATCAAATGAGTAAATTTCCCTGAAGAATCCAACACTTTAGGTTCTATGCCATAGTGCATATGAGCATGTTAATGGAGAATATAAGGTATATGGATTCAAACCCCTTTTCAAGGATAGAGAAATCCTATGGTAACTCTTGGATTTGACATGGTAGTGGACCAACACCAAATGCAGAGGATGATGAGAAGGGGTAAAAAGTTTAATCAACCCGTGGCTAGACCCAAAGATAAAATGTATGGTCACCACTATTTATCCCATAATAATGGGAATCAAGATAGACATTGTTCTATAATTCCGTGTATATTAATGTTATGTAGTAAGGATATTGTTTTCTATTCCTTTTATTGTCGGGAAGCTAGGATGTTGAGTGTAATGCAGTTTATCATCATGTGACTAGGACATGAAGGGGGAGTACCACCAACAGAATACATATGATTCAGGCACTATAACCCAACATGAATGAGGACCAAGGATGTCCATGTTGTGCCATATGTTTCTAGGGAATACCTATGGTTGGGCCTTAAGACAAATTGTCTGGGAATATCTATGTATCACATAACAATATGAATCAATCCGAACATAGTTCAAGACTATAGCATGGTAGAAGAGCATTGCTGGAAGCAATCCTCTATGATGGGGAAGATGAAGCATCATATAATTACCATGAGGCATCTTGAACTTTCTCAGGGAAGGGTTTTAGTTTAAAGTCATGCATTGAGGATGTGGGATCTTAATTTATGGTCATAGAGTTTGGATCAAAGGGGTGGGTTTACATAGTTTAATTTAATAAAAAACTGGTGTGAATGAGGCCAAAGAGGCCCAATACCGCACTATATTTCGTGATAAGAATTTTAAGATTAGCCCTAAAGACATAAGTATAGAATTGATATGAGGAACATCTGACATGAGTTAGTGAAGGAGGCTTGTGTTCCATATTTGAGTTCAAAGAGTGAAGGAAGGAAATGGAATTAAATTAGTGGATGGGCCCAATGATGAAATGTCCAGGCATCACTATGTATCCCATAAGTATGAGAATTAATCCACGCATAGTTATTGACTATGGAAAGGTAAAACAACAATGTTGGAAGTGATTACCTCATAGAAGAGAACATCATGATGGTGATATATAGTTTAGAGTCATGCATCTTGGAATATATGGTTCTTAGTGTAGGGTCATATAATTCTGACCAGTGGAGTTGTGCATGGGACAACTGGGTCCTGGTGATAGCCCAGCCACCCCGCCTTAACATGGTCATCGGGTCCTGGCCTGCCAGGTACCACCAGTTGCCCTGCAGACATGTGGTCCCCACCCTGGGGTCCATCCACATGCTTGAACGGGTCATCTGACTAATGACGGTCCGCACATGCCAACACATGTCCTTTACAATGTGCTTTGTCCTCACTCACACACATCCTAGGAAACTTCCCAGAAGGTCACCATAATATAGAATTAATAGGAGGAACATCTGACATGAGTGGGTGAAGGAGGCTCATGTTCCATAGATGAGGCCAAAGAGTAAAGGAAGGAAAGGGAATTAAATTAGTGGATGGGCCCAAAGATGAAATGTCCCGGAATCACTATGTATCCCATAAGTATGAGAATCAATCCACACATAGTTCTTGACTATGGAAAGGTAAAAGACCAATGTTGGAAGTGATTCTCTCATAGAATAGAGCATCATGATGGTGATATACAATTTAGAGTCATGAATCTTGGACTATATGGTTCTTAGTGTAGGGTTATAGAATTTGGACCAGTGGAGTTGTGCATGTAACAACTTGGTCCCGGTGACAACACAACCTCCCTGCCTTAACATGTTTGTCGGGTCCTGGCCTGCCAGGTACCACCAGTTGCCCCGCAGACAGGTGGTCCCCACCCTGGGGTCCACCTACATGCCTGAACGGGTCATCTGACTAATGACATTCCCCACAGGCCAACACATGTCCTTTCCAGTGTGCTTTGTCCTCACTCACACACATCCTAGGAAAATTCCTAGAAGGTCAAAATAGTATATAATTAATAGGAGGAACATCTAACAAGAGTGGGTGAAGGAGCCTCGTGTTCCATAGATGAGGCCAACGAGCAAAGGAAAGGGAATTAAATTAGTGGATGAACCCAAAGATGAAATGTCCAGGCATCACTATATATCACATAAGCATGAGAATCAATCCACACATAGTTCTTGACTATGGAAAGGTAAAAGACCAATGTTGGAAGTGATTATCTCACAAAATAGAACATCATGATGGTGATATACAGTTTAGTGTCATGCAGCTTGGACTATATGGTTCTTAGTGTATGGTCATAGAATTCAGACCAGTGGAGTTGTGAATGTGACAACTGGGTCCCGGTGACAGCACAACCACCCCGCCTTAACATGTTCATCGGGTCCTGGCCTGCCAAGTACCACCAGTTGCCCCACAGACACATGGTCCCCACCCTGGGGTCCAACTACATGCCTGAACAGGTCATCTGACTAATGACATTCCCCATAGGCCAACACATGTCCTTTCCAGTGTGCTTTTTCCTCACTCACACACATCATGTGAAACTTTCCAGAAGGTCAACATAGTATAGAATTGATAGGAGGAACATCTGACAAGAGTGGGTGAAGGAGGCTCGTGTTCCATATATGAGGCCAAAAAGCGAAGGAATGAAAGGGAACTAAGTTAGTGGATGGGCCCAAAGATGAAATTTCCAGGCATCACTATGTATCCCATAAGTATGAGAATCAATCCACACATATTTCATGACTATGGAAAGGTAAAAGACCAATGTTGGAAGTGATTCCCTCACAAAAGAGAACATCATGATGGTGATATACAGTTTAGAGTCATGCAACTTGGACTATATGGTTCTTAGTGTAGGGTCATAGAATTTGGACCAGTGGAGTTGTGTATGTGACAAATGCGTCTCGGTGATAGCACAACCACCCCGCCTTAACATGGTCGTTGAGTCCTGGCCTGCCAGGTACCTCCAGTTGCTCCACAGACACGTGATCCCCACCCTGGGGTCCACCCACATGCCAGAATGGGTCATATAAGTAATGACAGTATCCACAGGCCAACACATGTCATTTACAGTGTGCTTTTTCCTCACTCACACACATGCTGGGAAACTTCCTAGAAGGTCACCCATCCTGATCACTACTCTAGGACATACACGATTAATTGTGGAGTTCAAATCAGGTAGACTCCTGAAAAGGAAGGTGCACGTTGTTGACCTGAGTCATATCATATATTCATTTAACCCTTTATCATTTGGGGGTGTTACAGTCACCCCGTATTTAGAGCACAATGTCCTCGTTGTGGGCCCTACATCTCAACCCAGGCAGTGTACCACACTTAAGGCTAGGTACCACCTCTGATACCAAATGTGAAAACTGGGTCCCGGTGACAGCACAACCACCCCGCCTTAACATGGTCATCGGGTCCTGGGCTTCTAGGTAGCACCAATTGCCCCGAAGACACGTGGTTCCCACCCTGGGGTCCACCCACATGCCGGAACGGGTCATCTGACTAATGAAAGTACCCACATGCCAACACATGTCCTTTCAAGTGTGCTTTGTCCTCTCTCACACACATCCTAGGAAACTTCCCAGAAGGTCACCCGTCCAGATCACTACTCCAGGCCAAGCACACTTAACTGTGATGTTCTAATCAAGTAGAGTCCTGAAAAGGAAGATGCACCTTGTTGACAAGAGTCATATCATATAGTCATTTAACCCTTTATCATTTGGGGGTGTTACAATCACCCCCCCTTTAGAGCACAACACCCTCATTGTGGGCCCTACATCTCAACCCAGGCAGTGCACCACACGTAAGGCTGGGTACCACCTCTGATACCAAATGTGACAACTGGGTCTCGATGGCAGCACAACCACCCCGCCTTAACATGGTCGTCGGGTCCTGGCCTGCGAGGCAGTGCACCACACTTAAGTCTGGGTACCACCTCTGATACCAAATGTGACAACTGGGTCCCGATGATAGCACAACCACCCTGCCTTAACATGGTCGTCGGGTCCTGGCCTGCCAGGTACCACCAGTTGCCCCGCAGATACGTGGTCCCCACCCTGGGGCACACCCACATGCCTGAACGTGTCATCTGACTAATGACAGTCCCCACAGGCCAACACATGTCCATTCCAGTGTTCTTTTTCCTCACTCACACACATCCTAGGAAACTTCCCAGATGGTCACCAATCCTGATCACTACTCCAAGCGAAGCACGCTTAACTATGGAGTTATAATCAGGTAGGCTTCTGAAAATGAAGGTGCACCTTATTGACATGAGTTATATCATACAGTCATTTAACCCTTTATCATTTGGGGGTGTTACAATGCATCTCTCATATGTAGGTACAAAACCCTAAAAAAACTCTTAATCCCACGTGAGTCATTATTATTGTGTGAAACAAGGAATAATGATGGGATTTTCTCATCACATGGTAGCACATAACAAGGTTAAGAAAACATCAAATGATAAAGGCCCAATGATACTGACCTTCCTGATCGATACACACCGACACATGGAGGGGAAACACCAGGGGTGTTAGAATTTCACTATAACATAGGGAAGAGGAAGATGTGAATCATGATATCTGATATCTAGAAAATAATTATGGTAGGAAGATGATATAGGAAGAATGTTAACCATGTTAGACAAAATAGAATCCATATCATGTTACCTGGGATGAGGATAGAAAAATGAGGGTCAGTCGTTGACCTTGTTTGAAAAATAGGACTTGTCTCAAAATTCCATCCAATGTCTTACAGGGAATTGGCCTAGGATGGAAGGTGAGCTATGTGGCTAGGCACCATGTCGTTAGGGGGTCCCTTAATACATGTAAGATGATAGAGTTACAAATTAGGAAATATGTGAATCATAGGAATGGATTGAAATAATGTTCATGTGGAATCCAACACCCCATGTCTCACATCCCAACACGTTAGAGCATGTCAGTGGGAGGATGCAGATGGAATTAGGGTAAAAGACTCAGATATTACAAATAGTTAATGGTCATATTGCTTAGACCAAAGTCTCTTAGTTTAAGGTTGTCGATTTTGGACCATATGGGTGAGACTTCCAAAGAATAAATGTGCAGTACAGTGTCATGAAGTGCGAACGAGGACCAAGGATTCCCACGATGCATTAAACATTTTTAAGAAGAACTCGTACATAGTTTAAATTCATAATTATTGGACTATAGGATTCTTAAATAGATATTTCTAGAATGGTGAGGTGATAAAACCAACATGAATGAAGACCACAGAGGTCCATCGCCATACCACATATTCCTAAGGGGATATGCACATAGTTTAGTGTCATGACACTTGGATATGAAATTCTAGTTTAATTTCATAGAGTTCGTACCATAAGAGAGGCCACAAGGCCAAATAGGTTAAATACCCTAGGGTTGGACCCAAAGATAAAAATTTTGGGTGTATCTATGTATCCCATAAGAATGGGAATCAAGACACACGTATTTCTTTAGTCTTATGTAGTTTAACATCATGTAGTAAGGATGAAGGGCATTTTCCTTTTAAGTTCATACAGGCAAGACCATTAACACTGTGCAATTTAACTTCATGAATCCGAGATGAATATATTTATTTATTTAAGGTCATAGAATTTGGACCATTATCTCCTAGTCCAAAGTCATAGAGTTTGGACCAGTGAGATGGGTGTCTCAGATGAACATGTGTGGGATTAATAAGTGGTAAACCTGGTGTGAATGAGGCCTAGGAGGACCAATTCCACACAAATACATCCATGAAAGGTTTATTAACATGGGGATGGACCTGAAGAATTTTTTTGGGTGTCACTATGTATCCCATAGAGATGGGAATCAAACTGCATGCAGTTCTTGAGTTCCATGCAATTTAAAATCATGCTATAAGGATGAAGGTCATTTTCCTTTTAAGGTTATGCAAGAAAGACCATCAATGATGTGTAGTTTAATGTCATGTGACACGGATGATGGTGCTGGGTAGTTTTACATCCTATAGATAAAACATGGTAGCAGTTTAACATCATGTGAGATGAGATACCATACAGTTTAACATCATATGGTGAGGAAGACACAATATAGTTTAACGTCATGTTACATGGACTATTTCTCACTTATGCAAAGTACTGATTGAGTAACTTTTCATTGGTTGTAGGAGTGATGTTCTCTCCATCCATGGTGATCAAGGAACATGCACCATTAGGGAAAAACTTATCAATAATGTAAGGTAATTTCCATTTGGTATCCGACTTTGGTGTCTTCCTACCAAGTATCATTGGAATCCTTAGAGATAACACCATGTCACCTTGAAGGATGGAGCATAGATGATATTTCTTGTTGAAATATCAAGATATATTTTTATGATGCCCCTCTAGATTGTGCAAGGCTCAAATACTATTTTCATCGAGGTCATCAAATTCATCCAAATAGAATTATTCTATCTTTTATGATGAATACTGATCATAGAAGGTTGTGTGAAGTGATGGTAAATAAATATTGATGGTCAGGACTACCTTTGTTCTGTACACCATGGAATATGTGGTCACCTGAGTAGAATTATGAGTTTTCAACATATAATCCCAAAGGGAATTGGGGATATTTTTGGGAAATATCTTCTTTTTTGATCATCCATATTCTACAGTATTTTGGATAGGGTCTTATTAAACATCTTAATATTTCCATTTTCTTGCACAAGATATTGAGAAGTAAGGTTGGAATGGCTTTTTTACTTGGAATATACTTTATTTAACTCAAATTCCATAAAGTTGGTTTTTTTATTAGTAAGAACAATGTGAGGGACTCCAAATTGACAGATTCTATTGGATCTCAAAAAATCAATGATATAACGGGCCTTGAATTCTTTGAGTTGAATCGTCTCAGCCCACTTGAAGATGAAATATGTTATAATCAGAATAAACTTGCATTGGAAATCTATTGCTGGTGTTTATGGTCCTATGATGTTATGTCTCTCGACCGAAAAAGTCCAGGATTACGTGGTGGTATGGAGGGGCTCTATGGTTCAATTCACAAAGTTAGCATAGATCTAACATGCATGGAACCTCTTGGTGAACCTGAAATAGTCATGGACCATGGTGGGACAAAAGTATCCCAAACATCAAATTTATTGAGAGAGTTTCAGCCCTTCTTGATGAGCTCCATAGGAACTAGAATGAAATTATTATATAAACTAGGGTATCTCATCTCCTGAATTGTTATGGAGGAGAATCCCATTGAACCCACATTTTTATAGAGTCTTCTCAAGGATGGGACCACTTAAGAGGTTGAACTGTACTACGTGATGATATATTCACTCATGTTAGGATTTGTCTAATTTAAGGATAACGTGTTGGAGGAACATAACGAAAGGAGTTGTCTAATTAGAGATTTATTCAACCAAGGAAGGGGTCCTGAAGGTCCTTATGTAAAAAAACTGATAGTAATATGGATTACGTAATGGTTGTCATCATTGTATAGGGTGATAGGAGTGATGAACCTCAAATGAACCACATGGATAAATATATCATCTTGATCAGGCACTACAAGGAATGTGACTGGGTTGGACAAGGAATAAACTAAACCATTCTGTGACCGAGGAGCATGAGTGACTTATGGATGAGAAGGGAAACAAGCCACCAAATGGCGAGTCCACTCTAATAGGGGCATGATCTGTATATTCTTGATGAATTAGTCACCATTTATTTTCTTGATTACTAGATTGGATTCACCCTTCACATGTAGATAGGGAACATCAATCTCAAGGTCCAACTCAAGATAAGTGATAATAGCCTTATAATCTACCTCATTGTTGGTGTAGCCTTCTTACAAAAGGAAAAAATAGAGCAAGAAATCCTGTGTTAGTGTGATAAAGATGATTCCTAGAACTAATCTGTTGAGTTTGGGATCATTGATCCATCTACCAGTTGGACTCCGTGAGGCACCATCGAAGAGAATCTACCAACATGGCATAGTTTGATCCACTGAGAATATAGACTCATATGAAAAATCCAAATCCAGTGACTACTCTACGTGGTCCATATGGGTGTCTAGAAAGTTTTTTAGGGACAGAACTTTGATGTCCTTCTATGGTATGAACATGATTTCTAAATACTGAAGGTTCACTTACCAATGAGTTAGATGACTAGTCAAAATAGGGTGGTTTCAGAACATACTTTAGCGGATCCAAGAGGGACACCAGTTGTATCTCGTGTAACTATAGATAACGCAAAAAATTATGTACTACAAAAATAAAAACAAGAAAACTCTTCTTTATGGGAGAGTATATGTAACCTGTGTTGAGGATCATGTGACTGAGATAGTACAAACTTTTCTCTATCCCTTAATTATTCATCTGAATGACAAAGATACCGAGGGATTATTATACGGTGGTTACATAGAGTACAAGCGGCTTCCTAAAGAAGGGTGGAATCAGAACCAGGGGCTGTAGTAGATATTTATTTATTTCCTTAAACACAGTCTGGAACTTTTAATCCCATTGGTAGACGACGCCTTTCTTCACGAGTCTAGAAAAGGGCTTACACTTGTTGGCCAGGTTTTCTTTAAATAAAAATATATATGTTAAGTGGACTTGGGAGCCTCATATCTCTTGAGGGTTTCTCTAAATATGAATCTTACTGATGGCCTTGATCTTCTTTGGATCAATCATATTTCCTCTTTATCTAATGATGATGACGAGAAACTTCCCATAGGTAACCCTGAAAACGCACTTCAAGGGATTCATTTTCAGATGGAAGGAGAGGATGAAGCCAAACACTTTCTCAAGATCTATGAGATGGTCCTAAAACTAGTGGGACTTGACCACAAAATAATTTATGTAGCATTCCACTAGTTTCCAAGGATCGTCTTGAATATGCGGTGTATGGTGCACTGATAGGTGTCCCCTACATTCTTCAAATCGCAGGGCATTACATGATAGAAAAATGTCACTCAAGGTGCCTTGAAGGAAATTTAATATTTATCTTCAAATTCCATGTGGATTTTATTATAATCAAAATAACCATCCCTGAATGAGAGAGCCTAGAACCCAGTGGTGGCATCGATTAATAGCTCTGTCACATGAAGGGGAATAGCGTCCTTCAGACAGTGACAATTGAAATCCTGGAAATCAATGTAGACTATAATCTATTTGTTCTTATTCTTGATATAAATGATGTAGGATAACCATTGGGGGTATTGTAATTCCTTGGAGAAGTTTGATTTGAGGATCTTATCAAAATTTTCCTTAACGATGACTCTGTGAGAAGGGTTCATTTTCATGGGAGGCTATTTGAACCTACGATGACTCGTCAGGAGACCAAGGCAGTGGATGATGACCTGATGGTCTAGCCCTTGAATATATTCATAACTCCAATAAAATAAATCATGATTACAATTCAGAAAATTTACATATTACTTCTATTCATTTTTAGGCATATCTGTACTGATCCGTGTCAGCCTCGGGTCCTCCTTGGTACCAATATTCACCTGTACCAACTCATCGTCGGGGGTGGATACACCATCTTAGGATGCGGGAGGAGAATCCTCTAGGTATTCTTAAATATTTTAGATATAGGAATCAATTGGAGGAGACTATTCATCCTAAATAATAGATCTAGGGGGAACACTAATTCCCACTTGGGAAGATGTCGAATCTTTACTAGTAGAATCCCACACTGTTGAAACCGTAGAAACAAAGGCTGTTGACAAGATTCAATCTGGAAATTGCTGAGGGGACCACACTTGATGATGTAAAAGTAATGGTGGAAGGTTATCTTATGCTGATTTAACCCAACTCGATGGAACACTCATGTTTGGTGAACAACTATAGCCATATGGTGAATGTCTCGATACCTGACAGGGTAGGGGGTTCAAGTATTTCCCGAGCCTAACCCGTGTTGGTGTATGAGGTAATATTCCGAAATTCCTTGTACATGGGAATGTGTTTTCTCTTTATTATAGAAATGAAAAAGAAGTGTCCCAACTATGGGTTTGTGGCCTCAAACCGGTGAATCAGGAGAATGAATACATTGTTCAAGTCTATCCATGGGTTGGTCATAGTAGTAGTGTGCTCCACCTCATGGGTTTGAACTTGCTTATCCTTGCTCTTATAATAGTTAGAATCTAGATATAGGGATTAATAAGAGGAAAATAGTGATGCATCACACTAGAGTATGACCACATGACCATTAAGGGAGTACTTGAGGAATTGATGGTATTAGGAGAAAATTTCTATATGGAGATGGAGACAAGGTCTACCCATCAGCATATTGTAGGTGTTATCCTATGCGATAACCATGAATTCGGTGCTTGCATCCATGGAAAATGATCTGGGTATTTAGGTGAATCATTCCACATGGACTCTACTCGATCCTATCATAACCATGAATATTCTGGTCAGAGGGACTCAGATCTACTTCAGTCAGTCTTATCTTATAGATAGATCGGTTTGGGATGGGTTTGATCCTGGAACCTATGTCGATGAGACAACCATGGAGTTGCACAACATTTAAATATATATTTATGTATAGTGGTAATATGTTTCCATATATTATGGAGTCTTTATCTTCTCTTGAGAATGAGACATTGTCTTGAAATTATGTTCGCTTGACTTCTTCGACATTGAAGGCATCTGTAGCCACTGCCTATATTTCAAACCATAGGGGGCTTCTCAAGGCCTCTGTGAGGGTTTCACACATCTCTTATGACATTTAGAGGGCCTCATGAATTTATATCTTTGCATGAATGAGGAAAAAATGATTAAAAAAATCATATTTTCATGTTATGTGCACGTTTTTGGCAGCAAGAGGTTGCTCCTTGGTAGGAGGTTTGACAGGCATTGCTAGATGAATAGGAAAAGCTTGGATAGTGTTGGGAATACAACACTTCTCACTAGATGAACCATGAAATATCACTATCATCTAACTATCATATGGATGAATCCTATCCATAGATGGGCATGGATGATCCTAATGCAGTCACAACAGTTCTTCCTTGTTGACCAGAACAAATAGTGGTGGATGAAAATATGACAAGATAGGATGACAAGACTACACATTCTGAGCTCTATATTGATCCTTCTATCTAGTCTCAGTATCATGCGAAACTTTTCTATAATTTCTGGCCTAATTATTCCAATGATTCATATATCCAGGGCCTCATAGATGAAAGCATTGACTAGGAAGATTTGGAGGGATTTCCTGACACTCCTCATTGTCGGGAACCATTTAAGGGTACACCATCTTGATGGTATTTACTAAGGCATAATACGAGTCATCATAGGAGGAATCATCTAATATTTAGTGAATTCTAGGGGAAATTTCCATCTTTGGGGGAATAAAATCTTTGAGTGTGCAAGATGGTTTCCCTGTTAGCAGGGAACTCTACTTTCCCTTACACCATCAGTGCTTGTGACTGCGTTGTCATGAAACGTCAAATTGATTATAATTTTAGGGTTTATTTCTAGTATAGGGAAGACCCTAGGTTATCTCTCAAGGATAATTAGTGGTTTTAGAGTGTGTGTTTTTAATAATAAGAACAAAATAGGGGGTGGTTTGAAAACACTTTTAAGAAAATGAATTGTTTTAAAGAGTTTAATAGTTGATAAATAAAAGTGGTGTTTTAGAATTATGACATAAGGAGATAATTTCAAGTTCACTACCCATCTTGGTGAGTTCATCATTATGAAAAATACACATGGTTTAATTGAACCCTTTGGTTGAGGGTTGTCAAGATCTCGACTTTCCTCTTGCCTCTTAAAATTATGCTCAAAGTACCACCACTTGACACAAAAATCATGTTGTCAAAGTTTGGGTATCGAACATAGAAAATAAATTATTCCAAATCATACTGAAATATTATCTATGTGTGAGATAAATAAAACTATTGTCTTGTCCAATCGGAACAAAACATGATTCCCACTTGAAATCTCAACCCAATCGGTGTTGAGATAAAAAGTGTTTCACTTAATTATAATGAAATAAATGTATTCAGAGGAGAAGTGAATAAAAGTTAAACATAAGTGAAATATTTATCACAAAAATTATAGTAAACCAAAATAATATCAAGTGCCTAAACTCCCTCCCAAGAATGTGTAGCTCCCTCGAAATGATTGTTCATCGTTTAGCTTGACATCCGGAGGAGGAAGAAGCTTGGGTGGAACTCCTTCTTTATGATTGTTCCACATTTAAGGATAGGGGCCGATAGAACTTATAAGATGAAGAGATGAATCTTTTGGGTCTATAAATTGGCATATCTTGGACTCTTGGTAGAACTTACAAATGGATATCCCAAGGTTCCATTTTATAGGAAAATGAGAAGGTGGTTTTGAGCACATAGATTTCTTAAAACCTCTTGTCACATGGGTTTCAAACTCTAGACAACCTTATCTCATTTTGGATAAAATAAAAAAAATTGTATCCACACCTCTTATATGTCTCCACCGAATGGTTAGAACAATTTGGACACCTAGAGTCGGAGATATGGATAGATCACAACACACCACTTTTGACTTCATGCAGATTCAGTGTGCTGGACCGATCTGGTCGGTTGGGCCAATATATGGTCAAATGAGTCTTGGGTTCTTTCAAATGAAATGTATACCACCTAATTTTGGACCAGAAAAAAAAAATTCATCCCATTTGGATTCATGGTTTAGGAGAAGTGAGTGTATGAGTCCACTAGTGTGCATGGATCTTGTGCAGTTTGGCCCATTTTTGTTGGACATCATCATGGACCCTCCAAATCATCTCCTCCTGCAATGAAATCATCAAAACAAGTAACATTAATTTTTTAATAGTGATAAAAAAAATAAATTATTCAAACATTTAATTCAATGTGTTTTTATTTTTATAATTTCTAATATAAAACAAGTTTAGCACAGTTGTGTAAGGGTAAAAATGAAACAAGGAATCGCTATGTGATCACACCCCCACACCTAAACATTTGCACTCCTGGGAAAAGTCATAATTCCAAAAATTATACATGTAGATATTTCCAACTTCATAAATATTTAACGTTCGATTAAAATTTAATTCCTGGGAGAAATGTGATTAAATCAAAAATCATATCGAGGAATTATTCTCAATGATCATTGAAAAAGACCTCTAAAAAATTGTATCCAAATAAAATTCCAAGAAATTCATGATACCAATAAAATAAAATAATTAAAATGTTAATCATGTCACTAATTCTCCATGTGTGTGTGTGGAAACCATTTCATGATATTCTTTCCACTTTTTATTGAGTAAATATAAGTTATTTTAATAATTGTCTACTTATAAGATCCTTTCCACCAAACTTGCCCCACATCCTTTGCAATCAAATTTCATGGCCCACTCACTTAATCATTCCCATAAGTCAAACCATAAGCTTATGACCTAGATATCCACATATGTTTTACATTTCATAACTCCCCTCATTGATTAAATTTTCAAAATCTACACTTGGAACAAATCTCACACTCTTCTCTCAACCCATGTTTGATCTCCTCATGACACTAATTATAATAGTTATAACAAGATCAAAGGTTGAGGAAGGGTGGTTTTTGACCTACCCAATATACAACCCCTTTTTTATTATTTTTCTTTTTTTGAGGGTGTACAACCGTCAGATAATAGGTACACACACATAGTTCAATCTAGTACAATAATGAAATAAATCGGATAAGGAACAAATTTATGGAAAAAATGATTTTGGAAAGTAGATAAAAATAAACCTAACATATATTTACCTTCCATTTAGTAATAAATTTTCAAACATCAGGGTTGGGTGAAAAAAATGTGTTGAGGGATTAAGTGACACAATTTTCCTTTAAAATATTCATAAAAAGGGCACCATTCTTCTCAAAGGTTTCAAAATGATACAATAATTTCTATCATCGACAACATATCAAATTTTGAAAGAACGTCACACCACAGTATTGAATTCTTACTGAAATGAAAATTTAATCAGAATTGTTTTTTTAATGTTAAAACAAAATGAAATATAGATATTACACATGAATTTTCAACAACTTCCATGACTAAATGGGAATCATTTTCCATGATAAAGTGGGCATAAAAAAAGTAATATTGTAGAACAAAGGTGAGGGGAAGGGAAGGGGGAAAGTAACAATACAATTCAACAAGATAAAAAGAAGAAGAAATGTGATGAAAATTATTCCTAACTAACCCAGGAATATACCCATCCCCCACACCTAAAGTGTGTAGTGTCCTCACTATAAAAATAGAAGGCAGGATGGATGGATAAAACCTGGTGGGTGTCATTCATAGACTGATTCTTGAACTTGGAGGTCCTCCATCTGGGACTCCAGAAGGGTTTCATGGAAGTGATTTAGTCATTTACCATTAACTCTGAATGTTTTCCTGTTTTCTTCATTTTGAACCTGGAAAACACCAAATGGAGAGATGTTAGTAACATTGTATGGTTCAAACCAGTAGGAATGAAGCTTACATGGATGCAACTTCAACCTTTCATTATAGAGGAGGACCTTCTTCCCAATGTGGAACTAACGATGAATTATGAGACGGTTGTGGGAATCCTTGGTATGCTCCTTATAAATCTCTGAGTTCTCATATGCATCTCTTATCATTTCCTCGATCTCTTGAATTTTCATATTCCTTTGGGCACATACACCAGAAAGATTAGAGTTGCATTGTTTGATGGCCTAGTAGGCTCGATGCTCAATCTCAATAGGCTGGTGAAAACTATTTCCAAACACAAGCCGATAGGGTGACATTCCAATGGGAGTTTTGACAGTAGTACAATATCCCCATAATTAATCATAAAGTCGAATACTCCAATATTTTCTATTGGGTTGAATCATTTTTTCAGGAATATGTTTTACCTCTCTATTTTACACCTCGAATTGACCATTGGTTTGTGGGTGATATGCAGTAGACACTCTATGATAAACCCCATACCGATGAAAAACTGATTATATTGTTATGTTGAAGAAATGAGAACCTAGGTCACTGATGATGAATCTAGGTAATCCAAATCTATAGAATATTTGGGTTCTCAAAAATTATACAACTACCTTAGAATCATCAGTCCATATGCATTTTGTCTCTACCAATTTTGATACGTAATCAACTACTAGAAGAATGTATAAGTTTCCAAAGGAATTGAGAAATGGCCTCATAAATTCAATATCCCAAACATAAAAAATGTCATGAAAGGGCAATGGTTGTTGTGGAATTTCATTTCTTTTAGAGACATTACTCATTCTCTGACAATGAGGACAAGATTTACCAAAATCATGGGAATCTTGAAAAAGTGTTGGCCAAAAGAGACCCGAATCTAGGATTTTGTGAGCAGCCTGTTGGGGACCAAAGTGGCACCGACAAGCAAGAGTGTGGCATAATATAAGGACAAACTGAAACTCACTTTCAGGGATACAACACCTATGGACTTGATCACTACATGTGGACCAAAGGTAAGGGTCATCCTAAATGTACTAACAAGACTTATATTTTAGACTCTATTCCTGGTTTTTTGTTGAAATCAGTAGGAATGCATGATTCTACTAAATAATTTACAATTTTATCATACTAAGGAACAACATCTTGTACTCAGTATAGTTTCTGATCAGGATACATTTCATTTATAGGAATACAAGGAGATGAGTCAATTTCTGAGGATGGGTGGATCCTATTGATATGGTCAACCACCACATTATATGCTTCTTTTTTTTTTCTCTAATTTCTAGATTGAATTCCTGAAGGAGGAGAATCCAACGAATGAGGCATGGTTTAGATTCCGGTTTCTTAAGGAGATACCAGAGGGCTTCATGGTCAGAGAATGCAATAACTTTGGACCCTAAAAGATATGACCTAAATTTATCCAATGAAAACACTATGTCAAGGAATTATTTTTCAGTTGTGGTGTAGTTTTCTTGGGTAGGGTCCAAAGTACTTGAGGCATATGCAATGACATGTGGATCTCAACCAACCCTTTGTGAAAAGACTTCCCCAACTATATATTTAGAGGAATCACACATGAGCTCAAATGGTAAATTCCACCAAGGTGGTTGGATTACCGAGGGTGTCTTGAGACTCCATTTTTACTTATTAAAAGCTTCCTCCCATTCTTTATCAAAAAAAATACTTTTTCTTTTTGGAGTAACCAGGAGAGTGAGAGTGTACTCCTACAAAAGTCACGAATGAAATGACAGTAAAATCTTGCATGACCTAAGAAAGACCACACATCCCATACTTTTTTGGAGAATGGTAGGGAAGAAATGAAATCAACTTTTGATTTATCTACTTCGATACCATCTCCATAAATTCCATGCCCCAAAACTATACCTTGTCGCACCATTAAATGGAATTTCTCATAATTTAATACAATATTCTTTTTAATACAGTGATTTAGGACTAAACCAAGACTACTCAAACATTCATCAAAAGAGGATCCATAAATAGTTAAATCATCCATGAAAACTTCCATGAAATTCTCCAGGTAATTTAAAAAAATACTAACCATACATCACTGGAAAGTACCTGGAGCATTGCACATACCAAATGACGTCCTCCTATATGAAAATGTGCCAAAGGGGTAAGTGAAGGTTGTATTTTCCTGATCCTCTGGAACAATATTGATCTGAAAGTATCCATAATACCCATTAAGGAAATAGTAGTGGGACTTATCTTCTATCCTCTCAAGAATTTGTTCAATGAATGGAAAAGGGAAATGGTTTTCCTAGTGTGTTGGTTTAGTCGGAGATAGTCTATGTCGACACACCAACTATTCTGCACCAAAGTTGTAACCAATTCATTATATTTATTTTTTGATTACTGTAAGGCCAATTTTTTTAGGAACTACTTGAATGGGACAGACCCACTAGCTGTCAAAGATGAGGTAAATGATTCCAACATCCAATAATTTTGTTACCTCCTTTTTCAAAACTTCTAGGTGGTTTGGGTTCAGTCGACTTTGTGCCTGCCTAACTAGTTTAGCCTCATCATTTAATAAAATATGATGTGTAAAAATTGATGGGATAATACAAGGAATGTCAACAAGTGTACATCCCAAATATTTTTTTATACTTCCTCAAATGTTCAAGCAGTCTCAATTCATGCTCAGGAGGGAGTGAAATAGCAATAATGACATTCATCTTGTTTCCATTATCAAGATATGAATATTTTAAATCAAGAGGCAGTTATTTTAATTCCAATTCAGGTGGATTTTAAATTGATGGGAGTGTGTGTAGAAGTGATAGGTATTTGATCTCATCTAACTTCTCAATGATATCATCCTTAGATTAGGAATGAGGTTTTACAAGCTTAGTAGTATCATCGATGGTCATTGGATCATCAGTGTTCAAGAAATCATCAATCAATGAACATGAATGAAACTTTTCTAGACCACTACAACAATCAATGCATGAATAATTTCCTAGAATTTATATCAATAAAGAAAACTTAGAAAGGGGATCAGGAGAATGAAATGATGTTTTTTCAAGGTAAGGGATTACATATATAGAATTAACAGAGAGAGAGAGGAATTTTCTTCTGAGGGGTAATTCATGGCATCAAGGATATTGAAGTGGACATTGTAACCACCAAAATACATAGATAATGTACCATTGTGGACATTAATTATGGTTTTGGTAGTTTTCAAGAAGGGCCTCCCCAATATAATTAGGGTAAGACAATTCATCCTATCATCCTCCATTATAATCACATAAAAGTCAAGATGAAAAATTAAATTTTAAACCCTCACAAGAATATCCTATAACACACCAGAGGGGTGTGTTGTACTCTGAATTTCTAGCAGAATGACTATTCTAGTGGTCTTTAGTTCACCGACCTGCAAATAAGAGGAAATAGAGGGATTTATCACATTAATAGAAGTGCCCAAATCAAGAATAGCATTAGAAAAAGAATACTCCCCTATGGTGCATTGAATCGAGAATGTCCCAGGATTGTTGCACTTAGTGGGAAGTGATGGCTCCATTAATGCTGATGCATTCCTCCACAAGCTCACATTTTCATCTCCATGAATTCGCCTTTGGTGTGTACACATATCCTTGAGAAATTTGGCATATTGTGGAATTTTCTTCACAAAATCAATCAAGGGGATGTTTACCTACACTTTTTTGAAAGTCTAAAAAATGTCCTTATTGAGTTCAGTTTCCTTTTTTTTCTAGGTTGGGTGGCCCTTTGTGGAAATGGAAGAGGGATTTTTGGGCTAGGTGACTCATTAATAAACACATTCTTTACTTTAGAGGGTATTCTCTTAGGACAAGGTTATTCCTCATTTGAAGCATTTCTAGTAGTTGGGATGGTGGTTTCCCTAGGAGGGGATGACTCTAGTGAAGGGGTCATTTGGATTTTAAGTTTTGTTCCACTCTTAATGGTGATGGAACTAACATTTACTTTATCCCTAGGGTTAACTACTGCTTGATAAGGTATTTTACTCTACCCATGGCTCTGGATTTCCCCCACCAAGTTGGAAAGTTAGCCTAATTGGGTTTTAGGTCTTGTATGGTAGCTTGGGTGGTTTGTTGGAATTGGATATTGTTGGTATCCATTTGTTTCATCATGTCTTCTAAGATAATCTTGGGTTTTGGAGGGGTTTTTTGGAATGAACTTTAGTGTGGTTAAGGATTTCTGGGTGGTGGTGGTTGACTAATCTACCCCGGTTGGTTCCATGGATGTTGAGGTTGGTTTGAATACCACCTTTCCTATATGATTGGTTGTCTTTCCACCTGGGATTGGATGGATAGTATGGTTCTTGCCTAAATGGTTGGTTATAGGGGTGGCCTGGAAATATTACCTTACAACTCTCAGAAGTTTCTCTTAGTTGGGAGTATTGATTAGAGTAGTGGGTGTCAGAAGAACCTATACCACAATAGATGGGAGGATGAGATTGGGATTTCCCTTGGGAAAGAGAAATTTTTAAAAGAAGGGTACTTACCTCTTCTAACTTTGTATCCACCTTCCTCTCAAATTTAGTACTTTTCACCTCATAGACACCTCGAATGGGTACATTGGACCTTGAACCAAATTATTGTGTGTTATGTTCCATGTTATCAATTAATTTCCTTGCAGTTATTTTGGGTTTATCAACTAGCGCACCAACTGCAGCAACATCAATCATATTTCGATCAATAAGAATTAAACCTTCAAAAAAATATTGAATTAAAAGTTTAATACTTATTTGGTGGTGTGTAAAACTTGAAAAAATACTATTAAATCATTCTCAATATTAATGTAGTGTTTCCCCATGTGATTTTCTTATACCAAATATTTATTTTCTTATAGTTGCAGTGTGAGAGGTTGGAAAATATTTTTCAATAAAAAAGCGTTTCATGTCTACCCAACCTCTTATTGGTGAGTTAACATAATAAAGATAGTCTTTTGCAGTGTCTTCTAATGAAAATGGAAATGACCTAATCTGTAACAGCCCAAGATTTTATAAAAAAATATTCTTTTTAATTTTATTAATGTCTTGTGTTGTACGCTACACCAAAAGGAGATTGCACAACACACATCCTTGACTTGCCTTTCATTACACGCAATCGCGACCTTCCTCGATAGCATGTGTAGTACGCAATACCGAGTTTCACTAAACAACGATATGCTATTAAAATATTATTAAAACTAGCTGTTATGAAAAGTAATAACCACTTTTTAAATTTTAGAAATTTTATCTCTCAAAATGGACTTCATTTTTGTATTCGGAGTATCGAATTTAGCCTAAGGTGAAATTTTGTTACTTTTCGGATAACTTTCATATTCTGATGAATAGTGAAAATTACTAAATTATAATTAAAAACAACTTTTTTAATCGAAATAATTAATAGTGATAAATTATTAATTTGAGTGGTTTTAAAGTATATTTAGAATATATTTTTACAATTTAATACAATGTTGGTCATTGGATGTAATTTCACATTTAAACTAGACATAAACAAGTGTCAATCTTTTGATAGATATTGTTTCTTAAAAACACGCAATTTGTTTTAACAGCGGGATTTAATTATAAGATTAATTAATGAAACTTTTATGTTATGAATTTGGTAAAATAGACTTCATTTTTGAATTCGGAATATGAAATATAGCTTAGGATGAAATTTTGGCATTGTTCTGAAAAACATCAATTTTTGATGAATAGTGAAACTACTAAGTGGTAGGTTAAAAACTGAATTTTGCATAAAACTTAATTTTACCGCTTCTGTGAATGGAATTTCGAAAATCCGACAAACACGGTTGATATCAGTAAGTAAAATGTAGTTCAATGAGATAAAAATAATTTTTTGGTGAATAGTAACTTTTTACTTTTTTTACCGCGTTTAATAGTAAATAGGGTAACTAAGGGTAAATATGATATTACTATTACCCTAACACATGTCCTAATTCTATTGGATAAGTGTAATTCGACCAAAAACAACCTTATAAATAAAATATGACCATTTAGGCCCACTTGGATTAGATTAGGACATTTATTATTATTTAATTCAAAGAAGAGTTAAAAGAGACAAAATCAAAGTTTATTTACTAAAACATTTTTAATATAGGGTTATAAATAATATAAATTAGATTGTAAATATTCATTAAAAATATAAAAGGATTTCCTACATAATTATATTTTATTTATAATTTTTAGACTTTAAATAAATTAATTTATTTATGACACAACGATGATGCAGTAATTACCCTTTTTAAGGAAATATTAACATAATTGATGTTATAAATGTTCAAATTAATGTAATTTGAGACATTTTATGAATTCCACTAATTTTCTAGGTTACTATTATATATTAGTGTTGATTTAATCAACTTGGTTCGAACATATAAGTCTGTTATGACTTTCACAAAAATCATATATCAAATAGTGTCAAAATTGACACAAAATAGTTTTTAAATCAAATATTATATTATTAATTGTTATTTTATTCCTAAAAATCTAAGGATCGGCCAAATGACTTAGATAAGGATATATATATTAATAATAAACAATTTAGGGTTCGTTTGGCATGTTATAGTAAGTGTATTAACCATATAGTGAAAGAAAACAAAAAGACACGGTAAAAGTTAAATTATTTAACTTAGAGTTAAATCTAATTGATAAGGTTAAAATAATACCCTAAACTTGTCTAAATCTTATTGGTTGATAGGATTTCGACCCATCCCCACTTTAGCTTTGAAATAAGACCCTTTGGTACCATTATAAACCGATTTTGACTTTAATATAAAATAATATTTTGAGGTATTCCTAAGGTGCCCCTCTCCTCCCTTATAAAAGGGCACCTCCTCCCTCTCCTCCTCACACCAATTTGAGCACTCAAGCTCGGCCAACCCCTGCCAAAATCTCTTCTCCACTTCCCTAGCAACATCCTAGAGGTTCTGGTCTTCCTCAAAGACCAATTTTAGTGCCCTAAGAGGAGGTCTCAAAGAGGCACTTCAAAGAAGAGGTAATTACCGTTACCAATTCTTTCATCTTTATTTCTTCTTCCACTTATTCTTCTTAGGTTGTTTCATTATGAAGTAATAACATCAGTATCACTAATATACTGATATGTTATTATAAGTATCAAACAACCCTATTTCACCATCTATCCATCCTACGGAAAAAGGAAATCACTGCGCGTGCGTATGTACGGAATATCGTCTCCACGCCGTGGTGTAACCTATTTTCCACCACCACCTTACATGGATGGGTATAATGGTGTAAATAATAACTATAAATAGTTATTACAACATCATATTGATTCTGATATATTTTATAATCCACTCCAATTCAATTCAATATTTATAGAAATGATATCATCGCTCGTGCGTACGTACGGACTACCGTCTCCACGACGCGATTAGATTCATTCTCCATGTTAACCATTTAAGAATGATTATAAAGTATATATAAGAAATAATAATGAAATATATGACATTATAAAGCTACTGTATTTATGTATATATATACATATGTATGTCATCTACTTACTTCCATTTCAAGACAATAAGGAAAGGAAAACAGCGTTCATGCGTACGTACGGACTACCGTCTCCATGAACGGTGTTTTTCATTTTATTTATCTACCTATTATATATATATATACTGAATATATATGATATATAAATCATATTTTATATTCTGGAAGTAAGTAAATCATGATATAAGTAAAAATGATGTCAAGAACAACAAGTCAAAACACCTACGATAAATGAAACGATTTTACCCAAAACGCTTCTTTAACCTGGAATTTACAAATGAACGGGTAATATAATGTCATAAGTGAACCATATATGATATCATAACAATGAATATGATTCTGTAATAAGTCAATAACATGATTTAAATCATTATACAGGAGGTTCGGACACTTACAAAGCAAGTCGGACCTAAGGTAAGGGAAATATCACAATCTCATTTTTATCCGAGATTGTTTATTCGTAAGTATTTACTGGGGTGTATTTTATCATCCACATCCATGTTTCATCAATATGTAATATTATTTCCATCCACCTACAATTGTTTAAATCCATTTTTACCCTTTGGTGAGTTTTTAGTAATATCTATGAAAGGAATCTTTTGTCGTACGAGGTACTTTTTGACTTTTCCGACAAAAGTACGAAGAATGTTTTTTTTAACTTATACGGCATGACTGGATTTTTAAAACATTAAATCCAAGAAGCTTCCTTTACAAGTTTTCAAGTTTATTTTTAAACAACTTCTTTTATTTTAAAGTTGTATGACATGTTTTGAAAGGAAAAATGTTTTTGAAGAAGAAAGGATATTTTCCTCAAGAATGGAGTTCAAGTGTTTTATCAAAATTATTTTCCATATAAGATAAGAAAGGGTTCTGTTTTTATCCCTATTATTAAATTGATTTGTTCATGTTGTGATGGAATTATTTTTATGAATTCCTTTATTTTATATGAATTGATTTATGATGTCATGATGTTTCAAAGAATCCCATTTTTGTTACATGTGTTATGCGATGATGTATGTTTTATGATTATGTGGCACACATAAGAAAGGATTCATTATAGGATGGGTGGGACCTATATCTCCCTCCAATGCATTGGGTAAAGATTTTATATCTCATGAGATAGACATGGATGGAATGGTAGGTTATACCTGTTCAGTGAAACAGGACTGAAACGAGGGTTACTCGATTCAGAAAGGGACTTTGTCCACTAAGATAGTCTTGGCAATAAGTCATGACTAACAAGAAATGATTTTCTATGCTTATGTGTGCATCCCACAAAGTTTCAAGTTTCATGTTATGATTATGGGGATCTCATTTTAACTTCTATGATTTATCCCATGTTATGATATTATGAGCTCTTTTGCAGGTTAAGATTTCCAAAAGCTATGTTCTTATGTATATGATGTGATTGATATTTCTTTTGTTTACCCTTACTGAGCATTTGAGCTCACCCTTTTATGTTTTCTTTTCCCCAGGATATAAAGAAAGGTTTTAGGTAAAAAAAAGGGAAGATCTTTATGGGAGATATTGAAGATCTTTCACCACGATTAGAAGATTACGTTCCGAGTTTCCAAAGACACTAAACTATTACGATCCTTGTGTGTGTGTTTTTGTTATGTACTAAGTATTCCGCAAATGTAATGTAATGTCCATGTACGTCAAGCTTCGGGTCTCTACAGTTGGTATCAGAGGAAAGGTTTAGTCAACCTTTGGAAACTAGGATGCGAAAACGTTAGTGAGATCCCTAGAGATATTTCTAAGGTATGTCTAGGGATGTCTCTAAGGTTAAGTATACGTATAGGTTATAGTCCTAGAATTGCTCTAACGATCTTAGAATTTAACCTAAGATGTTAGATATTGAGGGTACTACCCCTTTATTATGTTGTTTTCCCTAGCATGATTTTTGCCTCTCACACTATTCTTTTGGGGTTTTAGACGATGGCTGGAACCCGAAGGAACCGTGTTGATCAATGCAATGGACAATGCAATGATTGTCCCCCTGAGCAACCAAACGATATGGGAGCTGGAATGCAAAATCTTGTAGCCATGCTCACACAACTTTCTCATGCTATGAATCATGCATGACTTCCAAACGAGCAAAGGAAGGAGCAACATTCTGTTGAATCCTTCATGAGGCAGCGTCCGCCTTCTTTCAGTGGGTCTACTGATCCATTAGTTGCTGAACAATGGATTAGTACTACTGAAAAGATATTTTCAGTTCTTCAATGTTCTGAACATGATAAAGTCATCTTAGCAGTATATCGTTTGGAAGGTGAAGCTGATCAATGGTGGAATCTTATCAAGAATACGAGGCCAAGAGATGAAATTGAGTCCATGGAATGGGACGAGTTCAAGAACTTGTTTTTCAGTAAGTACTTCCCTCGTATTCTTAGAACGAAGATGGAAAAGGAGTTTCTTGAGCTGAAACAGAAGGATGATGAATCTGTTGGTATATACGAAGCGAATTTTACAAGACTTTCAAGGTATGCATCTGGCATTATCATCCAACCTGAAAGTAAAGTTGATCGATTTTTCAGTGGCTTAAAACCAAGTCTTCGAAGGGCATTAGCTATAAGAGACTTCAGTAGCTATGAAGAAATTGTGCGTTGTGATATCAAGGTAGAAATGGAAGTTGGTGTTACATATCCATCTCATGGTCTTGACAAGAAACGAAAGATGGAGTTCAAAGAGAAATCTCAGAATAATGGTGAAAAGAAGATGAATGTTTCCTTATGCACAAAGTGTGGAAAGAAGAATGGTGGAGATTGTCTTAAAGGGACTAGAAAATGTTTTAAGTGTGGAAAAGAAGGTCATCGAGCAGCTGAGTGTCGAAGTAATGGAAAAACGGATTCTAATGAAGTGAATAAAGCAAACACTGCAGAGAACGCACAACCAACACTTCAATGCTTCAAGTGCAAGGAAATGGGGCATTATGCTAATAAATTCCCTAATCCAAGGGTTAGTGATGATGGACATGAGAAACCGCTTAAGGCAAAGGACAAAGGGAAGTCACATGCGATCACTATTGGCAATGTTGAATATGAAAACGATGTGGTGGAATGATTAAGTGTTTATGTAATGGGATTCCAAAATAATGTTGTATCATGGAATATTGGAATATTTATGTATTGGTCTAATGTGGTATTCAAAGTGATTGAGATATTATGCGCATAATGAAGGGAAAACGAGAAAATGAAATGTTTAACAGTATTCATGAGCTCATGATTGATATAAGGACTAAGTGATATCATGGGTTGAGTATATAGAATTTTGAGGATTTTGGTATGTGGAAAGTGTTAACTTTTAACTGCACTCATGTTTTCACTAAGGTATTCAAGAGAATACACGATTAAGGACTTTGAATGTTTGGAATGTGACCAACAAAACATATCTTATGATATATGGGGTTCAACGATGGTATTAAATCTCTGGTAATCGTTTTCACTATGTTATGAAAGTGGACTGCAGTATTATGGACAAGCTTAAAGATTAAAATGGATTATGTTAGACATAAGTTAGTATTGTTTAAGGATAGAAGATTTTCGATATTATTGATGGGATGTTATAGTAATGTAGTTTTAGAAAAAGGACAACCTGCAGGACGGGCGACAGCCCATCGCGTCGGACGAGGATGTGGGAATCGAACCCACAACCGAAGTGCGACTGGCCTTTATCGCCTACCACTGGCCTACAGGAAGTCCCTGTTTAGTAGAAACTAGTTTTATTATATTAAGCAGTATGATATATGAAGTATAAGTCCATTTTAGGAACCATATGTGATTAATCTCACTATAGATCGACTTATGTATATAATTTTTGCTAACCGTTTGTTTGAGACAGATGGAATGACCCGTCATTCTATCACATGATCTGCTAACACTTCACGAATAACAAATTCAACTTCATTTATTTAAGAGATTAAGTGGAAATTGTTAAAGGCACGAACAACAGTGAGATTGTAGCAAAATAAAGTAAGTATTTATTCTAATTCAAATTTTCAACTTTAGGGAAATGATCTTGAAAACCAAAAATGTTGTCCTAGTTCTCTTATACCTGATGAATCAGATGGTACCTTAGATCATCACAAATTTATGGATTTGTGATTACTGGCTTTTCCATAGCCATGTTCTCTACCACTCTCCATCAGAACATGATGGTTAGATTTCTCTTCCATATCCATATTTTCACCTATGTGGAAACCCATTGATTAGTTTATTTGGGTAATCGTTACATTTCATACTTTAGTTTTTAAAGCCAAGTTTTGGTATTCCTTTTTACGATGTGGGTTTCTATTAAAGAAACTTTCGAATAGTAAACCATTTATAACCCCGACGAATTTCGAGGGCGAAATTCATTTTAAGGGGGGTAGAATGTAACAGCCCAAGATTTTATAAAAAAATATTCTTTTTAATTTTATTAATGTCTTGTGTTGTACGCTACACCAATAGGAGCTTGCACAACACACACCCTTGACTTGCCTTTCATTACACGCAATCACGACCTTCCTCGATAGCATGTGTAGTACGCAATACCGAGTTTCACTAAACAACGATATGCTATTAAAATATTATTAAAACTAGCTGTTATGAAAAGTAATAACCACTTTTTAAATTTTAGAAATTTTATCTCTCAAAATGGACTTCATTTTTGGATTCGGAGTATCGAATTTAGCCTAAGGTGAAATTTTGGTACTTTTCGGATAACTTTCATATTCTGATGAATAGTGAAAATTACTAAATTATAATTAAAAACAACTTTTTTAATCGAAATAAATAATAGTGATAAATTATTAATTTGAGTGGTTTTAAAGTATATTTAGAATATATTTTTACAATTTAATACAATGTTGGTCATTGGATGTAATTTCACATTTAAACTAGACATAAACAAGTGTCAATCTTTTGATAGATATTGTTTCTTAAAAACACGCTATTTGTTTTAACAGCGGGATTTAATTATAAAATTAATTAATGTAACTTTTATGTTATGAATTTGGTAAAATAGACTTCATTTTTTAATTCGGAATATGAAATATAGCTTAGGATGAAATTTTGGCATTGTTCTGAAAAACATCAATTTTTGATGAATAGTGAAACTACTAAGTGGTAGGTTAAAAACTGAATTTTGCATAAAACTTAATTTTACCGCTTCTGTGAATGGAATTTCGAAAATCCGACAGAAACAGTTGATATCAGTAAGTAAAATTTAGTTCAATGAGATAAAATAATTTTTTGGTGAATAGTAACTTTTTACTTTTTTTACCACGGTTAATAGTAAATAGGGTATCTAAGGGTAAATATGATATTACTATTAACCTAACACATGTCCTAATTATATTGGATAAGTTTAATTAGACCAAAAACAACCTTATGAATAAAATATGACCATTTAGGCCCACTTGGATTAGATTAGGACATTTATTATTATTTAATTCAAAGAAGAGTTAAAAGAGACAATATCAAAGTTTATTTACTAAAACATTTTTAATATAGGGTTATACATAATATAAATTCGATTGTAAATATTCATTAGAAAGATAAAACGATTTCCTACATAATGATATTTTATTTATAATTTTTAGACTTTAAATAAATTAATTTATTTATGACACAACGATGATGCAGTAATTACCCTTTTTAAGGAAATATTAACATAATTGATGTTATAAATGCTCAAATGAATCTAATTTGAGACTTTTTATGAATTACACTAATTTTATAGGTTACTATTATATATTAGTGTTTATTTAATCAACTTGGTTCGAACATATAAGTCTGTTATGACTTTCACAAAAATCATATATCAAATAGTGTCAAAATTGACACAAAATAGTTTTTAAATCAAATATTATATTATTAATTGTTATTTTATTCCTAAAAATCTAAGGTTCGGCCAAATGACTTAGATAAGGATATATATATTAATAATAAACAATTTAGGGTTCTTTTGGCATGTTATAGTAAGTGTATTAACCATATAGTGAAAGAAATCAAAAAGACACGGTAAAAGTTAAATTATTTAACTTAGAGTTAAATCTAATTGATAAGGTTAACATAATACCCTAAACTTGTCTAAATCTTATTGGTTTATAGGATTTTGACCCATCCCCACTTTATCTTCGAAATAAGACCCTTTGGAACCATTATAAACCGATTTTGACTTTAATATAAAATAATATTTTGAGGTATTCCTAAGGTGCCCCTCTCCTCCCTTATAAAAGGGCACCTCCTCGCTCTCCTCCTCACACCAATTTGAGCACTCAAGCTCGGCCAACCCCTGCCAAAATCTCTTATCCACTTCCCTAGCAACATCTTAGAGGTTCTGGTCTTCCTCAAAGACCAAGTTTAGTGCCCTAAGAGGAGGTCTCAAAGAGGCACTTCAAAGAAGAGGTAATTACCGTTACCAATTCTTTCATCTTTATTTCTTCTTCCACTTCTTCTTCTTAGGTTGTTTCATTATGAAGTAATAACATCAGTATCACTCATATACGGATATGTTATTATAAGTATGAAACAAACCTATTTCACCATCTATCCATCCTACAGAAAAAAGAAATCACCGCGCGTGCGTATGTACGGAATACCGTCTCCACGCCGTGGTGTAATCTATTTTCCACCACCACCTTACATGGATGGGTATAATGGTGTAAATAATGACTATAAATAGTTATTACAACATCATATTGATTCTGATATATTGTATAATCCACTCCAATTCAATTCAATATTTATAGAAATGATATCATCGCTCGTGCGTACGTACGGACTACCGTCTCCACGACGCGATGAGATTCATTCTCCATGTTAACCATTTAAGAATGATTATAAAGTATATATAAGAAATAATAATGAAATATATGACATTATAAAGCTACTGGATTTATGTATATATATACATATGTATTTCATCTACTTACTTCCATTTCAAGACAATAAGGAAAGGAAAACAGCGTTCATGCGTACGTACGGACTACCGTCTCCATGAACGGTGTTTTTCATTTTATTTATCTACCTATTATATATATATATATACTGAATATAAATGATATATAAATCATATTTTATATTATGGAAGTAAGTAAATCATGATATAAGTAATAATGATGTCAAGAACAACAAGTCAAAACACCTACGATAAATGAAACGATTTTACCCAAAACGCTTCTTTAACCTGGAATTTACAAATGAACGGGTAATACAATGTCATAAGTGAACCATATATGATATCATAACAATGAATATGATTCTGTAATAAGTCAATAACATGATTTAAATCATTATACAGGAGGTTCGGACACTTACAAAGCAAGTCGGACCTAAGGTAAGGGAAATATCACAATCTCATTTTTATCCGAGATTGTTTATTCGTAAGTATTTACTGGGGTGTATTTTATCATCCACATCCATGTTTCATCAATATGTAATATTATTTCCATCCACCTAAAATTGTTTAAATCCATTTTTACCCTTCGGTGAGTTTTTAGTAATATCTATGAATGTAATCTTTTGTCGTACGAGGTACTTTTTGACTTTTCCGACAAAAGTACGAAGAATGTTTTTTTAACTTATACGGCATGAATGGATTTTTAAAACATTAAATCCAAGAAGTATCCTTTACAAGTTATCAAGTTTATTTTTAATCAACTTCTTTTATTTTAAAGTTGTATGACATGTTATGAAAGGAAAAATGTTTTTGAAGAAGAAAGGATATTTTCCTCAAGAATGGAGTTCAAGTGTTTTATCAAAATTATTTTCCATCTAAGATAATAAAGGGTTCTGTTTTTATCCCTATTATTAAATTGATTTGTTCATGTTGTGATGGAATTATTTTTATGAATTCCTTTATTTTATATGAATTGATTTATGATGTCATGATGTTTCAAAGAATCCCATTTTTGTTACATGTCTTATGCGATGATGTATGTTTTATGATTATGTGGAACACATAAGAAAGGATTCATTATAAGATGGGTGGGACCTATATCTCCCTCCAATGCATTGGGTAAAGATTTAATATCTCATGAGATAGACATGGCTGAAATGGTAGGTTATACCGGTTCAGTGAAACAGGACTGAAACGAGGGTTACTCGATTCAGAAAGGGACTTTGTCCACTAAGATAGTCTTGGAAATAAGTCATGACTAACAAGAAATGATTTTATATGCTTATGTGTGCATGCCACAAAGTTTCAAGTTTCATGTTATGATTATGGGGATCTCATTTTAACTTCTATGATTTATCCCATGTTATGATATTATGAGCTCTTTTGCAGGTTAAGATTTCCAAAAGCTATGTTCTTATGTATATGATGTGATTGATATTTCTTTTGTTTACCCTTACTGAGCATTTGAGCTCACCATTTTATGTTTTCTTTTCCCCAGGATATAAAGAAAGGTTTTAGGTAAAAAAAAAAGGGAAGATCTTTATGGGAGATATTGAAGATCTTTCACCACGATTAGAAGATTACGTTCCGAGTTTCCAAAGACACTAAACTATTACGATCCTTGTGTGTGTGTTTTTGTTATGTACTAAGTATTCCGCAAATGTAATGTAATGTCCATGTACGTCAAGCTTCGGGTCTCTACATAATCATTACTTGTTATTTATCCACATTAGCTGGTTTTAAAGTGAAACACACAATATAAAATTATTTAATATTCTTGTGTGGATCTTCTCCAACAAGTCCACAGAATCTTGGTAATAAATGAATTAAACCAGATTTAAGTTCAAAATTGGGTGCCTTTCCTTGTATTTTGATGTAAGTGGGTTAGATATAAACATATGATGAGGTTAATTATTTTAGTGTTTTATTATTTTCATCTATTTTAATCATGTTAATTTCAGTGTTAAATTTGGTTCCGAAAGAATATGGGTTTATAAAAGCCTCAAGTTGTGGTCTGTCCTCCTTCAAAGGGTTGTCCTGTGAATCTCGGGGTTGATGACGTAAGATCCTATCTGGTTCCAGTTCGAAAGGTGGTAAGTCTCCCAGTGTAGAATGCGTCATGCATAGAACCTATAGAATAAATAAATCAGAACACAAATTTATATGAAATGGTAGAAGATAAAACAAATAAATATTCACAAAAATTACAAAAAACTTATAAAAAACATGCACTAAAACCAAAGTTCTCCCCAGCAACAATGCCAAAATTTGACCGCGTTGTTGTGACACATCAAATTTACTACGATTTTAAGGTTTATTTATAATCTGGGGAAGACCCTAGGCCATCTCTCAAGGAGAAATGGTGGGTTTAGAGTGTGTTTTTTCATAAGAAGAACAAAAGAGGGGGTGGTTGGAAAACAGTTTTAAGAAAATGACTTGATTTAAAGAGTTTAATATTTGATAAATAAAATTGGTGTTTTATAATTATGAGATAATTAGGTCATTTCAAGTTCACTACACATCTTGGTGAGTTCATAATTCTGAAAATACACATGGTTTAATGGAACCCTTTGGTTGAGGGTTGTCAATATGACAACTTTCCTCTTGCCTCCTAGAATGATGCTCAAAGTACCACCCCTTGACATAACAATCATGTTTTCAAGGTTTGGGTATCAAACATAGAAAATAAAGGATACCAAATAATACTGAAATCTTACGTATGTGTGAGATAAAGAGGACTCTTTTCTTGTCCAATTGGAACAAAACAAGATTTCCACTTGAAATATGAACCCAATCAGTGTTGAGATAAAAAATGTTTCATGTAATTATAATGAAATAAATGCATTCCAAGGAGAAATTAATAAAATTTAAACATAAGTGAAATATTTATCAAAAAAAATTACAGAAAATAAGTAGAATATCAAGTTCCATAACTCCCTCCCAAGAATGTATAACGTCCTCGAAATGATCATCCGCTGTTTAGCTCGACATCGGGAGGAGGAAGCTCGGGTGGAACTCCTTCTTCATGATTGATCCCCCTATAAGGATAGGGGCCTCCAAAAATTCTAAGATAAATGGAGGACTCCTTGGGGTCTCCAAATTGGAAAATATTGGCCTCCTGGTCGAACTTACAAATGGGGATCCCAATGTGCCATTTTATAGGAAAATGAGAAGGTGGTTTTGAGCACACCGATTTTTCAAAAACAAAATTCACATGGGTTTTGACCTCTATAAAGACTTATCTTTTTTTTGGAGAAAATAAAAAATTGTATACCCACCTCTTGTATGTCTCCACCGAAATTTTGGAACAATTTGGACACCTAGATCCTGAGATATGGACAGATCACATCACACTAGTTTTGATGTCCTATAGACTCGGTGTGCTGGATAGATAAGGTCGGTTGGGCCACCAGATGGCCGAATAAGTATTGAGTTACTTCAGATTAAATGTATCCCACTTAATTTTGGACTATCCCACAAAATTTAATCCCTTTTTATGAACAATTTAGGTGCATGGAGTGTATGAGTCCATTGGTGTGCATGGATCTTGGGAGTTGGGCCCATTTTTCTTGGACATCATCATGGGCCCTCCAAATCACCTCCTCCTATAATGAAATCATAAAAAGAAGTAACATTTCCATTTTAACAGGGACAAACGCAAAATAAATTATTCAAACATGGAATTAAATGTGTTATTATTTTTATAATTTCCAATATAAAACAAGTTTATCACAGTAGTGAAAGGGTGAAAATGAAACTGTAAATCGCAGTGCGGTTAGCTTTCTCCTCTGAGAAGTAGAAGGTTGGGATGCAGATGTGGAAGTGATAGATATTGAAGGTGTGGTAACTTTACGAGTCTTGGGTCGATTTAAATGAGAACGAATGATACCATGGGTATGATAAAATTACCTGTGGGTTATCCAATCTTCATACTTTTGAGACCCGTTTCTGGAGACCTGCTACCGTTCACCTTCACTATTGCTATCACACAATGTAGAGATACTTCCACCTATGCTGGGGTAGGACCCAATCTAACTAAATTATTTTTAACCTGGTCCTATATCCAATATTTTAACACGTAGAACATATTTATGGTATTTCCAAGAATTATAGGATAAGGACAGTAGTTGGGGTGTTTAGTGAGACTAGCATCTTGGGGTTTCCAACATTCTAGAAACTTCAAAATCCCTTGATCCAAATCACTTAAAAAAAACCAAGAACTCAATATTCATCAAATGAGTAGGTATGGTTTATCGTTTCCAATAAAGGAACTTTGGGACCTTAGCCCTAACAAGGGGTTGGATCCCAATGATGGGCTTGAGAAAGATTGTCTCACCTAGGCAACATTGCTTGATGGGGTGGTGCCTGCCAATTTTGTGGTGGGCGATGTTGATCCTAAGGCTGGGCTTGAGGATGTTGTCTTTAACGAGTCTGTGAATGAGTATATTCAAGTAACAATTATATCTTCCTCAAGGACTCAACATATGTGACAACAGTATTCTCTTCCATAACGGCTCTTCATGCAAAATCTGGGGGATGCAATGGATGCGCCTGCTTGTACTACTGTGAGGCTTATTCTAAGTGATGATCCTTATCAAATAAATCCTAAAATCAACCTGGGAAATTCTATGTGATGAGGGAGGGACCCAATTCAGTCTTTACATTCCCCACACACATCATTAGCATATATTCTTAAGTTATCATCTTATTGTGTGAATACATGAGGCCTTTCCAACTGGAAACAAATCCTACTACTTACTCATCTGGCTGTTGTATTCACTTAATGATGTCAAAAATAATCATCTTGTGTGATGTGGAGATGAATTAATAAATAAACTACCTATGGATATCTTCCTAACCAACAATGGACCCAATGGGTAACTGGATGTACCAGACGAATAAGGGCCCTTCCAAACACCAGATCTTATCGGCCTCCTACAATGTTGGAGTTAGCATCATGGGTTCACACCTTAAAATAAAGTGTTCCATATGCTGTGACAATTCTCCCATCCTGTTAAAGGGGGATAAGGTAGGACTCACGAAATACAAGTGGGGTGGGGGTGGGGGTGGGGGTGGGGGTGCCTGTAAGTCATCCACCCATTCTGGATATGGATTTCCATCAAGTGGGATTTCCACATGCTAAGTATCAAGGTCATCAAAGTGATAATTGAGAGAAGCTATCACATCATTCATGTAGGGATCCATGTATTGGAGAAAATTCTTGACCACCAATGCATTGGACATATCTTAAGTATGATAGGTAGGCCTAACGGCTTGTGGAACGGTTGGTAGAGTATGTGGTGGAACATACTGCATAACTACTGGGGGAACAACCTAAGTTGGGTCTCAACAATGGTTCTCAAAAATATTAAGTGGATTTGGTGATGAATACTATGGTCTTTTTCTATATACTCTAGTATCTACCCTATCAGGTTTCACAACATTATCATGGTTTTCGGAAGGCAATTTGCTGATAAAGACCTATGGCTACCCCTACTGCCTTGTAAGAGGAGGGGAAGGATTGTATCTGGGATCACCATAGTTCATATGTATTTTTTTAAGGAGCTCAATGAGAAGTTCATCAATGAATATACTTTGATCCAAAAGCTATTGGAGTAAGGAGGATATGGGTACATCAACCTCTATCTCCAGCACTACATCGGGATGAGTCAAATGGATTGGAAGTCTTGGTATAACCTTTTCCCTTTTTGGTGTTCCGTCTGATGGGAAATGATGTAGATGGGTTTAAAAGGCCAAGTAACTATGAGTAAGAAGGTTGTGGGTAGATCAAACTCTATCTCTAGCACTACATCAGGATGAGTCAAACGGATTTGAAGTCTTGGTATAACCTTTTCCCTTTTTGGTGTTCTGTCTGATGGGAAATGATGTAGATGGGTTTCCAAGGACAAGTAACTACCTTTGCTGATGAGTGTGAACACCTTCAGGGTCTTTCAAATGTTGTGTTTCCCCAGTGGGTGGGTCATATTCTTCATACCCTACACCAATTTACCCTATTTGAGTGTATCTCTGGGACAAACATGTTGATCATTATGGTTCCCTAAGGCATATACCCAATATCACTAAGTAGGCTCGGATTCTGCAGGCTAGGACTAAAATGTAGGGAAACATACTTTCCCCAGCCATGGATCTGAACATGTTGGATTGCCTCTTAAATAATTATACAAAGCATAATGAATATCTGAACGCATCATTTCTAAAGGTTCTGGTGATAATTGGGTGATTTAGAGTTCTGATCCATGGGAAATGATGTTGACTCAACCATGTGATACTACTGGACGATGTAATCATATTGCTCCTAGATTCTTGGACTATCCAACTGACAGTTACAGAGGTAGAAGTGCATCACCTAGATGGTCTAGTGGAAGATCACAATTTAGTTCTGGTTGAGGGATTCTAGAATATCTAATTCTATAGTAGCAATTAGATAGAATATCTTAGATAACTTCTCTATAACAATGGTTTCCTGTAGGCTTATCTTCTTAGAAGTGGGATCTAACTCATGGTTTCCCCACTCTTCAATTAGGTCCAGATAAGGAATCAGAAATGACACTGATGTGGACTGATGCAGTGGTGGATTGTCCAATGAAGAGAACACTGCGTGAGCTGACTAGCCACCACTCACTAGGTTGTATCTCATAGGTTATGCTAGCACCGTTACCATGTCCCTATAGGATAGAGTATTTACCACTACTTAATACGTAAAGGCAGTGAATATCGATGGCGAGTCTAGAGGGTTCTCATCTTCTACCATACCCTATAATAACTCTACATGATCTCTTGTCAAGGTTGATAATGAAACTAGAGATGATATAGAGTGATTCAAAATGAGACTTTGTAAGGGAGATAATTTTTCCTCAAATTGAATATACCTATGAAGGGAATCTGTAATCTGGTGTATCTCACCTTCTGGAATGATGAAACACACACACAAGGTTCCTGCCCAAGACTATGATGTAGAGGACTAGGGTGAAGAGTCCATCATTATTTCACACTCCACTTCAGAATATGAGAAACTAAATTAATTAATAACAATTTGGTACTTCTAATAGTTCTTCCTTCAGAAACTACGGTTCTCTATTTGACCCTGAGATGAATCTTTAGGGAAAGTTAAATCTTAGGTATGGGAAGTAACTCCATGTGGGTTAGTGCTAGTGTGGGGAGGACCTCTCCTCAAGATGGTTGTGAAATGAGGAGGACCTTTATAACGGTTTTCATTGGATCATGGAGGACCTCATCTTTAGTGAGATGAGGTGCGAGGAGCTCCTAGAAATATGTCAAATGAAACATGGGTATGACCTATATGTTGGTGATCTTAAGTATGTGTAGGTCCTTCATACTAGTTTTTGAATTCCTAGAGAGGACCTCCATGGTTAGGAGTGCTAGGGAAGGGATGAGCTTCGCTAGATCTAGTGAGAACATGAAGAGGACATCCATGCTAGCAGGTTATAAAGAAAGGAGGATATTTTCTCTTTTCAATAATTCTTGAGCTCAGAATGGTGTGAGGAGGACCTTCACTTTGATGATCTAAGATAGGGGGAGGACCTCCATATCTGGAATCATAGGCATAGGGAGGACCTCAGTACTGGATGTCAACAAGATACGGAGGACCTTCGCTTGGAAAGATGTTGGTATCATGGGGAGGCCTCCATTCTTGGTGAAAGAGTGGGGAGGACCACCACTATGACTACTAATGGTATGAGGAGGAACTTCGTACTAGATCTCATTATCATAGGTCAGACCATGATAGATTCTGATCATGCTGACAATTGAAAGAGTTAACCTAGCCTGTTTGCAGGGTTGCTGAGGCCTCGATCTAAATCGGGCATAGGTGGATCCCTATTATGTAGTCATGGGAACCTAGTAGAATTAACCAAGGGTGGCATGGGCCATTAAAGCTCTGGAATAGGATAACCTCATATAGAAATCTTCCAGATCCTATGCTCGATGTTGGAGTTGGGTAATCCAGACTAGATCAGGAAGGGTTGGGGTGTAGGCCACTTGTTCTTCAGCTTGATGAACCAATGGTTAGTGGAATTGGTGTGGATTAGTGGGATCCCTCCTTAAAAACTTCTGGGTCATAGTCATAGATATGATGACACAGATATCATTTACCTCGTGGAAATAGGAGTGTGAATAATAGGAATTCTCTAGGTAGAGGCTTTTTAACTGGTTGGAAGTTAGAGTGGGGAGAAGTGGATCCCTGTATGACCCTTGGGGGAGGTGGTGATAGTGAGGCAGAAAAGCCTCCATCTCCTGGCGGGCCATGTCCCTAATGGGAATGACCCCCTCCTAGTCATACCATCATATGAGACCATCAGTTACCATTATATTCATGGTCTTCGAGGGTTAGAAGGGGCATGGGCGCCCAGTAGTCGTGGTCATAAATAAAGTCTTATAAGAAGGGGAATCATGTGGGATTTATGCATTGTTGTTCCTCCTACCCCCATGCCTATGGGAAGAGGGTTATTGATTTAATGTGTCTTGGGTCCTAGAAATTAGGAAGATTCAATAATTATTATAGATAATAGGAAAGAAATTTCCAATGCCTCAACATCATTCTGTCTTCCATAACTAGAGAGAGATATCCATGCTGATGATGCCACATGTCGGAATTCCCAATGATAAAATTCCCCAATTTATAGTGAGTTACACACTAGGCCCACCATTTTCTAGGTGCGACATTAAACTGGATAACTAGATCTGGTGACATGATTTTATATTGATGTATTGAGTGCAACTAATCCCACATTGAGGAGAAGAGTTCACATCGGGTTCACAATTTCTATTTCCAATGATTTCCATCGGGGCGCACCCTCCTCATGTATGTGATCGCATGCGGTTTTAACATTTTCCCCCTAAATTCCCACTTTCTAAAGGTGGGAATATTTCATTAATTCTTTATATATATTTTATACATGATCAAAACAGGATGATGGGATGTCAGTTCCTCCTTCCATGGATTCCACCTCAAAATTCATCACCTAGTCCGAGTCTCCCTTATAGATTAAGACGTTGTTTGTGAAACTCATTCCCAATGCCAACTATTTTTAGGCACTGTTTAATTATGATGCTTCTTTATATATATTCCAAAGGGGTCTAGTCAGGGAAGTAACATTAAATCAGGGAAGTAGTCACACTGGGCATCAATTACATGTTTGGACGCAGGAAGGTTGAAACACCTGTATTCTTCCTCACAATATGGATTCTCAAGGGAACTAAAACCCAAGGTATCCCATGTCAATCGTGGGGTGTATTATTCTAGAGGTTTTTCTTTTGAGGTTTTCCTTAGGTATCTCATGTTTAACATGGTGTATGATATGAGTTTAACATCCCACGGGGAAGGAGGGTCGTGATTTTAACATCTTTTATTGACAAAATAGACTAATTAGAACACTTGTAAAGGTGGATCATATAGGTAAATACCTTCGAGGGATCACCAAGAAGGTTTATTGGATGGATGGTTCAGAACACCTAATGAGGGTGGACCCGGGGTTGTGCACCTCATGAAGAGAAGGTTTCTCACCATGAATGAGTACATCCCAAGGATGGAGGCACCAAGGTTTACCATTAGATGAGTGGGAATTCCTCTGATGAAGAACATGGGTGATGTGTCCCATAAAGGGAAATATTTCACACCATGAAGCTTGATTTGGAAACCACTGAGGGTTGATCAGGGAGGTGGACCCCAATGAGGTGGGCACCAAAGTTTACCCTTAGTTGGGATTAAATCTTAGGGACTCTTCCTATGTACCCTTTGTAGAATACATGGATCAAAACCCACCAAGTTCAAAAGGGTGATGTGGGGATTATGCATGCTTAGCTACCCATCACATTATGATTTCTCTTTGTTGGATTGTTTGGGGATTACACACTAAGATTTCCTAGGTGCTAATAGGTGTAGTAATGATGTGGATGGCCTGATATCACCAAGATCTAGAGGCCTAGATTAATAATTAGGATGTATATGGAAGAAGTGATAATGGAATGGATAGATTTTTGAGGATGTTGGGATTGAAACTTAGAGAGGCTTCAAAAATACTCTATATAGAAGACAAGGATCAAAGTACACATAGTTTTGAAGGGGCGTTGGGACTTACAACTGAAGAGGTAGCCTAAGCATGTGGTGTGTGGATTACACATTGAAGCGACCAAGGTGGGCCCAAATGAGATGAGACCTCTAAGTTGGGAATGATCCTCCCAAGATATAGTGGCTCGAGGGAAAGACTAATATGGGAATGAATGATGATGGATGCTAAGATTTGGGATGTGTACCCCTAGAAGGATGGAATCAAGGTTTACCAATGGTCTGGATTGAACCTCTTAGAGTCTTCCTATGTTCCCTATTTATAATACAAGGATCAAAACCCACACAGTTTAGTAATTCAAGGCTTACACATGGTTAAAAACCTATGAAGGTAGAATATGGGGTGTACTTTAGGAGGGATGTACATAATAAATATGTCACAGTCACTACTAAACTCAAATCCCATGCGATTCATGCTCGATGTGAGAAATAATAGGAAGTAGTAGACCATACGGTCGCATTGCGGAAGATGTGTCAATAATGGATAGAGCAAGGCTTATGCATAAGAGAGGCCCATGGAAACAAAGATCAAAGGGAGATGGATGGAGTTTTGTGAGTTTCTGATGAACACACACCCTCTATTCTTTTTTCCCAAATGAGTCAAGTAGGAGCAAGAGTTTTACCTCCTACAAGAAAGGATAGGGGATTACACTGGGATGGTTTCCCTTCCCTACGGGAAGATGTCCTTCCATACTAGGAGGATCTCATTCTATGTGGGTAATATGTAACTACTATGGAGATAAGTGGGAAAGGAGTATTCCTATGGCAGGTCACCCCATGTGAATTAAACGGGGTAAGGATACGGTTTAATGTCATGTCATGAAGGCGATGGTGCCTAGTAGTTTAACATCCCGTAACACGGACAGGGAGGACTCACCCCTCACCCCTTGTACTTATATAACTAATACCCACCCACACTTGGAGAATGGAAGACATCATAAATTTCTAAGGAGAGTGAGGTGGAGGAGTGGTAAATAGTGGTTTCCATGTTAGCATAGTTATGCAAAAAAGCAATATCCATTAGCATACCTATGCAAAAAAGCACTATGTAGGGCAATGCAACAAGGGGCACCACAAGAGAGGCCATAAAATCAATACGTAAAATCCTAGAGGGATGCACAAAATAAAGTGTTACAAATAATGATACCTCAACAAGAGGTGCTTTGAAAAGCTCGTGTGATTTTCGAAGGTCAGGGGCTTCATAAAGAAAAGATCTTCATGAATTATGGTTGCCCTACCTTGGAATGAAGTACTAGCTCAAGGAAAGAGTTCTTCAAGAAGTATTAATGATCCATGAAATGTTGATTACCCCAAAGGGCCTACCTCCTTCATGAAGGGTGTAGGCCTTTGTTAAGGGCATCCCTACCATAGTCAAGGATAAATAGGAATAATAGAAAGTGGGTTTCGTGATTCTCTAGTACCCTGGGTGATCCATTTACAATGATGTTCATGATGATCAAGGTTCTCCACAAAATGGAAACTTAGAAGATGAAAGGTCAGGTAAAAATGGGTTTTTATAGGGGGAGCTAGCTATTTATAGTAAAAGTGGTTTTTCTCTGTGCTTAGAGGTGCACCGTGAAGCAAAAAATATATTTAGAAATAAACACAGGGCTTGTTAAACTCAAGGAGCCTTTTTTCAACTTCCTTTATAGAAGTCATGGGGCTCATCGAACTCATGAAGAATTCCATCAACTTCCATTGTGGAAGTCGTGGGGTACGTCAGACTCGAATATCCTTCCATCAACTACATCGTGTTTACCTGAGGGACAAGAGCTATGCGAAATCACTTCATGAGGCAGACCCCTTCAATTATATTTTGTCCGTTGAGATTGGATTTCATCTCCATCGGCTATGGCCATTCTTGCTTTATCCAAGGGAATGTATTTCAGTTCTAATAAAGAGGAATAATTTATAGATTCACAACCTACCCATCTTCTAGACCTTCCTGATGTTCCCAACATTACTACCTTCTATAATCAAAGGTTACTACCCTATCAAGACATAAGCAGCATAATTAACTGACATCCACCTCAATATGGAACTATGAATGAGTTTTATGAACATAAATTAAATATACGAGGGAGACCCAAACTTGGAGATGATCTCCATGGAGGAATCCATGGAAGGATGAAATGACATATCATTATACTATTTTGATAAAGGATCTGTCATTACTAATTAAAGTGATGGATGTTGTCTGCCTATGGAAAGTGGGAATATGAGGCAACGAAGCAACATGTCGATATTGTACCCAGTATAAAGTGTCAGAAACAGACATAGATTGATCACTAGCACCGAGGGTATACTATGAGACATTTTGGAAGGAATCACCCTTTATAAAAAAACTACACAACATCATGAGTAATATAATGAATTTCCAAATCAAAATTCATGAATAATGTATAACAATGAATATAATGTAATATATAGAAAAGAAATAAAGAAAAAACAAGAACAAGAATATCATCCTCTCTATTACTTAGGCATGGTATAATAGAATCACCTCCACCAACCAGCCTTATGTGTCCAGTGCTAAGGTCACTCCACACCACCACCAACATTTTCCAAACAATATGAAAATCATTGTAAATAGAGAAGGGGTGTACATATAAATATACCTAGTAGGTTCTTCCATGGAACTATCATGTTTCCAAGTTAATAAAGAATACTAATAAATTTGGGTATGGAATAAATAAAAAAATCAAGAACAAACATCTACCAAAGGTCGACCATCCTACCATTCTCATTTCAAACCTCATCATTACACTTTCCAAACCACAATACATTTTCTTCACATTCCATCACTTAACCACCTCCACAAAAAAAACATTATCAAAACAAATAAATTTATTTTTCACTCATAGGGGCCAAAGTATAGTATAATCTTTACCATATAAATATCCATTCACAGGGAAATTCCTAATCATCTCTCACCACCACCAAGTAGTTTTCCACCCACAGGAAACTCACCAATCGTTCACCATCTCCACCAAGTTTCTATCTAATCACATAAAACTCTCAATTTTTCCATTTGTTTATTGGGTCACTATCCACCCATAGGGACTCACTAGTTTTTCATGTGTCAACCATTGAGGACACTCCCCATTACAACGTACATACATTGGGAATTGGTCCACCCTCGAGGACTCTCACTATGTTTCTATGTTTCCACCCTTAGGGACTCCCCCTCTTTATCCTGTACTCTTACCATTGCACTATACATGTCTTCAAAGTCAATTAGTTGGAAATCTACCCACCCTTGGGTACTATTTTGGTATTATTGAGTCTTTACCTTTAGGGAATACAACCTATATATCTCATGTCATCCCTAATACACATCATATCCATTATGGATAGACATATAATCCAAAAAAAACATTACATCATCCTCTTTATAAATATCACCACATATCATACCCACTTCCACATAACTTGTTAGAATGATGACACTCTATAAACATATTTCTACCCCTACCATCAATTTATTTAATAACCTAGGCCATCATGCTTACAATGCTACTAAGTTATCTAATCACACTACATAGACATGTCTCATTCCCTAAAATTATACCACAATTTATATCCTAGAGAGTATAAACACATTATAAAACTAACATCACTCAAATATTATATGTGAACTAACACAAAAATCTTATAATGTAGAAGAATCATGTCAAATATACCATTTCAATCAATCCACACCATCTATTCCACCAATATAAATTCACACCTCTATTCAATATACTAGATAGGTTATTAAGGGGTTATAATTAGTTTCAAATTCCACTTCCACCACCACCACCTCATCTTATAATCATCATATCTCAAGAATATTAGGTCAAATAGACCCATGAAAATGTAACATGCCCTTGTTGAAATCACACCACCCCATGAATCACCATACTAAAAAAGTCTTCTAACTATATAACGTGGCACAAAACCATGAATATATGATGAGATATCATTTAAGTAAAAAAAACATCATCCAAAATCCCTCACTGAAATTTCTATGCAATTTTATAGAGAATGGAATGACACTTATGCTGAATTGGAATAACTCATACCATAGTATGTAAATTCCACACTCTCAACCCAAGATATTTTCTACTGTTTTCCTAGCACTTGAACTTTAAATTCATATACTGAATTTAAAAAATATTTCATAATTACTCATAAATAATATGAAAAACAAATATTTCACCATAAATACATGCTAAATAATTCAAAGATTAAATATATTCAATATTCAAAAATTTATTTCATTAATTCACATTCATCTCCATAATTCATCATTTTCCATTTATATCATTTCATATTTTATAACTATAAAATTATATTTTCATTAATTTTCCATAACCCATTTGATTTCCACATTAAATAATAATATGTTGATTTCACAATCTATCTTATTTCAATTATTCAACAAGAATAATTATTCCTTCGTTTCCATATTTCATCAAAAATCACCAATTTAATTTATCACATATTCATTATTATGGATTATTATGAATTATCTACCCAATATAGAAAAAAAAATCTTGGTAGATTCACAAGTATTATATAAGAGATGAGAATTTGATTCACCTACCTTGATTCTATAATGAATGAAATCCATTTATCCTCCAGTGATTTCCACAAATCATACTTAAAAACCCCATTCTTCACCTCTTGTCAATTAAATTCTATGCACATTCAGAAAAAGTGATCTTCTCTTATGAGAATAAAGAGGATGAATAATTCTAAAGTGTTTTTCCATGGTAAAAAATGAATTCTCTTCACTTAATTCCTCTAACATTCACTATTAATTCCACCCATCAATTTATTCCTTTACTTTTTATTTAATTATTTCCATGAAAGTCTCCCCTTAAATTCATCTAACATTCCATGTCACCACATAAATATCTAAATCCAATTTCCACTTAAATTTCTACATCATTTACACTATATAAAAATATCTCACATGAAATATTATTTATTTATAAAATATAATGCATAAAATATGAATTGATTAATTAAATAAATAATAGTGGAATTACCCAAATATATGAAAATAATAGGTAAATTTCATCACTTAAAAGAATTAATCACAACCCAGGAATAAAAATTACATCCTGAGTGAAACGATGTGCTCAAAATTTACTTCTAAAAGTTGAAAATTTATGATTTTACCTTCTTAACTAAAAACCCATAAAAATTCAAAAACTATAAAACTTTAAAATCTATATATCTAAATTTCACACCCATTTAAAAATTTCATTCTTGAAAAGTATAAACAAAATCATAAAAAGTGGAAACATTATCACAATGCTATTATTTAATATTTATTAATACAATAAAAATAACTCATTAACAATTCAGGATATTGCACCCAAATTTGTGATTCCCTCTTCAATGTTATCTCTTTTACATTATCCATATTTTAAAAGGACTCACACTAAGGGAATAAAAAATATTTGTATGATTTTATATCTATAACCCTTAATTTTTAACATATTCTCTAAAAACATCTTATCATTTTCAATATCCATATTTGTCAAGTCAATCATATGTGATGGTTTATTATAATACTTATGAAGGTGTGGCACATAAAATATATTATAAAAAATTTCCAACCTCAAAGGTAATGATAACTAGTAATATTCATATCAAATAAATTCCAAGAACTCAAATGGACTAGTAAATCTCAATGGAAACTTTCATCCCTTACCAAACCTTCAATGTTCACAATAAGGAGAAACTCACATGAACACATTATCTCCAACCATACAAACAAAAACCTTATCCTTTGATCTATATAATATTTCTATCTACTCTAAGTAGTCCTCATGAATTCCCAAAAACATGTTTATACTTAGTCATATATTTCACCATCTATAAACCAACAACAATGACCTCACTGACCTCAACCCAACATAATGAATAATGAAATAGTCATCTATACAAGGATTTATAAGGTTTCATACCAATGGAGGAATGAAGAAAATTATTTAAAGAAAATTACCCCAATTATAAATGGTTCTCCCATGATCCTACAAAACCCAAGATACATTCACTCAATATACCCTCTAAAGTATGGAATTTCTAGTTCTATTTAAAATTAGTTTGTGGGTCAAATATGGTGTTAAGGCCCAAATAGCTTCCAAAAGCACACTAAAAGAATTTATAAATACATAAGGTATATCGAGCATCATGATAATAAATTATTCTCCTCAAAACTGTTGAAAAATGGGTTCCCTAAACCCAATGTAAATAGATTTTTTTATTACCATTGGATTTGTATAGTGAGTTCTACATAATTTAAACTTACTATATTGGTGATGATATTTGTTCACCCACTATTTACATGGTAATGTCGTTAGATTTTTTATCATATCAAAAGGTTATAGCAGTTTCTAGGATATAATGAGAACCTCAAGATACTATGAAATTAATCTTGAACATATGTCCTATGGTTGAGATACATTATACTGACTAGACATAAATTATTTCTTACTATTAGGTGTTGAGGGATTATAAGCATTGAGAATTATTATCATGAAGTATTCAGTCGGTGATCTTAAGTAGACAAGATCATGTGGACTGACCCGCCAATTGGGATTCCAAATGTTTTTGGTGTCATTGGTTGTTCTTATCTGTGTAAATGTGTAATGGTCTAATGAATTGAGATTATTACCAGGTTATATTATTTTATCACGTACTGTGATTCAATATGAAAAATATGGAATTGATGTCTCTGTGAGGTAGCTACATTGGGTTTATCGTTGATGGTATAAAATTGATTGAATAATCAAGATAGAATTTGTATCTTTTGAAAGGAAGGGATATCTCAGGACAAGTTGATTAGGATGATAATACCTTCACTAAATCCATGTCCATGGTAGAAGATGGTAAGTCTATCCTGTAAGTTCAACGAATAATAAATTAAGAAAGGATGGTTACATGAAGTGTGTGTTCTACGTTATTGTTAGGACTAAGCTGATATGGATGATCATATTCTGGTGTTTTCTTTTGTTTTCAATGATGTTTTAGTGGAAAAGTAAGTTTAATAAGAAAAGAAATAACCTCTATTTTCTTTTGGTGAAAATTGAACTCATAATGGTTGAGAAAATATATCATATTGAGAAGTTGTTTTCTTGATGAAAAGGATCATCAGACTCACCTTTGGTCTGAACTAGAAGAAGAGATCATAATGGAGAGAATCAAATTCTTCATGACTATGATAGAAATGTGATGATGTTTTTATGATCTTGGAGTTCTAATAAATCATACATATTCTGTAAAAACTATGTTGAAATATTGATGAAATAAAGGGGGAGTGGAAGAGTTGTGTCCAATCATATTCAGTCTAATCATAATCATGTCAATCATACTCAGGCTGTGCATTAAAAGAAAATGTTGCTAAAAGAGTAGGAAGTTACAATACTTCCTAATGAAATTAAGAAGATGATGAAAATAATGGGAAGTTCCAATAATTTTCTTGGAAAGGAATAAAATGCTAAATATGACCTTAAACATAATCTAAGTCATGAAGAAATTCATGATACAAGATTATGTTTTTGAAAGAATAGAGTTTGTGAAAATGATGTTTTCCAGTCTCAAGATCATCATGATGAGTTTTCAAGGAGAAGATTTATTGAAGGTCTGAAAAGTATGATCATTATAAAGAAAATAAATAATTTTTTGATGTGGAAGTTTTTGACGATGATCCATCATATTCAGTATTATATTGTATCAATTAGAGGAAGATTTTTTTGTGTATAAAAAGTCATTAGTATCATATTAAAAGGAGAAAAAAGTTGTTAAAGCTGCTTATACTAGTGCATCAGATTTGGTATTCCATCTTAATCATTGGCAGAAGATTTTTTTGGTAATAATGAATGAAATTAAGAAGAAAAATATTACTTAGATAATTGTTTATGTGTTTTCAAAGGGGGAGCTTGAATTTAGAAGAAGAATTTTGTTTTCATTTGTTGGTATAGAGCATTGTAATGAAGAAATCATATTTGGAAATCTGAACAGTGCCCATTTCTTCATATACGCAACTGGTACCTAGAATCATAATGGAAAAATCATATTAATAAAATGAGAATGGGAGATTAGAATCAAACTGATGTTTTTGAAGATATTCATAAGTGACATGAAGTTTTTATAAGATTAGATAAGGATCGAGAATTAATGATAATAGTTGAGAAATTATGAAAAAGACAAGGTACACCAAAAATTTAGGGAAACATGAAAATTTCGGTAATTTGGATGAGAAGGAAAGTTTTCCAAAATCCCATATAAACCACATTTTGGGTGATTATGAAAGGAAAAAGGTACATTTTACTTTTATGAATGAAGTATTATTCATTAAAAGTAAATAGAAGGTAAAGATCTATATAAAATAAGGGATTCTAGATTGTTTTTCTTAAAGAAGTCTTGTTGGACAGAAGAGAAAGGATAAGAGACAAGATTTTAATGGATTCATATGTTCATCATATTCAGTTGATTATCTTATTCATCTAGTTATCATATCTGAAAATATTATCATATTCAGCTGGTTATCATATTTGGTAGGATTATCATATTTAGCTAGTTATCATATTTAGCAGGTTTATATTTTTTTCAATGGAAGGATTCTTGTATTGGGATTTCCAGAATGAAGCATAAAGTGTTCAGAATTATCTCTATAGTATTTTATAGAGATATATTTCTGTATTGAGCAATCAGACTGGGAAAAATCAGACTGGGAAATCAGGATGAGTTTTCCCGAAAAGTTGAGGAAGTTCTTTACCAGCTTCTAGGTAAGAATGTGAAGAATTTATTTGAAAAATAATATTTGTGAAAGTTAATAAAGAATTACCATAACATATTTTGTTACAAAAAAATTACACTACATTATTTTTTCAAGGAGCACATGCACAATTGAATTATTTACATAGTTCTACACGAGTGAAAGGGAATTTACTAATCATTTTATTCCACACAAAAGGATTGTTTTCTAGTTTATTATGTGGTATTGGTTCATTTCCAAACTATAACAAGTACGTAGATATTCTTATTGAATAGTGAAAATTATAAATTTCTACATTCCTGTGGATGACTGATTGAATTTATTTTGCTAGGGAAGTTATGTTTAATAGGATGTTAGGATGTTTCATAAGGAAGCATAAAAGAAAAAAATATCACTGATTCATCCCATCTTCCTCTCAGTGATAAAATTATCCTGACTGAGCACTTAAAATTGATATCAGAGTGAAGATTCCCTTCAATTTTATTTGTTGATGTTTTTGAAAAGTAGTTGATGGAGAATCTGAACTGTGTGAACTTTAAGGTATCCCATTTTTGGATAGAAAGAACTATCATATCTGGAAATATAGAATATTTCCTTATCTTATATTTATTAGTTATGATGTTCTTGAAGCTGCAACATATGGATTTAATCTAATTGATGATAAGGTTCATATTAAATCTTTTTCTATAAAGAATCTTGAGAATAATGGAAGGGCCAAAAATGATTTACTATCATCACTTTATGAAAGTGAATTTATAAGGGTGAAAGGTGTTTCCACAACCAAAGGTATATGGGACAAGTTAAAAAACATATACAAAGGCAACACAAAAGTGAAGAATAAAAAATTAAAAATCTGCAGAATGAAGTATGATGATTTTAAAATGGGTGATTAAGAATATGTTGGGGACTTCGTTACTAGGGTAAATGGCATTCTCAAAAATATCATATGTCTTGGTGAAGAGTTAGAATATTTCATAGTTGAGAATATTTTGAGAATCCTTCATGATAAGTTTTACACTAAAGTTTCTTCTTTGGAAGATAGAGATACTAAAAAATTATCTCTAGATATTTTTTCATAACACTCTCATCACTTAAGAAATGACAAGGGAGAAAGATATGATAATCAAAAAAAAGTTTATAGAGAAATTTATTTCATGATTTATAAGAAAGAGACGTCAAAGAAGATTTTTATTGAAGAAGATGCTGGTGATTCTGATTCTGAAAATGTGGTATTTAAAAATCTTTATTATATTTGATCAATTTTGTCTAAAAATTTGAGAATAGTTACATGTAAATATAAAGGTTAAATTCCATTGAAATTATTTTAATGTGGATCCATTGGGAACTTTACCACCAATTTTACTCAATTAAAGAAAGAAGAGGACAGTGATGAAGAAGAAAGAAAGCCAAGAATATTGAGGAAGAGATAATGTGATAAGGATAAATATTTTTACTGGGGGAAAGATAAAAAATTATTAAAATAAAAAATAATAAGTTTATTATCTAAATATGATGAATAAGAAGGCAGTGATGTCGAATTTGAAAAGTATACTGAGAATTTTTATGAAAATATTTTATTACAATAGTAAATGATGAAGAATTTATAAGTAGAAGTTTTAAAGAAGAAGAAACACAATTAGAATTTATTTTGAAAGAAGAAACGAATGCCTAAGAAATATTGGAAGGAAAGAGAAAGAAATTAGGAATTTGAAAATTTAAAGTTCCTCAACAAATAATCAATAATGTTTTCTTAATGGAAATGTAAAACTGGTGAATAGAATAGATGATTTAAAGAAATATCTTGAGGAAGAAATTAATCATAATAAACATATGGAAGTTGTAGAGACCCATATCTTGACATATATAGATATTACATTACTTTTACGTAATACTTAATACATGACAAAAACATATGCCCAAAGACCGTATTAGTTTAATGTCTTTGGAAACTCGGAACATAATCTTCTAATCATGGTGAAAGATCTTCAACATGTCCCATAAAGATCTCCCCCTTTAGTTTTCTTACCTAACACCTTTATTTATATCCTGGGGAAAGATAATATATAAAGGGTGAGATCAAATTTTTAGTAAGGGTAAGCATGGAGAAAATAAAACAAACCATATACATTTGAATTTAAAAACATTAACATAATGTTTAAACATTAAAATCTTGAGCAATGACATAAAACATGGCAGTACGTAAGGCATAGATCATAATGAAACATCAATCATGATAAAATAGCATGGGGAATAAAACATGTAATTGTGGAAAACCATTAAGAAGATGATATGATTTCAATAGTATCCAAGACATTGCTACCAAGACAATCATAGTGGACAAATTCCCTTACTGAATCGAGTTCACTCCTCGTTCCAGGCCTGTATCACTGAACTAGATTAACTTACCATTCCATCCATTTCTATATCAGGATATATAAATATTTACCCAATTAATTGAAGGGAGATATAGGTCCCACCCATATCATAATTAAATCATTCTTACTTGTTCCAAAAAATAAAAATAAATCATTCATCACAACCCAAAGAATAAAATGGGTTTCATAAACATCATCCCATCATAACATAATATATATAAAACAAATGGATATCATTTCATTATAAGAATAATTAAACCATGGAAATAATAGAGACATTATACATGAAACATAATCAAACTAAATAATGTCATCTTTGATGGAAAATAGTTTTGACGAAACACTTGAAATGAATTTTGAGGAAAATATCCTTTCTTCTTCAAAATAATTTTCTTTTAATAAAATGCCATTAAATTTTAAAAGAAAGGGATTCTGTTGAAAATAATAATTAAATATTTTAGAGGAAGCTTCATAAAAATTAGTCATTATGAAACCGTAAAAATCCATTCATGTCGTATAAGTTAAAAAAACATTATCCTCATACTTTTGCTAGAAAAGTCAAAAAGTTCCTCATATGGTAAACAAAAGAAAGATTCCCTCCATAACACAATGTAAATGTCAAAGATGGGTAAAAATGACTTTAAAAATATATGGAAGAATATTAAACACTTTATGAAAAAAAATTTATGGACATGGATGAAAAATATAACCCTAGTAAATACTTACGTATAAGCAATCTCGGATAAAAATGAGATTTGAAAAATTATCCCTTACCTTATGTCCAATTTCTTCTGTATGTATCCAATACTACTATATAGTGGGTTAAAACATATTATTAACTTTCAACATAATAATAATAAAATTTATGATATCATATATGATTCACTTAAGACTTTATATTACCCGTTCATTTTTCAATTCCATGTTAAAGCGGCGTTTTGGGTAAAATCATTTCATTTATCATCCGTGTTTTGACTTGTAATTATTCATATGATTAATTATATCATTATTACTTACTTAAAGAATGTGAAACATGATTTATATATAAAATATATTCATAATTTACATATATATAATAGATCGATAAATGGAATGAAATACACCGTTCATGGAGACGATAGATCGTACGTACGCACGCGCGGTGATTTTGTTTTCCGTGGGATGGATAGAAGGTGAAATAGGGTTGATTAATATTTATAATAACATATCAGTATATGATTGATACTGATGTTATTAATTTATTATGAAACAACAAAATAAGAGAATGTAGAAGAAGAAATGAACTTGAAAGAATCATTAAAGGATATTACCTCTTCTTCGACGCGCCTCTTCTAAACCTCCTCTTAGGGCACTAAAGTTGGTCTTTGAAGAAGACCAGGACCTCTAGTATGTTTAAAGGAAAGTGGAGAATAGAAATGGGCAGGGTTTGGCCGATATTGAAGGCTCAATGTGGTGTGAGGAGGAGAGGGAGGAGGCACCCTTTTATAAGGGAGGAGAGGGGAACCTTTGGAAACATAAAAAATATTAATTTATAATAAATTAAAACCCCCCTTAAAAACACAAAAAATGACTCAAATTAAAATCTGATATGAGATAGGGTTGTAATATCACCAAAAAAAATTTATACATCTTTGGAATTTATTTTAAACCTTATCAATTTGATTTATCCTTATTTAATCTATTTAAATTTATTTGTGAAAATAAAATTCTAATTTTTAAATTGTTATAAATACTTACTTATGTTTTGTGAATTTTCCATAATTAGATAAATCATTACATTTTATACCATATAATTTTCAATTTGTAATTTTTAAATACTGTTGTGATTTTTAAACAATTTAATAATATGTTATTTTTATAAAATATCACTAGTGTCAATTTTGACACTATTCAATTATTTGAATTTAAATAAAATCCAAAAAGAAGATATATTCGATCAAAATTATTTAATAGATTTATAACATGTCATATTCATCTAGAAAATTATTGGAACACATTAAATAGTTCATATAAAATTTATTTTAATATTTTTAAAACCATTTATTTGATACTTCTCTTAATAAAATAATTACAATAACATTTTTGTATAATTATTTAATATACTTATTTGTTGCATAAAAATTAAAACTAAAATAATATGATGAAGATAAATCTATTAAATTACATAATGATACTTTTAATAAAATTTATCATCTTAAAATCACAACATTTAAATTGTTATATTTATTATGTTATGAAGGTGAAAACTTTGACATTATTAAAAATAAAATAACATAAATGTCATAATCTCTTTTATACGGATCCAAATGGTCAAAAGTCGACCCTTGGATGATTATGGTATAGATATAATCTACCAATGAGTTTTGGTCAAGTTTTTGGGCCTTTTGATGGGTATTATTACTTTAATAAAAACTATATTAATATTTTTTTACTGAGTAAATAATTTCTGCATCATTAATGTATAAGATATTAAAGTAATTAAATATCACTAAAAAATTAAAAATAAATTAACATAACATATAATAAAATTTTATATTTCAAATGAGTATTTATAATCAAATTTATATTTTGTATAACCTTATATTAAAAATAATTTAATTATTAAAGTTTGATTGAGACATATTTCACTTTCTTTAAAATAAAATAAATTAAAGGTATTAATCACATCCCAGTGGGTTCCAATGGATTTAATTTCGACCCAAATATGACTTATGATGAAATATAATCATCCAATTATATTAATACAAGTTTTAGGGTAATTGTATAATATTATATTTACCCTTAATTACCCGATTTACCTTTAACTATGGTAAATAAAATTTACCACATTTACTATTCATAGTGCCCAAAAATAAAAAGTAAAATATTAACATAATTTAGACCTACTGATTTAAAATATGGAATCAATTTTTCCAAATTCAAATTACATAATTTTCAGAAATTAATTTGAAATTAATCCCGTTGTTAAGAAAATGAGTTTTAAAAGTTAAAACATTGCAAAAGATTGAAATGATTTTACCTATGAATTCAATGTAAAATCAATGATAATGACATACATTATATTAAATGGTAAAAATTTATTATATTTATACTTTAAAACCATTAAATATTATAATTTAACCATATAAATTATTATGATGAAAAAAGTTGTTTTTAATTAAAATATACCGTGTTTTTACTATTCCTTAAAATATGAAAGTTATCAGAATAAAATGAAAAATTTATCCAAAGTAAATTTTTATATCCTCATTCCAAAGAAGAATTTTTTTTGTCAAATTGAACTTATAAAATTTTAAAAACTAAATTTAAAGTGGGTGTGCCATCAAAAGGCGGCAAAACTGCATTTTTTGAAAAATACTTATTTTACCTGAAAAATATATTTTGTTCTCATAACATGTTATAGAAAATGTGTAAGATGAATAATAATGTTATAAAATTAAAAATTTCATTAATACTATTAATAAAGGCTAGTTCATAATAATATTATAACAATATATCGTTGTTTAACAAAACCTGATATTGCGTACTACACACGCTATCGAGGAAGGTCGCGATTGCGTGTAATGCAAGCCAAGTCAGGGATGCGTGTAGTGGAAGATCCCTTTGGTGTTGTGTATAACATAATCAAAACTTATTTCATTTATACATTAAACAAAATCTATACTTAATGGTTCATAGAATAATTTCTACAAAAAGAACTTGAAATTGTGTGTAACATGAGCCAAGAATGGTGTTGCGTATACTACAAGCTAATATAGTGTTCCATATTGTACAAGATAATATTAGTGTAGTGTAAAATAGAATACATCAAAGAAATTAAAAATAATATATCTCATAAAATCTCGGGGTGTTACATTATACCCCCTTAAAATAAATTTCCCCCTCGAAATTCGTCGAGGTTATAAATCGTTTACTACTTGAATGTTTCATTCACAGAAACCCACACTATAAAAAGGAATAATAAAACTTAATTTTAAAAAGTGAAGTATGAATCGTAATAGTTACCCAAATTAACTCATCACTGTATTTCCACATAGGAGAACATAGGTGAAAATATGGATATGGAAGAGAAATCTAACTATCATGTTCTGATAAAGAGTGGTAGAGAACATGGCTACGAAAATTCAAAAAATCACAAAGCCATAAATTTGTGATGATCTAAGGTACCATCTAATTCATCAGATATGAGGGTAATAGGACAACGTTATTGGTTTTCAAGATAATTTCCAAAATTTTGAAGAATTTTTGAATTAAAATAAATACTTACTTGATTTTGGTACAATCTCACCATTGCTATGCCTTGAATAATTTCCACTTCATCTCTTAAAGAAATGATGTTGAATTTGTCTTTTGTGAAGTGTTAGAAGATCATGTGATAGAATGATAGGTAATTCCATCTGTCTCAAACATTAGGTTAGCAAAATTTATATACATAAGTCCATCTATGGTGAGATTTATCATATATGATTCCAAAAATGGACTTATACTTCATTTATTGTTCTGTTTAATTAAATAAAACTAGTTTTTACTAACCAGGGACTTCCTGTAGGCCAGTGGTAGGCGATAAAGGCCTATCACACTTCGGTTGTGGGTTTGATTCCCCCAACCCTGTCTGACGCGAAGGGTTTTCACCCGTCCTGAAGGTTGTATTTTTTTCTAAAACTAAACTATTATAACATTATAGAAATAATATCGAAAAAATTTATATCCTTAAACAATACTATCTAATGTCCAAAATAATCTATTATAATATTTAGACTTATCCAAAATACATCTTTCTAATCTCATAGTATAAAGAAAATGATTACTGGAAAGGTCACATAACAAGCACATGAATACCATCATTTATCCCCCATATATCATAAGATATATATTGTTGATCATATTCCAAACATGTTAATAACTTAATCATTTATTCTCTTGAAACATAAATTTCCATAGAACTTTAGTGAAAGCATGAATGCTGTCAAAAGGTAACTCTTTCCACATACCAAAATCCCAAAAATTCTATATACTCAAACCATGATATCACTTTGTCCTTATATCAGTCATGAGCTCATTAATACTATCAAACATTTCATTATCTATTTATCCCTTCTCTATGTTCATATTTTGTGCTTTCCAAAAATATTTCAATCACTTTTCATGTTTACTGGTACCATTCAACATATACTTTCAAATACTCAAGGAAACAAAATAGTGTAACAATCCTTATATTTTTATTTATTCCACAGTACCATACATTATTCCTGATAAAAATTAAATCATTCTACTAGATTATTAAACCATTGACTGAGCTTCTACATTTTATTCCCCAACACTTATTTCATCTCATATATCATTTTTAGTCACTTCATCATCATCAACATAAATAATACCCATATGACCATGCTGAATCGCTTCATGATATTTTCCCTTTGGGAATTGGTTTGAATAATTTATGTAAATTCCACATTTAAAACATTTAACTGTTGTTGATGTCTTAGAAATACCATTATCCTTGTCCATGGTGTTAACTGAACCTTTTCCTTTCCAATTACTAGCTTTGTGTCCTTCTTTTCCACACCTAAAGAATCTTCCAGTTCTTTTGAAACATTCTCCCTGATGCCTCTTACCACATGATTTACATGATGGAAATTGAACTTTCTTTCCTCTATGATCATCATGAAACTCCATATTTCTCTTATTAGCTGAGTCAGGAAACTTACCAAAGTTGAGATTATTGATCATATTATGAGATTTCTGATTAGGCATAATAATGATGTTTGGACTTCCAAATACCATTTCATTTGGTTTCTCATGAAGAATATCATTCCATTGTCCATCATATCCACCATTATCATGAATCTTCCTATTTCCAGCCATTTTCTAAAATCCAAAAAGAATAGTGTGAGAGATCATGCTAGGAAACAAACATAATAAAGGGGGATTAAATTCAATATATAACATCTTATGTTTAATTCAAATACTGTTACCGTAATTCTAGGAATATAACCTATACTTATACTTAACCTTAGAGACATCCCTAGACATACCTTAGAAATATCTATAGGGATCTCACTAAAGTTTTCGCATCCTAGTTTCCAAAGTTTAACTAAACCTTCGCTCTGATACCAACTGTTGAGGAACATATCTTGACATACATATACATTACATTACTTTTGCGGAATAATTAATACATGACAAGAACAGACGCCCAAAGACCATATTAGTTTAGTGTCTTTGGAAACTCGAAACATAATCTTCTAATCATGGTGAAAGATCTTCAACATCTCTCATAAATATCTCCCCCTTTTATTTTCTTACCTAACACCTTTCTTTATATCCTGGGGAAAATAAAACATATAAAGGGTGAGCTCAAATTCTCAGTATGGGTAAGAATGGAGAAAATAAAACAAACCATATACATTTGAATTTAAAAACTTGAACATAATGTTTAAACATCAAAATCTTGAGCAATGACATAAAACATGGCAGTACGCAAGGCATAGATCATAATGAAACATCAATCATGCTAAAATAGCATGGGGAATAAAACATTTAATTTTGGTAAACCATTAATCAAATGATATGATTTCCATTGTAGCCAAGACATTTCTACCAAGAAAATCATAGTGGACAAAGTCCGTTACTGAATCAAGTTCACTCCTCGTTCCAGTCCTGTATCACTGAACCAGATTAACTTGCCATTCCAACCATGTATATCTCATGAGATATAAATATTTACCCAATGAATTGGAGGGAGATATAGGTCCCACCCATTTCATAATAAAATCATTCTTACTTGTTCCACAAAATAAACATAAATCATTCATCATAACCCAATAAATAAAATGGGTTTCATAAACATCACCCCATCATAACATAATCCATATAAAAAATGGATATCATTTCATCATAATAAGAATGAATCCATGGAAATAATATATACATTATACATGAAACATAATCATAATAAATAATTTCATCTTAGATGGAAAATAGTTTTGACAAAACACTTGAAATGAATTTTGAGGAAAATATCCTTTCTTCTTCAAAATCATTTTCTTTTCACAAAATGCCATTAAATTTTAAAAGAAAAGGAATTTTTTAAAATAATAATGAAATATTTTAGAGTAAAATTAATGAAAATTAGGCGTTATGAAACCATAAAAATCTATTCATGCCGTATAAGTTAAAAAAACACTCTCTTCTTACTTTTGCCGGAAAAGTCAAAAAGTTCCTCGTATGGTAAATAAAAGAATGATTCCTTCCATAACACAATGTAAAAGTAAAAGTGGGGTAAAAATGACTTTAAAAATACATGGAATAATAGTAAACACTTTATGAAAAACATTTTTATGTACATGGATGAAAAATATACCCCCAGTAAATTCTTACGTATAAGCAATCTCAGATAAAAATGAGATTTGAAAAATTATCTCTCACCTAATGACCAATATCTTCCATATTTGTTCGAGACTCTTGTATAGTGGGTTAAAACATATTTTTAACATGTAATAGAAGCATAATAACATTTATTATATCATATATGATTCACTTAAGACTTCATATTACCCATTCATTTGTCAATTCCATGTTAAATCAGCATTTTGGGTAAAATCATTTCATTTATCGTCTGTGTTTTGACTTATAATTATTAATATGATTACTTAGATCATAATTACTTACATAAAAAATGTAAAAAATTATTTATATATTAAATATATTCAGAATATACATATATATAATAGATCGATAAATGGAATGAAATACACCGTTCATGGAGACGGTAGACCATACGTACGCAAATGGGGTGATTTTGTTTTCCATAGGATGGATAGAAGGTGAAACACGGTTGGTTCATATTTATAATAACATATCAGTATATTAGTGATACTGATGCTATTACTTTATTATGAAACAACAAAAGAATAGGATGTAGAAGAATAAATGATCTTTAAAGAATCGGTAAAGGATATTACGCCTTCTTTGACGCGCCTCGTCTAAACCTCCTCTTAGGGCACTAAAGATGGTATTTGAAGAAGAAAAGAACCTCTAGTATGTTTATAGGGAAGTGGAGAAGAGAAATGGGTAGGGGTTGGCCAAGCTTGAAGGCTCAAAGTGGTGTGAGGAGGAGAGGGACGAGGTTCCCTTTTATAAGGGAGGAGAGGGGCACCTTTTGAAGCATAAAACATATTAATTTATAATAAATTCAAACCCCACTTAAAAACATCCAAAATGACTCAAATTCGAAGCTGATATGAGATAGGGTTTTAATATCATCAACCAATAAAATTTAGACATGTTTAGAATTTATATTAAACCTTATCAATTTGATTTATCTTTATTTAATCTATTTAAATTTATTTGTGGTAATCAAATTCTAATTTTTAAATTGTTATAAATACTTACCTATGTGTTGTGAATTTTCCATAATTAGATATATTATTACATTTTTGACCATATAATATTCAATTCGTAATTTTTAAATATTTTTGTGATTTTTAAACAATTTAATAATATGTTATTTTTATAAAATATCAATAGTGTCAATTTAGACACTATTAAATTATTTGAATTTAAATAAAATCCACAGAGAATATATATTCAATCCAAAAAATTTAATAGATTTATAAAATGTCATATTCATCTAGAAAATTATTGGATCACATTAAATAGTTCATATAATATTTATTTTCATATTTTTAAAACCATTTATTTGATATTTCTCTTAATAAAATAATTACTATAACATTTTTGTATAATTATTTAATATAATTATTTATTGCATAATAATTAAAAATAAAATAATATGATGATGATAAATCTATTACATTTCATAATAAAAATTTTACTAGAATTTATCATCTTAAAATCATAACATTTAAATTGTTATATTTATTAAGTTATGAAGGTGACAACTTTGACATTATTAAAAATAAAATAATATAAATGTCATAATCTCTTTTATACAGATCCAAATGGTCCTAACGTCGACCCTTGGATTCTTATGGTATGGATATACTCGACTAATAGGTTTTGGTCAAGTTTTCGAGCCTTTTGATGGGTATTATTACTTAAATAATAACTATATTATTTATTTTTTACTAAGTAAATAATTTATACATCATTAATGTATAAGCTATTAAGGTAATTAAATATCACATAAAAATTACAAATAAATTAGCATAACAAATAAAAAAATCTTATATTTCAAATGAGTATTTATAATCGAATTTATATTCTATATAACCTTATATTAAAAATACTTTAATTATTAATGTTTGAGTGAGACATATTTCACTTTCTTTAAAATAAAATAAATTAAAGGTCTTAATCACATACAAGTAGGTTCCAATGGATTCCATTTCGACCCAAATATGAATTATGACGAAATATAATCATCCAATTATATTAAGACAAGTGTTAGGGTAATTTTATAATATTATATTTACTCTTAATTACCCGATTTACCTTGTTGTTGGGGTTTGGCTTAGTGGTAAGCACCCCATAATTCTACATGGAAAATGGGGGTTCAAAACCCATTGGGCGCAGGTACTGTAGCAGCAATGTATCACTACTGTAGCAGCCGAGATACTGTTGCAACGACGGCACTGTAGCGGTGGTAGGGGACTGTAGCGGCGGCAGGGGTACTGTAGCAGCGACGTTACTGTAGCAGTGCAGGTATTTTGGCAGTACTATTCACAGAATGGGATTTGGGCCAAAAAATTGGGCCTACGGGCTATGTAATGGGATAATTTCCCACTAGGCCTTCGGGCTATGTAATGGGCCTCCCTCTACCCAGTTAAAGAGGTCTTTTCTTTGTTTCAATAATAAAAATGTGGCTTCAGTCCCAACTTAAAAAAAAATTACCTGATTTACCTTTAACTATAGTAAATAAAATTTACCATGGTTACTATTCATAGTGCCCAAAAATAAAAAGTAGTATATTAAAATAATTTGGACCTACTGATTCCAAATATGGAATCAATTTTTCCAAATTCAAATCACATAAGTTGCAGAAATTAATTTAAAATTAATCTCTTTGTTAAGAAAACGAGTTTTAAAAGTGTAAACATTGAAAAAGATTGAAATGATTTTACCTATGAATTCAATGTAAAATCAATGTTAATGACATAAATTATATTAAATGGTAAAAATATATTCTATTTATACTTTAAAACCATTAAATATTATAATTTAACCATATAAATTATTACGATGAAAAACGTTTTTTTAATTAAAATATAGCGTGTTGTTACTATTCATTAAAATATGAAAGTTATCAGAATAATATGAAAATTTTACCCAAAGTAAATTCTTATATCCTGATTCAAAATAAGAATTTTATTTTGTCAAATTGAACTTATAAACATGTTAAAAACTATTTTTAAAGTGGTTGAGCCATCAAAAGGTGACAAAACTGTATTTTTTGAAAAATACTTATTTTACCCGAAACATTTATTTTGTTCTCATACAATGTTCTAGAAAATGTGTATGATTAATAATAATTTTATAAAATTTAAAATGTAGTTAATACTTTTCATAACGGCTAGTTCATAATAATATAATAACAATATATCATTATTTAGCGAAACCCGGTATTGCGTACTACACATGCTATCGTGGAAGGTCGTGATTGCATGTAATGAAAGCCAAGTCAGGGCTGCGTGTAGTGTAATCTCCCTTTGGTGCTATGTATAACATAATTAAAACTTATTTAATTTATAAATTAAACAAAATCTATACTTAATGTTGCGTAGAATAATTTCTACAAAACGAACTTGAAATTGTGTGTAACACGATCCAAGAATAGTGTTGCGTATACTGCAAGATAATATAGTGTTGCGTATAGTACAAGTTATTCTTGTTTTAGTGTATAATAGAAGACATAAAATAAATTAAAAGGAATATATCTCATAAAATCTCGGGGTGTTACAGAAGTGAAGTTAAAATCAAAAGAAAAAGAGTTAGAACTTGTCCAACAAAATATTTCTAAAGAGTAATTGAAAGGTACAGGTTTTAAAAAATATATATCTTAAGTTGGAAAAAGTTATCATAATTAGAAAACTAAGAAGGATAAAAAATTACCTTAAAAGGGTGAGAAGAAAGATATAATTGTTTCAAAAATAAATAAAGCTAGGAAAGCTTTATATTTTTCCAAGATTTAAAAAGTGAAGAATTAAGAAGCATCAAAATACCTTGAGTCCAAAAAAGTTCCAAATAATTATAATTATATTAAAATAGGATGGAAAATTGAGCTAAAAAAGAAGATTCTTATTGATAATAGAAAGGTTGGTGATTCATATAAGAAAAGAAAGAAGGTTTATTAGAGACAAGACCACAATTCCGGTCTGTATGGAATTTTCAGAGGAAAATACTCTTTCTATGGATACTGCTTATATTGTGGTGGATTTAGACTTATGAAAAATATGTGTTTGTTCAACCAACAACATTACCATTAGTTTACAGGTTATTGATGGAAAAGTTTGTGGGGGGATTCAATCTCCTCAAAGGAAGAAACCTGAGAAGATTAGAGTAAAGATTGAAAATAGGTTCCAATACCTAGAAACTGTTTTTGAAATATATTAACCACATTGAAGGGTTTTATTATCTTGTTACCAACACAAAAAATGTATCATAACAATTCTCAAAAGCTGGAGGTGAATAAAGAGAAGAGAGAAGAAAATCCCTTCTTATTGAACATCTCTAAAAGCTACAGAAGGAGAGGAAACTTGGATTCTTAATAGTGGGTGTTATTATCATATGAAAGGAGATTTAAAGTTGTTGAATAATGAAAAAGATGTTAATCAAGGAACTGTGACATTTCTAAATAATTAATCCTTGGGAATCATAGGCTTTGGATTAACCATCATTGGGAAAGAAAAGATGAAATCCATGAAAACATTATATGTTGATGGGATGAAACACAACTTGATAAATGCTTGAAATTTTTTTATGGGCGTAAAAATGTTATATTTGGAAAATATGGATTTTTTTTGAGAGGTGAGGAAAATGGAAAGATAGTTAGAAGAGGCCAAATTACAAAAGAAAACTTGTTTCAAGTTGGTGAAATAAAAAACTCTTGTTACTTGAGTATGGTGGAAGAGAATAAATTATGGAATAAAAGGATGTGAAACATGAATCAAGGAAACATGATTAGGTTATAAAAGTTATATAGTGTTCATGATATTTTTGATTTACCTAGAAGAAGATATTGGTGTTACACTATTTCTTAGAAGGTAAAAATTACAAACTCAGTGCATAAGAAAGTTGAGATTTGTTCAAAAAAACCCATGGAGATTATTAATTGAGATATTTGTGGGACAATGAGAAAATAATCAAAAAAATGCAGATAATTATTTCATGACATTCATTTATGACTTTACTCACATTACTTGAGTTATGTTTATAAAACATAAGATAGATTCCTTAAAAATGATTAAAATTTTCAAGAGTAAAGCTAAGAAGGAATGCGAGTATTCAATGAAGATGTTGAGAATTTATAATGACAGTGAGTAAAGAATGAAGAATTTTAACGTTACATTGAGAATCAAGGAATTTGGCATGATTATAGTTCCTCATACACTCCTCAACAAAATAGAGTTTCTTAAATGAAGAATAGAAGTTTGGTGGAAATGGGAAGAACTATGTTACTTGATTATGGTATTTCTCATTACAATGGGAGGAAATCCATGAGTACTACTACTACTACTATATATATATATATATTCAAAAATGATGATTCTATAAGCCAAATTCATATATGAATCAATATGAGATGTTTTATGATAAAACTCCAAGTTTTAAGCATCAATGAGATTTTGGGAGTCCATGCATTATAAAGAAGAAATGTGGAAACCTTGGATTATTTGAGCAGAAAGGTGAAGAAGGAATATTTCTTGGTTATTATCTAGAAGGAAGAGGATACAAATGTTTCAACAAATAAACAAGAATAATTTTTGATTCTATTTATGTGAATGTTATGGATAATTAAGAGAAAGATATACATACTCCTACAAACAAGGAATTTGAGTCGGATAAGGATTTTTTTAAACAATTTTGATAAATATACAGAAAATTGTAATCCCACTCAAGATTAATCAGACTCATCTATTTCTAGTGATGAAGAAGATACTCAAAAATATCTTCCAAGGATTAGGAAGAAATTGGAAGATCATAATATTATTGGTGTTCAACATCAAAAGGTTTAAATAAGAAGAACAAAAAATTCCATTACACATAATTCTCTTTATTCAAATGTCGAGCTGAATGATGTGAATGAAGTTTTTGAGAATCCGGAATGGGTTTAGGCCATGTTTTAGGGATGGATCGGATAGAAAATAATGATACATGGGAACTTGTTCCTAATTCAGAAAAGAAAAATGTTAGTTGTATAAAGTTGTGTTTCTTTAGGAAGATGAATGAAGAAGGTTAAGTGATAAGAAACAAAGAACAATTTGTGAAAAAAGTTTACTCACAAATTAAATGTGTTTCCATTGATGAAACTTTTTCTTTGGTGGAATGGTTAGAAACATTCTGAATTATTCTTGATATTACTGCAAAATTAAGTTATAATTTTTTTCAAATGGATGAAAACTACACATTTTTTAATTGGAATCTTGATGAATAAGTTTACATAGAATAACTATATGGATTTTTTGTTAGGGAAGATAAAATTTATGTTTGTATATTGAAGAAAGCCTTGTATTGGATAAAAAAATCTTTGAGTGTATGGTATTCTAAATTAGATACGTACTTAAGGAAGATGAGTTTAAATAAAGAAATATTTGATAAAAATATTTACATACAATAATGTTAGGAGTATTCCCTCATCATAATTATTTATGTTGATTACATTATCGTTGTTGGGAATGATGAAAGATCTTATGATAGGCTTGTTGAATAAATGAAAAGGATGTTTGAGATATCCATGCTAGTGGAAATGAAATACTTTCTTGGGTTATAAATTTTACAAAAGAAGAAAATCATCTTTATTTATCAATAATATTATGTTAAGAAACTTATTAAGAAGTTTTTCCTGGAAAAATCAAAAACCGATTTACACACCAATTTTGGGGGGAAAAATGTTTTAAAGATGGAGAAGGCAAGAAAGTTGACTTGAAATTTTTTCAGAAGATGATTGGATGTTTTTTATATTTGACTACCTCAATACCCAACATTGTTTATACATTTAACTTATGTGAAAGATTTTAGAGTGCTCCCAAATAATCACATTTTCTTACTGGAAAAATAATTCTTAGATACATCAAAGGCACAAAAAATTTCAGAATCAGGTATGATAGCTCAGAAAGAGCTGATTTATTTGGGTATTCAAATGTTTACTAGAAAATAAATGTTGATGATAGAGGATCTATATTTGGTGGAGTTTTATTTTTGAGGAAAAGTTTTGTTAGTTGGAATACAAAGAAATATAATTTAGTAACTCTTAGTAACGTAGAAGCTGATTATGTTGCTACTACTCAAGATTCTACACAAATTTTGTGGATGAAGACTTAGTTCGAAGATTTACATGTTGAAGTGAAGTTACCCTTGATATTAGGATGCAATAATCAAATTATAATCAATCTCACCAGAAATATGGTTCAATATTAACATTCAAAACATATTGATATAAAATATAATTTCATTAAAGTGAATAGGAGAAGAATTAATTGAAGCCACTATATGTTCCTATATCAGAAAAAGTTGCTGACATTTTCACAAAACCTTTACCAAAGGAATCCTTTTCAAAATATAGGTTGAACACGGGAATACAACCTATTACTAATTAAGGTTGAGGTATAACCTTTTTCCCCCTCTCTCATATTAAATTTTGATAGTCTTGTCAAGAGGGATAATTCATTCATAAATCTATTATTATGGATGAATATAAATAGGGGGAGTTGTTGGTAAGCTGTTGTTGGGACCATGTTGGATGGAGAATGAAGTAAGAAAAGTTTTCAGTTACAAAGTGATGTCTTTTATTGTCAAAGAAAATAAATCAATTCACCTTTTAAAAGACATGGAAATTAGATGATGCTTTGATGATTTGTATTTCAAAAATATCATAAGTTAGGAGAACTTGTGAAGAAATCCTTATGAAGGAAAGGGGGAGTAAAAGGTGATTCCAGTCATATTCAGTTTTGATTAGAATGAAAGATGCTAGTGGAACACAATGAAATTGTAGTACTTTATGTTGAAAAACTGACAATGATAAAGGTGTTCGATCAATTAATATATATGACTAAAGATATGGTTCATGATGAAAGAAGTTTTTATTGAATATACCTGATGATAATGAAGCAACATTGGTGTTCTTGCGGAAGCAGATTTTAAGGTGGTGTTGTTTCCTAGTGTTTGCCAAATTTTTGGGCCTGAAAATCGAGAAATGGAGAAATGTGTTTTTGGCAAAGGATGTTTCTTGGAATTTTGAATAGGGCTTGGTATGTTGCGTGCAAGTGGAGTTCCATGATCTGAATATCAAAATAGGTCAAAGGAGATTCTTGCGTGAAATATTGGTTTTTTGCACGAAAGATTGAAGTGAGTTTGGAATATTACACGCACTGCATGATTTGAAGTCTAAACATAAAAAAATGTAAAAGGTAAAAATTGTATGAATGATTACAGAAGTATGTGAACGATGATTTTGGTGAGAAAAGGACTTTCATGCCTAATGTGATGTTAAATGGGGTTTTTCATGGTACTTCAGGATGTTGTGAGACACATTGGGGTTTTTGTGCATATGGGCTGACAAGGTCTATAAATAAATGGTGAACGCCTCACATTTAAAAAGATCGACACTTAGAGAAATTACAAATTTTTTGGTGTGAAATAATTTTGAGTAAAGGGGAGTGCAAAAAATAAATAGAGTTGCGCGCAAGAAAGAGAAGTTGTGCAAGAATAAAATTGCGCGCAAGATTGAAGTTGCGCACAAGAGGTGTTTCACGAAAAAAGTCAAATCTTGCACACATGGAATAAAAGTTTCATACCAGAAACCTATAGGAGTGTGTGAAAGATTTGGGTTCTTCGCACGTATTCAGTTGTGTGTAAGATAGTTCTTACCGGCTTTTGGGTAAGAAATTGAAGATTTGTACTTCAAAGAATACACCTAGTTGATTGTAAAGAAGCACTGAAATACTATAATTCTCTATTTGTTCTAAGAGGGTGCACACACACTTGTTGATTGTTTTCTAAGTGCTACATGAGTGTAAGAGTATATTCTACTCATTGTATTCCACATCAAAAGATTATTTTCTAGTGTATTTTGTGTTACTTGATTATTTTCAAACCATACCAAGGACATAGCTACTCTTGTTGTGTAGTGAACATTATAAATCTTGTGTTCCAATGGTTGTGTGTATTCAGAATGAAAGAAAACATTTAACAGGAGGAGAAGGTTGGTTCAAAAAGAAAAAAACATAAAAAAAAAATATATCACTGATTCACCCGTCCGTTTTTAGTGATACTTAGATCATAACTGGGAACTTCAAATGGTATCAGAGTGAGGTTTCCTTTATTTGTTTTTTGCTAATGTTTTGAAGAGAAGTTGTGATGGAAAATATAAATTGTGTGAATAGTAAAGGGATTTTGATATTTGATGGAAATAATTATCATATCTAGAAAGATAAAATGATGCCTTATATTATGTCTCATGGGTATGAAGTTCTTGAAACTTCAACTAATGGATTTAATCCTATTGATGACATGGTTCCTCTTACACCTGCCGATAAGAAGAATCTTGATAATGATGGATGAGATAAAAATGAATTACTATCATCTCTGTCTGAGAGTGAGTTTTTAAGAGTGAAAGGTGTCACTACAGCTAAAGGCATCTAGGATAATTTGAAGAACATATATGAAGAAATTACAAAAGTGAAGAAGGGAAAACTAAAAATATGGAGGCTAAAGTATAAATAATTGAAAATGGGAAAATCTGAATCTGTTGGGGACTTCTTTACTAGGATAAATGATATTGTCAGTACAATCAGATGTCTTGGTGAAATGTTGGAGGATTCTACAGTTTTTGAAAAGATTTTGAAAATTCTGCATGACAAGTTTGATGCTAAAGTGTCTTCATTAAAAGATGGAGTCCCTGAAACATTATCTCTGGATGATTTTCATAGAACTATCATTACTTAAGAAATGATAAGGGATAAGACTATTAAGAAAAAAAATAAGAGCTGATAGAGAAATGTAATTCAAGAAAGTAAAGATAGAGAAGTCAAAGAAGACTCTTATTGAAGATGATGCTGGTGAATCCGATTCTAAAGATGAGGTATGTAAAACTTTTGATGGAATTTTATCCTTGTTTTCTAAGAATGTGAAAGAGGTACAGGGAAATACATGGGTAAACTTCCCTTGAAATGTTATGAGTGTGGAGCCGTCAGTCACTTTGTGGATAACTGTCCTCAAAAGAATAAAGAAGAAGATAGTGATTGTAAAGACCCGTAAAATTCAAGGAAAATTTTTTCTTAATTTTCTTTAGAATTTTACAAGAGCGCGGTTTCAGACGACACCTGATTCCGAGGCCCGGAGTGCCCGGAATCAATTTCTGAAGTTTGGCTCGGGTACATTCAGTGAACGAACGAGCGGAAATTCCTAACTTTTGATCCGGTGCTCGGAATTGAAATCCGAGGGCACCGATGAACTTGCAGCGCCGATATTCGCTTAAAGAGACCTTTTCGGAAGTTGCGTTTGTTGCGGGTTGAAAGTTAGTTTTGGGGATTAAAAGATAAGTAAAATAAAATTGTGTGTGAATTTTATTTTATTCGTGGTGGTTAGACTCTCTCATGGGAAGTTGTTGGTGGGGCCCACAACCACACAACCTCCCATGTGTGGTTATGAGGTAGGTGGGGCCCACACGAACCCCCACCTTTTCAAGTTCCCTAACTCCCCTCTCTCTCTCTTAAAGGCTTGACATCTTAACTTCTATTTAATTATACAACTCATGTATATTAAATAAGTGAGTTAATTTTGGAGTTATCCTTTTTGAATTTCAAACCTTTGAAATTCTTTGTTAAGTTTTTTATTAAATTAAGCTCTTCTCTCTTTTTGTTGGGTTAGAACGCTTTGGCCACCTTGAGAGCTTTTGAGAGCTTCTTCTTCATCTTCAAGCTCTGACGAAGAACACGAAGAACGTTCAAGCTCCGACGAAGAACGACGCCTCTCTTCTTCGTCCTCCGTGTCAACGAGAGGGAACACCGCTTCCTCCTCGGACCTTCTTCGTCGGGATACGAAGATTCGCCAACGACGTATCTCTTCGGGCGTATCTCTTCGTCAACGGATTTGACGAACGACGACCGCGACGCCCGACCACCGCAACGTTGTCATCCGCGGGACGTTGTCAAATCTTCGATCTTATACCCGAGGTAGGGGTTGTTGATTCAATATTTATTTATTCCATTTCTTGATCGTGGATCTCGCATGTCTAACATGAGGCTTTGAATGTTTAAGTTGAGTTATTTATTTAACGTGAGGGGGGCTGGACCGCATGAACACGGCCGAACCCCCCTCCATCGTTCATGTTGATTTATCTTGCGGGAGGAAGCAAGGTGGCGTGGTGCCGTCGCACCACGCGGATAATCGTGCAAATATTTTACGCGGCGCCGTCGCGCCACGCCGAGGAAGAATCTTCAAGAACGCGACGCCGTCGCGCCGCGTTGAAAGGAATCAAGGCACGGCGAAGGGGCGCGGTGTCGTCGCACCGCGCCGGACGACGCACACCGCGGCCGGTTCCGGGCCGCGGCGGGATGAGGAGACCGCGGCCGGTTCCGGGCCGCGGCGGGAAGAGAAGACCGGCGCCGGGCCGCCAGCGTCGGAAGCCGAAGGGGGGACCGGAATTTCCGGTCCCGTTGGAGAAAACTGGCCGGCCAGCTGGCCGGCCGGAAGGCTTTAAACCGGGGGAATTAATCCCCCGGCCAACACATAAAACCCCCCTCTTTATGAGGGGGGCGGTTCATTAAAGGAGGCGGGGGGGGGGGGGGGGGGGGCAGCAGCCCCCCGGTTTTTAATTCAACCGGCCCCCACGTGGGGGGGGGGGGGGGGCGGTTTGCAATCAAGGGGTGCGGCAATTGCCGCGCCGACTTTCCAGGAAGCGAGGGCTTAGCCCCCGCGTGCAGCCCCCTCGCGGCGACAGGCCGCCGCGGCCTTCTCGCGCCGCCGCGCCGCCCCAGGGGGGGGGGGGGTCGGGCCGGGTCGGCCCGGACCCGGACCCCCCCGTTTCGAACCAGAATCGGGTTTTGGGCCATATCTTGAGCCTCGGACCTCCGATTGACGAACCGTCTGCGGCAACGCGATCCTTGGATCGAGACGGTCGTTTTGGTATATCGCACTCAAGGTTTCGGATTACTTTGAGTTCGGCCGGGTTGGTTCGTTCACGAAACCAACCGGGCCTTCGGAGCGGAAACGCTCATATCTTGAGCTACGGACGTCCGATTGACGCGTCGTTAGTCGCGTTGTGTCCCTCTTAGTGAGACGGATCTTTTGGCATACTCCGCCCGAGGTTTGGACGCAGGTGGAGTACGGTCGGGTTGGTTTTTCCTTAAAAACCAACCGGGCCCCGGAGACGAAAATTCCAATAACTCTCAGACTGGGCGTCCGATCGACGCGCCGTCTATTGCGTTGAGTTCCTGTTGACGATACGGAACTTTTGGATACATCAAATCTGGACCTTGTGACAGTCGATGTATCAGCCTCTCGGCTCGTGGAGCGGACCCTCTGAATGAGATTGCTGTGTGCGGGAACCCTAGTGCTGGCTGCGACTGACTGCTACTACTACTGCTACGACAGCTACTATGACTGCGACGACGACAGTACAAAGATCCTGTGTGGTTTCGACGACGACGACTTCAGCACTCAGCGATCCTACGTGGAACAGTGCTACCGATCCTGTGTGAGCTGAATCTTCTGTTTACCTTGGGCGGTGGAGCGCTTGGGTGTAGCGGCGGACCCGTGGTACTTGACAGTGGTGGTGCGCTTGGATGCAGCAGCAGACCCTTGGCGGTGGAGCGCTTGGTTGTAGCGGCGGACCCGCGATACTCTACGGAGTGTGTGCGCTTGGTTGTAGCGACAGACCCGCGAAGGTGGAGACGTGCGTGCGGAGTACGGAGACCGTGTAGATGACTGAGACCTGACGACTGCTTGACGGACTCGACTTGGAGTGAGTCGACTAGCCCAGTGGACGGAGCGCCCAGTAGTTGGCAGCAGACCCACGGCGGATGGAGCGCCTGGTAGTTGGCGGCAAACCCGCGGTACTCGACAGGAGGAGTACCTTAGTAGGCTATCTGGGTGAGCGCCCAGTATTTGGCAGCAGACCCTCAGCGGACGGAGCGCCCGGTAGTTGGCAGCAGACCCGCGGTACTCGACAGGAGGAGTACCTCAGCAGTCTTAGGTTAGTGAGCTGTACCTTGGAGTCGTGACAGGACCACTGTACACTCTAGAGACGGAGCTCATCAGCAGTTACGGTTTCGATAATGAAAATCCAGGTTTGAGCTGAGACTTTTGACCTTGTGTTTATCTCATGATTGAGATGGGTCACTTGCTAACTCTTGTATATGTATGGGCATATACCCGGGTAGTGGTTATCCGTTGATTTCACAATCCTTGTGTTTCCTCATGATTGAGATGGGTTACTTGATAACTTAGGTATATGTATGGGCATATACCTAATTAGAGGTTATCTGTTGAGATCTTCTTTTTGGTTATCCTTGTTGGATTAGTGAGACCTTGAGGGTCTCGGGGTCCCTACTGAGTATCGTTATACTCACCCCTGCACGGGCTATGTCCGCACCTCGTTGTGTTGGTTGCAGACGACGGGCAGTGCTGACAGAAGCCGAGTGTTCGAGGACTGGACAGTACCTGGAGGTGGACTATACAAAGAGACGGTACCCAGAGGTGGACGTGACGACGAGGCAGAACCCGGAGGTGGACCTCTAGGCGAGACGTGCTCGGAGCGGACGGCGGGACCCGTGGAGCAGAGGAGCTATCTGTACCCACCCTTCAGGTGGGATTTCCAGTGGACAGCTCGGAGTAGCAGCTTTTACTTTTCAGTTGTTGTTTTCCCTTTCGAGTTGTACTTTACTTTCAGTTTGGGTTTGTATTCTGGCCCATTTACTTTTCAGCACTTTCTTTTCTACTTAGTGTTTTGCTTCCGCTTGTGCTCTGTGGTTCTTTTTTTTACTTTTATAAAGGCAATGCCTTCCCAGTTATCGGGATTTACGCCTTGGTGCTAGTCGCCAGCCCCTGGCCTATGGAAGGCGGGCTTGGGGTAGTCACGGCACGGGCCCCGAGGGCGGGTCATGAAAAATTGGTATCAGAGGAGTTCGGTTCTTCCGCGAACTCTGATCATTTCTATGTGAAGCAATAATGTTTAGCGTATTGAGTGTGGTTATCAGTCCAGGGAGTCCAGTGTTGGTACGGCGGCCGACGTATCAGTACACCAGGACCCTGACTTCTGATTTCCGACATAATGCACGAAAACATTGATTGCATGTGTGTTTCAAAGTTTTCTTTGTGATTAATTATATCAGCTCACCAGGTATACTGTTCTAACCGTGGCGCACCTGTTTCCTTTTCAGGATGGCCCCACGACGGCAGCCAGCTAGGGTTCCGAGAGTCGAGCGAGACGACAGCCCACCGAGCAACGAGGCCTCGGTACAGGGCCCTTTGCCAGTAGTGGCACCGGCGGTAGCTTTACCCGCCGAGCCCCCGATGCTTCCAGCAGCAGCCGCTGACGATGCACGTCGCCTCAGCGCACTGCATGAGTTTCAGCGCCAGCGACCGCCCAGGTTTCGCGGGGAGACGGATCCTCAGGCAGCAGAGGACTGGCTGGAGGCAGTGGTTCGAGTGTTTAGGCTAGTGAGGACACCGGCAGACCTCATGGTGATCCTCGCTGCGAGCCTACTACACGCAACAGCAGGACGATGGTGGAGCCTGATGCTCCAGGTGCACGATGAGGCATCCCTACTTTGGACGGACTTTGAGAGCCTCTTCCGCTCGGAGTTCATCCCAGCCACCCTTCGTGCGGTGCGTATCCAGGAGCTTCTACAGCTGCGGCAGGGCATCATGACGGTCGCTCAGTACGCGGCGAGGTTCATCGACCTTTCTCGGTACTCGACAGACATGGTACGGGACCCCTTCTTCCGGGCCCGGACCTTCGAGCAGGGTTTGAGACACGAGATCAGGGCATCGCTGATCTCCCTCAGCATACCGACTCAGACAGGAGTACTGGAGCGGGCACTTCTGATCGAGAGTTTCCTTGCTGAGTCTACACCAGCGCAGCAACCCACCGCAGGGCGGCACGTGGCAGAGTCATCTGCAGCAGATAGCCGACAGATGACTCAGGGTTCCAGGCAGACCAGACCTACCAGTGGCCGACTGCACGACACAGGCTCAGTTGTGCGGGGAAGCCGGGGTGGAGTCAGAGCCAGGCGTGCCGAGAGTGGGCAGTGTTACTCCTGTGGCGGGATTGGTCACATTGCTCGTGACTGTCCGACCCGCCATGCTGATGATCAGCAGCTAAGTGAAGAACCTCCCAGGCAGAGGCAGAGGTTCGACCGTGGCGGTCCGCAGGGAGGAGGCGGACGAGGCAGAGGAGCTGGACGAGCAGCCGGTGGTGGGCGACGCTTTGAGGCTCTTCCACCACCACCACCAGGAGGTCCACCCCGACCGCAGGGGAGAGCTCAGCTTCAGGCAGCCGAGGCCTTCGATCATGGAGCTCTGGGAGCCGATGGACAGGATCAGAACTAGTGGATAACATCCTTTGTACTTCTGGTTCCTTGTTGCTTTTGTGTAGCGTCTTGTATTATGAGCTTCAATAATAAAATATGGATACCTTTGTGATATTTTCGTTCCTGTCCTCTTTCGTGATGTTACTAAGAGGTTCCAGTTTTGGCTGTTGACTTGACCCTCACTTGTGAGACATCTACTGGAGGAGACCCAGTTACCACACACTGATGCCGACAGTGTGACTCATCCCTTGGAGGCGAGAGTAACGGTTGAATCTCTTAGTAGTAGCGTCGAGGCCTTACGACGTCATCCTTGGTATGGATTAGTATCATCCATGTTAGGATTGACTGTTTTAGGCAAAGAATGTGGTTCATCCAGGGGATGAGACCAGATTTCTCTTTTCGGCAATGAAGAAATATTGCAGCTCTGGTGGGACCGGAGATGGTCTAGGCCACGACAGAGGAGGTCCAGGTCATTCAGGAGCGGATGATGACAGCACAGAGCCGGCAGAAGTCATACGCTGACAGGAGGCGAAGGCCACTAGAGTTCGAGGATGGTGACCACGTCTTCTTGCGGGTCTCACCTCGACGTGGTATTCGGAGATTTGGCCGAGGCGGCAAGTTATCTCCGCGCTTCATCGGCCCCTTCCAGGTCCTCAGCAGGATTGGTGAGGTGGCTTATCGCCTGGCTCTACCACCTCAGTTGCACCGGGTGCACGACGTCTTCCACGTGTCTCAGCTGAGGAGATACGTGCACGACCCGACACACATCTTGACCATGGGGAGATTGACGTTGACGATGGGGCGACTTTTACGGAGGTCCCGGTGGAGATAGAGGATCGACAGGAGCGGGTCCTGCGTGGGCGATCGATTCCTCTTGTGCGCATCAGATGGCAGCACGGGAATCTCCAGGAGAGCACATGGGAGCGGGAGGCTCAGATGCGTGCTCAGTACCCTCATTTGTTTCCCTAGTTTTTGATGTAACTTTACGGGGACGTAAAGCCCTGAGGTGGGAGTAATGTAAAGACCTATAAAATTCAAGGAAAATTTTTTCTTAATTTTCTTTAGAATTTTACAAGAGCGCGGTTTCAGACGCCACCTGATTCCGAGGCCTGGAGTGCCCGGAATCAATTTCTGAAGTTTGGCTCGGGTACGTTCAGTGAACGAACGAGCGGAAATTCCTAACTTTTGATCCGGTGCTGGGAATTGAAATCTGAGGGCACCGATGAACTCGCAGCGCCGATATTCGCTTAAAGAGACCTTTTCGGAAGTTGCGTTTGTTGCGGGTTGAAAGTTAGTTTTGGGGATTAAAAGATAAGTAAAATAAAATTGTGTGTGAATTTTATTTTATTCGTGGTGGTTAGACTCTCTCATGGGAAGTTGTTGGTGGGGCCCACAACCACACAACTTCCCATGTGTGGTTATGAGGGAGGTGGGGCCCACACGAACCCCCACCTTTTCAAGTTCCCTAACTCCCCTCTCTCTCTCTCTTAAAGGCTTGACATCTTAACTTCTATTTAATTATACAACTCATGTATATTAAATAAGTGAGTTAATTTTGGAGTTATCCTTTTTGAATTTCAAACCTTTGAAATTATTTGTTAAGTTTTTGATTAAATTAAGCTCTTCTCTCTTTTTGTTGGGTTAGAACGCTTTGGCCACCTTGAGAGCTTTTGAGAGCTTCTTCTTCATCTTCAAGCTCTGACGAAGAACACGAAGAACGCTCAAGCTCCGACGAAGAACGACGCCTCTCTTATTCGTCCTCCGTGTCAACGAGAGGGAACGCCGCTTCCTCCTCAGACCTTCTCCGTCGGCATACGAATATTCGCCAACGACGTATCTCTTCGGGAGTTTCTCTTCGTCAACGGATTTGACGAACGACGACCGCGACGCCCGACCACCGCAACGTTGTCTTCCGCGGGACGTTGTCAAATCTTCGATCTTATACCCGAGGTAGGGGTTGTTGATTCAATATTTATTTATTCCATTTCTTGATCGTGGATCTCGCATGTCTAACATGAGGCTTTGAATGTTTAAGTTGAGTTATTTATTTAACGTGAGGGGGGCCGGACCGCATGAACACGGCCGAACCCCCCTCCATCGTTCATGTTGATTTATCTTGTGGGTGGAAGCAAGGTGGCGTGGTGCCGTCGCACCACGCGGATAATCGTGCAAATATTTTACGCGGCGCCGTCGCGCCACGCCGAGGAAGAATATTCAAGAACGCGATGCCGTCGCGCCGCGTTGAAAGGAATCAAGGCACGGCGAAGGGGCGCGGTGTCGTCGCACCGCGCCGGACGACGCACACCGCGGCCGGTTCCGGGCCACGGAGGGACGAGGAGACCGCGGCCGGTTCCGGGCCGCGGCGGGAAGAGAAGACCGGCGCCGGGCCGCTGGCGTCGGAAGCCGAAGGGGGGACCGGAATTTCCGGTCCCGTTGGAGAAAACCGGCCGGCCAGCTGGCCGGCCGGAAGGCTTTAAACCGGGGGAATTAATCCCCCGGCCAACACATAAAAACCCCCCTCTTTATGAGGGGGGCGGTTCTTTAAAGGAGGGGGGGGGGGCAGCAGCCCCCCGGTTTTTATTTCAACCGGCCCCCACGTGGGGGGGGGGGGGGGGGCGGTTTGCAATCAAGGGGCGCGGCAATTGCCGCGCCGACTTTCCAGGAAGCGGGGGCTTAGCCCCCGCGTGCAGCCCCCTCGCGGCGAAAGGCCGCCGCGGCCTTCCCGCGCTGCCGCGCCGCCCCAGGGGGGGGGGGGGGGGTCGGGCCGGGTCGGCCCGGACCCGGACCCCCCCGTTTCGAACCAGAATCGGTTTTTGGGCCATATCTTGAGCCTCAGACCTCCGATTGACGAACCGTCTGTGGCAACGCGATCCTTGGATCGAGAAGGTCGTTTTGGTATATCGCACTTAAGGTTTCGGATTACTTTGAGTTCGGCCGGGTTGGTTCGTTCACGAAACCAACCGGGCCTTCGGAGCGGAAACGCTCATATCTTGAGCTACGGACGTCCGATTGACGCGCCGTCAGTCGCGTTGTGTCCCTCTTAGTGAGACAGATCTTTTGGCATACTCCGCCCGAGGTTTGGACGCAGGTGGAGTATGGTCGGGTTGGTTTTGCCTTAAAAACCAACCGGGCCCCGGAGACGAAAATGCCAATAACTCTCAGACCGGGCGTCCGATCGACGCGCCGTCTGTTGCGTTGAGTTCCTGTTGACGATACGGAACTTTTGGATACATCAACTCTGGACCTTGTGACAGTCGATGTATCAGCCTCTCGGCTCGTGGAGCGGACCCTCTGAATGAGCTTGCTATGTGCGGGAACCCTAGTGCTGGCTGCAACTGACTGCTACTACTACTGCTACGACAGCTACTGTGACTGCGACGACGACAGTACAGAGATCCTGTGTGGTTTCGACGACGACGACTTCAGCAATCAGCGATCCTACGTGGAACAGTGCTACCGAACCTGTGCGAGCTGAATCTTCTGTTTACCTTGGGCGGTGGAGCGCTTGGGTGTAGCGGCGGACCCGTGGTACATGACAGTGGTGGTGCACTTGGATGCAGCAGCAGACCCTTGGCGGTGGAGCGCTTTGTTGTAGCAGCGGACCCGCGATACTCTACGGAGTGTGTGCGCTTGGTTGTAGCGACATACCCACGAAGGTGGAGACGTGCATGCGGAGTACGAGGACCGTGTAGATGACTGAGACCTGACGACTGCTTGACCGACTCGACTTGGAGTGAGTCGACTAGCCCAGTGGACGGAGCGCCCAGTAGTTGGCAGCAGACCCACGGCGGACGGAGCGCCTGGTAGTTGGCGGCAAACCCGCGGTACTCGACAGGAGGAGTACCTCAGTAGGCTATCTGGGTGAGCGCCCGGTATTTGGCAGCAGACCCTCAGCGGACGGAGCGCCCGGTAGTTGGCAGCAGACCCGCGGTACTCGACAGGAGGAGTACCTCAGCAGTCTTAGGTTAGTGAGCTGTACCTTGGAGTCGTGACAGGACCACTGTACACTCTAGAGACGGAGCTCATCAGCAGTTACGGTTTCGATAATGAAAATCCTGGTTTGAGCTGAGACTTTTGACCTTGTGTTTATCTCATGATTGAGATGGGTCACTTGCTAACTCTGGTATATGTATGGGCATATACCCGGGTAGTGGTTATCCGTTGATTTCACAATCCTTGTGTTTCCTCATGATTGAGATGGGATACTTGATAACTTAGGTATATGTATGGGCATATACCTAAGTAGAGGTTATCTGTTGAGATCTTCTTTCTGGTTATCTTTGTTGGATTAGTGAGACCTTGAGGGTCTCGGGGTCCCTACTGAGTATCGTTATACTCACCCCTGCACGGGCTATGCCCGCACCTCGTTGTATTGGTTGCAGACGACGGGCAGTGCTGACAGAAGCCGAGTGTTCGAGGACTGGACAGTACCTGGAGGTGGACTATACGAAGAGACGGTACCCAGAGGTGGACGTGACGACGAGGCGGAACCCGGAGGTGGACCTCTAGGCGAGACGTGCTCGGAGCGGACGGCGGGACCCGTGGAGCAGAGGAGCTATCTGTACCCACCCTTCAGGTGGGATTTCCAGTGGACAGCTCGGAGTAGCAGCTTTTACTTTTCAGTTTCTGTTTTCCCTTTCGAGTTGTACTTTACTTTCAGTTTGGGTTTGTATTCTGGCCCATTTACTTTTCAGCACTTTCTTTTCTACTTAGTGTTTTGCTTCCGCTTGTGCTCTGTGGTTCTTTTTGTTTACTTTTATAAAGGCAATGCCTTCCCAGTTATCGGGATTTACGCCTTGGTGCTAGTCGCCAGCCCCTGGCCTATGGAAGGCGGGCTTGGGGTAGTCACGGCACGGGCCCCGAGGGTGGGTCGTGACAGTGATGGTGATGACAAAAGGCCAAGAAGGTCATGAAAGAAACAAGCTGACAAAGATAAATATTTTTCAAAGGTGAAGGACAAAAATTTCTTCAAATTAAAATGAAGAATATTTTTATCTATATATGAATATGAAAAAGATATCGAAGATGAATCCTAGAAATAATTTTTTGAAAAAACTATAGAGATAACCTTTATTGCTGTAGTGAATAATGAAGAGTACAAGAGTAATAGTTTTAAAGAAGAATAAACTCAACTTGAATATCATCTGAAAGAAAAGTTGAAAGAATGTTTGCGGAAGATCATAAGGCTTGAGAAGGAAAAGAATAAGTTGATAAATGAAAATTCCACATTAAACAATCAAGAAGGTTTTCCGGATGATAAAATCAAGATAGAAAAATATATTGATGATCTGAAGAATTCTCTTGAGAATGAAAATAATCGTAATGATCATATTGAAGTAAAGTTGAAGGAAAAAGAATAAGTGTTGGAAATTTTCCAACAGAAAATTTATAAAGATAAATAAATAAATATCATTTTCAAATAATCTATCTCGGGTGTTGATGAATGTTCTAGTAAAAATGAAACAAATAATGATCCACACAAGTTACCTTTAAATGTTGAGAGGAAAGACAGAAGTGGTTCTGATAAGAACAATGTTGGAAAGACTATGTATGTGAACAAAGTCAGCAACGTTGAAAAATAAGATATACATAAAAATATTGAGTCCAGAAAGATTTCTAATACTTTTGGTATTGATAAGTCCAAACAGAAATCTGAGCTGAAGAAGAAAGTTATAATTGAAAACATGAAGCTTTACGGTCATCAGAGTTCTATTAAGAAGTTTGTTGAGAAGCATGTTCACAACTCCAGTCAATATAGAAGTTTTATAGGAAAATATTAATTCTATGGTTACTGCTAGTATTGTGGTGGATTCAGATACACAAAAAACATGGGGTGGTAAAATCAACAACATTACTACTATTCCACAAGTTATGAAAGACAATGTTTGACGGGGATTCAATCCTCTCAAAAATGGACGTATGAGACAGAAGTTCAAAAGATATCTGAGAAGGCCAGTGTAAAAATTGAAAATAGGTTCCAAACATTGGAAACTATTTGTGAAATATGTTAACAGCCTAGACATCTTTCTAAGGGATGTCTTGTTTTGTTTCTATCACAAGAAATGGTTCTTAACAAATCTCAGAATATGGAGGTGAAGAATGAAAAGGAAGAAAGAAAATATATTGTTGTTGGAACCGCCTTGAAAGATACAAAAGGAGAACATCCATGGATTCTTGATAGTGGGTGTTCTTCTCATATGACAAGAGACTTAAAGATTATGAATAATGTGAAATACTTCAAATAAGGAGAAGTTATATTTGTAAATGATGAATATTTAAGGATCAAATGTGTTGGATTAGCCATCATTGGGAAACAAAAAATGAAATCTAGGGAAAAAAATTATGTTGATGGGTTAAAACATAATATTATAAGTGTTTCACAACTTTGTTATGAGGGAAACAAAGTTATCTTCATAAAATATGGGTTTGTTGTGAAAAGTGAAAATGATGGAAAGGTTGTTACAAGAGGCCAGCGTACAAAATGGAACTTATTCTAAGTTGGTGAAGTAAAAAATTCTTATTACATGGGAATAGTGGATGAAACCTAGTTATAGAATATGTGGATGGGAAATATGTGTTAGAGTAACATGTGAAAGTTATAAACGTGAGACAGTGTTTGAGATATTCCTGATTTATCAAGAAGAGGAGATTGGTGCTGCACAATTTGTGAAAATGGTAAGATTACAATCTCTATACATAAGAGAGTTGACATTCATTCAAAACAACCCTTAGAACTTATACATTCTGATATATGTGGACCAATGATAAAGAAATAAAAAAATGAAGATAAGTAATTCATTGCTTTTATTGACGACTTTACTCACATTACTTGAATTATGTACGTGAGACATAAGTAATATGATCTGAAAATGTTTAAGAGTTTCAAGAGGAAATCATAGAAGGTATGTGAGTATTCAGTGAAGAAGTTGAAAACTAATAATAGTGGAAAATATAAGAATGAATATTTTGAAATTTACATCAAGAAACATGGAATTCAGCCCGAGTTCAGTTCACCATACACACCTTAACAAAATGGGGTTGCTGAAAGAAATAATTGAAGTCTGCTGGAAATGGGGAGAACTATGTTACTTAAACATAGTATTTCTCATTATTATTGGAGGCAAGACAAAAGCACTGCTGTGTATATTCTGAACTGATGTTTCTATAGGCCAAACTCAGATATGAATCTATATGAAATGTTATATAAAAAAACTCCATGTATGAACACTTAAGAGTTTTTGGGATTCCATGTATTATAAAGAAGAAAGGTGGAAACCTTAGAAAGTTTGATCAAAGAGGAGATGTTGGAATTTTTCTTAGATATGATCCAAAAGGAAGAGGATATAAATGTATGAACAAATAAACAAGAATAATTATTGATTCCTCAGATGTAATTTTTTTTGAAAATGTTGAGAAAGAAAAGAAGTCATATGTTGATGTGGAAGTTGAGCATGATAGAGAATATTTTTTAATGATTCTGATAATTCTACATAGTGTGTTAATCCTACTCAAGAATAGGAATCAAACTCAAAAATCTTGAGCGATGATGATTAAGTTCGAAAAACTCATCCTAGGATGAGGAAACAAGTGGAGGCTCAGATCATTATCAGAGATCAACATTGGAGGGTTCAAACAAGAAGAATAACAAATGCTGTAACACATACTTCTCTTTATTCAAAAGTTGAACTGAATGATGTAAATGAAGCATTTGAGCATCTAGAATGGGTTCATGCAATGAATGAAAAGCTTGATCAGATAGAGAATAATGATACCTGGTAACTTGTACCCAATCTAGACAACAAGAACATTATTGGTACAAAGTGATTTTTCTGGAACAAGTTGAATGAATAAGGTAACGTAATAAGAAACAAATCAAGATTGGTTTGAAAAGGATATTCAAAAGTTAAAGGCATTGATTTTGATTAAACCTTTGCTTAAGTGGAAAGATTAAAAACAATCAGAATCTTTCTTGCTATTTCTGTACAATGAGGTTACAAAATCTTTCAAATGGATGTAAAATCTGCATTCCTGAATGTTGACCTTGACGAGGATGTTTACATTGATCAACTTTGTGGATTTATTATTGTAAAGGATTAAAGTTATGTGTGTAGGTTGAAGAAGGCTTTGTATGGGCTAAAACAGGCTCTGAGGGCTTGGTATTATAAATTAGATACTTTCTTGAGGAAGATGAATTAAAAAAAGGTATAGTTGACAACAATCTTTACATCGATGAGTGTCAGGAGTTTTCACTGATCATAATTGTTTATGTCGATGAAATTATCTTTGCTAGGAATGATGAAAGATCATGTGAAAGATTTTCTGAGGAGATGAAAAAGTTATCTGAGATGTCCATGCTGGGAGAAATGAAATGCTTTCTTGGGCTAAAAATTTTACAGAAGAAGAATCACATTTTTCTATCTCGAGAAAAGTATGCTAAGTAACTTCTGTAGAAGTTTGGTATGGAAAAGTTGAAACCAGTGTCCACACCAATTTCAGTGGGACCCAAGTTTTTTAATGATGGAGAAGGCAAGGAAGTTGATTAGAAATAGTTTCGAAAGCTTATTGGAAGTCTATTATATTTGACTATTTCAAGACCCAACATCGTCTATGCAGTTACCTTATGTGAAAGATTTCAGAGTGCACCTAAAGAATCACATTTTATTGATGGAAAAAAATTCTCAGACATATAGAAAGCAAATTTTTTTTTGGAATCAGGTATTATGGCTCAGGAAATAATGATCTATTAGGGTATTCAGATGCTTATTGGGTTGGAAATGTTGATGATCAAAGATCCACATCTAGTGGAGTTTTCTTTCTAGGGAGAAGTTGTGTCAGTTGGCTTACAACGAAACAGAATTCAGTAACTATTAGAACGGCTGAAGTTGAGTATGTTGCTACCACTCAAGATTATACCCAAATTATGTGGATAAAGACTCAGTTGGAAGATCTAGTTATTGGAGTGAAGCTACCCTTAATCTTAGGATGTGATAATCAGAGTGAAATCAATATTACAAGGAACCCGATACAACATTCTCATTCAAAACACGTTGACATAAAATACCACTTTATGAAAGAACAGGTGGAGAAGAATGAATTGAAGTTGGAGTATATTCCTACATTGGAACAAGTTGCTGAAATATTCACAAAACCTTTACCAAAGGAACCATTTTCTAAATTGAGGTTGAACATGGGTGTCCAATCTCCTTCTCATCAAGGTTGAGGTACGTGTTTCTGTCCCCACTCTTATCTTACCTTTGGATAGTGTTGACATGGGAGAGAATTGTTTCACAAATCTATCCTTATGGAAGCATGCATAAATGGGGGGGGGGGGAGTTGTGGGTACATTGTGAGTCCAGTGTGTATGTGTGTGAACTATTATAACAGTTTTTTTGGAGTGGTTGTAGGAAACAATTTTTTTTCCAAGAAAATTAAAGAAGTGAAGAATGCTGAGGTAGAAGCTTGGAAGCTGTTTTGAAGAAGGTTGAGGAGATATGATCATGAAATTTTATAGTCACTGCTTTTAGACAAAATGGTTTCATCTATAAATAATTCTTGTTTCCTACAACGAGCTTTCTCACGTAGGTTTAGATTTGTTGAAAAGTAATTCATTACTTGAGGTTACAAAGTTCAGTGATTTATGAATCTTTTTTGAAAAATAATCCAAAGGGGGAGATTTTTGGGACCAAGTTGGATGGAGAAGGAAGTAACAAGTGTTTGCAGTTACAAAGTGTTGTCTTTTATTGTCAAAGAAGATAAATCAATTCAATTTGTAATGGACTTGGAAATCAGACAATGCTTTTATGATTTTTATTTCACAAATATAATAAGCTATGATAACTTATGATGAAATCCTTATGGAGGAAAGGGGGAGTAAAAGGTGATTCCAGTCATATTCAGTTTTGATTGGAATGAATGATGCTAGTGGAACCCAGGGATGTTGTAGTACTTCCTATTGAAAAACTAACGATGATAAAGGCATTCAATCAATGGATATATATCTTGAAAGATATGTTTCATGATGTAAGAAATTGTTTTTTGAATATTGTAGATGATAATGAAGTGGAATTGGTGTTCTTGACGAAGTAGATTTTAAGGTGGTGCTATTTCCCAGTGTTTGCCAAATTTTTGGGCCTGAAAATCGATAAATGGAGAAATGTGTTTTTGGAAAAGGATGTTGCACGCAAGTCTAAAGATAGCTTGGTATGTTTCACACAAGTGGAGTTACATGATTCGAACATCAAAATATGGAGAAGGAGATGCTGGCGTGAACAATTGGTTTTTGGACGCAAGATTGAAGGGAGTTTGGAATGTTGCGTGCAAGGAATGATTCAAAGTTCAAACTTCAAAAAATGGAAATGGAATGAAGTGAGCGACAACAAATGGGGGTTTTCACGATGTTCCAGGATGTTACGTGACACATTTTGGTTTTTGATTGTATGGGTCGATGAGGTCTATAAATAATAGGTGACCCCAGCAAATTTAAAAAGCTTGACACTTAGAGAAATTCTGAGCTTTGGGGTGCAAAAGAAATTTGAGTAAAGGGGAGTGCATGAAAGAAATAGAGTTTCGCAGAAGAAGGAGAAGTTACACGTAAGAAGAATGTTGCGTGCAAGATTGATGTTGCATGCAAGAGGTGTTTCATGACAAAATTCAAATATTGTGTGCATGGAATACAAGTTTTGCACAAGACACCTGTAGGGGTTTGTGAAAGATTGGGGTTTTTCACACGTATTCAGTTGTGCATAAGATAGTTCTTACCGGCTTCTGGGTAAGAAAGTGACGATTTTTACTTCAAAGAATACACCTGGTTGATTGTAAAGAAGCACTAAAATACTGCAATTCCCTATTTGTGCTAAAAGGGTGTACACACACTTGTGAATTGTTTTCCAAGTTCTACAAGAGTGTAAGAGTATATCCTACTCATTGCATTACACATCAAAATATTGTTTTTGGTGGATTGTGTGGTAATGGATTATTTCTGTACTATACCAAGGATATAGCTACTCTTGTTGAGTAGTGAACCTTGTAAATCTTTTATTCCGATGGTTATGTGTGTTCATCATGGAAAAAATCTTTATCAGGAGGTGAAGGTTGTTTCAAAAAAAAGGAAACATGAAAAGAAAAAGATATCACTGATTCAACCCTCCCCTCTCAGTGATACTTAGATCCTAACTAGTAACTTTAGCTGTGAATCTAGAATTTTATGTGTGTCAAATATTATAACTATTTTTTTGGATTGGTTGTAGGAAACAATTATTTTTATATTCCAGGAAAGTTTTAAAGATGAGGAAGAAAGATGAGGATGGATTCATAATCACTTCTTTTGGACAACATGGGTTTTCTATCAATGATTCTTGTTCCTATAATTAGTTAGATCATGTAGGATTATAATTTTTGATAAGTAATCCATATATTAAGGGAATAAATTTTAGTGATTTATGAATCTTGGTTGACAAAAAATTCTAAAGGGGGAGATTTAAGTACTAATCTAAAAAGGATGATCATATTCAAATGTTTCTTTTTGTTGTCAATGAAGTTTTAGAAGAAAAAGATACTCAAGAAGAAAATAAATCACATATCTTTGTTTTTTGTGAAAATCAGACTCAAAATAGTTGAGAAAGTCTATCATAATGAGAATTTTTTTCTAGATGAAAAGGTTCATCAAACTCACCTCAGGTCCAGACTAGAAGAGGATATCATAATGGGGAGAATTAGAGTTTTCATTAGGATGAAATAAATGTGAAGATTATTTTATGGTCTTAGATTTCTCATAAATATAAAATATTTTGTAAACCTGTGATTCAATATTGATAAAAGAAAGGTGGATTGAAATAGATGCTACCAATTGTATTTAGTCTAATTATAATTATATCAATCATATTCAGGCTATATTGGAAATGAATATGTTTCTAGAAGATTAGGAAGTCATAATATTTTCTAATTAAAGTAAGACGATGCTGGAAAGGATGAGAAGTTACAATAATTTCCTTGGTAAGTCAATCATTGCTAAACCTGACCTTCCACATAATCAAAGTCATGAAGAAGGTCATGATACAAGCTAAAGTTTTTGAAAGAATAAAGTTGTTAAAGAAAAAATTTTCTAGTCTCAATATCATCATAATGAGTTTACCAGATGCATATTTTTTTAAAGGATGAGAAGGATGATTTTTATGAAGAAAGGAAATAAGTTTCTGAGGTCGAAGCTATTGATGATGATCCATTATATTCAGTATTTCATCATATTCATCAGAGGCATAATAGTTTGTGTATGAAAATCCATTAGTATAGTATTCAAGAGAGAAATAAATTTCTGAAGCTGCTGATATTGGTTCATCATATTTGTTATACCATCGCAATCATTGGAGTGAGATTTTTTGGGACCGATGAATGTGATGAAGAAGAACAATCTTACATAGATATTTCTAGATTTGTTGTAGGGGGGTCTTAAGGCTATAAGAATAAGTTTGTTTTCATCAGTTGGTATAGAGTATCACAATGAAGAAATCGTATTGGGAAAATAGAAATGTGTCTATTTCTTCATATCTGTAACTGGTAAAGAGCATCTTAATGAAGAAATCATACTGAGCAAATATGAAGGGGAGATCAAAATTAGATTGGTGTTTGTGAAGAGAGTCAGAAGAGAGGTGATGTTTTTAGAGGACTGGAGAAGGATAGAGAAAAAACAATAAGAGTTGGGTAATGTTGACGAAGTGAAGATGCAATCAAAATTCAATGAAATATGAAAATTCAGGTAATTTGGTTGATCAAGAATGTTTTCAATAATCCCACCCAAACCACATTTTGGGCAAGTATAAAAGGAGAAAAATAAATTTTAGTTTTCTAACTGAATTATTCTTCACAAGAAGTAGAGATAAGGTAAAGATATTGAGAGAATAAGGGTTTCTATATTGTTTTCCTTGAAGAATTCTCGCTGGACAGAAGATAAAGTAGAAGAGACAAGATTACAATGTATTCAGCTAATCATCGTATTTAGTTGATTATCATATTCAATAGATTTTTTTATTTGATAGGATTATTGTACTCATCCAGTTATCATATTTTTAAGGATCATCGTATTAATCTAGTAATAATAGTTGGAAGGATTACTATATTCAGCTGGAAGGATTATCATATTGGGAATTTTAGACAGAAGAATAAAGTGTTCAAAATTGTATCAACTGTATCATGTAGAGATATATTTCTGTACTGAGAAATCAGACAGGGAAAATCAGAATGGGAAATTGGAATAAGTTTTATTACAAACACCATGAATTTTGTAATAGCTTCTATGTAATAAAGTGAACAATTACTTTGAAATTTTATATTTTTGAAAGTTAACAAAGAAGATCCATAACATGTTTGTTACAAAAACTTTGTATTCCATCATTTGTGATAGATGAAGCACACATACTATTGAATTTTTTACATAGTGCTACATGAGTGAAAGGGTATATCCATCTCATTATATTCCACATAAAAGGATTATTTTCTAGTAGACTATGTGGTATTGGATCATTTCCAAACCATACCAAGGATGTAACTATTCTTTTTTAATAGTGAACCTTGTAAATTCTTTTGTTCCTATGGATGTGTGTTGGAATTGTTTTCAACAGTGAAATTTGTCTTTAATAGGAGTAGAAAGTTTTCTCATAAGTAAGGAATCATAAAATAAAAATATATCACTGATTCACCCTCCCCCCATAAATTATCCAATTATCCCGACTGGACACTTATATTTATAAAATATCCTGACAAAAACAAAATATACTACATAGTGTGTGTTCATAGGATAGGTTTTCATTTCTATGAATTTTTATTATCTCCATAGGTCTATTGATGGGTTGTTAAAATCTAATCCCTGTCTATGAATAGTATTCACTACTATTGATATAATTTCCTAGAGGGTTGCTCACTTATCATATTAAAAAGTTTTAACTATTTCAATGAATAAGAGTATATGACATTGTGGGCACCACTATAGGGTCTAAGAGGTTTCCAAGAATAAATTATTTTCAATGAATAAATAAATTCATTATTATTTAAGTAAATAATATCTTGATTTATATTTATTTATTAAAATTATCCATTTGGTATTAAGTGAATGCATAAAAAAATATTATATGAAAGAATATTATTTAAATATTCATGGTTCATTAATATTTATGGAAATTACAATTTGAGTTAATTACTTGATTTTATCATGTAATATATTTATTATATATTAAAATTATGTGATAAAATTATCAAGAAAATTTATGAAACATTTAATTGGTCATAATGTTTCATTCATGTTTTACTTAGTGGGTATTATTTATATAGATATACGGAGGCAGGGCACTCTCTGTGCTCTCTACGGAGGGCTCTCTCCACGCTTTCTTCTCTGTTTTTCTAGGGGTTCAGGGCCCGTCTTCTCACATTTTCTCTCAGCTCCACTCTATAGATCCTCTCCTCATATCCGCTCCGATGCGATCCATTCCCCTTGGGTTTCCTCTCATCTATTGCTTGCCACTGTTTCTCTATGGTTCTATGGTTCTTCCGGTGAAGGTATGTGATTTGGATGCCTTCCATCCCCCTAACCTACACTGGTCTCATGTCCCTTCATGCCTATCTAGGTTGGGGATGGTATAGAGTTAACCTAGAGATTTTGGGATTGTGGTTTGGTGGATGTTGGGTTTCTAGCCACTACTGGAGTCAGTCCGTCATCCTCAACTACCCCAAAACCTACTCTAACCTAGGGTTCCACCACTACTCTCTTGATTGGAGTTGGAGTGATGGGTACACAAGGTTTTGGGGCATTTGTTTTGTGGTCTTCAAGGTTCCTTCTAGGGATGCATATCGAGACTTCTTCACAGTCTCATTCATGGCCCTCTTTATGGTTTTCCCCGGTTTAGTGTTCTATTTTTGGGTCCTCTTTCTTGCTTGCGGTTTATTTTCGTCGGTGGTCTCTTTTATGTTACTGGATGATTTTGGTGAGGAGGAGTGATTGTGGCTTCTATTGGTGGTTTTCAATGGTTTAGCGACTGATTATGTCGACTCTAAAACGGTGATTCTCGTGATTTAGTGATGACGACGATGACGGCCTGGTTTGGCGCCGAAGGTGCTTGGTCCAAACGACGACATCAAATTTCGCTTCTGTTATGGTGTCTTGTTGGTCCCCTACTGATGTCTCCTTCTTCTTAACCCTACTCTGGCATCCTGGTTTAACGCTCCATTCCTAGTCGGTCCGGTGCACGAGTCGTCAAGGAGGTTTTGGGAGGTGCGGTTCGAGCTATTGTTGGTCTCCGGGAGGGTGACTTGCCCATAAATAATGTTCAGATTTTTTATGTTATATTATGATAGTTTTTTGGAGGTGTTGTTGGAGTTCTTGACCGATTTTTTGATATAATCATTGGCTCCGGTGATGATGGTCGATGAAAATGAAGGAATTTTATCCACCGGTGATGTGGTGACTTTGGTAGTGACGTATATGGTGGTGATGTTCGTAGTTTACATCAGCGATGTGATGATTCAGCAGGTGAAAATGATGGTGATACTGTGATTTCGACATGCTATCCTCGATGTAGGTTTTCCCTGGTGGAAGCGTGATTTGCGGGATCTTTTTTTGACGCGACGATGCATATCAAAATTTGAATCTATGGCTTTTTAATTTTTAATTATGTGTCCCCCCGTTATTGTGTTTTTTGGTCATGTGTGGTTCCCAACTTATCCTCAAAGTGTCTTTTATGCAATAACAAAAAAATGATTTTGAGGAGGTATTATTTATATGTGGTATGGGGAACCCATTTTGAGTGTCAAACCTCCACTATATAATCAAGTGGGTTCTCTTTTATGAGTGACTGTTGATCTTCTCTAATTTGAGAGATCCTCTATCATACTTCCCATATCATATATAGAGAAATTACCTTACCAAGATTTAAAAAATTGATCACTGTCAAGAATTGAAGGAAAAATATAGTGGTGATCATTAGGATGTCGAAGGTGTTGTCATATCTCCGGTCAATCATGCAGAATTTGATGATTGTAATTCAAGTATAATATTGAAGAATTTTTGGAAGATATATAGGAATTCAAAATTAAATTCTTTGAGCAATAATCACCCATGATGAGTGAATGGATGATTGCCATTGTGTGTGGAAAAATAAAATTATTTTCCTAGTGCCGCATAGTGGCTGTACAGGGTCATCTCAATTTAGGAGCTTCTCAGTTTGTTCAATTAATTTATTCAAATCACCTAAAAATATTATTTTTGTTGTTTTTTTATTTTATTCAATAAATGGAGAATTTTTTGGGTTTTTATGACTTTTCTAAATATTTAAATGACATGAAATATGGTAATGATAAACTTACAATAATGTGAAAATCTAAATAAAATGAAATTGGAAAGAAAGAACTTGGTTTTAGGTTCATTTTTGGATTTAATAATTATTATACTTTATTTGTTTGATTTTATTTTGATAATTTAAACCTGTAATATCACAGTGAATTATGATATTTTTTATTTAGAAATAATAAAATATTTTAATACCTAAAAAATATCAATTCTACCTCCTCCTGTAATCAAAGTTGATGACACAACTTCGTCTACGGTGTGCCATATTCTAGGAACTGGCTCTATTGATGCCGTTTAATCCATTGATTGACTCAAATCCATCACGTGAAGCACTAGAAAATAGAGATAAATAAAAATATTAAATAAAAAATAGAAATAGATTGATTTTCATGTCATGGGATACAATCACCACAATGGGGACATTATCCTCACCCATTTATGCTACTCATATATACCACAAACATAAAATAAACTTTAAAAAAAATTCAAGAACACCTTGCCCTTCTCTAGGACAAGCCTCATTCCAGCCTCCCATCATAAAAAGTAAGATAGAACTTGGTGGAATGGGAGAGAATATAATAAGAAATAAAAAAGGGGAGAAAATAAAAATAATGAGGATGAGAAAAATAAAAATAAGAAAATAAAAATAATTGGTATGAGGGAGATAAAGAGAGAGTAAGAATAAAATAAAATATAAGAAGAAGAATAAAAAGAGAAAATAAATAATTAAAATATAATATAAAGAATAATATTAAATTAAAAATAATAATAATAATTAAAAGATGAATAATTAAACGAAGAAGAAGAAAAAAATAAGAGAAGTATAAGGGTGGATGGGTTGAATACACTTTGAGAATATAAAAAATGGATGAAATAATTTAATAAAAAGAGAATTGAAATTAAAATTGAATAAAAAAACAAAATAATTAATATAGAAATAAAAAAATAAAAATAAATAATATGAAGGCAGTAGGAGGATCAACCACTTTCCTTATCCTCATCTCCAGCGAGGTTTGGATATGGCTTAAATAGTGGGAGTATGCCACTTTATATAGGTAGTGAGGAAGAGGGATCCCTTGGACTTCTCATCCTTCAAGGCTCTTGGAGACCCAGAATATCTTTAAAATATATACCCAAGGATCTCTAATGATTAAAGATTTTTCATGGAATAAATCCACACAGGAAATCACTTTTACATGCAGTGTATGGCCTCTATGAGGGATATACATGGGTTTGGTGGCAATGAATCCATGGTAGGAACCGACGAGAAGAGGAGTTATGACAGTTGTAGCCTCCCCTTCTTCTCATCTAGCCTATGTAGTGTCCAGATGAGGCTAGAAATGGTATTAGGGGGATTAGATGAAAACGAAGAGTGTGGATCATGGGATTATGGGGCTTGATAATGGATTTATTCTTAACCCGGAGATTTGAGGGGAATGAAAACAGAGGTTTCGAAATGTGCAGAGATGACTAGATGACTTAAGGTGGTGGAGATATGGTAGTGTGAGGTAGAGAGTTGTGGTAGAGTAGAGGAGTGTGGTATATCCTCAATACTATATAAAAATGGAAGTGTAGGGAGCACTCCCTTAGAATCATGGGAACGAATTTTTCTACTCAAAATCCCACATTGGGGATGGGCTACCGGCATCACTTTCAGCCATGAACATGCAGACCACACACACATGGCCCATGAAAGCCCTTGGGCTCACATTCTTTCTCATGTGGCTCACCACCTATATGCCACCTCTCTATAGGGTTCACCACCCATGAGCCAGTTTTACGAGATTTGATCCTCCAAGCCTCTGCTGTCTCTTAAAACCTTTCTCCTTAGGCTATGAACAGTTGGATCTTCATGAGATGGCTAGGTGGATTGGTCCTTGGAGTTGAAGGATGTTTGAGTTAGAACATGTTTTTTAGTAAACAAATGTTCAAAAGTAAGAATATTTAAAAAAAATAACATAATATTATAAAAAATTCACATGTAAAATTTTAAATTTAAAATGAACCTTCTTTTAATCTTTTAACCAAATTTTCATTACATTACATATAAATTTCAACATTTTATTAAAAAATTTAAATTTATATAAGTAGTCATTACAAATACATGACAAACCATTTAAGATTGAATAAAAATATTCAAAAAAATTAGTCAGTAAAATACCCCCAAACTTAAAATATTTTTTCCTCAAGTATAAAATCTCAACAAAGAATTTTCAGGGGACTAATGTTACCCATATTTAATTTCAAAAGTAATAAAAAAATCAATGTTAAATCAAATTTTCGAAATATCACATAAAATATAAATTCAATTTATCATTTTTTAGTGAAATAATAAATTCAATCATTTTACTTTCCCCCATTTTAAAAGGATATAACTTATTTTATTATTAATTCAAGATCCTTAATTTTTCATTATTAGACATCCCAAATCATGATTTACCTCAATTTTGAATATTTTCATTCATATCTCATGATAAAATTCCCTTATATTTATGCTCATATCATGAGAACATGCTGATTATCCATAGTCTTTTAAATGAACCACTTTCTAAACTTGTTCAAGAAAAAAGACACTTAAAATCATGAGGCCTTTATTTAAGGTTCAAATGTCTCTAATGCTTATGGTTAGTATGATTTTTTAATGATCAAGGAGAGGGATTATCTATTAAACCATAATGAATTATATTATAAATGAATGTTAAATGGAATTATTCCCATTAATTTGTAACAGCTGCCAAATTACTTAAAACTCAAAGTAAAGATCATGACCATATTAAGATTAGTAAATGATTTGTGCACACACTTGAAATTTTCTCTAAATTAATACTTTTTTTTTCTTTTTCAAAGAAACTTTTCATTTTTTTTTATTTTTGAAAGTTATTCTTTGAATAAACCTCACATATACCACCTAAACACATATGATAAAAATAATATGTCTTGTAATAGTGATTTTTAGTTTTCAAAAACCACAACTCATTCTTTTCATTTTTTGGTTATTTTTTTATTTTACTTTTTTTTAATTCCAGAGGGGGAAAAAGAAATAGTAGAATTAATGAATCAAAAACCATTTTTATAACCCAAAATAATAACCTTGAAACTTTTTCCTTATAATGTATTTCATCTTATTCTTCAAGTCTCCCATAACACCCACATTTCAACATAAAATTATCAGGAAAATACTAAGAGGAGGGTAGGAATAGATAAAATTGGATTGAAATGTGGCTCATTCTTAACAAGGTCATTCATAGTTTCTATGAGATAAACAAGGATTGATGTAATGGTGGTCTTTTAAGTATAAGGTCTTTTCAGAAGATGTATCAATCAATTTAAATGTGTTTTTTATAGTCATATATTTGTAAGTTCAAATGCAAGTTCTAGTTGGTTACTTGTCCCTAGATCACTCATGAACTATTCCCAAAATAAAATTGGAATTACTTGGTCTATATATTCTCTAGGTAATGTATATATGATATTGGAAAATAAATCAATCCCAAGTTAATAATAAAAAATCAGTTTACATAAATTTCAGAAATTCAAAACATGAAAAATGGTTGGGAAATATCATTTACATGAATAAAACAGTTACCTAAAATCATGAGTTCATAATTTAATAACCATGATTCATTTTAATAATCAACTTCTTTATTTTATTCATTAAATATCATTAAAATTGAAATATAAAACATTTAATCAATGTATTCCTAAGAAACTCATGTCACTTAGATTAATCAAGTAAATCATAATTCAATCATGGGAATGAAATTTCAATTTAAATATTAGAAAATGTTTCAGAAAAAAATTTAAATAGTTTATAAGATAAAAATAAAAAAGTGAACTCCATTTCCCAAGAAGCTTAGTCATATTTCTTCACTATTTGAGGGGTAACTTGTGCCATCATGAACCTATTAAATAAAATTACTCAATTAGGCACAAGGGTCATGTCATTTAAGATATAAAAGATAATAGGGAGTGGGATTAATGATGGATTAATTCCTAATAAATTAATTTAAAATCTAAATTCCTAGAAAGAAACTAAAGAGATAGGTCTTGTTATGATCCCAAAAGTGGGCTTTAAATTTTTACTACCTCCAAAGGGTTGTACCAGCTGTTATTCAAGTTTGATGGTGGATATATCTTATTTGACTTGATCAACTAGATTTGTCTTTTCCAAGATTGTGATTATTCATTGTTAGTGAGGGATAATCCATTGATAGAGTTTCATGGATCCCCCACTTTACAATTAGGTATAACTTTCATGGTGAGGGAAGGATGATGTATAGATCATCCTCTTATTTGATTTATACCTATACAACCTTCTATTTATCTTACAGTGCAGACTTAATACGGGTTTCATGAATTGAATGTTCAAAGGGGAAGTAAACAGATATTTTTACTTGAATAAAATCTGAATTTGAATTTTTAATAGGTAATTTCTCCCTTTCAATATGAACAACCATTATCTAGATTCCCTTAGGCTTAACTAATTGGTCTTCTTCATGGGCCTCCTCAAATATATGTTTATCAAATTTGGGGAGCTCCATGTGTTCCTCAACTGGTGCATTTTCAATTTCTTCATCCTCCTTAAAGGAATATCAATGATTATATAAATTAGAAAATTTAGAATAATGGGAATTAATAATCAATTTAGATTTAATAAAATCAAATGAAATTGAGTTTGAGAAAAGATCAATTCCCATAGTCGGTTCAATAACAATCTCTTATTCCGTGGTGAGTGCCTCTTATAGTATACTCTTAGCAGATAGAGGCACATAGTCAGGTCCCTCTATTCTTACTTCAAATTACATCACTTGGGTGGTGACTACATTCAATAGTGTTGGCTCTTCTTCTTTGAAAGGTATAGGGAGATTAATAAGTTACTCAAATTAATTCCATAATTAATCAAGATCTTGTTGAACTCACACATTTAGCTCAGTAGGATAATCTTCCTCTTTAGTCTCCTTAGGTAAATCAGGGGAGACAAGTGGATCATCTTCTGGTTCAGGTTCAGGTTTCTATGATGATTCTTGGAAATATTTAGTTATCCAATCCATTTTTCTTTTCATATCTTTTACCATCTCTTCATGATCATGAATATCATATTTGAGTTTTTTATCCACTTTCTCTAGGAATTTTTATCGGGGAACTTCTTCAAAAGTTTTTTGAGAAACAAAGGAAAACTATTCTTGAATCTTGGATACTTCTTGATAAAATTATGGGAAGTAATCCAAGAATTTAGTTTTATCTTTGACAAATACATCAACCACCATTTGATATAGGGTATCTTTAAGATGATGGATGAGGTCTTTGAATTAATCCTCTATTCGAATTTGGTTTTGGCCTACTCTGATTTGTGTATCCCATACAAAGACTCTTTCTTCTATAGTTCATGTTTGTTTAACCATGGGTTCTTACACCTTTGAGTATTTTTCAGTCCATGTAGAATAATAGTCATATCAATACATCATTGAAAAATATTTTTTTTATGGTTTTTAAAAGAAATTTTAAATCTATCTATTATGAAATAGAAAAATAAAAAAAATAACTAATTGGATCCTTGAAAACGACACCATTTTCAAACACATGCCTATTTTTGGGTATGTAAAATGAAAATTATTTTCTTAGTTGAACATAATGGCTCTCTAGGGTCTTCTAACTTGAGGAGCTTATAAATTTGTTCACATACTTTATCTAAATCTCTTAAACTAATTATTTTTATTTTTATAATTATTTTATGAAATAAATTGATAATTTTTTTGGTTTTTGATTACTTTTATATATATTTAAATGACATTCAATATGTAAATGATAAAATTATACTAAAATAAAAATATAAATATAATGAACTTTGTTTTGGGTTTGGTTTTGGATTGAATCATTATAATCCATTATTTTTTTTATTTTTGTTTTATAATCCAAACATTAAGTCTCATGATGAATTACTATTATTTTTATTTAGAAATTGTCAAATATTTGAATTCCTAATAAATCTCAATTCCACCTCCTCCTATAATCAAGGTTGATGAAACACCTTGGTCTAGGGTGTGCCATCTTACCAGACGTGAATCTATTTATTCTATTTTATCCATTGATTGACTCAACTCTATCACGTGATGATTTGACCAGTGGAGAGAGGGAAAATAGATTAATTAAAAGAATATAAATATATTTAGTTTCACATCATTGGCGATAGTAACCATATCATATTAATTTGAATCACCCATGTATTCTATACATATCTAACGCAAATGTAAAATAAAATTAAAGAAAAATTCAAGAACATCTTGACCTCCACCAGGACAAGCCTCAGGTTGGCCTCCCATTATCAGGAGTAAGAGATTACTGGGTATAATGGGAGACAAGAGAATAAGAAATAAAATAAAAAAATGTAGATAAAATAAAAATGATGAGAATGAGAAAAATAAAAAGAATAAAATAAAAATAATTGGGTTGAGAGAGAGAGAAAGAATAAAATAAAATAGAAGAATAATAATAAAATAAGAAAAGAAATAAATAAAATAAAATGTAAAGAAAAATGTTAAAATAATAATAATAGTAGTAATAATTATTATTATTATTTAAAGAAGAATAATAAAATGAAAGAGAAGAATAAAAATAAGGGAAGAAGAATAAGAATGGTGGATCAGTGGAATACAATTTATGTAAATAAAAATAAATAAAATAAAAAAAATAAATTTAAAACTATAATTGAATAGAACTAAAAAAAGTTAAAATAAAGAAAATAAAGAAGAAGGGAATGGTAGAAACAACATTCAGTCTTGGCCTCCTTTACAACAAGGTCTGGATATGACTTCAATAGGGGGAGTAAGCCTCTTTTTATAGGCAGTGGGGAGGAGGGAGCTCTCAGCCTCCTCATTCTTCAAGGCTACCCAATTACTAGGATATCTTTAAAATATATACCTAAGGATCCAAGATGACTGAAGATTTCATGTGGAATAAATCCATGCGGGGCAACTATTCTTCAGTAATAACATGGACTTAGTGAGGTTTGTTAATGATTTTAGTGGAAACATGAAAACGGCTCGATGGAAGGCACTGATGAGTAGTAAAGTTGCAATTATGGTAGACTAACCTTATTCTCATCTAACATTAACAGTAGTTGGATGAGGCTTGAAATGGCCTCAGGGTGATTAGATGAGGGTTCCGAGTATGGGGGATCGATAGTGGAGTTTGCTTCAACCCTAAGCTTAAAGGGGATAAACAATAGAGATTATGGCATTTGAAGAGGAAAAAAGTGACATCAGGTGGTAGATATGCACCAACATGAGGAAGAGAGTAGAGGTGGAGTTGCATAGTGCGGTGGAGCCTCAATCCCACATCGAAACATGAGTTCAGGGAGTTCTCCCTTATAATCATGAGCATAGATTTTTCTACTTATAATTCTACAATAGGGATGGGATCTTGAATTCATTTGCACCCAAAAACATGATATCCGTACACACACTTCTCGTGTGAGACCTTGGGGATCACTATATTCCTCCATGATATTCACCACCTATAGGCCACCTGCACGGGATTTGATCCACTGTGCCTATCCTGGATCTTACAGCCTTCCTCCTTAGACATGGATGGTTGAATATTCATAATCTAGATAGGTGGATTAGTCCTTCGAGTTGAGGGATACTTGAGTTATCACATGTTTTTTTAGTAAACACATTTTCAAAAGTAATAAAATTTAACCTACATGAAAAAATATAATAAAAAATTCATCAAAAATTTTAAATTCCAAATGAAAATTATTTTAATCTTTTAACAGCATTTTAATTCCTTTAAATATAAATTCTAGCATTAGATTAAGACATTAAAATATATGTAATTAATAATTAAAAATACTTCAAAACCATTAAGAATTAAACAAAAATATTCCCAAAAATTATTCTATCAATGAGTGTCTATAAAAGACACCATAAATCAAAATGAGGTAATCATTCATTTTATTCTTGTTCTTAAATAAATCCACAGAAAATCATTGGGCCTTTATCGGGGCTCATATCACTAGAGATGGTGAAGTTACATCAATCCAGTGATGAAAATTTTTATTCCCCAAACCATATGCTTTCAATGTGTTCCCTACTACCATCGTTTGGTACCAGATGGATCCCATGAATTTTCTAGGCCAAGAAAAATTTAATTTGAATTAAAATTTTGTAGTGGGAATCATTTTTTTCCCAACATTAAAGATCATGCAATGATCTAATTTTGGATGACCAAGTTACGAGTGTCCAAAATTCTAATTTGGATCAATTTTTTTTTCTATGGGAATAAAATTTGAAGAAAATATTTTTTATATATTTATTAATTAAAGGTTTGAGATATGTTTGTGATGACCCCATATTTTCTAGATAGTTTGGCCAAATTTTGATGGCCATAATTTTGATGGCCAGTGAGATTAATTTCCCCCAATTGTGATATTTAATTAACAAAATAATAACAATGTCAAAAGACTTATTTTGTAGGATTTTTAATTTTGAATAAAAATAAAAAGGGAACATGGGAATGGGGGTTCACGTTGTTAGTAGTTTTATTATTTAAAAAAACATTTTCAAAAGGTGTATTTTAGTGAAAGCTAAGAAAAAAAAGAAAAAAGGCGTCGGGCTACCCCACCTCCCTATCGTGCCACCCTTTCTGGATGCCACCATACTAGCACCCCCACAGAAACCTACCGCACACACCTTCTATATAGTGAATATCACCCTAATCCTCCCCCATACCTATTGCTACCACCTATCATGGTCAGCATCCCCAACATCACATCCCTTCAATGTTCCTAGAACCTTGACAACTCGATGATCCACCGAACACAACCCCCTCTCCGGCCCTTCTTAGCGAAGCTTCTTGATTCAAAACTACGACATTATCCCCTATGATGGGATCCTTCTCTAATCAGTCCCCTCTAGTGGTGACTTTCCAGATGTGGAACCCCTTTGAGGACTCCCTATCATGCATCCTCCAACAGATTGGCTGACCTGCAATCAAGTCATTTTGACTTGATCCAGTATAGGTCATGGAAAGTTCATCCCAATCTAGAATTGGTTTGGTGAGTCCTTCCCAACCTAGAATGGTTTGGGCTGATTCCAACCAACCTGCTCAGCCCCATTCAGGACCTATAAAATTCAAAACCCCTTTCTAGGGGTTTTTTGGGCAACCATGAACCTGTGAAAAAATTTAATAATTTAAAAAATTAATTTAAATATTTTTGGAATAAATATTGAATTTATGATTATGTGATGTATATTTATTTGAATTAAAATTAAAATAATTAATTTAATTTAATTAATTCCCATGACATAAATTTATCACAAGTTTATTTTTTATGTAATTTATTTGATTACCCAATGATCTTGATCGCCGACCAACCAATGTATTTAAATAATTTAAATTTATTTATCCAAATGTGTTTGATTCATATAGTAATTAATTAATTTAATTTAAATTTTTTTGCATCATATTTATTTTCTTAATATGTATAATAATTTTCTCACCCATTACTGTATATATATATATATATGTTCACTTTCCGATTCATCCCCTCCTACATGTGAGTGTTTATATATTATGATGAGGTTGTTGTAAGACAAGGATTATGCTAAGATGAGGTGATATTCTAGACAAGGTGGTGATACATTAGACTAGGGAGAAAGCTAGGATACAAGTCAGAGAAGACTTAAGGTATTTTATACCTTGGTTCAGAGTTTATCTATTGAGAATCAATTGACCAACCAATATCAAATAATCAAGATCATTCATTTTTTTATTTAATTTATTCATCACTTATTATTTTTTTGTGAATGTGCAAGTATATTCAAACATATAATGAGAATGATTATTACATAAGACTCATCTTTGACACATTTTATATTCATATCATAATGTTATCACCAATTTCCAATGAGATATGGAAACATTATCAAGACAAGGATGATCTTATATGTTGTCTCATATTTGAATAGTATTTGAGGATAAAGTGAAGCAAGATATGAATGAGGTGATTATTATAATAAATATGTATAAATTGAAATATATATCATCCATCCAATGACCCAAATGCCTTCAAGTTTTTCTTATTAAAGTAAACCCCCTTTTAAGGGAATAAGGGGAGAACCCAGACATCAAGGACATAGGACATACAACACCCGGAGTCAAAGAGATAAAAAACATACTAACAACATAGAGCTGCCCCACCCCAGCATATGATTGAAATGAAGACCTCCAACTTTGAATGAAAGTTTAGTGGGAAAATGTCTTGTTTCAAAGCACATGCCCGATCCAATGACTGACATCATACTCTCTCAAAAAACCAAATCCGAAAATCCCTACAAAAATGAACTGTCAGCTCTGAAACCTCCTCTGGGGCTTGTTCCATGCAGTCAAGTCTAGGTGCAACACCAACCCACTTTCTCAAAGAACAGAATGAGCTGTCCAGGATTAGACAACCCCCAGCCTGCCAAGACCCTAAATCTCTTACAAAAACACTCAAGCAAAAAACTAGAATCCTAATGTGAACCAACCATCAATACCCACACTTCGTATGATCCAATAAACAAAAACAAAATTGCAAAACAACCATCAAGCAACATCAACTCAAGACATGGCACCAGAGCCAAAGCTGGAAGCACACCACCGCAACAAGTAGACATCTCCAACCACAATCACAACAACCCGATGAGGAAGATGATCTTGGGAGCATGAAAAAGTGTCTTCATCACCCAGGACATGAATATGCAGAAGCACCTCAAGGGAGAGTCTCCGGCGAGGGGATCCGAGTAGACTAATCGAACAACGCCACTTTGGTCAGATCCAGACCGATCGAACCATAAAAGAACCCACACCAGATCCTAGATCGGGAAAACCGTAGGAAGAAGGAGGACCTAATGAGGAATAAGGGCATACCATAGATGACGTAGGAGAACCATCGAAGCAACCTGATTCAAAACCTCCTGAAAACCTGAAAACATATGAAAAAACAAATCCCTCCCCCCTCCACGCCACTCCAGGGCCGACACAAAGCTGATAAAAACCGAAGTCATCGCCTGCAGCCGCCAAGCCAAGAGTCACCAATGAGACGTCTCCATCCACCTAGATCCGAATGCTATGCTCACTGAGACGTGATGGTGGGAACTGTCTGGCCGACCGAGAACCACCGAAGAAGGGGACACCGACACCGAGCCTACCAAGAAGCCGAAGTAGGGGAGGGAATGAGGCCAATGGAGGAAACCCTATCCCGCAAAAGATAAGGGGTGCCTCCGCTCAGAGGAATGTTCTAGGAATTTAAATATAGATCACTGTATTTCAATAAATTCCATTATTATATATTTATCTCCCACTTTATCTAGTTTAATTTAAGATTATAAAATTAATATTAAATGGAGAAAACACTTCATTAATTTTTGGGTAATGTTCTCTAATTAAATTAGAAATTAATGAAAGTTTTATACATAGTGGTTATAGTGAACAGGTTGAAAGCCTAGGTGAAAAGGCCAATGAAAAGTGTAACATCAAAGGAGCCTTCATAATGTACTTTAAATAACTGAGGTAGATTATCATACAGAAGTTTTTTTGATTTGAAATTCCCAATATTATTCTATGATAGGTAAAATTCAATGATCCAAATTGAATAAGAAGGTAGTCACTTCTTATTCAGGTATATTTATCAATAACATGTGATGTTTCTATTATAATTATTGGTTATTAAATAAAATATGCCTATTACAAATGTGTATTTTAAAAAAAGAAAAGAAACATTATAATAATTAAGGTGAATTCTACAAGTTCATGAGAATGGCTGATTCCTAAGTCAGTAGTGAGAAGTACAAAACTTTTAATTTTTGATATTAAGGATTATAGTTTAACCTTTAACTGAGTATAAAAAAAATTTATCTCAAATGTACATTGGAAACATTGATTCATTATTCTAGTTTAGTAATTACTGTTTTTAGTTGTATTAAATTCAAAACCAATAGTTTATTAGTGCTTGAATCATTGGAAATAACTGATGAATATAAAAATGTAATACCTGATTATAACCATTTGTGGAAAGATAAGTATTTTTTTGGTAAAAAGTAGTAGTTTCTAAGGATATACCCAATATTTTTTTTAGAATATTTGAATTTAAATACCTTAGGTATTATAAAAAATAGTTTTGAAAAAATAAACCTTTGTAGATAAAGGTATGTCACAAAACATTCAAATTGAGTTTGGCTAGAGAGCGTGACCTCTTCCATGGTAAAGCTAGTGGTAAATATACTTTATAAGATTATTTTAAGTGTTTTATGTAATATAAATATGGATTATGGAATGAGCATGGTCAAAAAATATGAGTTGCTTTACGAACCTTGTGTCAAATAATAGTTCGATCAAGTATTCCTCGATCATGAAATATAGAGTGGATTTATTCCAAAACTCACATTTCTTTATACATGTCAGAGTTATGAAGTAATTAAATAAGGTCTATTATGAGTCAGAAAAACATTTATCAATAAAGTGGATCATAGAGTAATTACTAAATACACATTTCTTTATACACGTCTGATTCATGAGATAAGTAAAAAGAGTATCAATATTGAAACTTATATACATTGTAGATAAATCCATTATTTTTCATGATATGCTTTGGAAATAGTGGTTTTATCAATTAATATTTGAAAACTATAATGTTAATTGGATATAATATGAGTTATAGTATGATATAAATTGATAATTTTATAATAACATGTGTTTATATGCAATGTGTTTATTGTGAATAAAAAAAACTTACATCAAGAAAAAAACAGTGTGCATCTAATGTAATTATCCTAAAGGTTTTAAGGATATTATAGAAAATCATATGATTGAAAATTTATATTCAAGTGGTAGACTATATTTCTATAAATTGGTTCACATATCTATTCTAGATAGCAGGAGAAATATTGACTTGAGTTTATTCAATGCTAGACATTCACATGTAGTTAACATAAGAACATGTCCCATAAAATCTTATGGAAAATGAATTTCCCAAAGAATGATATTATGTAGGAAGGATAAAACCCCGGTAATGGTTTTACATTCTCCATGGATAGTTATATTTTATTCATTATGAATAATGAATCCTACAAGTATGACATAAATTTCAACAAGAAAATATTGATAAGTGCAATTAAAATTCAATAATGGATTATATGTATCAATGTACATGTTATTTGTATTTTGAATGTTTCAAATCTTGATACTTATGTGGTATTCAATAGAAAAATTACATGGGTGGTACAAAAGTGGTACCAACAAGGCTCAATTGGTTATACCAATTCCTCATGCCAAAATTCTTTAGAAGATTACATTTCATAAATAATTGTTGTAATCATTTTATATTGGGCATTTGATGTCAATCACACCAATCTTGGTAGGTATCTATATAATGAAACCATAAAGGGTTGGTGACACTATAGAATTCCAATAATGTGTGAATGTTACTGAAATCCAATTTTGGATTGAAGTAAGAAACAAGATCATACAATAATTATTTGGAAATAATTTTTTTTCATGTGTCTATAAGAGGTTAGTGGGAGCATCACATTTTACCAAAATAAATATGTTTGATAACATATGGAAAACAACTATTGTTATTATAGTTATTAAAGGACAAAATAAAAGTAACTCTCCAAATATTTACTTAATGTAGAAACCAAGGGTCTATGGAAAAATATCTACTAAGGTATATCTAATATGTTTCTTAGATAAATTCAAAACTACATATACTGACAAGGTATTTAAAAATAATAGTTGGAACATTTTGAGATAGAATTGTTACAAATGTCACATAGAATAAATCTCTCCAAGAAAAAATGCATGAGATATAGGAGGAGATAAAATTGGTGAGTAGAATTCGATATGATTCTACGAGGGATCAATTAAATATTTTATGATATGTACTAAATGTTATATTTCCAACATATAATCTATGGTATAAAAAAATCAATATAATATAGGATAACTATACAAGAAGTAGTTAGAACAATCCAATTGCACTTGATAGAGTATAAAATATATGTTCTTAATACTCATAGAGGAGGGGAAACTAGTTTAAATGGGAAAAAAGAGTCCTCCTCTAGAACAATATGATCTAATATCATGGTTAGGATAATTTAATAAGAAGTAGAAGTGTATTAAAGCCAAGGGTAGACATATCTATGAATAACTAGTACATTGATTCTTCTAATTTAGTAAAATAAGTAGTATAAAATAAGAAATTATTTCTCCTAGTTCTTTTAATTACACCTAGAAAGTAATGTTTTATTAGAATATCATTCATGGAAATCCTACTACTCATACTATCCCATATGTCATGTTTTGTTAGTGGTATGAAAAGAATATAATCAGGGATATCTTCTCTTGAATAGTTTCATTCAAGGTGTTGAAGTCATATATAATAGAGTTACCACGCAGTTTAGGAATGGAGGTCCCATGAATAAAGCCTAAACTCAGAATAAATATGATAATATCAAGTGATAACTAATAAGTGTAGTCAACAAGTTGGCTCTAGTTCAAGTGGGAGTGTTGAAAAAATGGGTTCCTTAGAACAAACTTAAACAGTACTTTTCAATTACCATTTATTGTATATAGTGAGTTTTTTATGATGTAAAATTACTATAATAGCATTGGTATTTCTACATTGATTATTTATATGGTAATTTCGTTATATTATTTATCATATCAAAAGGTTATAGCAGTTCCCAAGAAATAATGAGAACCTCAAGGTACTATGCACTATTCTTAAAAATATTTCATATGGTCTAGATACATCATACTGACTGGATATAAATGATGTATGACTATTATGTGATTAGGGATCATAATAATTGAGACTTATTCTCATAAAGTTTGTACTTAGTGATCTTGAGTAGATGATATCATGAAGAATGAACCACTAATAGGAACACCACATGTTTCAAGTGTCACTGGTTGTTCCTATATATGAACACGTGTAATGATCTCCTAAATTGAGACTATTATCTGTGTATACTATTTGATCATGTACATTGATACAAGAATAAAACTATGGAATTGATATTGTAGTGAGGTAGCTTGAGTTGGGTGTATCATTAGCGGTATGAAATTTATTGAATAATCAAGATAGAATTTTTCTTTTCTAAAAAGAAGTGATATCCCATGCCTAGTTGAGTAGGTCAAGGATTTCATAGCGGAGAACTATTGGTCCAAGGCATGAGTTTTCTGCTGCTATGGTGTGGATGCCGGCACAATTCTGTGGTCTGGTTGCGTTGGGAGGATCAGGCTGCAGTGTGTGGTTTTGAAGGCAGCCATGAGTTTGTGGTTCAGGTTTTTTCCAGATGTTTTTTTCGTTCCTTAGTCTATGGTTTTTGGTTTTTTGTTGTGCGATTTGGATGAATTTTTTGTTTTTGGTCTGGATCTGGATATGTGTTTTCTGATTGGTCTACTTTGGTACTACAGTGACGGTGTGGTTGCAAGGATGAATGTTGTTTTGGTTTTGTGATTCTGACAATGGTGGAGCGTGAAGGATGTTTCATCGGTTTTGAGAAGATTCTGCAGTATGGATGGAGGAGATGCATCCATTTTTGTGCGGCTATTGGTTGATTGCGTTGAATAGGTGGAATGTTTTCTTGCATTTTGAATCCTTGCGCCCTGTGGTTCTAGGTATGGATGTTGGTTGATTGTGTTGAATTGGTGGAATATTTTCTTGGATCCTTGCGACTCTCTGGTTTGAGGTTTGTGGCTCTCTACATCTGTCACACTTGAGGTTGCTTCAGATGTGGTTTAGTGCAAAGGGTTTTCTTCTGGTCTTCGCTTCAGATTCAGATGTTTGAGAGGGTATGGCTTTGCCAACGGTTCCAGACCTGTGCATTCATGCACATGACAGCTTGCCGGCAATGAGGAGTAGTAGAAAGATGATCATATAATTTTTGATGCTGGGTAGGGGCTCCTCTGTGTTGGTTTGATGTTTATTAGACTTAAACATTTGTACCATGGTGTTTTTGTGGTTTTTAGTTGTGGAGTCATGTTTGGTTTCTCACTTTTTCCTCAAAAGTTTTTGAATAATAATTTTTTTTAATTTTCAGTCAGATCATGATGTATGAATAGTATTAACTTCTATCAGGATAAATTCTTAGAGGGTGATACTTTTAGCATATTCTAATGTCTTCCATATTCCAATAAATAGGGGCATATGATATTGTGGGCCCCACCACTGGGTTTGAGAGGTGTCTGAGAATAAACAATCTTCAATTAATAAAAAAATTTATTATTATTTGATTATATAATAAGAATATTTGAATTTATTTATTAAAAATATACACTATGTATTAAACGAATAAATAGAAAAATATCATATGAATGAATATTATTTTAATATTCAAGGTTTGTTAATATTTATGGGAATTAGGAGTTATGATAATGAATCAGTTTATCACATAATATATTTATTATATATTACATGTAAGTGATAAAAATAACAATAACATTTATGACATAGTTAATTGGTCATAAGGTGTCATTTATGGTGTATTTAGTGGATGTTAAGGGGGTTGGAGAACCCATTTCAGTTGTTTAACTGTTGGCACCCATAATTGGGTACAAGGAAATTTATCATAAAAATTCAAGAAGTGTGAATTCCATGAAAAAAATTAATATATTTTTCATTAAGGACATGAAAAATTCATTCTCAAGAATAATTTATTGGGAATAACATTATAAAGACACATATTATGGCCCTGATTTTATCCATTTTACATAGATTTTTATCCTAAGTATTCTCTTGGATAAAAATAATTGTCCATCCATGATAGTTATCTAGGTAGCTCAACCAGAGAACATATATGATATTCCTTATCCTTTCCCAAGATCTAACATATCCATCCATCCGGATGGCTTAAATATGGAAAAGCATAGAAGCCACTGGCCGTATGTAAAATGCAAAGGAGGTTCCTAGGAAGTCCGTGTAAGGGAATGACATGGATGGTGAGGGGATGTGTGATGTGTTGCAAGTGATGAACCCCACTTCAATCTTGATGAATTGATGGATCAAGAATTATTATTAAAGTACACTCAACCAGACATAATTTTTATATAGGATTATGGAAACATGATACATTGTTCACTCATTAAAAATATCCACATATAAGAAAAAATATTTGATCCAATCAATATCGGTCATCTGATGATGCCACCACATTATATTCAACCTCCAATAATCCTATAACTTACTCGATGCCACTAGTTAAAGGTTATAATACACTCATGACATCAACTCGATCATTTGATGTACATCATTATAGCCATCTCTAGTGATTAAACACTTGAAATCCGAGATGCTCGATCATCGGAAACCCATGCATGAAATATTTTTCTGGCATGCATGCAGTGCTTTAAAAATCATATTTGTCTCATGAAGATTATCATGGTGTTATATCTCATGATTTTTTCATAAGAAGTTCTATTGGTTATGTGACCATGTGGTCATTATCACTGAGCCGTTGTAGGAACATTAAATGTTGTATAAATAAATGTCAACAATCACCGAGGAAATCACAGGAACACCATGCAGCATCACATGAAGTCATAATGTGAAGCACCATGGATATAGAGAATTTAATTTCCACCCATTAATCATGTGAACATAGTTGATCAAATTAATTCATATCATATTCAAAAGGGCCTTTTTATTCACCATTTGAACTTCGAAGGGTTTGCTTCAAGAGAGCTCAAGGCACTATAAGATCATCATAAGGCTTTGATACTTCCAAGGGATGATCAAACAATCAATCACATAAAGAAGATAAAAAATACTGCATGCAGTTACAAAGATAAGTAAAATTCATCATGTGATCAAGTTATCACAATAATGTGTGGATATGGTGGTGTCATAATTACTTTTTATGAAAAACAACATATCTCCTTTTGTGAGAGGCTTCTTCCATTTACAACTTTCCTCACATGAAGCCAATAATTGTTGTCAAGTGTATTACCATCAATTTTCTTTCACTTTTTAGTATGAATGATATAAAATCCAAAGACATTCATGAAACTCTATTATTCATATATATGATGTTTCAAAGAACAAATCCATCAAATGAGTCTGATCATGCAATCCAGTGAATCCTTTGAGAGAGGTTCTAAGGATTACATGATCAAGGAATGATGATCCTACAAATCCATGTGGACATAACCATGAATTTCCATTAATAATAGAATATCCTCCCTAACTAAGAGCCTTCCATCATTTATATCTTCTTAACACATGAACCCTTGGATGTTTTTCAAGTTTTTATTCACTAGCATGCCACATGATCATGTGAATCCATCCATGTGATCACATGAAGACCCTAAAATGTTTCATGAATTTTTGCATTGACATAACATGGTTTAGTCACATGAATCCATCACATAATTTCATTTCCACATGAACATCATGTGAGTATAATTTGAACCAAGATATTCATAGCCTCGTAGATATGTCACCTTCCACCTTCAGTCAATGCATGTGATACCTTCACCATGTAAATAAGCAACATGTTTGGACGGCCTTTTCCTACTTAAAACCCTACCCCATCTTTGGAAATGGGCTATATGATAATAGAATAGTTCAAATACAAGAGATGATGTATGTAGAAAGAGTGAAATAGAATAGAAAAGGAGGTGAGGTGCCACTTCTTTCAGAGAACTTCTCCAGGTTACCGTGAGACCCTATCATGAGACTCCATCACATGACTCCCTTAAGATCATTCTATCGCATGTTGATACAAACATCATCTGAAGCCATCTATTTTGTGACACCTCCATTAAACCATGAAATATGAATGTATATAGGCATATAACCTTATCACGAGAACATCCATTAACATGTATCCTTGACATGTAAGTAAAATCACAGGAAACACTCCTATTACCGTGAAAACCATAGTATATGAAACATCAACATGAAACCTTGGCCATGAAACCCACCTATCATGAAAACTATTATCTATGAATAAGTTTTCATGTGAGGGAATTACGTGATCTCATGAATCATCACCATTATTGTGATGCCCTTATGTTATCCTTGACTTGAAAACCATTGTCCATGTGGTCTTAGCATGATACCATTAGACATTAAACTTTAAACCCTAGAAATAAACCATTTTTCATATGCGTAAACATGAAGATGTTTATGAGAAACAATCCCATAACTCCCTTAGGATAACATGATCACATGATTACTCACTGATCTTGATATTCCATCACACAAAGACCATTGGAAATTTCATTCTTGTCATGTAGATACCTCCAAACAAGTCAACTAGATCACATGGTTCACATGATTAGTTCATTGATCATGAAAATCACCCCAGACATGTCAGATGGACCAAGAAGACACCCTTGTATATTTCATCCATATTTTGAATAAATCCTTGGATGTTTCGACCTTGATCATGAGAAGAACCCTAGTCATGTCAAGATCACTAGCATTAAATATCTTAGACATGTCATCTTGATCATGTGGAATCCCTGATACATGTCATCATTGTTTGGAAAACCCCATTTGATGTGTCATCCTTTTCAGTCAGACACTCTTAGACATGTCATATTTAGCAGGAAAGCACACTTGGACATGTCCATTTGAACCCCTAACAAAAAAACTTTGGCCAAGCACCCCATTTATTTGGGGAGTGTCCACAATGGATGAGGGATACAGACTCATGCAAACTTATTCATGTCAGGATCTCAAAATGGTCTCCATGCCATACAAACATAATTTATAGAACTTTCCTGGTCACCATCTATCTTCACCCATTATAGGATAAATAATGAATATTCATCTTTATCCATAATAGGATAAATAATGAATATGTGACTTGGGAATCAACATTAGTTCCATCCATATTCCAATTATCTTAACTCACAATACCAAACTATCCAATGAATCTATCATCCTCCCTAATCCATCATCAGATGAGAATTGCATTCATCCATGATCATACACTAAGGTTTAAGTACCTATGATATTCATATATTTATAAACTCTAGAGAAATAATCCTCATGAGTAGTAATTATCTATCATCATCCATCCACATGTTATGAATAAAATAAATTATGAGGAATCTGATTCCTATTATTATAACATCCCATGTTTTGTACTGGGTTTAAAATTTTAAGAGAATTTGAAATTTTCATTATTTTGATAGGTCAAGTTCTAAATTGAGATTTAGTATATAAATATGAGAGTTGGAACACTTAAAATTACTATTTTGGACATGTTTTAAGGATAAAGAGTAGTGTAGGGAGGTTCTTATAAATTTCAGGAGCATCAGGTTCTAAAAAATTACTTTTAGGGAGAATTAGATAGGGGCACATGGTTTGTTTAAATCATGCTTCCCTCTAAGGAAAATCGTGTGAACCTATAAAGTCTTTCACACGATTTTTCAAACTGTGAATCCATGGTGATAATATGAAATTTTATATACATTATTTTGTCATTTGGTTAAGGATTATCCATGTTTTACTCAATAATTAACCAAGCATTGTTGATTATTTTAGGAATTAAGTTTCTAAAGTTTCAAATAAAAATATGGAGAAAAGGACCAAAAATGATCATTACACATCGTGAAACACACTTACATGATGTGTAGTAATCTTTCACAACATTTGACAAGTAGTGAAGAAAGTATTGAAATAATTACAAGACATAAAGCAATTACATTAAGTGACTCACCAATACACACCATGTAATGTTTGAATTTCAATTCTTGCTTTTAATATCGAGACCGAAGAAAGAAACATATCAAAAAGACTATTTACACATCGTGAAAGGAGTCAACTTCCAAATCTAAAAGATCCAGGATGAGAATCATGCAATATTCACACAAGATTCAAAACTTTCATAGAATACATTGGATCATAATTATACAATGTGAAGACCCATTAAATGTCATGTAATATCACAATTATTTACCTCTATCTGGAATTCAATGTATAGAATGTTTGAAACTTATTTAGATTCTCTCATTTTTCTCTCATTTATCCCATTTATTATTATTCCTTCTCTCGAAACACAACTTAAATTTATTTATTTTTCTATTTACATCTATTAAATCACTATTTATTATAATTTTAAAATAATTCATCATTCTTTTATATCTCTAAGATGAGTTACGTGCATTCTCCATTTCAATCCTCGATCGACGATACGCCCTTGATTTATTCTTCCCCTTTCCTGTTTCAAGTAAGTTTTTGTTCAAAGATGGGATTGATTTGAGTTTTAAAGTTTTTATTCCTAAATGAATAACCTTTAATTTATGAATACCAATTTTTATCGTTAAAGTAAACATGTTTTGAATTCTTTAACTGCTCTTGATCAATTCTACCATGAGTGGCTAAACTGCTTAAGGTAGGGGTCGATAGTAGGGGTTTCTAAATTTAATGAATCATTAATTATCAATTTGGTAACCCTAAGGATAGTAATCAAGTTATGAAAACAATTTTTATATAATTATTTTGAGAAACCTTGACCATGATGAGTTTAAGAGAATGACCATATCCTAATTGGAGTAGAATAGGTTATGAACAATATCCCATGATAATTTCTACCTTAGAAGCTAAGACTAATGAATCTAGGTTGTAGCTATCTCCATACAGTGGAATAGTTTCCTCTTAAATAGATATATTTAGTTTGACTATATTCAACTAGTGTAATTTTCTTGCTTCACAACCTAAACCTTAAGACCATACCATGTTAGGATTAAGATTATTCTTTTTCCTGAACCCCAAAATTGATTCAGATCCCTATTCTATCTCTAATTTTAATCAAAATTCACTTAGAATTAGTTCATTCCCAAAAATAATAAACTTATGATGAATCCTACAAATAGTTCTCAAAGACGTAGTTCCTACAATTCAATTCAATTCTCCGGGGATCAACCTCGTAATGTCACTATACTACACTTTAGTAGAAAGTGTATTTTGGGTAACAATAAATATAATATGATCACAACCCGTGAAAATTAAATGATGTGTATGGTCATGTAAAATTTTGGAACCATTTCTAGGGATATAAAGTTGTTCTTTAGAATGAAAACCTAAAAAATGAACATAGTATTACCTCACTCATTCCCCAGTTCCCTTCTCTTTTGTTTTCTCTCATATTTTCGGACAACAATTCATCATTACCCATTACATCTTATTGTATGAATCAAGTCCCTTTGACTCATTCAATGAGACTTGATGCATATGAATATATTACCTTCAAACAGAAATTGAGAGTTAGATCTCCGCATGCCACCATTAAAAAATGTCCAACCTCAATAATCTTAAAGGTCACAACCCACAAAAAATGAAAAAAAAATGAATCCTCTACTACATAGAGAGAAACCCGTACATCAATAACACACCATTATGAATTATGGATTTCCATCAATCCATGGTTCTACATCTAGCATTTTATGACCTCCTTTTCAAGTGAACACCTTTGAGATCAAACATTGACTCATTCATATGATCTATAATATGGTCCAATTTAGTGGAATTTGAAGTGAAGATCCCCAAGAAAACCTCTCAAACTTCCTAGAAGTTTGCGATACCTTTTCCAAACATGGATTATATTCTGATGCTATATGACTAAGGTTATTTCTATTTTTTCTATGAGAATGAGCCAAGGATTGCTTCAAAATTAAATCTCCCAATTCCATCATGACGTGGGATGATTTATCCATGAAATTATTGTACAAGTACTTCCTGCTTATCCAGACTTGAAAATTATAGAATGACATCCAGAATTTTTCTCAAAATAATGTAGAGTCAGCATGGGAAGTATGGTATCATTTCAATGAACTAACTTACAAGTTCCCACATCACAAACTCAACATGTGGATAACAATACAAACATTTTATCAAGGACTCCAACCATATGCTCGCACAATAGTTGATGCCTCCGCTGATGGAGGGATAATGTTTAAAACACCTGATACTAGTTGAGAAATATTTGATGAAGTCTCTCATAATACTAGTATGTGGAAAAGTGATCATGGCCCACCCCAGCTTGGAATCTACCATATTGAAGTACATACTCGACTAGATGCACAAGTATAGGACTTAACCAAGAGTCTTGAATACATTAAGCTACCTTTTGTACTACCTCCACCTCCTACTCCAATATTGGAGATCCAATCCTGAAAAATGTGTGGTGGCCCACACCTATATCAATGATATACAATAGGTGTTGAGAAACAACCAATCCAAGATTTTAATTAAATTAATTACTATAAAAAATCAACAATTATAACAATCAAAGAAGTATTATCAATAGAGGTCAATTCAACAATTTCCACAAAATAATTAAGGGTACTATAGAAAAAGGAGTGGTTGGGAACCATTCAGGAACCAAAGACCACCAAGTTATCCAGAAATGAATCCTATGCATTTACCACCAAAACATTTAATGAAAAAACCCTTCCCTCCTAGATCACAACAATAATTTCAACTATCTCCACCAAGACCACCATAAGAGGATGTTACTCTTCAATGAAATTTGGAAAATATACTCTCAATATTTGTTCAAAAGGCATATCATAGGATAAACACCCAAGAAACTAAAATAAAGAATCAAAGGGTAGATCTTCATAACCTCGAGCATCAAATGGGTACGATCTAAAATACCATATTAGGAAGATTACCAAGTACACTATCTGGTAATACATATACATACCCAAGAAAAGAAGAAAAGGTAGTGGTTTTGAGGAGTGGAAAATGTATTGAATTTAAGAAACCATGTGGCAGTGAAGAAAAAAAAGACGAGGAAACAAAAAATCATACATGGATCACAGATGAAAAAATGATTAAAAAGAACCTAAAATGCTCGAGAGATGCCTCAAGAAGCACCAACTTCTAAAAAAGATCCAATTTAAGAAAAACCCAAATATTATGTCTACATTGTGACCCCACATTTTAAACCACCTCTCCCTTCCCTAAAAATAATTAGGTAAGGAAATATTAAAGGGAAATATATGAATTGTTTTGTTATGTTTCAGTAATTTTAGATCAACATTCCAATTACTGATGAAATCACCCAAATTCATTCTGATTTGAAAATTTTCAAAGAGTTTTAATCTAACAAAATAGAAATTTATGAAATATGAGTCATCTCACTAACTTAATAACACTCTTCTATTGTTTCGTATAATATTCCATAAAAATGACAGATCCTGAAATTTTCTCAATCCCATGAACCATAAGAGAATGCAACTTCATAAGAGCCATGTTCAATTTTGGAGCCAACATAAACCTCAAGACTATGAGTGTATTCCAAAAGATAGTACTTGGGGAACTCAAATTTAATAGAGTGGAACTACAATTATACAAATTATTAGTACCCAAGGACATCTTCAGGATGTATTAGTCGAATTAAAAAAGTTCATTTTTCCAGAAGACATACTCATTCTAGACATGGAAGAGGAAGGAGATATTATAATCATCATAGGAAGACCATTCATAAAAATTGTAAAGGAACTAATTGATGTTAATAAAGGAAGACTCATATTCCGAGTAAGTGATGTACAATTTGTGCTCAACCTGGAGAGAGTAAAAAAACTAGTAGGTGACACTTTTTCCTACCATGCTATCATTCTCATAAATGAAAGAGATGGATACTTAAACATTGAATAAAAGAGTGATGAAATTAACCCTATAGAGGAGGAGAAATATGAATTTGAGTAAGTGAACTATATAGAACCTATATATTGACAACATCCTACCATTCACACCCTCTGTTATTTAGCCACCGAAAATAGAACTGAAACCACACCAAGTATAGTCAAGTATTCCTTTTTGGAGACTGTGTTTTGCACTACCATTCATCATTGAGTCAAACTTTACACAGTCACAAAAGTAAAAATTGATAGAAGTATTTCAAATACATAAAAATTACATTTTATGGGTGGTTAATGGAATCAATAAAATAAGTTATGCATTATGAACTCATATGATTTTAGCAAAACCCAAATGCGAACCCCAGAGGCGACTCACCCCACCAATGAGGGGAGTAGTTAAGAAAGAAGTAATGAAACATCTGGATACTGGAATAATTTTTCCAATCTTTGATAGTGAGTAGGTGAGCCCAATACAATTCGTTCTAAAGAAAGGTGGTCTCTCAGTTAAAAAAATGATGAAGATGAATTGATCTCAACTCAGACCATCACTGGATGGAGAGTATGCATGGATTAATGAAACCCAAATGCCACAACTCAGATAGATAATTTCCCCTTTCACTTCATGGATTAAATGTTGGATAGACTATTAGGACATGAATCCTTTTATTTCCTAGATTGATATTAAAGATACGATCAAATTGCAGTCAACCTGAATGATTACTCTAAAACCACATTCACATATCCATTTGGTACCTTCAACTACAGACACATGTTTTTATCTATATATAATGCACTAAAAACCTTTAAAATGTTCATGAAAAATATATTCCACTATATGGTGTAGGAATTTATATTAATTTTCATAGATCAATTCTCCATTTATAGAATATATATCAAGATCTATCTATGAAATCTTCAGTTAGTCCTGTAACATTGTGAAGAGAAGTTTCTAGTTTTAAATTGGAAAAATGACACTTTATGGTTCAAGGAGGCATATTCCTTGAACACAAAATTTTCAAGGATGGAATGGAAGTGGATTGCACTAAAATAAAAGTGATCAAAGATTTACCTGATCCCTCAATAGTCAATGGAATAACAAGATTTCTAGGCTATTCCAGATTCTCTCAAAGATTCATGAAATATTTTTAGAAAGTTTCCCTTCCTCTGAGACACTTGTTATCAAAATAAACTTTATTTTAATTCATTTACGAATGTTTGAGGGCATTCAACACTTTAAAGAAAATACTGGTAGCCGCTGTTGAATTTTTTTTACCAGATTGGGAAGAAGAGTTTGAATTGATGGGCGATTCCAGCAACTTCACTATTGGCACTATCCTAGGACAGAGAGTCGATCACATATTTTCCCCATATATATTCCAGTCATGCAATAAATTAAGAATAAGTGAACTATACAACTACATTGAATGGCCTTTTAGCAATTGTATTTTCTTTTGAGAAATTTCACTCATATATGATGTTGTCAAGGGTAATTATGTACAACGAACATACTTCCCTACGATATTTTAAGAATAAAAAGGATGAAAATATAAGACTAATAAAGAGGATACTATTTTTGAATGAATTAGACATCAACATAAAGGGTTCCAAAGGAACAGAAAATGTTGTCACTGATCATTTGTCCCAACTTCCACTGCCACTTATAAAGGACGATGATGATTTAGAAATAAAATTCGAATTCCCCTATGAAACTATCTTCAATATAAAAGCACAAACATGATTTTTAGTTATTTAAAAATATCTCTCCATGTGATTTTTATACCCTGAACTCTCATACCAGAAAATTAAAATATTTTTAGTTGAATCTTCACACTACTACTGGGATGAACCACTCTTTTTTAAGTGATGTGCAGATGAATTATTGTGATGTTCCATCCTAGAAAAAAATCCAAAGTGTTTTAGACATGTGTCATATATCACTAATTAGAGGACATCATGGATCAAAACTCACAATAGAAATGATCTTATGAAGTGGAATTTTCTGGCCCATACTCCAAGATGCAAGGGATTATGATCAAAGATGTGATCGGTGCCAATGAACTGGAAACATTGGATAATGAAATGAATCACCCAAAAACCCAATCATGGAAGCTGAAATATTTGACGTGTGGGGAATATATTTCATGGGGACATTTCTTAATTCACATGGAAAGTCTTATATCCTTGTTGGTGTTGACTATGTTTCCAAATGGGTAGAATATGAAGAAACAAATCATGACAAAACAAAGGTGTTCATGAATTTATAAAACAAAAATGTGTTTTCAAGGATCATATTTACCAGAATACTCATTAGTGACTAGGAATTTTTTTAACAATCAATATGTTAAAATAATACTAGAAAAAATGGCATCACATATAACACACGAAATCTCTACCATCCGCAAACAACGGGCAAGTTGAATTTTCAAATAGGGAAATCAAAAAAATCTTGGAAAATATAATGGACACTAGTAGAAGGGATTAGAGTGTGAATTTATATGATGCACTATGGGCATACCACATTGTGCACAAAACTCCCATAGACACCACACCCGTCCAATTGATATATATATATAAAGACATGCCATTTTCCAGTAGAAATTTAACATCGATCATATTGGGAAATTAAGAAGCTCAATTTGGATTTTCAAAAATCCGGGGAATCTAGAATGCTAAATTTGGATGAATTAAAACATGTAATAAATGATACTTTTGAAAATGACAATATCTATAGAAAAAAAACCAAGAAATGACCTGATAAATGCATCATGATATGATTTTTTCCAAGGAATAAGGTCTTATTATTCCACTTCAAATTAAAACTATTCCTTAGGAATATCAAGTACATATAGTCATGATACTTTGAGTTTTTTCAAGTATTTCATTACAGGGCCATTGATATTTAGAAGGAATTTAGACCACCATTCAATGTAAATGATCAAAGGTTAAAAATATATCTAGAACCCTTCAATGAGGGGTGTTTCATCATCTTGAAATTCATCTTAGCATCATAGATTCAAGCTATCAACATTAAATTAAATGATGACTGGGAGGCAACCCAGTTTAGGTCACCTCAGGATAGATTAGGTTAGAGTAAGTTTTAGAATAACTTGGGTCATTCCAATAGAAAATATAAAGGTTATATTTTTTAAATTGAGAAAAAAATAAGAAACATACACATCATGTATCCATAATATATGATATGAACTTTTCAATGAGATAAATAGTTTAAAATAAAAAATTACACATTGTCTAACTCAACTAAAAATCAAGTAATTTACCTATATTTTTATGTCATGAACCTAGGGTTCATGAAAACCAACCCCACTCCTCTCATCTCTTGGACTGCACCCCTACCACACCTCCCTCTAACCGAATGTGGATCGAGCCTCCCCCTTACTCCCTTATCCTCATTCATCCAGACATCACTGCAGGAGACCCTGCCTCGAAAATGGAATGAACTAAGACTGTGTGAACTTTCCTTCAAATACCATGCTTGAGCGAGATGGTCTGCCACCGGTGAACTACAGGAGAGGTGTCACACCTTCATAACCTTGTACATATTCACCCTCTACCTATATTGCAGCCCCTGAGGAGTGAACCCTTCAAGAGGATTCTCAATCCAACTCTAGTGGGTCTTATGAAGTCGACCACCCAATCTTTCATCCAATCTTACACTTTTCAAACCCCAAACACCATGTGGAACTCAACCAATAGTAGTAAAATCCAATGAGTACAAATAAAACTCTCAATATGGCCATTATCACTCACCTATATATTAGCTAAAAGGCCCTCCAACTCTTCGAATGAATGAATATCTTATCTATCATTGATGTGTGCGATGATACATACCTAGAGTTGTTTGTTAAGTTTATGGCCAGTTTTTAGGTCATAGTTGACATCCTTCGCTTCATATTAGGTGGAAGACCTCAGGAGCTTTATTTCATAGAGTTCTACATAAGACTTGGGATTTAAACTAATGACTTCACCACATCAGAGGTATTCTCCAACATAGAGCTTGATCTATCAATGTTAGTTTCAAAGAGGCTTTAGAGGATGATTTCACAGGACGATCACACTAAGCATGATCCCATGATTACAAAGTCCACCCATCTTTAAGGTACACCACTCCACATCCTTCATATATAATTGAAAAATGCGTGTTATGCTCATGATAAGTCTCATGAAAGTGTTATATAGATGGGCATTATCATAATTGATGCTTCCATGGGTAGACCTACTATCAACATGGAATCTCAGTTCTATTTCTATTACTGAGCACATGCACGGAATATGTGAGTCATGCTAATGGGTAGATCTTTTATCACCCATTTAGCCTGTTATCTTATATTTTTTTATTCCACCCATCCACTCAACTACCTCAGTCCCATGGTATCCATTTTTGTTCTATAGCTTCACAAGATACATCTACTAACCAAGGACGATGACACCTATTGGTAGGTTCTAGGAGTATTTCATGATGTTGATGAGGTGTTTGAGGATCATGCCGCAGGCCCATCACCACCTCCATCCACCAGCTCTGGCCTAGACCCTATAAATTATACTCCTACACCCAACCCATCTGTATTACTACATCTAACACCACCGCTTACCCTACTACTCCACCCACCCCGTCATATATAGAAGATATGTAGGCTATGCACCTCTTCATCCTTGAGAATCTACATTGTATCTACCATCATATACACATCCCTTTTGTAGAATTATCTCATTTCCCTACCCATTAATAACCACCATTACATAAGGTAGCTTCTCATCCACTATCACCACCTACGGGACCTTCATCATCCACCAACCCCACCTAGCCACCACCCTGGACACCCTACCATTAGATCTGACCGACCCTTATTCACATCAATAGTATCTAAAAGAGTAGGCATGGAGAGGAAAGGGCCCCACAATCACCCCATCCACTGAGGTAACTTTCATTGATCTAACTTCTAGACTCATGACTAGATTCTGAATCAGGATCTTTCAACCACCCACCACTGAGATTTCTACCAGCACTATAGTAACACCTTGCACAACTAATCAGAAATCCCCTTCTACCATTATAGCTGTTGACCAGGTAGGGTAGCTTCAAACACACTCGATCATAGAGTGGGATGTAGATGAGCTACTTAATGATGTTAATTTCTCATACTCTACCCCATTCCCCTCCCCTGATTTTGTATGCTTTCGGGGTTCTCATTTGAATACTCATATCCCCTTTTATCGTTGTATCATTTTAATTCATTTATACATGGGATACTTTTTTTTGATATATTTTAATTTTTTTTCAATTAATTACAATGTTATAGTAGAAATTTATAGCTCCTATTCTTCTTCTATGGTTATTGATGTGCCTATGTCATCACCATCTGAACTTGTTCTATGGATGAATCAACATTTGGATGATGTCTAACATCAGCTTCAAGAGCTATCATCAAAGATACATGCTCATCAGCCACTACCCTGAGCACATATACCTTTCTTAACACACTATATTCATTCTTGATATGCTCTTGAAGTGATCAATCCTATAAAACAACCATTAGAGATAGAGGATACTGCCATAAGTAGCTTTAGAAAATAGAGGAGATCTGAGCCGATGAATGATATTGCCTAACATAGTAGTCCATCCATCTAGATAATGACATCATCATTATAAATTTATGGGAGGAAACCCATAGTTTTCTTGTCTTCAAAATTATTTGTATATATGCTTTTATTTTAGTTATCCTTTTTTATCTTTCTTCTTTTTTACTCATCTATCACTTTGAGCTTTATTGTATTCACATATCTACATTTATATAAAGCATATTTCATTACTATTTCTCTGTTTTCACTTACCTGTTTTACTGCTTACAAATTATTTAAACCCAATGGACTAATTTTTTATCCAGTGCATGATTTTCCTTTATAATAATTTTTTTCAGATAGTATAATTCAAAATTCATATCTACTAAAAATTCTCCATGTCATGCCACTCATTACAGAGATCTCTTGATTCAATAGTATCAAATTTTTAAAATTTCTATTTCATAAATATACACTTTATCTATCATACCCATCGCATGGTACTTTCACAGATAGTATAGACACTATCTCATTCTATGTGTGGGGGAGTGTTTCTTATGTTTCAATGTTGATACACTTGAATTATTGTTTGTTTCAATTTTTCTATGAGATATTTTTCATATTGAAACATTATTTAAGCCTGAAACTCATTAAACCCATTTACGTTAAAAGAAAAAGTTAAGATTTTTTTTATAAATCCATGTTTTTCTCATGTTTATATTTTTATAATGACTGTTAAGTTTAGTAATTTAGTTAAAATTCAAAATTTTTAAATATTATTTTAATTTAATTATTACTTGATTTTATACTTTAAATGATTGCCCAGTTTCTATATTTTCTCCCATTCCTGAGAGGATTCTGAACCAATGATTTGATATTATTTTCTAAGAATATTTGTTCAGTGATACCTAGGACATGTAAACCTGTCCGAACATGTATTGAGATATTATTAAGGCTATGATTGAAAAAAAAAATTAATATGATTGAGGTAATCTTTTTTGAGATGCTATTTCCTGATACCCACCTCAATTTTTTCATTCATTAATCCCATAGTTTCCTTGAATTACCTAATTAGGATGAAAAAAAAATTCCAAGATAATTATCCATTTCTAATATGATATTTGTATTTTTCATGAATTTACCTTGAATAAGTGTTGGAGAAAGCGGAAAAGGGATGATTTTACTGAGGTGATGTGTTTTTGTGCTTACCAGAATATTTTATTATAATCTATTTATATTTTTTTTATTTCATGCCTATCCTATTCCTTTGAAAAACATAAAAATAAAAATAAAATGATGATTATTTGGTGTATTAGGATGGTCAAAAATCACACTTTCTAGACCGATGAATTCCCTAAAGGATCATATGTGGTTATGATATAGATGTGATATCTATTCTAGACATGAATATCAAAAAAAAAATAATAAAACAAAAGGAAAGGAATGAGATAACTTATAGACTCACATAATATATTCTTGGATCCAACTTGAGCTACTAGGACTATGAAAATCATTTATTATGGGTGAATTTATTTCATTACATTGTTCATGACATTCATGCATTATACATCAAATATTACCTTCCTTTTTGAGATTTTTCTTTTCACTATATACCCCCTTCCCTCAATCTCAAAGTTATATGAACCATTTTTCTTAATCCCTTAGGATTGATTTTGTATTTGTAATTAAGAAGTAGATATTATATAACCAATGAAATACTATGGTTAGGAACATGTATTCATGGTATGAGCTTAACTCCAATTTCATTTCACCTTGAGTGATAAGGGAAAATTTATTATGAGGTAAATTTCCAATGGGTATAGAATTTTAGGACCCACATAGAAATTGTATCTAAAATATTTATAATTTGTTTAAAGTATTGAAATATGAGGCATGACTAATTTTCTATATAGGGATGATTCTGGAGAATGAATTTTTCTACTTATAATTGTTTTTATTTACTTGGTTTTAGTGAATATTTATTTTTTTAAAAATTGCTTACCATTTGAAATCTCTATTGGGATATTTTTTCTTGAGGGAAATAAACTATTTAAGTGTGGGGGAATTTGATATGTTGAAATTTAATATACATTCTTTTATCATTTTATTAAGGACTATACATGTTTTACTCGATAATGAATTAGGTATGTGTTGATATTTTTAAGAAATATGTTTCAAAGGTTTCAAAGGAAAAGATAGAGAGAAGAAAAAATGATCATTACATGTTTTCAAACTCACTTACACGACATGTAGTCATATTTCAAATCATATGACACATCATGAAATAATTATAGGACATGAAGTGATTACATGATGTGATTAACCAATACACATCATATAATGATCAAATTTCAATTCCCACTTTCAAGATCCAAAAAAAGGAAGAAACATGTTGAGAAGACCAGTTACATGTTGTGGAAGGAGTTGACTTCCAAATATCAATGATCTGTGATGATATTTGGGAAAGATTCACAGATGATTCAAAATTCATGGAGAAAATATAGGATCAGAAGTAAACAATATGAATACCCTTTACACATCATGTAATATCTTGATTATTTACCTACAACAAGCATGCAGTGGACAGAATGTTCGACACTTCATTATATTATCCGATTTTTCTCAACTTTTCTCCCATTATTTCTCATTTATTATATCTCAAATCAACATTAACCAATTAATTTTAATGTTTTACATCTATTCAAGCACCATTTATTAGAAATTTTAAATAATTTTTTGTTCTTTTACATCACCGAGCCGAGTTACATGCGTTATCTGTTTCAATCGCCAATCGACAAAAAACCCTTGTTTCATTCTCCCCTATTCTTATTTCATGTAAGGGTTTGGTTGGATTTGTGATTGATTATAGTTCTAAATTAATTATTCCTAAATGCATGACTTTTAATTTCTTAATCCCAATTGTTATTATTAAAATACACATGTTTCAATTCTTTACCCACTCTTGATCAATTATACCGTGAGTGGCTAAACCGCTTAGGGTAGGGGTCTAGGGTAGGGGTGTCTGAATTTAATGAATCCTTAATACTCATCTTGGAAATCCTAAGGATATTAATCATGTTATGCAAACAATTGTAATATAATAATTTGAGAGACCCTGACCACAAATAGTTTATGAGAATGACTCTAACCTGATTAGAGTAGAATAAGTTAGGACCAATAGCCTATAAAAATTTATACCTTAGAAGATACGCATAATTAATCTTTGGTTTTTCCTATCTCCTGAATAATGAATAGTTTCCTCTTAGATATATCTAGTTGGTTTAACCATAGTCAACTAGGGACCTTTTCTTTCTTCATAGACTAAACCTTAAGACCATACCAAGTTATGATTAATATTATCCTTTTTCCTGAACCTTGAAATTGATCTTGATCCCTATTCTCTCACTAATATTAATAACTAATCCCTTAACATTAGTCCATTACAAAAACTAATCAACTTTTGAGGACTCTTACACATAGCGTTCAAAGCCTTAGTTCCTACAATCTAATTCAATCCTCATGGGACCAACCCCATACTATCACTATACCAATCCTTAGTAGTAAGTGTAGTTTGGGAAATAATAAATCAAATCTAACCATGTCCCTAACAAATTAAATGATGTGTGAGCCCTTGTCACATGGTTTCATGAGCATGCAAGAAGTTTTGATTAAATTATAGAGGTGCGTTCTTGGGATGCCTATGATTTTCCAAACCATGCACCTTTATCACATTCTTAGTGCAACTTAACCTATTTGAACATATAGTTTAGAGCATGGTTGTCCAAACTATGCATCCTAGCAATGTGAGGTGTGAATCTTAGGAAGTAGGAGATACATGGTTGGTTCAAGGTTAACCAAACTATACTGTATAACCATGCATCTCTTAAAAGTTAAAAAATAGCCATTTATTCCTTCCAACCTTTTAAGGGTTTTTAACCCTTTCTGCACCTTTTCCCAATAGGTTCCCAACATGTTCCATCATCCTTATTCTCTTCCATGGGTGGGTCACCTCTGTTCTTGGACCATTTTTGTCATTGTTTCATGTGTTGTAAGCTTCTTAGTAATTCTCAGAAACCACTTTCCACCTTTTTTATAATATCTCACCACCTTCAGTTTTATCTTAATGTGAGACAAGTCTTCTTATTTTCATGGTGTTTGTCAATATCTTTGATTACTCTCATTTTAGATCGATCCAGAGGACAATAATGGATGAGTGAAGCATTTTTTCTATAAGGTAGGTGGTCTATACACCTTTACCATAATTTTATGTTGTTTATATAATATTTTAATTATGCGGGATGCTAGGATTTCGACTAATTGATTCTAAAAATAAAAAATATCTTAAATTAAATGCTAAATCATGACTGTAATATTACTTTGACCCATTAACATATTTGGGATTTGATAATATCTAACCCAAACAACCCCATTGGGTGATTTAGATTAAAGGATATTATAATTGTTGTTCTATTATGATTATAATCCTCTTATTACCCTTTTTATCATCTCTTGAGGTGTGTTGAATCTTCCATCATGTAAGATATGATTAAAGTAAATCAAATGTATTGGTATTTCAATCATGCTCTATTTTATAATAAAAAAAACCTTTGATGTACACTATCTTAATTAATGAAAAATGTTACTTCTTAGTTATAATTGTTTCATGTTATATAATATATACTTCCAATAGACTTTCCATATTTATAAAGTGAAATGTGTCTACTTGTTTGTTGAATTGATAATGGATTAGTTTTTATTAATTATCATTGTTTTATATTCTGTCATGTATGATTCTTATAGCCTATGAATAATAATAAATGAAACTTAACAATGAAGGTACACTATACTTTTAGTGATGCCAGGTTCCTCCTTACAGAACACCTTTGTTAAGGGCTCATAGAAAAAGTGGGAATACGTTGTATTGGATCATTATATAGGGACCTCAATTAGGGTTGGGAGATATAGGTATTCATACCCCCTTGTCTGATGATATTGGAAATTGCAATTCACATCAGTTGGGTTTCTAAGCATGAAATTCCATACCCCCTCAATTCAAATTCTAGGATCGATACTTATTATTATTTATGATACTCAGAAGGGAACCCTATATTAATTATGATACTCAGTCATAACACCCTTTTTTATTCCTTGAGATCAATGGGATGACATTCCTTATTATCCTATTAGACTCTTATGACTATACATGGACCCTTGAGTTATAAATTGGGTCCTAGATAGTACTATATATATATATATATTTACATGTTATTACATATATAGTATATATATACATACAAACTTGTATTATATTAGGATTATTATATTTGGATGTCTGGGAACTAAGCCAGGAGTCCTTGTCAGTGCATGTATATCCCTACAGACATACTCCCTTGTATACTTATATATACATGATGGAATGTTTTGAGGCATTCCATCTTAGTTTGAAGTAGGTTTGGTTGGCCAAGTTTTTTTTGAGAAACTTGATCCTAGATTAGTTACATTTATATTTACTACACTAACTTAATTTTGATATATCTTCACACTAATTTATTTTACATTCATGGACTGGATTACATTATACACCATTGGTGGTGAACTAATGAGTTTATCTCACACCATATTTGGGATTCAATTACACTAGGGTACTTGAACAACCCTCATGGTGGCGGGTTTAGGATAATGGATTGTGTTATGTGATGTTATGATTATACATGGGATATAATGAGCACAAAACTAATACAAAGTCCTGGATTCTCGTGGAGATATACCTTGGAGATTTTGTATTTTTTTATATATTTTTATTAATTACTTGTTATGTATGTTGTTGTATAATTTATCATGTTCATACATGAATAATTTATTCATTTATTATTATTTTTCATTTTATCTTTTATCTTCCATTACTGTTCAATTATTTACTCTTCCAATTTATTTACATATAATCTAGAGGGTATAATATTCTAAATATACCACCTTTAGACCCTCATTTCTAGTTGTAATTCTCTAGTGTACATTGAGGTTATCCTAAGGGCTAGTGAAAAACTTTCTTGGGGCACTGTTTCAATGGATACTAGGTCAGAATGTTTCAAGTGGTATCAGATAACTTCATTTTCTTCTCGCTTAGATTTTTAGTATGTTATAAATGAGACTAGGAACATGTCATAACTTGGTAAATAGCTTTTGTATGGGTCCTAGAAATCTATTCATGAGGGAAATATCATGTTTCCTGGGATGGGACTATTGTTCTATATTATAGTTTATTATTATTTCACCTTGGGTGATTGTGGTATTTATGTTACTTACTAATTAATGATATTTTTACCCTTTTCCTTATACAGAAAGAAATTTTTGGACATGCATCATTTTAGGAACATAGATATTCAAATTTCATGCATATTTTAATCTATGAAGGTTTCATCATTGATTTCTTGATACATGATTACTTGTATTTCCTGATTTTTTGATTTATTAGCATGCTTATTTGTATACCTTCTTAAGTTATTATATAACATGATTTATTATATTATTATAAAATAATTTGTTATTAAATTTTATACATCATCCTAAATGATTTTTGTCCCATATAGATTGATAGTGACACCTTAACTAACCAATCATGACATGTTTGAGCTATGGAACATCTATTGCATGGGATGAAACATTATTGGTTGCAATTTATCAAGATCCAATTTTCCAATTTATAAAGTGTATGAGCCTTTATAAATTTGATAATGGTGAAAAATATAATTGAACCATCAAAAATTTATTTGATATATATTCCAAAAAAATGAGAACCCTGTTATAGTTATATGGATTCCATTTGTATCTTATAAAAGAAAGTACCATTATAATTTGGGAATAATAATTCATATAACTAAACTGAGAATATTATATATATTTGTTAAATTGAAATTATTATAGAAAATGGGTTCCTTTATCAAGGCTATTACCTCTATAATTTTGGTATGATGATCCATATGATCTAATACCTAAATGAACAATTGAACACGAGTAGGTTAGTTTGGGCATGTTGCTGATGAGGTAAACCCATTAAGGGTGTTTCAAATTTTAATAATTTAGCTATTATGATGTGTTCTTGAATGGAAGAATGTTAAAATTATGAGACACTAATAGGTCTCCTTATTCATTAAATGTATTAGTATTTCAACCCAAGATTGTTTGATTATGATAAATGGGATGATTATTTAAAGTGTTAGCATCCACTTATAAGTGTTAAATATAAATGTATGGTGTAATATTGTTGAACCGATTCCCTTTATTGGATAAATGCCTTTTACCTAATTTTGAGACTTATTATTATAAGGATTTTTTTTATTAAAATCCCAATTACAACCTAAAGGTTGATTTACTATATAGGTTATAATTGAAATTGTCTTTAAATAATAATATTATGATAATTTAATAATTAGATAAAGGGTTATTAAATTTGTAAAAAGAAATTATGAGTTAAATTTCCTATTATACAGCTTGGAAATAGCTAAATATGGTGCTAAGTATAGTTTGAGAAATTTTTTCCTTTATAGATAATACTTGACATTTTTATGTACCTGATCCTTTTAAAAGTTATAATAAATGTGAATATGTGTAATGGTTCATATAAAACCTTAATGTGTAATTATTAGTTTCAAACCTCGAGTAAGGGTAAACATTAAAAACTACGTTGGCTGGGAATGTGGAATTTTCTCATAGGTCCCAGTTGACGTTTCTATTTGATTGTGTCCTAGAGGTTAGTCCAATAAGCCCGGTGACCTTTTCAGCATGAAATAGTTGATAGTTGAAAAATTATACTTTATTAAGGAGAAATACCTATATAGGTAGTTCTCTATAAGGTAAATTAGAATCGGTAAATTCACGATTTCAGTATTCTAGATGATTGGTTATTTTTGAGTGTCGTTGAGTCAGGTATGACTCTTAGTTTAAAGAATTTACCTCAGGTGAGGTGGGTATTCATGTTCTAAATGATATTTTTTGGAATCATGAGAATCATGTAATGATTCAGTTTAGTTGGATAGACATGCCTCAGGAATGGTCATCCATTTTGTTAGTCATGTGACGTTTCCTCTTTTCTGATGGAGTAAAACATAAGATTCACCTTCCTGTTAGTAGTCATATTGATAACATAAATTTGAATTGATCCATGTGTATGATATTACATGATAGTAATACATAGAGATTTTTACGATGTTTTGATATCACTGGAGCATGTGTTGTTACATTTTTGTGCCATCTGAGTTAAGAAGTGATTTGTTAAATCACAAAATATTTGAGAAACAAGGCTGTGATATCCTTTAAACTGGGTGGTTTCATGATTTCTTGGTAATAATCATGAGTATTTAATGGATATATTCATAGGTCATCCCTATAGTAGAGATACATGAGTATTAGAACAATATGTTATCCCATTATTGGGCAATGGCATTGGATAAATGTGTAGGTTCTATAACACTACTGACCAGGGATGGTTTTTATTTCTAAGTTTTATTTAAAACACTTTTAAGTGGTAGAATTTTCTCTTCTATTTTACTGGTTCTTGAAAAAGAATATTGTCCAAATCCATTACCCATTTTCAATGGTGGACAAAGTGTGTTCCATGGGATGAAATCCATTTTTTATAAAATGTTTTCTAGGACACTCATAAGGTGGGCAGTGTTGCATTGAATGTGTTTAAGTGTGTACATTCAAGCAGAAGAAACACAACCATAAAGGAACAATTCTAAATGGTCATAATGGATTCTAAATTCTAGTGAATTTTTAAATTTAAGCATTTAATTATTAGTCATGATTATGAGTTTTAGAACCCTTTTTCGGTTCAATTGAGTCTGGAAGCTAGATTTAGGATTGGAAGGAATAGTATATCTAGGATTTTGATAGGTCGATAACACAATAGTGAGGTGGTTGGCTAATTAACCAATCATTAAATAATCCAAAGATTCAATATGACAATTAGTGGTTATTTATAATTATCACATATAATTTTTTTATTTAAGGTTAAGTGATCGATCCTTCAAATAATACATCAGTTGTTAAGCTAGACATTTCACAATAGGTTAGTCTAGAGTGGATCAACTGACTTCTTGATAATTAAATATTGATGGAGTGTTAAGAACATAAAATGTGTGTCACATTATATATGACACACAAATTTGGGTAATAACTTTTAAAACTATACCAACAAGGGTATAATTATGGTTTATTCTACCAAGAAGCTGTTGACTAGTAGTTTGACAGTGTCATGCATCACTGGGAGACGTTCTACTTAGGCTTATTTCATAAAAAGTGGAACCAATTTTGATAAATCATGGATTAAGAGAGCTATAAATTATTATCAATGGTAGTTTTAATTGACTTCAAATTTTAATTCTAGTTTAATGAAGAACATTTACCCCATATTGACATCGTCTTGAGTATTCTAGGACAATCGCAGATTTATTCCAAGATAATAAAATGACATTCCATTTTGGAACATGGACCCTCATGTGGTAAGGGTTATAGAATTTTGAGGCCAATTATTGGACATACATTTTAGAACTTTTATTCCACAGTATAATGGAATCAGGTATTTTTTGTCAAAGAGATGCCACCATAAGTTGGTTATGAGCTTCAGAGAGAATTCTCTAAATGACATTATTATGCTTTGGAATGAGGATATCAAATATGGTTTTGATAGTGCATCAGATCTTGAAACTAATATATTCTAATATAGTTGTCCAGAAGTGGATCTAATTTCATTATCTTATTTAGATTAATGTGGTCATGTGAGGAACCATGTCAGACACATCATCAAAGGAAACAAGTATTGTGTAAGTTTCAGATGAGGATTTTCAATGAAAAGATGGAAAATCCAACTAAATAATGGTTTATTGGGACTAAAACATTTAAATTTAATTGAGGATCATGATCAGAGTCCTCATGTGTGACCAATTTTCATGAATTGAGAATCATACCAAAAGCATCATCAAGATGTTAGAGACATGTTTCAATAGAGAATTCTGATGGTGGAAGTAACATGGCTTAGAATTGGCTGCTCAAAGTTAGTGCCTATGGTGAGGAGTACCATAGGCTTGATGATAAATAATATAATAGTGTGATCATTTTATGTTTTATATAGGCTCAGGTAGGCACCGCATTTATGTCTCAGTTTCGATTATGAGTGTTGACTCAAGTTTTAGCAGCTTAAGTACTATGTGTTTAAGGTAGTTCTTATATGTTAGTCGAGTGTAAGAAACACAACACTACTATTTGAGCAGGAATTAATGACTTGAGTAGGTCAGGTTATGTTTTCATTATTCCCCAAGGCTCCTCATCGATACAAATTTATAAGGTGGAGATATTTTAATGTCCCATGTTTTAGACCACGTTAGAAATATTGATAGATTTTGAAATTTTTATTTGGTGGATGGGTTGAGTTCTAAATTGAGTTTTGGGATGTAAAACTAAGAGTTGGAACATTTAAAATCATTGTGTTTGGATGTTGTTTAAGGCTCGAGAGTGGTCTCAAGAGATTTAGATGAGTTTCAGGAGCATTGGTATTTGAAAGATAACTTTCTAGGAAAATCATATAGGGGAACATGGTTTGTTTAAACCATGAAACCATATAGGGTAAATTTTATGGACCTGTAAAGGGAATCACATGTTTTTGTAAAAATTCTCACCCAAGGATGTGTGATCATGAAACAATACTATAATAAATTGATGAGGTGGGCTCATGGGCCATGTACAATTTTCCAAAATGTGCACCTAGCATTTCTAGTTAATTACCCTTAACTAGTAGTACCACATGGTTTGGATCAGGATTAACTAAACCATGTGTCATAAACATTTGGTATGTGGATCTTAGGTAGTAGGAGCTTCATGGTTGGTTCATGGTTAGCCAAACTGTGTGTCCAAATAGTGCATCATAACCATGAACCTCTTAAAAAGGAAAAAATGACTATTCCCCCTCCAAACCATTAAGAGGTTTCACCCATTTTTATTCTAGTTTTCTCCTAGTAGGTCCCTGACACATGCCATCCTAACACTCTTCTTACATGGTTTGATATACTCTTTTATTGGCCGGATTTTGTGACCATTGGGTGTGTTATAAGACTCTTGGTATGTCTAGTACTCCTCTTGAATCCTTTTTAATTTATCTTGCCACTGTCAATGCTATCTTTGTGTGAGATAATTTTCTATTTTTCAAGGTGTTTTTCAATTACAACAATTTTTCTCATTTCAGATTAAAAAAAATGCTGATAATGGACAATAGAATCATTTTTGGTATAAGTTATGTGGTCAATATTCATTTCCATTATTTTTTCATTGTTTATATGATATTAACACTATTCTAAACATTGGGATTTCAGTGCGTTTATTTAAAAATAAAAAATGCCTTAAATTTAATCCTTAGACTATGAACATAAGGTTCCTTAAACCCATTATAATTTTTACTAATTGAAGATCCATACCCTAATCCCCTACATAGGGTGATTTTGATTAAAGGATATTAGAATTGTTGTTTACTTATGATTATAATGATTCACCAACCCTTTTTATCATCTCTTGAGGTGTGTTGAATCATCCCTCGTGAATGATATGATTAAAATGAAAAAAATTAGTGGTATATAAATCATGCTTTATTTTATAACAAAAACTGCTTTGAGGTGCACTCTATTAATTAATGAAAAAGGGGTGATTTCTTAGTGATAATTTTTTATCTCATGGAATGGGTTCTTCCCATGGCCTCCTTGTATTTATATTGTGAATTTGGTCCACTTGATTGTTTAATTGGTAATGGATTAGTGTGTATTATTTGTCCTTGTTTTTTATTTTTTAATGTATGATTATTATTTTCTATGAGTAATAATAAATGAAACTTAATAATGAAGGCACACTACTGCTTGAGCAATGTTGGGTTCCGCATTATAGAACTCCTAGGATAAGGTCTCATAGGGAAAGTGGGAATGCCTTATATTGGATCATTACAGAGGGACCTCAGTTAGTGTTGTGGGACATGGTGCTTCACAACCCCTTGTTCACAGACATTGGACATGATGATTCACACCACTTGGGTTGTTGGGAATGACATTCCATGCCCCCTTGAATCATATTCTAGTATTGAACCATCTAATTATTTATTATAATCAACATGGTGCCGCATATTAGTTATGATACTTGGGAATTTCCCCCATTGTTATTCCTTGAGATCAAAAGGCACAATTTCCCTTATTACCCTATGAAACTCTTATGACTATACGTGGATTCTTAAGTTATGCCTCAGATATTGGATAATATTACACACACACACACACACATATATATATATATATATATATTTAATTACATATATAGTGTATGTATACACACATACATGACTATATTATATTTGGATTACTATATGTGGATGCTTGGGAACTAAATCATGTGTCCTCCTCAGTGCATGTATATCATTACAGACATACTCCCTTGTTTTCTTATATATACATGATGGCATATTCATAGATATTCCAGCTAAGGCCTAAGTAGGTATGGCCAGCCATGAGTCTTTAAGGAAACTAATCCTAACTTGGTTACATTTATATTTACTACACTAAGTTACTTTTGATATATATTAAAACCTATTTATTTTATATTCAAATACTAGATTTAATTAGACATGATTGGTGGTGGCCTACTGAGTTTATTTGATACCTTGTTTGAGGAGACACTATATTGGGGTACCCGAAAAAACTTCATGGTTGCAGGTTCATGATAATGGATTGTGCTATGTGTTGTTACACTTTTACATGAGATATTAAGAGCACTTGACTGAGCTAAATCTTATGATTCATGTGAAGATTTCAGTTAAAAATTTTGTATAATCATTGAATATTTTTAATGATTAAATTTTGTATGTCTATTGTTTTACATTGTAAACAATCATTTATGACTCATTTATTCATTTATTATAATTTATGAGTTTATCTTTTGTCTTCCTTTGATGTTCATTTATTTATTATTCCACTGTGTTTAATAATGATATAGAGGGTATAGTCTTCACAATATACCACCTTTATAACCTTACTACTTTTCATACAACCACTTGAATATGGGAAGAAATTCTTGGGTCCTAGTGACCAACCAACTCGAGGAATCGTTTTACTGGCTACTGGGATGATACATTATAGTTAGGAATAGAATAAGAGGGACACCTCCATATGGTCCAAGATCTATAACATATTCTCCATGAGACTTGTAATAAAATATTAGGGTGACCTTAGTTTGTAAGACTCATACAAATTCATTCTCATATAATGTGTCCAATATTATGCAATCTCTTATTTCTCACATTGATCATGACCTACATGAGCTAAGAGACCGATGATTATTGTGCTAATAGTATGATGTGGATTCCCCCAACATGTTTCTCATTAGTGAGGTAAGTCTAATTACATATATCCTTCACTCAAAGGGACATACATCTGATGGTGAAGATCAGGGAATCCTTAAATACATAAGTCCCACTCAAAACCTCTACTATCATACTTTTTACAATGAGGATGCCCATAACATGAACAATATAGACTATGATTTCTACCTTAAAATGGTATGTAGGATCTTCTTCAAGGCTTGATCCCTTTAATCAAGATTCAAATTACCACACATATCTCGTTACATTAAGATGTTAAACTGAATGGTGTAGACGTATTATAGGACCAAAAACTACATCAAATGAGTTATGTGGGTTTTGATTCTTCTTATCATAGGATATTTTGGACACCTCCTAGAGGTGAAATACCATTTCAAAAATATCAATGACCTTCCTAGATTGTAAACTCTTGGGTGCCTAAATATGGATATAAACTAGATCATCATAAATATATAATAGAATAATAGAGAACCTATGATATATGAAATTTTTCTAATCAACACATGGTTTTGATCAAGTCATTGGAACATGGGTAACGAGTCTCATATCAGTATTTAGGAATGGTTCCTTATTATATAATAAATCTATAATAAAATTCTGAAGTAGGAAATAATTCCCCATAAAAGGGTGTAATGATCCCACCCTCCCATATTTTTGAATATTGCGAATTTTTAAGATTCATTGGGTTTGAATCCCTAATGACCATATTCCTTGGGAATAAAGGCCCACAACTCATTACAAATGTGGGATCCATTGGGAATTCCCATGGATAAAACATGCAGACATGAATGATTGTGAAAATATACTGATCCCCTCATAATGAAACATCAAACCAAATGAATCTGGTAGAAACTAAATGGTGAACCTGATGTGAATGATGTTAAAAATGTAAAAAGAGGGATCAACCATTTATCCTTTAACAACGAATGAAATTGATCAATAAAAGACTATTATATATGATTCTATAATGATAATGTGTCTTGTTTCCAGTATAGGAATTTTTAAATTCCTTACAATCTAAATGACATCACCAAATGTGGTAACAAATACCAATATTGTGGGAAAAGCTAGTATGCTCGTAAAAAATCTCAAGATACTGTGAGAAAAAGTAGATACACTGATTACATGCATCATCCTCCATGAAAACCTTGGACCCTATGTCTTTGATATACGATTTCATTAAATAATTACCTCTATTACTAGTTGTTGAATGTCATGGTCTAATCGTACCACCTCAATATATCTCTCCTTACCTTGGTAATAGATTATCAAATCTTCTATAGGATAAATCAGAATTGGATATATTGTTCATGATTGGATATAGAGGAGGAGGAAAAAATTATTGACACATTAAACTACTTTAGGTTCCTATACCTAGAGAACAAAAAAATATAATTTACATATCTCAAGGATGTGTATGAGGAAAATAACTACATAAAATTAAAAAATTAGGATCTTCCTAAGAGGGATCATATCTACTATAGTCATTGTCATCGACATATGACCTTGGTTCCCTTGGAAGTTTTAGAGGATGTTGTTGCTACACCAACCACCGAAACTAGGTAATCTAATATGATATCCCTACTAGGGTATCTAAATATCGAAACTCTATATCATTCCAATATCCCTTCCACTTCTAATGTATCTAAGTCCCATTAGTGTATCCTGAAGGTGGCCTCGAATCAATCCCAGGTCATCATAGGCCATGAGACTCATAATTTATCATAAGAAGCCCTGATAACTGTGGAATCCTAGGTAGAACCCCATATTGTTGTTCTTGGGGAATTTTTATCATTTTAACCTTGGGATCATCTCCATTACCGAAACCATCTGACTAAACGATACAATATGCATCATCCCACCAAACAATACATGAGAAATTGACCCATCAAATGAGATAATCCATTCAATTGGAGGACTAGTCCACCCATATATCCAATAAATGATATAAAATAGATCCATGAACTTTCCATTAGATATGTATGAGTGTTTGATTGATGATGATGATTTTAATCTTCTGAAATCCCATGATCCTTAGTGGGTTGACCCATCTTCCACCCATAACATTGGTGAAAAAGGTCTCAGTGATACCTTGTCTGCATCTACATAAGGCACTACCAACCGTGATAAATCCTCAATGTAAAATATCAATGGAGTATATACCCAATAGAAGAAACTAATTTAGTCTCTAGGGTCAACATTGAGACTCCTGTCATTATCCAAAAACCCTATCATTAAAAAAAAATGGAATCTTCATGAATTATTCCAATAATACCCTTAAGAAATACTAGGAAACCTATGTAAAAGAATATTTAACTTAGATCTAGTAAGAAAATAAGGATCTAAAAGTAATAATTTTGGGAATAATCTTGGTATCTCTTCCATAGAATGACATATCAACACATTCTTGTAGAGGTCCTTTATGAATTTAAGTGCCCCAACCATTAGGGTTGGAGGAATTTTTATATGCTTTACCCCCTCATTGGGTGAAATCCATGATTTTTTTCCACCTCACCCAAAACCATTTTGTTGGGGGAGTTTTTATACTTTCAAAACCCCTATCCCATAGTGCTAGGGATATTTCTATATTTCTAACCCTTTATCTAGTGAAATCCATACCCCATTCGACCTCAACAGTTTCTAGAAATCCTATAAGAGAGTTGCATTCCTCCAACCTATGGTAATTATCTTTATTATCCAAGTCCCCAGATACTTTACCACCCACCCTGTAATCAATAAATATTAGGGAACCACACCCAACATTTGAAACTCAGACATGTGACCTATTGATTGAGTCATTGTAGGCACACATGGAAGGTAGTGTGGACATCAATCCCTTGATGATAGATAAGAAAATGCATACTCCTTCCAACTATAGAGATTCTATAGATATTTTTAATATTACATGGATAATTATTTGATAGAACCACCAATAACGAGGAAGATAAATGATACATAGTTGAGTGGTTATAATAATCACTTCCCATATAACCTATATCACATGCATACAATAATAAATTTATTTAAAAGTAAGGACTAGATTCCGAATAATATAGATTAAGGGATTTTGGAACCACTAACAAATGAATCCCCATTCTATTCATGTGATAACTCTATACCGAACACAAAAGTTATACAATAGAATATCGACCACCTTTCCCCTAGTGATAGGTGACCATCTCTTAATACTAGATGAATGAAATTTTATTCCTTTAAGTCTAAGAATATGGATGAATACTTAGTTTGTTCAATAAATCAGGACTTTATTAGAATACCAAGTTCCAAGAAACCCTAGTAGGAATCCATGAAGGACAACCTAAACTATTTTACTTATCATCATTTCTCAGGGAATGAGATTGAAGGTTGATTTGTTTCTATGAATTCGATCTATAATCATGTATATAATGTATTTTTAGAGTTATAGAATCAAAAAATTCATTAAAATTAAATACGTGTCATCTAAGAACCATATTAAAATAATTCATTTTGAAATGTTTTTTCATAATACCGCATGATGTTAAATTGAACATGGGACATTATTACTTCCTGGAATTAAATTTCATAGAGAAAATATTGTTCATAAGAAGTTAAACTACATATCACCCTAGGTCCTCATTGTATGACCTTAAATTGAAAGGAACCTAAAACTTTACCTCACGATGCTAAACTATACAAAATAGGGCCCCCGTCACACAATGGTAAACTGAGAAACATCTCAATCTCTAGGAGATATTATCCGTATCATGTGGAATTGTAATTTTCAGGAATTTCCACTGATTTTGTATAATATTGACCTTATAAATATCAAAAAAAATTCAATGACCCTTAGTCACTTGATAAGGGAATTAGCCAATATGTCTCCTCCCCAAAATCTAAGATCTAAGCACCAATAAAATCTCACTAGGTATGGAAAGCTGTGGATAAGATGTAGCATTCACATATACCTGACACCATTGACAAAGGCTGCTAAAACATTTAAATGAAAACCAATGATTGGGACCATATACATTCTCTCTTAGACAATGTTTTCTAACATATCCATGAATTAAGAATGGGGAAAAGACATATCCACACCCCTATGCATAAATCCCATCAACATATTCCTATGGAATGAATAGGATTGGAGTGGACATATATGCCCTATTTAATTAAATACATCCAAAAAAATCATAGAAATTGAGATCATTCTAGAATATATCCCTAGACATACCCTTATGAAGTTCCAATACCATCTGTAAGTAAAAAAAGAAGCTATGATAGTTAATTATGACAACTATACAGGGACTAGAAAAAATTCATATCCCAAAATATAGAGTAGAAAATCACCCAGATCATCATGAGTAGGTGTCTACATCTAATTAAGTTAATATTATTGCTCCGGTCTAGGTGGATTATTGATATATTCAAATAAAGGATGAAACATAGGACTGGGCCTAAACCCCCATTATGATTGGAGATCATCAAATTATTTTCAAAATTAGTTATGGACTAGAATGAATTCCAATCATATAAAGCTAATGACATAATCCAAAGAAAAAATAGGACAATGATTATACCCCCACTTTAACTATTTTTCATCAAATTAGTTTGGAAATAACCTTAGTGTAGTAAAAAAAATCAAACAAAGTCGATGACATACTCCAAAGGAGAAATAGGAAAAGACTCTTACTTCCATTACCACCAATGAAATACTATAACAAAAACCTTTATAGACTATATTGTAGGAGACCCATATCCATTCTTTCATTTTGGAGGTTAATCAGTATATTCTAGCGAGGAATTCATATTTTAATTGGGATTATACCCCTTCTTCAACCAAGGTTGATCAACATATTTTAGAAACCATCCAAAATCATGCCCACATTCCTATCAACATTGTAGAAGATCACCGAAATACTCAAGAATCTTCTCAATAGTAGGATCATAACCCTGCAACAACACATGATCCTTGAAATACTATATTAATATCCATGAATCATGCTCATACTCTAGATCAACCCTAAAAGGTAGTGAGAATATTCTAAACATGATGTAGGATAAGGTTCACATTACTAGTCTACTCAATAACAGTGTCCTCGAGGCTATATGATGCATACCTACAACAATTTGAGGGTCCTCTAAATCTTAATCTAAATCATAAGGTGATAAATAAAATGATATTACTCCTTGTGGTCTTATATAGATGGATTATGGTATTCCCATCGCTAATATATTCCATGGATAACCACCCCACATATATATCACATCCAAACAATGAAATACTACCCTTTTCAAGACACGTTCATTTAGAGAGGTTCTAAAAATACTGGGGTTAATTATACATAGGTACTCACCAAAAACCAACAATGCCTCACCATAGTTGGAAGGTGACCCTGTGAAGAGACTTATATAGTCTGACTAGATGATGGAGTACACCAAGAATGTACTGACAATAAGATGTTAAGTGACACAACATTACACATCCTTATCTATTGATGTTAAAATTTATATAACATGTCTTGGTCACATTATATTAAAATTTTCAAGAGAAAAATTCCTAGAGGAAATACATTAAACTATATATCATTACAGGTCAAGGTCAAAACACCTTAAACTACACAACATGTGTATATTGGGGGGACTTCTTCCCCTCTTATGCCCGAACTGGATCTCCTTAAAAGGCTCATAGTGTAGGGATTTACCAGATCATGTTGATTTTATCCCCATAACCCCACATGAGAATAAGGTATTATCACATGATCCTGACATTGAAACCTCACTGATGAGGTTTCCTTATTTTTCAATCTAGGATATCATTTTTTCCATCACTATGTGAGAGTCAGATCTACACAAGGGACTAGATAGTTTGTGATGTCTAGGGCCCTGATGGAATTCTCGGTATGGAATGGGAATACACTAACAAGCAGCAACATTTCATGGGACGAGGATATGAATAGCTCACTAGAACTGACTTGGTGTAAGGATATACTGTCCTGCTGGCTGAAACAAAGATTCATAGTGGATAAGAATGGTTGAATGGAGTGATTTTATTGGGGAACTTAGAACCAAATATCCCCAGTTACAACCCATCATCTGAGTTGAAGGCTGGGAATGGAGTAAAGATAAATGGATGGGAAAACAGAGAAGGTAAAGGGGAGATTCCATGCAAGTAGAGTGGTATCAAAGAAGGTTCCTGAATTAAGATAGGGAACCGATTTGAGGGTTTGGATGTTCCAAAACCCCCGTTGGATCAAAAGGAAGACAATTTAGGTGATGACAGCTTCAATCAGCTTTTAGTGGATAACATGGACCTTATTCAAGGGAAAGTGCCTCATATCCCTCTAACGAAGAAAGGGAAAAAAGGATTTCGAGATTTGGGGAAATTTATAGTGGTCCAAGGGAAAAAACCAAAGGGATGAAAGGAGTACTCCCATTTTCCAAAGCCGATGGAGACAACGTCAGCCAAGAAGGGCAGGAACAATGGGAAGAAAGTCCTAATGAAGGGGGAAATTGAATAAAATATGGAGTGTTTGAAACTGATCCTGCACTCCAAGGAAGAAATGTTAGAAAAAGTTGTTTGAACCAATTTATCAGAAGAGGATATATACATAATTTACAAAAGAAGGTTCCAAGTTGACGCCTATGAAGAGAAAGAGTTTTGGATAGATAAACAAGATATAATACTATCTCAAGGCTTCAGTCAGTGCATAATCGACTTGGAGTAATTTATCCTGAAAATGGAGAGGATGCTCACTCACCTTGAAGAGCTTATCAAAGAGGACCCATTAATACAGGTTAGTCTGCTACAATGGGAACTTTATAGGGTAGCTGATTCAAGTAATCTAAGTCTTGTGTTTAATATTTTTGTGATCTCTTTTGGCACGTAGTGGTCTTATCTACGAATCATGGTTTCCCATTTTCCCTAAAAATGGCTTACTAAAAATTTAAATTTGGATGGATAGGATATTTATTTACACATGTATCATAATATTTTTCATAGATACAAAAAAATCCCCTTCCCTTTCATATGGGTTAGAACTGTGTAGTAAATTATCATATAAGAACTACACGTGGATGTATTCTCATACTATATGACATACATTAATACCCGTATCTTCTTATTTTGGCCCATCCATGATTTGTAACCACTAAAAAACATGTCCCACCATGAGATTCATATCTGTGTATAGAATCCATTCCATGTTAAAATTTTGAACATAGTCACATATTCCCTATCATTCAATTTCATAATAATCAATCTATTACACAGTTTTCTCTTTTTTCTCACACTAAGAATGAATCATGTGAGATTAGGGAACCTGGTAAGATGCTATGACCCATTCTATTAATGTGTGTTCAATTGAAAGATAGGGATCCACCTCATCTTAACATGATGTTAAACTGAATGACCACATCCTAGCTGGATGAGAATAAACATATGACAAGAGGTCTTAATGCCTACCAGATCATCCTCTCAATGACTATTTACTTAATAACCATGTGTTTTTATCCCTTCACCCTAAAAATTTGTTCAATACACATTATAGTATTTTTTAGGGTGCTCAAACCATTATTTAATATTTTGTTCTATATGAACCAACTTCATTTATTTTATATATGAGATAATAACAACCAATTCCTTGAGTTGGTAAACTTGTCTTGGAACCTTACAGACCTTGATCCCACATAATATTGTTTCTCCCTTATTGTAAATTGGAAACAAGGACTGTATAATCTTGAAGGGTCCTTGCTATGATTTTTTTGTGAATGAAACAATGCCTCAAAGCTTGTTCCAAGGGCGTGTTTTTGTCTTAGAGGAATTCCCCCCCTTAAATCCAAGTGCTATCTTTCCAACTATGTGGGATATCTTTTCATCCATTATTAATGGTTGACCTATGCCCTCCTATCTCCACCTCCTATTGAATAAAATATTCTTTGGTTATGATTTACACTTACCATAACCCAGCTATTTAAAAATATTTATATACCCTTGATATTACCCATATGTGAATTATTCCCATCACTAAATAAATATTATGAAATAAAGTTATTTTACCCTTTAATTTTGAGGTATGTATCTTCAACAAAGAACCAACTCCCTTGAGTTTCTAAATCCCTTTGGACACCCCCTTTTCAACTAAACAAAATTTATGTTCCATTTTCATGTTTGAATCTACAGAAAATTTGAGTACATATTCTCTTGAAATTTTATAGACCTTGAGCCAACATTATACTAGTTCTCACTTATATTGAATTGTTATCAAAGAATGGATGATTGTGAATTGATTATTCTAGGATTAACTAGTGAATAAAAAATGACTAAGAGATTATGCATATGGGATGTTTTGGATCCTGAAGGGACCCTTATAGGATTCATTGGTTAATAAAAAAAGTACCCAATATCTTTTTACTAGAGGATGTTTTTGTCATAAACAAGCCTAGGTTCCCTGGTAACCCAATAACATATCTTGAAGGGAATTCTCGATCCCCATGGTTCGACGACTAGCACATAACACCATAAAAACTGAAAGTGGGAATGATTTTTCTAGTAAATATTGTGGAAGTAAAAGAAATAAGGCAGTATGAATATAAAATAACTCCACTAAGAGTATTGTACCAGAAGTAAAATAGGAATTAAATCCCAAAGCCATAAAACCAAAGTATCAAAATAGGGAAAACATCTCATGTACAAAAGGACATAAATCATGAAAACCAACGTTCAATATTTTGATCAACCTCCAAGAGATCCTTTTCCCTTTCTTGATCCTAAAATAAGATAATCAATAAAAAACTCGAAGGAAAATGTAGGGCATGAGCCGAATTTCATTAGTATTTCACTAAATATTCCATAAGAATATTCTAATAAAAAAATTAACCAACAATGTGCATCCAATTTTTAAATAAATAGGTTTTACATTGTAATGGCACAAACTTTTATTAATAAAAATTCCTCTTGGTCTAATTAAATATCTTATTTTGTAAAATGGTTATAAACTTCCTTGGTTTTATGTTTATGGATTTCAAAATGCCATTAATAATTTTTACCATTACTAATATAGCCATTGAACAATGATCACATGAGTAGTATAAATATTGGGCTTTAACAAATCCAATTTACTCAAACAAAGAAGAGATAACCTCGCCCAGTAGAATTTCTCCGTACGAAGCCCATTTGTCAGAGCACGGAAAGGAGGTGGCCCCACTGGACTTCACTCTTGACCAATCAAAAGCTGAGCTTCAACACTTTAAGCTTGAATAAAATCTCATATAGGAGAAGTGGAAGTTAATAAATATTACCACCTGAATGATGTTATCTGAGCCACCCCAAGAGTCTTTAACCATTGCACACTTTACCCTTAGGTCTTATGAGGGTGTTATAAGAGGTTATGTAACAATATCCTAGCACAATGATTATTTGAATTTTTTTTATAATGATTATACATTTATTTTGTTATTGTTACTTGGTAAATTTTTTTAAAGCACAAATAGTATTTTTAGTTAATATTTAATTTAAATTATGAAGTCTATTTTGATGAATTAATGGATTTTTTAATTAAATAATATTTTAATAAAATATTATTACTAAACTAATTTTTATTAAATATAAATGATCATCTAATTTTTAGAAATACTATAGTAATTTTTATTATGGTTTAAAAATTGTTTTTGTCAAAACCCCTGAATTTTCAATATATTTTGGTTTTTATTTTAAAAATGGAAATTAGAATATTTATAGAATTATTTAGATAAAATGAATATTATTTTTGTATTTATTATGTCAAAATTATCTAATGATAATTTTTTCAAAATTTTCTAAGATAATGGAATTTTGGGTAAAATTAAATATCGTTTAATTCTATAATGTCTTTTATAACATCATAATGACCCAATAGTGATTTAATAAAATAATATAAAAATTATTATTGGATAATATATGTTTTACTTTTAACATAATGAAATTTTATATGTGTTTCATTAATTTTATGGTGCCTTAGTGGACCCTTAAATACTTATAAAACATTTTAACTTTTAATATGATTTCCTTGAGTGAAAATCACCTCCACATTAGAAAGACTAATATTTTAATATGTTCCGATATTTACCTTTTAAAATAATGTTTCCCCTCCACTTTGGAAAAAACCATGGGCAAAAACCATGGTATGGTTTGTGTTTTTAATTAGTATAATGTGTATTGTCCAAAACCTAAATATTAAAGAATTCCCCTCTCTTTTCCTATATAAACATACCAAATATCCCACTTATATTCAATAAAAAACTTTTGAGCTTGAAAATTATATACACTCATCTCTATATAATCCTCCAAAGGCGCCCCAAGCTCTAAATAAGCATCTCTCGAGCCTCTCCCAAGCCTTCGGTATCACACTTCCAATTAAGGGATTTATTCCTCTCACATTTTTTGTCTAAATTTCATTATATTGTTATACCATTTTATTTTCAATTAAAAATGTTGGGGTATTATTTAGAACCTCCACCATAATTTCCTACTTATTTTTTAATGATTATATACCCCTTTCTCTCTCATTAATTCCTCTCATGTACATCTGTTGCCAAGCTGAAATTCTATAAGGGATTTATCTCTCCTCATTTATGTTCAAGAAATTCTTTAATAGTATGCATATAAATTCCATTAAATATGTTTCTAAATTAAGTTACATGACCCCCTTACTGTCCATTTCATTTATAAATGATTAGATACTCATTTCTCTCCCATCAACCCATTGTACAATTTCTATTCGATGTCGTTATGCTGCCGAAGTTACACCAAAATTTCCATGCCAAAATCATCATGTAAGTGAATACCATACCCATTTATCTATCATGGGTATTCACCTTTATGAACATGTAATTGTTTATTTATTATTTACATTTATGTATTACACGTCTCTTATTCATGTAATAAATTTTATTTTTAATGAATATATGTTGTATGATCCATGTGGCACACTTATGCATGAAATGGAATGTTTATAAAGGGTGCGTCCTAACAACACTCCAATGCATTGGGTAAAAAATAGTTTCATGATACTCTATGTGAAATGAGAGTTTAATCATTCTAATTTAAGTGAAATGAGGGTTTAATCAGGCTAATTCTTGTTCAATGAGGGTTTGCTCATTCTCCATGTGTAATGAGCCTTGGTTCATGATAATATCATGTTAAATGTTGTTTCCACATTTCCATGTTATGATAATCATGTTATATCATGTATTTATGTTCATGTTTATCTTGTGCTCTATTGATATGATTATTGCCTAACATGTAATTTATTATTCATGTTATTCATTTTTTATTTCCTTACTGGGCTTTATAGCTCACCTCTTCCTTATGCATGTCCCCAGGTTATCCCATGCAATGATAAGTACGAAGGAATGTTGGGGTCATGTAAAATAAGGTTTCAATAAAGATGTCGTGTTTTATGTTCTAATTTGTTATTTAATGTTAATAATTTCCCAAGACACTATACCTATTGGTCCTCATAGTTTTATTAAGTTCTAGTTATGTAATAAATAATGTTTAAGTGTTTAATAAAGATCAGGGTTGTTATAGTTGGTATGAGAGGATATTTTTAGTTATTTTTGAGATTATGATTAAAAAACCTTAGTGAAATCCTTATGGATAAGACTAAGTTTAATAAAAACATACCTAAATTTTGGTGAGTATAGAGTATGTGGTTTCCCAAGAAAAAACATCCTTGTCTGGATACAATGAAGTAGAGGCGGATCCAGCACAAATGTATCTAGGTGTAAAACCCGAAAAGACTGCTTTGAGCTAAACTCGAATGGGAACTGGTGCATGACAATGGGCCTTGATTCACTATTGGTTGCAAGACTCTCGGGGAATATTCTTTGGAAAATTCCTAAGCTTATTATGAACCACTATTAAGGAATAAAAAATGCCCCTAAGAATATATGTTGGGAAGTAGATCACAAATATCATAGATTGAAGCCTATAAATTAATAAGTTAAGGAAATAAATGTAATTTATAAGTTAGCCCTTTTTTGTATTTGGATACCACTTTATGTGTTACCACTAAATTTACTTTTATTCCAGCCAATGACAGGTAATAGGGGAACTTAGGCTAACAACTGATGCGAGATCAATGTGACGACTGTTCTAATGAGATGCCCAATTTGATAGGAGCGGGAATCAAAATATTTGTCATGTTTATCTCTCAGTTAACTTATGTTTTGAAAAGAGACATAGGACAAGTAGAACATACAACCCCCCCCCCCCAAGAAACAACAATCCACAATTAAGAGCTTCATGAGAAAAAGACCTCCTACTTGTAAGGGATCATCTGATTCCTCAATTTCCAAACAATGGATCAACTCCATTGAGAATATCTTATCCGTCATTAAATGTTATGAACAAGAGACGGTTCTTATAGCTGCCTATAATATGGAGGGTGAAGAGGATCAATGGTAAATTTTTATCAAAAAATACAAATCCTGAGGAACAAATTGAGGCATTGGAATGAAAGGATTTCTGGAAAAAGTATTTCAATAAATATTTTCCATGCACCCTCAGACTTAATATGGAAAGGGACTTCCATGACCTTAAGAAAAAAGGCAATGAATCTATCTGAGCATATGAGGAAAACTTCACAAGTCTTGCACGATACGCCTCCGAATTTGTTTTTACCCCCAAATACATGGTTGACCACTTCTTTGGTGTGATATTACATAGCCTACGAAAATACCTACCAATCCATGACTTCAATAGATATGATAAAAATGTCAAATGTGCCCTCAAAATTGAAATGGAGATCGGTGAATCTCAGGTGTATCATGGGGATAAGAAGTGAAAAATGGAATTTAATTATGGCGGTTAGATGGATAAATCCAATGGTGCTAAGAAATTCCATCACCCCACATTCCAAAGGAGTTGAATGAAGAACCCTAAAATTTCCTAAAGGGGATGAGAGAATGCTTTAGGTGTGGAAGAGAAGGGCACCTGGCCATTAACTGCTGACATGAAAAACCTGCTTCTGTGACTAAGAATAGGAATGCTCCATTTGACCCTTAACACATTTGTCATTGCTTTAACTACAAAGAACCATGTCACTTTACAAACTAGTTCCCTAGTCCAAGGGTTTTCAGAGGCAACCAAAAACCTCAAAGGTAGCAAGGGAGAGATTTTTTCCTTCACTACCACCAAAATGAACCCAAAAAAAGTGGTGTTAGGTATGATAATTATTCATTCATGAATAGTGAACTTACTTTTTGATTCTAGTTCTATGCATTCTTTTATATTTGGATTGTTTAGAAGAACAATCCCAACACCAACACAAATCATGGAAGTAGAGATGTCAGTGAGAATGGAAAATGGGGAAATTATTGTAACCCATGACTATAACTCCTCCCCTATCACAATTTTTGGATTGAACTTCCCAGAAAACCTCATCATACATCCTATAGTATAATTTGATGCAATTATTGGCATGGATTGGATTTCCCTATATAGAGACAACATAAATTTTTGGGAGAGGGAGATAACTTTCTCTATGGTGAATTGACCCCTGATTCTATACAAGTCCAAGGAGAAGGATGAATCTTCTTTAGCACCATCATCTCAATAGTGGATATTACTACCCTATGAGCATGCTTATCTTTATTAGATGATTTATTATAAGGAAGAAACCATCATTGAAGACATGCCTATTGTCAGGGAATTTGCTGAAGTGTTTCCAATGGAACTTCCTAGTCTTTCTCCTAGAAGAGATGTTGAATTCTAGATTGATCTTATACCTGGGTCATTGCTAAAATCCAAGACTCTGTATTGAATGGTTGTTGTGGATATTGAGGAGATAAAGAAACAACAACAAGAGAATCTGGATAAAGGGGTTTTATGACCAAGTGCTTCACCATGGGGTGCAGCAGTCATCTTCATCAAGAAGAAGGATGGGTCAATGCGACTTTGCATTGATTATCGTGAGCTCAACAAAATCATGATAAAGAAAAAGTATCATCTATCCTAAATTGATGAATTGTTTGATCAGCTATGAGGAGCACAATACTTCTCAAAGGAGGATTTACGGTTGTTATATTACCAAGTAAGGGTGAAAAAGGAGGATATCCCCAAGACTAATTTTAATATAAGATACATGCACTATGAATTCATAGTAATGCCTTTTAGACCCACCAATCCTCTAGAAATATTCAAGGACGTGATGAATAGAGTCTTTAAGTATTACCTAGAATTTTTTTGGTATTATTTATAGATTATATTCTAATATACTCCAAAATAAAATAGGAGCATGAGGAGAATCTAAGAATTGTACTAGAGACCTTGAGAAATGATAAGCTCCATGAAAAGTATAGAAATTGTGAGTTTTGGTTGAAGGAAATCTCATTATTGGGTAATATCATCACAAACAATGGGATATTTATAGATCTCTCTAAGTTGACTACAATTAAGGGATGGATAAGGCCATAATCGGTGATGAATATCCATATATTCATGGGGTTATCTGGATATTATCACCAATTTGTGAGAAATTTTTTCATAATTGTCAAACCCTCTTACCAAGATAACTCAAAAGGGATTAAATGTTTTCTAGAGTGATGAATGTAACACCCCGAGATTTTATGAAAATTATTATTTTTAATTAATGTCTTGTGTTGTACGCTACACCAAAAGGATCTTGCACAACACGCATCCCTGACTTGCCTTGCATTACACGCAATCGCGACCTTCCTCGATAGCGTGTGTTGTACGTAATACCGGGTTTTACTAAACAATGATATATTATTATAATATTGTTATGAACTAGCCGTTATGAATAGTGTTAACTAAAATTTTTAATTTGATAACATTATTATACATCTTACACATTTCTAGAACATGGTATAAGAACAAAATAAATTTTTCGGGTAAAATAAGTATTTTTCAAAAAATGCATTTTTGCCGCCTTTTGATGGCGCACCCACTTTAAATCTAGTTTTTGACATGTTTATATGTTAAATTTGAGAAAATAAAATTCTTCTTTTGAATCAGTATATAAAAATTTACATTAGATAAATTTTGATATTTTTCGGATAACTTTCATATTTTAATGAATAGTAAAAACACGCAATATTTTAATTAAAAACAACTTTTTTCATCGTAATATATTATGTGGTTAAATTATAATATTGAATGGTTTTAAAGTATAAATAGAATATATTTTTACCATTTAATATAATGTATGTCATTAGCATTGATTTTACCTTGAATTCGTAGGTTAAAACAATTCAATCTTTTGCAATGTTTTAAAGAAAAACCCATTTTCTTTCGACAACGGGATTAATTTTAATTTAATTTATGCATATTTTGTGTATTGAATTTGGAAAAATGGACTAAATATTTGGAATCAGTGGGTCCAAATTATGTTAATAAGCTACTTTTTATTTTTGGGCATTGTGAATAGTAACTACGGTAAATTTTATTTACTATAGTTAAAGGTAAATCGGGTAATTAAGGGTAAATATAAGATTATAAAATTACCCTAACACTTGGAAAAATCCTATTGGATGACTTAAAGTAGACCCATATAACCTAAGGGTCGGATTAGATTCATTTTATGGGCTTTTGTCCATGAAAATAATTTAATTATTATTAAAACCAAAGAATGTGACAACATGTCACTTTCTTAAATCTTATAAGTATAATAATTTTACTTTAGTGATAAAATTCATGAAACTTAGGAACTGAATAGTATCCAGAAATCTAATAACATTATCTACATCATAGGAATTTATTTATAATTTTTAGGGATTAAATAAGTATCATTTATTATGACACAAAGATGAAACAGTAATTGTCTTATTAATGAAATATTGACATAATTGATGTTATAAATGCCCAAATAAATGTAATTTGAGACTTTTTATGAATTAAATTAATTTTCTAGGTTAATATGACATGTTATTGTAGATATAAGTAACTTGTTTAGAACTTATCATTCTTTTATGAATTCCATAAAAATCATGTACCAAATAGTGTCAAAATTGACATAAATTAGTTTTTAAAACAAATATTATATTATTAATGTTTATTTAATTCCTAAAAACCTAAGGTTCGGCCAAATGGCTTAGATAATGATAGAGATATTAATAATAAACAACTTGGGGTTCGTTTTGCTTGTTATGGTATGTTTATTAACCATATAGTGTAAGAAAACAAAAAGACACGGTAAAAGTTATCTTATTTAACTTAGAGTTAAATCTAATTGATAAGGTTAAAATAATAACCTAAACTTGTCTAAATACTATTTTATGTGAGGATTTTTACCCATACCCACTTTATATTCGAAATAAGACCCTTTGGAACCATTATAAACCGAATTTTACCTTAATATAAAATAATCTTTTGAGATTTTCCTAAGGTGCCCCTCTCCTCCCTTATAAAAGCGCACCTCCTCCCTCTCCTCACCACACCAATTTGAGCATTCAAGCTCGGCCAACCCCTGAAGAAATCTCTTCTCCACTTCCCTAGTATCATCCTAGAGGTCCTGGTCTTCTTCAAAGACCATCCTTAGTTCTTTAAGTGGAGGTTAAGTGAAGGCGCGTCAAAAGAGGTAATATCCATTACCGATCTTTTTCAATTTCTTTCTTCTTAAACTTCTTCTTATTTAGTTGTTTCATGATAAAGTAATAACATAAGTATTTCTTATATACTGATATGTTATTATAAATATGAAACAACTCTAATTAACCTTTTATCCATCGTACGGAAAAAGGAAATCACCGCGCGTGGGTACGGATGGAATACCGTCTCCACGCCTTGGTGTAATCTATTTTCCACCACCACCTTACTTGGATGGGTATAATGGTGTCAATAATGACTATATATGACTATTATAAAGTGATATTGATTCTTAAATAGTATACATACACTCCAATACAATTCCACGATCAAAGGAACGATATCATCACTCGTGCGTACGTACGGAATACCGTCTCCACGATGTGAGGCGACTCGTTCTACATGATCTTAATTTCATAATGATTATATAAATGAATTGAATGAATTAATATGATATATGTTACACTAATACCATTCTGTAAATGAGGTATCTATAACCTAAAAAGAAGAATAAGAATTTATTCGACAAACACGCATAAGAACAAAAAGTAATAAACACCCGAATAACAAGTCGTAATGAAATATTACTAATAAGAAGATACGAATATGACCATATATGATATGATTAAAATAAGTATGATTCTGGAATAAGTCAATAACATTATTTAAATCATTATACAGGAGGTTCGGACACTTACGAAGAATATCGGACCTAAGGTAAGGGAAATTTCACAATCTCATTTTTATCCGAGATTGTTTATAGTTTGGCATTTACTAGGGTGTATTTTATCATCCACATCCATGTTTCCTAAATGTGTAATATTATTTCCATCCACCTAAAATTTTTTAAATCCAATTTTACCCTTCGGTGAGTTTTTAGTAAAGGATATGAAAGGAATCTTTTGTCGTTTTTCGTACGAGGTACTTTTTGACTTTTCCGACAAAAGTACGAGAAGAATGTTTTTTTTAACTTATATGGAATGAATGGATTTTTTAAAACATTATTTCCAAGAAGCTTACTTTACAATTTTTCAAGTTTATTTTTAATCAACTTCTTTTAGTTTAGTATTGTACGACATGTTAAGAAAGGAAAAGTGTTTTTGAAGCAGAAAGGATATTTTCCTCAAGAATGAAGTTCAAGTGTTTTATCAAAATTATTTTCCATCTAAGATAATAAAGGCTTCTGTTTCTATCCCTATTATTACATTGGTCTGATTATGTTGTGATGGAATTATATTTTTATGAATTACTTTATCTTATATGAATCGTTTTATGATGTCATGTTGTTTATGAATCCCATTTTTACTACATGGGTTATGCAAGGATGTATGATTTATGATTTTGTGGAACACATAAGAATGGTATCATTATGATATGGGTGGGACCTATATCTCCCTCCAATGCATTGGGTAAATATTTTATATCTCATGAGATAGACATGGCTGGAATGGTAGGTTATACCGGTTCAGTGAAACAGGACTGAAACGAGGGTGACTTGGTTCAGAAATGGACTTTGTCCACTAAGATAGTCTTGGCAATGAGTCTTGACTAATAAGAAATGATTCTCTATGATTATGTGTGTATGCCACAAAGTTTCATGTTTTAATTTATGATTATTGGGATTTCATGTCACTAATATGATTTCTCCCTTGTTATGAAATTATGCTCTCTTTTGCAGGTTAAGATTTCCAAAATGTTATGTTCTTATGAATATGATGTGATTGATATTTCTTTTTTTTTACCTTACTGAGCATTTGAGCTCACCCTTTTATGTTTTCTTTTCCCCAGGATATAAAGAAATATTTTAGGTAAAAAAAGGAAGATCTTTATGGGAGATGTTGAAGATCTTTCACCACGATTAGAAGATTATATTCTGAGTTTCCAAAGACACTAAACTTTTACGATCCTTGTGTGTGTGTTTTTGTTATGTACTAAGTATTCCGAAAAAGTAATGTAATTTCCATGTACGTCCGGCTTCAGGTCTCTATATTTGGTATCAGAGGAAAGGTTTAGTCAACCTTTGGAAACTAGGATGCGAGAACTTTAGTGAGATCCCTAGAGATATTCCTAAGGTATGTCTAGGGATGTCCCTAAGGATAAGTATACGTATAGGATATAGTCCTAGAACTGTGGTAACTATATTAGATTAAACCAAAGATGTTAGATATTGAAGTTACTCCCCCTTTATTATGATTTTTTCCTCTCACACAATTCTTTTTGGGTTTTAGAAAATGGATGGAAACAAGATGATTCACAATAATGGAAGATATGATGGACAATGGAATGCTATTCTTCATGAGCAACCAAATGAAATGGGATTTGGAAGTCCAAACATTATTATTATGCCGAATCAGAAATCTCATAATATGATCAATAAAGTAAAATTTGGTAAGTTTCCTGACTCGGCTAATAAGAGAAATATGGAGTTTCATGATGATCATAGAGGAAAGAAAGTTCAATTTCCCCTATGTAAATCATGTGAGAAGAGGCATCAAGGAGAATGTTTCAAAGGAACTAGAAGATGCTTTGGGTGTGGAAAGGAAGGACACAAAGCCAGTAAGTGCAATGGAAAAGGTTTAATTAACACTATGGATGAGGATAATGGTATTGCTACGACATCAACATTGGTTAAATGTTTTAAATGTGGAATGTATGGAAATTATGCAAACCAATGCCCTAAGGTAAAGTCTCATGAAGTGAATCAGTACGACCATATGGGTAGTATTTATGTTGATGATGATGAAGAGACTACAAATGATATGTGAGATGAAAGAATTGTTGAAGCTCGGTCAATGGTTTAAGAATGTAGTGGAATGATTACATGTTTATCATGTGTAATGTTGTATAAGTAATCTCATGGTACTATGGAATAAAGAGACATCTAAGGATTGTTACACGATTGTCTTTCCTTGAGTTTTGAAAGTGTATGATTAATGTTACCAGTATCCATGAAAGGTTATTCAGATATTTTCGGAATGTAGATGATATGCGCATAATGAAGGGATAAGAAGAAAATTAAATGTTTGATAGTATTCATGAGCTCATGACTGATATAAGGAGAAGGTTATATCATGGTTTGAGTATATAGAATTTTGAGGATTTTGGTATGTGGAAAGTGTTAATGTTTAACTGCATTCATGTTTTCACTAAGGTTCAATGGGTATTCAAGAGAATACATGATAAAGGCCTTTGAATGTTTAGAATGTGACCAACAAGACATATATTATGATATATTGGGATCAACGATGGTGTTAAATCTCTGGTAATCGTTTTCACTATATTATGAGAGTGGACTGAAGTATTATGGATAAGCCTAAAGATTGTAATGGATTATGTTGGACATAAGTTAGTATTGTTTAAGGATAGAACCTTTTTTCGATATTATTGATGAGATGATATAGTAATGTAGTTTTAGAAAAAGGAGAAACTGTAGGACGGGCGACAGCCCATCGTGTCGGACAAGGCTGTGGGAATCGAACCCACAACCGAAGTGCGATTGGCCTTTATCGCCTACCACTGGCCTACAGGAAGTCCCTGCTTAGTAGAAACTAGTTTTATTATATTAAGCAGTATAAGTCCAGTTTAGGAAATATATAAGATTAATCTCACTATAGATAGACTTATGTATTTTTTTTTTGATAACTTTTATAACATTTTGTTTGAGACAGATTGAATGACCCATCATTCTATCACATGATCTTTTAACACATCACGAATAACAAATTCAACTTCATTTCTTTAAGAGATGAAGTGGAAATTGTTCAAGGCACGAACAACAGTGAGATTGTGCCAAAATAAAGTATGTATTTATTCTAATTCCAATTCTTCAACTTTAGGGAAATGATCTTGAAAAAACCAAAAATGTTGTCCTACTGCCCTTATATCCGATGAATCAGATGGTACCTTAGATCACCACAAATCAATAACTTTGTGATTGTTGGCTTTTTCATAGCCATGTTCTCTACCACCCTCCATCAGAACATGACGGTTAGATTTCTCATCCATGTCCATATTTTATTCTATATGGAAACCCAATGATGAGTTCATTTGGGTAACCATTATATTTCATACTTTAGTTTTTAAATTTCAGTTTTGGTATTTCTTTTTACGTTGTGGGTTTTTATGAATAGTAAACGATTTATAACCCCGATGAATTTCGAGGGCGAAATTCATTTTAAGGGGGGTAGAATGTAACACGCCGAAATTTTATGAAAATTATTATTTTTAATTAATGTCTTGGGTTGTACGCTACACCAAAAGGAGCTTGCACAACACGCATCCCTGACTTGCCTTGCATTACACGCAATCACGACCTTTCTCGATAGCGTGTGTTGTATGCAATACCGGGTTTTACTAAACAACGATATATTATTATAATGTTGTTATGAACTAGCCATTATGAATACTGTTAACTAAATTTTGAATTTTATAACATTATTATTCATATGACACATTTCTATAACATGGTATAAGAACAAAATAAATTTTTCGGGTAAAATAAGTATTTTTCAAAAAATGCAGTTTTGCCGCCTTTTGATGGCGAACCCACTTTAAATATAGTTTTTGACATGTTTATATGTTCAATTTGACAAAATAAAATTCTTATTTTGAATCAGGATATAAAAATTTACATTAGATAAAGTTTCGATATTTTTCAGATAACTTTCATATTTTAATGAATAGTAAAAACACACTATATTTTAATTAAAAACAACTTTTTTCATCGTAATATCTTATGTGGTTAAATTATAATATTGAATGGTTTTCAAGTATAAATATAATAAATTTTTACCATTTAATATAATTTATGTCATTAGCATTGATTTTACCTTGAATTTGTAGGTTAAAACAATTCAATCTTTTGCAATGTTTTAAAGAAAAACCTCTTTTCTTTCGACAACAGGATTAATTTTATTTTAATTTCTGAATCTTTTGTGTATTAAATTTGGAAAAATTGATTCTATATTTGGAATCAGTGGGTTCAAATTATGCTAATAAGCTACTTTTTATTTTTGGGCATTGTGAATAGTAACTACGGTAAATTTTATTTACTATAGTTAAAGGTAAATCAGGTAATTAAGGATAAATATAAGATTATAAAACCACCATAACACTTGGAAGAATCCTATTGGATGGCTAAAATTATACCCATATAACCTAAGGGTTTTATTATATTCATTTTATGGACTTTTTTCCATGAAAATAATTTAATTATTATTAAAACCAAGGAATGTGACACCATGTCACTTTCTTAAATCTTATAAGTATAATAATTTTAATTTAGTGATAACCATCATGAAACTTCGAAAATGAATAGTATACAGAAATCTAATACAATTATCTACATCATAGGAATTTATTTAGAATTTTTATGGATAAAATAATTATTATTTATTATGACACAAAGATGATACAGTAATTGTCTTATTAATGAAATATTGACATAATTGTTGTTATAAATGCCCAAATAAATGTAATTTGAGACTTTTAATGAATTAAATTAATTTTATAGGTTAATATGACATGTTATTTTTGATATAAGTAACTTGGTTTGAACTTATCATTCTGTTATAAATTTCATAAAAATCATGTACCAAATAGTGTCAAAATTGACATAAATTGGTTTTTAAAACAAATATTATATTATTAATTGTTATTTAATTCCTAAAAATCTAAGGTTCGGCAAAATTACTTAGATAAGGATAGATATATTAATAATAAACAACTTGGGGTTCTTTTGGCTTGTTATGGTAAGTTTATTAACCATATAGTGTAAGAAAACAAAAAGACACGGTAAAAGTAAAATTATTTAACTTAGAGTTAAATCTAAATGATAAGGTTAAAATAATAACCTAAACTTGTCTAAATCCTATTGGATGAGAGGATTTCTACCCATACCCTTTTTATATTCAAAATAAGACCGTTTGGAACCATTATAAACCGAATTTCACCTTAATATAAAATAATCTTTTGAGATTTTCCTAAGGTGCCCCTCTCCTCCCTTATAAAAGGGCACCTCCTCCCTCTCCTCCTCACACCAATTTGAGAATTCAAGCTCGGACAAACCCTGAAAAAATCTCTTCTCCACTTCCCTAGTATCATCCTATAGGTCCTGGTCTTCTTCAAAGACCATCCTTAGTTCTTTAAGTGGAGGTTAAGTGAAGGCGCGTCAAAAGTGGTAATATCCATTACCGATCTTTTTCAATTTCTTTCTTCTTCAACTTCTTCTTCTTTAGTTGTTTCATGATAAAGTAATAACATAAGTATTTCTTATATACTTATATGTTATTATAAATATTAAACAACTCTAATTAACCTTCTACCCATCCTACGGAAAAGGGAAATCACCGCGCGTGCGTACGTACGGAATACCGTCTCCACGCCTTGGTGTAATCTATTTTCCACCACCACCTTACTTGGATGGGTATAATGGTGTAAATAATGACTATATATGACTATTATAAATTGTTATTGATTCTGAAATAGTATACATACACTCCAATACAATTCCACGATCATAGGAACGATATCATCACTCGTGCGTACGTACGGAATACCGTATCCACGATGTGATGCGACTCGTTCTACATGATCTTCATTTCATAATGATTATATAAATGAATTGAATGAATGAATATGATATATGTTACACTAATAACATTATGGAAATGAGGTATCTATAACCTAAAGAGAAGAATAAGAATTTATTCGACAAACACGCATAAGAACAAAAAGTAATAAACACCCAAATAACAAGTAGTAATGAAATATTACTAATAAGAAGCTAAGAATATGACCATATATGATATCATAACAATAAGTATGATTCTAGAACAATTCAATAACATTATTTAAATGATTATACAGGAGGTTCGGACACTTACGAAGCATATCGGACCTAAGGTAAGGGAAATTTCACAATCTCATTTTTATCCGAGATTGGTTATACTTTGGCATTTACTGGGGTGTATTTTATCATCCACATCCATGTTTCCTCAATGTGTAATATTATTTCCATCCACCTAAAATTTTTTAAATCCAATTTTACCCTTAGGTGAGTTTTTAGTAAAGGATATGAAAGGAATCTTTTGTCGTTTTTCGTACGAGGTACTTTTTGACTTTTCCGACAAAATTACGAGAAGAATGTTTTTTTAAATTATTTGGAATGAATGGATTTTTTAAAACATTATTTCCAAGAAGCTTCCTTTAAAAGTTTTCAAGTTTATTTTTAATCAACTTCTTTTAGTTTAGAATTGTACGACATGTTAAGAAAGGAAAAGTGTTTTTGAAGTAGAAAGGATATTTTCCTCAAGAATGGAGTTCAAGTGTTTTATCAAAATTATTTTCCATCTAAGATAATAAAGGGTTAGGTTTCTATACCTATTATTACATTTATTTGATTATGTTGTGATGGAATTATATTTTTATGAATTACTTTATCTTATATGAATCGTTTTATGATGTTATGTTGTTTATGAATCCCATTTTTACTACATGGGTTATGCAATGATGTATGATTTATGATTTTGTGGAACACATAAGAATGGTATAATTATGAGATGGGTGGGAACTATATCTCCCTCCAATGCATTGGGTAAATATTTTATATCTCATGAGATAGAAATGGCTGGAATGGTAGGTTATACCAGTTCAGTGAAACAGGACTGAAACGAGGGTGACTCGGTTCAGAAATGGACTTTGTCCACTAAGATAGTCTTGGAAATGAGTCTTGACTAATAAGAAATGATTCTCTATGATTATGTGTTTATGCCAAAAAGTTTCATTTTTTAAGTTATTATTATTGGGATTTCATTTCACTAATATGATTTATCCCATGTTATGAAATTATGCTCTCTTTTGCAGGTTAAGAATTCCAAAATGTTATGTTCTTATGAATATGATGTGATTGATATTTCTTTTGTTTACCTTAATGAGAATTTGAGCTCTCCCTTTTATGTTTTCTTTTCCCTAGGATATAAAGAAATGTTTTAGGTAAAAAAAGGAAGATCTTTATGGGAGATGTTGAAGATCTTTCACCATGATTAGAAGATTATATTCTGTGTTTCCAAAGACACTAAACTATTACGATCCTTGTGTGTGTGTTTTTGTTATGTACTAAGTATTCCGTAAAAGTAATGTAATGTCTATGTACGTCAGGCTTCGGGTCTCTACAATTAATGAGAAGATATCATCAAGGAGTTGAAAAGGAGGATAATCACTCTACCCATGATGCAATACTCACAAGTGGAGAACTTTTCGTGGTATTCAGTGATGCTTGAATGAGGGCATGGGCTGTGTGTTGATGAAAAATGACAAAGTCATTGCCTATGCTTCAAGGAAATTGAAAGTTCATGAGAAAAAATATCCAAAAAATGATCTATTGTTTTGTATAGTAATATTCTCTTTGAAAATTTGGTGGCATTAACTCTTTGTGGAGAAGTGTTAAATATATACAGATCAAAAAATTCTTAATATTATATTCACATAGAAAGAGTTGAACATGTGCCAAAAAATATGGTTAGAGCTGATCAAAGACTATGACTGTTCAATCCATTTCCACCCTACGAAATAAAAAAAGGTGGCCAATTATCTAATTAGAAAGGACCCATCAATTATATCATTTATGAGAACTTAAAAGGATCCAATCATATTAGATTTGATAAATATGGACATGAGAATCATAAATAAGGGAATATCATCAATCCTTTCACAAATGATTGCTCAACCATCTCTTTTGGAAACTTTAAAGGATAATGAAAAGGATGATGTGGGAATTTAGAAGAAAGTGGAAACTATAAAAAAATTGAAATCCTTGTATTTTAATGTTAATGAATTAGGAATTGTGAGATTTGGGATAAGACTATGTGTTCCATAAATGTAGGAGTTAAAGAAGGAACTTTTAGATGATTCATGTAACACTTGAGATTTTTATGACAAATATTTTGTATTTATGTTACATACATCATCAAAGGAATCTTTACCTACACACAACACTATCTTGGATTTCATTATACGCAATCACAATCTTCCTCGATAGCTTGCGTTGTACGCAATACCGAGTTTCACTAAACAACGATATACTATTAAAATATTATTAAAACTAGCCGTCATGAATAGTAATACCCACCTTTTGAAATTTTATAAAATTTATCTTTCAAAATGGACTTCATTTTTGGATTCGGAATTTCAAAATTGTCCTATGGTGAATTTTTGGTATTTTTCAAAAAACATTCAATTTTTGATGAATAGTGAAAACACTAGGTTAGTATTAAAAAACTGAATTTTTATTTAAATAATTATTTGTTTTATAGAAATTTATTTTAGGTCAAAATAGATAAATAATACATTTATATTTTCAATGTAATTCATTGGTGTCGTTTTATAATAATTTTAGATATATAAAAATTTTATTGAACTTTTCACAGTCTTTTACCCACCTTCTATGAGAGTTTGAAAATTTACATAAAACATAATTTTACCGCTTCTGTGAGTGGAATTTCTAAAATCCAAGAGACACAGTTAATTTCAAGGAGTAAAATGTTGTTTAATAAGATAAAAATAATTTTTTGTGAATAGTAACTTTTTACTTTTATTTACCACAGTTAAAAGTAAATAGTGTAATTAAGGGAAAAAATGAAATTATTATTACACTAAAACATGTCCTAATTCTATTGGATAAGTTTAATTCGACCAAAAAAACCATTGGAATAAAATATGACCATTTAGGACCACATGGATTAGATTAGAACATTTAATATTATTTTATTTAAAGAAGAGTTAAAATAGTTAAAATCAATGTTTAATAACTAAAACATTTTTAATATAGGGTTATAAATAAGATAAATTAGACTATAAATATTCATTAGAAATATAAATATATTTCATACATAATGGTATTTTATTTATAATTTTTAGACCTTAAATATATTAATTTATTTATGACACAATGATGATGCAGTAATTAACTTATTAAGGAAATATTAACATAATTGATATTATAAATACCCAAATAAATGTAATTTGAGACTTTTTTATGAATTAAACTAATTTTATAGGTTAATATGACATATTAATATTGATTTATTTAAATATTTTCTAACTAATCATTCTGTTATGATTTTCACAAAAATAAATTACCAAATAGTGTCAAAATTGACATAAAAGAGTTTTTAAAACAAATATTATAATATTAATTGTTATTTTATTTCTAAAAATCTATGATTCGGAAAAATATCTTATATAAGGTTATATATATTAATAATTAACCACATGGGGTTCGTTTGTATTGTTATATTAAGTTTATTAACCATATAGTGTAAGAAAACAAGATGACACGGTAAAAGTTAAATTATTTAACTTAGAGTTAAATCTAAATGATAAGGTTAAAATAGAAACCTAAACATATCTAAAATCTATTGGTTGAGATTATTTAGACCCAAAACCACCTTATATTCTAAATAAATCAATTTTAAGCTATTAAAAACAGAATATGACTTTATTATAAAATAATATTTTAAGTTTTTCCTAAGGTGCCCCTCTCCTCCCTTATAAAAGGGTTCCTCCTCCCTCTTCTCCTCACACCACTTTGAGCCTTCAAGCTCCAATAAAACCTGCCCATTTCTCTTCAAAACTACCCTATAAACATCCTAGAGGTCCTGTTATTCTTCAAAGACCATCGTTAGTGCCCTAAGAGATGGATAAGAAGAGGCTCTTCAAAGAAGAGGTAATGTCCGTTACCGATTCTTTCAACATTATTTCTCCTTATAATTCTTCATCTTTAGTTGTTTTATTACGAATTAATAACATCAGTATCACTAATATACTTATATGTTATTAAAAATATGAAACAATATTATTTCACCATCTATCCATCCTACGGAATATGAAATCACCGCACGTGCGTACGTACGGAATACTGTCTCCACGCCGTGGTGTAATCTATTTTCCACCACCACATTACTTGGATGAGTATAATGGTGTAAATAATAACTATATATGATTATTGTAAATTTATATTGATTCCCAAATAGTATGGATACACTTAAATACAATTCCACGATCATGGGAACAATATCATCGCTCGTGCGTACGTACGGCCTACCGTCTCGACGATGTGATGCGACTCGTTCTAGATGATCTTGAATGCTTAATGATTATATAAATGAATTGAATGAAAAAATATGATATGTATTACACTAATACCATTCTGTAAATGAGGTATCTATAACCTAAAAAGAAGAATAAGAATTTATTCGACAAAACACGCATAAGAACAAAAAGCAATAAACACCCGAATAACAAGTAGCAATGAAATACTACTAATACGAAGCTAAGAATTTGAACATATATGATATCATAACAATGCGTAAGATTCTTGAATAAGTCTATAACATTATTTAAATCATTATACAGGAGGTTCAGACATGTATGAAGAAAATTAGACCTAATTTATGGGAAAATCTCACAATCTCATTTTTATCCGAGATTGTTTATACTTTAGAATTTACTGGAGAATAGTTATAATACACATCCATGTTTCATCAATATGTAATATTTTTTCTATCCTCATACAATTTTTTAAATCCAATTTTACCCGTTGGTGAGTTTTTAGTAAAAGATATGAAAGGAATCTTTTGTCATTTTTAGTACGAGGTACTTTTTGACTTTTCCAGCCAAAGTACGAGAAGATTGTTTTTTAACTTATACAGCATGAATTGATTTTTATGATTTCATAGAAAATTATTTCCATGATGATTCCTTTACAAGTTTTCAATTTTATTTTTAATCAACTTCTTTTAGTTTAAAATTGTATGACATGTTAAGAAAGTAAAATATTTTTTTAAAGTATAAAGCTTATTTTCCTCAAGAATGGAGTTCAAGGATTTTATCAAAACTATTTTCCATCTAAGATAATATTGGGTTCTATTTATATCCCTATTTTTACATTGATTTGACTATGTTATGATGGAATTATTTTTATGATGTCTTTTTATCTTATATGGTTTATGTTTTGATGGAATGATGTTTAAGAATCCCATTTTTATTACATGGGTTATGCTATGATGTATGATTTATGATATTGTGGCACACATAAGAATGGTATCATTATTAGATGGGTGGGACCTATATCTCCCTCCAATGCATTGGGTAAATATTTATATCTCATGATATAGACATGGATGGAATGGAAGGTTAATCCGGTTCAGTGAAACATGACTGAAACGAGGAGTGAACTCAGTTCAGAAATGGACTTTGTCCACTAAAATAGTCTTGGTAATTAGTCTTGACTACTAAGAAATGATTCTATATGATTATGTGTGTATGACACAAAGTTTCATGTTATGATTATTGGGATTACATTTCACTAATATGATTTATCCCATGTTATGAAATTATGATCTCTTTTGCAGGTTAAGATTTCAAAAATGTTATGTTATTATGAATATAATGTGATTGATATTTCTTTTGTTTACCATTACTGAGCATTTGAGTTCACCCTTTTGTATGTTTTCTTTTTCCCAGGTCAGGAAGAAGGGTATTAAGTAAGATATGCCAAAAGGGACTCTAGATATGATAAAATAAGAGGGAGATATTGTAGATGATTTATGAACCAGTTGTTTATGTTTCCCAGTTTCTAAAGACACTATACCTATACGATCCTTTCATGGTTTTGTTATATGTTGTAATAAGTGTGCTTCAATTCTGAAGTAATAACAATGTATGTAATGTATGGGTATTTATAGTTGGTATCAGAGGAAGGGTATATTCATCCTTTGGAAACTAGGATGTGAAAGCCTTAGTAAGAACCCCAAGGATATGTCTAAGCATAGGAAAAAAATATTAGTGTTTTAGAAATGGCCATGAATAACCTATGATAATACCTAAAGCGTGAAATTTTATTCTTGATTATGTTGTTTTACTATTATGATTAGTGTTTCTCACACTATGCTTATTGGTTTTAGTAAATGGCTGGAACCCGAAGGAACCGTGTTAATTCTGAATGTGACGGGCAATGCAATGATTGTCCCCCCGAGAAACCAAACGTTATGGGAGCTGGAATGCAAAATCTTTTAGCCATGCTCACACAACTTTCTCAATCTATGAATCATGCAGGACATCCAAATGAGAAAAGGAAGGAGAAAAATTCTATTGAATCCTTCATGAGGCAGCTTCCACCCTCATTCAGCGGGTCTACTGATCCATTAGTTGCTGAACAATGGATCAATACTACTGAAAAGATATTTTCAGTTCTTCAATGTTATGAACATGATAAATTCATCTTAGCAGTTTATCGTTTGGAAGGTGAAGCTGATCAATGGTGGAATCTTATCAAGAATACGAGGCCAAGAGATGAAATTTAATCCATGGAATGGGACGAGTTCAAGAACATATTTTTCAATAAGTACTTCCCTCACATTCTTCGAACAAAGATGGAGAATGAGTTTCTTGAACTAAAGCAAAAGGATGATGAATCTGTTGGTACCTACGAAGAAAATTTTACAAGACTTTTAAGGTACACTTCTGGGATTATTATCCAACCTGAGAGTAAGATCAATCAATTCTTTAGTGTCTTAAAACCAAGTCTTCTAAGGGAGTTAGCCATAAGGGAATTCAATATCTACGAGGAAATAGTTCGATGTGCTCTCAAGGTTGAGATAGAAATTGGAGTAACCCATCAGTCATATGGGTTTGATAAGAAGAGGAAAATGGAATTCAAAGGGAAATCTAAAGAGCACACTGAAAATAAGATGAGTTTTACCTTTTTCTCAAAGTGTGGAAATAAACATGGAGGGAGTTGTCTTAAAGGGACAAGTAAATGTTTCGAATGTGGAAAAGAAGGTCATCTGACATTTGAATGCCGCAATTATGGGAAGAAGACGTCTAGTGATGAGAACAAAGAAAAGGCTACACAGAGTGCACCTCCTACACTTCAATGTTACAAGTGAAAGGAAATGGGGAATTATGTTATTCAATTCCCCAATCCAAGGGTTGTTGATGATGATCTATGTCAACAAACTCTAAAGGCTAAATAAAAAGGAAAGTCACATGAAATTTCTTTCAGTGATGTGGAGTACGATAACGAAGTGGTGAAAGGTACACTTACCATCCACTCTAATGTATAAAATGTTTTACTTGATTCTGGATCCACCCACTCTTTTATTTGTGAAGAATTTTCTAAGGGTATCACCATATTACCTCAACAATTATATGTTGAGTTAGCTGTGACAACCCCTAATGGCACAACAGTCGCATCAAAAGTTTATAATTCTTCTCCGATTGAAGTTTGTGGGAAAGTGATTCCTTCAAATCTTGTGATCCTTCCTATAGTGGAATTTGATGTGATTCTTGGCATGTATTTTCTTTCTTTATATAGAGCTCATATCATTTTCCAATGAAGAGAAGTCACATTTCATATTCCAGATCAATCTATGATCGGCTATCGATGCAAGGATGAACATAACCTTCCAGTGGAAATTTCTTCCATCATATGGGTCTTGATTCCACTAAATTAAGGTTATTTATCTAAAATGGTTGGAGAGAGACTCACGATTAAGAATATTCCAATTTTATGGGAGTTTGATGAGGTCTTTCTGGAGGAATTTCCAGGTCTTCCACCAAATTGTGAAGTTGAGTTTTTAATAGAACTCATACCGGGTGATATGCCTATTTCAAAGACAGTTTATAGAATGGCCCCAATTGAGTTGTAGGAATTGAAGAATCAAATCCAATTGAATCTTGATAAGGGATTCATATTCCCTAGTGCGTCACCTTTGGGAGAACCTATTCTGTTTGTTAAGAAGAAAGATGGATCAATGAGTCTCTGCATTGATTATCGAGAACTTAACAAGATCACTATCAAGAACAAATATCCTATCACATGTATTGATGACTTATTTGACCAACTAAACGGAGCTCAATAATTTTCCAAGATTGATATTCGTTCAGGGTATCATCAATTAAGTGTCAAAAGGAAGGATATACCAAAGACAACTTTCTGTACAAGGTATGGACACTATGAATTTATAGTGCTGCCATTTGGTCTTAATAATTCCCCTTCTATCTTCATGGATCTAATGAATAGAGTCTTTAGAGACTATCTTGATCAGTTTTTGGTAGTCTTTATAGATGATATTCTTGTCTATTTAAAGATCAATGAAGAACATGAAGATCACTTGAGAATTGTATTGAAGACCCTGAGAAAAGAGAACCTTTATGCCAAATTTACAAAGTGTGAATTTTGGCTTCAAAAAGTTTCATTTTTTGGGACACATAATCTCAAAAGAGGGGACATCTGTGGACCGAGAAAAAATATAGGTTATTGAATGTCACGAACCGACCCTACCCAGGCTCAAACCGCAACTACCCCAAGCCCGCCTCCATAGGCCAGGGGCTGGCGACAAGCGTCGAAGGTGAAACAACTCAGGGAGGCCTTTGCCTGAGTACCTATACACACACACACGTAGCACACTCAATGTGAAAGTGCAGAGTGAAAGAGAAGGGACAAGTAAAGAAAAAGGGAAACTACTATAAATAAACCACAAGTGCATCGACCTCTAACAGTACAAAGTACAAGCTGAAAGTAAACTGAAAAGAAATGGGGCAAAACACGCACCCAACCAAAAATGTCACAACCCGACAACAGGTAAAACAACAGCAAACAGCTGGGAGGGTCCCGCACCTAGAACTTGACAACGACCACCGCATGTGGTCCAAGCTCCCGGCTCATAAGCTCCTCTAACGTCACGACCAACCTGTCTGTCATCTTCAAGGGCACACCAAGTGTGGGGAAAGCCCAAGCAGGGGTGAGTATAAAAATAATCAGTAGGATACCCTGAAGGCTCGAGGGAGCAACAAAGAAAGTACCGAATGGTGAGCAGTAGAGAGAACATGGAAACTAAAGGAGTACAACAAAAAGTGCATTATAATACCAGTAGAGAGTCCAGCTCAACCCAACAAAAGAAAGGAGGTAGACTCGTCCAGACACAAGGAGCTGGAAATGGTGAGAATATGAACTTCTCGTCGAGTCTTAGCTACCTATAGCAGGATAGTACACTCGTCCCACCATGAGAAGCTAGACACGGAAAGCACGTGGCATACCTTGCGTGTCTTCGCCTATCCTGGAGGGAGAGTAACCAAGCCCAAGAAGTGGGTACTGAAACAAGGTATATACATATTCATATGCTCTGTCAAGAAGCCCGAACAAGACCATAAGGGGATCTACATTTCGTAGCTCAGCCCAAGAAAGTTGAGTCACCAACAGTCCCAGAAGTAAACACCATCGATGCCCAGCATCCCGCACATATTCCCCCGAACTGCAAGTCAAGGGACTCAAACCACCGCACTTCGACACTATCCACTTTGGGAAGCACTGACTCGCCCGCACAGTTTTAGGTCACGTCACAAGGATGCATCTCGGTGGGGAAAGTGCCTCTCGTACTTGAGAGTTTCGGGTTAAGTCAAATAACACCTCGTCACTGCCCCGCAGTTGAGAGGTCTCCTCAAAGTCAAGATCGTTCCATCACTGACCCGTACAACCAAGGGTCCCGCTCCGGTAATCATAGAGGAAAGACACAGATTAGCCTAGTAGAAAGGACTGAGTCTGGAATGTCAATGGGTGTCCCACTACCCAGCCCTGCTGGAGAGTAATTCATAATGAGATATCGGGTGACTCACTGCCCTGCCATAATGGAGGGTAAACCAGAATACATCATCAGGTGACCCACTGCCCACTGCTGGAGGGTAGACCTGGAGTAAGACGAAAGGCGACCCACTACCCAGCCTCGCTGGAGGGTAGACCTGGAAGAAGTTGACGGTTGACACATTGCCCAGCCCTGCTGGAGGGTAAACCCGGAACAAGTCGACTGGCGACCCACTGCCTGGCCCTACTAGAGGGTAGACCTGAATCAAGATGAAGAGTGACACACTACCCAGCCCCATTGGAGGGTAGACTCTAAAGAGTCATCGAGTGACCCACTACCCAGTCTCTGCTGGAAGGTAGACCCTAAGAGTGTCGTTAGGTGACCCACTGCCTAGTCACTACTAGAGGGTAAACCCTAGGAGTCAGTGAGAAACCCACTGCCCAGCCCTGCTAGAGGGTAAACCTGGAACTGCCCTGGCCATCCCTACTGGGTGATACAACATTGGCCAACTGAGTAGTGAGTGGGTACCGTGCAACCACTCAACTACATAACAACTCACCCAAAAGAGGTTCAGCGCCTGTTCCATCACTGGGTTTCACTAGCACCTCTACTGCCCGATCCATCGAGAATGAAACCAGGGGGAGACCACTCAACCCTGCAGGTCAAACAAACAAGCACAGAGCCAGGGGAAAACACCACCCTGCTGGTCAAACAAACGAGCACAAAGGGACCCTCTACGTCGCGAGAGGTCAAAGTACGCAAAGCAGAACACGACACACACATGGGTCCCACACGATGTGTAGCCCCAAGTCAATCCCCAACCCAGCGCACAAACAATCTCACGTAAAAACCACAGGTACCACTAAGCGCTCCCGTATACTCCCAGAGTATACTTTATTTTTGGCCCAAGGTCTATCATGCACATGACACCCAATGTCAACGTGAAGGCCTGACGTAACGTCTCCAAATTTCCACATCAACGACTAGGGCACGACCAACCACATCTATTCAAGCATTACTTCACTCACACGTGAGTGCACGTGATCACACGCCAAGGGTCCTCTATAAACACAGTAGAAGAACCGCCCCTAGGGCACCTTCACATTTCCACATTTAAAAATATCATGTATGAGGCTCCACATAACCAAACGGATCGTACCATTGTAATCCTCATGAAAAAACATGCGAGATCGACTACTTACTCGCCTCCAATGGATATCCGACGAAAAAGTTGCCAACACCGCTTTACGCCCGAACGACGTCACGTGATCCCGAGCCTCGGCCCCAAAAACAGTCGGGCGCATCACACCATTGAGATACCCTCAGGAAAACACGTCAAAATGGATACTCATTTGAGTGGAAGAGATTCCCGGAGAAAAAGATACATTTTGGCTTACCGTGCACGAGCGGTACTACGAGGGACCCGCGCCCCGGTCCCGAAGCACTGCCAACAGATCACAATGTTGCGATCCTCTCAAAAAAGTACACAATATGGACTGTTCACTTTTCCAAAACGGTCTCCCGGTGATAGAGATGGAAAATCACGGTTAATGCCCAAACAACCCTCGTGGGGCCTGCACCATCATGCGGAATTAGATTGGGTGGATTGCACCACTGCAATGCCCTCCGAAAAACACCCAGAATCGACTGCTCGCACGCCCCAAACAGACGTCCGATGAGACAGTCATTTAACGCTGCTCGTAGCTAAAAGTACGGGTCATGGGGCCCATGCCCCGACTTCGGCCTCAACACCTGAAACAACTTTGGTAAGATCCGCCTCGGTGCCAGGGTCCCAACGCCACTGATGACGCTCAAAACAGACGTCAGACGCGTCCGCGCCGTCCAAAACAAGACCCCCAGAAAAAAAGTCAATTCACTTAAAGTAAGCGTCGCAAAATTGAGGCCCCTCGTTTCGGGAATTAAAAATTCCTGAAACCATCTCACAGCGTTCCCCTCGATCCCAGGATCGCTTCGCCACAGATGGAACGCAAAACGGATGCCCATAGCTCAATATACGGGCGTCCAAATGTCTAAGGGGATTACCCCTAGGCCGGACAAGCCCGGTCCGGCCGGTCCACCCGGCTCGGGCTGGCCCGCTCTAGCCGGCCTGCAGAGCTGCGGCCCAGCCAAACCTGCAAGCCTCTGCACCACGGCCCGCCGCATCCTGCGAGGCCCACGTGTCTACATGGGATCCTCCACCGACAAGACGACACGGTCGGTCGATTCCACGCAGAGACCCGCATCATGCGGGTCTCGGTCTCCCCACGGGGTCGCGCGCCTGTGACCCCGACCATCCCCTCTCGCCAGTGCTCGCGGCCGGTCCGCCTGCGCCTCCCCACACTGGAGAGATGCCGCCCAACTGGACGGAAGTTCGGTCGGCCTTCTGCCACGCCCGCTTCCGCGCCACCGTCCTAGAGCTCGCCGGACCACCGCGCCACCGCCGCTGGAAACCGCCTGACCACCTTGCTGGCCAGAGAACCCCAAAAACCCACGAATCTTCGCCAGACCGCTGCGGAGGCCTCAGAGGTCGGATTTCGAATCCGAAAAAATCATCAGAAATATCAGATAATGTACTACGCGATCATGGTCATCGATCGACGATCAGATAACAGTTTGACGCTATAAATTAAGCTCAAATATTGTGGGAAATAAAACGAAACAAAAATGACTCCTACCTCTTGGGCGATGCCCAGAGCTTCATGGGGATTCCGTCGCCGCACTTCCACCTTGCCGAAGTTGCCTCGCCAGAGTTTCCTCGCTGGAGATGGAGGAGAAGGTAGGGTTTGAGGAAGAAGAAGAAGAAGAAGATGGGAGGGGAGGCGTTTAAGTAGAAAATACTTAAACACCCGCCCGATAGCCCCGAACCAGAAATTTCGGCGGGGTCGGGATTAAGGCTCCTCTAGGATAAAAACCACGCTCCGAGTGCAACGACAGTCTCATAATTTTAATCTGATTCCCCGTTCAAAAGTTTCAACAACCACGCCCGAGGTCGCCAAATTTCGAAAACGCACCTGGGGCCATTTTTCATAGACGGGCCATGCACGAAAAACATACACCCATCCTAGGGTAAACGGCACGTTCCGAACTCAACGGTGCCATAAGTTTTCCAATCCAAGCCAGCGTTTAAGAGATACTTGAGTTTCACCATTAAACAAGTAAATTAATCAGTTAATTTTATCCGTTTAACATTATGAAAGCGAGCGAGGGGTCCAAACGTCCCACACCGATATGTTTTATGTTGTTCCTAGGGTAAAAACCCCATTAAAGACCCATTCGTACACTCGGATCTCTGATCTGAAGCACCGTTTCGAAGTTATCACATTTATTTGGCGGTTCTAGTGTGAACGCACTGAAAATTTAATTCTGGACACACCGGGGCTTGGAATCGCACGCCTTCTGAAGGCACTGCTCTGGAATAATATCAAGAATAATCCAAAGTCATTTGTAGCCAAGAATAAGGTTCTTAAATAATTCCCTCCTTCATGCTTTTCGTCCCTGAAAAGAAAAATCAGGGAACAACTCAGGCTACTAAGCCCACACCTGGCTCCTCCGTACCCAGAAGAACTCTTGCAAAACTCTACACCACCGCACACAGACCAAAGAATTTGATCTGTTCACGCGAGATATTCCCTCGCCGATGACGTGCCTAGGAGTACACACACATCTCTTCAGGTAAACCACGCGGGAGACGTCGTGCACCCACCCCAGACTTTGGGGTTAGGGAGAGGCGGTAGGGAACCTCTCCATCCCTCTGAACGGTCTCAAATGGTCCGAAGGTTCTCGGGGGATAGCTCACCTCCCCGATCGAACCTCTGCGCCACACGCCGTGACTGGAATCACCTCCCTCACCTGGAACAAGGACCGGTGATTCTGTCCTTCAGAATATCCATATGGTGAAATACCCAAGGATATCTGGTCACACAAGGTTCCATAGTCGATGTTACACAATCAAGACCCTCTTACACGTTCGGAAGTGAAGGATTCAACACCATAGACTAAAGGAAAAGTTCCCACGCCTTTTACTTTACCAACATAGGGTTACACACGATGCCTTGCGTCACCCTGGTATCAACTCAAGAAAGGAGCGGGGAGAAAATTCACTTCACACACAGAGTATAGCAATTCTACTACAAGAAGTATAAGAGATATAGAGCGTACCTCTTATCACCTCATTCTCTGCAGGATCATAGACATCCAAATATCGCTGTTGTCCGCAGTCCCAACTGTCAACTCATGGAGCCTGAAGTGGACTGCCTAGTGGTGATTGGAAGACCTTGTAAGGTTATCATCCACTTCCAGCTCCTCCCACTACTCTTCTAGCACCACCTCTCTAGGTAATACTCTGATCACGGCACTGCCTCTGCCGTGGTGGTGAGCCTGCTGCCTGCACAAAGCTCTCAGGAACTCAGGTTGGGCAGTCTCGTGCCAAGTGATCTCGCCCGACACAAGCATAACACCAGTGCTCTTTGGGCTGCCCTGGTGCCCTCCGGCCCCACTGTGGTGTACGACCACGACCCGAGATCCACTCATGGAAGTGCATACTCGGATGAGGCCCTACGCCTTTTCGTCATAGTGGTATACGACCACGTCTCTGAAACCAGCAGTGGGATGTCCACCTACATCAAGGTTCTGTTTGCCGATGCCCACTAGCTGCGACAGACGTCTTGGCTCCAACGTGCCTGCTGCCACCACCAACTATAGAATGTGACAGGAAGCTCTCTACCACTAGAGCCTGCTCTATCACCCCGGTATATATGGAAATTCCCAATGGTGCTATGACGACACGAATCTCTCGGTGGAGACCCTGCTCAAACTTCTGTGCTCGGAAGTAGTCGTCGCGGACTACATCCGGATAAAAGCGTGCATGGTCTGTGAAACTAGTCGTGTACTCGGCCACCGTCATCCCTCCCTGCTAAAACTGCAAGAGCTCCTGAATTCGAAAGGAGCGCAAGAAGGAGGGGAAAAACTCCTCACGGAACAACAACTGAAAGTCGCCCCATGAAAGAGACGACTTGTCAAGAAACTCAGTCACCAGACTCCACCAACGCCGAGCTGCTCCATGAAAAAGGTTGGCTGCCAAAGCCACTCTCTGATCTGCTAGCGTCTGCATAAGCCTGAAAAGGCGAACCACTGCCTCTAGCCAAACCTCTACTACCTGAGGGTCTAGCTCACCACTGAACCTCAGCGGTCTCTGTCGTTGGAAGTCATGGAGCGCACTCAATCTGCGCTCAAGCTCATCCTTCTCTACTGAAGCTCTCTGCTACTCAAAAGGTGGAGGTGCTGCTACCGGCCCACCTGGAGAAAGGGGATCCAATGATGGGTGTGGGACTGTGGCCTCATAGCTCATATGGTCGTTGTCACGAACCAAATCTGGTATCCTGGATGGCTGTCTTCGCGGAGACATCCTGAATATTATTAAGGAGTGCCGCAGTCAAATGAGAATATATGTATATACCAATAACAATGATGGGGAGCTGAATCAAGAAGGATAGTCAAAGACTCAATCCTATGTGCTGCACAAACCAAATTTTCCCTGCAATGAGTGTCTCAGCATGCTGAGTCGACAAGCGGGTTACCAGGGTCTTGGTGAATGAATACATCGGCCGCCACACCATCACTGGACTCCCTGGCCTGAGGCCTGCTCTCGAGATACGTTAACACTGTTTCCCTAAATCCAAACCAATTCCTTTTTTTAGGGACGTCCGAACAACTTCCCAAGGAACGAACCACCTCTGATACCACTTTTTCACGACCCAACCCTACCCGGGCTCGAGCCGCAACTACCCCAAGCCCGCCTTCATAGGCCAGGGGCTGCCGAAAAGCGCCGAAGGAGAAACAAATCGGCAAGGCCTTAGCCTGAGTACCTGTACACACACACATGCAACACACTCAATGCGAAAGTGCAGAGTAAAATAGAAGAGACAAGTAAAGAAAAAGGGCAACTTCTATAAATAAACCACAAGTGTATCAACCTCTAACAATATAAAGTACAAGATGAAAGTAAACTGAAAAGAAAAGGGGAAAAACACACGCCCAACCAAAAAAGCCACAACCCGGAAACATTTAAAACAATAGAAAATAGCTGGGAGGGTCCCACACCTAGAACCCGACAACCACCACCGCACGCGGTCCAAGATCCCGACTCCTAAACTCCTCTGACATCACGACCAACCTGTCTGTCTATTGGAAGGGCACACCAAGTGCAGGCAAAGCCCAAGCAGGGGTGAGTATAAAATTATCAGTAGGATACCCCGAAGGCTCGAGGGAGCAACAAAGGAGGTTCCAAAGGGTGAGCAGTAGAGCGAACAGGAAAAGTAAAGGAGTACAACAAGGAGTGCAGTAGAATAGCAGTAGAGAGTCCAGCTCAACCCAACAAAAGAAAGGAGATACACTCGTCCAGACACAAGGAGCTGGAAACGGTGAGAAGATGAACTTCTCGTCGAGCCTTTACTACCTATAGCAGGAGAGTAGACTCATCCCACCACGAGAAGCTAGACATAGAAAGCACGTGGCATACCCTGCACGTCTTCGCCTCTCCTGTAGGGAGAGTAACCTAGCCCAAGAAGTGGGTACTGAAACAAGGTATATACATATTAATATGCTCTGTCAGGAAGCCCGAACAAGACCGTAAGGGGATCTCATCCCGTAGCTCAGACCAAGAAAGGTGAGTCGCCAACAGTCCTAGAAGTAAACACCATCGATGCCCAGCATCCCACACATCTTGCCCCGAACTGCATGTCAAGGGACTCAAATCACTGCACTTTGACACTATCCGCTTTGGGCGGCACTGACTTGCCTGCACAGTTTTAGGTCACGTCACAAGGACGCGTCTCGATGGGGAAAGCACCCCTTGTACTTGAGAGTTCCGGGTTAAGTCAGACCACACCTCGTCACTACCCCGCAGTCGAGAGGTCTCCTGAAAGTCAAGATCGTTGCATCAATGACCCATACAACCAAGGGTCCCGCTCTAGTAATCATAGAGGAAAGCCAAAGAGTAGCCTAGTAGAAAGGACTGAGTCTGGAAGGTCAATGGGTGTCCCACTGCCCAGCCCTACTGGAGGGTAATTAATAATGAGATATCAGGTGACTCACTGCCCAGCCCTACTGGAGGGTAAACCATAATACATCATCAGGTGACCCACTGCCCAACCCTGCTGGAGGGTAGTCCTGGAGTAAGATGACAGGAGACCCACTGCCCAGCCGCGCTGGAGGGTAGACCTGGAAGAAGTCGACGAGCGACCCACTGCCCAGCCCCACTGAAGGGTAAACCCGGAACAAGTCGACAGGCGACCCACTGCCCAGCCCTGCTGGAGGGTAGACCTGAATCAAGATGACGAGAGACCCAATGCCCAGCCCCGCTGGAGGGTAGACTCTAAAGAGTCATCGGGTGACCCACTGCCCTGTCTTTGCTGGAGGGTAGAACCTAAGAGTGTCGTCAGGTGACCCACGACCTAGTCATTACTAGAGGGTAAACCCTAGAAGTCACTGAGCAACCCACTGCCCAGCCCTGCTGGAGGGTAAACCCGAAACTACTCTGGCCATCCCTATAGGGTGGTACAACACTGGCCAACCAAGAACTAAGTGGGTACCATGCAACCACTCAACTACATAACAACTCACCCAAAAGAGGTTCAGCGCCTGTTCCATCACTAGGTGTCACTAGCACCACTACTGTCCGATCCATCGAGAATGAAACTAGGGGGAGGCCACTCAACCCTGCTGGTCAAACAAACAAGCACAGAGCCAGGGGAAAACTCCACCCTACCAGTCAAACAAACGAGCACATAGGGACCCTCTATGTCGCAAGAGGTCAAAGTACGCAATGCAGAACACGACACGCACATGGGGCCCACACGACGTGTGACCCCAAGTCAATCCCCAACCAAGCGCACAAAAAGTCTTAGGTATAAACCACACGTACCACCAAGCACTCCCGTATACTCCCAGAGTATACCTCATTTTCATCCCAAGGGATATCATGCCCACGACACCCAACGTCAACACAAAGGCATGACGTAACATCTCCAAGATGTCGCCTCAACGACTGAGGCATGACCAAACAAATCTATTCAAGCATTAATTCACTCACATAGGAGTGCACACGATCACACACCAAGGGTCCGCTACAAACACAGTAGAAGAACCCCCCCCCCCCCCCGGGGCACCTTCACATTTCCATAATTAATAAGATCGCGTATGAGGCTCTGCACAACCAAACGGATTGTACCGTTGTAATCCTCGAGGAAAAAAACACGAGATCGACTACTTACTCACCTCCAACGGATATCCGACGAAAAAGTTTCCAACACCGCTTTACACCCGAACGGCGTCCCGTGATCCCGAGCCTCGGCCCCGAGAACAGTCGGGCGCATCGCACCATTGCAATCCCCTCGGGAAAACACGTCAAAAGGGATACTCACTTGAGTGGAACGGATGCCCAGAGAAAAAGATACATTTCGGCTTACCGCGCATGAGCGGTACTACACGAGACCTGCACCCTGGTCCCGAAGCACTGCCAAAGGATCGCACCATTGTGATCCTCTCGAAAAAGTACACAAGATGAACTATTCACTTGTCCAAAACGGTCGCCCGGTGATAGAGATGGAAAATCACCGTCAACGCCCAAACTGCCCTCATGGGGCCTGCACCATCATGCAGAATTAGAGCGGGTGGATTTCACCATTGCAATTCCTTTGGAAAAACACCCAGAATCGACTGCTCGTACAACCCAAACAGACGTCCGATGAGAAAGTCGTTAAACGCTGCTCACAGCTCAAAGGACTGGTCGTGGGGCCCATGCCTCAACTTCGGCCTCAACACCTAAAACAACCTTGGTAAGATCCTCCTTGGAGCTAGAGACCCAACTCCACTGACGGCGCTCAAAACGGACGTCGGACGCGTCCGCGCCGTCCAAAACAAGACCCCTGGAAAAATGCCAATTCACTTAAAGTAAGCGTCGCGCCACCGAGGCCCCTCATTTCGGGAATTAAAAACTTCCGAAACCATCTCAAAATGTTCCCCTCGATCCCAGGATCACGTCGCCGCATACGGCATGCAAAACGGACACCCTTATCTCAATATACGGGCGTCCAAATGTCTAAGGGAATTACCCCTGGGCCGAACCGGCCCTGTCCGGCCGGTCCACCCCGCTTGGGCCGGCCCGCTCCGGCCGGCCCGCTGAGCCGCGGCCCAGCCGAACCTGCGGCCTGCCGCACCGCGGCCCGCCGCCTCCCACGAGGCCCGCGTGCCTGCGCGGGCTCCTGCACAGACCGGCTGACACGACCGTTCGTGTCCACGCGGAGACTGGCATCATGCGGGTCTCAGTATCCTCGCGGGGTCGCGCGCCTGCGACCCTGACCGTCCCCTCTCTCCGACGCCCGCGGCCGGTCCGCCTACGCCGCCCCGCACCGACGAGATGCCTCCAAGCCGGTCGGATGGCCAACCGGACTTCCGCCGCGCCCGCTGCCACGCCACCATCCTGTAGCTCGCCGGACCACCGTGTCGCCGCCGCTGAAAACCGTCGGACCACCGTGCCGGCTCGAGAACCCCAAAAACCCACGAATCTTCGACAGACCTCTGCAGAGGCCTCGAAGGTCGGATATCGAATCTGAAACAAGCGTCGGAAAGCTCGAATAACATACTACACGATCATGGGCATCGATCGACGATCGTATAATAGTTTGACGCTATAAATTAAGCTAAAAATTTGTGGGAAATAAAACAAAACAAAAACGACTCCTACCTATTGGGCGATGCCCGGAGCTTCACGGGGAGTCCACCGCCACACCGCCTCCTTGGTGGAGTTGCCTTACCGGAGGTGCCTCGCCGAAGCTGGAGGAGAGGAGAGGGTTTGAGGAAGAATAAGAAGAAGAAGAGGGGAGGGGATGCGTTTAAGTAAAATATACTTAAACACCCGCCTGATAGCCTCGAACCCGAAATTTCTGCGGGGTCGGGATTAAGGCACCTCTAGGATAAAAACCATGCTCCAAGTGCAACGACGGTCTCCGAATTTTAATCTGAGGCGCCGTTCAAAAGTTGCAGCAACCGCGCCTGAGGCCTCCAAATTACGAAAACGCCCCTGGGTCCATTTTTCACAGACGGGTCGCGCCCGAAAAACATACACCACTCCTAGGGTAAATTGCACGTAGTGAACTTAACAGTGCCCTCAGTTTTCCAATCCGAGCCACCGTTTAAGATATACTTGAGTTTCACCATTAAACGAATAAATTAATCAATTAATTTTATCCGTTTAACGTTCCGAAAGTGAGCGAGGGGTCCAAACGTCCCACGCCGACATGTTTTATGTTGTTCCTAGGGTAAAAACCCCATTATGGACCCATCCGTACACTCAGATCTCTGATATGAACCACCGTTTAGGAGTTATCGCATTTATTTTGCGGTTTCAGTGTGGACGCACTGAAAATTTAATTCTGGCCACACCAGGGCTCGGAATCGTACGCCGTCTGAAGGCGCTGCTCATGATTAATGTCAAGAATATTCCAAATTCCTTTGTAGCCATAAATAGGGTTCTTAAATAGAAGTATGGTTGAGAATAACAACAGTAACTGAGATCCAAAGTTTTCTTGATTTGGATGGATATTATCGACGTTTTGTGAAAGATTTTTCATGATTATCTAATCCACTCACCAGGTTGACTCGAAAAGGATTTAAGTTTGCTTGGATAGAGGAGTGTGAAGAGAATTTCAAGGTGTTAAAAAGAAGGTTATCTAGTGCACCTGTGCTCACACTGCCTTGTAGTGGATAAAGGTTTGTAATCTATAGTGATGCATCCAAGAAGGGATTGGGGTGTGTTCTCATGCAAAATGATATGGTGATAGCTTATGCCTCACGACTGTTGAAAATCCATGTGAAAAATTACCCAACTCATGATTTGGAGTTAGCTACTGTAATCTTTGCATTAAAAATATGGAGGCATTATCTTTATGGTGAAAGGTGTGATATTTATACTGATCATAAAAGTTTAAAGTATCTTTTCACACAAAAGGAACTGAATATGTGTCAAAGAAGATGGTTGGAGGTTATTAAGGATTACGAATGATCAATTCATTACCACCCTGGGAAAGCAAACACGGTGGCAGATGCATTAAGTCAACAAGACCATGCTAGCTTATCCATGAAGAGGATCACATAAGATCCAATACTTATGGATTTACAAAGGATGTATCTTGGAATTATAATGGAAGGGAAAAAATATTATCTTTCTCAAATGAATGTTCAACCATCTATACATGTGAATATTAAAGAGGAAAAAAATTTGATGTAGAGTTACAAAAGAAGGTGAGAAATGTTCATGAATTCAAACTTGATTGTGATGGGATAATAAGGTTCAGAAATCGGGTTTGTGTTCCCCCCATCCCAGAATTAAAGAAGGAGCTGCTGGATGAGGCTCAGAGTTATTCATTCTCTATTCATCCTGGAAGCACGAAGATGTATAGGGACCTGAAAGAGTACTTCTGGTGGGATAGCATGAAAAGAGATGTTGCTGAATATGTCTCTCGATGCTTGGTTTGTCAGTAAGTTAAAACTGAGAGACAGAAGTCTAAGGGGATGTTACAACCATTACCCATACACGAATGGAAATTGGAAAACATCACTATGGACTTTGTCACCAGACTTCCTAAAACATCCAATGGTAATAATGATATCTGGGGAATAGTTGATTTTATTACAAAGTCGGCACACTTCATTGCTATTAGAGAGGATTTATCTCTTGATCAGCTTGCCAGGATATATGTGAAGGAAGTGGTAAGATTACATGGAGTACCACTTTCCATTATAACTGATCGGGATCCAAGGTTTACCTTGAAGTTCTGGCAAAGTCTTCAGCATACTCTAGATACAGAGTTGAGTTTCAGCACTGCTTATCATCCTCAGACATATGGTCAGTTTGAGAGAACAATTCAAACTCTAGAATATATGTTAAGAGCTTGCTCTATGGATTTCAAAGGTGGTTGAGATCAACACCTACCTTTGGTGGAATTTTCTTATTATAATAGCTTTCACTCCAATATTCAGATGGCTCCTTATGAAGCTCTCTATGGAAAGAAATGCAGAACTCCAACTTGCTGGGATGAAGTTGGGGAAAGAAATCTATTAGGACCTAATCTTGTTGATGATATGGCAGAAAAGATCCGATCTATTCAACAACAAATAAGAGCAGCTCAGAGTCGACAAAAAAGTTATGCTGATAACCGAAGAAAAGACCTAGATTTTGAAGTGGGTGATAAAGTTCTATTACGAATATCTCCTTGAAAGAGAGTAATGAGATTTCGAAAGAATGGAAAGTTGAACCCTAGATATATCAGTCCTTTTGAAATACTGGATCGTGTCGGGAATGTAGCTTACCGATTGGAGATTCCACCGAATCTCTCTCAAGTTCATGATGTGTTCCATGTATATCTCCTAATAAAGTACATACCTGATCCTTCATATGTACTCAGCTCATAAGTTGTACCACTGGGGAAAGATCTCTCTTATGAAGAACAACCGAGAGAGATTCTGGATCGTAGTGAAAAAGTCCTACGGAACAAGACCACTCGCTTGGTGAAAGTTTTATGGAGGAACCACCAATTAGAATAATCTACATGGGAGCTTGAGGATATGATGAGGGAGAGGTATCCTCATCTGTTTGTTACAAAATGGCGAATTTCGAGGGAGAAATTCATTTTAAGGGGGGTAGAATGTAACACCAGAGATTTTTATGAGAAATATTTTGTTTTTATGTTATATAAATCATCAAAGGAATATTTCACTACACACAACACTAGCTTTTCTTTCTTTACACGCAATCTCTACCTTCCTTGATATCTTGCGTTGTACGCAATACCTATTTTCACTAAACAACGATATGCTATTAAAATATTATTAAAACTAGACGTTATGAATAGTAGTACCCACTTTTTAAAATTTTATAAATTTTATCTTTCAAAATGGACTTCATTTTTGGATTCGGAATATCAAAATTAGCCTAGGGTGAATTTTTGGTATTTTTTTGAAAACTTTCAATTTTTGATGAATTGTGAAAACACTAGGTTACTATTAAAAAACCGACTTTTATTTAAATAATTATTTGTTTTATTTAAACTTATTTTAGGTCAAAATAGATAAATAATACCTATATAAGTTCAATTTAATTCATTGGTGTCATTTTATAATAATTTTAGATATATAAAATGTTTATTGAACTTTTCACCGTCTTTTACCCACCTCCTATGAGAGTTTGAAAATTTACGGAAAACATAATTTTACAACTTCTATGAGTGGAATTTATAAAATCCGAGATACACGGTTAATATGAAGGAGTAAAATGTGGTTCAATAAGATAAAAATAATTTTTGGTGAATAGTAACTTTTTACTTTTATTTACCACGGTTAAAAGTAAATAGGTTAATTAAGGGTAAAAATGATATTATTATTACCCTAACCCATGTCCTAATTCTATTGGATAAGATTAATTCGACCAAAAATAAATTTAGGAATAAAATATGACCATTTAGGCCCACTTGGATTAGACTAGAACATTTAATATTATTTTATTTAAAGAAGAGTTAAAATAGTTAAAATTAAAGTTTAATAACTAAAACATTTTTAATATAGAGTTATAAATAAGATAAATTAGACTATAAATATTCATTAGAAATATAAAAATATTTCCTACATAGTGGTATTTTATTTATAATTTTTATACCTTAAATAGTTTAATTTATTTATGACACAATGATGATGCAATAATTACCTTATTAAGGAAATATTAACATAATTGATATTATAAATACCCAAATAAATATAATTTGAGACTTTTTTATGAATTAAATGATTTTATAGGTGAGTATGACATATTATTTTTGATTTAATTATCTTTTTTAGAACTAATCATGTTGTTATGATTTTTAAAAAAATCAATTACCAAATAGTGTTAAAATTGACATAAAATAGTTTTTAAAACTAATATTATATTATTAATTTTTTATTTTCATCCAAAAAAACTAAGGTTTATCCAAATGACAAATATAAGGTTATATATATTAATATTTAACCACTTGGGGTTAGTTTGGATTGTTATAGTAAGTTTATTAACCATATAGTGTATGAAAACAAGAAGAGACGGTAAAAGTTAAATTATTTAATTTAGAGTTAAATCTAAATGATAAGGTTAAAATTGTATCCTAAACTTGTCTAAAATCTATTGGTTGAGAGGATTTAAACCCATACCCACCTTATCTTATAAATAAATCAATTTGGAGCTATTAACAAGCGAATATGACTTTATTATAAAATAATATTTTAAGTTTTTCCTAAGGTGCCCCTCTCCTCCCTTATAAAATGGTACCTCCTCCCTCTCCTCCTCACACCACTTTGATGAATCAAGATCGGAAAAACCCTGACAATTTCTCTTCTCCACTTCCCTAGAAACATCCTATAGTTCCTAGTCTTCTTAAAATATCATCTTTAGTGCCGTAAGATAAGGTTAAGAAGAGGCGCTTCAAAGAAGAGGTAATGTCCGTTACCGATTATTTCAACTTTATTTCTTCTTCAACTTATTATTCTGTAGTTTTTTCATTATTAATTAATGACATTGGTATCAATCATATACTGATATGTTATTATAAATATGAAACAACCTTATTTCACCTTCTATCCATCCTACGGAAAATGAAATCACCGCGCGTGCGTACGTACGAAATATCGTCTCCTCGCCGTGGTGTAATCTGTTTTCCACCACCACCTTACTTGGATGTGTATAATGGTGTAAATAATAAATATATATGATTATTGTAAAGTGATATTGATTCTGAAATTTTATACATACACTTAAATACAATTCCACGATCATGGTAACGATATCATCGCTCGTGCGTACGTACGACCTACCGTCTCCACGATGTGATGCGACTCGTTCTAGATGATCTTCAATGCCTAATGACTATATAAATTAATTTAATAAATAAATCTGATATATATTACACTAATACCATTTTATAAATGAGGTATCTATAACATAAAAATAAGAATAATAATTTATTCGACAAAACACGCATAAGAACAAAAAGCAATAAACACCCGAATAACAAGTAGAAATGAAATATTACTAATACGAAGCTAAGAATATGAAAATATATAATATAATAAAAATGATTAAGATTCTAGAATAATACAATAATGTTATTTAAATCATTATACAGGTGGTTCGGACATGTATGATGCAAATCGGACCTAAGGTAAGGAAAAATCTCGCAATCTCATTTTTATCTGAGATTGTTTATAGTTCAGAATTTACGGGGGAATATTTATCATCCACATCCATGTTTCATCAATATGTAATATTATTTATATCCTCATACAATTTTTTAAATACAATTTTACCCATTGGTGAGTTTTTATTAAAAGATATGAAAGGTATCTTTTGTCGTTTTTAGTATGAGGTACTTTTTTACTTTTCTGACCAAAGTACGAAAAGAATATTTTTTTAACTTATACGACATGAATGGATTTTTATGATTTTATAGAACATTATTTCCATGAAGCTTCCTTTACATGTTTTTAAGTTAATTTTTAATCAACTTCTTTTAGTTTAAAATTGTATGACATGTTAAGAAAGTAAAATATTGTTTTGAAGTATAAAGGATATTTTCCTCAAGAATGGAGTTCAAGAATTTTATAAAAATTATTTTCCATCTAAGATAATATAGGGTTATATTTATATCCCTATTTTTACATTGATTTGATTATGTTATTATGGAATAATTTTTATGATTTCCTTTTATCTTATATGATTTATGTTATGATGACATGATTTTAAGAACCCCATTTTTATTCCATGGGTTATGCTATGATGTATTGTGGAACACATAATAATGGTATCATTATGAGATGGGTGGGAACTATATATCCCTCTAATTCATTGGGTAAAGATTTATATCTCATGAGATAGACATGGCTGGAACGACAGGTTAATCCGGTTCAGTGAAACAGGACTGAAACGAGGAGTGAACTCGGTTCAGAAATAGACTTTGTCTGCTAAGATAGTATTAGCAATGAGTCTTGACTAATAATAAATGGTTCTCTATGATTATGTGTGTATGCCACAATGTTTCATGTTATGATTATTGGGATTACATTTCACTACTATGATTTATCCCATGTTATGAAAATATGATCTCTTTTGCAGGTTAAGATTTCCAAAAAGTTGTGTTCTTATGAATATGATGTGATTGATATTTATTTTGTTTACCCTTACTGGGCTTTTGAGAACACCCTTTTGTATGTTTTCTTTTCCCCAGGTCAGGAAGAAGGGTATTAAGTAAGATATTCTAAAAGGGACTCTAGATATGTTAAAATAAAAGGGAGATATTGTAGATGATTTATGAACCTGTTGTTTATGTTTCCCAGTTTCTAAAGACACTATACCTATACGGTCTTTTCATGGTTTTGTTATATGTTGTAATAAGTGTTATTCAATTTTAATGTAATACCAATGTATATAATGTATGGTTCCTTATAATTCAAATAGTTATAATTTCTCCATTCACCTAGGAAACAAAAATATGTATTGAGATCTCCAAGATAATTATTGGTTGGATAACATAAATAAGTAGATCACTGCGTATACATCAAAGTTCCTGACATGTCGGAATGTGAAGGATGAGAGGCCAACGTCTATTGGGATTATACAACCATTACCCATACCAACATGGAAATGGGAGAACATCACCATGGACTTTGTCACCAGACGTCCGAATACAACCAAAGGAAACAATGCTATCTGGGGTGTTGTGGATCATATTACAAAGACTAAACAATTCAATTTAATTCGAAAGGATTTCTCACTGGAGAAACATGCACGAATATATATCAGATAAGTTTTAAGGATGCATGGAGTACCACAATATATTGTATCAGATTGAGATCCAAGATTCACCTATAAGTACTGAAAGGGTCTCCAACATGCTCTGAATACTAAGCTGAACATAAATACGTATTATCATCCTCAAAAAATGGCCAATCTAAGAGGATTATCCAAACACTTGAGGACATGTAGAGAGAATTCTCAATGGAATTCAAAGGAGGATGGGGTCAACATCTTCCTATGGTTGAGTTCTCTTATAAAAACAGTTTCCACTCAATCATCCAAATGGATCTTTATGAATCTCTTTATGGGAAGAGGTGAAAAACACCAGCATGTTGGGATGAAGTTGGGGAGAGAAAACAACTAAGTCTAGAAATGGTCAAAGAAATGGTGGAGAAGTTTAAGACCATCAAACAAAACATTAAATATTCTCAGAGTGGACCAAAGAGCTATGATGATAATTGAAAACAAGACCCAAATTTTAATGTTGGGGACATGGTATTCCTCCATATATCACCGTGGAACAGAGTTACAGGATTTGGGAAGAATGTAAATCTTATTCCAAGGTACATCGACCCTTTTGAGATCCTTGATCGCATTGAAGCCCTGGCCTATCAACAAGCACTCTGACTGAACCTGTCTCTAGTAAATGATGTATTTCATATATCACTCTTAGGGAAGTACATACATTATCCATCTCAATGTACTCAATCCATAGGTGGTACCATTGGAGAATGAACTCTCCTATGAAGAGAAGTCGGTGAAGATCTTATAAGGATGACCAAGTCATACATACTAACTTCACCTATGTATGAATTATATCTAAACATGAAATTCTTGTGAATGATATAGAACTGTGGAAAATACTCTACAACATATGGCTGCCCACTAGTAAGCTTGTGAAAGGATAAGAATGGTGTCTCTAGGGATACATTTCATACATTCACATTGGTTCCCACATCCTTACCACATAATGTTAAACTGAAAGGAATATGTCTTGGTCATATGAAACAAAAATGTATGATAACTACATCATCATCACATGGTGTTAAAATGCATGGAAATACATCATCATTGCATGGTCTTAAACTGTGAAATCTATCATCCATCATCACTCTTTACTAAAGTACTATAAGAGCTTGACCATAGTCTACAAAATTTTGGGGTTCTTCCATAATCATTATGATCACATCAATCCATAAATTACACTTCAAATATTGATCATTTTGAGTTACCAAAAATATCCCTTTACATTTGGAAAGGAGAAAATATCCCTCTGTTTGACCATGTATAAGATGGATTTATATAAGGGCCTTTAACCATCAACCATAGGTTTTATTGTACTTATAATTAGGGAATTTAGATTCTTGTGAGACTTGAAATCATAATAGTGGGACTCTTTACCATAGTGTGATTCAAAATCATTATCGACATGACTGTATCATACCATCACTCATGATCTCGGAACCTCAAACCATGATTTTTCTTACCTTTACCCTCCTACTTAAAAAGGGTGTTGGAGCACTCTTAACCATGAAAATCCTAATTAGGTTATTTCATCAAACTCCCTTGATACTAAGTCCACATGACCCTAAATTGTGTGCTCCTTGGTCAAAACAATATGACTGTTAGGTCCAATATGCTAGATACCCTTAGAGGGGGGGGGTGAATCAGGGTATGACAGATTAAAACTACTTCCCCTTCTGATCTTGTTTTGATATTAGAAAAAAACATCTTCTATCTCCTTTCTGTTGTAGAGTATGAATAAACCTTAAAGCATGAATAAGACACAACAATTTTTACTTGGTTCACCCTCAATGGGCTACATCCAAGGAGAATAAACTGGCGGTGTGCCGATGTACCAATTCCACTATAAGTGCACTGCTGTTTACAAGTTCAGAGCAGACTCACTGTCCCTCTTGGTTTACAACCACTCACAATATAAAAGCTCACTCCCCTCTCAACTGAAGTGTGTTCACTTATTCTTCAGAAGATCCACTCACAGTTTATAGGCCTATAGGTCTTTTCATTATCTCTAATTAAATATGCATCCTTAACTATTGATAGATGCTATGTTGACATTCATCTTTCACCCGCAGATGAACCACTCTTTGCACCAGGTGTATCGGGAAACCTCAAATCTTTTGTGCAACCCTTACTGCATCTTGCACACAAGATTCCACTTTTGTTGTGAAACACCCCTATGCATGAATCATAAATCTTTCACGAAACTCAAATCTTTCGTGCAATGAAAATATTTTGTGCCACCCAAATCTTTCGCGCAACTTCAATCTTTTGTGTAACTCCCTTTGCGTGAAATTCTTACACAATCTGGTGCTCATATTTTATCTAAGTATCGAGCTCACTCAGTGTGAAGGGTTCACCTCTTATTTATAAACCTCATTGACCCCTGCATGAAAAAAACCTAATGTGCCGCACAAGATCCTGACGTGTCACACAAAACCCCATTTATGCATCCTTTGGTGCGTAAGTCTCTTTCGCTCCATCCTCATCTTTCGTACCCTTCTTGAATCTTTCAGGCACTTCCTTCCTTTTCCATTTTTCGAAGTTGGGACTCCGAATCATATTTGGAACTCAAAACTCCATTTGACATTGCCTTAGGTACATAAGTCTCTTTTGCGCCAACCTCCTCTTTCATGCCCTTCATGAATCTTTCATGCACTTCCTTTTTCACATTAATTTTCAAATCTTTCGTGCACCTCAAGCCTTCACCATTTTTAGACCTTCTGCTCCCAAAAACTGCCTTGAGCGCATGATTCCTAACCACCATAGTTCTTGCGTGAAACTTATGTTTCCAGAAACATGTTTCCCCATTTTCCAATTTTGAGGCCCAAAAATTTGGAAAACACTGGAAAACGGTGCTACCTTGTATCTACTCGTTTTGTACCGCCTCTTGATCATCCATACCTTTGAAGAGGTTCTTCAATCAAACATGGATAGTCAATAACATCTCTTGATCTCGAAAAATCACCTTGTAAACTTTCTTTGTTAATAAATTACACATTGTGGTATGCTTTGTGAACAAACACAACACGAAGGCCCACTTTTTCAACAAACACAATGACCTCAAAAATGGTTCAATGATACCTTGAGGGATTGTTTCCCAGCAACGCCCTTAAAATTTAGCCTCTCATAGTTCAAATGTCAATACTCTAAACCACTAGTGAAAGAGAGATAAACATTTACAATAGAAAACCCTATAAAGGTCAGTTTGAGAAAAATTAATGTCACCTCTTACTTAAATATTTATATATTGATTTTAGGAAAAATTTATATTATAAATAAAAAAGAGGATCAAAGATCATAGGGCCCATATTATAGACCTGGTAAAAGTAGATCCCTGAGTGCTGAAACCCTTTATATTGGAAAATGTTAAAGAAATTATTTTTCTTATCCCTTCACTATGATAATCTGTTCAGATAGTGGTGACACAACTTTTAGGGTTCTCAAAAACATCTTGATTATTATTATTTTTTCCATAAAACACCTTCATGCCTTTGAATTTTGAGTTTACACCCACACATTCCTTGAGATGATACACTTATCCTAGAACCCCAGGCTTGAGTCAATTATCTTTGTTATACTCTAAAGTGTATTGATAATAGGGAATGACTGATCTAAATGGACCCCTCTAGTATTCAATGTTTAATAACACAATTTCTAATATATTGTTCATAAGGGATGTTTTGGTCCTGTAGTATAGGCCCCCATTAAAACTATTATCAATTTCCCTGACTACATGCGATATCAATTTCCACCATTTCTAATGGTTGACCTATACCCACTAGACTACATCTTCAGTTAACTTAGGTATTCCTAGAATATGATTTTAAAATTCCATGAATAATCTATTCAAGTAGATACAACATCCTGGACATCATATTATGATGTAATTTACATGTTCTCAAAGCAAGAATGTGATACATCATTCTAGAACCTTATAGTGGCCCCTTTCATGTGATCTTAAACAACAAGTTGCGACCTGATCTTTGTGACCATAAATCAAAATACCCATAGTGTTTTTGAGACTTAATTGGATAGTCTTTATTTTATACCCTACTTCACTCTCCAAGTGTTTGAATCTTTAAAAAAATTTCACATACATCATAAAAGATAAAAGGACCCTCTATTTGACCATGTATGAGTTAGATATGCATAGGGGCCTTGGACCTATCAACAAGAGGTATCTTGGCCTTGTAAGAAGGGCCCTCTAATCCTTTTGAGCCCTAGAAATATTATATTCGAACTCAACATTTCATAGTGTTTTGTGATCATCCCTAGAATGTATACCACTTCTCATCACATTTGATTCAAACTCCTTGAGTCAAGATTTACAAAGAACCATAATTATATGATCCAAGTAGATTTGAAATCCTTGATATTATGTCACCACATACTATGCCCATTTTATGTATAGATGTAGGCTGTCTGAAACATTTGAGAATATCCATCCTTTAAAAGATGTAGGGGTTCATGAAACTTCATTAATACTCATCCTTTATATCCCATAAAAACATGTCTAAGATAGCGAAACCTAAACTAAATCAATATTAGGTTTGATATATAAGGACCTAAACTAAAAAAAACAAAAATATTTAGATTGAAAATCCTAAACTATAATAAAAGAAGGTCTGAGCTAGAAGACACAAATCTATAGATCAAAAGGTTTGATCTAGAATACCCTAACATATAGCTACTACATGTCCAATCTAGAAGGTAAAACACTACAAAAATAGTAGGTCCAAGGCAGGTTACCCAAAACTATAGAAACAATAGGTTCAATCTTGAAGAACCTAAACTATATAAATAGAAGGTCCGAGAATGAACACCCTAAACTAAAACAACATCATTTCTATGGTAGAAGACTAATGTGGATCTATTTTTGCATAGTTTTTTCACATCTTTTTACTAATTTTTTTATTAATGAATTAATTATTTTCACACTTTTTATTAAATAAAGGCACAATTGTATTTTAATATTTAAATTTTTCAAATAATCATTTTTTATAACATTTTATGTAATTATGGACCTTTAAATAGTTTTTTATTCCTTCTTTGTTTTTAATATAACTAGTTTTCAATTTGTTTATTTAATCTATATTTGTTTATTTTATTTAATTTTTCATTATTAATAATTATTGAGTTTTCTAATTAATTTAATTTTATTTTTTAAGTTTATATAACTTAGTCGCGGCTTTCCAGACTACTGATAGCTAAGCTACTATCAACAGGGGTACTTTTGCTCTACCGGTAGCCTGGTTACTGGTACTGTCTAATGGTGACCTGCTCTCTTTTTGCTTACTAGTAGCCTGTTTTGAGTTGTAACGGTGACTTTGTTATATCGGTAACCTTTGTCACCACTTTTCTTCCCTACCGGTATCTCTTATATAAGTCTAATAGTAGCCTTATTTTTCTTTTCTATCGGTAGCATTTAATATCTAATGATGATCCCTTTAATTTTATTAGTAGTGGTGAGTATTTAGTTTGTTTAAATTAATTCTGCTGGACTTTTTAATAAGTTAGTTTTTATTTTAAATAGTTATTTAATCATTGTAATTTTTTTAATTAGATTAGACTTTATTTTATTAATTAATCTTTTAATTAAGTTACATTAAAATAGGTTAACTATATTACTTAATTTGTTTTGACACGCTTCTCTTCATTTAAGTAAGTGATGCGTGATTCTAAATTAATTAATTTGGTTCTCCCTTAATTATTTGTGTGAAAATAGTTAACTAATTAATTAATTAATATTTTTTAAGCATTAATTCTATTATTTTATGTATGCAGATTGAGTTTTAATTCATTTTAATTTTGTTTTAGTTTACCGATAAGGTAGACGTGCTCTTGCGGTGACTTATTGGGTCATCGGGGCATTTTATTTTTATTTTTTACTGTTCTTTAATTTATTTATATAGTCATTTTAATTTAAGTCCTTTATTAATTTAGTTTAAAACTTATTTGGTTTATAAATTACATGTTTTCAATTAATTATTTTAATGTTTTAACGTTTAACAAAATTTCTGTTTTTAATTAAGTGATTAGATTTAGATTCCTTATAATTATTTTTCTTTTATTTCGCTTTAGTTTTAATTTAAGTTCAATTTCATATTTTTAAAAGTTCACCGATAGTTTTTCTTAGCGGTGAGTGTTTTTTTAACTACCGGTAACTATTTTTTTTATTTTATTTTTTGTATCAGTGACCCTGCTCGGCATCTATCGGTAGCTACCTCACTGATATCTCTATCAGTAGCTGCCTCACGTTTTTTACTTTCCCTATCAGTAGCTCCTTCACCGTTTTTCTCATTTATTTTCGGTGGCCTCTCTTCCACTTTCTTTATCAGTAGCTGTATCACCCCACTTCCCAAACCTCACTGTTTGTTTTTTTCTTTATTTATGAGCTACCGATACTTCATCCTCACTTATATCTTTAACTCAACGATTGTCACCCTCTCCTTGACAGACCTTGTTCCCATGCCTTTCATTTTCACTCTACTTCCACCAAGATTCTATGGGTGTTGCTCTCACAGTTCTTTTGTCACCCATCCTTTGCATCACTATGACATCGCCTGAAACTCTGCTTCATCACCGGATTTGCTTCTCCATTCAACAAACCCAGATCAATAATCACAATTAGACTCAAACAAATCTTTCTCAAATTAGAATACATATCCAGCATTTGCATCGGTTCTATTCAGTTAAACTTTCGTTATTTTCTACAAGTCTACTTTCGAGAAGAATCCAGCCACGTCGCACTGACTTTGAGGATTACTGATGGAGTCGAGATGCCTGTCCGCCATGGTTTTTGCCGGTGAAGCCGATGCCAAGAGTAGAGTCGGCCTCACCCCCTGCTGTGCGCCGCGCCAGAGCTAAATAGGAGACCGCACCGCCGCGCCATTGTTGTCTACCGCGCTGCGCTGGAGGTCGCTGCGTGAGGAGGGGAGCTGACCTCCTGTTGCTGAGCAGGGAAAACTGCATCGCGAAGGGGAAATCGGGCTGTGCCGCCGTTGTGAGATCGAGCCGTGCCACTAGGCTACTGAGGAGTCTACCGCCATGCATTTCTCAATTTGAGAGAGGGAGACCGAAAACCCTCCCCCCACCATTACTGCGCCGTGGGGTTTGGGGGAGGAAGTTAATGCAAAAAAATAAAAATAAAATAATAATAAATAGATACAATATAATAATAAAAGTATAACAAAAGTAAAGTAAACAGAGAAATGAAAAAAAACTAAAGCTAAAGCTAAATCAAAATTAACTTTAAGTAAAGTTAACTTTACATAAAAGCTAACTTTACTAAGTCAAATAAATATAAAATAAAATAATTTTTAAAAGTAATAAAATTAAACAATTATAACATAAATAAATAAATAAATTATAAATTAAAATATTAAACTAAATTAATAATAAATGAAAATAAAAAATTAATAAGCTATTAATAGTATAAATATATAATTAAAAACAATTATAAGTAAACTAAACATTTACTTTTTAATTTAAAAATATTTAAAGATTAAGTTTTAATTCTAATTTCTAAATTAAGATAAACTAATTAATGAATTATTCTACCAAATTAATATCTTAAATAGTAATAATTAAATTATTAATACTTTCTAAATTATTTAATTTCTAATTACTTATTTATTTATGACGTCAAATTTTAATAATTTAGTTAAAATATGATAAAATAAAATAATCTCGTATTTAGTATTTGTATTTATTAATTTAATTTAATTTATAGTGTTTTGATAAACTTTTTAATTTATTTCTTTAATAATTAACTCAAATTACTTTTAATTAGTATTATAACAGTAAACTTAAATAATAACTTTAAAATTTTAGTTAACTCTCGATGAGTTTTATTTATTTCATTTTGTTTAAAACATGGCATGTTCATTCAGGAGTCAATTTTACGTCCAGGTACATGCAACTAACTCATCCGGAGTTAGTTACGAGGGAAAAAATTGCGCGACATGCCTGTCGCGGGAAAAACGCACGTGTGCAGTGCGCTCGTGAGAAAAACATGAAGTCGGTGGACGCACACAGTGACATGTAGTAGATGAAAGATGATATTTTAAGCAGAGAAAGTAGTCGAATTTTGGGGAGACGCTCGGGGACTCTCATTTTTTCTATTCCACGAACACATCAGATGAGAGAGAGGACTTTCGAGAGCAACACTAGATATGACTAAGCAGACATGGAGACTAAGGAGCCCGAAGGCAGAACATTTCAAGAGTAGTTACCTTCCCTCTGTCCATAATCATGTACTCTATTTTCGGTTGGATTTCACCGCATTAATCAATATGATCCAAGGAATAATTGTTTAGCTAGGGAATTCAATTCTGTTGGTTAATCTTGCAATCTTCTTCATTCACATTGAATTTTTTTGAATCATATTCAATTGTCAAGATTTAATAATGATTATCTTTTTAGTTGTTTCACACCTTAAATGTTTTAAAATTCATAAATTCAAGAAATACTAGCAAGGTAATTCTTGAATAATTTTTCAGAGCCTTAACGGTTTTTGCATCTGAAAATTTATGGAGAGTTTATTTCTGGATGTTATCACTTTATTTTGTCAAGCAGTTTGACTGATTTTGCGGTGGAAAACTCCCAAAGTCAGTCTTCTGTGTGTTGAGTTTCCTGGCGAGGGAGAGTTTTCACCTTAATCTCTTAAGGTGTGATTCAATAAAGTGTAGTGGAGAAGTTATCCTTAAAACCAGTAGTTTAGAATTCCTGAGTACTTTGTTGATCTCGCTTCCTTGTATTGCTGCTTTATATTAGTATACTGTAATTCTCTAGTTTATCATACATAGTGTTAGTTTTAGTTTCTATAAAAAATACTTGTTTCATCTTCCTGTTTCATCTTTATTTTCATAAAAAATAAAAAGTAAAAAAGGTGTTTTCACCACTGCTGAAAACAATGGGGGTTTAAAGTTTTAAAACCTTAGAAATAACTCATCTGCCTTCTCTGTGGATTGAACCTACACCACTGTGCTAATGTAGGAGTAATAAATGTAATTGAGGGCCATGACGACCTCCAGCCTATTCAAAATTTGGCTATGTTGCTGGGGAAGGCACGCACTGAGAGTCTAGGGTTTGAGAAAAATAAAAAAACAATAAAAAAACATAAAAAAATCATATATAAAAAAATCTGCTTAAAAAAACTGCTTTGAACTAGAACCTACTGTTTGTGTATTTTTGAAAAAAAACTGCTTCACTGTGAACTGTTGTGTGTTTAACCTCACCTGGTTTTAGTTTAAAAATGGAAGTTCATGAATACTGGAATCAACAGGGGCCACATTGTGTGTTTTGTGGCTATTATGGCCACACTACCTGGAAATGTGTCTATAACCAACCACAACAGGATGTTTATATTGAAAAAAAATGAAAATTTTGAATCTAATCCTGAATTCCTAGCTAAATTAGAATTAATAGAAACCAAACTGGATTCTAGGGAGAATAATTGGAACAATTGGTTAATGAAAACCCATTAAATACAACTTAGAGATTCTCAAGAGTGAGATCAAAGACTGAAATTATTTGAAACCATGCTCTTGGATTTACAACAAAGGGTTAAAGAGCAAGAGGAATATAGAGAAAATGAAAAAGAAAATATTTATAAAAGATTTGAAAATCAAGTTGAAGAAGAGAGTGACAGTGAAACTGGGCAAGAATCCATTCACTTTGAAAAGTCTGATTCCGTTGAACCAGATTTGGAAATAAATGACTCAAAAATTCAAGATAATAACATTGAAAACCACAAAAATAACTTTAATGTTGTTGAGTTGGAAAATTTAGAAACTTAATTAAAACATATTGAAAAAGATAGCCCAGTTCTTTCCATAATTCCTACATTGGAGAAAAACCACTATTTTAGGAGTTTTGAAAATGAAGTCACTCAGGTTGAATATTTACTAGAAAATGAAAATTTGAATGTTAACAATTCTTCGACCAAAATTTCCGAAATTCTGAATATTGAGCCCGAATTTGATATTGGGATCACTTTGGAAGAGAACCTTAAGCTAGAAATTATAGAATCGGAAATATTTGAACCTCAGCTGAAAACTTCTTTTCCATATTTTGAATCTGTGAACCCAATTAACTCTGAAATGTTGTTGGATGATGAGGATGAGGGAATGAAATTTGAAGAAAGACTAACTGATGAGTTCTCATTTCCATATTCTCATAGTAATGAATTTTCTGAAACTTTCTGCAATGAAACGGAAATTAGTGTTGGCCAACTTGAGGATAATTGTTTTAAATTGAACATTCTGGAAACTGAAGTCATTGATACTGAATTGGACATTACTCCTCTTGATTTAAACTTTTTGCAACACTCAAATGTCATGGTTTTAGAAAATGAGCCTTTTGAACTTGAACATGAAAAAGTGGTTGAACACACATTAGATGATAGTTGTAGAACTGATTTGTTTGAAGCAGTAGATGTTGAACGTTCATTCACTGATGATGAACTTTTGGAAGATATTTACAACATGGTTAAACCCAAATATGCTACTGTTTAAATAAATTCTCTTCCCTACCTATCACTTCCATCCTCACTGGTGAAGGGTGCTGAGCCTTATTGTGTTACTGATAGTAGTTTAGAGGGAGAATTAGACATGAGTTCCATTGCTTATGATTCTGTTCATCATGTTATTGAATCCTTTTTTGAACCTACTATTCAGTATTCACCCACAAGCACCCTTGAATTTGAATCTATTAGTGTTGAGGTTAAGAGAGAAATTGAGGAAAATAATGCCATACCCTTTGAAGCACCTTGTACTATGTTTTCCCTTCATGTGAACTCAACTCTTTATAACTCTGAGACAATTCTTGAAGTGGAAACAACTATACCCACAACTGTTAAAGGGTGTTTCTTAGAGGTTATTTGAAGTTATGAGAGTTTGGTTGTGTTTATATTTAGTGACCACAGAATTCTTTGTTCTGTTAAAAATAATTGGGCCAAACATATGTGGTGGTTCTTATTAAGGAAACAACATCCACCTATTGAATACGGTTAGTTGCTAGGTGAGTCCGGATGGGGACTTTAAACCTAGCGTAGCATGGGAGGCAACCCATGGTCTTTGTTTTGTTAATAAATAAAAATTTGTAATTAAATAAAGTCTAATTGAAGACTTAAAAATCAGTGCTTCATGGGAGTCAACTCATGCTCCTTTGATTACATTTTTGTATTGTTTTGTGTTGAATAATGTGAAGCTTTGCTGTCAACTATCTGCTATGTCTCTGCTGGACTTTTGTCTGTGGTTTTCATGCTCCGTGTTTTTAAGATGCTACTGCTGTGTAATAATGGAGAGAAGTTACCATGATCATATCTGGATAGGAACTTAATCAGGTAAGTACTTCATCTTTTTTCATATATTCCAGCACATGTTTTTGTTAGAAAAAATCTGCTGCATATTCTGCTCACTAAAAATTCTTGTTGTATTAGAAAATTCCGCTCCTTGTCCCTGTGATGTGCATAAACTCTACATGTACATCCTCTCTGGAAACTGAATTGAATTGTTATTAAAATATTTTCCACTGCATGAAACTAAGTGTGGGGGGGGGTATATGCTACTAGTCTGTTGAATCTGATTTGGGTTGGGGTGTTTATCATGAACTTTGTCTGCTTAATTGAATATCTAACTGAATAAATTTTGCTAAATTTTCTTACACCCAACCCATTGTTCACCCACACCTTACATGATATATCGTGAGATGAATTGAAAGTATTTTTCAATGGACATAAACGTTAATGCATATACTTTCTAATGAACCTACTGATTATTTATTTATTGTGGAAAACAATCTTTTTGAACTTCATTGAGACCCTTTATACATGTCATATATCTACTTAATTGAAAATCTTTGTTGAACCTTAATTGTCAAATTGTTCTTCTCCACTTTAGAAGTAAACTTTGGGGAAAAATTTGGGTTTTAAGTGTGGGGGAGGGGGTCAATTCTTGACTGTGCTAAACTGTGATTTATTGAAAACCCATAAATTCACATTGCAACTCAAAACTTCTAGAAATAATGGTTAAATATTTTTTTTCAAAATTCTTGCATAATTTTAGGCTTTACATTGTACTCAATTTGTTTTTTCCTTAGGATAAGTACCTTGATGATAGTTAAGAGCTGCTTTGAGTCTAAAATTGATGATTTTGGATGATTGCTGAGTTGTCTTACTTAGTGATTTAATAGAGATTTTGTTTAGGAACAACTTATGGAAGTGATTTGGGTTATATGTTTATGGAGTTATGGTCATAACCCTTGGAAATAGAAGTTTGATTCTGATTCTAGGGGACTCTTTCATCTTTTAATTATTAAAATCAATTGCTTTAATTAGCCGATGTAAATGATCTTAGATAGAAATCTTTTGAAACTGGAGTAATTTTGGCATCTAGGATCCCACGGTGAGTCTCTAAGACCCTAGATGCTGGGTGCGTTTTTGTTAACTATAAGCCCTATATACACTTTGAATAAGTGCATATTGTACAGTTCTTAGCACAGTGATACATGGCATGGAAAAAATAAATAATGTATCTAGGGTAAAAAATGAGCTCATTAAGGTGAGGGGACTGATGAACGCCAAATGAAGAAGGGATCAATTGGTTTATATGAGATTCATTTAGGTTGTATCATTGAGGTGATTCACAACAAAAAAATATTTATTTTTGGAACCTAGGTGAAAAAGTTAAAGTGTAGATTTCCTTGGTTAAGGTCTTAATTCTATTGATATTTTTTTTCTTTTGTAACTTTTGGACTTAGAACATAAACCTAGATTGAAATGAGTCACTAAGTTTATCACATTTTAGGTATGACATCTTCATTACTTGAGGATTCATAGTTTTCAAGACCACCAATGGGAATTTATTCTAGGCAAGGGTCATATGAGCAACTTAGTTTTAAAAATCCTATTGGCATGTTTTTAAAGTCCTCTGTTTGAAACTGTTCTGGACATGTTATAGTGTGATCTTAATCATAAATACATTTTACTGTTTTTCAAAAGATAATAAAGCATGGGATTGTTTGAGGACAAACAATGCTTAAGTGTATGGGAATTTGATGTGGCTCTATTTTTTCATAGTTTTTCCACATCTTTTTACTAAATTTTTAATGAATTAATTAATTATTTTCACACTTTTTATTAAATATAATCATTTTTTTATAATTAAATTTGTTAAATACTAATTTTTTATAAAATTTTATGTAATTATGGACCTTTGAATAGTTGTTTTATTCCTTCTTTTTTTAATATAATTAATTTTCAATTTGTTTATTTAATCTATATTTGTTTATTTTATTTAATTTTTCATTATTAATAATTATTGATTTTTCTAATTAATTTACTTTTAATTTTTAAGTTTATATAACTTAGTCACGGCTTTCCAGACTACCAGTTGCTAAGCTACTGATAGCAGGGGTCCTTTTGCTCTATTGGTAGCCAGGTTACTGGTACTGTCTAACGGTGACTATCTCTCTTTTTGCTTACCGGTAGCCTGTTTTGAGTTGTAACAAGGACTTTGTTATATCGGTAACGTTTGTCACTGCTTTTCTTCCCTACCGGCATCTCTTATCTAAGTCTAAAATTAGCCTTATTTTTATTTTCTATAAGTATCCTTTAATATCTATCGATGAGCCCTTTAATTTTATCAGTAGCGGTGAGTATTTAGTTTGTTTAACTTAATTCTGCTTGACTTTTTAGTAAGTTAGTTTTTATTTTAAATAGTTATTTAATCATTGTAATATTTTTTAATTATCTTATACTTTATTTTATTAATTAATATTTTAATTAAGTTATATTAAAATAGGTTAGCTATATTACTTAATTTGTTTTTATGCCCTTCTCATCATTTAAGTAAGTGATGTGTGCTTTTAAATTAATTAATTTGGTTCGCCCTTAAATATTTGTGTGCAAATAGTTAATTAATTAACTAATTAATATTTTTTAAGCATTATGTATATTATTTTATGTATGCATATTGGGTTTTAATTCATTTTAATTTTGTTTTAGTCTACCGGTAAGGTAGACGTGCTCTTGCGGTGACTTATTGGGTCACCGAGGCATTTTATTTTTATTTGTTGTTATTCTTTAATTAATTTATATAGTCATTTTAATTTAAGTATTTTATTAATTTAGTTTAAAACTTATTTGGTTTATAAATTAAGTGTTTTCAATTAATTATTTTAATGTTTTAAAGTTTAACAAAATTTCTGTTTTAAATTAATAGTGTTTAGATTTACCTTCCTTATAATTAATTTTATATTATTTCTCTTTAGTTTTAATTTAAGTTCAATTTCATTTTTTTAAAAGGTCACCGATAGTTTTTCTTAGCGGTGAGTTTTTTTACTACCGGTAACTATTTTATTTTATTTTATTTTGTGTATCAGTGACCCTGCCCGGTATCTATCGGTAGCCACCTCACCGATATCTCTATCAGTAGCTGCCTCATCTTTTTTACTTTCCCTATCAGTATCTCCTTCAATGTTTTTCTCATTTATTTTCGGTGGCCTCTCTTCCACTTTCTTTATCAATACCTATATCACCCCACTTCCCAAACCTCACTGTTTGTTTTTTTCTTTATTTTTATTCTATCGGTAGTTTAGCTACTGATACTTTATCCTCACTGATAGCTTTACCTCACCGATTGTCACCCTCTCCCTGATAGCCCTCATTCCCCTGCCTTTCGTTTTCACTCTACTTCCACCAAGATTCTACCAGTGTTGCTCTCACAGTTCTTTTGTCACCCATCCTTCGCACCACTACGCCATCGCCTGAAACTCTGCTTCATCACTGGATTCTCTACTCTATTCAACGAACCCATATCAACAATCACAATCAGACTCAAAAAAATCATTCTCAGATTAGAATACATATCTAGAACTTGCATCGGTTCTATTCAGTTAAACTTTTGTTATTTTTTGCAGGTCTTCTTTTGAGAAGGATCCAGCCGTGTTGCACCGCCTTTGAGGATTATCGATGGAGCCGAGAGGTCTATCCACCATGTTTTTTTCTGTTGAAGCTGATTCCAAGTGGAGAGTCTGCCGCACCACCTACTGTGCGCCGCGCCAGTGCTGAAGAAGAGACCGCACCACCACGCCGCTGCTGTCTACCGCGCTACGCTGGAGGTCACTGCGTGAGGAGTGGAGCTGAGATGTTGTTGCTGAGTAGGGAAAAATGCATCGCGAAGGGGAAATCGGGCTGTTCTGCTGCTGTGAGATCGAGTCACGCCACTGGGCTGCTGAGGAGTCTGCCACCATGTGTTTCTCTGTTTGAGAGAGGGAGACCAAACCCCCCCACCCTTACTGCACCGTGGGGTTTGGGGGAGGAAGTTAACACAAAAAAATAAAAATAAAATAATAATAAATAGAAACAATATAATAATAAAAGTATAACAAAAGTAAAGTAAAAAGAGAAAAGAAAAAAGCAAAAGCTAAATCTAAAGCAATGTTAACTTTAAGTAAGGTTAACTTTACATAAAAGCTAACTTTACTAAGTCAAATAAATATAAAATAAAATAATTTATAAAAGTAATAAAATTATACAATTATAATATTAATAAATAAATAAATAATAAATTAAAATATTAAACTAAATTAATAATAAATGAAAATAATAAATTAATAAACTATTAATAGTATAAATATTTAATTAATAACAATTATAAGTAAACTAAACATTTACGTTTTAATTTAAAAATATTTAAAGATTAAGTTTTAATTCTAATTTCTAAACTAAGATAAACTAATTAATGAATTAGTCGACCAAATTAATTTCTTAAATAGCAATAATTAAATTATTAATACTTTCTAAATTATTTAATTTCTAATTACTTATTTATTTATGATGTCAAATTTTAATAATTCAGTTAAAATATGATAAACTAAAATAATTAATATTTAGTATTTATATTTATTAATTTAATTAAATTAATAGTGTTTTGATAAAATTTTTAATTTAGTTATTTAATAATTAAATCAAATTACTTTTAATTAGTATTATAACAGTAAACATAAATAATAACTTTAAAATTTTAGTTAACTCTCATTGAGTTTTATTTATTTCATTTTGTTTAAAACATGGCAGGTTCATTCAGGAGTCAAGTTTACGTCCATGTACATGCAACTAAATCATCCAGAGTTAGTTATGAGGGAAAAAATTGTGCGACGTGCCTGTCGTGGGTAAAATGCATGTGTGCGGTGCGCTCGTGAGAAAAACATGAAGTCGGTGGAAGCATTCAGTGACATGTAGTAGATGATAGATGATATTTTAAGCAGAGGAAGTAGCAGAATTTTGGGGAGAAGCTCGGGGACTCTCATTTTTTCTATTCCATGAACACATCAGACGAGAGCGAGGACTCCCGGGAGCAGCACTAGGATGACTAAGCAGACATGGAGACTAAGGAGCCTGAAGGCAGAACATTTCAAGGGGAGTTACCTTCCCTTTGTCCATAATTTTGTACTCTGTTTTCGTTTTTATTTCACCGTATTAATCAATATGATCAAAGGAAGATTTTTTTAGCTAGGGAATTCAATTCTATTGGTTAATCTTCCAATCTTCTTCATTCAATTTGTAATTTTTAGAATCGTATTCAATTGGAGAGATTGAATAATGATTCTATTTTTAGTTTTTTCACACCTTAAATGTTTTAAAATTCATAAATTCAGGAACTACTGGCGAGGTAATTCTTGAAAAAATTTTCAGAGCGTTAACGATTTTTGCATCTGGAAATTTATGGCGAGTTTATTTCTGGGTGTTATCATTTTATTTTGTCAAGCAGTTTGGAGAACCCCTAAATTCAGTCTTCTGTGTGTTGATTTTCCTCGTGAGGGAGAATTTTCACCTTAATTTCTTAAGGTGTGATTCAATAAATTGCAGTGGAGAAGTTATCCTTAAAACCAGTAGTTTATAATTCCTGAGTACTTTGTTGATCTCGCTTCCTTGTCTTGCTGATTTATATTATTATACTGTAATTCTCTAGTTTATCATACTTAGTGTTAGTTTTAGTTTCTATAAAAAATACTTGTTTAATAATCCTATTTCATTTTCATTTTAATAAAAAATAAAAAGTTAAAAATATGTTTCCCCACTCTGACAACAGTGGGGGTTTAAAGATGTAAAACCTTAGAAATCACTCATTTGCCTTCTTTGTGGATCTACCCTACACCACTGTGCTAGTGTAGGAGTAATAAATGTAATTTTGAGGGCCATGATGACCTAAGACCTATTCACGACAGAGGAAGACCCTAAAAAATAGATTTTTTATGCTATAGTATCCTATAGTCTAAGATAGAAGACCCTAAACTACAAAAAATGGTCTAATATAAAAAACCATAAACTATAGAAACATATAATCCAATATTAAAGTCCCAAAACTAAAAAAAGATTGTTTGTTCTATAAGATCCTAAAATACAACAACAGCTGTTATGTGCTAGAAGAATATAAAATACAACAACAATATTATTGAACTATAAGAACATAAAATACAATAATGTCCTAGTTCAAAATAACTTTAATTTTTAATTGAAATAGAAACAATTCTGACCAGGTTGAGAAATTTTAATGGGAACCCTGGAAAAAAATTAAGTCTCTGAATATCAAACATGAACATTGTGTGATATAATAAATATTGAGAACTTATTAAATGAAAAAGTCAAAAAACATATCAAGCTATAAATACATAAAGGGAAACCGGAGAAATATCTTAGTACAATCCTACAAAGACTCTCCCTAAACGGCATTAGAAAAAGTTATGGTAAACAAATAAGATATACAAAGCTTATAGGGTCCATTATTGATCCCTAGAGAAAATAAAGCTATGATCACTAGTTCCATTGACCTAGGAAACAATTAGAGTTCATTTCTATTAAACAAGATCCATTTAAGGGTACCTAGTCAAATCATGTCTTGAAAACACATAATATTGTACTATTGGTCCTTAAATTGATTAGATTGGCTTAATTAGTGTGTCATAAAATGTGGAACAAGAGATATATCCATGCAATACCCCCACCAAAAAGGGACTTTACCCATTATTATATCATAAAAGGATGACATATCCTATAATATGTGTGATATAGTTCTATGTAGGATATTTTTTATATAGTTCTTCATCCATAAACCTATTTCCCCTTTGTATGATCTTAATCTGCATAGGAGTCCTTTATTTGAACAATGTATGGCTTGATTCCCTTTCATTTGGGATAAATAGCAACATCCAATCCTCTTATCTTGGATCCAAAAAAAATTCATTTCTACGCCAATACATTTTCCATATTTGAATTTATAACTACTCTCATACTTAGGATATCCATTCCTTAAGTAGAGTTTAATACCATTGGAAACCCAATTCCTTGATAATATTACCCATCTTAGAAATCCAAAGGTTATCCATTTCAAAAACCCAGACACCTTGAGTCGAGATTCTCGTATTTGTGGTGCTTAAAATCCCAAAGTCAACACACTCTTATGGGATCTCATAAGGTTAAACATCATAGAACATCATATATTAATGTGTGTGGAAAATTGATATATTTTTAACTTATAATTTAATTCATTTCATTTAGAATTAATCTAATTCTATGTGGGGTATGTATTTTATTGGAACCCATAATTGTGTACCAGTTTCTTTGCTATCAAAGATTTCATAAGTGTGAAGTCCATGAACAAATTTTAAGATATTTTTCATGAAGTAATTGGAAGTGTAATTCTTTATAATAATGGATTGGGAATAATTTTATAAGGAAAAATATTATGTCTCTTATTTCACCCATTTAACTTAGATTTTTATTCCATGTATAACCTTGGATAAAAAATAGACATAGAAGATAGCTAGCAAGCCAACTCAACCTGGTAACATCTGTGAGTTTCCTTAACCATTCTCAAGAGCCAACACAACTCTCTAATATGGAATCTTGAAGTTATTCAAGCATAGTTCTCACTATATGCATGTAGTGAAAGAATGATGTGCCTAGGAATCCTTCATAAGGACGTGGCATGGCCGGTGAGGGTGTGTTTGATGTGTTGTGAGAGCCAAACCTTGCCACCATTCTGATAGATTGATGGAATGTGAATTATTATTAAGCAACACTCAATAAGATGAAAAAAATAATGCGGAATTATAGAAGTATGGTCCAATATTCACCCATTAAATAAATATATATATAACCACAATCATTTAATCAAATCAATAATGATTGTTTGATCACACCCTTGAATTATCTTCATTCTCTACTTTCCCAACAATTTGCTTGGCACCACTAGTTTGAGGCTGTGAGTCACTCCTAATTTCAACTGCAACATTCAACATCCTCCATAACAACCATCTACATGGATCAAACCAATGAAAATGAGATGCTGAACCATAATAAAACCATGAACTCAAATATTCATCTGGCATGTATGCAGTTATTAAAGGAATCAAGCCATCACATTAAGATGATCACAAGAGGTGATCTCATTGTTCTATCATGAGAAGTTCTATAGGTTATAATACAATTTTTTGATAATCACAAATCCCTTTCAAGAACATGAAAAATTATATAATCATTTGCTAAGAATAACTAGTGATGTCATAAGAACACCATGAACTATCTCATAAATTCATCACATGAAGCATTATGGATCACGTGAATTGAAAGCATTTCAAGATACTACATGAACATCATGAATCACAAAAAGCCATGATGTTTTCAAAAGCAGTTTATATTCAACATTAAGACATTGAAGGTTTTTATTTTAAGGATCTTAAGACACTAGATGATCATCCAAAGGATTTGATACTACTAAGTGATAATAAAATAATCCATCCCATGAAGGAGATCGAACAGACCATGTGAAGGCACCATGAGAAGTAAAATATATCACTTGATCAGGTTATGAAAATTACATGGGTCCATGGTGGATCCTTTGTATCATTATAGGAAAAATAGTGTATATCCTTTCATGAGAGGACTCAATAATTTACATCTTTCTTCACATGAAGCTGCAAATATTTTTCAAGTGTGTGATAATTTATTGTCTTCCACTACTTTTCATAAAGAATATACAAGTAAATAAATGCATGCTAATTTTTTTCATACATATTTAGTTTCAAAGAACATATAAATCACACTAGGTTAATCACACAAGCCATGTGAATTGATCATTAGAGGTTATAAGGATTTAATGATCATTTAATAATGATCCCATCAATCCATACTAATTAAAAATTGAATTTTCATGATTTCTTCATCCCTTTATGATGATATTTCATTATTTATAAATTCCTATCACATGATCCCTTGTTCAGTTTTCAAGCATTTATCCACTGGCATGCCGCACGATCATGAACATCCCTCAAAGTGATCACCCAAAGTCCTTTATGGTTTTGAAGAATTTTCCCTTGAAATACTATGGGTAAATCACACAAATCCCTCATATGACCTCATATCTACCTCAAAATCATGTGATAATTAGAAGCACTGAGATTCCAGACCCTCATAGATACACCTCCATCACCTCTATCCATTGCACATGGTAATTTTACCATGAAAAATAGGAAACATGTTCAGAAAAAATTTAACTATATAAACCACTAAAATACTCTTTGAATAGGGGTGTATGTGGTTAGAAAAGTATGAATACATGATGGTATGGGAAAATAAAGAGAGAATGAATATAGAAGAGGATGTGAGAGGATAATACCTTTTGAGAAATTCTCTAGGTAATCTTAAGACCCCATTGCGATACTCCATCATGTGAATCCCTTAATGTCGCATGATCAAATGATGATATGAACATCATGTGAATCCCTTTTTTATGAAATTACTTAATTAGAAAATATAATATGAATGTTTGTGGGCATGAAACCTTATCATGAGAACATCCCTTAACATGTGACATGGACATGTATGTGAACCCCTGGATATGCACTCCCATTTCCTTGAAAAAGCTTGGATATGTGTCCTTGACAGGGACCCTAAACCAGTAACTCCTCCTGTCATGAAAACCATTGTTTATATAGATGAATTCATGTAAATGAATTAATCAATCACATGACTCTTACATAATCTTGTGATGCCCTCATGTCAGACATGACATGAAAACCATTATCCATGTGTCCTTAACATGATACCCTTTTACAAAAAATAGAAACACCTATAATGCACCCTTTGATATACATACAATCATAGACAAGTTTTTGAGGCCCCGTTTCATGACTCACTAAAGATCACATGATCGAATTATTCCTCACCATTATTATGATGACATCATGAAAAGACCCTTGGACATGCCATCCCTGTTAGGTAAACACTTCTGAAAAAGTTTTATGGATCATGTAGATCACATGTTTAGTTCATTGATCATGCAAATCCCCCCAGATATGTTAGAAGGATTAGGTAGTCACCATCAGGAATGTTAGCTATGTCAAGTATACATCCTTGGACATTTCATTCTTTATCATGCGAAGAACCATGAACTTGTTATGATCTCACATCCAAAATACCTTAGATATTTTTGATTGATCATGCGGAAGCCTCAAGACACGAAATCATTATAAGGAAGACACCATTGGACATTTCATCCTTATAAGGAATACACCCTTGTTCATGTTAGCATTTTTCGGAAGGCACACGTGGAAATGTTCCATGTGAATCCCCAACCATGAAATTTTGTCTGATTACCCCTTTTATTTAAGGATTTTTCATAATGTACTAGGGTTATATACTCATGAAAAACTATTCATGTTATGCTCTCAAAAGTCTCTTCATGCCATACAAACTTATTCAATATACCTTTCATTGAAATCATCTCTCTTAATCTATTAGAGGATAAATATTGAATATGTGTCTCATTATCCATTATATTATAAATAATGAATATGTGACTTGGGAATCAACCATGGTGTAATTCCCTCGACACTATAATTATCTTAACTCATGGTACCAAATCCCCCTTTGAGTCTATCATCCTCCCTCTTCTATTAGTAGATGAGAAGTGTATTAATATATGGGAATCCACCTTAGTGTAAGTACCTAAGATATTCCAATATTTATAATCTTTGGGGAAATAATCATCATGAGTATTAATTATCTTTCCTCAACTATATCCAGGTTAGAAACAAACTAAACTATGAGGACTTCGATTCCTGTTATGAATAGGATACATAAGAATCCTTCTTAATTCATGAGATCTATACCATATTATCCAAGATACTTGTAATAAAATATCACGGTGACCTCAGTGTGTAATTATCATTAAATTTACCTCTCATGAAATGTGTCCAATCTTATACTATATTTTTTTCTCACACTGGTCATGATCACATGATCTTTGAGACTGACTATGATTATACCGATAACATGTTGTGGATGCCCCAAATATGAGCCTCCTTTGATATGTAAGTTTTATTAAACTTATGCTTCAATAAAAATGACATAAAAATGATGGGGTAGCTCATAGAAGCCTTACATGCATAAGTCCCATTGAAACCTTTGATGTCTAAATTTTTACGACACATATTCCCAAAACATGAGCTATATATGAAGGAACTCAAGGTGTATTAGATTCATGAAATATGTGAAATTTTTAAATTTTGTGTCTAGATTCATGTTAAAAATAATGAATCCATAGACCCCATACCTAGATTTATAAAAGGATAATTTGTAATTCAATGTAAATATGAAAAATAAAATGAAATGATAGTGTAAACAATACCTTATTTGATTGAAGTCACCGGTTTTATTTGATCACCAAAGAAGTTTCATGGATGAAAGGTTCCAAAATAGGAATCCTCTAGATCTTCCAAACATGCTCCACAATTCCTAGATAATCAATATTCATTTTTCTAGTGACAACATAGAAAATCAAAGATCTTTATGATTTTCCTTTAATTGCATGAAGAATGCATACTCGATCAAGAAAGAAGGATTGGTCTAACCTTATTATTCCTTCAAATTACCTCTCTAATAACTTTAGATGATAAGTGTGAAAAAATTATCTCAATAAATTATATAAAATGTTGAATATTATTATTAAATAGTCTAACATGAGATTTTATTTTTTGGTTATACATTCCAAAATTGAACTTTTGTCCCTAGAAAGTAATAACCCTCATTTTAGAACTTTGGGCTCCTATATGACTTAATAAAATTATGATAAATGTCACAGATATTTTTTAAATCACTTTTAACACTATAAAATGTTACAAGATACAATATAAACCATTAACTGGGTCTGTAATATCTTCAAATAATTTAATGAACCTTTAACATCCTATGTTCATTCAAAAAATTATATTTTCTCATATACACTTTTATGATCAAACTTGTGAATTACTTGATAAATAAATTTAATCATCATGATTCTAATATTCAATAATATAATTTAATTATTTCTACATGTGATAGGTCATACTCATATGTTCACTAGCCCCTACATGTGGGGTCCACTTCATCCTATACTCTTATTCATTAGAATTGGTGGAACTTTTGGATACACTTAGTGCGTGGCCCTCTAGGTCCATATCTTGAAAGCAGTGAGTTCCACCCATAAACTAATAGAGGAGTCTATAAACCCATCATGACACCTAATGAGATTAGTAATTTCATATCTTTGACCACCTCCTACAAACATGTTTTGTGTAATATAATCTATTTGTCTCACATTATCTCATAAAACATGATGTACACTTGTGCCATCATCCTTTTTTTTCTCTATATATTTCATGACCTTACTGGATATACTTACCTTCATGTACAATGGCCATGTATTTATAAAGGTACTACCATACTAGTAAATATGGGCCCTTGAGATATATCTTCCTCAAGTTGAATGTGAAAAAACTTATCTTGATAATTCAACCAATGCCATACCACCAATGATTCTTCAATTTTTTTTATTTTAAAAAAAACCACTTTCCGGAAATGTGAGAACGTTACAGGAAAACAAAAAGAAAAAACTACGGGCCCAAGGGGATCAACCATTGGAGGCACCATTGAACCAAAGAACGAAGGTGCCCAGGATATCAACTATTACAGGCACCAAACCTAGGGAAGCAACCCAATGCCACCCTTGTCACCAGCAAATCCCATCGTCGTCCTCAGGATGCAGCACCGCTTCCGCACATCGGTACTGAACATACACACACTAGGGTACATCGACGCACCACCGTTGACGCACCGCAGCAAACTAGCCAAACCACAGGGTCCCCAACCACACCACGAACTCCAGGTAACCACCCAGCCATAGAAAAACAAACCCAAAACCCAATCGAAGGGTAGATCTGGCGAGGAGAACCAGTCGCGCCACCACCACGACAGATCTAGGACACCAAAACCTCCAGCACAATCCAAAACACAATGAGGCCAAGAACGAAACTCGATACCTGTATAGAACCATCGGCAGATAATGAAAAACGACGAAGACTTCATTGAAAGAGCTTCGGAATGAGGAACCACAGGGCCGAGATCGAGAGACAACCCGCACAGAACAATCACCAAAACTGGGGAAGGCACCATCGGAGCCGGACAAAAGCACCTGTCACAGGAGCAAAGACTAACCATGTGATTTTGTCGGGGGAGGTTGAATGGCAGAGGTTCGTCGACAGAGCTCTGTAGGCCATGACAGACCGCGACATCATCAGCCAATTGATACCACACCGCACCATTGCCGCACAAACAGACCTACGATCGCGCCATAACCAGGAAGAAGGAAGAGAAGGCGAGGGAGGATGGAGGGAAAAGGCAGAGCAAGGAAACCCTAGGCCCGAGGGAATCTCTCGTCGAGCCCAGCAATGATTCATCCAACACAAGATACCTCAGCATGATTTCATTATCATGTATTTTTCCTTACATCAAATAGTTAATTAAATGGTATACATTTCTAATTATCTCAAGTCTAGAGACTAATGAACATATCAGTAGATAAGAACATCCAATGACACCCAAAACATGTGGGGTTTATATTGATGGGTCTGTCCTCATGTCCTCATCTACTCAAGATCACTAAGTGCGAACATCATGAGAAGTAATCTCAATGCTTCTGACCCCCCATCACCTGATAGTCATACATAATATGTTTCCTATCATTATCATGTGTCTAGACCATATGAAATATATTTTAAAGATTATTGTCATAGTATCTTGAGGTTCTCATTATAGCTAGTAAATTTATAAAAGTTTGATATGACACGTAATATAAGTAAATTACCATGTAAATAGTGTATGTATAAATATCAACAATATTATGGTAAGAATAAAACACACACACATATCAAATTGTATAAAAGTAATGGTAATAAAAATTATTGTTCAATTTGGGACTAGGGAACCCACTATTACAACAATCCCACTTACACTAGGTCCAAATTTATAACCATCCTTGTTTTATCTCACAATATAAAATAATTTTTTGATTTATATATGGATTTAGTCGGGATCATCCCATGTTTCCATTACCTGGATATTATACTATTTATGACTTTATCTCTTTGAGTAATATTTCTATATATATTATATTTCCAAGTATATCCCCTTTTTTCCACTGTCTAAACATGAAATCTTAGATATTACTTGTAATTGAATGATTATAATGAGAAACATTTACGCATAAGTTGAAATTCAAAGAACTAGAAAAAATAATTATTTATTTTTCACTACTTCTTTATCTTATTTAGAATCCATAATGAACACAATATTTGTAGATATGGAAACCCCTAGCTAGTATACCTATGAGTTCAATACGATCTAATATAATAGTTAAAACAAGGTAATGAGGAATACAATCTCATTACTATAAATGCATATTATTTTTTTAGTTGATGAATGTTTACTATATGGATTTCTGTTATATCCTTAAAAACATTTAGGATGATTACTATAGATGAATATTGTGTTTTTACTTGATGCAAGTTTGCTTTTATCCCAAAACAATATTTGAATCTTAGTAAATTTTATTATGATAATGAATTTGTATCTTACTAAAACTAATATGATATTAATTTATCATTACAGTTAGTATATAGTTATGGAATAATGTCTCTATTTGCAAAGAATGTATCAAAAAATGGAAATATCTACAACACATGAGTTTTAACATTGATTCTCCTTTTACTTACATAACGAATCTGAATAGTATATGGAAATGTTCATTTAAGAATTACTCCATTGTAAATTTTATTTAACAATGATGAAATGTAATACCCTTCAAAAATAATCCTTATTAGCATCATAGATTTGATATTTATAAGGTAATGTGAATTTAGGAATTACTCCACACTACATTATACTGATCGATGAATGATTTATCAAGATAATATTTGGAACACCAGTTTGAAGCATCTAATATATCATGACCATGAATATATCATACTTCACTTTCAAATTCTTAAATAATTAAAGGAATATTTTGAAGTATACTTACCACTAGATTACCCATGGAATAGTTCATGCTCTCTAGATAAACCAATTCCAAAATCTTTGTGGCGTACCTTTATTTATAATAATTTATTTTTCCAAAACTAAGTACATAAGTGTGTCAATAATACATAAGGTCCTTTAACCCAAAGATTATAAAACCATATTGGGTTTATCCTTTATAACGATTTTGTTTTTCTTGAAAAATAATTATCTTTACACAACAGGGTATACAAGTCTTACATTTTATATTCATCATGTATTTCTAGTGATTCTAACACCACAAACAACAGTCATTAAAGAATTTAAATAATGTATCCTTGTGTCCAAAGAACATGTGATATAATTTTTTTGAAAAAATAAGTTAAACGAAAACCATTTACTTGGAATTTAGAAGTTGTGTGCTTCTCACAGATGACCTAGGAAGCACCATGTATCAACTTCTTGGAGAACACACCTTACTTCTAGTAACATTTATTTACATTATTGGTCACTACATTTTAATACACATATGTGATAAACATATTATATTTAATACACAATAATAATTTTAGAAGAATTACTTACAAAATATGATTATACCTGAATAAGAAACAACTATATACTTCTTCAATTCAGAACATTCCATTTATCTTCAATAGAATCTATTTCATGATATACGAAGAAAATAATGTATTATTTAATACCTATTTTATTTGAAAGAAATTGTAAAAGCGAATTTAGTGTGACACTTTACATTGGGCATTTTCACCTTGTCTTTACACTTTTTCACCATGAAAACTAAAGACTAAACTCTCTTGAAGTTTTTATTTCTTGGAAAAATTACCCAAAAGGTAAAAAAGTGTTTTCTCCATACTATATGATTTGTAATCTTATACAAAACCTAAGTATGTGGGTGAAAATGACATAAGAATGAGATGAAGAAAATATCATGGTTCATATTTCAATTTACATAATCAGTGTAATTGTTATCCATTCAAATCTCACTTCAATTTATTCTCACAAGCTTCTCATAGACAAGAAAACATGTAAAATCATCATGTCTCGATGTTGTATCCAAAACTCACATAAGATGTTAATGATAACATTATTAAATAACTATCATATATGTCATACTTGATTCTACATTAAGAATTGGACACTGTCACTTCTTGAGGTGGATTAACCTGTATTGGAGACACCAACACATTGAATTTATAATGCTGTGGTACTTTTCAATATTTCATGTACTAATCTTTGGAAACTCATGCAAGTTTGAAATTTTTATTTTCCACATATTTTTGTAGTGTAGTTGTGGTTTTACATTCCATTTTATACAAAAATAAAATCTAAAATATTATTAATTTTATCTTGATTACTAGTGGACACTTTAAAATTAGTAATTTTAAATGTCTCCCACTATTTTATCAAAACCAAATAGCACACAACTACTAGATTTGTAATTCATAGTCGATTGAGTACTCTAGTAGAAAGGATCATTGAAACCTCTCCTATTATTATACAAGCATTGGCTATTCCACTACTCAAAGAGTCTAAGATAAGAACTAATATGTCCAAACACATTAACTCACATCACCTATATTTTTTTATTGGAGTCCCATATCCTTCAAAAAATTACTTTTCATTGCTAAAATATTTACCTCTAAAGTTGAAACGTGCTAGCTTTATATACTTATTTTATAACAAATTTAGTTAATTCAACCCTCCACTCACATAAAAACTCCCCAGTAGTAAGAGGTACCCTCAAATTTGGCTAATGATCACCCCAAATACCCAATTTTTCTCAAATTTTAGTGATGGAAGGAGTTTTATTACATAATATTTTCTTTAAAGGATTTGGTAATTTAATAGTGATGAATGAATTCATTTTTTATTTAACATGATTTTTATGTGATTATTATCACAACATAACCATGATTTTATATAAGAAACATTCACCGCACATGTTCATTTTATTTTTTCATTATTGTTTATTTTTATACTATGCTATCATGCATAAGAAATACACATTCACAAAATAATAAACCATGCACATGATAAACAAAGTAAATAATGACATGAGCATGATCTATTAACTATTGGATAATTGATTAAGCACATAAGAGATTATTCAAGACCCTAGGGGAATTCCTTAAGTCAATACCTAACATGAATTTTAGTTCCCAAAACTCTTGTGCATTTCACTTGATTAGTACACATCAGCTCTCAACTCGAACCGCTTTTCGATGAAATACTCCAATATTGAAAATGTATACTCACATTAAAGTAAGGGGAACTTGGGGTGTGAAATTATATTTTATCACTTAAATGTGGATACACTAGCCCTTATAAAAAATATATATGGATATAAGATGCACAAATCTTCAATATAAAATAATTATTTCATTTTATAAAACTTAAATTCCATAATCATATTAAACAAATAATAAAGAAAATAGGTATGGGTCAATATTGAATCACAATCAGTCAACATGAAATAATATTGCATAAGAAAAATTATATTTTAAAAAATTTAACTCGAGGGAAGTTTTAATGTGTTAACTTTCATTAAAATAATTTTAAGTAATTATCGACGTATCCCACAATATCTGAAAAGATTTTATTAAATACTAGAAAATTATATTAAATTTATTTAAAATTTATATACTTTTTTAGGTCTATTAGGACCTAAACCGGATTCCCAAACATTAATTTAATACTAGTGATGGGTTAAATGGGTTAGGCCGATCGGACCGGAACCAAATTAGTCTGACCTGAGATAGGGTACCCATTTAAAACACACACACACACATATTAATAATATAAAATGATAACAATATTAAAAAGTAAGATTTTACCTTTATATATATTTTTTGAACAATATTCCATGGTATTATTTGAATAAGATTCCAAGGGAATGTTTTTCCTCTTAATTAAATATTCTTCTATGAGAAGCTTTAAACTAGCTTCCATGAGAAGCGTTAAACCATCGTCTAGGAGATGATTTATCTATTTAATTAAACATGATTCCAGGAGAATATTTAAACTAGATTCCAAGAAAAGATTTATCAATTTATTTAAACAATATTCTATGAGAATAATTAAACTATCTTCTATGGGGAGCTCTATCCTTTTAATTAAACAAGATATTAAGAGAAGCTCTAATCTAGCTTTCAAGGAATTATTTATCCTTTTAATTTAAAAAGGTTACAAGGTAAGATTGTATTAACAATGGACTAATAAAAAAATTATAGTATATCTAGCTAAAACCTATTGTAATTACATCACAATTCAGCTAAAAAACGATCACACAGATATCTATTAAAGTGAAACACAAATAAAACTTTAATTTTCGTAGAATTTTTTTGCAAAACCTGTCAATTTTTGATCAGAAATATCTTGGTGATACAAAATCAGATTTATTCGCTTTAAGTAGAGTTAGGACTATATTGAAACTTTTTATCTGAATAATATCAAATTTAACTAAAATATAAAATTTTTCTAATTAAATAATTTCACTTTCTCTCTCATAAAAATTGAAGGAACCCGAGGTGTAGCAGAAGCATTAAAAATGAAAAATTTTATATTTCTTGAGTTTAGATTCATGTTAAAAAAACTGAATCCACAAAAACCCTTTCCCCTATTTCTAAAATTATCATGTGTAATTTAATTTAAGCATAAAAAATAAAATCAAACGAAATCATAAATGGTACCTTGTTTAATTGAAGTTTCCGGTTTGATTCACTCACTATTGATATGTTGTGGCTAAAATGCACCAATCTAGGACTCCTATAGATCATTTAAAGATGCCACACAATTCTTGGATCATCTATCTATGTTTCTCAGGTGGTAGAATGGGAAATAAAGATATTCATGACATCCATTTGATCACTTAAAGAATTTGGACTCGATCAAGAAATAGGGATCGATCCAAAAACATGCTTCCTTTAGATTATCTCTCTTAGAACTTCAATGGAGAAGAGAGTTGAACTTATCTAACTATGTTCTTGAAAATGGTGGATATTATTATTTAATATTCTATAATAAGATTTTATAATTAGGTAATTGCATTCCAAAATTTTACTTTGGTCCTTGGATAGTAATAACCTTCATATTAGACATTTTCATACATTCATGACTTAATAAACTTGTTATATGTCAAAACATTTAACACTATAAAATGTTACATTATAAAATATTAACCATAAAATTATTCCATAATATCTCCAAATAATTTAATGATCCTTGAACATCCTATGTTCATTTGAAAAATTATATTTTCTCATATTCACTTTTATGATAAAAAAATTATGAATAACTTGATAAATAAATTAAATAATCATTATTATAAACCTGAATAATATAATTTAATTAGTTTTACTTGCAGTTAGTCATACTGGGGCATTCACCAGACCCCGCACATGGGGAACACATTATCTACACTCTTATTCATTATACTAGGTTGAAAGTTTGGATACACTTAGTGGGTGACCCTCTAGGTTCTTTTCTCGATAGTAGTGAGTCAACCCATAGACCAGGAGTAGAGCCTAGTAACCCATCATGGCCCATAAGGAGATAATGAATCTCAAAGCTATGAATAACTAGTTTTAACACATTTAGTGTAATATAATATCTTAGTCTTGTGATATATCATAAAGCAAGAAGAAAACTCATGTCCTCAACCTTTTATTGATTTATATATTTCCTGGCCTTACTTGATGAACTGACCTTCACGTACCAAGGCCATGGATTTATGAAGGTACTACCATCCGGGTCAACCTGGACCCTCAAGATTCTATTCTACAACTGAAAAGTGAAAAATTCTATCTTTATCATTCAACCAATTCCATACCACCCATGACACACCCAACACAAGCTAACTACCAACGATTTCATTATTAGGGTTTTTTCCTTGAATCAGAGTATGTGATCAAATGGTACACAATGATAATGATCTCTCATTTGGAGAACAATATGCATGACCATAGATAGAAACATCCAATGACACCTGAAACATGTGGTGTTCCTATTTGTGGATATTTCTCACAATATCATATAATATACATCTCCAAGTGTGAATGTAATACCTCGAGATTTTTTAAATTATTTTTTTTCGAATTAATTTATCTTTTTGATATGTTGCATATCCCATGAAATTGGAAATAGCTATATATATATATATATATATTAAAATACTAAGTCAAAAACTATTTTCAGATGAAACTGACTTAACTTTCACTACAATCATTACTGATTTGTCTTGTACTACACATATTTCTGACTTGGCTTGTGCTACATGCAACACCAACTGGGTGTATGTTACAGGAAACACCAAGTTTCTGTGAACCATCATTTCATTATTTTGAAATGATATAAGTATAAAATATACATTAAACTTAGTGATATGAATATTAATATTGACTTTTCAAATATTTTTTATAATGTTTTTATTGAAATAAATCATCATGATAATGAAAGATATTATTTTTAGTAGAGTCATTTTTATGTTTAAAAATACCATTTTCTCGAATGAACCGTTTTTAGTAATAAAATTAATTTTAGACACATTTATAAATTTAATTTGATAAAATAAAATTCTTTTTTTAAAATTTTAATGTCAAATTTATCTTAGGGGTATTTTTTGGTATTTTTATGAGAAACTTCATTTTTTGATGAATATTGAAAAATACTTCATTTCAATTAAAAACTTCCTTTCTGTTTAAATAATTATTAATGTTAAATCATATTATAAATTTGTTTTAAGGTCACATATTTCAATTATAAAACTCTTAATACAATTTAGTTCGTTATAATCAATTTCACTTTGAAATTGAATATAAAAACTTAATATACTTTTGAACTTCTTTCTACTTTAAAACCCGTAATTTCATCCCGTCTGTGGGATTAACATTAATATAAAATTTTCCAATTATGTGAATTTAATTATTAAAAACTAAAATAAACCATTTAAATTAGTTTAATATTTATTTTCTAATAAGATCAAATTAACTTTTTGAGAAAAATATTAGTAGAAGTGATTAAATATAATCACAGTGATTAAGGTCAAATTAAATTTAATTAGGGATTAAACCTTAATATTAAGACTCCAAATGACCTATAAATATGTAAAAAACCAATTTTATGGAACTATATAGGCCATAAAGATTTCATGATTGATTTAATTTTATTTTTTATGACTTTTTAAGGTAAGAACATGTGTACACCTAACTTATTTTCAAAACATCCAAGTGTGTCCTTTTCCTTACCTATAAAAGGACACAACCTCTCCCACATCCTCAAACCTTTCAAAACTATTATGTTAGGAAAATATATACCCAATACAATTAAAAATATTCCTCCATTCCACTATAATCCATTAATTGGGTAGAATTAAATACAAGGAAGCCTTTTGGCATAAACCAAAAGGAGTTACCCGATTAAGAGGCAACATATTCTCTTAAGTCCCCTCTTTTATTTTATTTATCCACCCCATACAACTCAATTTATTACATAATTATATAAAAACTATCCCCAAAATAATAGAATGTTTTAATTTAAATTGTTCAACCTACACTTACACAAAATTCTATCTAATGGGTAACAAACATACTGTTTCTATGTATGAGGAACTACCGCCTCCCAAAACAATGATTGTTCATTTTTTACATTACCACCTATCATGGTGGAAAATATGATGGAAACAATGTTTATATATGATATATATTATATTTATATCTTATTTATACTTCTATTATTTTTATTTAGAACATACCTTTATGCTTTCCATTTTTGTTAATATAATACTTTTGTTTTAAGAAGTGGTGACTACCTCCCCCTCAAATCAATATGATTCATTCATACACTACCTGAATTGTATTAAGGATAGTTTTAATGAAAATATATGATATATATGATATCATAAATCTAATTTAATAATGATATATATATCTACATATATACATATATTTCTTTTACTTTTTTTCTTTCAACACGATAATTAAACGGAAATAATGTTCATACGTACGTACAACCTACCATCTCCATGAACGGTGTATTCAATTTAATACTTATATATTCTATAAATTATTATAATATAAATAAAATAAATATAAATTATATTTACATCATTTCTTATATTATGGAACCATGATATAAATATAAGGACCAAAGATATAACCAATTAAGACAGAAGTGAAGAACAAAGTGAATATTACTCGAAGTAAAACCATAACATAGGATTGTTAAAAAATAGGTAATATAAGGACATAATAAAAATATATATATATAATTATATATAATAATATTTTTCTGTAAAATATTTATAATAAATTTATATTTATTATACAGGTGGTTTTAATGAGTATGTTGAGAGTCAAGACACAAGGTTAGGGGATTTTATCTCACTTTTTATTTCTGCAAGATACATGCCATGTTCACTACTCATTCCTTTTGTGTGGTGTATTTACTGAACATGAATGTATTCCATATATATTATACATAAATTTATAGGTATTCAGATATCAATTTTGTGATATTTCTTTGATGGGGTATAAGTTTAAAAAGTTACCGAATCGGTGAAATTGTTTTGTCTTAGTTTTCCTTTTTTAGACTCATACTTTCTTATGAAACAAAATTATATTCAAGGTGTATATACTTACATTTTACATGTTACATAATGAATCTCATAATTTTAATGATATTTTAATATTAATATAATTTCACTTTATTACATAGAGAGTATGATCCCATGTTACCAAGTTATAAGAGTTTACTGAGACAATCTCCTTGCTTTTTAAGATTATTTAGGTTTATGTTTCCTTTGATTCAATATTAAGATACATATATAAAAAACATTCATTAAATTTATTTTTATATTGTTATTAATTATATATTCATATATTGGTACAATATTTTTATTTTTTGTTATATAATATAGTTAAGAAAGTAATTTTAAGAAATCCCGACTATACCCTATCTTCGGGAAAAAATCTATCTTTTCTAAAAAGGGTTTCCAAGAATATTTTACTATTATCCTATGATAATTACAATACAATTTCACCCTTTATATATTCTTACAATGTTTTCAAAGGAATCTTACTGTAATTTTTTAAATGAGTCATTTTTCTAACCCTTTTATCATACAAAAGGAATGTTTTTTACCTCATATGACATGCATATATTTATGCACTATCAATCATTTTAATATTTATTTTCATATTTAAATGTTAATTTTTAAGTATTTTTTTAAAAGATATTTTCAAATAAATTATTTTAATTTTTTTTTTCAATCCTCTTCTATTAATTTTTAATGCAAATGTTTTTCAAAATTATTTCATTCCTCATTTATAGGTTTTCACAGTATTTTAAAAGAAACGGTTTTCAAAAACATTCAATATACATTAATATGTTTTCAAGTAAGAAAAATTTCAATAAAAGTTCAAGGATTCCTTATATATTTTCAATGAATTTTCAACAAAATGGAATTAAAAACATTTTCAAGCTTTCTTTATATGTTTTCAAAGTTTTTTCAAAGAAAAATATTTTTAAAAAGTTTGGAATCTTGTTTTATAAGTTTTCAAGAAAAATTGTTTTCAAAATTATTTTAAGTATTCTTTATAAGTTCAATGTATTTTTTTCAAGAAAATTATTTTTTAATGGTATTATCTATTTAAAATACCAGGAAATTCAGTCAGAGGCAGGCCCCTGACTATTTATTAAATAAAAGAAAAGTACAACAAGTACATAGAAGCACAATTACATATCATAGACTTAAAAACCATCATATCCACCATACGAACCTCATTCCGCAGTGGCCGTCTCCCATTCCGAGCTTTCATAGTGCTTTAGTATCTTGGAATACTTCCTTCTAAGGTTCAATTTCTACAAAGATACCAAGTCATGCGGAGATTGTTTGAAAGAGGATCTAGTGGACAACGGCTTTGGCAGATCAGAGTAGTCTTTTCTCATCCTTCTTTTTGCTGTGATGTTCACCTCCTGTCCAGATTTCCCCTTCCCGTCCTTGAGAACCTCACAATAGGAAGGCCTGGCCATCACATCGTGATTTTCCTTGTCACTGTCCGAGATGTCCCCCCAATTTTCAGCTACCATGCCGTCATTGAAACCATCAGCCACCCCTCGATCCCATTCATTACATCTGTTAAAGTCAATTACAGCCAGACATGGAGTCTTTCCTTCCATCACTTGGATGGTATCCACCGCCTTCAGTGCATTGCCTGGACTACTCCCTTCATAGTTCCCTTCAATATCCTGTAGAACATCCACATCCTCTTCGGATTCCAATACTTTGAACCGGTTGTAGTTGGAAACATTACTCCCTAAGGCAGCAGGTAGCGGCAGAATCTTCTTCCTCTCACTAAACAGATAATGACTGACATCTGTCAATTGCCCAAAACCCTCTTCAGTCGATGGTATCCCCCCCTCATTTGGATCCTCACAACTGAACCCAAAATTTGTAACAACGACAGCAAGCCTGCTATCCTCAGGTTCCATCGAAGGCCCCTGCTTCCCACTTCTCACCTTGTTGCTGCCACACCCCATCATAGCAGCATCCCCCACAAGCATGCCACCTTCTATCGTGTAGCGATCAAGATGAGACCTTCCAGCACTAATGATCCCTGGAGCTTCTTGCCTCTGCTCTACAGCCACCGGTGTGCATGATACCATTTCAACAGCAACACCCCTTCTATCCATAGCTCCCTTGGCAGTATTCCCCTGATTCAAGTCCATCTTCAGTCTATTCATCACCACAGACACCATAGGATTTGCAGAATCAACAGGCTTTTCCAAAATAGTTGCAGCATAGGAGCCACGTCCAGATGCATTGCCCATCGGATCATCACCAGCAGACTTCCCCCTCCTGTCAATAGATTTCCCTATCCTTTTCTCCAGACCAAGAGACCTCCTGATACCATGTCGATCTTGACAGCTACCATCAAAATGATCCATCCTTTTGCAGTTATTGCAATAATCGTTCCAAGATTCGTAAACCACTGCCTGCTTCCATCTGATTTCTTGGCCCACAGAAATCCAGACCCATTCAACCGGAGGTCTTGAGATATCCACCTCCACAAAGAGTCGAGGATTTACCGGGTGACTCACCATGGCTGTTAGAGCATCAGAGCACAATAATCTACCAACCAAGTTCCCAAGAAAGCGCAAAATCGCTGGGTTTTGGAAAGTTAAAGGCAAATGAGGGAAACATACCCAAATCGGGACAGAGGCAGGATCACGACCCATACAGAGATCAAAACTCCATCGAAGGAGAAGAAATTTACACCCGTTGCATCGCCGTGGAGCATTAGCCCATGCCCGAATGAGGTCTTCCTCCGAGGAGAAGCGTATCATCAAATGCCGACTATCCAAAAGACCAACGACCGCACAATCTTGCAGGTCCCATTTCCCAAAAACAAACCGATCGAAATCATCAACTGATGGTCTACGAAAATTAAATCTAGCCACCAGGGTCAGCTCTAGATGACTCGATGCTTTAGAAAACTCTGACATCGATATTGGGATGTGAGGATTACCAAGATGTAGATCTGGCACCTTCAGACTCACCGCTATCTCTGGAAACTCTAGGAGATACAGAGGATTGGAGAAAGGAACAAAGGGGTTTCGCGACCTCATCTGCAGGCCCTCCCCCCCTTCCCACCTCTGGGAAGAAAGGATATTTTACTCAAGATATGTTTTTAAAGATATTTCAAAATTATTTTCCATCTAAGATGACATCCCTTGATGATGCTCATTCCCTTTCTAGGAAATATTATTATGGTTCTATTCATATTATTTATCTGAATGGGTTATTCTCGATATTGTGGTCTTTATGAAACCCTTTTTTATTTCAGGGGTTATATGTTTATAAAATCTATTTCTCTTTCATTGGTTTTATGATTATGAAATCTATTTCTCAGTCACGGGTTATATGTTTATGAAATCCATTTCTCATTCATCAGTTATACTTTTGATGAAATTATTATGAAACATGTATCTTTTATATAGGTTATGACATGATTACATGTTTATGATATCCATTTCATTTCATGGGTTATGATAATATTGTTTATGATTTTATGGAACATGTATGTATGATTTAATTATGATATGGGGTGAGACCTATATCTCCATCCGATGCATTGGGTAATGATTTATATCTCAAGATATAGACATGGGTGGAATGGGAATTGAACTCGGATTAGTATTATAGGGTTGGAGCAGGAAATGAACTTGATTCAGTAATATAGGGATTGAACAAGGGGTGAACATGATTTAGTAATACAAGGTTGGAACAAGGTGTGAACCCGATTTAGTAGAGGAATTTTTCCACTAGTATGGTCTAGACAATAATACCTATACTACAATGGAAATCATTCTGTATGATTATGTGTCTGGAATAATTCCTTCTTTTATTCTTATGTTATTCTTTGATGGCTTATGTGGTTTATTTCCATAAGATTAATGCCTTATGAACTGCCAATATTTATGCCATAATTATTGTATATGATCATTGATATGCTAGGTATTATATTCTATTTTCATGATCATGTTATCATACCCTTATGCTCATGATTATTCTTACATATCTCCCTTGTTCACCATTAGTAATCATTTGAGCTCATCCATTTCTTATGTTTCCCTTCCCCAGGTTATGAAAATGGTTTTAGGTACACGTACTAAAGGTATAGATCCTTATGGGAGATGTTAAAGATATTTTACCAGGAGAGAATATATTGTTTACAAGTTTCCAAAGACACTAAACTATTTAATTCCCAAGAATTTATTTTTGTAATGTTCTGAATACTCATGTAAAATGTTGTAATATTCATGTATGTCAAGACTGGGTCACTATAGTTGATATCAAAGGAAAGGAAAATTCAACCTTAAGAAACTTGGATGAGAAAACTTTACTGAGATCCCTCAGTATATTTCTAAGGATGTATTTAAGGATAAGTATAAGGATGAGTTTACATTTAGTAAAATTTCCATAATTTTGGAAAAGGATGAAGTGAGTGGTTTCCAAGAAATACATACCTATATGGATGCTATAATTGTAAATGGATATAGAGAAGATATACCTAGGGGTAACAACTCCAACAAGATGTTCCAGTCTTGACTGAGGGTAATCTGGTACACGAAAATGAGCCTTTCTACTCACCTGGTTTGACACTCCTGGGGGATATTCTTTGGGAATTAAAAAAATACTCATGAACCATCTTAAAGTATTTAAATATATTTTGTCTAGGAATAACCTAGGATGAACCTAGGGTGTCATAGACTAATGAAGGTGTCATGATTTAGACATATTATAAGAAAATATTTTTATGGATATGTGGTTTTCTGCATTGATGAGTAATGCTCACACTATTCTTCTAGTTTTAATGAATATTGTTAACTATAAGGAATTGGATTAAGAAGAATGTGAACGAAAATTTGATGATGAGAAGTCAATTGGAATGATCATTGGAGTGAAATATGTCACGATCATCACAAATCTGTTTTCAAAAAACATGATTAACAATGTATACCTTTACAAAATCTAAAACACACTGAAGAAGTAAAAGAAGGAGTTTGATGAGATTTAAAGTAATGGAGACCATGGACGAAAGAAGATTTGGTTTCCTCTGTGTTAATAATGTGGAAATAATCACCATAGTTATTGTCTCAGGGGAATTAGAAGATGATTTTATTGTGTTAAATAAGGACACAAAGCAAGTGACTACAAGGGAAAATTGAAGTGTTATATTAATGAAATGGAAGAGAATATTGGCCTCCCTAAGACATCATCAAAGTTTATGTTTTTTATGTGTGTGATAAATAGTCATTATGAAACTCAATGTCCCAATAGGAAATCTCCTGAAGAGGATCCAACATGGTGGTATTTGTAATGGTTACATTGCTAATGATGAAGAGACTACTGATGGGATGTGAATGGAATGATGTATTATGTAATAGGATGAGGTAGACTTCTTAATGGAAGAGGGATGGAGTTGGATAATAATTTTTTTTTATGTATTTGGATTCAAGAAGTATGTTATATAAAGGGTGAAATATATATGGATTTTTCAGTTAATGTTTTTTGATATGGATTTAAAATAACTTGTTGAATTGTTCTGATGGAATAGAAAAGTTATATAATAGAAAGGTGATGTCCATGGAAAACACATGATTAATATAATGATAACCCTTAATATTTTTATTATGTTATGATAATGTTGTTTGGATAATGATATTTGGTATGTGAAGAAGTAAATTGTAATGTAATTATTACATTGAAACTAATTAATGACATGTTCTCAAGTAGTTCATCATATCATGGATGAAGTTTATAAATTATTGGATTTAGGGAATATATCAAATAGTCTATGGAATAATGATGAATACATGTTTTCTAGAAGGGATTTTTGGTAATTTAGGTCTTTAACATGTTCCAAGAGATTTTACCATGAGGGTATTCACAAGTATGGAATTTGGAAACCCAGAGCTACATTGTGATATATGGGTGTAACGACCTAAACATTCATGAATGAAATTCCCTTTCTTTTAATGTGTTATGGATTTAGAAAACACATGATCATATTTTTATTAGGATTAAATAACCATTAGGTACCATTACCATTGATAATATAGCAATTAAACAACAATCACATGACTAGTAAATATATAAGGTTTTAACAAATCATTTTTTCATAGATAATGTGATGGCCTCGATCCATAGGATCGTTCCCTTTGAATCCCATTTGTCCAATCTTTTGAGGAAGATAGTATTTCCGGGATTTTCCTTATACCAAGCCCAAGATGAGATCCAACAACTGAAGCATGATGGAAACCATTTATGGGAGAAGATCACGCTCATCGAGATCACATCCAAAAACATGTTCATTGAACGACCCCAAGAAATCCCCACCGTCGCACACCATACTCATAGGGAATATGCTGGTGTAATGACGAGATATGTAACAAGACCCTATAATTATTATTATGTGCATTATTTTTGTAGAGAATAAATAATATACATTTATTTTATTATTGTTACTTTGTAAATGGTTTTTAAAGCACCAATAGTGTTTTTAGTTAATATTTAAATTAATTTAAGAAATACATTTTGATGAATTAATGGATTTTTTAATTAAATAATATTTTAAAAAAATATTATTAGTAAATTAATTTTTTGTTAAATATAATTAATCATATAATTTTTATGAGTAAAATTATATTTTTTATTAATGTTTGAAAACAGTTTTTGTCAAAACCCCTGAATTTTCATTAAATGTCAGTTTGTATTTTAAATGTGAAAATTCACATATTTAGAAATTTATTTAGATAAAATAAATATTATATTTGTAATCTGGACGTCAAAATTATCCAATAGTGAATTTTTTATTATTTTTTGAGACAATTTATTTTTTGGGCAAAAATGAAATACCTTATAAATATATAATGTGTTTTATGACATCATAATGACCTAATAGTGATTTAATAAAATAATATAAAAGGGATTTTTGGCCAATACATGTTTTATATTTAAAATAATTTGAATTTAGATTTTTTTATTAAACTTACAATTCCTTTGTGTACCCTCCAAGACATATACAATATTTTAACATTTTAAAATGATTTCCTTGAGAGTGTGAATCACCTCCACTTAAGAAAGACTAATATTTTAATATGTTTTTCCATTGTACTTATAAAATAATTATTTTCTACTCCCCTTTTGAATAAATCATGGGAAAACTTATGTGATGGTTTGCAGTTCTGGTTATTTATTTATATAGATTCTAAAACCTAAGTTTCTGAAATATTAAACAATTCCCCGCTCATTTCCTATATAAAGCCAACCAGTATCCCACTTATCTTCACTATAAATCCATGGATCATGTCCTTACACTTATCTATTCCATCTATAATCCTCACAAGGAACCCAATCTCTCAAGAAGTGCCTCCTCAAGCTATCCAAGTCATACACTCAAGTAAGGGATTTCTTCCTTTCTCATTTTTATCCAAGATTATTTATGTGGTTATTCCCTTTTATTTTCAATTAAAAATGTTGGGGTATGATTTTTCACCACCCCATACTTTCCTAATTTTTTTAATTATGTGATACCTCTTTCTCTCTCATTAATCCCTCCCACCTATACCCCTTACCAAGATAAAATTTCATAAGAGAGATTCCCTTTCTCCTCTTTATTCAAGTTTAATTATTATGTTACACCTTCTATTTAAAAATTAAATGTGTTGGGACATGTATCTATATGACCCCCTTACTTTACATTTCATTTACATATAATTAGATACCCCTTTCTCTCTCATTAACCATTTTTATGAATTTTTAGGTCACGCCGTTATGGTGCCGAAATTGCACCATGATTTTCCAAGCCAAAATCAATATGTAGTGAATACCATACCCATTTCTCTATCAAGGGTATTCAACTTTATTCACATATAATTATTTAATGGTACTTACATATATGTACTCTAAATTCATTCATCATTTAATATATTATGATGTTGAATGATTCGATGTTATATGATCCATGTAGCATACTTATGCATTCAGCGAAATGCTTATAATGGGTGCACCTTGATAGTTCTCCAATGCATTCGGTAACATTTAGTATTATGACACTCCCTGTTAAATTATGGTTTAATCCTGAAAATTAATGTTCAATTAGGTTTTACTCATGATAATTCAAGTGCAATGAGGGTTTACGCATGCTAATCCATGTGCAATGAGCCTTATCTCATGTTAATATCATGTTGTATGTTGTTTCCACATTTCTATGATATGATAATCATGCTATATAATTCATTTATGTTCTTAATTATTTTTTGATATGTTGATATGCCTATTGACTAACATTTATTTTATTCTTCATTTATGCCTTTTTTATTCCATTACTAGGCTTTATGGGTCACCCTTTTCTTATGTATGTCCTCACGTTATCCCATGCAATGAAGAGTTCGAAGTAATGTTGTGGTCATCGAAAAGAAGTTTTCAATAAAGACAATCATTTTATGTTTTAAGATGTTATGTTTTGTTACCTAATTTCCCAAGACACTACACCTCTCGATCCCCAGAGTTGTCTTAAGTGCATGTTTATGTAATAAATCATGTTTAAGTGTATAATAAATAGAAGGGTTGTTATAGTTGGTATCAAATGATATGTTTAGTTATTTATGGGATTAGGATTAGAAAACCCTAGTAAAAGACTTAGGGATAATAATAAGTATAATAACTCCATCCCTAAATTTTTGTTATTATAGAGTTAATGGTTTATCAAGAAAATACAACCCTGTCTGGATACAGACAAGTAGATGTGGCTTTGGAACAAATGTATCTAGGCGTAAAACCCAAAAACACCACTTTGAGCTAGACTCAAACAAGACCATGTGCATGAAAATAGGCCTTTCTACACTCTTGGTTCAAAAATACTAGGGGATACACTTTGGTAAATTCATAAGCTTCGTATGAAGCATAATTAATGGAATAAAAAATTCCCCTAAGAATATATGTTGGTAAATAGATCATGGATAACATAGATTAAAGCATATAAATTCACAAGTTAAGGAAATAAATGTAATTTATAAGTTACCCATTCCTGTATATAGATTCCCCTTTATGTGCTACCCCTAACTTTCCTTTTATTCCCACCAATGGAGAGTAATAGGAGGACTCGGGCTAACAATCGATGCGAAGATCAATGTGATGATTGTTCTAATGAGATTCCCAATCTGATGGGAGTGGGAATCGAAAACTTGGTCAGGATACTCTCTTAGTTAACTCATGTTTTCAATAGAAACATGGGTCAAGAGAAACTTCCAACCCCCCTAATAAATAAAAAGTCGCAATTTAAGGCTTTATGAGACAAAGGCCTCCAAATTTTAATGGATCATCCAATCCCTCAATTGCGAGACAATGGATCATCTCCATTTAGAAGATCTTCTGCATAATTCATTGTTCTGAACAAGAGAATGTTCTTCTGGCTTCTTATCATATGGAGGGTTTTGCTGATCAATGGTGGAAATTGATAAAAAATAGGAAGCCTATGGAAGAGATTGAGGCATTGGAATGTAAGGATTTATGAAGAAAAATTGGATAAATATTTTCCCTGCACCCTCTAACTTAAGATGGAAAATGAATTCATTACCCTCAATCAAAAAACGATGAATCCATCAGAGCGTATGACGAAAACTTCACAAGGCTTGCATGATACACCTCGGGCATTGTCATTACCCCTAAATTGAGGGTTGACGTCTTCTTTGGTGGGCAAAAACCTAGCATACAAAAATCTCGAGAGATCCGTGACTTCGATATCTATGAGGAAATTGTCTGACGTGTACTCAAAGTTGAAATGAAGATCAATGAATTACCGGGGTATAATAAGGTTAAGAAGTGGAAATTGGACTTTAATTTTGGTGGTTTGATGGATAAATCCAACACTGCTAAGAAATTCCAGCACCTCACTTGCTAAAGGTTTGAAAAGAAGCACCCTAAAAATTGCCTGAAGGGGATAAGGAAATGATTTAGGTGTGGAATGGAAGGGCACCTGGCCATTAATTGTTGAGAAGAAAAACCCACTGCTGTGACAGATGAGAGGAATGCTCCATTAGACCCTTAACACATTGTTCATTTATTCAACTACAAATAACCAGGGAACTTTGCAAACCAGTACCCTAATACAGGGGTTTTTAGAGGCAACCAACAACCTCCTAGGCAGAAAGGGAGAGATTTTTCCATCACTACCACTAAATCATATCACGAAAATGAAGTGGTGATAGGTAAGCTAGTTATTCATTAAAGAATAGTGAACATTCTTTTTTGATTCTGGTTCTACGCATTCTTTTGTATCCCAAAATTTTAGTAGTACAATCCCAACACGACCACAAATCATGGAAGTTGAGATGTCAGTGAGAATGGAAAATGAGGAAATTATTGTATCCCATGAATATAACTACTCCCCTATCACTATTTGTGGATTAAAATTCCCGAAAAACCTCTTTATACTCACTTTGGTGGAATTTGATTCAATTTTTGATATGGATTGGATTTACCTATATAGATCCAACATAAATTTCCATGGGAGGAAAATCACTCTTCATATGGAGAATCGATCCCTGATTATATACAAGTGAAAGGAGGAGGATGAATCTTCTTTAGCACCATCATCTAAAGTGTGGATATTAATTCCATATGAGCATGCATATCTTACTCATATGATTCAGTCTAAAGAAGGAACCTTCATTGAAGACATTCCTATTGTGAGAGAATTCGTTGAAATGTTTCTCGAGGAATTGCTTGGTCTTACTAGTAAAAGTGATGTTTAATTCTAAATTGACCTTATACCTAGGGCATTACCAATATCCAAGAATCTATAGAGAATAGCTATTTTAGAGCTTGAGGAGCAAAAGAAACAACTATAGGAGAATTTGGATAAAGGATTTATACACCCAAGTGCTCCACCATGGGGTGAACCAATCCACTTTGTTAAGAAAGATGATGGGAAAATGCACCTTTGCATTGATAATTGTGAGCTCAAAAAAATCATGATAAAGAAGAAGTATCATTTTCAAAAAATTGATGACTTGTTCAATCAAATACATGTAGAACACTACTTCTCCTTGGTGGATCTATGGTCAGGATATTTCCAAGTATGTGTGAAGAAGGAGGATATCCCCAAGAATACTTTTTATACAGGGTACAAGCACTATGAATTCATAGTAATGACTTTCAGACTCATTAATGCTCCAGAAATATTCATGGACATTATGACTGGAGTATTTACAGATTACCTTGTAAAATTTATTATAGTATTTATATGTGATATTATAATAAACTCCAGAACCAAGGAGGAGAATGAGGAGCATCTAAGAATTATACTAGAGACCTTGCGAAAGGAGAAGCTCTATAAAAAGTATAGAAAGTGCATGTTATGGTTGAAGGATGTCTCATTATTGGGTCATATCATTACAATAAATGGAATATCTGTAGATACCTCCAAGAAAAATGTAATTGAGGGATGGATGAGGCCAACATCTATGATGAATATCTGTAGCTTCCTTAGGTTAGCTGGTTATTATCGCTGATTTGTGAGAAATTTCTCATTATTTTCAAACTCTCTTACCAAGTTAACTCTAAAGGGAGTAATTTTTTATTGGATTGACGAATACAAAGAAATATTCAAGGAGATGCAAAGGAGGCTTATCACTATGCCCATTCTCACACTACCCACAAGTGGAGAACTTTTTGAGGTATTCAATGATGCCTCAAAGAAGGACCTGGGTTGTGTGTTGATGCAAAATGAAAAATTCATTGCCTAAGCTTTAAGGCAACTGATAGTTCATGAGAAGAAATGTACAACAAATTATCTATAGTTGGATGTAGTAATCTTTGCTTTAAAATTTTGGTGGCATTACCACTTTGGGGAGAAGTGTGAAATATATATGGATCACAAAACCTCAAGTATATATTCACATAGAAAGAGTTGAATATGCACCAACAAAGATGGTTAGATCTGATCAAAGACTATGACTTCTCAATCTATTACCACCTTGGGAAAGTGAATAAGGTGGTAGATTCTCTAAGTTGAAAGGGCCTAGTGATTCTATAATTTTTGAGAATTGAAAAGGATATAATCTTTTTAGATTTGATGAAGATGGGCATGGGAATCATAAAGAAGGGAACATCATCAACACTTTCAAAAATAATTGTTCAACTATATCTTTTGGAAAGATTGAAGGATGGCCAAATGGATGATTTGGGAATTCAGAAGAAATTAGAAACTATCAGAAAAGGGAATTCCTAGGTTTACAATGACAATTTATAAGGAATTGTGTGATTTGGGACAATTCTATGTGTTCTATCAAATACAGAGTTAAAGAAAAAACTTTTGGATGATGCACATAGTTAGAATTTAACAATTCACCTAGGAAACAGAAAGATGTATCGAGATCTCCGAGAGCATTATTGGTGGGATAACATGAAGAAGGAGATCACTGAGTATACATCAATGTTCCTGGTATGTCTGTAAGTGAAGTATGAGAGGAATAAGTCTATGTGTATGATGCAACAATTACCCACACCAACATAGAAATAAGAGAACATCACCATGGAATTTGTCACCAGATTTCCGAAGACATCCAAAGGAAACAATGATATTTGGGTGATTATAGACTATCTTACAAATATTGCACACTTTATTTCAATTCGGGAGGATTTTTCATTGGATAAATTGGCAAATATATACATCAGAAAAGTGGTAAGGCTAGATGGAGTACCACTATCGATTGTATCTGATCATAATCCAAGATTCACCTCTATGTTCTAGAAGAGTCACTAACATTCTATGAATACTAAGATGGAATTTTGTACGACTTATCATACTCTAACTGATGGAAAATCTGAGTGGACTATCAAAACACTTGAGGGCATGTAGAGATAATTCTCAATGGACTTCAAAAGAGGATGGGATCAACATCTTTCTCGGGTTGAGTTCTCTTACAATAAAAGTTTCCACTCAAGCATCAAAATGGCTCCTTAGAAGCCCTTTATGAGAAGAGGTGAAGAACAATGACATATTGGGATGAATTTGGGGAGTGAAAAATTATAGGTCTAAAAATGGTCTATGAAATTGTGGAAAAAGTTAAGACCATCCAACAACACATTAAAGATGGTCAGAGTCAACAAATGGGCTATGATGACAACCATCGACAAGTCCTATCATTTGATGTTGGAGACATGTTATTCCTATATATATCACTATAGAAGAGAGTTATGATATTTGGGAAAATGTAAATCTTAGTCCAAGGTACATCAACTATTTTGAGATCCTTGATCACCTTGGGAAAGTGGCCTAACGACTAGTACTCCCACCGAACCTATCTCATGTACATGATGTATTCCATGTATCAATATTGAGGAAGTACATAACTAATCCGTCACATATACTAAATACAGAGGTGGTACCATTAGATAATGACCTATCCAATAAAGAGAATCCATCAAAGTTCTTAGATTGTAGGGAAAAATCTACAAAAAAGGATCTTCCCCTAGACAAAGTGTTATGTAGAAACCACTCGTTTTAAGAAGAAATGTGGGAACTAGAGGAAGCAATGAGGAAATGTTTCTAACATCTATTTTAGTGCGGGAAAAAGAATTTTCGATGGAAATTTTTTCGAAGGTGATAATTTTGTAACCACAAGTACATTCATGATTAAAATTTCTTTTCTTAATGTACTATGGATATAAAAAACACATGATCTCTTTTATTGGGTTTAAAGAACCATTAAGAATCATTATCGTTGATAATATATCTATTGAACAATGATGACATGACAAGTATATATATATGGTTTTATCAAATCCTTTTGACACATAAAAAGGAAGTGATGGACCTGACCTATAGGGTCATTCCATTTGAAGCACATATATTGGATATTTTGAGGGAGATTACATATCTAGGATTTTTACTTGACCAATTCTAAGCTGAGATCCAACAACTTAATCATGAGTGAAACCGTTTATGGGAGAAGTTCAAGCTCATCGAGATCACAACCCAAACCATTTTCACCGAACGGACCCAAGAAAGCCCCACCATCGCACACCATACTCTTAAAGAATATGCTAATGTAATAAAGGGATATGTAACAATACTGTAACATTAGAATTATATGCATTATTTTTTTATAGAATAATGATTATACATTGATTTTATTATTGTTACTTTGTAAATGGTTTTTAAATAAAAAATACTATTTTTAGTTAATATTTAAATGCAATTAATAAATCTATTTTGATGAGTTATTGGATTTTTTAATTAAATAATATTTTAATAAAATATTATTAATAGATTACTTTTTATTAATTATAAATTATTGTATAATTTTTATGAATACAATTTTAATTTTTATTAAGGTTTGAAAACTATTTTTGTCAAAACCCATGAATTTTCAATAAATGTCTGTTTGTATTTTAAAAATGAAAACTCACATATTTAGAAAAATATTAAGATAAAATTAATATTAATTTTGGAATCAGGATGTCAAAATTATCCACAGTTAATTTTTCATAATTTTCAAAGATAGTCAAATATTTAGGTAAAAATTAAATACCTTATAGATATATAATGTGTTTTATGACATCATAATGACCTGGTAGTGATGTAATAATATATTATAAAATATATATTTGGAAAATATATGTTTTAACTTTAAAATAATGTGATTTTATATTATTTGGATTAATTTTACAATGCCTTAGTGGACCCTAAAAGACTTATAAAATATTTTAACATTTTAAAATGATTTCCTTGAGAGTGTGACTCACCTCCACATAAGAAAGCCTCATATTTTAATATTTTTTTCCATTGGAATTATAAAATAATTTTTTCAACTCCCATTTGGAAAAAAATGTGGGAGAAAACTATGGTATGGTTAGTGGTTTTGAATATTTAATTATATAGATTCCAAAACCTAAATATGTGAAATATTAAAGAATTACCCTCTTATTTCCTATATAAACCCACCCATGTTCCCACTTATATTGATATAAAATATTTGGATAAAATATCTAATTTTCTATAATATAACTATAATCCTTCCATGGCACCCGAATCTCTCTGGAATCCCCTCCTCAAGCTCTTGAAGTCACATAGTCAAGTAAGGGATTTCATCATTTCTCATTTTTCCCAAGTTTATTTATGTTGTTATTCCGTTTTATTTTCAATTAAAAATTTTGGGGTATGATTTCAAACCTAAAAAATAATTCCTTACTTATGTTTTAATTATTAGAGACCTCTTTCTCTCTAATTAATCCCTCCCATGTACACCCATTTCCATGCTGAAATTTCATAAGAGTTATTCCCTTTCGCCTCTTTCTTCAAGTTTCTTTATTATGTTACACCTTCTATTTAACAATTCCACCTGTTGGGACATGAATATATATGAACCCTTAATTTAAATTTAATATACATATTTTGATATACCCCTTTCTATCTCATCTTCCATTTTTATGAATTTGTATGTCATGCCGTTATGCTGTCGAAATTGTACTCTGATTTTCTAAGTAGAAATCATTGTGTAGTGAATACCATACCCATTTCACTATCAAGGGTATACAACTTTCTTCACATATACATGTTTAATGATACTTAAATTTATGTATTAAAAATTCTTTAATCATGTAATAGTTTTTGATGTTGAATGATTCCATGTTATATAATCCATGGGGCACACTTATTAATGAAATTAAATGATTCTAAAGGGTGTGCCCTGATAGCGCTCCAATGCATTGGGTAACATTTAGTATCATGATAATCCATTTGAAATGATAGTTTATTCAAGATAATCTCTGTGCACTATGGGTTTAATAAATCTAATTCACGGGAAATGAGAGTTTACTCATGATAATCCCTTTACAATGAGCCTTAGCTCATGCTAATATCATGTTGAATATCATTGCCACATTTCCATGATATGATAATCATGCTATATAATTCCTTTATGTTAATGTTTCTTTTGTGATCCTTTATATCCCTATTCCCTACCATTTATTGTATTCTTATTGTCATTCCCTTTTTACTCTCTTACTAGGATTTATAGCTCTCCCCTTTCTTATGTTCTCAGGTTATCCCATGCAATGCTAACTACGAAGAAATGTTGTGGTCATGTAAAAAAAATTTCAATAAGGATGTGTATTTTATATTTTTAGTTTTTCTGTAATGTTTCCAAATTTCTAAGAACACTAGACCTATCGATCCTCATATTTGTCTTTAGGGAATTTTTATGTAATAAATCATGTTTAAATGTGCAATAAAGAGAAGGGTTGTTATAACGTGGGATGAATGTTAATCTAGTTTCATGATTTTCTATATTTGGTTTTGTATATTCATATTTAATAAGGGCTATAAGTTTATCCATTCATGAAAAGTTAAAGTTAAACTTTTGAGGAGGTATTTGTGTATTTAGATTGTACTGAAAACCATAGTTGAGAGGATATTTAGTGAGTTACCTTATTTCAAGGATGTCCACCATATTTTTGAAATTATAATAGAATGGTTTTATAAAAGGACACTATGTATTTAGGGTGACAACCAATCAAGTATAGAAAGGTCATGGCTCATGAACCCATGACCGAAGGATGATAAAGGTTTTACGCATACCACTAGCCTACATGATGTCATGGTTAATGCGTAATTATTTTTGATAAAACAGTAATGTCATTTTTTATTTTTAGAGACTAATGTATTAAACATATTAATTTTTAATAATATTTATAGATAAATATTTATCTATTTCACTCTTTTATTAGCCTTAAGATATTATAACAATGTATTTTATCACTTTAGGCATAAAAGTTAATTTCTGGACGTCCATTACACGGTGTAATGGATGAATTGGAAAATAAAAATTTGATTATACCAAGTAAGTATATTTAGTTATATTATTGGTTAATAAAATAATTACTCAATGTTAGAATAATAATCAAAACAAAATGTGTCATATTAATACCTTAATTTTGTTGAACCGATGGCCTTTTAAACCATCACAGATTTATGACATTGAGGCCCTCATCTTTTCCTTGATCTTTAACTTTTTGTGATTGATAACCTCAATCACTCCATATAAATATTAATTCCTTTCCTCCATTTCCAATATTCACTCCCAACCAATGTTCTCTTATGTTCAAATCTAGTTATATTTTACTTCAGGTAACTATTATGGTTCCAAATTTCCCTTTCATGGGTAGTTTTAGTATTCATTTTTACGATGTGGGTTTTTATGAATGAAACATTAAAGTATTAAACCATTGATAAACCTAACAAATTTTGTGGGAGAAATAAATTTGAATGGGGATATAATGTAACACCCTGAGAATTTGTGATTTTTTTTTCACATTAATTTTTCTTTTTGATATGTTTCATATCACATAACAGTAGAAATAATTATTTATATATGTGTGTATATATATGTATAGTAAAACACTAAGTAAAACAATATTTACACATAGAATAAACTTGTCTTATGTTACACACAATACCAACTTTTCTTGTGCTACAAGTAATACCCAATTGGTTTATTCTACACGTAACACCGACTTGGCATACGTTAAATGAAACACCAAGTTTCTAAGAAGCATCATTTTATTATTTTTTAACTGATATAAGTATAACCTTACCATTAAACTTAGTGAAATGATTTTTAATAAATATTTTTAAAATATTTTATATAATTATTTTATATAAATAAAACATATTGATAACAAAATATATAATTTTTAGTATAGTCTTTTTTTTTTGTTTCAAAATACTATTTTCTCGAATAAACTACTTTTAATAATAAAATTTTTTTAGACAAATTTATACATTTAATTCGATAAAATAAGCTTTATTTTTAAATTTATAATGTATAAATTATATTATGTTTATTTTTTTTGGATTTTTTATGAGAAACTTCATTTTGTGATGAATAGCTAAGAATAATGTTTTTTAGTTTAAAACTGTCGTTTTCTTTAAATACTTATTAATGATAAATTATATTATAAATTATTTAAGGTAAAATTAGATTAATTATACATATATTAATATAATTTAAGTCATTATAATTAATTTAACTTTTAAATTTAATATAAAAACTTAATAAACATGTGAACTTCTTTCAACTTTAAAAACCCATAATTTCGTCTCGTCTGCAGGATTATAATTAATCATAAATTTTCAAGTAATGTGAATTGAATTTTTTAAAACTAAAAATAACCATTATAATATGTTTATTATTTATATTCAAATAATATAAACTTAATTTTTGGACCAGAAGGATTAGTAAAAGTGATTAAAATTAATCATAGTAATTAAGGCCAAATTATGCTCAATTAGGGACTAATACTTAATATTATGATCCCAAATTACCTATAAAATTTTCAAAAGAGAATTTTTATGGAACTATTTTGTCCATAAAACTTCAATAATTAATTTAGGTTTTTTTCTTACTTTTTTTAGGTAACACCATGTGTAAACCTAACATGATTTTAAAAATTCCAAGTGAGTCCTTTTCCTTCCCTATCAAAGTCCACTAACTCCCCCACATTCTCACACATATAAAAACTCTTATGTTCTGAAAATATCATCCCATTAAAATTTCCAATATTCATCCCATTATTCTAGAATAATTCCCTTGGTAATAAGGTAATCTGATAAATCCTTTTGTCAAAAACCCAAAGGAGTTACCCGATTAAGAGGTAACGTCTACTCTCAAGTACTTTATATTATTTTAAATGTGCACCACCTAAAAATATATTTATTCTATTATTATATAGAAACAAAATTATCCTAAATATACTGGTATGTTTTTAGGTAAATTTTTTGACCTAATATTACACACACCTCCATCTAATTGGTAATGAACATATTGTTTCTGTGTAAGGCGAAATACTGCCTCAAGAAATAATGATTGTTCATTTTTCCATTACGACCTATCATGGTGGAAATTATTATAGAAAATATGTTTATATATTATATATATTATTTTTATAATTTATTTATTCTTTGGTAAGTTTTATTTATAACATACCTTTATGCTTTCCTTCTTGTGTTAATACGATACTTTCATTTGAGGAAGTGTGGAAAACCACCCCCTCAAAGCGATATGATTCATTCATACACTTCATGGATTGTATTAAGGATGTTTTTAGTTTATATATATGATATATATTATATAATAAATATAATATAATAATTAGAGAGAGATATATATAAATATAAATATATATATACATAGATGTCTTTTACTATTTGTTTCTTTCAACACGAAAATTAAACAGAAATAGCGTTCATGCATACGTACTACCTACCATCTCCATGAACAATGTATTATATTTCATACTTATATATTATATAGATTATTATAATATACATATAATTTATTTAATTTATATTTATATCATGGATTACATTTTGGAATCATGATATAAGTACAAGGACCAAATATATAATAGATTAAGACATATGCCAAGAAAAAGAGAATATTACCCGAAGTGAAATCTTAACACAAGATTGTTAACAAGAGGGTAATATAAGGTAATAATCTTAACATATATGGTATTAGATATAATAATATGTTTCTGTAAAATATTTATAATAAATTTATATTTATTATACAAGTGGTTTGAACAAGTATGATGAGAGTCTAGACATAAGGTAATGGGATTTCATCCCACTTTTTATTTCTGTGAGATACATACTATGTTCACCACACTTTACTTTTGTGTAATGTATATACCAAAAATTATTGAATTAAATTTATATTATACGTGAATTTATGGGTATTAAAATAAGTATTTTATGATATATCTTTAATGGGGTATAATTTCAAAAAGTTACCCAATCAATGAAATAGTTTTGTCTCAATTTTTCATCATTAAGACTCATTATTTGTTATGAAAATAAATTCTCCTCAAGGTGTATATACTTCCATTTTTTATGTTATATCATGAATATATTAATTTTTATTATATTTTAAGGATCATTTAATGTCATTTTCATACATGGAGAGTATGATCTCAAGTTACCAAGTTGTAAGAGTTTATTGAGACAATCTCTTCAGTTTTCAAAATTGTTTATGCTTATGCTATCTTTTGATTCAATATTATAATCCATATCTCAATAAAATTCATTACCTTTATTATCATATGTTTAATAATGGTATATTAATGTATTGGCACCATATTTCTACTCTTCGGTACATAACATAGTTAAGAAAACATTTTTTAAGAAAGCCCGACTTTACCGTCTCTTCGGTTGGAAATCTATGTTTTATAAAAAGTGTTTCCAAGAATATTACACAATTATCCTATGATCATTAAAATTATTTTTTACCCTTTATATATTATTATAAGGTTTTCAAAGTAATATTATTTCTAATTTATTAATGATAATTTTTTCTAAACTTTTTATAGTGCAAAAGGAATGTTATTTTTACCTCATACGATAGGTACATATTTATCCTCCATCAATACTTTGAAGTATTAATTTCATTTTTAAAGGTTAATTTTTACGATTTTAAAAAAAATATATATATTTTCAAAGAAAGGGTTTTCAAAACATTTTCAAGGTTCTTCTAAAAATTTTCATGGAAAACTATTTTCAAAATGATTTCAATCCTCATTTATAAGTTTTCAAAGTATTTTCAAAGAAATGGTTTTCAACGAATTTTTAACATCCTTTCATATGTTTACAAGTAAAATGGTTTTCAAAACATTTTAATAGAGTCCTTAAATTATTTAAAATTATTTTCAGGTAAATGTTTTTTAAAACATTTTCAAGTTCATTTCAAATGTTTTCAAGTAATAAGGGTTTCAAATCATTTTCAATAATTTTTAATGTTTTCAAAGAATTTTTTTAATATTTTTGAAATATTATTTTATAAGTTTTCATGGAATAAGGATTTAAAAATTATTTCAAGTATTATTTATAAGGTAAATGTATTTTTTTAGGAAAATAATTTTAAATGGTTTCATTTATTAAAAATCATTTTTCAAAGAAGAAAAAATATTTTCCAAAAGATACTTTTTTGAAAGATATTTCAAAATTATTTTCATATATGATTTCATCAATTGATGATACTCATGAACTATTTAATAAATTATATAATGGATATATTCATATTCATTCTCAGAATGGTTTATACATGATTTTGTGGTCTTTATGAAACACATTTTTCTTTTACAGGTTATATGTTTATGAAATATGTTTCTCTTTCATGGGTTGTATGTTTATGAAATCCATTTATCTTTCATTGGTTATGTTTTTATGAAATAAATATATCTTTCCCAAGTTATGATTTTGATGAAATGATTATGAGATGAGTATCATTCCCATAGGCTTTGATACAATTACATGTTTATGATACCCATTTCTTTTCATGGGTTCTGATATGATTTTTTATGATTTTGTGGAACATATATAAGTGATTTAATTATGGGATAAGTGTGGCATATATATCCCTATAATGATTTGTGTAATGATTTATACATCATTAGATAAAAATTACTAGAATGAAAAATGAACTTTATTCAGCATTGCCGGGATGTAATGGGAAATGAACTCGGTTCAGTAATATATGGATGGAATGAGGGGTGAACTCCGTTTAGTAATACAGGGCTGGAACGGGGTGTGAACCATGTTTATTAAAAAACTTTTTCTACTAATATGGTCTCAAAAACAATTACTTGGATACCATGGAAATCATTATATATGCTTATGTGTCTACTGAAATTCAATGTTTTATTCATATTTTATGATTTTATGGCTTATGTTCTTTATTTCCATATGATTTCTGACTTATGAACTACCAATATTTATTGTAGGATTTATTTATATGATCTTTTAGATTTAGGGTATGATCTTATATTTTCTTGTTAATGTTATCATACCCTTATGATCTTTATTATTATTACATATCTCTCTTGTTTACCCTTACTGAGAATTTGAGCTCACCCCTTTCTTATGTTTCCCTTCCCCACATTATAAATAAAGGTTTTAGGTATAAGTACTAAATGTGGAGATATTTATGGGATATGTTGAAGTTATTTCACCGGGATAGAAGAATCCGTTTACAAGTTCTTATAGACACTAAACTATTATGGTCCTCAGGCATGTATTTTTTTAATGTATTGAATACTCATCAAAATTGATTTAATATCCATGTATCTCAATATTGGGTCACTATAGTTAACTTCATTAGAATAAGTCTCAACACTTATGTGACCCCAAATCATGATAGTCAGACATCACATGTGTCTTATACATATGGTGTATCTATACCATTCGTCATATATATTTAAGATTATTGTCATATTATCCTAGGGTTATTTTTATAGTTTGGAACTAATATAACCTTTTGATAGAAAATGTAATATAAGGACATTACCATGAAAATAATGGATTCATAAATAGAAAAAATATTATGGTAATAATAGAAAGATGTATATATCAAACTGTATACATGTAAAGTTAGTCAAAAGTACTCTTCATGTTCGGTCTAGTGAATCCACTATAAAAAATTAGTCTCTAATTCCTATCTTCACAGGTATATAGGATGACCCTTTATGACTCATTCCCTTTACTTAATATTAAAGTTCACTCATATATTTAATTTCCACATGATTCTAAGCTACATGTTTTGGTCCTTTTGTATGACCTAAATCTTTATAAAATTAACTATGTGGGTTTTGATTCCAATTCCCATAAGATACATAGGATGTCTTCTAAAGGTTTAATCCATTTTCAAAAAAACCAACCATCTCTATTGATGACAATAAACTATAAATTTACTAAAAATGGATATAAACTAGATCATCATAAATAGATAATAGAATAATAGAGAACCCTTAAAAGATGCATTTGTTCTCATCAACACAGGGTTTTGATCAAGTGATCTGCATAGGGGTAACTAGTCATGTATCAGCATTTGGGAAGGATTACCAAACATATATTAAATCTATAAGAGAGTCCTAGAGTAAGAAATAATTGTCTAAAAAGGGGTTCTATGATCCCTACCACTCATACTCTTTACCAATGTAATTTATTAAGCATCGGTGGGTTTTAAACCGAAATGACCATCTGCCTTTGCAAAATAGGTCTGTAACTCATTACGGATGTGGGATCCATTCGAAATATCCTTGGATAAAACATACTAACATGGATAATTTTGAAACTATTATTAACCCCTAACAATCAACCATTGATACAAAATAATCTTGTTTTAATATTAACCTCTAATATATTGGAAAGTGGGAATTATTTTTCAAGTGACTATTCATACACTCAAATTTGAGAGATCATATATAATCCTCCACACATCCGAAAGAGAGAATTTAAGGTTCTAAGATTTTGATCATTGATCATCATAATAGATCGAAGGAATGAGATAGTGTTGATCATTGGAACATTAAAGGTGTCTTCATATCTCCACGCTAACACAAAAAATTCAATGATTGGAAATCCCATAAACACTTAAATGGTGTTTGGATGATCTAGAGATATTCAAACATGGATCCATAATTCAATCTTCACTGTTTATGAAATTATATATAACATTACATCAATACAAATGAGGTAATCATTCATTTTATTTTTTTCTTAAATAAATTAATTCAAGATCCTTAGGCCTTTACCGATGCTTGAATTACCATAGATGATGAAGTTACATCAATACTATGATGAAATTTTTAAATAACTAACCAATATAATTCCACTAAACCCCTAAGTAACATAAATAAACCCATGAATTTTCACCATCTCTATCTATTTAGTCATAACCCAACCATCCATTAAAATATATCCCTATATATGTAAAAAATGAGATGACTTTTCCAATATTTATATAAAAAAATATAATAAAATTACGTTAAGGTATGAGGAAAACCAATAAAAAATATATATAAATGTAACACCACTTCCATTGAGGATTTATAAATGATGTAAAAATATTTTCATAACTTTTTATCCATCTTTCACCTACTAAAACAGAAAAAAAATTGATAAACAAAATTAGCTACCACCTTCTTTATCCAAAACCAATAAAATTTATTTTTCAATGTGTGATCTAACTTTAAAAAAACCAAGATTTAATTAGAATGATAGTGCAGGATGGTTAAATATAACTAATTCCTAGATACTATAGTTTAAAAATAAGTTTCCATGAAACAACATTTGATGCTCTTCTTCCCTGGGCCAACCATAAAAAGCATCACTATTTATGAATTGGTCTCTTCAAATTTCAAACTCAGGGTCTCCCATATATGACTCCCCTACCTATTTAATTAATTTATATTAAAATATAATATAAAAAATACTATATCCATCATCAATATCTTTATAAAAAATATTCAAAGTTGTTAATAGCTCCACCACATTCCCTTTCTCACTCATCCACAGAGCATCCTCACCATAATAATTTTGACTCAAGGTGATGACCACCAAATTAATATTTACAAGAGTATATGTGATTTATAATTAATAATATTGGATAAATTTGAACCACCATATCTATATTAAATTCTAATCATTATAATAAATGATATTATTCAATATTTTATGATTAAAATAAACTAAAAAATATTATCTAAGAAAATAATTCCTTAAAATTTTAATTTCAAACTCTAAACCGAAAGATATAAATAATGGGTAGTATAATTAAATTACAATGTATATAAATTTCATTGTTAATAAGAAACTAATACTCTCTCTTTCATCAAGACATATATAAAATCATAATGAGAGGCCTTACAATATACCTCATAAGGAACACCCTCCTAAAGCTATCAAATAACATGAGTACTTATCAAATTATTCATAAATATTTCAAAAGTATATAGAAATTTCTATATCTAAAAAATATATTTCATTTATTATTCAAAAATGATAATTGAGGTGAAATATGATAAAACTCATGTACAAACTTCTTATAATAAGAAACGAATCCTAAGAAAATTCTTACTTTATAGACATTCTTTATTGGATTTCATACAACCATCTTGATATTACTTGGGTCCACTACTACACCATTCTTCAAAATGACCCAAAAAATTACGCTAATATGTCAAAAACATACACATAGGCATAGTTATATTCATTTAATTATTCCAGAGAAACTACAATACCATGTAAAGGTGATTTTCACAATTTTTCTCTATCTTTGAATTAATAAAAATGTAATATGATAATAAAAAAAAAATATTATCAATATATGGTTGAAATTACTCATTTATAATACCTATAAACATATATAGTCTATTCTTAAGAAACAAATATCACAAAAAACATGAAATGATTATACTAAAACCAAAAAACTATCTTAGGGATGTCCTTATCATTATGTATCAAATGATGATATCCATATCATAAATTAGTATTTTCTAAACTAAATTATCACATTCAACTAGTAAAAAAATAATATATTATAGTAATAACATAAAAATTATTTACTATAACTTTATTAAACAACTAATAATCTATATACATCTTCAAAATTTCATTCACCTTCTTCACAAACAATATAGGGAAGGCCCATGGTGACAAACTTTACCAAATAAAATATTTCTATAATAAATTAGCAATTTTTATTTTCAATTATTGTATCATCATATGTAATATAAAATAATATTTTCTATAAATAGGAGTAAAAATTGATACAACTCAATCCCAAACTTAATCTCTCACCTTATAGGTAAGATTATAAACTCTATTTAAAATATATCAATAAAATGCATCAAAATCCAAGGAAAATTATGCATCTCTATATCATATGCACTAGGAATTAAAATTTACAACTAAGATGTAGTACTCTAAATCTAAATTTATAACTTCATCATTCATAAATATTTTTCTAGAAAAACACCACACAATCACCATAAAACCCAGATAAAATCACCCTCAATCTATAATAATTAATATAATCTTGCATGAAATACAAAAAATCCATCCCAAGGACAACATTATAGGGTTTTATCTATAATAATATTATGTTCTAAGATAATAAATATTACCCATTAACCAACGAATAAATACAAAAATCATTTGATATATGAAGACTCCAATTTTATTTATCAACTCCAATGGAATTTGAAGACTCTCTACCATAATAATTAACCCATAAAAATAGGGAATTAGTGATAAAGAAATTTTATGTACCAAAATAAATTAAAAATAAATAGATAGTGGGGTAAATGAGAATAATACCTTGAGCCACCTATAATACCTCTACTTATTGAACTTACACATCCTATAGTTTCACTCTAACAACTACTCCTCATCATCATCCATGTTACCTACCACTACTTACTCGTGAGTAAGATCTCTATTGAGCCCCACCATGATGCTATCTTCCAACACCAACCTGTTCTAGTGGTTCTAATAGTTTTATATCTTATTATTTAAATAGAAATAGTTGTTGAATAGGTTGATAAGGTGGATCATAAATTGTCACAATCTAATCAAACCTACTATACTAGATATGAAAAGATGGTCATGTAGACTAGAAACTACCTATTCCACCATAAGAGAAACATTGAATTACCTAGGTCGCACCATTTGGTTTTTACTAACTATACTATTGAAATAAGATCCCATGAGTATACAACATTCCATAAACTCACTAGAACATTGAATAATATTAATATCAAGAACATAAAACTATATATCTACTTTAAGATACCAAATTTTGGGTACTTCAAGAGATCTTGGAGAGATTGATGAGTTTAGAGAATAAGGAATCCCCTCATGAAGTGAATTGGAAAATGAGGAGCTATCACTTAATCTTAGTTGACACATTGTCAATATAGTATTGGAATTGACATTGATAAATCATATAAATCTAAAAAAATTATATGCTATAATTTAGAATTTATATAAACTCTAAATTAGAGTTTTACTATGAATTTATTCTTGATACAATCCATTTATGAGTTTTGAAGGGATTGTTAGGTTTTATTTTGAAAACATGATAATTAATTATTTAGAATATTGTTGTATTTGTTTCATATTCAAAAGAATGAAGAAAATTATGAGGTTTTATTATAAAAACCATAGTAATATCATAAAATGGGTGTTATCAAATAGATACAATTACTTTGGAAGGATTCTATATTTAATTCCATTTTAGAGGTTATTTCAATTATATTGATCTTAAACCAAAACTTTGACAGGGTAAAACAACCATAAGATAATAGTTTCACTCTCACTAAACCTCTTGTATACATAGGGCTCACATTACATGACCAAAAAAATATTTTTATTGATTTCAAAAAAATATTACAGAGAAACATAGGGCCCAGGGGGGGTGAGGATCATGGGGCTCTGAAGTAGTGATGTCAGAGCAAATCTGCATGGGCCAGATTCACTCCCTTTGGAGGAAGTGATCCAAGACCTGAGAAACATGAGATTGGAACTCCATCAGTTGCATTGGAAGCAAAAATTAAGTAATAACATTTCCTTTATTCCATTCATGAATTTTTTTTACAATCATTCATTAACCCCTTGCATGTTTAAATTGTATACTCAATGGACCATGTAATGGGACCAAGGACACAAAGGGCATTATAAAAAAAATTGAGTTAGTTTCAACCTCCACAAGATGGATATTATTTGGGAAAAAAGGTGAAGGCATATGTATATTTCTTAGGACTCCACTTGAATGGAATCCCTTCTACCAAAGAATGAATAATTGGTAAGAATCATAGATGCCCTTGAATCCCAGACCACACTACCCCCTCATCAAAATTAATGTGCCATAATCATTATTATAATAAAAAAACAAATAATGCAAAAATATTACATATTAGTTGATGAATATTCATTACGTAATATAATGATTCATTCTAGAATCATATAGGTCTAGTTTTTTTAGAAACCTGGACACATAAACACCTTGTCCATAAGTGATCTATGCCATATCCCACTATGTTCTTCATAACTAGAAACCTTATTATATATATCATACATAATAACTTTCTTCATATATTAGGTAAATGAAACAAAATAGAGGGTTATCTTAGTTTCTCAATAAGGTTAAAAAAGGGAGATATCGATAAAACATGAGCATATGTGTATAATGAGAATAACATATGAAAACCATACCCTCCATATCAGAGATCATAAACATGAGTAATGGCAAAAATATTGGTAGTTCATAAGACATGAATCATAATAGAATTAAATAACATGATCCATGAGAGAATAAAATTGGCATAATACATAAATTAATGGTATATATATAATCATAGAAAAGATTTTTTCAAGGATACCAGCCAAGACATTCTTAACATGTTAGTCTTGGGAAAACCACCCATGTACCTACATGGAGCTTGGGATAAACTCCATTGTAACCTATTTTGGGATTGGTATAACCTCTACTATATCCTATTTTAGTCTTGGGATAAAAAGCCATGTACCCTTTGATCTCATATAACATCAATCATTACATAATTCATTAGACCGAGATATAAGTCCCGCCTATTACATAATGAAAATCAGACAAACGTGTGCTATAGGATCATTAAAAATTAATCATATCAGAAAACATTGGTCTTATAAACATTTCATCACATCATAAACCATGTAAAATAAATATGTTTCATAATCATTTCATAATTTCATCATAGCATAACCCACAGAAAAAGAAACGAGTGGCTTTATAATTTTATCACGGTATAACCCATGAAAGGGAAAACAGTTTCCTAAACATATTTTTATCATAAACGTAAACCATATAGAGAAATAGTAAATATATTATCATTAGACAATATCTCCAGTAAATTTTATGTAACATCACATGATTCTAACTTAGATGGAAAATTATTTTGAACAAAAAATCACTTGGAACGTTTCATGAAGAAAATAGAATATATACTTTAAAAACACATTATAAAAATGAATTTTTTCAAAAAAAATTATTTAAAAATTAAATTGAAAAATTAAAAAATAATTTTCAATGAAATAAATTGTCATGATGATGTTAAATTCGATTTGTGTTGTACATGTTAAAACAAATATTCCTTTCAAATTTTTGATAATAGCTAAAAGGGACTTGTTTAAAAAACAACATAAAGACTTCTTCCATTTAAAAAAGAGAAAAAAGGGTAAAAATATATTTAATAAATTATTTTTATAATGTTCAAACATTTTTTTAAATAATTTTTAGAGACCATGGTTTTGGAAGAAAGAGTGTTTTCGATCTAAGAGAGAAATAAAGATGATTTTTCTTAAAAAAATTATTTGGGTATCTTTAGTACATAAAGGGATAAAAATGGAAGGAAAACATTTATTATCATGAAATAAATAAGGAAGAATAAAATTAATGAGTTTCTTGATATATGGATCATAATATTTCAGCATTGAAAGTATAAACTTAAATAATCTCGATAAATGATGAGATTGTATCATAAAACCTTACCCTAATGGTAAAGTTGAATCATAATCCCCATTAAATAAATAAAATAAAATATTAATTTAATATCATTAAAATAATAATATTCATGATATAAATATTAAAATATGTAGCATAAACACTTCATAGAAGAAGATATGTTCATAATAAAACATATGTCCCAAAGAAAAAAAATTGCGACCAAAATCCATTAGCTTAAGACTTAAATTAAATTATAAAAATAAAAACATATTTTATAGTAAATATAGTTTTATTATACCTATATTACAGAACCATAATTATATATATCCTAACATTTAATATTTACTTTTACCTTTTATTGTATCTTTATTAATAATTCCTTTGTTAAATTCATGTTTTAGGTAATAACTGATTTATTTTTTAGGTATATTTTGATTTTGTATTTTTTGTCCTATTACTTTGATAATGGAAAAATAATCTATAGAATTTTATAAATCATATAAATATCATATATATTAAGTATATAGGTTTTTACAGTAATCTATAAATTTTAGATACAAAAAATGGAATACACAGTACATTGAGACGGTAGGTCATATTTATGTTTGATCATTGTTTCCATTTTCTCAAATAATTTATAGAAAATAATAGAAAAAAATATAATTATTATATAATAATTATTATGTCACATATATCACATATTTTTATTAAACCCATATCTATCACCTTCCATGTAAATATTTAATGAATCACATCTCTTTGTGAGGTGGTAGTCCAACATATAGGGGAGTGACATTATTGTATTCCAACAAAATAGAATGTAAGAATGTATCTGTGATATAATAATTGTAAAATTAAAATAATATCATATATATAATATATAAATACTTAATCTATCATTATATCTAGCTGTGAGAGGTGGTGGTGGAAAACAATAACACCAGTTTGTAAGGCGGTAGTTCGGCTTACACACGAATAATGCTTTCGTATCCCATTCAATAAAAGTCAAGATGGTTGTAAGAAATGAAATTAACATGAAAAAATCTTATTATATGGAATCTATTGATATTATTTTACCATCATGGTTTAATAATCATTTGAGTAGGTGGTAGGGGAAAAAACTAAAATGCTCGGTTAGGGATAATACCATGTCTTTAGACAACTTCTTTTCATTTTCACAAAAAGGATTATTAGGACATATTTTCGACCAAAATAAGGCTTATAGGATAATAGTATAGAATAAAAGAAATTATTTTGGTAGGTCATGGTCAAAACCAATGGTCTTGGAAGTGTGAATATTAGAGGATAGGGGGTGGCCTTTGATAAGTGAGTTGAGTGGCAGATATGTAATTTTTAAAACGAAAAAGGTGTACCCAAATTTTTCACATTCCAAAATACTACAAAATGGGAAAATATTGAACTTTAAATAGATTATGTATAAATATTTATTGAAAATTGGTGTTGGAAATGTTTTGAATCATTTTTAACCCTTATATTTTTAATTTAACCCTAGAAAACCCAATTTTTCCTTAACAATGGTAATGTTTTCAATTTATTTAACGATTAATTATGGTAAAAGAAGAGTTTGACCATATTATATAAGAAAAAAAATTTCTTCATCCAAATATTTAATCAATTTTGAAAAATTCCATTCATTGAATGAGAAAAATTAAATTTAAAATTATTCTTGCAGACTTAGTGAGAAAGCGGTTTTCGAAAGAGAAGATGTTAAAAATTTTATTTTTTTAAATAAATATTTAATATAAAATTGATTAAAATTACCCAAATTTAATTAATAGATATATAATTTAACTAATTTTACATTTCATTATATTTTAAAACAAAAAATAAACCATATAAATTCTTTAAATGAAAATGAAATTTCCAATAAAAACAAGAATTATTTCACTATTCATTAAAAAATTAATCTTCTTAGGAAAATCCCAAAAGTCCAAACTAGGATAATTTTGACATGATAAATTAAAAAAATGAATCTTATTTTTTCAAATTCATTATATAATTGTTTTAAAAAAATATTATTATTGTTCATATAAATAAATAAAAAACATTTATTTGGGAAAATAGTATTTTCGAAACATATTTAGATTTTTTTTGGAAATTAAATAACTTTTTATCAATATTTTCTAATTATATAAATAAATTAATATTTATAAATAAATTATTTTTTATTCAAATTCATATAACTAATTTTAATGACTATGTTATAAGAGTTGTGTTTAAAAAATAATATTAATAATATATCACAATTTGTTAAAACATAGTGTCCCATGTAATATAATCTAAACTCAGTGTTGTGTGTAATGAAAGCTATAAAAGAAATTTAATTTATTTAAAAATAAAATAATTTTTAAGAACTAAAGGTGTTAAATTCTACCCCCCTTAAAATGAATTTCTCCCTCAGAATTAATCACTTCGATATAAAAAAATTAGGATACTTCCTCTTCATCATTTCTTCAAGTTCCCATGTAGTTTCCCCAAACTGGTGTATTCACCACTAACCATTGACCTGGTGAGTAGTATTGTTTTATATAAATTTCTATCTACAATATAGAATCTCCACAAGCTTTTCATCAAAAGAAATATCCTTCTCTAGTGGTAGAACCATTGAGTTATGTATTTATAAAGGATCAGGTATGTACTTCCTCAGAGGACATACATGAAACATGTCATGAAATTGAGAGAAGTTCGGTGGTAGTTCCAACCATTTACTTACCATTATAATGAAATCTAAAATTGAAAAGTGATCTATATACCTAGGGATTAGTTTTCCATTCTTTCCAAATATCAATACCTTATTCCATGGAGAAATTCTTAGAAACACCCTGTCACCAACTTGAAATTCTAGACCATGTTGGCGATTTCCAGGATAAATTTTCTACCGACTTTGAGATATTTTGATGTTTTTGTGATTATATATAACCTTATATTATATCTATTTAGATATATCTAGTCCCACTATATTTCTTTCTCCAACTTCATCGCAATATGTTAGAGTTCTAAAATTATTTCCATAGAGGGATTAAACAATATCCATACGAATGATCCAGTGAAAGTTATTTTTTATGAAAACTTAACTAGAGAAAGGTGTTGATCCCAAAAAACATTAAAATACATAGAATAATATCTCATAATATCCTTTAGGGTTTTAATTTTTCTCTCGTACTGAAAAAATGTTCGAGGATGATACAAAATGTGGAAATTCAACTTTGTATCAAGAGATTACTGATGAAATTTCCAAAATATTGAGGAAAACCTCAAATATTAGTAAAAACATTGTAATGTGGTACTCCATGAAAATTTATCACATCCTTAATTTTTATCCTAAAAATATGAATAGGATAGAAATATTCTTCAAATGCGATGAATTGTACTACCTCTTTTATGGAATCAACTATAACCCATATAACGTTATTCCATTTAGATATTCTGGAGAGTTAGACAAAAAAATTCATGATGATGCTTTCCTATTTCCATTATGGTATAGGTAATGGATTTATCATATCCTTATATTTTGGTCATAAAAATATAACTTGCTGAAATACCTAGCACCAAGATAAAAACTATTTGATATATCTCTTCATGCCATCCCACCAGAAATATTATTTCAAATATCTATATATTTTAATACTTCAAGGATGAATAGATAATGAATAAATATTATTATCCTCTCATATCTCCTTAAAATTTGTTATGGGGGAAACATATACATGGTTTCAAAAATTTATCATTCCATCACGATCAAGGTTAAAATAAGGCACATTTATAACCTTATTTTGCAGATCTATATCTTCCTTTTATACCACATTAATCATCACTTGGATAGATGGTTGAACACTCATTTTACAATGATAAGATTTATCCGCTTCCTTCAAGATTTTCATATCCATCCTTTTCAAATATTGAAACATTTTATCTCTTATGATCCTCATCATGTATAAGCTAGAATGATCATTACGACTAAAAGAATCTTCCACCTTGTTCTCTCGCACATGGTCATAATGTATTGAGTAGTTATAAACCTTAATTAGCTCCAAAAAACATATCTACTTAATATTAAACTCCTTATCTTTGAATATATAATTTAAAATTTTGTGATCAATATATACATCATAATTTTCACCCTAAATATAGTGCCTCTATATCTTTAGTTCAAAAAATACCACAGCTAACTCCAAATTAAGAGTTGGGTAATTCTTTCGATGAATATTCTATTTTCACAAGGGATAAGCTATAAACATTTCATTTTCCATGATAACACATCCTAATACCTTTTTGGATGTATCACTATATATTATAAACCCTTTTATTTTGTAGGTTAATGTAATAATATGTGTACTGACTAATCTTTATTTTTATTCATTATAATTCTCTTAACATTCATTCATCTATAGAAACTTAGCTCCCTTTTGAGTTAACTTGGTCATTAGATTAGATATTTGTGTTAATGATTCACAAAACCATCTATAATAACCATTTAACCCAATAATATATAGATCTCAGTCACTATGGTTGGACTGGGAAAACATTCAATGACTTCTATCATTTATGGATCCACTGATATATACCCTCCTAATATTTTATGTCCCACAAATGATACCTTTTTTCCAAAAACATTCACCCATTTTAAATTTTTCATATAATTTATCATTCCTTAGGGTCTTAAACACAATTCTCAAGTGATATTCATACTCTTCCATGCTCTTTTAATAGATAATAACATCATCAATATATACTACCATGAAATGATCAAGGTAATTTATAAATACTATATTAAATAACTCTGTGAATATAGTGAGGGAATTAGTAAGACAAAAATACAAGAATTATATTGATAGTGTGCATACCATGTACAAAATTCTATCTTGGGTATATCCCCCTTCTTGGCCATTAGTTTATGATATCCAAAATGAAGTTGAATCTTAGAAAAGTTTTGATCTCCACATATTTTATCAAACAAGTCATAAATATAGGGTTGATGATACTTTTTCTTGATTGTGATATCATTGATCTCTTGTTAATCAATAAAGAGTCATATAAATCCATATTTATTATGATAAAATATAATATGAACACTCCACAGTGACACACTTTTCCAAATTAATCCTTTTTAATGATTCTTTTAGAGTTACTTCCTCAATTCTTGCAAATCAATCATGGACATTCTATAAGGAATCTTAGAAATAGGTGTCGCACCAAGTCTGAGTTATATTGATAACTCAACTTTCACGATTCTATGGAAGACTAGAAAAATCTTTTGGAAAGACATTAACAAACTCCCTTACAAATGAAATATCATCAATGTTGAGTTTCTACAAAACTATATGAGATAAATATACTTTTTGAATGAGAATTATGACCAATACAATGGTTGTAATTTATATTGGATGTTTATATATTTTTATTCTGTTGGTAGATGATCATTGGTCTGTTTGTTATATCAAACATGACTTATTTTATCAAAAATTTAATTTGGAATTTAGGCAAAGAAAACCTATCGATTTATAAGATAACATTAAATTCAACTAAAGGGATAATGAGAACATTTCTAGGAAAAACATTAACATAAACTTCAACTTTAGAAGAATCATATAATTGAGATTTTATGATCATACCATTAGTAGTTTTTTAATGACAAATAATTTGGGTGGATCTTGATATCCATATAAAATATATAGATATAAATGAATGGGAATATCTAGAGTAAAAAAAGACATTATTAGTTCTAGAGTGGATGGTAAGTGTACATTTAAAAATATTTTTTTTCAGCACTCACATGAAATAGTGATAACATGAGACATACCTTTTTCCCTCACTTTAAATGGTTGTTGATATCAATCATTGTCATCAACCCTAAGATTTGGGAACTTATTAGCATAGTTCCCAAACTCCTTGAAATTGAAAAATTGATGTGTGGGAGGTTCATTCTATAGTGATTTCTCATTATTCATATCATTAGTTAACTTATTCACATCAATTCAGAAATCATCCACTTGATGAACTTTAATTCTAAACAGAAAAAAATTATTAGTCCCCTAAAGATAATTTCCCATAAATTTCAATCCACACATCAATCACGAGGAAAATCTCATATTAATCCTCCCTAGCTTTTAGATTTTCCTTTGAATTTTGTCCTTTTTATCAAAACCATACAGTTAATGGGTCACTCAAATCACCATTTATACTTTGATATCACAATGAAAAAAATATATATAGCTATCAAATTCCATTATAGATAATTCCCTTTTAGATACGTTGTTTTAGGCAGGTGAATAAGCAATAAAATTTACTTTTAGGATGGATGATAATGCCAGATGTGCATCTTAAAAGTCTTGTAAAATTTTCCTCATAGGTTATTAGGGAATCATCATCCTCTTCCTTTATCTCATGGAATTAATTCTCCATTTTTAATAAACAATATGAGGGAAGTACTTATTGAAAAATAATCTCTTCAACTCACCCCACATGATGGAGTCAATTTCATCATATTTCCTTATATTCTTGATGAGAATCCTCTATTGATCCACATTAACATACAAATGATAGATGAAAAATGATTTTTTCTTCTTCTAAACACTAGAGAATAGAAAATATCATTTTAGTGACACTGATCCTTTGTTCAATAACTAAAGGATCAACACATCCATTAAATTAAGGTGGACGTTTCCTCATGAAGGTCTAAATAGAATGTTGTTATGTAATTTTCTCATCTGGAAGTTCCGCATGATTCATAGCTTGAGAATGTTGTATGAGAATATAAATGAGATTATTAATTCCATATATTATTACATTTGGCTTCTTAGAAGGTAAACCATTTCATTGTTCATCATAATCAGCACTAACATAGTTCCTTCAGGTTCCAACCATTGACTAAAAAAAATCAGAGTGGATGAAATAATAATCTTCTTAGGGAAGAACCTAATCCTGAGAGATCCATTGTAGGATGTCTATTTTATGAAACCTTATTTTTAATATACGAAACCTTAATATTATCCTACTTAATTAACAATCAACATTAATTTAAATCCTTTATGATGGATTATAAATTGTTTCTGAATTTCCAATGAATGTACTTTAGGAATGTCAAACCAAGTGTGCAACAAGGATTATTATCATGCACTGGGTGGTAATCAATTCCAGATCAATGCACCCTTTTTAGAGTTATTACCCCTAGGAAATAAATGAAAGAGCCGCATCCAATTGTAGTATCTTGATAGGGATGTAATTACTTGGAAATTACTTTCTCTATTATTTATGAGAATTCCTTGACATTTTACTATATGTTGACCAATCCTTAGAATTATCTTTAGGAATATCTTTATGGATATCACTAAATTTTTATCATCCCAATTTCCAAATGATAACTAAACATTGTTCAGATACCTATTGTAAAGACCAAAACTTCCCATACATATATATTACATCTTAGTAGAAGGATATTCATTACATAACATAATGGTCCAAACAAGAATTTTTTAGGTCTAGTTCTATTGGAAACATGGAAACATAAACATATGGTCTATAAGAGAGATATGTTATCTCCAAATAATTTCTTAATGAATAACACACTTCTTATACATATCATATATACTACATTTATTTTACCCAAGGGAAAGGAAAAATAATAATGGTTGACCTCAAATACTCAATAAGGATTAATGTAACAAACCATGATTTTTTAATTCCTTTATTATAAATACGTCTTGAAATCACAATATAATGAACTACTAAGTGCTATGTGACCTTTAAACATAATTTTGTCACTTATGTTTTTTGGAATTTTGAAAATATAGCATAAACTATTGTGACCAGTAAGTTATTTTGAGTCTGATAAGAAAAACGTAATTTTTGGTGAATAGTAACCTACCCTTATGAATAATAACATACACTTATGAATAGTGACATACCCATAATGAATAGTAACCTTACCTATGATAGTATATAAATAAGATTCAAGTGAAAGTATGATGTACCTATATTTTAGAATAAGTAAATGAATGTTTTAAAACTGAATTTTTAATAATAAAGTATTATTTAAATTAAATATTAAAATAATCATATTTAGAAAATTATTTTTTAGAAAATGGAATTCATTTTTGAATTTTACATGTTGAAAAATGGTTAGGGTAAATATTTGAGATTTTTCTAAAATACTTAATTTTTTTTGATGAATAGTAAAATACGATAATTTACGATAAATGATAAATACCTGAATTATGATGTCATCAGCTGATGTATGGATGATTTAATGCCATTATCTCGAACTCAAATTCACACATTACTATTTTTGGTCATGGAATCATAAATATTTCTAGTGTTGAGGGAGATCAATAAAAAAATGATTAAAACATTATGAACCCCCTAACTCCCTCTTCTCTTCACTTCCCTCACACCTTATGCCTTGCCAATTTTCTTCCAAAATATCTCTCAAAGCTCCTACCCCATGTCCAAAGTCCACTAGTATCTTCAATATATCAAACCCACTCCCCTTAATAGGTTCTCAAAGGAGGTAGTCTCAAGAGGTAAATTCCTCTTCCCAATTCTTTCATTTCTTTTAAGTTATTTTCTTTTATTATTTCTTTCCTCACCTCCCTTAACACAAATGGTGTGATAACAATAGTAACATACATGTACTGGGATGATTTTATTATAATGGTATAATTCATTATATTCTCTCCTTTCCCCATATTTTATTTGATATAAATTAAAGCATAGTATGAGATGTGTTAATTTAGCACATTCAATGAAAACCATTTATATGTTTCTATTATCATTTTTAATTGTGGTCATGAAAACATTTGTGTTATAGTTAAAACAGATTTTTATGTATCCTATTTAATGTTCAGTAATCCTTTGGTAAAAAAATTATTAAGTTATAAATCAAAACATGTTCACTGTAATCAAACCCACCGATTAACCAAAATGGTAATCACTAAGGTTTTATATAACAATTCATCTTCAATCCTAATAACAGAATTAATTTTTATAACCTTGTAATATCTTGGATTTTCTCTAATACCATGAAAATTAAATTCGCGACAACCAATTTCATCTTTTTTGTTTATCCAAACATGAATATAATTGAACCGAACATTAAAACCAAGTAAGAAAACATACCAGAATAATAAAATTAAACCTCATAAAAAATCCAAATGGTTATGAATGATCTTAAAAAAGGTTATAACAAATAATTTACATATATAATATTTTCTTTAATTATTAATTAATTATCCTAATTTGATTATTCATGTCATTACGATCAAGCAAAGATCGCCATCAGACTTAAGGTGAGGGATCCGATCCATTTCACGATTAATCAAGATGTCCTCGATGCTATGAAATTTTATGTATAATCCCTAATGATGGGGTATGATTATGAAACTTCCCCATACAACCCTCATGATTTATGAGTGATGAGAAACCCCTTTTCTCTTTCATCAATCCCTCTTAGGTACACCCAACAACATGCTGATAAATAGTAACGAAATCTACCCAAACCTTCTTTGTTCTTTCAGGTTGCCTTATCTTTCTTTATATAAAAATTGTGTTATCTTATCTATTTATGTACTTACTATAAATTCTGTTTAGTTTTAAAAAATTCATTTATGAAGTCCCCTTCATCAATCTCTTTTGAGGATATAAATTTTTAAAAATATTATCTCCTTAGAACTTTCGATAAGCAAACATGTTTTAAGGGAACTTCCAGAATTTTTACACAATTTCAAGTACACTATATCGTATATTTTAAGAAACCATTGTATTTATAATTTTTCTTAAACATTTTTGGTTCAATTATGGTTTTATATAAAATATTTTCCTCTTTTATATTTTAGTGGCTCTATATTATTTTCTTTAAAACCGCATAAAAATGGTTTAATGATACTGTTTTTGAAATATATTTATTATATGTTGTCACTTCTGTTTGACATAACTTACCATTTTATATGCCTATTTTACCTTATTAAAGTACATGTATGGTTTAATTCGTTTCTTTCATGAACACTTTCATGAACACTTTCATGATACACCCATTGGTTATGCTTTATGTCATGATTGTGGTACCTAATTATTTCCATGGGTACCCTTATGTTTATGTATGATGGATTATGTATTATTATTTATGTGGAAAGAATATTCATGAAAATGTTGTCATGGGTTCACCCAGATTGTTCACCAATTCATAGGGAAATGTTAAGTCTCTTGATATGTGATGTGAAATGGGATTGGCAGTTATCCTAGACCTATACTACTATAGGAAACATGAATGGTGGTTAGACTTAATCCATACTACTATGGTAAATAGGATAGGCAGTTAGACTTAACTTGTACTACCATGGGAAATGAGATTGGTAGTTAGCCATAACTCATACTAAAGACACGTTTTTATGTTTCTGCCACATTTATAAGATTCCATGTTTATATAATCCCATGTTTATGTGATATGATTTCATATGTTCCATGATTTTTATATCATTATGTCATGCATCCTATATCATGTGCTTAAGCTATATCCTTATGTTCATACCCTTACTGGGCTTTTTTTCTCATCCCATTGTTCATGTATTCTCCAGTGTACACTATGCAGTTTTAAGGGATCAAAAGAAGTTAGGATCTCTATATCAAAATGAAATAAAAATGTATTTGTTATCCCCATGTTTTATGTTTTATGTACCTAGTCTTCCAAGACACTAGAATTAACGATCCTTGGCTTATACTCTGATGAATAATTATTCTTAAAATCTTGTAATGTTATGTGAAAAAGGATAGGGTTTCTATAGTTTGTATCAGAGTATGGTCTAGTTATTTTTGGAGATTAGGAATAGATCACCTTAGTGAGAACCATATGGCTGAGACTAAGTATAATGAAACACCCCTATGTTTTGGTAAGTATAGAGTAAGTGGTTTATTAATAAAATACATCCCTGTCTAGATACAAATAGATAGAGGCAGCTCTTGAATAGATATACCTAGGAGTGAAAACTCTAAAATGGAGTTTCGGGCTTGACATGGGGTATAATGGAACATGAAAATAGGCCTTTCTACACTCTTGTTTTGACACAACCAAGGGATATGATTTGGTAAATTCATAAACTTAGTAAAAACCATTGTTAAGGGAACAAAAAAGAATCCCACAAGAATATACATTAGGTGATAGATCATGAATAACATTGATTAAGGCCTAGAAACACATAATTCAATGAGATAAGTGTAATTTGTAAGTTATTATTTTAATGTCATTAGTTTCCCCCTTATTCCATACTAACCCAAAAATTTTCTTTTATTCAAGACAATGACTATTAATAGGATGAATCTGGTTTAAAACTGATGTGAAGGGTGATGTGATGACTTACAAAATTAGATCCCTGATCAGTTGGGAGCTCTAGAAGGACATATTATGATTATGCCAAACCAACTTTCAAAAACCACAATTAACAATTGGTAGTTTGTTGAATTCCCAATGGATTCAAGGAAGAGAAATATGAAATCTAATGAAGGTTCATCTGATAAAGCTGATAAGGGAAAGAAGACCCAATTTCTTTTGTGCTAAAACTGTGGAAAGATGCACCAAGGGGAATGTCACAAAGGGAATCAGAGATGTTTTATGTGTAGAAAGATTGGGTACAATGTAGCCTATTTCTATGAAAAAATGAATAATGAGATGAATGGAAACAAAGTTCCATATAAGGAATCATAAATAGTTATATGTCATAAATTTGGAGAATTTGGAAAATATCCAACACAATGTTCTGTTGCAAGGGTAAAGAAGCATGATGAGAATCAACATTCTCTATGATCAATGAAGCACTGAAGGTCCTATGATATGGTGGATAATGATGAATAAATTAAATTTAACTACTAAATCAAAGTAGTGTATGTCATAATGTATTTCAATTCATGTCCTATCATTATATCTTTCATGTTTTCCAAGAACATTGAGTTTCTACCTAAAAGGATATTAAATAATAAGGGGAAATTTCTATGAGTATTGTATCAAATGTTGATGTTTATGGGAATGTTGTTATTGAAAATATTATAAGTCTCCCTTTTGTTGAATATAAGGTAAAATGAAAATGTCATTGCCTATGCCTCAAGAAAGTTTAAAATTAATGAGCAAAACTATCCCATGCATGATCTGGAGTTGGTAGTTGTGATCTCTACGTTAAAAATATAGTGTAATTATCTCTATGGAGTGAATTGTGAGAAATATACTGATCAAAAGAGTACAAAATATATATTCACACAAAAATATCTTAATATGCGCTAGTGAAGGTGGATAGACCTCATCAAAGATTATGACTGCTCAATCCACTACTATCTTGGTAAGGAAAACAAGGTGGTGGGTGCTCTATGTAGAAAGGATCTTGCATCTTTATCAATGATGTGAATTTAAAAGAATCATATATTCTTATATTTCCAAAGGATGAACATACGAATCATTAAGAAAGGAAAATCATCAATCCTTTATCAAATGATTTCTAAACCATCTCTCATAGAGAAAATAAAGGATTCTCAAATAAAAGATGTGGAAATTCTGAAAATGGTGGAAGTTGTTAAAAATGGGAAATACTTTTAGTACTTTATTGATGTGCAAGGATTTGTAATATTTGATTCACGGTTATGTGTACCATATGATCTAGAGATAAAGAAGGAGATTCTTGAATGATGCACATAGATCAACCTTCTCCATTCACCCAGGGAGCACAACGATGTATCAAGATCTCTGAGAAATATTTTGGTTGGATAATATGAAAAGAGAGATTGTAGAATATACATCAAAGTCCCTAGTATGTCAGCAAGTTATGGATGAGAGGAAAATGTAAAAGGGGATGATTCAACAACTACCCATTCCCACATGGAAATGGGAGAACATTTCCACGTACTTTTTCACTGGACTTTCAAGGACATCCAGAGGAAATATTGCTATATGGGTCATTTTGGAACGTCTTATAAAGACAACTCACTTTATAACGATTCGAGAGGATTTCTCATTGGATAAACATGGATTCATATAAATCAAAGAAGTGGAAAGTATGCATGGAGTTACACTATCTATTATATCCAATCGTGAACTTTTATTCACCTCGATGTTTAAGAAATTTCTTCAACATGCTCAAAGCACTGAACTGAACTTTAGTACAGCCTATCATCCTCAAACTGATGGACAAATTGAGAAAACTATTCAAACACTAGAATACATGTTTATAGCATGTTCTATGAACTTCAAAGGAGGATGGGACCAACATCTTCCACTGGTTGAATTCCCCTACAACAACAGTTTCCACTCGAGCATCCAAATGACACCATATGAATCCCTTTATGGTAAAAGGTATAGAACACCAGCATGTTTGGATGAAGTTGGTGAGAGTAAGCTGCTAGGACCTAGAATGGTCAATGTAATGGTGGAGAATTTGAAACCCATTCAACAACATATCAAGGCCACCCAAAGCTGACTGAAGGGTTGTGCTGACAGTCTTCAACAAGACCTTGAGTTCAAAGTTGGAGACATGGTATTTCTTCACATATCTCTGTGTAAGAAGGTCATTAGGTTTAGAAATTATTGGAAGTTAAGTCACAGGTACATCACCCCTTTAGAGATTCTTGATCTTGTCGAGGCTATGGCCCATCGACTCACACTTCCACCTACCATGTCCAAAGAACATGATGTCTTCAATGTATTCCTCTTAAGGAAGTACATACCAGATCCATCACATGTACTCTCTTTAGAGGTTGTACAGCTAGAAGATGATCTTTCTTATGAGGAGTAGCCAGTAAAGATCTTGGATCGTAGAGATAAAGTTATACGTAACAATAATACACACCTAGTTATGGTACTATGGTGAAACCATAAGTATGAAGATTTAACATGGGAACTTGAAGAAGTAATGATGGAAAAGAACCTGCACATGTTTGTGGCCTAAAATGTAAAAAAAGTTTAGGGAGAAATTTCATAAAGTGGAATAATGCAATAACCCAATGTTTTTCAATTAATTTCTTATAAACATGTCATGAATCACAACATAGTTAACTACTAAGTGCCACGTGACCTTTAAACATATGTTTGTCACTTCTGTGTTTGGAATTTTGAAAATCAAACATACACAGTTGCGATCAGTTAGGTATTTGGAGTCCGATAAGAAAAACTTAATTTTTGGTGAATAGTAACCTACCCTTATGAATAATAACATACACTTATGAATAGTGATATATCATAATGAATATTAACCTTACCTATGATAGTATATAAATAATATTCATGTGAAAGTATGATGTACCTATATATTAATCTATGTAAATGAATGTTTTAAAACTGGTTTTTTAATAATAGTGTATTGTTTTAATTAAATATTTAATTAATCATATTTAGAATTTATTTTTGAAAAATGGACTTAATATTTGGATCATACATGTCTAAAAATGGTTAAAGTGAATTTTTGAGATTTTTCTAATACACTTAAATTTTTTTGATGAATAATAAAATATGATAATTTATAATAAATGATAAATACATGAATTATGATGTCATTAGATGATGTATGGATGTTATAAGACCATTATATAGAACACACATACACACATTACGGTTTTTGGTCATGGAATCATCACTATTTCTGGTCTTGAGGGAAATTAATAAAATCCTGATTAAAAAATTATGAACCCCCCTCACTCCCTCTTCTCTTCATCCATCTCAAGACTTGTGTCATGCCAATATTCTGCCCATATCTCTCCCTAATATCCTGTAACATGTTCAAAGGACACTAATCTCTTAAAAATACCAAAACCTCTCCCCTTAAGATCTTCTAAAAGGAGGTAGACTCAAGAGGTAAATTCCTCTTCCCAATTCTTTAGTTTCTTTTAAGTTCTTTCCTTTTATTGTTTCTTCCTCACATCCCTTTATCAAAATGGTATGATAACTACAGTAACCTAAATGTTCTGATATGCTATTAGGATAATGGGATAATTAATTATCTTATCTCCTTTCCCCATATTTTATTTTAAAGAAATGAAAGCACCGTTTGAGATGTATTAATAAAGCACAATCATGGACAACAATTTATAAGTTTTTATTATTATCTTTAATTATGGTAATGAAACCATTTGTGTTATTATTGAACCAGATTGTTATATATCCTAGTTAAGGTTCTAATATCCTTTTGTACAAATATTATTAAGTTATAAATCAAAACATGTTCATTGTAATCAAACCCATCGATTAACCAAAACAGTTATCACTAAGGTTTTATATAATAATTCATCTTCACTCCTAATAACCAAATTAATTTTTATAACCATGTAAAATTATTTATTTTCACTAATATTATACAAATTAAATTCTTTAAAATCACTTTCATCTTACTTCTTTAGCCAAACATGAATATATGTGATCTGATCATTAAAAGCAAGTAAGGAAACGAACCCGAATAATGAAATTGAACCTCATAACCAATCCAAATGGTCATGAATGCTATTGAAAAGGGATATAATAAATAATTTAAATACAGAATAGTTTATTCAAATATTAATTAATGAAACTAATTTGTTTATGCAGGTCATTAAGTTCAAGAGAATATCATCATCAAACTTAAGGTAAGAGATCCTTTCCATTTCACTATTAATCAAGTTGTATTTTATGCTATGCCATTTTGTGTGCAATCCCTAATGATGAGGTATGATTACACACCTTCACCATACTTACTTCATGATTTATAAGTGATTAAAAACCCCTTTTCACTTAACATCAATCCATATCAGGTACACCTGACACCATTCCAATAAACCATAACGAATAATTCAAGAACCTTCTTTGTTCTTTTAGGTTGAATTATAATTATTTATATCAAAATGGAGTTATATTATCTATTTATGTACTTATTATAAATTATGTTTAGTTTTAAAAAATTAATTTATGAATACCCTTTCATTAATCTATTTTTGGGATATACATGTTTTTAAAAGATTCAATCCATAGAACTTTCTGGTAAGCAAACCTATTTTAAAGGAACTTCGCAAATTTTTACCCAATTTCAAGTACACTATATCCTCCATTTTAAGACACCATTTTCTTTATAAAATTAGTATTTTTATTAACAAAAAACCTTCTTGGCTCAATTCTGGTTTTATATAAAATATTTTCATCTTTTCTATTTTAAAGACTCTATAGTATTCTCCTTAAAACTGCACAAAAATGTTTTGCTGCTAACGATTATCAAATAAAGATTTTATATGTTTTCACTTTTATTTGACATCACTTACCATGTTATATGACTATTTTTCCTTATGAACATCCATTTATTTTATAACCCATTTCTTTTATGGACAGTTTTATGGTATAACCATCGATTATGATTTATGTCATGATTGTGTTACCCAAATCTTTCCATGGGCACCCTTATGTTTATGTATGGTTGATTATGTATGATTATTTATATAGAAATCATATTGATTGAAATGTTGATATGGTTGAACCCAGATAGTGCCTCAGTTCATTGGGTAAAGTTCAGTCTCATGAGATGCGATGTGAAATGGGATTGGCAGTTAGCCTTGACCTGTACTACTATGGGAAATAGGATTGGCAGTTAGCCTTAACACATACTTCTATAGGAAACAGGATTAGTGGTTAGACTTGACCCATACTACTATGGGAAACGAGATTGTAAGTTATCATTGAAACGTACTAAAGACATGTTTTTTTTGTTTCTACCATATTTATACGATTCCATGTTCATATGATCCCATGTTTACGTGATATGAGTTCATATGTTCAATGATTTTGATATCATTATGTCTGGCCTCCTAACTCATGTTCTTAAGATATATCATTATGTTCATTCCCTTACAGGGCTTTTTAGCTCATCCCTTTTTTCATGTGTTCCCCAGGGTAACCTATGAAGATGTAAGGGCTCAAAGGAAGTTAGGATCTCTTTATTGAGATTAAATAATGTAGTGTTTTCTAGCCCCATTTTTTAGGTTTTATGTACCATGTCTTCCAAGACACTTGACTTAACGATTCTTTTCTTATACTTTGATGTATAATTATGCTTAAATAATTTAATGTTATGTGAAAAAGTCTATGGTAACTATAATTAATAAGGTATATATCAATATAACATGAGAATATAGGTATGATAACATCAGAATAACATATGAAAACCATACCCTATATATCATTGATCTTAAACATGAGACATGGAATAAATATTAGTAGTTCATAAGACATGAATCAAGTAACATGATCTATTATTTCATAAAATTTTAATAAGACATAGATTTGTATTTTATAATTAATCATTAAGAATCTTATGTTAAGGATACCCACTACGACATTCATAACTTGTTAGTCTTCGGATAACCACCTATGTACCTGCTTTGGGATTTGGATAACCTTATATGTACCCTCTTTTGGGATTGGGACAACCTTTAATGTACCCTCTATTAGTCTTGGGATAACCCCCTGTGTATCCTTTGAACTCATATAACATTAAGAATTACCCAATGCATTGAAGGGAGATATAGGTACTACCTTTCACATAAAGAAAATATTAAATTCATATGCCACAACATCATAAAAAGTTAATCATATCAGAACCCATGAAATGAAAAGGGGGTCATAAAAATTTGATCATATCATTACCTATAGAAAATAAATATTTTTTATAATAATTTCATCATTTTATCAGATAACAACCCATGGGAAAATAAATTGGTTTCATTAGAATTTTATCACGGTATAACTCATAGAAGTGAAATGGGTTTCATAAACATCATTTCATCATAAACATAAATCATAAAATTAAATAATAATGATTTTATCATGGGATCATATCCCTAGTAATAGTTAATTAATTTCAATGGATTCCTTCTTAGATGAAAAATTATTTTGAAAGAAAAATAACATGGAATGTTACTTGAAGAAAATAACCTTTCTAGATAAAAAAACTTTTTGAAAAAGAAAACATTTTAAAAATAATTTTATTTTAAAATAAAATTTAAAAATTATAATCTAATATTAAAATATGTTAATGAAGATGGTAAATTCTATTAATTCTGTACATGTGGAAACAAATATTTCTTTCACATTTTTGGTAAAATCTAAAAAGGCCTTATTTGAAAAAAGATATGAAGATTCCATTATTTTTTTTGTAAAAATTAAAACATGGGTAAAAATTTCAATAATAAATTTTGGGTATAATTTAAAAATATTTTTTAATTTTTTTAGAAATCATGGTTTTAGATGAAAAAGGGTTTTCAACCAAAGAAAGAAGTAAAGTCTATTTTTCAAGAAAAAATACTTTTGATTCTTTAATGAATAAAGAGAGTAAAATGAAATAAAAACAGGTATTTTCATGTAATAACCATAGTATAAGAAACTTCATTATTTATTTTGAGATATGGATCATAATATTTCTTCATTAGAAGTGTAACCCTAAATAATCCTCACAAACGATGAGATTTCATCATAAAACCCTTGCCACTTTGGTAAAATTTAATCATTACCCCAATAAAAGAATGAAATTAAATGAAAATTTTAATATCGTATAAATAAATATATTCATGATATAAAATTGCATATATGAATTATATACACCTCATGTAAAATAATCGGTACATAACCTACCTTCTATCCCAAGCAAGGAAATTTGGGACAAAATACCTTACCTTAAGTGTCGACTTTCTTGGAAAAAAATTTAAAAATACTATATAATAAAATAGGTTTATTATATATATACTATAAAACCATAATTAAATATATTAAACCATATAATATTTATTTTGACCTTTTATTACCTGTTTATTAAAAATTCCTTTGTTAAAGTCACATTTTGGGTAATAAATGCTTTGTTTTTCATGTATGTCTTTATTTGTTAATTTGGGTATTATTAATATTATCATCGTTAAATAATATAATTAATTTTCATCATGATATAAATAGTTTATATATTTAGTATATATATATCTTGATTAATTCATAAAGGTTATAGATAGAAAATGAAATACAACATTCATGGAGAAGGTAGGTCATACGTCATTTGAATACTATTTCAATTTTATCAAAGGAATAAAGGAAATAAATATAAAAAATATATTATAATTATATAATAACATTCATTTCACATATATCATATATTTTTATTATACACACCCTTATTACCTTCCATGTAAAGTTTAAACGAGTCACATCTATTTGTATGGTCGTAGTCTGTCACACACATGAGTGACATTAATGTATTCCCACAGAATAAAAATTAACAACGTATATGTGATATAATAATTATATATGATATAATAATATCATAAATATCATATATAAACATTTAATAAATCATTATATCTAGATCTGAGAGGTGGTGATGGAAAATGAAAAACATCGGTTCGCGAGGTGGTAGTCTGTCGTACACACGAATGATTATTTCGTATCCCATTTGATGGAAGTGGAGATATTTGTATGATATTACCTTAAAATAACAACTTCCAAATATATTTAAGATATTGAAGTTATTGTATCATCATATTTTAATAATAATTTAATTATGTGGATGAAGAAATAGAATAAAATGCTAAGTTAGATATGTTAACTCATCAGTAGAAAAATTCTTTTGGTTTGCACCAAAGGATTATTAAGATGGATTTCAGACCAAACTAAAGATTATATGGAGATACTATGGAATAATGGAATTTATTTTTTTAGGTATTGGATAAAAGAAGGGATTTTAATGTGTGAATAAGAGAGGAGATTCGATGGCCATTTATAAGTGATGTGGCTGATACATTTGAATTTTTAGAAAAGAAAAAGGTAACCCAAGTTTTTCATAGGACAGAAGGATCCAAAATGGTATATTATAGAACACAGAATATATTAGTTCAAAATAGTTACAACCAATTTGTGTTTTAGAAGTTTTATCTTATTTTTAAACCTCATCTTTTTAGTTTAACCCATGGTAAACCCATTTTTACCTTAATCATGGTAATTTTTTTGTGTTTTTACTATTCATTATAGTAAAAAAATAATTAAAACATATTATATAATGTAAATTATTATGATTAAAATTATTGAAATACATTTTTATAAATTACATTAACAAAAGTGGTGAATTTTAATTTGATATTATTCCCACAGATGCTATGTGAAAGTGGTTTTCCAAAGAGAAAATGTTTTAAAGTTTAAACAGTTTTTATATCAATATTCAATTCTAAATTGATTCAAATGTAATAAATTGGATTAATTTATATATAATTATGGTAACTTTACTTTTAAACATATTTTAGAACAAAAATTAACCTTATAAATTCATTAAATAAAAAGAAAATTTTCAATAAAAACCAATATTTTTTACTATTCATTGGAAAATTAATATTTTTAGAAAAATAAAAAAATTTACCCTAAGATAATTTTGAAATTATTATTTTAAAAAAATATGTTTATTTTTTAAAAATAAATTTCTATAAGTTTCAAAAATTAATTTTATTATGGTTTAAAAAAATAAATAGAAAATATTTTTTGATAAAATAATATTTTCAAGACATATAAAGTCTTTACCGAACATTATGTACTTTTTTTCTCAATATGATTTATTTATATAAAACCATTATAATTAATATTTTTTATTTTTTATTCCTATTCATATCACTAAGTTTAATGAATAGGTTATAATTTTGACATTTAAATAATAATATTAATAATATATTGTAGCTTTTTAAAACTCAATGTCACGTGTTACACAAGCGATACTAGATGTTGCATGTAATGCAAGATATCAAAGAAATTAAATTTATTCAGAAATAAAAATTCATAAAAACATGGGGTGTTACATTTTTATTGTCTTATCCTGACTTCCTATAACACTATTAGCCAGAGAGGTCTCCATTTGGCCTCAAGTGCGCCTCACTATACGCTAGAGGCTATGGAATAGCTGTAAGGGTCTCATTATGTGATAGTGGGGATACTATACCTGCATGATTGGAGTAGCATAATGGTATATCACAAAATAAATAACAAATAATATCATAATAATTAATAAATTAAAGAAATAGGAATAATGGAATAATGTAAACTGAATATAAAAGGGGAATTTCTAATATACAACAATTCATGCATGTCCAGATGATGATACATAAAATAAAAATATAGACATACAATAGGAAATATGATACAATACAGTATGTGAATAATAATACAAAGAAAAATACCTATGGGTGATCTCCACAAGAATCTTGAGCTCAGACTCATTCCCTTACTCATATCTCCTATGTACAAGCATAAGAATGCAAGCAATAATACATGTTCTTATGAACATGAGATCTTCTTGGGTACCCTAGTGAAATAGAGGCCCAATAAGGGTGTGATATATACTCTATAGGACTCCACCAATAGTTATTACAGTTAAATCTAGTCTATGAATATAAGGTACAACAATGTACATGTATAAAGAATAATAAAAAAGATGAATAAATAAATACTAGCCTGATCAGGTTCCTGAAGTAAACCTGTAATCTCTACCTACTTATGATCACGGTTGGAATGAATTTCTGATCAGTAACTATATATTTTTTCACAATATATATAGTATACTTATATATTTTATCCACCTATATGTGATAAGTACGTGCAGATGTAAGTAGCCATATACCAGGAATACTAGGTGCTGGCTAGACCAGGGCATAATGCAAGCATCCGTAACCAATATAAACACACCAATAAGCTCATGAAAATTAAACTATCCTTATATCTAATAATTAACGAGAGATATAATGCTAGTCACTTGAGATGGTGTGTGAGTCTTCATGCCAACACCGGAAAAATGGGACATGGTGAATCATGCACACCATCCAAATAGTGTCAATGGTGTGAGATGTCATTCTCAACACCAGATGTAAGGGATAGTGAAATTCCATTCCCAAGAAGTCCCTTAACCATCATATAAAATCCACTATCAATGGAATATTAGTAATAAAAATAAGGAATTACCTCTCATGAATATATAACCCATAAGTCCAATATTACCAAGGGAGTCACGATTCATAATATTCACATAACCCATTCTTATTTATATATAATAAGAGGTGTGGTCGCACCACCCAATTTAATTACACTGAATTAAAACCATTCAATTTAAATACATCATATCATTTATAAAGCAACAATAATTTACAATAAATTCATACCAAACAACTTAGAATGTGATTGGTCTTTGAAATAATTTTTGACAAGAAATTATATTCCCTTTTATTTAATCAGGATAAGAATATCAATAGGGGTCTTGTACTAAGAATTCCACATATCTATCTAAAAATGTGAAGGAATATAAAACACCAATTCCATAAATCCCAGAGAATATAAATCACTAATCCCAACTTTTTATTTTATAAGACAACACACCTTAACAAAAAGGTTCTCTTATAAAACATGACATTGTTAACAAACAATTAATTTAGCTCAACAAAGCATGAAATTCAAGAGTTATAATTCAATTCCCCCAAAAAGATAATTTTAGAAGGATAAAAAACATGTAAATTTATCAAAAGAATAATCAAAGTAATTTAACACACCACAATGGTAGATTAGCCATAAGGAAACTCATGGTTCATTTGTGATTTCAAAAAACTCACCCCCAAAGGGGGGATTCGTGTTATTGTAATCACCTATAACCATGAAATGGGTTATAAGTAAGTGAATACATGATCTAACCATTTAATTAAATTAATTTCATAATTTAGGGGTGACACCCTGAATGTCTAGTGTGTGACACAAAAATTACTTTATAAATCAATGAAAGCATGGGGAAAATTATATAGACCACCTAAGTCATGATTAATGCCATCTAATCATCCAATTTTGAGGTTTTATTTGATTTTTTTAAATAAACATTAAATAAATATGAATCCTACTAGAACATAGGATGAATGAGATCACACAAAAATTTCATAATAGATAAGAACATAAACTAATACAGAATGTGAGAGGATTTTAGATCTTACCTCTAGCTGTCAAACAATTCTAACGTCATTAAAATTAGATTCCGGATGAAGTAAAATCCATGAAACTTAGAAGGGGGTTCTTTAGAGAACTAGAATAGGATAAATAAACCTCATATCCATAGGAAACGTGAAAAGAATAGGGGAATAGGTTTTAAAAACATTTATGTGAAACATTGTAAATTTCCTCAACTTTAAAATGGAAACCAAGAAACCTAGGAGGAGATTTAGAGCTCCACAAGAGGACAAAACCACCTACTTTACATAAGAAAATATAAAGGAATAATGGAATCAGTTTTAAAAACAATTAAAGGAAAATTGAAAGTTTATCAAACTTTAAAGGGGAGCACGGTTTGGCCACACTGGTAGCCAAACCGTGCACCAACCATGTGCAAGGCACAGACTAAGAACACCCCCTCACATGAGCTGGCCACAAAGTTTGGTTAACAATGTGCATCCCATGAAACATTCACTTTCACGAATCTATAGCATGTTTCGTGGCCACATGGCTCCCCTAGATTTATTAGATCAAACTATTTGAGACCTGAAACTCTACTGAAAGACTCACATAGTTTCTTCTCATGGTCCACATGGTTTAAAAAAAAGCATATTTCATGACCAATACTTCACGTGTTTGAGTTTTTGGAACCTGATACTCTTGAAACACTACGGAACACCCATGGAACCTCTCTGGAATTTAAATAAGTATAAAAACAACATTTTTAGTGTTACAACTCTTTGAATTATGTTTTGAAGCACAATTCAAATATTGTTATATCCACCAAATTCCAAAATTCAAATTCCCTTGGAATTGTATCCTTTCTCAAAGAACAGGCCATTAAAACCTCCCCACATTAGAGCTTATTATCCCTGAGAATCTTTGGGGAAACTAAGATAACATCAACCAAACTACAAGGGTTATAGAGTATCATTAAAACAGACTCATTTCAATCTAGAACACCCAATGCACCCCTAAGTATTACTTAAGTGTACAACACTTAAGCCTTAAAAATCAAAGCCAATTCCCCTATTTCAACTGAAACACTAAAACAATGATTAAATAAGATCATTTTTCTAGATAAATGAGCATGTCGGTGTCTCTTTATACATATGGCTAATGGTTCTCGCCATCTTAGGTTTTAACATCAAAACCAGCCAATTCTGATCTGCTGTACCTCCACCATTATAATTGTCTACAAAGAACGACATAAGTGTTTTAACAATGATCCAAGAACAATTTACAATTGGTCAAATGGTCGATTCCTCAACAAACTCATTTATTAAGGATGATATGGATTTTCATGAAAATCCTTGATCAAAATAGACTACACTTGTCTCCAACTAAAGATGTTCCCAAAAATAGTTCCTCACCAACCATATTTGATAAGACAAAAGAAAATTAGTCAAACCACCACCAACTAAATTTTTTAAAAACACTTAGCTTAGACCACCAGTGTATTACATCCTAAATCAAGACACCTTCCTCCAAATATTTTTGAACCACTATTGAGCACATTCACTAAATCTCATTTCTGACTTCCGATGACATTTCATTCCCAACATCCATTTAAGTTGTTATTCCTCAACATGAAAATAAGTGTACACCCGATCTCATATACATGGTTCATCACTCCTGAAATGAATCATCTAAGCTCAAATGAGGTTTGGGGAAACCTTAGAAAGATCAAATGAAATTTTCGGATCTAATAATATATATCTAATACAACATCATTTAAAAGTTTGACATCATTGCATAACCGATATGTCCAATTTTTAGGAATGCTAATAGAGCCCAACGATAGTGAAGTCAAGAACTGACTGGTAACCATGAGTTCGACCAAGGAATTACTACTTGGGAACCCAAGTATCTCCCTGGACTAACCATGATTGTTTTAAAAAATGTTTCAAAATATTAACTCCCTTGGAGTTTACTCATTAGGCCCAAAAGAATTTAAATTTAGTGCGACATATAACTAATATTATCTCAGTATACCCAGACAATATCAAGATACAGAACATGATGGTTATAAAAATAGGAGAAAACTGAGAGGGTATAAAATATTACTAAGAATATTCAAGATAGTACTATCAAATCCAAGATAAAGTGTTCTGTATATTCACACCAAACACATTCTAACTTCTGAAAAGAAGAGAAGTCGAATCACAACTAGTTGAATTCTTCTGAAAGAATCTGTGCTTCACCTATCGACACAACATCATTAACTGATCACAATGCCTTTAAGACACGAGGAATCCCAAGATAAATCAAGATTTACCACAAAAGAACATTAATGATAGAAGACATTTCCAATGGTTTCATACAAACCCAACCATTTCATTGCAGCACTTTCTTGAAAGCAACAACACATTATAAGACTCACAAAACTCACATGAATTAAAAAATATCACATACCATTTTTAAATGGTATCCCTCATACGTGTCCCTTTTACCTATAAGGAAACATATTCACTAGAAATGACTCAATGATCACCACCTAAGGGGTTTCTAGTCATTAAAATGAGAGATAGACTAGCCACTCATAAGTACACTAAATTGGATTCACCTTAAATGCACACATGAAACTTCATCAAGCCACACTCACATATGGAATAACATTTGGCATAACATCCATAACCAACATGACCGAAATTTAAAAACAATAAATCCTCTTTGAATTACATCATGAGAATTGGGATGAATTTGATTTTATTGACTCCTAGGTCACTCTACTCTAGTGATGACCTGAGAATGTACTCAACAGCTCAAGGATTAATTATTCCACCAAACTCAATCGGTTCATTATATCATTTAGCAACTCAATGGGTAATGTGTATATGAATTCACACTACCCATATGTTTAAAAAGAAAGGCGAAACATCCTCACTACTATCCATATATTTTCCTCTCTATGCGTCCAAGTATCAGGTGATCCATAAAAGAGATTTAAAATCGATTTGTATTTCGACATATGATCATTAACCAAGAAAATGATGTACTAAGTCATCCATAATTTAGGAAGAAGAGATGGTCACTTAACCTACTAAGCGGTTGACCATACCCTTGTCATGGCTAACCAACTGAAAATGATCATTAATTGATGTTCAATTCCATAACAAGGGTCATGGATAACATGAAAACCCATCCAAAAAAGGGTTTCATTTAGAATATAAGAGTCCTAGTAGGGATAATGTCACCCTAAAAATACCATACACTAGAAATATCCCAACATTTTATAAAGAATTTGTGCTCAAAGGGTTCTAACTACCTTAGATTACCCCCTTAAAAAGAATAAGAATCAAACCTATCACCAGGTTATGCCAAAAATATTTCACTAATCCCTAAACCTATCATTTTATTCCATTCTAAAAAAGAATATTCTTATGTAAAATGGTCATGATTCCATTCCAAGGAAACTAAAATATATGTTTAATGTACCCTTACATGAGGGTTTAAACTAAGGATACCACCTAAAATTCCAGTATATTTCATTATGTCGATTCCAATTAAATATTTAAACATTTAAGATATTTAATTCAGATAATACAATTCCAATTATAACAAAAAATAACAGGGTACTTGATTTAAATTATGACTCAAGGAAAAAGGTATGTCTTATCAAACTTCCTTTTTAATCTTACTCATTTATTGAAACCCTATCATAATTAGGAAATTTATTTTATAAATTTATTTAATTAATTTTATTAACCCACAATGATTTTCAAAATGGGGCTTAGTTAAAGAAAAATTTATTCTAGTTTCATTATAATGCAACCTAATACCAGCTATTTAATTATCAAAGATTCAAAACACCCAAAGTGGGTTATCTCGTAAGACAAATTCCCCAAATTCCCTACATGGTTCCAGTTGTTCATTTAGAAATTTAATAATATAGATCATAATTCTTTTGTGATAGAGTCAAAATCATTTATTGATTCAACCATTAATAGTTTAAAATCATAAATCAAAATTAATGTGTTTTATCTGATAACTTTAAATTCCATAACCAACTTACTAGGGATAGGTCACTTAAGAGGCCTATAAGAAACCAATTAATTTCATGTCAAAGTTAAATAGATTTTAAATTTATAACCATCTCAAAATATATCATTCTCATATATAATGGTTCGATTATATGGGATTCCATCTCCCAATCCACAAAGTGCCCATACACTTAACCAATTGGAATTTAGATCCCATTAATTTTGAACAATATGTTTTAGTCCATGAAAACAATTATATATATCAAAATAATAACACGTAATGTTATCACAAGAAATAAATGCAAAGGAACATGCTAATAAGTAAAAAGGAATGATAGATTGGAAAGAAATTCTAAATAAAAAATTAGCATATCATATAATTACCTAATCATTGTAGTATATTAACATGCTAAATAAATCATGAAATCATGTTATATAAAAATTCATTCTAAAGAAATACCTAAAAAGGAATTAAAATAATCCTATCACTAAAATAAATAACATGGTATATAACAGCCAATATATTAAACACACATGACACATCATTACAATTAGTAGGAATCCTATGTAAGAAAAAAAAATTAATAATGTATGGATCATTTTTAAATTTGTTATTATTATTTATTTTGTAAATAATACAGATTCCTAATGGGTTCATGGGTGTCTTGGGGTGTATGAGGCTTGTTCAGAGCCCAAAACCATGTTTTTTTTGAGAAATAGGTTGGCTTCATGGTTAGTAGAAACCGCGAGGGGTAGGCCGAATGTTTACTTCAAACCATGAGAGGATAGAAAATGGTGTGAAGTCGGAGACATTGTTTTCCCTAACCATGCTCTAGGGTCCACACAACTATGAAAAAACTACATAAATTAGTGTATAGGTGTATTGCATGGTTGGCTTATGCTTTCCTCAACCGTGCGACCAAACCATGTGAAATGACCCCATACAATGATGGCTCATGATTGGTGGACAATTTGTACAACTCTGTGATGCATATTTTTTGGGTTATTTTAAAAAAAATACCTTAATAAAATATTTAAAGCAATTTTTTTCTTATCCCTTTTTCATTCCATCTCCATGATCTCTACCCTCTCCCTTTTGAATAAAAAAATACATCTATTATAGACTTTGATCTTATTTTTCCATTTGGTGTCTTATTTAAAAACTATTCGTCTTATTGGATCCATGTCAGTATGTACTCGATTCCATTTTATCCATTTGTTGTTCTTCTTTATATCAACAATGCTATTTAGATACAAGATCATATTACCTATTTATATAGTATTGGTCACTTCTTCAGATCTCTTTTGATCAATTTAAAAATAGGGTCTTATTTTGGATGAGGAGTCTCGTATGAGTATGAGGTAGGTGGTCTATAACTAATCTATCAAGAATTTTCATTTTATAATTTATTGTGTGCGCACGCTGATTTCATCGTGCGTCTTTTGTTATATTAATGTACAATTTCTATAGTTGTTAGAACCTTATTATATGACTATTTTAATAAATATTATCCATCATTGGAGGTTATTTACTTAACTTCAGCCACACAAAGTAGGATGTTTCCCTCAATTATGACTTTTGGGGTGTTTTATGAACATTTGTGCCATCGTTCGGGTTTTATTTGGTTTTACACTTCTAATGGTAAGACCTTACCTAATTAAATAACAATCGAATTGTTTATTGACTATCCCTTTAATATGTTAGTGTAACATGACATTTCATAGACTAGTTTCCCACTTTATTACTAAATGTTTAAATAGTTAAAATGGAAAGTATACTATGGATATTAATTGATCTAATTGAATGTAATTGATTGGATTGATTTCAAATCATTAGAATCCCTTACAATGTATAATGGTATGTAGCACAGTGAAACAAATAAAATGATTATGTATTATATGGATTAAATAAATTTTTGTATATCCTTAATGCCTTGTCACTTGTATGAAAGGCATGGAATTAACCGCTTAAATTATTAAAAAACATAATTTTTAGATGGAATAATTAAATAAAATAATTATATAAAACTGTGCCTATTTTATATGGATGTTGAAATTTCTATATGAGTGGTTAGGACTAAGCTATCCTTGGATTCCCAATGCAATTCCTGGATCACTTCTGGATGCCATTCCGATTCAAGGATGTCGATTTACAAGGGTGAGACCCTCTATAGAACCCGATCCTAATTTATCATTGGATGCCCCATATGACACCATAGGAATAATCCTTAATTATTATTATATGATGCATTGGATACACTCCTTGGATCTTCTGTGATGTTTGTAGAAATGAGGCCCCTTGGATACACCCTTGGCCGAGTCACTATTTTCCTATTTTACATTAGATGAATTCTGTGGACTCAGTTATAATTACTAAATTTTGCAGAATTACTTAGGTGATTCCCCTTATATTACACTCTTACATATATATCCAGCCTACAATTTCTTACATGAATAGGATTGAACTTTGAGGTCAAGGATGACTTAGTTATTACCTTGGATTATATTGATTATTATCATTATGATTCATTATTATATTGTGGATCATTCACTATTATTATCATGTTAGGATGTATATACTAGTTATACCTCACAAGAAATATTATTTAAACATGAACATAATTAAACAATGAACTAGTTACATTTTTATACACAAGATAAGGATAAAGTACGTACTTGGGTATTTATGTTACTGCACTGCTTTTATTTTGTATGTTCATGGTTTCACAATATTTTTGTTTATATTACATGTATTGGATATTATATATTCAATTGGTTGTGAGATACTAAGATTTATCTCACACCCTATATGGGACACCATTGGCACATGAAAATATTACATGTATGAAGGTTTTGATGAAGGGAAGCATACTGATTCAAACACTTGATTTATTTCTTCAATTAGGATGTAGATTGGTAGAAAATGACTAATCTAGGGATCGAGATGCTGGATCATTTTTTTCTACTTTTGTATAGCATAAATGCCTACTACCTTGTATCAATGTTTTCTAGTTTTCTAAATACATGAGATATATCATCAATTGTTTTATATCATTATTTGTTTCTCATGTTGATTGTTATTCTATCTACTTCCACTATGAAATCTATTTATGTATACTTCTTCTACTATTTACCTTATAATGTTATTACTTATCCACTATGATACCACCTTGTAATAAGGGCATAGTAACCCCACAGACTCACCCAAGGCCATTGCTTTTAGTCAGCATCCTAGGTCATTCATGGAGATGCACTTGAGGCCATGTGGCCCACCAAGATCCGAGAACCTCTGACTAGAATCAGGGTCCAGGACATCAAAAAGTGTTATCAAATCAATTCCTTTCTTTCATTACTATTTGGAGACAATATTCTAGAGATTCTTAATACTTGGACCTTGGTTATAATCTATTCTTGGGAATTTCAAACCCATGTTGTGTGTAAAAGAATATTTTTCTAAATAATGATTGTTGTTATGATTTTTCTTATTACAGTGGGTATAATTTTACCATTGGGTGATGAACATGTTGTGTTGTGGTTATTATTATTATTCTGAATGAGGATTTCATTTCATCCTTGGCATGATGTCATGAGGTAAAGGGTCATTGTTACATGCATCATCATAGGAACCTAAAATTTATATTCCATGATTATGACATGCCAAATAGGTTCATTTAACTTCTTTCATTTACTTGATATGACTGTGATTTTTGAGTGAGACTTTTTTTTATATTATTCTTGTTCTCCTTTTGGATATTATTGAATGATTTCCCATTTTAATTCATGTGGTGAATGAAACCTCATGGGATGGAACGAGTGGTTTGCTGAGTCAAGCCATCAGATATTACCCATTACATTTTGAGACTAAATGTAGACTAGGTTAATTTGAAATAAATAGGTGTCAATTTTAGTGATAAAGTGTATTGTCCCTAATTCAATAGAACTAATAATCCATTTTAAATCAAACATTGAAATATGTTAAAATAAATGAAACTAAAAAAGGTAAATATTGACTTATGAAATGAAATCGATTCCAGTAATTGATGAGGTAAGGTATAATGGACCCTTTATCTATTGGAATGCCTGTAATTTATTCTTTAACACATATCAATATCTATCCATATAAGTGGGTTGTGGGGTAGTATACCATGGATAGATAGACCTTTCCTTTCATCCAGATTCAACTATTTGTATCTATTTTTCTTTTAAGATTGTTATAATGTGTGTTATTAAAATTTATAGAATAATTCCACCATGATGTCCTCGTGTCATGCACCGGGAGGGTGGAGATGACCATGCTCTAGACATGGTGTGTCCTAAACTACCTGTCTTACTGCTAAGATTGAAAATTGAGGCATCACCTGTTGTACCTAATCTGGGTACTAACACTCAACTTCATGATAGTTTTCTACATCCAATGCAGTCCATGAAAGTTGCTCCATGACCTACACCTACAATGGATTATCTGAATCGTGAGTTCCAGCCACAACATCCTCCTACCTTCATGAGGTATGGTGGTTCATAGAATGATGAGTCTTGGCTTGAGGACTCCACGTATTTATGTGAGAATCTAGAGACACCTCCCGAGTAGAGGATCAAGATTTATACTTACATTTGATGTGATTCATCCAAGAACTATTGAGATGTTGTTACCCAGGATGGTCACCATCACGGAATAGTCTAGGATGACTTTTAGGCTACTTTCTATGATCACTTATTTCCTCCGATGCTGATAGATGACTGATAAGGAGAGTTCATACATCTCTAGCAGGGATCTATGTTATTTATGGAGTATTCAACATGCTTTACTGAGTTACAGTGCTTTTCACCACTTCTTTGTGGTGATGATATTTCTTGTTCTAGACAATTTAAGGATACCCTCATGTATTCCATCCATACCAAGGTGAATGTGTTTAACCTACCTAATTTCTATAGGATATTCAATCAATATATTATCATTGAGAACAAATTAAGATATAGTTATTATATTGGGCATATAAGATCAATGTCGAGGCAGTTCAGTAGTTCTATAAGTAGTATTAAATGTTCCCTCATGGTTTCTTGTTTGGAAGTGGAACCCAGAGTACTCGTACTGGTAGCTCTGTGGTGGGGCATCAGTTTGTATGATAGGGTCATCTGATGCCTCAATGTGATAAAAATCCTTTGGAGTGATGGGATTGATACCATATAGAGAATCATTGAAGATTTTTCAAACATTTCCATCTAATTCTAGTAGAAGACGATCCATACTAGACCCACCTTTAGGGGGAGGTTTTTTTATGCCACATCTAGTGGGGAGTTGGAGTAGTACTAGTAGGATTGGTCTAAGTGGAGTTCATGGCCATGGTATCTAGACCCTTGATCACTGGTAGTGATAGTAGGGTTGTCACACTCAGGGTGATCCAACTACAGTGCATGGTTATGCATTTGGTCAGTAGCATGCACTACAACCGATACCCGAAGATCAGAGTGCAGAACCATCTATAGTAGTAGGTACTATTCTAGTATCCTCCACTATAGTTTCTGATTTGTTTGATATAGGTTCTTCATTATCCTTCATATCTTTATCAATTGTGGAAAGTATCGGGATGGAAATATAGGATTACAGTGGTGTAATTACCCTGAATACACCATTGGGAGTACAGTTAGAAGGAATACTCCAATTGATGGGACGATCCCCTTGCGGTATGAAGTTAACCTTTTATTGGGTATCACCTTTTTTGAGATTAAAATATTCGATTTCATTATCAAGATTTATTGGTTGGGTTTGTATCATGACTTGGTAGAATTCTATCACCACATGGTATCATTTACATCACTAGAGGGAAACATTCATCTACATCAGGGTGAGTGGTATGTCCAGACTAGTAGACACAGACTAGAGCATCATGGTCTAGGTGGAGTGCCACCAATATTTTAAATATCTTTATGTAGGATTAAGGTTTACGTCAGGATAAATTCACTCCAGTAGTAGATCATTTGAGGGATGTCATTCCTAATGTTTTTTATTTCATACCTACTCAATGATATGTAGATTATACGATTGATATCTTTCCTGGAGTATCTTCAGTGTCCATTCCTCCATACAATATGACTCCTACTGAGCCCCATAAGCTCAAGTAGTAGTTAGAGGATCTAGAGGAAAAAGGTTCTATAAAGACCACTACTTCAACTTCAGTTTCACTCATTCTTTTCACCAAGAAGGCATATGATACCCTTCATATATGCATGGATTACATACTGTTTAACCATCTTATGGTTAAGAACCAGTATCCACTACCTTGTATAGATTATGTACTTGACCAGATCTAAGGAGCTGAGGTGTTTTCTAAGATCAACTTGAGACCATACTATCATCAAGTGCAGGTCAGGCCATGAGACATACCTCCAAAAATTTCCATTTTAGGTATTTTATGTATAGATATCTTGTTATACCATTTGGTATTATGAATTCCACTTCCATTTTCATATATCTAATAAATAGGGTGTTCCATCCCTATTTGGATTGTTTTTTCATGCTATTTGTGGTTGACATCTTGGTGTAATCTAATACTCATAGAGAAAATTGTAAGCACCATGCGATTTTTATGAGTACACTAAGAGAGAGACAATTTTATTCTAATATTTCAATGTTCCACTTATGAATTGACAATTTTCACTTATTAGGTCATATTATCTTGGAATAAAGAGTCTCTATTGACCTAGAGAAGGTGAGTGATATGGTTTTTTGGGAGTATCCCTAGAATGTGTTTGATATAAAAATTTATTGGGGCTGGTTGGATATTACAAGAATTTCATACAAGGCTTCTCACTTCTTGATTCACCTATTAATGGTCTTACAATTAATGGTAATAATTTATTATGGTCACAAGAGTGTGAGAAAGCATTTCAAGATCCAAAAGTAATTCTTTTCTTGATACCTATTTTGATTCTTCCAGATCCTTGAAGAGGTTATACTGTGTTTCTTAATTCATACTAAATCAGACCAAGTTATTTCAAATGCAATATTATAGAGTTTTTTTCTATGGATCTCAGAAGTTGAGGCTTTATGGGATAAATTACCTCATGTATGACCTTGAGCTAGCAGTATTTGAGCATGCATTGTGTTTCTAGTGAAACTATTTGTTGGGAGAGTTCTTTGTGGTGTATACCGACCACAAGAGCCTCAAATATATATTTACACATCATGAATTGAATCTCATATAGTGGAGAAGGGTTTAATATCTTAAGTCATTTCATTTTTTCTTTCCTATATACCTGTAAATGGTAATCCAATATCAGATGCATTGAGTTTGAAAACATAAGAATAATCCTTAAAGTAAGACAACGATGAATATAAATTAATGGAACTCTTTTTTGAGATGCATCAAAAGTTTCATAATAGTCATGATAAGTCTTATATATCAACCTTGATAGTTATGTCTTCACTTCTTGAGAAGGTGAAAATTAGGAAGTTTTCAGAACCTAAAGGTATGGTTGTCTATGAGAGTATTTCCAGAGATGACCCACCTCTAGACTGGTTAGTGGAAAGATATAAAATACTATGCATAGAAGGATGTGTCTGGGTTCCTACATATACAAGGGAGGAACTAATGAGGGAGTCCCATGCTTCTCAATGGGTAGTTCATCCAGGAATCTCCAAGATGTATTGAGATATGTGATTCTAGTATTGGTGTCCCATGATGAAATGTTAGAGGACAAGCTTTATCATTAGGTGTTACACCTGTCAGTGGGTGAAGGTGGAGCACCAAAGACTAGCCGAATTTTTGGAGCCACTTCCAGTCTTGTAATGAAAATGGGAAGATATTTCCCTGGACTTCGTAGTTACTTACTATGGTCGCCTAGAGGTATCAATATTGTATGGGTAGTCATTGACCAACCGAATAATGTAGACCACTTACTTTATATCTGGGATACCTTCTCAATTGATGAGATAGAAAGATTTTATTTACATGAGATTATAAAATTACAAGGCTCCCCTTGTACTATCTTTTCAGACAGTGATGCTCTTTTCACGTCACAGTTCTATTAGGGGTTACAGAATGTTGTGGGTATACAAGTGATTATAATCATATCCTTTCACCCTTAGATCGATGCATAGTTAAAACATATGATATAAGTTTTCGTGGACATGCTTTGGGCATAAATCTTTGATTTCAATAGTTCTTTGTAGAATCACATCCTTCTCATCAAGTTTTCCTATAACAATATCTTTCAGGTGAAAATTCAGATAGTGCCTTTTGAGGAATTGTGGGGTAGGCCATTCTCTTCACCCCTATGATGGTTAGAGGCTGGTGAGGAAATGCTACTAGGTTCTTGACTCTTTTAAGGATATTTAGAGTAGGTTCAACTACTCATAACGAATAATCATACTGCTTAGTCTAGACAAAAATATTTTATCGATCACCACAAAAAACATGTTTATTTTAAGGTCGGGGATCATGTTTTCTTGTGGGAATCACCCAGGCCAACACATAAATGTATATAAAGGCAATAAATATATCACTATGCTTTTTTGGGTCATTTGATATTTTTGAGAGATTTGGCCCAATAGCATAATGGTTTTTACTACCTTAGAAGTACCATTCCATACACAATGTTTTACACATTTAAATGATTTTATAATTCCATACTGACTCATCTAATACTTTTGATCTTGAGGATGTTGTGTTAGATTCTAATAATAATTTGAGAAGGATACAATCCACACCATTGACCAGAGCATGAAAGCTATCTGTGGTTGGTCTGTCCCTATAGTAGGGGTGCTATGGTTGCACAACCACGTACCAGATGCGACTTGAGAGCAGTAGGACAATGTATGTGCCAATTGGGTAGAGTTTTTCCCAGGCACTGTTTCCCTTCCCTTGTAAGGTGAACTCAGGTTTGGATTCCTTTAATGGAGGAAGACTATAAAAACATAGATTTTTAATCAAGAATGGATCCTTTTAAATTTTGTATATATTTTTTATTTTGGACCTAATACGGAGTCATAATGAGTTCACGAGTGTGTCAGGGTTATATAGGGTTTGTTCGGAGCTCAAAACACATATTTTTAGGATAAATATGCTGATTTTATGGTTAGTATAAGCCATTTGGGGAATGATTCATAGTTAATTCTAGTCGTGAGAGGGTAGAAAATGGGGTGAATTAGGGTTCACATTTTCCCCTAACCATGTAATAGGGGCCACACACCAATGAAAAAATGGTATAAATTACTACATAGGTGTTTTTCATGGTTGGCACAGAGTTTCCCAAACCATGTGACCCAACCATGAAAACTTTACCGCCCTATAGTAGATAGTGCATGGATAGTTCATGATTTGGCGAATCGTGTGGCCAAATCATACAATGCATGTTTTTGAATGATTTTAAAAAAATTCCATTAATGAAAATTTTGAGCCTAATTTTTTATTATACATTGTTAATTATATTACAAGGCACTCTCCTCTCTCCCTTTTGAAGCCTAAAATCCATCTATAATAGAATTTGATAATCTTCATCTATCAGAAGTCCAATCGAAGCACCATTCATATCGTTGGACCCAAGTTAGTATGTAATCGATTCCTTTTTAGCTATCCATTGTTTTTATTTCTATCTAAAGTGATATTTAGATGAATGATCATATACCTATAGATTATGGGGAGACACACTTCGGGACATGTAGCTTTGGATTCCTAAGGGAATGCCTTGAGCACTTGTGGATTCCATTTCAAATTTTGGATGCGAGTTTCCAAGGGTGAGGATCACCTTGGAACTTGGTCCTCCTCTATCAATGGATAGTCTGTATGACACCGTAGGATCCCTCCTCCACTATTATTATAGGATTCCTTGGATACAGTTCATGGATCCATCATGAAGCTTTTGAAAATGAGGGTCCTTGGATACACCCTTTGTCCAACTCCCTGCTTTTCCCATTTTACTTAGGATGAATTAAATATACTCAATTATAATTAAATTATTAAAGAATTCCTTGGGATATTCCCATTGGATTACACTCTTACCCCTATTTCTAAGCTACAATTTCTTACCTGAGTTGTCCCAACCATTGAGGTTAGGGATTATATTGTTATTTCCTTGGATCCACTTCATTATTATCATCTTTGTTAGATGCCTTACTATATCTTAGATCCTTCACTATTATTATCATGTTAGGATGTTAGTGATCATTATACCTCACATGAATTACAATATAAATTAGAACATAATTAATCAATGAACATATTATATTTTTAGACACCAACTAAGGATAAACAAGGTACATAGGTATTTACATCACTGTATTGCTTTCCTTTTATATATTCATGCTTTCACAATATTTCAGTTTATATTAGAAGGACTAGATGTTATATACACAGTTGGTGATCTCCTACTGAGATTTATTTCACATCCTACTTGGGACGCCATTAGCATCCAGGAAGATTACCTATATGTAGGTGTCAACAAAGGGAAGCATACAACTTTAGACACTTGATATGCTTGCTTGCATTAGGATAGAGCTTGGTAGTAGATGATCCATACATGGATCAGGATGTTGGGTATTTTTTTGGTTTCTTTTTGTTACTTTTGTATAGCATGTTATTATTGAGACCTTGTATCCATGTTTTACAGTATTTTAGAGACATGAAATGTATCAACATATTTGGTATATCACTGTCAGTTGCACATGTTGATTATTATTTTGTCTGCTTCCACTGTGAAATCTATTTTCGAATACTTATTTCTTTATTTACCTTCTTCTGTAATTACTTATCCACTACGCTATAGTCTGCTAATGAGGGAATAGTCTCCCCAGGGATTCACTGTATCCCCTTTATACTAACTAGAAACATATGGCATTCAAGGAGATGCAGCTAAGGCTATGTTGCTCAACGGGCTTGGGGAACCTCTAAGTGGCATCCAGGTCCGGGATGTCAGAACCTCCAAATGAAACTACATGTCATGACAGATGTATGGGTTGTGAATCTCTATGTTCCAATAATGATGAATGTAATACTACTTCCTTGACATATCAGGACATGTAAAAATACCATTCAAATAGTAAATCAACAATGAACAAAAAGTACACCAATCATTCAAGGTAAAATAATAATCAACTATAATAGTGAACGACAAGAAAATAAATCCCATCACTGACAACATAGACTTTTTCCCACGTGTGGGTTGATCACTCCCAGACACTACTATTTAACAAGCATAGATGCATTCCTATTATCCAATCTACCAGACCCAAACAATTATAGAAAGAAAAAATAGAACTTTGATACCAATGTGAAATGTATTAGTCCAAATTATTATAAAACTAGTAGCCAAACTAGTCTCCAGATAGTCTCAAGTGTGCCTCCCCATATTCTAGAAGCTACCAACTAGTGGTGAGGGTATAAGGAGTTGATAATGGGGTTACTATACCCTCATAATTAGAATAGATCAGCGGTATATCAAAAAATAAATAACAGACAACAATAGAAGTAGAAATAAATGAATGATAGAGTGGGAGAATAATAATGTAAACAGAAATAAGATATGTATAGTTCTTATATACAAAAAAGTAAGCATGTCTAGATGATGATATATAAAAAATAGTATACATACAAGAGGAAACATGATACACTGCAGAAGATGAATATCAATGGAAATAAAAATCCCCTATGGGAGATCTCCATATGTATCCTGATCTCCAACACATTACCTTGATCCCAACTCCTAGGTAGAAGCATAATAAAAAAATCTATAATCCATAGTCCCTAAACATGAGATCTACTTGGGTACCCCAGTGTAATAGAAACCTGAGCATGGTGTGAGATATACTAAGTAGGTCACCACTAATGGTTTCAATAGCTCAATTCAATATATGAACATAAGGTGTAATGCCCGTTTTTTTATAGAGAGAACCATGTTCGGTATCATATGTGATACACTACATAGAACCCAAAAGAAAAAAAATTTTTATTTAAATATAACCCTTTTAACATTTTTTTTAATATTTTTAAATGTGTATTATTAACTAATTTATGAAATATATTATATATATATATATCATATATAGATATATATATATTTATAAATTCTTAGTAAATCATCAATTAATTGTTTTTAATATCTTTTTGTTTTTCAAAACATGTTTTATTCAAAAATGAATTTTATTCCTTTTTATGAAATAATTATTATAATTACTTTAAAGATAATTTTAAAAAATATTTTATAAAATTAGATATAAATTTTTTATCATAATATCAAGATTGAAACAGGGACAAACTTTGGTATTTTTTTGAAAATATTGATTTTCAATAAAGAGATAAAATACTGTTTTACAGGAAATCATCATTTCATTTGATAAATTAAGTAATATAATTGTACAAATAATATTTTAATTGGGCATCAAGATGATATATTTATTATTTAGTTAAAAATAATTAAATTAATTACTTTTAAATCATATTTATACTGAATTTTAGTATACATTTATTTTTAGGATTAAAAACAGATTCTTTTGAAAACTATTTTAAAATGAATAAAGATTCTTTTTTTTAATTAATTTAAATAACCCTTAATGAGAAATGATTTAAATTAAATATTTATATTAAATTTATATATTTATGAATTTAAATTCATATAATTATGATTAAAAGTAATAGAGTTAAAGTAAAATCATATTTTCCTTAAAAAATGTACTTTTTAGAAAACCAATTTCCATCATGTTTGTGGGTTTTATATTAAATTAAATTATTCCACCTCTGTGAATTTATTTTCATAAAATAGATTCTATATTTTGAATTAGCATAATTAATATTAGGAAAAATGGTAAACATAAGATTTTTATAATTTGAATAGAAAATGTATTAAATATTTATTACCATGATAAAAGAAAAATAGTTTAATCAAGGGTAAAAATAATTTATCAAAGAATAGAAAATAATTAACCCTAAAACAAAAAAAATTATATTTAATTTTCATTTAAAATTTTATTATATTTATTCCTTACTGTTTTTACTTTATAATTTATTAACTATTTCGTTTAATAAAAATTATATTTTGATATAATAAAACACAAATTATATTTTTCAGTATTATGTTATTTCAATTAATAAATTCCTTTTGTTGAATATATATATTTTTGAAATAAATGATATTTTAATAAAATATTATTATTAGATTATTATTTTTAAATTTAAATTATTATATAATTTTTATAAATTCATATGTAATTTTTATAAGGGTTCATAAATTGTTATTGTAAAAAAATAAAAAATTATTAATAAATGTTGATTTTATTTTAAAAGTGAAAATTAATTTTTTTTGAAAATTATTTAGATAAAATGGATATTAATTTTTGGAATATGAATGTTGAAATTATCCAATACTAAATTTTTCATAATATTCAGAGACAATCAAATTTTTGGTTTAAAATTTAATATCATATAAATATACGTTATGTTTTATGACATCACAATGACAAAAAATGATGTAATAATTACTATAAATGGGATAAAATTCCAAATAAATGTTTTCCTTTTAAAATAATTTAATTTAAATTTATTTTATTTATTTTATATATCCATTATTAATCCTCCAAAACCTATAATATATTTTAGGGTTATAAAATCATTTATTTAAGATTGTGACTCACCCCCACATAACCAAGGAAATTTTTATAATAATTTCGGAACATGGACATATAAAATAATAAAAACCACTCCCTTTTAAAATAAACCATGCGATAAAACAATGATATGGTTTGTGGTTTTGGAAATTTTATAATGTAGAGTCCAAAACATAAATAATAAAGTTGTCTCCCTCTTTTCTAATATAATCTCATCAAAGCTCCCATTTCTATTGACTATAACTCCATGGTGCATGAACATAATATGACCTAAACTCTTTATAGTCCTCCTAAGGTCCCCCAAGATCTCATTTAGCCCCTTCCAAGATTCTGAAGTCACACACAGAAGTAAGGCATCCTCACCTTCCTCTCCTCCTTTCAATTCAAGAACATTCATTGAAATTTGTCTTATTAATTTCAATTTCTTATATTTTTAATCATTTATAATCATTAACTTACTGTCCTATTGATTTTACATGAATGAGAGATCATTTATACTCTCTCATTTTGAACCGTACCTAATACATTACTATGCCTAAATTCTATAACGAAACTTCCACTCTCCGCTTTTTATAAGGCACTTATTTTTTTGTCTCTGAATTTACCTTTTTTTATTAGGTTTTGATATGTTATTACATATAAAAATTATATTCCATTTTATTTATAAATGATGTTATATTCATTTCACTATCATTAAGCCTTCCATGATCTTTTACGCACACCCGTCACTATGATGAAATTTAGTTAGGGATTCTCACTTTCTTATCCTCTATTAAAATTCAAGAACCTTATCTAAAATTAGTTATTATCATTTAAAATGGATATATTTTAATAAATTGATAATAATTAAATTACCATATAATTTATCTTATTTTAATTAGGTATCATTTATCCTCCCTCATTTGGATCCCTACCTAAGCTGTTACTATGCAAAAATTTCACAAGGGATCCTCACCTAATCTTCTTTATTTAAAGTTTATTTATGAACTTATGCATTATAATTCCATCTCCTAAAGATTTTACATGTATTTACATGTAACTATTTGTAACAAATTTATTTCCAAAAGATTATTGACCCATTTTTCTATCATTAACCATTTTTATGAATTTTTAAGTAACACTGTTATTTTTCAAAAAAATCACCATGATTTTACAGGACAAAAAATTGTATAGTGGATACCATACCCATTTTTATATCAAATCTATTAACCTTTATGAATATATAATTATTTATTAGGGACTTACATGTATTTAATCCATATTACTTTATCATGGAATAAATTGTGATGATTAGTGAATCCTTCTTGTATGATCTACATAACAAACTTAAATATGAGAATGAAATGAATATAATGGGTGCACCCCGATAGCACTCCAATGTATTGGGTATTTTATAATATCATGATGCATCAAATTTGTATAGGGAGTGAACCTGATTACTTTATGGTAATTTTTCTACCATGATTTCTTGGTGGGTTTATACTTGACCAAAATTTATGATTCAGTGTTTTAAGTTGTTTCCACATTTCCTATGTTAGGAATATAATGCTATATCATTCCTTATTATTCATGTTCCTTTTATTCCTAATTGATATAAATATTTTATATCATGTATCAATTACTCCATGTTTATTCCATTATAAAGATTCATATCTCAACCCTTTCTTATATATTTCCCCAGGTTATCCCATGAAGTTTTATATTCATTGGAATATTATGACCATGTCAATGAAGTTTTAAATAATGTTTTGTATACTATGTTATGAGTTGTTAGGTAATGTACCTGATTATAAATGACACAATACTTCTTGATATTTTGGGTTTAATTATGTTCAACTTTATATAATAAAACTTAACTTAATGTGAAATAAATAGAATGATTGTTATAGTTGGTATTAGAGAAAAAGTATAGTTATTTTGGGGATTATGATTTGAAAACTCTAGAAAAAATCTATTGGGATATGAATAAGTATAAGAAAACATATACAAATTTCAGTAAGTATATAATAATTGTTTTATTAAGAAAATACATCCCTGTATGGATAATACAAGAGGATGTGGTTTTAGGATAGATGTACCTAGGGGTAAAAACTCAGACAAGGTGTACAAGGCTGGACTTAGGGTAAGCTTGTACACAACAATAAGCCTCACTGCACACTTGGTTTGAAACTCTTGAGGGATATGATTTGGTAATTTCATAATATCATTAAAAAAATTTATTAGGGGAGAAAAAAAATCCCATAAGAATATATGATAAAAAACAGATCATGGATAATATAGATTGAAGCGTAGAGATACATAAGTTAAGTATATAAATGTATTTTATATGTTTTCCCATTAATTTCATTGGATTACACTTTATTTGTTTAATAGTTAAAAAATTTCATCTTGGGTTATCATTATTTGGAGAAAAATAGTATATTTCAGTGGAATTTAATTATACTTGTCAATTTAGTATATTTCTATATGTTACTTCTCTACATGATAAAGGAATTCCTTAACAATAGAAAAATACTCTTAAATCATAAATGTTGTTTTGGAAAAATAATTTCTAATGAATTTATTGTCTCTTCACCCATCATATATTTATAGTTTTGTTGTCATTAAATTTTATATGAAAATTTTATTTTTCACTCTCTATTAGTTCTTTGGTGTTATTTTTCTCGTTCATGGCTTTATATTCCGTTACCACAAATGTTCTCATACTTGAAAACCATGTTATGTGATGACCTTCAAACATCCCTTTCTCTCATTTCAAGTGGATTCTACATTAGCCTTTTTTATGATATGAGACTTTAATAAATGTTTTTCAGGTAAAAACATTTCTTATCGATTTCATGATTAAATTGTGAGGAAAAAAGTTATTAAATGGGGGAAAATTTTAATGCCCTATGTTTTTTGAAGAGAAAACTATGTTCAATATCATATGTGATACATGACACCAAACGCAAAAGAAATAATGATAATTTTAATATGAACTTTTTAACCATTATATTGAATTTTTAATTTCATTATTATTAACTAATGAATGATATATATATCCTATATATAATGATAAATTCTTAGTAAATAATCAATTAATTTTTGGAAATGTCTTTTGATTCTTCAAAATATTTTTTATTCAAAAATGAATTTTATTTCTTTTTATGAAATAATTAGAATAATTATTTTCTAGAACATTTAGAAAATATGTTTTATAAAACTGGATCTATATTTGATATCATAATATCAATATTAACATAGGGTGAATTCTTGAGATTTTTCAAAAATAAATATTTTACATCGAATAATGAAAATACATTTTGTAAGTAAAATCATCATTTCCTTTGATAAATTAAGTAATGTAAAAGTACAAATAATATTTTGATTTTATATCAAGGTGATATATTTATTATTTATTTAAAATTAAATAAATTAATTACTTTTAAACCTTCTTTATATTGGATTTTATTATAAGTTTATTTTTAGTAATAAAAAAACTTTTCTCAGAAAACTCTTTTATAATGAATAACAACTTTCAATTATAGTTAATTTAAACAACCCATAATGAGAGATTATTTAAATGAAATATTTATATTATATATCTATATTTATTAATTTATTTTCATATAATTAAGATTAATAATAATATAGTAAAATTGAAATCATATTTTCCATAAAAATGCAGTTTTCAGGAAATCGATTTCCATCCAAGTTGTGGGTTTTATTTAAATTTAAATTATTACACCTCTATGTATTTTTTTTGACAAAAGAGATTATATATTTTTAATCATAATAGTTAATATTAGTAAATAATTCCAACTAATTTTTTCGATAATATGTATAACAAATATCATAAATATTTTTTACCATGGTAAAATAAAAATAGTTTAATTAAGGGTAAAAATAATTGATCCAAGAATAGAAACATAGTAACCCTAAAAAAATAATTATATTTCCTTTTCATTTAAATTACTATTATATTTATTTACTTATTTTTTTACATTATATTTTCTAACTATTCCATTTGAAATAAATTATATTTTGATATGATTAAACACAAACTATATTTTTGTGTAATATGAAATTTCAAATAAAAAAATCATTTTGTTGAATTAATATATGTTTGAAATAAATTTTATTTTAATAAAATATTTTTATTATATTATTATTGTTAAATTTATATTTTAAGATAATTCTTAAAAAATCATTTGTAAATTTTATAAGGTTTTGAAAAATGTTATTTTTAAAAAACCTGAAATTTCTTAATAAATATTGATTTTATTTTAAAAGTGAAAATTATAATTTTTAGAAAATTATTTATATAAAATTAATAATATTTTTTTAATCATGATGTTGAAATTATCCAAAGGATAATTTTTCAATACTGTAGAGGCCTGAAGCTTGACATACATGGACATTACATTACTTTTACGAAATACTTAATACTTAACAAAACCAGACACACAAGGATCGTAATAGTTTAGTGTCTATGGAAACTTGGAATATAAACATCTAATCATGTTGAAAGATCTTCAACAACTCCCATAATGATCTTCCCCTTTTTTTCCTTACATAAAACCTTTCTTTACTTCCTGGGGAAAATAAAACATAAAAAGGGTGCTCTCAAATGCTCAGCAAGGTCAAACATAGAGAACATAAAACAATCCATAAACATTTGAAAGAAACAACTTGAACATGAAATTTAAACATCAAAATCTTGAGCAAATACATAAATCGTGGAAGTACGTAAGGCATATATCATAATGGAACTTCAACCATGATAAAATATAATGTGAATAAAACATTTAATTGTGGAAAACATTCAGCACATGTTATGATTTCCATAGTATCCAAGGCATTGCTTCCAAGACCATCTTAGTGGACAAAGTCCCTTTTTGAATCGAGTTCACTCCTCGTTTCAGTACTGTAACACTGAACCAGATTAACTTACCATTCTAGTCATGTCTATCTCATGAGATATAAATCTTTACCCAATGCATTGGAGGGAGATATAGGTCCCACCCATCTCATAATGAAATCATTCTTACTTGTGCCACAAAATAAACATACAACATTCATAAAAACCGAATAATTAAAATGGGTTTCATAAATATCATCCCATCATCACATAATCCATATAAAAATAAATGGATATCAATTTATAATAATAAAATTGAAACCATGTAAATCATATAGACATTATACTTGAAACATACACATATAAAATAATGTCATCTTAGATGAAAAATGGTTTTGATAAAACACTTGAATTGAATTCTTGAGGAAAATATCCTTTCTTCTTAAAAATCATTTTGTTTTCACAAAATGTCATGCAATTTTAAAAGAAAGGGATTTTTTTGAAAATAGTCATGAAATATTTTGGAGGAAGCTTCATGAATATAAGGATTTATAAATCTGTAAAAATCTTTTCATGCCGTATAACTTAAAAAAACATTCTTCTCGTACTTTTGCCGGAAAATTCAAAAAGTACCTCGTAAAAGAAATATTCCATACATACCATGTAGTAAAAGTAAAACATGGGTAAAAAGGACTTTAAAAATACATGAAACTATTTTTAGGAAACATGGACATGGATGAGAACAATAACCCCAGTAAATACTTACGAATAAACAATCTCAGATAAGAATGAGATTGGAAAAGTTATTCCTTACCTTAGGTCTGATATGCTTCGTACGTATCCAAACCTCCTGTATAATGATTTAAATAATGTCATTGACTTATTATAGAATCATATTCATTGTTATTATGTCATATATGGTTCACTTATGACTTTATATTACCCATTCTTTTGTAAATGCATGTTAAAGTAGCGTTTTGGGTAAAATCGTTGCATTTGTCGTTCGTGTTTTAACTTGTAATTATTCATATGATTACTTAGATTATGATTACTTATATCCAGAATTTAAAACATTATTTATATATAATATATATTCAGAATATACATATATATAATAGATCGATAAATAGAATGAAATACGTCGTTCATGGAGATGGTAGGCCGTACGTACGCATGAACGCTGTTTTAGTTTCCTTATTGAATTGAATGGAATTAAGTATATGACATAAATATATATATAAATAAATCCAGTATCATTATCATGTCATATATTTCATTATTACTTCTTATATATACTTTATAATCATTCTTGAATTGTTAACATGGGAAATGAATCTCATCGCGTCGTGGAGACGGTGATCCGTACGTACGCACGAGCGATGATATTGTTCCCATGGAATTGTATTGGAGTGTATGTATACTATTTCAAAATCAATATCACTTTACAATAATCATATATAGCCATTATTTACCCCATTATACCCATCCAAGTAAGGTGGTGGTGGAAAATAGATTACACCACGGCGTGGAGACGGTATTCCGTACGTACGCACGCACGATGATTTCGCTTTCTATAGGATGGATAGATGGTGAAATAGGGTTATCTCAAACTTATAATATAATATAATTATATTATTTATACTGATGTTATTACTTCATAATGAAAAAAATAAATAAGAAGAAGTACAAGAAGAAATAAAGTTGAAATAATCGGTAACATACATTACCTCTTCTTTGAAGCGCCTCTTTGAGAGTCCTCTAGGGAAGTGGGGAAGTTAAATGTGCAGGGGTTGTCTGAGCATGAAGGCTCAAATTGGTGTGAGGAGGAGAGGGAGGAGGTTCCCTTTTATAAGGGAGGAGAGGGGCACCTTTGGAAATATAAGAAATATTAGTTTATATTAAATCCCAACTCCACTTAAAAACTTCCAAAATGACTCATATCCGAATCTTAGATGCGATAGGGTTGTAATATCATCAACCAATAAAATTTATACATGTTAGGAATTTATTTTAAACATTATCAACTTGATTTATCCTTATCTAATCAATTTAATCTTATTTGTGGAAATAACATTCTAAATTTTAATTATACTAAATAATTACTTATTTGTTGTGAAGTGTCCATAATTGGATACTTTATAACATTTTAGACAATATAAATATAAATATATAATTTTTAAATATTTTTTTTGATTTTTAAACAATTTTATAATATGTTATTTTTATAAAATAACAATAGTGTCAATTTTGAAACTATTCATTTATTTGAAATTAAATAAACAATATACAGAATATATGATCGAAATAAAAGCTTTAATAGATTCATAAAAGGTCATATGTATCTATAAAATTAGTGGATCACATTAAATAGTTCATATAATATTTATTTTATTATTTTTAAAACCATTTATTTGGTTTATATCTTAATAAAATAATTACTACAACATTTTTGTATAATTATTTAATATAATTATTTGTTGTACAAAAATTAAAAATAAAATCCTATGATGAAGATAAATATATTACCTTTCATAATAGTACTTTTACTCGAATTTATCATCTTAAAATCACAATATTTAAATTGTTATATTTATTAAATTATGAAGGTGACAACTTTGACATCATTTAAAATAAAATAATATAAGTGTCATAATCGACTTAATAAGGATCCAAATGGTCAAAAATTCGGCCAGTGGATGATTAGGGTTTATATATACACTAATAATAAGTTTTGTGCAGATTTTTGGGCCTTTTGATATGTATTACTATTTCAATAAAAAATATATTATTGATTTTTCACTAAATAAATAATTTCTGCATCATTAATGTATAAGATAATAAGGTAATTAAATAACTCTTAAAAATTACAAATAAATTACCATGATAATGAAAAAAAATTATATTTCAAATGAGTATTTATAATCTAATTTATATTCTGTATAAACTTATATTAAAAATACTTTAATTATCAAAGATGAGTGAGACATATTTCACTTTCCTTTAAATAAAATAAACTAAAGGTCTTAATCACCTCCGAGTGGGTTCTAATTGTAGAGACCCGAAGCTTGACGTACATGGACATTACATTATTTTTTCGGAATACATAGTACATAAAAAAAACACACACAAGGATCGTAATAGTTTAGGGTCTATGGAAACTCGGAATACAATCTTCTAATCGTGGTGAAAGATCTTCAACATCTCCCATAAAGATCTTCCTTTTTTTTACCTAAAACCTTTCTTTATATCCTAGCGAAAATAAAACATAAAAGGGTGAGCTCAAATGCTCAGTAAGGGTAAAAAAAAGAAATATCAATCACATCATATTCATAAGAACACAACATTTTGGAAATCATAACCTGCAAAAGAGAGCATAATTTCATAACATGGGATAAATCATAGTAGTGAAATGAAATCCAAATAATCATAACTTAAAACATGAAACTTTGTGGCATACACACATAATCATATAGAATCATATCTTATTAGTCAAGACTAATTGGCAAGACTATCTTAGTGGACAAAGTCCATTTCTGAACCGAGTCACCCTCGTTTCAGTCCTGTTTCACTGAACCGGTATAACCTACCGTTCCAGCCATGTCTATCTCATGAGATATAAAATCTTTACCCAATGAATTTGAGGGAGATATAGGTCCCACCCATCTCATAATGATACCATTTTTATGTGTGCCACAAAATCATAAATCATAAATCATTACATAACCCATGTAATAAAAAATGGGAATCTTAAACATCGTGACATCATAAAACAATTCATATAAGATAAAGGAATTCATAAAAATACTTCCATCACAACATAATCAAATCCATGTAATAATAGGGATAGAAACAAGAACCCTATATTTTCTTAGATGGAAAATAATTTTGATAAAACTCTTGAACTCAATTCCTGAGGAAAATATCTTTTCTACTTCAAAAAACATTTATCCTTTCATAACATGTCATACAATTTTAAACTAAAAAAAGTTGATTAAAAAAAAACTTTAAAAATTGTAAACGAAGCTTCTTGGAAATAATGTTTTAAAAATCCATTCATGCCGTATAAGTTAAAAAAAATATTCTTATCGTACTTTTGTTGGAAAAGTCAAAAAGTACCTCGTACGAAAAACGACAAAAGATTCCTTTCATATCTTTTACAAAAAACTCACCGAAGGGTAAAATTGGATATAAACTATTGTAGAAGGATATAAACACTACATATTAAGGAAACATGGTTGTGGATGATAAAATACACCCCAGTAAATACCAAAGTATAAACAATCTCGGATAAAAATGAGATTGTGATATTTCCCTTAGCTTAGGTCCGTTTTGCTTCGTAAGTGTCCGAACCTCCTGTATAATGATTTAAATAATGTTATTGACTTATTACAGAATCATACTTATTTTTATGATATCATATATGGTCATATTCTTAGCTTCTTAGTAGTAATATTTCATTGCTACTTGTTATTTGGGTGTTTATAACTTTTTATTCTTATGTGTGTCTTGTCGAATAAATTATTATTATTATCTTTAGGTTATAGATACCTCATTTCCAGAATTTTATTAGTGTAATATATATCATATTCATTCATTCAATTAATTTATATAATCATTATGAAATGAAGATCATGTAGAACGAGTTGCATCACATCATGGAGACGGTATTCCGTACGTACGCACGAGTGATGATATCCTTCCTATGATCGTGGAATTGTATTGGAGTGTATGTATACTATTTCATAATCAGTATAACTTTATAATAGTCATATATAGTCATTATTTACACCATTATACCCATCCAAGTAAGGTGGTGGTGGAAAATAGATTACACCACGGCGTGAAGACGGTATTCCGTACGTACGCACACACGGTGAGTTCTTTTTCCGTTGGATGGATAGATGGTGAAATAGGGTTTTTTAATACTTATAATAACATATAAGTATATGAGTGATACTGATGTTATTACTTCATAATGTAACAACTAAAGAAGAATAAGTGGAAGAAGAAATAAAGATGAAAGAGTCGGTAACGGACATTACCTCTTCTTTGAAGTGCTTCTTTGAGACCTCCTTTTAGGGCACTAAAATGGGTCTCTGAAGAATACCAGAACCTCTAGGATGTCTCTAGGGAAGTGGATAGGAGTAATTGGCAGGGTTTGGCCGAGCTTGAAGGCTCAATGTGGTGTGAGGAAGAGGGGGAGGAGGTGCCATTTTATAAGGGAGGAGAGGGGCACCTTTGGAATAACTAAATATATTATTTTATTATAAAGTCAAGTTCGGTTTTAAATAGCTCCAAATTGATTTATTTCGACTCTAAGGTGGGTATGGGTCGAAACCCCTTCATACAATAGAATTTAAACAAGTTTAGGTTCCGATTTTAACTTTATCATTTAGATTTAACATTAAGTTAAATAATTTTACTTTTACCGTGTCTTCTTGTGTTCTTATACTATAAGGTTAATAAACTTACTATATCAAGCCAAAAGAACCCCAAGATGTTTATTATTAATATATATAACCTTATCTAAGTCATTTAGCTGAACCCTATATTTTTAGGAATAAAATAACAATTAATAATATAATATTTGTTTTAAAAACTATTTTATGTCAATTTTGACACTATTTAGTAATTGATTTTTGTGAAACTCACAACAGAATGATAAGTACAAAAAGGATTAATTAACTCAATAATAACATGTCATATTAACCTATAAAATTAGTGTAATTCGAAAAAAAATATCAAATTATATTTATTTGGGTATTTATAACATCAATTATGTCAATATTTCATTAATAAGATAATTACTGCATCATCGTTGTGTCATAAATAAATTAAATTATTTAATGTCTAAAAATTACAAATAAAATACCATTATGTAGGAAATTGTTTTATCTTTCTAACGAATATTTATAGTCGTATTTATCTTATGTATAACCCCATATTAAAAATTATTTAGTTATTAAAATTTGATTTTTACTATTTTAACCCTTCTTTAAATAAATTAATAATAAATGTCCTAATCTAATCCAAGTGGGCCTCAATGGTCATATTTTATTCCTAAGTTTGTTTTTGGTCGAATTACACTTGTCCAATAGAATTAGGACATGTGTTAAGGTAATAATAATATCATTTCTACCCTTAATTACCCTATTTACTTTTAACCATGGTAAAAAAAGTAAAAAGTTACTATTCACCAAAAATTATTTTCATCTCATTGAACCCCATTTTAGTCCATGATATTAACCGTGTATCTCGGATTTTCAAAATTTCACTCACAGAAGCGGTAAAATTAAGTTTTATGAAAAATTCAGTTTTTTTAACTACCACTTAGTGGTTTCACTATTCATCAAAAATTGAAAGTTTTCAGAAAAATACCAAAAATTAGGTCTAAGATATATATGATATTAAGAATTCAAAAATGATGTCTATTTTACCAAATTCAGAACATAACAGTTGCATTAATTAATTTAAAAATTAGTTCCCGTCGTCAAAACAAATAGCGTGTTTTTAAGAGATAATAACTATCAAAAGATTGACACTTGTTTATAACTGGTTTAAATGTGAAATTACATCCAATGACCAACATTGTATTATATTGTAAAAATATATTCTAAATATACTTTAAAACCACTCAAATTAATAATTTATCACTATAAATTATTTCTATTAAAAAAGTTCTTTCTAATTAAAATTTACTAATTTTCACTATTCATCAGAATATGAAAGTTATCTGAAAAGTACCAAAATTTCACCCTAAGATAATTTCGATATTCCGAATCCAAAAATGAAGTCCATTTTGAAAAATAAAATTTACAAAATTTCAAAAAGTGGTTATTACTATTCGTAACGGCTAGTTTTAATAATATTTTAATAGCATATCGCTGTTTAGTAAAACTCGGTATTGCGTACTACACACGCTATCGAGGAAGGTCATGATATCATGTAATGCAAGGAAAGTCAATGATGCATGTTTTGAAAGCTCCTTTTGTTGTAGCGTACAACACAAGATATTAATGAAAAGAATATTTTTCATAAAATCTCGGGGTGTTACATTCTACCCCCCTTAAAATGAATTTCGCCCTCAAAATTCGTCGGGGTTATAAATGGTTTAATACTTGAAAGTTTCTTTAATAGAAACCCACATCATAAAAAGGAATACCAAAACCATTCTTTAAAAACAAAAGTATGAAACGTAATGGTTACCCAAATAAACTAATCATTGGGTTTCCACATAGGTGAAAATATGGATATGGAAGAGAAATCTAACCATCATGTTCTGATGGAGAGTGGTAGAGAACATGGCTATGGAAAAGACATCAATCACAAAGCCATAAATTTGTGAAGATCTAAGGTACCATATAATTCATCAGATATAAGAGTACTAGGACAACATTTTTGGGTTTCAAGATCATTTCCCTAAAGTTGATGAAATTGGAATTAGAAGAAATACTTTTGTGATTTTGGTACTGTGTCACCATTGGTCATTCTTTGGAAAATTTCCACTTCAACTCTTAAATAAATGAAGTTGGAATTGTCATTCGTGAAGTGTTATCAGATCATGTGATAGAATGATGGGTCATTCCATCTGTCTGAAACAAAAGGTTACAAAAGTTATCAAAAATACATAAGACCATCTATGGCGAAGTTAATCGTATACGATTCCAAAAATGAACTTATACTTCATATATCATACCGTGTAATAAAATAAAACTAGTTTCTACTAACCAGGGACTTCCTGTAGGCTAGTGGTAGGTGATAAAGGCCAGTCGCACTTCGGTTGTGGGTTCGATTCCCACAGCCTAGTCCGACGCGATGGGCTGTCGCTCGTCCTGCAGGTTGTCCTTTTTATAAAACTATATTACTATAACATCCCATCAATAATATCTAAAAACAAACAATACTAACTTATGTACAACATAATCCATTCCAATATTTAGGCTTATCCATAATACTGCAGTTCACTCTCAGAGATTTAATACCATCGTTGATCCCCATATATCATAAGATATATCTAGTTGGTCACATTCCAAACATTAAAAGGCCTTAATCATGTACTCTCTTGAATACCCATTGAACCTTATTGAAAACATGAGTTCTGTTAAAAGTTAACTCTTTCCACATACCAAAATCCTCAAAATTCTATATACTCAAACCATGATATAACTTAGTCCTTATATCAATCATGAGCTCATGAATACTGTCAAATATTTCATTTTCTCGTTTTCCCTTCATTATGCGCATATCATCTTTTTTCCAAAAATATCTCAATCACTTTGAATACCACATTAGACCAATACATAAATATTCCAATACTCCATGATACAACAGTATTTTGGAATACCATTACATAAACACTTAATCATTCTACCACATCGTTGTCATATTCAACATCGCCAATAGTGATCGCATGTGACTTCCCTTTGTCCTTTTCCTTAAGCGGTTGCTCATGTCGATCATCACTAACCCTTGGATTATGACATTTATTAGCATAATGCCCCATTTCCTTGCACTTGAAGCATTGAAGTGTAGTAGGTTCATTCTGTGTATCCCTTTATTTGTTTGCATCATTAGAAATCTTTTTCCCATCATTGCGGCATTCAAATGCCTGATGACATTCCTTTCCACATTTGAAACATTTACTTGTCCCTTTAAGACAATCTCCACCATGCTTCTTTCCACACTTTGAGCATAAGGAAACATTCATCTTCTTTTCACTATTATTCTGAGATTTCTCCTTGAACTCCATCTTTCGTTTCTTGTCAAAACCATGAGATGGATATGTAACACCAACGTCTATTACTACCTTGATAGCACAACACACAATTTCTTCATAGCTACTGAAGTCTCTTATAGCTAATGCCCTTCGAAGACTTGGTTTTAAGCCACTGAAAAATCGATCAACTTTACTTTTAGGTTGGATGATAATGCCAGATGCATACCTTGCAAGCCTTGTAAAATTCGCTTCGTATAAAACAAAAGATTCATCATCCTTTTGCTTTAGTTCAAGAAAATCCTTCTCCATCTTTGTTCGAAGAATAAGAGGGAAGTACTTATTGAAAATAAGTTCTTGAACTCGTCCCATTCCATGGACTCAATTTCATCTCTTTTCCTCGTATTCTTAATAAGATTCCACCATTGATCAGCTTCACCTTCCAAACAATATACCGCTAAGATGACTTTATCATGTTCAGAACATTGAAGAACTGAAAATATCTTTTCAGTAGTACTAATCCATTGTTCAGCATCTAATGGATCAGTAGACTCGCTGATAGAAGGTGGACGTTGCCTCATGAAGGACTCAATAGAATATTGTTCCCTTCTCTGCTCATTTGGAAGTCTAGAATGATTCATAGCTTGTGTAATTATAGCAATAAGATTTTGCACTCCATCTCCCATAACATTTGTTTGTTCAGGAGGACAATCATTTCATTTTCCATTGCATTGATCAACACGGTTCCTTTGGGTTCCAGCCATCATCTAAAATCCAAAAAGAATAGTGTGAGAGGAAAAATAATGCTAGGTAAAACAACATAGTAAAGGGGGAGTACCCTTAATATCTAACATCTTAGGTTGAATTCTAAGATCGTTACCGTAGTTCTAGGACTATATCCTATACGTATACTTATCCTTAGGGACATCCCTAGACATACCTTAGAAATATCTCTAGGGATCTCACTAACGTTCTCAAATCCTAGTTTCCAAAGGTTGACTAAACCTTTCCTCTGATACCAACTGTAGAGACCTGAAGCTTGACATACATGGACATTAAATTACTTTTGCGGAATACATAGTACATAACAAAAACACACACAAGGATCGTAATAGTTTAGTGTCTTTGGAAACTCGGAGTATAATCTTCTAATCGTGGTGAAAGATCTTCAACATCTCCCATAAAGATCTTCCTTTTTTTACCTAAAACCTTTCTATATATCCTGGCGAAAAGAAAACATAAAAGGGTGATCTCAAATGCTCAGTAAGGGTAAACAAAAGAAATATCAATCACATCATATTCATAAGAACACAACATTTTGGAAATCTTAACCTACAAAAGAGAGCATAATTTCATAACATGGGATAAATCATAGTAGTGAAATGAAATCCCAATAATCATAACATAAAACATGAAACTCTGTGGCATACACACATAATCATAGAGAATCATATCTTATTAGTAAAGACTCATTTCCAAGACTATCTTAGTGGACAAAGTCCATTTCTGAACCGAGTCACCCTCGTTTCAGTCCTGTTTCACTGAACCGGTATAACCTACCGTTCCAGCCAAGTCTATATCATGAGATATAAAATCTTTACCCAATGAATTGGAGGGAGATATAGGTCCCACCCATCTCATAATGATACCATTATTATGTGTTCCACAAAATCATAAATCATACATCATTACATAACCCATGTAATAAAAAATGGGAATCTTAAACATCGTGACATCATAAAACAATTCATATAAGATAATGGAATTCATAAAAATATTTCCATCACAACATAATCAAATCAATGTAACAATAGGGATAGAAACAGAACCCTATATTGTCTTAGATGGAAAATAATTTTGATAAAACTCTTGAACTCCATTCTTGAGGAAAATATCCTTTCTACATCAAAAAACATTTATCCTTTCATAACATGTCATACAATTTTAAACTAAAAGAAGTCGATTAAAAATAAACTTGAAAACTTGTAAAGGAAGCTTCTTGGAAATAATGTTTTAAAAATACATTCATGCCGTATAAGTTAATAAAATATTCTTCTCATACTTTTGTTGGAAAATTCAAAAAGTACCTCGTACGAAAAACGACAAAAGATTCCTTTCATATCTTTTAAAAAAAACTCACCGAAGGGTAAAATTGGATATAAACTATTGTATAAGGATATAAATATTACATATTAAGGAAACATGGATGTGGATGATAAAATACACCCCCGTAAATACCAAAGTATAACCAATCTCGGATAAAAATGAGATTGTGATATTTCCCTTACCTTAGGTCCGTTTTTCTTCGTAAGTGTCCGAACCTCATGTATAATGATTTAAATAATGATATTGACTTATTCTAGAATCATAATTATTTTTATGATATCATATATGGTCATAATATTAGCTTCTTAGTAGTAATATTTCATTGCTACTTGTTATTCAGGTGTTTATAACTTTTTGTTCTTATGCATGTCTTGTCGAATAAATTCTTATTCTTATCTTTAGGTTATAGATACCTAATTTCCTGAATGGTATTAGTGTAATATATATCATATTCATTCATTCAATTCATTTATATAATCATTATGAAATGAATATCATGTAGAACGAGTCGCATCACATCGTGGAGACGGTATTCCGTACATACGCACGGGTGATGATATCCTTCCTATGATCGTGGAATTGTATTGGAGTGTATGTATACTATTTCAGAATCATAATAAATTTATAATAGTAATATATAGTCATTATATACACCATTATACGCATCCAAGTAAGGTGGTGGTGGAAAATAGATTACACCACGGCGTGGAGACGGTATTCTGTACGTACGCACGCGCGGTGATTTCTTTTTCCGTAGGATGGATAGATGGTGAAATAGGGTTGTTTAATACTTATAATAACATATCAGTATATGAGTGATACTTATTTTATTACTTCATGATGAAACAACTAAAGAAGAAGAAGTGGAAGAAGAAATAAAGATGAAAGAATCGGTAACAGACATTACCTCTTCTTTGAAGTGCTTCTTTGAGACCTCCTTTTAGGGCACTAAAATGGGTCTTTGAATAAGACCAGAACCTCTATGATGTCTCTAGGGAAGTGGAGAGGAGGAATTGGCAGGGGTTTGCCGAGCTTGAAGGCTCAAATTGGTGTGAGGAAGAGGGGGAGGAGGTGCCCTTTTATAAGGGAGGAGAGGGGCACCTTTGGAATAACTAAATATATTATTTTATTATAAAGTCAAGTTCAGTTTTAAATAGCTCCAAATTGATTTATTTCGAGGCTAAGGTGGGGATGGGTCGAAATAATCTCATAAAATATAATTTAGAAATGTTTTGGTTCCTATTTTAACCTTATCATTTAGATTTAACATTAAGTTAAATAATTTTACTTTTAACGTGTCTTCTTGTGTTCTTATACTATAAGGTTAATAAACTTACTATATCAAGCCAAAAGAACCCCAAGTTGTTTATTAGTAATATATATAAATATATCTAAGTCATTTGGCCGAACCTTAGATTCTTAGGAATAAAATAACAATTAATAATATAATATTTGTTTTAAAAACTATTTTATTTCAATTTTGACACTATTTAGTAATTGATTTTTGTGCAAATCATAACAGAATGATAAGTTCAAAAAAAGTTAATTAACGCAATACTAACATGTCATATTAACCTATAAAATTAGTGTAATTCATAAAAAGTATCAAATTATATTTATTTGGGTATTTATAACATCAATTATGTCAATATTTCAATAATAAGATAATTACTGCATCATCGTTGTGTCATAAATAAATTAAATTATTTAATGTCTAAAAATTACAAATAAAATACCATTATGTAGGAAATCGTTTTATCTTTCCAATGAATATTTATAGTCATATTTATCTTATGTATAACCCCATATTAAAAATGATTTAGTTATTAAACTATGATTTTAACTATTTTAACCCTTCTTTAAATAAATTAATAATAAATGTCCTAATCTAATCCAAGTGGGCCTCAATGGTAATATTTTATTCCTAAGTTTGTTTTTGGTCGAATTACACTTGTCCAATAGAATTAGGACATGTGTTAGGGTAATAATAATATCATTTTTACCCTTAATTACCCTATTTACTTTTAACCATGGTAAAAATAAGTAAAAAGTTACTATTCACCAAAAATTATTTTCATCTCATTGAACCTCATTTTAGTCCTTGATATTAACCGTGTATCTCGGATTTTCAAAATTCCACTCACAGAAGCGGTAAAATTAAGTTTTATGAAAAATTCAGTTTTTTTAACTACCACTTAGTGGTTTCACTATTCATCAAAAATTGAAAGTTTTCAGAAAAATACCAAAAATTAGGTCTAAGATATATTTTATATTAAGAATTCAAAAATGATGTCTATTTTACCAAATTTAGAACATAACAGTTGCATTAATTAATTTAAAAATTAGTTCCCGTCGTCAAAACAAATAGCGAGTTTTTAAGAGATAATAACTATCAAAAGATTAACACTTGTTTATAACTGGTTTAAATGTGAAATTACATCCAATGACCAACATTGTATTAAATTGTAAAAATATATTCTAAATATACTTTAAAATCACTCAAATTAATAATTTATCACTATTAATTATTTCTATTAAAAAAGTTCTTTTTAATTAAAATTTAGTAATTTTCACTATTCATCAGAATATGAAAGTTATCCGAAAAGTACCAAAATTTCACCCTAAGCTAATTTCAATATTCCGAATACAAAAATGAAGTCCATTTTGAAAAATAAAATTTACAAAATTTCAAAAAGTGGTTATTACTATTCATAACGGCTAGTTTTAATAATAGTTTAATAGCATATCGTTGTTTAGTGAAACTCGGTATTGCGTTCTACACACGCTATCGAGGAAGGTCGTGATTGCAGGTAATGAAAGGCAAGTCAATGATGCGTTTTGTGCAAGATCCTTTTGGTGTATCGTACAACACAAGACATTAATGAAAAGAATATTTTTCATAAAATCTCGGGGTGTTACACTAATGGATTCCATTTCGACCCAAATATGACTTAGGAAAAATTATAATCATTCAATTGTATTAAGACAAGTATTGTGATAATTTTATAATATTATATTTACCCTTAATTACCCAATTTACCTTTTACTATGATAAATAAAATTTACCGTTGTTACTATTCATAAAGCCCAAAAATAAAAAGTAGTCTATTAATATAATTTGGACCCACTGATTCCAAATATGGAATCCATTTTTCCAAATTCAATACATAGAAGTTGCAGAAATTAAATTAAATTTAATCCTGTTGTTGAAAGAAAACGGGTTTTTGTTTAAAACATTGCAAAAGATTGAATTTATTTAACCTACGAATTCAATGTATAATCAATGCTAATGACACACATTATATTAAATGGTAAAAATATATTCTATTTATACTTTAAAACCATTTAATATTATAATTTATCCACATAAGTTATTATGAGGAAAAAAGTTGTTTTTAATTAAAATATAACATGTTTTTACTATTCATTAAAATATGAAAGTTATCAGAATAATATGAAAAATTTATCCAAGGTAAAATTTTATATCCTGATACCAAAGAATAATTTTATTTTGTAAAATTTAACTTATAAACATGTCAAAAACTAGATTTAATGTGGGTGCACTATCAAAAGGTGGCAAAACTGCATTTTTTGAAAAATACTTATTTTACCCGAAAAATTTATTTAGTTCTTATACGATGTTCTAGAAAATGTGTAAGATGAATAATATTGTTATAAAATTCAAAATATAGTTATTACTATTCACAATGGCTAGTTCATAATAATATTATAATAATATATCGTTGTTTAGTAAAATCCGGTATTGCGTACAACACATGCTATCGAGGAAGGTCGCGATTGCGTGTAATGCAAGCCAAGTCAGTGTTGCGTATACTACAAGATAATGCGGTATTGCGTATAGTACAAGATAACCTTGGTGTAGTGTGTAATAGAAGATATTAAAGAAATTAAAAAGAATATATCTTATAAAATCTCGGGTTGTTACATTCTACCCCCCTTAAAATGAATTTCGCCCTCGAAATTCGTTGGGGTTATAAATCATTTACTATTCATAGAAACCCACATCGTAAAAAAGAATACTAAAACATAATTTTAAAAACTAACGTATGAAATGTAACAATTACCCAAAGTAACTCATCATTGGGTTTCCATATAGGAGAACATAGGCGAAAATATGGATATGGAAGAGAAATCTAAACATCAAGTTCTGATGGAGAGTCGTAGAGAACATGGCTATGAAAAATCCAACAATCACAAAGCCATAAATTTGTGATGATCTAAGGTACCATCTGATTTATCATATATAAGGACACTAGGACAACATTTTTTTGTGTATTCAAGATCATTTCCCTAAAGTTGAATAAATTGGAATTATAAGAAATACGTTCTTGATTTTGGTACAATCTCACCATTGGTCGTTCCATAGACAATTTCCACTTCATCTCTTAAAGAGATGAAGTTGAATTTTTCATTCGCGAAGTGTTAGTAGATCATATGATAGAATGATAGGTCATTCCATCTGTCTCAAACAAAAAGTTTGCAAAAGTTATCAAATATACCTATGTCCATCTATAGTGAGATTAATCGTATGTGATTCCAAAAATGGACTTATACTTCATCTATCATACCGTTTAATAAAATAAAACTAGTTTCTACTAACCAGGGACTTCTTGTAGGTCAGTGGTAGGTGATAAAGGGCAATCGCACTTCGGTTGTGGGTTCGATTCCCACACCCTTGTCCGACGCGATGGGCTATCGCCCGTCCTGCAGGTTGTCCTTTTTTTTCTAAAAATACATTTTTATAACTTTATATCAATAATATCGAAAAAGTTCTAGTCTTAAACAATACTAACTTATGTCCAACATAATCCATTCCAATCTTCAGGCTTATCCAAAATACTATTGTCCAATCTCATATTATAGTGAAAACGATTACCAAAGAGATCATATAACAAGCATGTTAATACCATCGTTGATCCCCATATATCATAAGATATGTCTTGTTGGTAACATTTCAAACATTCGAATGCCTTAATCATGTATTCTCTTTGAAAAATATGAATACCCATTGAACCTTAGTGAAAACATGAATGTAGTTAAAATTTAACACTTTCCATAGACCAAAATCCTCAAAATTCTATGTAGTCAAACCATGATATCACTTAGTCCTTATATCAATCATGAGCTCATAAATAATGTCAAACATTTCATTTTATCCTTATCCCTTCATTATGCACATATCATCTGTTTTCCAAAATATTTGAATCACTTTTCATGGTTACCGGTACCATAAAATTATTGAAAACCACAATAGACTAATATAAAAATATTCTAATACACCATAAATGTACCTCAACAAAATTATTCTTGAATACAAATACATAAACACTTCAATCCATCCTCTTCAATGATTGTCCTGGAATAATTCCTTCCTTGATTTAGAAGTAACTTTTTAGGTTAGGGCATTGAGTTGGGTAATGCCCATGTTATCCACAAATAAGACATTGAACTCCATAACAGTCTGTCGTTCTATGACCGTTTTCTCTACACAGATAACATTTGTCCCTCCATTTGAGGTATTCCTTAAGGTTGTTCTTCCCTTATTTATAAATTTCAATCTTCTTTTCCTTATGATCCTCAACATGCGAACATGCATAAAAGTCTATCTTCCTCTTATTTGATGAATTAAGCATACCACTAGATTTCACCTTGTTAATCATATATCATGATTACTGATTCAGCAGAATCACAATATCTTTCTCTCTAGGCATTACACAATTTTGTTGATCATAGTCACCAATTTGTCCATTGGATTCAATGGTAACCGAATTTCTTCTGGTTCCCTCCATGGAATAAAACAAAAAAAGAATTCTATGAGAGGCAAAAATCATAAAAGGAAAATAACATAATCAAGGGGGAGTACCTTCGACATCCAACATCTTAGGTTTAATTCTAATATCGTTACCGTAATTCTAGAACTATAACCTATACTTATACTTAACCTTAGGGACATCCCTAGACATACCGTAGAAATATATCTAGGGGTCTCACTAATGTTCACACATCCTAGTTTCCATAGGTTGACTAAACCTTTCCTATGATACCAACTGTAGAGACCCGAAGCTTGACGTACATGGACATTACATTACTTTTGTGGAATAATTAATACATAACAAAAACAGACACACAAGGATCGTAATAGTTTAGTTTCTTTGGAAACTTGGAATATAAACTTCTAATCATGTTGAAATATCTTCAACAACTCCAATAATGATGTTCCCCTTTTTTTCCTTACCTAAAACCTTTATTTATTTCCTGGGGAAAATAAAACATAAAAAGGGTGAGCTCAAATTCTCAGTAAGGACAAACATAGAGAACATAAAACAATCCATAAACATTTGAAAGCAAAAACTTGAATATGAAATTTACTCATCAAAATCTTGAGAAAAGACAAAAATCATGGAAGTACGTAAGGAATATATCATAATGGAACATCAACCATGATAAAATATAATGGGAATAAAACATGTAATTGTGGCAGCCATTCATCACATGTTATGATTTCCATAGTAGCCAAGGCATTGCTGCCAAGACCATCTTAGTAGATAAAGTCCCTTCCTGAATCGAGTTCACTCCTCGTTTCAGTCCTGTAACACTGAACCGGATTAACTTACCATTCCATTCATGTCTATCTCATGAGATATAACTCCTTACCCAATGCATTGGAGGGAGATATAGGTACCACTAATCTCATAATGAAATCATTCTTACTTGTGCCACAAAATAAACATACATCATTCATAAAAACCCAATAAAAAAATGGGATTCATAAACATCATCCCATCGTCACATAATACATATTAAATAAATAGATATAATTTCATAATAAGAAAATTGAAACCATGTAAATCATAAATACATTATACTTGAAACATACACATATGAAATAATGTCATCTTAGATGAAAAATGGTTTTGATAAAACACTTGAAATGAATTCTTGAGGAAAATATCCTTTATTCTTCAAAATAATTTTCTTTTCACAAAATGTCATGCAATTTTAAAAGAAAAGGATTTTGTTGAAAATAGTCATGAAATATTTTGGAGGAAGCTTTATGAAAATAAGGCTTTATAAAACCGTAAAAACCCTTTCATGCCGTATAAGTTAAAAAAATATTCTTCTCATACTTTTCCGGAAAAGTCAAAAAGTACCTCCTAAAAGAAAGATTCCATAAATACCATGTAGTAAAAGTAAAAATTGGGTAAAAAGACTTTAAACATACATGAAACCATTTTTAGGAAACATGGACTCGGATGAGAACAATAACCCCAGTAAATACTTACGAATAAACAATCTCGGATAAGAACGAGATTGGAAAAGTTATTCCTTACCTTAGGTATGATATGCTTTGTATATATCCAAACCTCATGTATAATGATTTAAATAATGTCATTGACTTATTACAGAATCATATTAATTTTTATTATATCATATATGGATTACTTATGACTTTATATTACCCGTTCTTTTGTAAATTCATGTTAAAGTAGCGTTTTGGGTTAAATCATTTCATTTTTCATTCGTGTTTTAACTTGTAATTATTCATATGATTACTTAGATCATGATTACTTACATCCAGAATGTAAAACATGATTTATATATACTATATATTCAGAATATACATATATATGATAGATCGATAAATGGAAATAAATACACCATTCATGGAGACGGTAGGCCGTACATACGCATGAACGCTGTTTTCGTTTCCTTATTAAATTGAATGTAATTAAGTATATGACATACATATATATATATACATAAATCCAGTAGCATTATTATGTCATATATTTCATTATTACTTATTATATATACTTTATAATCATTCTTTAATTGTTAACATGGAAAATGAATCTCATCGCGTCGTGGAGACGGTGATCCGTACGTACGCACGAGCGATGATATCATTCCCATGGAATTGTATTGGAGTGTATGTATACTATTTCAGAATCAATATCAATTTACAATAATAATATATAGTCATTATTTACACCATTATACTCATCCAAGTAAGGTGGTGGTGGAAAATAGATTACACCACGGCGTGGAGACGGTATTCCGTACATACGCACGCGGAGTGATTTCATTTTCCGTAGGATGGATAGATGGTGAAATAGGGTTGTATCATAATTATAATAACATATAATTATATGAGTGATACTGATGTTATTACTTCATAATGAAACAAATAAAGAATAAGAAGTAGAAGAAGAAATAAAGTTGAAAGAATCGGTAACAGACATTACCTCTTCTTTGAAGCGCCTCTTTGAGACGTCTTCTTAGGGCACTAACATTGGTTTTCGAAGAGGACCAGGACCACTAGGATGTTTCTAGGGAAGTTGGGAAGTGAAATTGGCAGGGTTTGGCCGAGCGTGAAGGCTCCAATTGGTGTGAGGAGGAGAGGGAGGAGGTTCCCTTTTATAAGGGAGGAGAGGGGCACCTTTGGAAATATAAGAATATTAGTTTATATTAAATCACAAATCCACTTAAAAAATTCCATAATGACTCATATCCGAATCTTAGATGAGATAGGGTTGTAATATCATCAACCAATAAAATTTATACATGTTAGGAATTTATTTTAAACATTATCAACTTGATTTATCCTTATTTAATCAATTTATTTTTATTTGTGGTAATAACATTCTAAATTTTAAATTACAACACATAATTACTTTTTTGTTGTGAATTGTACATAATGGGATACTTTATAACATTTTAGACCATATAAATATAAATTTATAATTTTTTTAAAAATTTTGTGATTTTTAAACAATATTATAATATGTTATTTTTATACAATAACAATAGTGTCAATTTTGACACTATTCATTTATTTGAATTTAAATAAAACATATTCATAAGATATGTTCGAAATAAAATCATTAATAGATTCATAAAAGGTCATATGTCTCTATAAAATTAGTGTAGTACATTAAATAGTTCATATAATATTTATTTTATTATTTTTAAAACCATTTATTAGGTTTATATCTTAATAAAATAATTACTAATACATTTTTGTATAATTATATAATATACTTATTTGTTGAATAAAAATTAAAAATAAAATCCTATTATGAAGATCCATATATTAACCTTCATATTAATACTTTTACATGAATTTATCATCTTAAAATCACAATATTTAAATTGTTATATTTATTAAATTATGAAGGTGAAAACTTTGGCATCATTTAAAATAAAATAATATAAGTGTCATAATCGCCTTAATAAGGATCCAAATGGTCAATAATTAGGCCATTGGATGATTAGGGTTTATATATACACTAATCATAAGTTTTGTTCAGATTTTTGGGTCTTTTGATATGTATTACTATTTCAATAAAAACTATATTATTGATTTTTCACTAAATAAATAATTTCTGCATCATTAATGTATAAGATAATAAGGTAATTAAATAACTCTTAAAATTAAAAATAAATTACCATGATAAAGAAAAACATTTTATCTTTCAAATGAGTATTTATAAATAAATTTTTATTATGTATAAACTTATATTGAAAATACTTTAATTGTTAAAGTTGAGTGAGACATATTTCACTTTCCTTTAAATAAAATAAACTAAAGGTCTTAATCACCTCCAAGTGGGTTCAAATGGATTCAATTTAGACCCAAATATGACTTAGGACAAATTATAATCATCAAATTTTATTAATAGAAGTATTAGGATAATTTTATAATATTATATTTACCCTTAATTACACAATTTACCTTTTACTATGATAAATAAAATTTACCGTTGTTACTATTCATAAAGCCCAGAAATAAAGAGTAGTCTATTAATATAATCTGGACCCACTGATTCCAAATATGGAATCCATTTTTACAAATCAAATACACAGAAGTTTCAGAAATTAAATTAAAATTAATCCTGTTGTCGAAAGAAAACGGGTTTTTGTTTAAAACATTACAAAAGATTGAATTTATTTAACCTACGAATTCAATGTAAAATGAATGCTAATGACATACATTATATTAAATGGTAAAAATATATTATATTTATACTTTAAAACCATTCAATATTATAATTTAACAACATAAGTTATTACGATGAAAAAAGTTTTTTTTAATTAAAATATAGTGTGTTTTTACAGTTTATTAAAATATGAAAGTTGTCAGAATAATATGAAAAATTTATCCAAGGTAAAATTTTATATATTGATTCCAAAGAATAATTTTATTCTGTAAAATTGAACTTATAAACAGGTCAAAAACTAGATTTAAGGTGGGTGCGCCATCAAAATGCGGCAAAACTGCATTTTTTGAAAAAAATACTTATTTTACCCGAAAAATTTATTTTTTTCTTATACCATGTTCTATAAAATGTGTAAGATGAATAATAATGTTATAAAATTCAAAACTTAGTTAATATTATTCACAACAGAGAGTTAATTATAATATTATAATAATATATCATTGTTTAGTAAAACCTGGTATTGCGTACAACACACGCTATCGAGGAAGGTCGTGATTGCGTGTAATGCAAGCCAAGTCAGAGTTGCGTATACTAAAAGCAAATGAGGTGTTGCTTATAGTAGAAGCTAATATTGGTGTAGTGTATAATAGAAGATATGAAAGAAGTTAAAAAGAATATATCTTATAAAATATCGGGTTGTTACAATTATTTTCAGATACTATCGAATTTTCAGGTAAATATTAAATATCATATAAATATACTTTGTGTTTTATGACATCATAATGACCCAAAAGTTATGTAATAATTTATATAAATGGGATACACAACCAAATAAGTATTTTCGGTTTTAAATAATTTAATTTTAACTTTATTTGATATAATTTGTAAATCCATTATGAATCCTCAAAAACCTATAATATATTTTATGGCTATAAAATGAATTCCTAATGAGTGTGACTCACCTACACATTAGTAAGGTTATTATTTTTATAATTTAGGCCCTTGGAATTATAAAATAATAAAAACTACTACCTTTTGTCATAAAACATGGTAAAAAATATGGTATGGCTTGTGGTTTTTGATATTTTATTATGTAGAGTCCAAAGCCTAAATAATAAATAAATCCCCCACTTTTCTTATATAAACCAACATAGGCTCCCATGTATCTTCACTAAAAGTACTTGGAGCATAACCATACTCTTATGTATGATCTCTAAAGTCCTACCAAGTAACCCCGAAGCTATAAATAATCCCTTACCATGTTTTTTAATTCACACACTCAAGTAAGGGATCCTCACCTTCATCTTATCCTTTCAATTAAAGCACATTATTTTAAATTAGTCTTCTTAATTATAATTTTATATATAATAATTAATTTATAATCATTATATTAATATAAAATTTATTTTCTATGAATTATAAATCATTTATCATATCTATTTTTAACCTTACCCAATCCATTACTATGCCAAAATTCTATAAGGGAACATCCACTTTCCTCTTTTTATCAAGAACTTATTTCGTTCTATGTATCTAAATTTCCATTTTTTTCTTATACTAGGATATGTTCTTACAAAAAAAATTAATTTAAATTTGATTTATAAATTATGATATTTTACATTCACACTCATTAATCCTTCCATGATCGTTTATGTACACCGGTTACCATGATAAAATTTAGTAAGGGATCCTCACCTACCTCTCCTCTTTCCAAATGCAAGAACCTTATTTGAAATTAGTTCTTTTAATTTCAAGTTTTTATATTGTAATTTTTTTATCATCATTTACTTACTATCCCATTAATGTTATTTTAAATAGGTATATTTTATCCACACTCATTTGACCCTTACTGAATCCATCACTATACCGAAATTCCATAAGGGATCCTCACCTTCCATTATTTATTTCATGTTTTTTATAAACATATACATTATATTACTATTTACTAAAGTTGGGAAATGTATTTCAATGTCCCTATTATTTCACAGTTGATTTCAAAATTATTAGATACCCCTTTTGCTCTAATTAACCATTTTTATTAATTTTTATATAATGTCGTTATGCAGTTGAAATTTCACCATGATTTTCCATGACAAAACAATAGTGTAGTGAATACCAAACCCATTTTTATATCAAAGTTATTCACCTTTATGAACATGCACTTATTTATTTGTGAATTTCATGAATTTATTTCACATTACGTGATCCGGGAATAAATTATTATGATGAATGAATCCTTTTTGTATAATCTATATGGAACACATAAGATTGAGAATGAAATAAATTTGATGAGTGAGCCGAGATAGTGCTCAATGAATTGGGTAATATTTAGTATTATGATACATCACATTGGGATATGGAGTGAACCAGATTACTCGATTGGAGTTAGTCCACGCTGATATATTATTTGGTTTAGCCTTGACCTAAGTTTATGATTCAGTGTTTTAAGTTGTTGCCACATTTCACATGTTATGATTATCATGATATATCATGGCTTATTATTCATGTTCCTTTTATTCCTCACTGATATTACTATTATATAACATGTATCACTTATTCCATATTTTTTCCCTTATTTTTCTTTATTACTGACCACTTTCTTATGCACCCAAGTTATCCCGTGTAGTTTTAAGTTCGTTGGAATATTATGATCATGTCAAGGAAGTGTTCAATAATGTTTTGTATCCCATGTTATAAGTTGTTATGGAATGTTTTTAATTCCCAAAGACACTATAATTCTTGATCTTTTGGGTTGTATTATGTTTACCATTGTGTAATAAAACCTGTATTAATGTGAAATAAATAGAAGAGTTGTTATATAAAGTACAATAATTTACATGTATAAATAATAGTAAATATATATGAATTAATAAATACTATCCTGATCAGGTTCCTATAGGACACCTGTAGGATCTACCTATGTCATCTCATGGCCAGAATAATTGTAGGATCAGTAACTATATATATAGAAATAATATATATATATATATATATATATATAATAGTTATATATTTATCCACCTATATGTGATAAGTATGTGTGGATGTAAGTAGTTATATACCTAGAATACTAGGTGCTAGATGGATCGAGTTGTAACTAAGGCATCTATAACCAATCTCAACATTCCTATGAGATCAAGAAAAGGGTAAAAGCCCTATATAAAATAATGAATGAGAGGCTTCATTATCATCACTTGAGATGGTGGGTGAGTCCTCATGCGAACACCCAAGACAAGGGACATGATGTGTCATGCCCGACGTCCCAATAATGTTAATAGAGTGGGACATCATGCTCAACACCCGATGTAAGGGAGAGTGAAACATCATGCTCAACAAGTCCCTTAACCATCACATCAAAATTACTATAAATGGAATAATAATAATAATAATAATAATAATAATAATAGTAATAATAATAATAATGTATTTCTTCTGAATCATTGGCAATCCATAAGAACAATATTACCAAGGGAATCACAATTCATACTAATCACATAAGTCATGCTTATTTATATATAGTAAATTATGTGGTCATACCACCAAATTTGATTCTACTTAATTTAAACCATTCAATTTATACAATCCATTTTATTTATCAAGGAATGGCAATTTATAATCAAGGCATACCAACCCACATAGAATGTGGTTACTCTTTTAAACAATTATTCACAAGAATGCCCATCCCAATTATGTAATCAAATTATGAATATCAACAGGGTATATGTAATAATAAGGCCATATATCTAAAAATAAATATGAATTCATAGGAAACACCAATGATATAAATCCAAGAAAATATAAAACTCTAATAATTTTTTTAGTTTAGATGAAAACATACCTCAACTGAGGGTTTTCATTATCAAACATGAAATTTTTAAAACAAATCATTTATCCCAGCCAATAATAAAATTTAATATGCATAACTCAATTAACCAAAAGGGTCATTTTTTATTGATACCAAATATTATAGTTCATCAAAATCATAATTAAATTAATTTAACACAGCATAAGGGTGTATTAGTCATAAGTTAACCCATGGTTCATTTTTTATTTGATTAACTCACTCAGAAGGGGGTGATTTAGGTTAGGTTAATTACCGCTAACCATGTAATGGGTGCTAAAGAAGTGAATAAATGATCTAAACATTTAATTAATTGAATTTCATAATTTTGTTTTGACACCTAAAAAGTCAGTTACATGAAAAAATAATGAGATTCATAAATCAATTTTTACTTTGGGAAAATATATAGACCACCTAAATAATTCTTAGTATTCTCTACTTTCCCAATATCGAGGTTTTATTTGGTCTAGTTTGAGAAAAATCAAAAAAACATACATCCACCCTGAAAATAGGGTGAATGAGATAACACCAAAATCTCGAAATAGATTGGAAGAGAAACTAAGATAGGAAGCAGGAGGATTATATAGATTACCTGTAGCTATTCAACAATTCAAATGTTGTTCGAATCAATGTTCGGATGAAGGTGAAACCAAGAAACCTAGAAGGAGGAGCTTGAGGGCTCTACGAGAGGAGAAACCTCCTTCATGTCATCTATAAAAGTGAAAGGAATAGGGGAATAGGTTTAAAAAACTTTTATTGGAATAATTTTAAATTCATCCATCTTTAGTGGGGGCTTGTATTGGCCATATGGTTGGCCAAATGTGCACCAACCATGCATAAAGACCTTTTTAAGAACCCACCTTACACAGGCAGGTCACACGCCTTGGATAACCATGTGGTAACCATGAAAAAATCTACTATTATGAACCTATATCAAGGTGCACAACCCAGTGGATCCACTCACACAGTTAGATTAGATTTTGTGATAGCTGCAGCTCTAAAAAAATAGATGCATGGTTTCCTTTGTTGGGATACATAGTTTCAAAAAACCCTTAACCTAGACTAGTCCTTCATATTTTTTATTTTTTTGAGACTGATGGTCCAAAAACTTGACAAAACACCTGAGGCACCACTGAAGAATTTAACCATGTCCAAAAACAACACTTTTGAGTGTACCAACTCTTGGAATTACATTTTGAATCTCAGTTGAAGGAATAGTCTTTCAACCAAATGCCACAATTCAAATTCTCTTGGAATTTTAGTTTGGTTCAAATCACCTCTTAAATATATCTCGATAAATTGTATACTTAACTGAAATTATTTCTTTATTAATTGATTAATGTGTTTTAAGATTGAAATATTAGTATTTAATCATGACCTCATAATTCCAATAAGAATTATGGATAGAGGGTCACACACTAAATGTATCTAGAATCTCAGTTAAATTATATTTTAATTTACTAAAGGAATCAATATTATTCAAAATATTGATGAATAATTATTATTCAGGTTATGTTGATTTCCTAAATTTAATAAACATTTATTTGATTTTGGAATATATTTGAGTTTAATATTAATAAATATTTACTCAAAAGTTTGTAATTGTAATATTTATTTATTTAATGTAAAATACAATGATATTTTTTAGAATAAAAACTTATTATTCAAGGTTCAATAAATTCCAAGGAGGATTAGCAGACCAAGTTAAAGGAATAACGGATATGATATATTTTATTTATTATCATTCAAATAAATATTTATTTTTATTAAATAAATGATAGTTAAATATCTTCGAGTCAGCGCAATTCATGAAATATAGTAATAATAATAATAGTAATTTAATTTAATATGAGGTTTAATTATAATGAAGAAATTAGTTAAGAGCCTCTATAATATCATTCATTATCTAAAACTTTATATATGACCCAGGTTATACCATTTTAGAGGATGTGAGAGTTGTACACAATATATCTTACCTAGATAATTCTCTAAAATATCTAGAGCGAACTTCTTAAAAATTCTCCCAACTATAAGAGAAAATCCTCCTCCATATCAGGAATGAGAGAAAAAATAATTATTATTTATTCATGAAATAATTATAGTTGCGACCAATGATGAATAAACCAAGTAATTGGGTTCCTCTATGATAGAACTCAATTTTCCAATAACGACGTCCTAATATTTATAGAGTACATGTGAATACCACTATAGGAATTTTGATTTTGGATTCTTCAATACAATGATAAAATTAAAACAACATTAATCAAATTGATTATCAATAATGAAATAATTATCAACCTAGGGAAATTGTTATTATAAATTAATTATAAATTATATGTTAAAACATCCTCTCTAAGAATATTCTAGGGGTGAGTTCATCTAGATCTTTAGATTTATCCATTGAAATTGATGAAAAATATTATTAGGAATAGGCATAACTACTGACATTATGTCCTAAAATTTTCAAGTGGCATCACATCATTCACATATTAATTTATAATTATTTATTATTTATTGATAAAATTTTTATAATTTTATTGTAAATTAATTTATATATTTTCATTCTTAAATATGAACGTCACGATAACATGTTTTTTTTACTTTTATATGACTAAGAATAGGCCAAGAATAGGTGAATAATCATGAAAGATCCCATCTAGAGGTACCGAGGATACTGTCCAATGGACAATATTACACATCATGTAATTGAAAAGTACATGTCACGTAACCATGTTCAACCACACAAGGGAAGAGTGTGATAATTACAACATGTCATATGGGTGTCAATATATGGAATGTTTAATTAGACATTGAGTATTAATTTCCAACTGATGCATGTCTTTATTGTGTTTCATGGAATCTAGTTGGTGTACACACCATGAAACCCCACATGATTCCCCCTATATAAAGTGTTAAATACACATAGTCAAAGTACATATAATGTAATTAAAACATGTAGTGTATTGAATTCAAATCAAGTTTTAATTCCCCCAAAATTCTAAAAGAGTAACTTTTATTTGATAGTGTGTTTGAAACACAACAACAAACATGTAAGGGAATTTAATATCTTGAGACCTTATAATATATTTACTAATTTAACTAATTTCAATCTATGTTATAAAATTAAATTCATGAAACACTAAGTTTGTTTACATCATATAAAACAATGATATTTTTTAAGGAGTTTCATTACACACAAGACCGAGTTTTACCAAACAACAATATATTAATAAAACATTATTAATTAATATAATAAGATATAACATATCCATTAAATTAATGATTATGAATAATATTAACAATCTTATGAAAATATATGGTTTATAAATATATAAAACGAATTAATAGGTTAAAAAGTTATCAAAATGAATATAAGAACAAACTAAATATAAAGAGAATGTTTTTAAATAAAACTTTTTTATGCCCACAAAGATGTTTTACAATAATAAATTAGATTAATAAAAATTATTGAGTGATATTAATGTAATATATATATATATATATATTATTAGATAAATATTTTTGATATTTATCCATTTGATTTTATAGGATTAATATGATAACAAACCCAATATTACACATAAAATATATCTTAGGGTAAATTTTTAATATTTTGTGGCGAAGTTTAATTTTTTGATGTATAGTGAAAAATACGGAATTTTAAATCAAAAATATTTTTAAACTAATTTATTTATATGGTTAAATTAATTTTTAATTGTTTTAAAGTTCATTTATATAAATTTTATATAAATTAATCTAATTTTGGACAATTCATTCAATTTCATTTTGAAATTGAATATTGAAACATAGGAAATTTTAGAATATGTTTCTTAAAAAAACCCTACTTTGTCATCCTGTCTACGAGATTAGGTTTAAATTAATTTATGCCACATATGTGATTTTAATTTAGGAAAATTTATTATTTATTTTTAATTATAATAATTTATATTTTCTAATATGTTCAAGTTAATTTCTGACCAAAAATATGAGTGAAAGTAATTAAAATTAAGTACAATGATTATAGTGAAATTAAGATTAATAAGGGACTAAACCATAATGTTAAGGGAAAAATGACTTAGAACCATTTGAAAAATCCATTTAATGAAATATTTAGAACCAATAATAACTTATCTCTAATTTTTATCATTATTGGATCTGCATTACTTTGGGAATATGTGGGTTGAATTCCCTTTACAAAAATTTACAAGAGTGCCACTCCTCCTCCACTATAAAATGATACTCAATCCTAACACTTAATCACACATACAAAGGCATTTTATATCCACAAATATCTAACCAAATATCTAAACAAATACCTCCCCAAATTCTAGAATCATTTTTTGGAAGAGTGGAAACCAATGAATCCCTTTGGAGTAAACCAAAAGTAGTTCTTCAAAGAAGAGGTAAGATCTTTCCTCATTCTCTTTAGTTTTATTTCCATTATCCACACCCTAAAAAATCCTTATTACATGATTATATAACAAAAATGTATAATAAATATATTTATATGATGTTATTTTAATTTTTTTTTCAACACTTACACACACTTCTATCTAATGAGTAACGAACTTACCGATTATGTGTTTGATGAACTACTGCCTCACAAAATGATGATTATTTTTTCTTCATTTTCGACCCCTCATGGTTGGAATTATGATTAAAAAGTTGTTTTAATATAATATATATGATATTTATAATTACCTTATTAATATTTAATTTTTAAATATAACATACCTTTATTTTTTCCATTTTGCGTGAATATAATAAAGACGTTTGTAGAAGTGTAGATTACCACCTCTTAAAAATGATGTGATTCATTAAAATGATACATGGAATCTGTAAAGGATGGTCTTAATTAAACATATAAGAAATTAAAAACATATATATGATATTAATTTAATAACTGAATGTATATTAATATATATATCATTTTCTTTGTTACCCATTCACACACGTAGAAAGTGATAATTTCATTCGTGGACGTGTGAACTACCACTTTCTCAACACAATGTGATTATTTTTAAATGAAAATAATTATATATATAATTATATAAGATTAAATTATATGTAATTTATGATATAATTATTTTTCTGTAAATATTAGTGTTACTTACCTTCTTTCTATTACGATCAATGAAAAATGGGGATGTTAGTCATGTGTATGTACGACCTACTACCACCATGATTGTAACATTGGTTCATTTTTCATAAGAATGTTTAATTATTGGTTTTAAGAGTGTAATTGATGAATAAATATGATTATCATGTTATAATTATTATTTTAGAGATGTTATATAATGACCCATTTCACCATAGTTGACCTACCAAAGTGGTTTTGACACATAAACCAAATTTGGTTAAAACACCTGATGTAAACAAAATTGTTTAAGTAGTTGTATACAACAAGGTAATAAGAAAAATAAAATTAATGATAAAAATTAAAAAATTTCTGATGCAAGTAAATAATTAACATAAGATTATTATTTTGGAATATATAGACACACATGACAAGTCAGAGTTAAGGTAAGAGATTTTCATCTCACTTTTTACATATATGAGATAAATGTCATATTCACCACTTAATTCTTTTTAATTATGTATACACATAACATGTTGATATATTAAATCATTAATTATTTTATCTTCATGTTATTTTAATTTTAAATTTTAATCATTTCTTCTATTGGGATTTGAATTGTAAGTTACTATGTAGTACATAATTTCATAACCCAATTCCTTTTTCATTGGGTTATATTACCTCTTCTTTATCATTAAAATTGTAAGATTATGTTTATAATGAATTAAAATATATATATATATATATATTTATTTACACTTAACTTACCTGTATGTAATTTTGATACACATAATAAATTAATTTGTTGAGTATAAGTGCAATGTAATGGTCTTTTCACAGGTTTACTTCACAATCTCATTTTTTTCATGATTATCTACACTTTAATTTCCATTAAATAAAATTATTAGATCATTTTTTAATAAAACATTTTATTTTATTATACTATAGATATTCAAGAATTTTTAAAGTAATATTACAATTTTCACCCTTTTGTAGACAAAATGTTTTAGAAATTATGCTTAATAAAACCCAACATAATTTCTCTCTTTAGTCAGAGAAACTATTTTCTTTAAGAAAATCTATTTTCTAAATATTTTTTTAATTTTTTTATCCTTTTCAAAATGATTTATCAAATTAATTTTCAACCCTTAGAATTTTTTTTAATTTTTTCAATGTAATTTTCCAAGAAAATGTTTTTCAAAAGGTAAAAAGGGATATTTTACTCAAGAATTATTTTAATGTTATTCTATTTAATCAATGAAAACAACCCTTATTAATACTCTAATGGGTATATGTCATATTTATATCATCCTTATTCTTCCTCTATATGTTTTTTGATTGATTTTGAAAAGGATATTATTGAAATTCACTACCTGGAGTAATTTTTGTATCCCCCTTTAAATATTTAATTTCCAGTGATCATAACATTATTTTTACCCTAAATATACATATCATTTATCATGGATATGACTATGACATAAAACATATACCATTTTTACATTTGATGTGTACTTGATATTTATTTAATTAGATTAGTAAATATTGAAAAATTCATATATTCTACTCCATACAGATATTTGGTAAGGCACATTGTTAAATTGATTATTCAATATATGAGGAATGCTTTAGAAAGGTATGACATGGGTGGGGCCTAGTTATAGATATCCCCTCAATGCATCAGTAGTCTCATGAGATAAATTAACTGCACAAATTTGATAGGTTTTTACCCGATATTCCAAACCATCTTTTGAGGGGCATCAATGGTAATGGTTCAATGTTCATAGGAAACGTGGATTCTAATAATTAATACTTTACATCATTTAGTTATAGTTATTATTCTTCTATGAGATATGTACATCGACATATATATATAGATACATTTAATTTTTAGTTCATTTATTAAATGGCATGTGTTTCAGTTTCATACCTCTACACATTGAATTTTCCTTATCTAGCTATGTTAATGGAATGTGTTTATAGTTATTACCCTTCAGTATTATTTATGCGCTTACTTATCTATTTTTTGAATACATGATAAGTGTGTTCAGTTATTTAACATGCCATAATTATGATTCTCATTGATTCATAATTTCTTCCACTATACTTTACCCTTACTGATCATTTTGTCTCAACCTTATTTTGTTTAATTTCCCCTATAATCTAATATTTGTACTATGAAAGATATGTAGAGATATACTATATGTAATGAAGATATCCTCGAAAGAAAAAAAAAATTATATAGTGTTTTTATTTACAATACAAGACTCATTTATATATCTAGATTACCGATACTACTAAACTCTTCGATCATTTAGGATTTGATTCTTTATAATCATTCCAATGTAATGGTAGTAGACACTAGTTCTAGGATCTCAAGGGTTTAGTTGCTACAAAATTGACATGAAACTATGTTATGTACATGGTGTGTAGTAGGCTATAAACATCATGTAACACATAATAACCCATAAAAGACACAAATATATTACCATAGTGTGTAGTATAGCTGGATAATAAAATATTACATGTTATGTTTCTCTTTTTACACATTTTATTACTCTGGAAAACTCACATAAGGTACAAAACAAGATAGAAATATCATGTGAATCTAACATACATAAACAAATTAGTTAATCAAAAACCAATCTACATGGTATATAGCTGGATGTATACGCAATGTCATAGGATTTTCTTCACAAATTACACACCTAGTGAATTTTGTGGGTCAAGTGCAATATGAAATGATTTATTGATCATTTTTTGAATTATTTTGAAGATACATGACATGTATGTATTTCATACATGTTTTATACATGACAAAAATCACCAATAATTCTTGTTATGTATATATAGGCATGTTTTGTGGTCAGACATGCCATGAAAACCACATTGCATGACCCACTGAATAACACACCATAGATATAACAACAATTTTTGTGGGAATACATGTTATGAAAGTACATAGAATGTGGAAAGGGATATACATATCATTAATCACATGCCATGTCATGTGACAATATACACTATATAATATTTAAATTCCAATAATGAATTTAATAAGATGCAGAAGGATACATGTTATGCCACCTCTAGTACACACTACATACTTAATTTATTTAAAATTAAAATTATTTTATTTATTTATTTATAATTATTGAATATGTGAATCTCAAGGACTATTTAGATTGATAATTAAGATGGAAGAATTAATTTGTAAGACAATTAAATCATTAATTCTGGAAATATATCTGAATAAATAATTAATTGAGATGAATGATATGAAGAATTTATTGTATCTATGAATGATCATGAGATATACTTACTTATGTTTTCCTTGGATTTCTATTTATTTTAATTATTTATTAATTTTTATGCTAAATTTATTATTAAATTAAAAATAATGGTCTATGTTTTATCCCTTATTCCTTATTATGTACGAGACTGCATGTCCATGGTATATTTAAGTAACCACAAACATTTGGTTCTCCTCACCTATGAGTGAGTAAGAATATATAAAGTAAGTTTATCTAGATGATAGAAGATATTCTATAATTGAGATGAGGAAACATTGATGTTATTAATTTATTAATATCTTTTTATTGACTGCCTTTAATATTTTTCATGTAAAAGTGAAAAATTGGTGTGGAATTCCCATGTTTTGATAATAAATATAATTTTGAGAATTATTTGAATTAATCTAGATTCTATTCAATTTAATATTTTAACTATCATAATCATCATTAATATTTTATTAAAATGGACCAAAACGAAAAGAAAACAGCCACCCCACCCTTCCCTGCACTCCATGAAATCAAGGAGGCCTGAAGTGGTGAAGCCTGAGGGCATATCATTTAATGATATTGACCCCCTCCACCATAAAACTACCCATAGTATGAAGGAAAAAATCCAACTATTCATCGAACTCCAACGAAGCCAAGTGGTCTGCCACTGTGTTCCCCTCCATCCAGTTCTGAAGGACATGTGCTCTATATCTCATAAAACTATTGCATTTTCTAATAAAATAACTGATGGACCCAGGATAATCACCCTCCCTTTTCAAGGCATTGTGGACAATCAGTAAGTCTGTTTCCACTTCCGAAATCTCCAGTCCCTTTTTCTCACACAATCAGAGCCTAGTGAGAATTACCAAAGCCGTTGCTTGAAGGGAGGATCACTGACCCATCAGGACTAAGAAATCCAAAAGGGCCAACCCCTTTCCATCACAAACCACCCCTCCTCCCAACATCTCTCCCATGACACATGACCCATCTGTATTCAATTTTAACCCATACAAGGGTGGTTTCCAGTAGACCAAATTTCCTGTATTGTGAGTGGGTGAAGGAGTGGATTAAGAGTTATCTCTGAAGTAGACCATAGTAGGGTCCTCCTTCCAGTTTCTTCACCACCTTAGCCGAGTCAATAATCAAATTATGAGCCCACACAATAATGACGCAAGCTGAAATGGTCTCACCATCAATACTCAGTATTTTCCTCACCTGCCACACCACCGAACACACTACATAAGAACCACAGATCGAGCCAACCATTCAGTGCCTCCCAACACAGATCTGAGATGCCATCTGTCATGAAAAGGAAGGTTGGCCGCAACAGAGGAAGAGACCGCTGTAAACTCCCCAGGAATCCTCATCAATTCGCACGCCCATTCTCTATCAATGAAAAGATGATTTGTGGACTCCACACATGAAGACTTACGTCACAGACACTTATAATCATAGGAAATACCACACCGTTTAATATTATCTTTCGTCAGGACCTCCTTTTTCCTGATCCTCTAGGTGAGTATGTTGAACTTAGTGGGCACACTCCTTTATTATTTTAACTATAAATATAAACTTACATATACAATTTGTGTGATTATTGTTTTTTAGGGTTTTTAATTCACTTTTTTACAAATCATTTAATTAGATCTTGGGCCAAATAGGCCAAATAAAGGGTCATATGGACCATAAAATAAGGCCCTCCAAATCTGTGATGAAAACTAAACTTTCCATGATGGAAGAATTCCCAAACTCAATCAAGAAGCAAAAATTTCATGAAATTACATAATATGTTATATTATATCCAAATACATATTGTATAAATATTTGAAGTCCCAAATATAGAAAAAAGGGGACAGACTAATGATTTTAATTCTATACCATAATTCATTTGGAGAATTAAAAACAACTTACCTTTATTGAATTTTATCCCAATACAATTTAAGAATTGATCAGATATTTTGTGGTGTGAAATATTACTTATAGTTTCAAAAAAAATTATAATATAATGTTTTTATTTTAAGGAATATTGATAGTGATAAATTCTTTGACATTGAGACATTGGAAAAACACGACTTAAAAATGGACAGGCGCACATGGTTTGAGAAAATAAACATAACTTTGGATAAAAAAGTCCAATGGACACCACATTTGGAGGGTTGACTAGAAACACAAACATATATATATACATATAAAACTTTTAATAAGAAAAGATCTCTTTGATTGAATGTATAAAGGGTATAATGGTCAATAAAACTTGAGGGGTAGTTTTAGAAGGGAAACAGTCCACCACCTTGGGCTATAAATACACCCCCTCTTCTCCTTACAATGGTCTAGAATTTCATAATAAGAGAGGATAAATTGGAAACAAAAAATAAATTCCAAAGGCCAAAGAGGACATTACAAAAATTAGGTTGTAACATGTGATACCTTTCCTCCTCTCTTTGTTTTCATGTTCTTTTGCGTTTTTCTCAATTTGTAAGCTTGTTAGTTTGATTTCATTTCAATTTATTTTTAAAGCATGTTTCTTATTAATCATCTCTTATTATAATAAAAAATATTTTGAATAATATTAATGGTCATAAAATAGTTTAAATTAATAAAAATAACCCATTTCTTATTTTTTTTCTTATTTATTCCAAACTCTGTATTTAACATTCTTCATTGCTCATGTGTGTGTTCGATACACAACACTTTTATTGCCTAATTAATTTTATTATTATTTTAACTCATGACCATAAAAATATTAAACCATATTACTAAATAACATAATAGATGAGTAAATATACCATTGGGGTGAGTTATAATTTATGTATTTTAAGCGATTGAGATATTTTCCAAAATTAATATTATTTAATTTGATATTGTGTATATTGAAATTAAATTATTTGGGATTAATTACATGTTCTATTTGAAATATGGATTACATGGAATATTTGAACCAAAATTAAACTTGGGTTCATGAAATATTAAACCTTCCATTAACAAGAATAGATTAGGATCAATACCGTAGTTGAGGCTTGGATTAAATCCAAAACGTTTGGGAATTTTGATAAAAATAATCCTGTTGATTGGATATTAATTTAAATTAATATATAAAAAAGCTTAATGATGTTACAATCTTTAATATATATTTATGTAATCACCCCAATAATTATTAAATTGTTAAATCAATATTCATCAATCAATAATTTCAACCAATCATCATAAACAAACTCCCTATTAAAATGAAAAATCATAAATAATTTACTCTAAAATTTTACCATCATGGAGGATTCGACCCGAGTGCATCTATAAATATTATAGAAGAGAACCATACAATTGAATAATTGATAGGTGAAAATCAACCTTTCTTAAAATGGAACTTTTTCTGGGGTAGGTGTAACTAGTAGACGATAGTTTTTTATTTAAAAAAATCAAACCATTATAAAAACAAAACAAAAAAATGAAAAAAATATAAAACCACATTACACATCCATTCAAAACTTATCTATATTCCCCATAGCCTTTAAAATAATCCATAATATTTTTTTGGATAGAAAATAAAGAAATCCCATCACTGAATTAGGAGGACCATTAGGGGTAATCACATCAATCATGATCCATTCATTTCCCATCCAATTGAACTAATTATGGAAAATCATAGGGAACAACCCTTAAAAAAAATAATTACCCCTGATTTTAATTACCATCCACATGGTATTCAATATCTAAATACTGAGGCTGATTTCAAGCTCAAATTAGGATTGATTCGTATTCTACCTCATTTTGATGGTCCAGTAGGTGATGATCCTCATCTTCACCTTAAAGAGTTCCATGTGGTGTGCTATACCATGAATCCTCAAGGGGTTTCTAAATAACAAATAAAACATTGATCATTGCCTTTATTTTTTTCCTGAATATGCTACATCATGGATCTATTAAATACCTCTTGGTTTTATAACCACCTGAAATGACATGAAGTTAATCTTATTGGGGAAATTATTCCATACTTCTTGAACTACTTCTATCTAAATTGAAATAAGTGGTATATATTAATTCCCACATGAATCATTCCAAGAGTGCTGGGATAGGTTCAAAACAATAGGGATAATTTTCCACACCACCAAATCCCTAAAACAATCTTGAAATAATACTTATATGAGAGGTTTTTGTCTTTGTAAGAAATTATCAATTATGTTGAAAGTGGTGGTGATATTATTAAAAAACTTATATCTGTATGAGATATCATAAGAAACTTGGCTAAAAACATGCAAAAATTCCATACCTGAACACATTATTAAGTAAACCTTGTCTAAAATAATGAATCCATAGATCCTACCAAGATTAACAAGTGGATGAGTAAACTTTAGGGGTTTTTTGAGAAAACTAGACATGGATACCAAATACTCAACCACATATTCTACACAATCTCTGTTCGTTAGACCTATAAAATATTGTAGAATTTGTAACTCACTAGTTCATCTAACTGACACATGTACACAAATTTAATATGATCAATCTGGTATTTATAATCCAATAGAGCTAAACACAACATTTTCTCATAGGAACACCGACCCTCAAAAATCATGCCAGTTCATTTAAAACATTAATGAACCCCACAATGATCCCCTCTCTTCTCTCTATAACCCCATTTTGGGATTTAATAATCTAGTATCTTATCTCCTTCAATTACCTTCTCAAAATAAAAACCAATTATAATATGTTTAAGGTGGTGGTAACTTTCAAAAACCTTATCCTTTTGTTCCTTAATATCTAAGTGTAAATCCCCCACCTACCCTCATAGATTCAACTATCTATGTTTTACATCAGAATTTAAAAACCAATAAAATCAACTTCAAAAGAACCAAAATCAAGGAAATACCAATGAGGGACATGCCACTTCTTCTATGAAACCATGGGAAAGATTTTTAGAATACATTTCCTCCTTTAACTACTCTAGACTTAAAATAATTGAAACCAAAATTACTCAATTTTCATCCCACCTCATCCAGTAGCAACAACCGAACTATTCCCCACTCCTATCTCAACTATATCGCAACCCTAAGGGTAGTGTAAGTGCAATCTGAATTAGACCTGGAATGAAAATTGATATTACTCATGATGAATCAACAAAATTACATTTAAATATTTAGGTGAAAAAATAAGTTGCCAAAAATAATTAAAATAACCTAATGTTACTCCCCCACCTCCTACATCCTTCTAAAAAACCCAATTCCTTTTTCTTAATCCATCTCTTAGCCAAAGAATCCCTTAACCTAATTATGAAATGTTATACATGCATAGACATGTTGATGTCAATATTCCCCTATTAGATTCCATCATCAATATCCATAAGTATGCAAATTATCTTAAGAAATTATGAACCCATAATATAAAACTTAGGACCATAATTTTTTTTTAACCCACCAGTCCATACCCATGAAGTGAAAATATCTTGGTACATTTATTGTTCCATGCCAAATAGGGAGTTACACCTTTGATGATGCACTTGTAGACCTAGGAGCCTCAATAAATGTCATGCCAAAATCTATATTCTCCAACCTCGGTCTAGGTCCTTTGCGCCCAAAAATTGTTGTTATCTAGTTATCCAATCAAAGAAATTCCAGTCCTAAGGGAATATTCAAAGATTTCCTTCTTTAGGTCGATGATCTAATCTTCCTAGATGATTTTTATGTCTTTAAGATGGATGTCCAGGCATATTCTATCTAATCTCCTATTATTTTAGGAATAACTTTCCTCATGGAATCTATAATTAATATTTATGTCAATATTGGAATCTTATCCATGGAATTTGGTGACTAACTAGTCAATTTAAATATTTTACGCCATGCGATTTTCATCATATAATCACTCTATATTATATATCCATGCTCCTAAAAGTCTCTCTGAAAGTGTGTTGAAAACCGATCCATCATGTTCTTCTTATTCTAATGATAATAGATTTTTCAAATTTTAAATCCTAATTAGGCAAGTCATAAATGAAAAAGTTAAAGTTGAAGTTGACCTTTTATATGTAAAATCCATCAATATAATGGATCTTGAAAACTCTTTTGAATCCCATATCACCTCTGATCTCTACTTGTTCAACATGGATGGTAATTAAGATAATTAACTAAGATGCTCATTTTTTATTCAAAAAAGATATCCAAATTTCACTGTTTTCTATCCATGATTCTAAAAATTATATTTTAATTGAGGTGAACCCAAATCAAATGTGACTATATTCTCCTAATTGTAGTAAAGGTTTGGATATTTGTTCCCAAATTAATAAATTGATCACTAGTGAGGTTCAAATTGATTTTTCTTTGGAAGAAACATTTATACAAAGTATCTTGAAAAATATATTTAGTTTCATGTCTATTGTGATCCTAAATACTCCACATTGGAAAATGATTAAATTAATGAGTTAAAAAAACTAGGATCACGCACAATGATTTAATATTTTTTGAACCTCACATAAATTCATTATCATAATCGAAGTACCTTAATTAACTTCCAATCCTAGATAACCAAACCCCATTGAACATGATAATTCGTCATGTTGAAGACCAAATGAAGGATTCCCATATTCTCTTTAAAACATTATTGAATTGTAGGCACAAAAACAAGGAAAGGAAGAAATTATCCAATGAAAAATCAGGCCTCCCAAAGGAGATTTGTTTCTAGAAGCACACTGTAGTTAAAAAAATATGGTTTCCACCGTCAGACTATGGATTGTATGCTACTATTATCTAGCTATGGGAAAAATAAATACATAATTTCTTAGGAGTCAACCCATTTTTTCATTAAATTTAATTAAATTTTAATATCTTTTTAGTTTTTCATTAAATGAATATTTACTTTCTCTTATATGTAATGGACATTTTCCCAAGCATCAATAGCAAGGAAATATTCCCTAGGAACCACATCAACTTCCACTTACCACCACTATATAGAGACGAAAACACATCAAATCCAAACAAAGGGAACCTCTTTCCTTTTAAATCCATATTTATATCTTCTTACTCCATATCTCTTTATATATCTCTATTTGTCTTTATCTCATTCATCTTGTTCCTTTATCATTCACCTTTTTCAACACTTTATTTTTTCAACCCTTTTTTCCCTCTTTATTTTGTGTGGGTGTGTATTTTGATAAAAACAAAAAAACAAAAATAAGAGTCATAAGTACTCACCATTAAATTTTTAAATTTTTTACTACCATTTTGGGGAGTCTAATTACCTGTTTTAATCTTTAAAATTTTGTATTTTAGTCATAAATTTATCTAAATAACATTTTTTCAAACTTAATAAATTTTGAATGCTCAATTTTGTTTTGGAATATGATTATTCCCCTACCATGATGATGTCACGACCCATCCCCCGGGGCCCATGCTGTGACTACCCCAAACCCACCTTCCATAGGCTAGGGGTTGGTGGCTAGAACGAAAAAGGCATTTACCTAAAATGGGAAGGAATTGCCTGAACACCTATTCACACACAAATAGGGTACACTGCATACAAGTAAATCACAACCAAAGAAGAAAGGTGAAACCGCAACTATGAACCACCACAGAGTGGAAAAGTAAGTACTGAAGTAAAGGGGCCAGAATACAAGACCAACTAAAATGGAAATATAGTAAAAGGGAAAACAACTCCTAATGTCATCTTACAAGAATCCTACCTGAAGGGTAGGTATAGCTCATCACTGTGGCTCTCCACGTCTACCAGTATCCTCTATACACCATCAAGTCTTAGATCCTCAAGACTCATTCAAAGCTGCCCGTCATCTGTACAGGACACAATAAGGTGCAAGTGAAGCCCATGCAGAGGTGAGTATAACAATACCCAGTAGGGACCTCAAGAAACCCAAAGGCATCTCAGAATTCCACAAAATAAAAACCTCAAAACATGATCTCTATTACAAATAACAAAGCGAAAGACAACTTGAACCAGGTATACAACTCAGAGTTCATGAATAAAGATGATTATTCTTAAGATATATCATTTTATTTCATTAGGAAGTTTCCAAAACGGAACCACGATGGAGTTGTTCCGTTGACCATCCACACAGGGTGGTAAGTAAATGATCCACGACGGGCCACTCTAAGGCCAGTCCTTTTTGGGCCGCACACTGCTTATCCACACAGGGTCACTATGATGATGTGTCACAGAGGGTCGTTATGATAGTGATCCACATAGGGCCACTATAATGTTGATCCACACAAGTTCAATATGATGCTAATCCACACATGGTCTTTATGATGCTGATCCATAAAGGATAGCTATGATTCTGACCCACACAGGGTCACTATGATATTTATCCACACATGTTGCCTATCAGGAAGATCCACACATGGTCTTTATTCAAATGACAGCTAGCCACATGATTCCCCACACTAGGCGCATTTTAGTTCCATAAAAAATGATCCTCAAGATATTGGTAATGACTCAACTAAAACTAAGTTACAAAAAAGATTAAACCAGAGGACCGCCATTTCATCAGGGTTCAAACGCGACATATGGTGCATCAATCAGACTCCCAGTCTATGAGTTATAAGTGATTTAGTACCGAGGGCCCTGTTGGATTTGCATTCGATCCAACCAATCCATACTCTTACTTTCTACAGAAAAATTGGTAGAGTATCTCAAAAGAATTATCTTGTTCCAAGAATTCTATTATCGTAGATGGTTTATAAAACAAACATCTGGTTTGTGAGATATGGCCTTTTAAGCGTATCTGAGATGAAGAAGTTCCGGGTCCAGTCCGAATTGGCCCAGCCCGAACCGGCTGACCTGGCCTGAGTGGACTGGGCCTTGGGCTCGGACCGCTAGTCCACGGACCAACTTGGCACACCTTGGTTGGGTGTGGCCTGCGTCGGTTGGGCGCGCCCCACCGAGCCATGCTGGGTCAACTCCCCTTCCCAAGCAGACATTCTGTTCGTTCGGATTGTAACGGTGGTGCCACGTTGCATCGCCTCATATCAGTGAGACCCATGGGGCATGTGTCCCCTCATCCGAGGATCGAAGCCACGACCACCCTCCGTGGCGCGCTCCAGTGATATGACCTTTTACCAACATGTCCGGCCTAGGGCCGGCCACTCCTACTTCCCGCCGTGGTGTCTTCAGGCGCTGGTATCTTCCACAGCCGGTAGGGCTTCTACAGGCCCCCAGGAGTGCTCTTGTGGTCCATTTTCCCTTCTAATTGTGCTTATGGGCCTCATGGGATGCTTCCAACACTATGTGGATTCTGGATTCATCTTTCCACCAAATTTTCTAATTAATCACGAAGAACGACACCCGTGTTCGGTGGAGGGTCTATGCCTTGTTTGTTTGGCCTATACCCTCAGTGTTAGAATAACAACATGGGAAGGAAGTTTTAATTGTAAAAACCCCCATAATTAAAACCCCACAATATCCCCCCACATTAAAAAATGAAACAAAGAACAACCAGTTGGATGATTGATCTTTGTTCTTCATAATATTCAAGAATTGGGTTAAGGGGTGGAATCAAGAATAATCCCCTACCATTATTTCATTAGAAGATGTTTCAGTTGTGGGGGAAGAATCTTGGTTTCTTAAAGCCGTAGGCATTCGTTGTTTTTGGATTGATTCCACCAACATCATCATTTAGGCCTCTATTCTTCATTGGAGGGATAGATGCCGCGACACTTCTTCTAAGGTTCTTCACTTGAGTACCAAAAACCTTTTCCCGAGCTTCATTTAAATTGATGTGAGGTACCAACCATGTTGCATAAAATTAATTTTGTTCATTAATGAACCACATTTAGTGTTCCATTAAAATGACCAATGTTGAGGTTACACAACCCAAGGTCTAGGTCATTGAATGACCTATTAACTTTGCAGTCTCTCCACATCACTCAACGGTTACAAAAAGAGATAAAACAACTCATGGAGTATTATTTTTTTGGTAAAGTAAAAAAATTAACTTTTTTCATCTCGAAATTTCCGGTCAAAAGTAATATTTGACTAATATAATCCTGACACTATGAATTCTATGGTGTCCTTAGATTTTTAGTCCATGAATCAGTTCAAAAGATAGTAATCCCCTCTCACACGTTTATTGAACATGCATAAAAAAAGTTCAAAACTATTAACAGTCACCCTCGACCCGTGCCGGTTGAGGTTAAGCTCTTCCTAAGGGGAAACACCCTCACGAGCTCAATGGTAGTCTCAGATTCCCAATACGAGTTATCATTTTGGAGTTTTAGAATTTTAAAATAAAATAACTATTACATAATTATTTTATTTACGGCAAAAAACTACCTTCCACTATTGGCCCGCTACAGCCAATGTTAGTATCTTACTAAGGAAATCATACCCTCATGAGTTCAGTGGTGGTATTGGATTTTTAATCTGAGTCTTCTTTCGTGATTTATAAGCATTTGAAAAATAAAATAATTTTATTTAATAATTTTATTTACGGTTATGTCACTTCAGGTTTTCTCAAAAGAGGCCTAAGACGACTAAACTTAAGTCGCGCCTAGGGTAAACCAGCCAACCAGAATGCAACGGTGCCCTCAGATATTTGATTAGGGCACTTGTTTAATAGCATTCAACTTTTTTCACGAAAACCACACACCTGCGATATTTAATGTTTAACAGTTGTTGACATATCATTCCGGGAAATAAGAGACTCAGAATCATGTGGTGTCAATTTTCTCAGTCTCATAATAATTCTATATAAAAAAATTACATGGAATTTCTGGGACACTGCATTCTACCCACCTTAGGGATTTATGTCCTTGAAATCTAAAACAAAGGAAAATAATTCAAATGGGGGTGTTTAGCATGAATATAAGCCTCTAACTCCCATGTGATCTCCTAGAAGTTCCAATGCTACCACTAAACTCACACTTGAGGAATCAATCATCCATGAAGGACCCACTCCTGTCGATCCTCTATCTCCCCCATGAACTCCCTAAAAGTCACCCCATCATCAAAGTCCAAATCGACCTAGTTGATAATGTTTGATGGATCATGGACACATCTCCTCAAATGTGACACATGGAAAATGTTATGCTCCCATTGCATATGTGGGGGAAGATCTAGGAAATACTCCATCTCTCCAACTCTACTGAGAATCTTTAAAGGTCCGATGAACCTTGGATATAGCTTTTCACCCTGGAAAAATCTCTACAATCCTCATTTGGGTGAGACCTGTAGGAAGACATGATCTCCCTTATCAAACTCCAAGGGTCTCTATCTCTTGTCGGCATAAGACTTATACTGGCTCTGTGCATTCTTCATCCACTCCTGGATGATCTTCTCCTTCTCAGTGGTAGCCTATACCAACTATGGACCCATAAGTTCTGACTCCCCTAGGTTTGTCTAGCATAGAGTTGATATGCTCGGTCACCCATACAGGGCCCCAAATGGATCCATACCAATGGTGGAGTGATACATGTTGTTGTATGTGAACTCCACCAGGGGTATGTTTTCCTCCCAACTATGGACAAGATCTAGGACACAAGCATGAAGCATGTCCTCAATTGTATATATGGTTCATTCTGTTGGAAAACCTGTCTGAGGATGAAAGGTGGTGCTCAAGAGTAGCTAAATTCCAAATTCCTCCTGTAATCCCTTCCATATCTGGGAGGTAAAATGAGCATCGCGATCAGAGACGATTGTCTATGGCACCCTGTGAAGTCATACAATCTTCTATATGTCAAGGCATTGTAAGCCCTATACTGATCCCTTCTCTCAGATGGGTAGGAAGTGGGCCGTCTTGGTGAGTCAGTCAATGATCACCCATATGGAATCGTGGCCCCTGGATATACATTGTAGCCCTATCACGAAGTCCACGGAGATACCATCCCACTTCCAATTCGACACCTCACGTGGATGTACAAAGCCTGCTAGAATGTGATGATTGATCTTCAGTCGCTAACTTATGAGGTATCTTGTAATGAACTTTTCCACTACTTTCTTCATCCTTGGCCACCAGTACTAATGTCGGAGGTCCTAGTATATCTTATCCACACTAGGATGTACCGAGAAAGGGGATGTATGGAACTCCCTAAACACCTCCTCCCATAGTGTCACTAGAACCATGGTGCATCCCCTAAAGAGTATGATGTTCCCCCACCTTTAGAAAATCCATCAAGAGCCTATCCTGAGGATATATGATAACATTGGGCCTCACAGTTCACATTCCCAAACTATGCCTCCCAAACTTGCTGAAGGAGTGGGGGAGTGACAGTCATAGACTGGAGGTAAGCTTCTCTATCTCTATCTATGAAGGATATTTGCAACATGGTAAGATGTTCTGTCACCTCATTCAACAACTGCAGTACATAACTCCTGTTGAGGGCATCTGCCACCATGTTCCCTTTCCCAAGAGTGTAGAATATCTCAAAGTCATATACCTGGAGGAACTTTAGCCATCGCCATAGTCTCAAGCTCAGGTACTTCTATGAGAAGATATACCTAAGACTCTTGTGATCGTAGTAGAAAATAAAATGTTCTCCCAACAATACTATCAACGCTCGGAGCTCCACCGAAGCCATCCGATATATAGTTGTAGATATTGGTGTTGTCCTTGGGCATAAGACAATACAGAAGTCCCTATTCTTGTGGGGAGGTAATCCTGTAAACATCTTTTGAAATGATTTTCCTGAGATCTACCACTACTTTTGGGAAATGAAAATTTAAAACACTTGCTTCTACAAGGGTAAAGCTGTCCAAATCAAGAGTGATAGGTTGCACCCTCCTATGCATGAGTTTATCTCATGATTCCTGGGATTCATTTTTTTTGCTGACCAAGGAAAACCCCTTTCCAACGCTATTGATATACCACCAGCTTTTTTCCTAAAACTGTCAATATGCGCATGAACTGTGGATGACCAGTCCATACCCAAACTAACATCATAAGGCCTCGACGCTACCACCAAGAGGTTCTAACCAAAACTCTCACCTCAAGGGGTAGATCACACCATCAACATATGTGTGATTATCGAGTCTCCTCCCATATGTATCTATAGACATAATGGTCAAGTCAACAGTTTAACCAGAAACTCTAGGTCTTGAACTAGATTCATGATGAGAAGGAAGTATTAGTACCTATGTATATTAATACGTCATATAATAATAGACACAGACCATACCTCAAATCACTCCTGGATCCCTTGGGTCACACTCCTTGACCGCATGCAGCTACTCCCTTCCCCTATCCTCCAGCTCCCTGAGCCTGGTGGGGAAAAAATTGGGGTGGTGGTTGTAACATGTAGAAATGTATACCACCTCGTGATGATCTCCTAGCTCCCCTTATACATTTTCAACCTTATAGGTTCATCTGTCCCTGTCACTTCCTCTTCCCGAAACATTTTACAAACCCATGTCTCTGAGACTAGAAACAGTTTCCTACTTGCCCACTGCTAACATTCATTGGCTTTATCTACTTATTCAAATAACATTAAACCACAAAGGTTATCTTTATCATGCTAACATAATTAGGAATGCATATAGGAATAGTGTCGACTTGGATATCCCTAAACCCATCTCGCTCGGAGGTCCGAGCCCTAAATAACTATTTGTATTGTATTCATTGAGTGAATGGAATGGTCAGTATGCCTTGATGAATACTTACCTACTAACCTGTTTTCCTTCTAAATCTATAGAAGCTCTTGGGAACACATACCCCTTATATTTTTATAGAAAGAGACCCCTTCTCTTAGAAAGGTTCTCAAGATCTATCCATAAAAAAGTCACCTCATCCCAATATAGGGACAATCTAAACCCTATAATTGCCCTTCCAATCCACATAGAAGTCTCACTACCAAGACCACCATATGAGCTAATGGTTCCCTGGCTAGATGGAAACATGATCACCACCTCAATCCAGTCCTTAGCTGCCAGTGAGTTAGGCTCAACTCGGAACCTAAGGGGTATCTATCACCAAAACTCATGTAAGGCAAGGTTCCTATATGTTTCCTCTAACATTAGTGCCAATAGTAACTATGGAACACCAAGTGGTTGTATCACTGGGGAACTGCCTAAAGGTACCATTTTGGGAAACAAGCCTTTTATTGAAGCCTCATCACACTATGGACCATCCTCATGCTCACACATTGGAATCTTGGCTGGATGTCTAGATGGAGGAATCTTAAAACATAATCAAGATGGACCACAATCAATAAGTTATACATGGTGAGCTGACTCAAAAGAGATCAAAAGAAAAAAAATTCAAAAACACAAACAATCATTGTTTTCATGTACCAAGTTAGAAAACAGAATTCACGGTCCTGGTGTATAGATACGTCAGTTGGCGCACCAACATTGGACTCCCTGGACTGAAATCCAAACTCAAGAAACTTAAAAATATTTCTCCATTGAAAACATAGACCCTTACTTATTCTAGTAGAACTGACCCCTCTGATACCACTTTGTCACGACTCGTCCCCAGGGGTTTGTTATGTGATTACCCCAATCTCTCCTTTTGTAGGCCAGGGGTTGGTGATTATCACTAGAATAGAATCTATCTAAAATGCGAAGGAATTTCCTCAAAACCTATACACACACAGACTTGGTACACTGTTCACAAGTAAAACACTGTGGAAGAAGAAAGGTGAAACCACAACTAAAAACCACAACAGAGTGTAAAAGTAAGTACTAATGTAAAGGGGATAGAATACAAGACCAGAAAAAATAAAAATATATCAAAAAGGCAAAACAACTCATGAGGTCATCCTCCAAGGATCCTACCTGAAGGGTAGGTACAAATAATCCCTATGTCTCTCCATGTAAAATGATTACCACATTACACCGTCAAGTCCTGGCTCCTCGAGGCTCAGTCAAAGCTGCATGTTTTCTGTACAAGACAAAACAAGGTGTAGGTGAAGCCCATGTATGGGTGAGTAAAACAATACTCAGTAGAGAACCCGAGACCCCAAAAGGTCTCTCATAATTACACAATGAAAAAAACACAAAGCATGATCTCAATTACAAGCACAATGCAAAATTCATCTCACACTAGGTATATAACTCAGAGTTCAAGAATAAAGACAATTAGTTTTAAGATATATCTTTTTATTCTTTTAGAAAGTTTCCATAACTGGACCATGAATGAGTTGTTCCATTTTCAATCCACATAGGTTTTTATGTCACTAATCCATGATGGGCCGTATTAAGGCTAGTTCTCTTCGGATCACACAGTAGTGATCCACACAGGGTCACTATTCAAATGATAGCCAACCATAGGATTCCCCGCACTCAGTGTGCTTGAGTTTTGTATAAAATACTCTGGAAAATATAGGTTTTACCTCAAATTCCATGAAGTTCCAAAAAATAGTAACCCAAAGTACTGCCATGTCATAAGGGTTCCAATGCGACAAACGACACGTCAATCGAACGCTCGGTTTGTGAGTTATAAGAGTTTTAGTATTAAGAGCCCAGTTGGATTTGGGTTCATTCCAACCCAACCATAGTCCAACATTATCCAAAAAATCAGGTAGAGTATAACAAAAGGACTATCTTGTTCCAAGGATACCAAGACCGCAGACAGTTCGTCAAACAAACATCTGGTTTGTGAGATGCGGCCTTTTAAGCATATTTGGGCCGAAAAGGGTCCGGGTCTGGTCTGACCCGGGCAGACCTACCCAACCCGACCCACCCCGACCTGGGCTGACCCGAATAGGTCCGGGTCCAACCCGAGTCTGACCTATCCAAAACCGTATATGCGTACATGAGGGGGATGGGTCGTAGGCACGACCCGCTAGGCCGCGGACCAATCTTGCCCGCCTTGGCTGGGTGCAGCCCGCCTCAGCTGGGCACGACCCGCTGAGCCATACAAGGCCAGATCCTATTTTGGAATGAACATTCTGCCCATTCGGATTGTAAAAACAGCGCCAAGTGGTGCGACCCATATCATTGGGACCCGTAAGGCACTGATCCCCTTTGTCACGGCTCGAAGACACAACCTCCCTCTGCGGCGTGCGACAGTGCACCGCCCAGCTGACAACGTGGCTGACCAAGGGCTAGATGGCCCTGCTGCTCTCCGTGGTGCCTTCGGGCGCCGTACTACATCACAGATGTTGTCGCTGCCATCTCCCACCAGCGCCACTCTGTCGGTGTTGCACCGACGGGGCTTCCGCATGCCAATGGGTGAGCTCTAGTGGTACGTTCTCCCTTCTGATTGCGCCTATGGGCCTCCCAAGATGCTTCCAAAACTGCGTGGATCTCTAATTTATCTTGACACTAAATTTTCTAGTTCCCCATGAATAATTCCACCATAACCAAGTTTGGTAGATGGTCCGAGCCTTGTTTGTTTGGACCGTTCCCTCGATGTTAGCATAACAACATGGGAAGGATATTTTAATTATAAAAACTCTGATAAAGAAAATCTAACAATATCCTCCCACATTAAAAATGAAACATAGAACAACCAGTAGGATAGTTGATCTGTGTTCATCATAATATTCAAGAATAGCGTAAAGGGGAGGAATCAAGCATAAACAGCCTACTTGTGGGCTCGTTAGAAGATGTCACAGTTGTGGGAGAAGAATAAATACTTGTTAAAGCCATCAGTTTTTGTTGTTTCCTAATTTGTTCCTCCAACATCATCATTTAAGCCTATATTCTTCATTGGAGGGACATATTCCATGAAACTTCATCAGAGGTCTCTCACTTGATTGCCATAAACCCTTTCCCGAGCTTTTTTTAAATATATGCGAGGAACTAACCACGTTACCTAACATGAATACAGTTAATTAATTTACCAAATTTATCTCTCTATTAAAATGAACAACTTCATGGTCATACAACCCATGGGTCAAGTTATTTAATCACCGATGAACTCTACAGTCCTTCCACATCACTCAATGAATACAAAAACAGATAAAATAACTCATGGAGTAATTTTATTATTTTTTGTAAAGTCTAAAAAATAATTTTTTTTATCTATCCTTTTCAGATTGAAGTTAATATTTTAATAAGAGAATCCCAGTCCTATGAATTCAATGATTCCCTCGGATTTTTAATCTAAGCACTTATTTAAAAGTTATAAATTTTCGCTCGCTCATTTACAGAACGTACTTTAAATAAAGTTTTAAAAATTATTAACAGTCACCCTCGACTCACGCTGTTCAATGTTAGGCTATTCCTAATGGGAACACGCCCTCACAATCTCAATGGTACTCTTGTATTTTCAATACGAGTTATCATTTAGGAGTTATAGAATTTAACAATAACAAAATTGTTACATAATTATTTTATTTATGGCTAAAAACTAGGTTTCACTATTGGCTCGTGCCATCCAAAGTTAGGATCTACCTAAAGAAATCATACCCTCATGAGTTCAGTGGTGGTCATGGATTTTTAATCTAAATCTTCATTAATGAGTTATAAGAATTTGAAAAATAAAATAATTTTATTTAATTATTTTATTTACGATTATGCCACTTTCATGTTTTCTCCCAAGAGGCCTGTACCGACTAATATTAAGTCACTCATAGGGTAAACACACCATCCTGAATGAAATACTGCCCTCAGATTTCTGATCAGGTGTCCCATTTAATAGTTATTTCACTTTTTTAGGAAAACCACTCACACGTGCTATTTAAAGATTAACATTTTTCGACAGATCATTCTGGGAACTCCTGGTATCAATATCACATGCCATCATTTTTTGTAGTATTGTAATAATTTCATATAATAAAAAAACTATACGTACTTTCCAGGACATTAGAGAGGAATTGTATTAGATTTCATTCCATGGTGATCTTTTCATATTATGTGTTTTTATACCTAGATTGTAAGTCTTGAGTTTGTGGAACTCCGGGATTTATTTCTTACTTTGGAATAAATTAATATGATAGTGGATTTTTCTAAACCATATGAGAATCACAATAACAAAATATCCTAATATTACCCTAAAATTGATCCTCTTTTTGAAATAATCTTTGAGCCCTTGAAATCTTTTTTTGATGGCCACATTCTGTAACCAAAACCTTGTCCCACCAAGAATCCACCTGGAATTTTATTTCATAGTTTATTATAATTTAAGTTTGGTGAAATTTCATTCATTTTGGGTTTCATTAACATGATTTTCAATGTGTTAAAATGTTATTTATGGAAATAATCCACTTATGTGTGGGGGGAGAGGTTGTAATTTGGTGAGTTTTGGTAATGTAAAAATTTTTATGATATCATGTGCAAATGATTTTGAATAGTGTTCAAAATATAAAGTAAAAAATGAAAAAAGAATGGGTTGGGTGTTGGGTGGGTCAAAAATCACACTTAATAAAACTTTTATCTTAATATAACTATTAATATTTATGTCATGAGAAGATAAAACAAGGGTTGGGAGATGAGTGAAATATTTTTTTCAAGTTATACATTCAAAAAAATAAAATAAAAAAGGAAAACAAATAACACTTGAATAATATTTTCTTATTTTGTTATGAGAAGTTTTGTATTTTTTTGCATATTTCATCATTTCATCTCCTTATAATTTTATCCCCATATTTTATTCCTTCACAAATTCATGCTCTTTTAAATATGTGTTTCTATTGCCTTCCACATCTTATTTCAAAAAACTTTCATTGCTTGTTCCGTGTTAGTGTTTGACCCCTCATTTTATCTATTTTGTAAATTATATCCCGACCATACCATAGACACTGAGAAATATTTAAAAATTCTTCTTGATTAATGTGAACTTTAGGATAGGTAATGGAAGCCATGATCTCTTATAAACATTATTATTTTACTTTTGGTTGGTGAATGAGTGAACCTCCATAAATAATGTTTTATCATCATTAGAGGAGTGAGTTCTGAGTGACCACATTTTTCTATTACATTTTCAAACATGAAATCTGATTATTTTGGAACATTATTTTTGTAATAATATATTGGGAAATTTTTTATTAATGAGTAAACTATTCTAGACCCCTTAATCTGAAATGTTTTTTAATATTTATTGGGGAGTAAAAATGATATACTCATGTTTTTTATATTTTTTGTACTTGAGGAAATGCAAAAGCATGTGTGTTGAGGATTTGATTTTAATAATTTATTAATTATGTTTTGTACTACCCTTTAGTATTTTCAGGTTAAAGTGAATAATTGGTGTGAAATACCCATGTTTTAATACTAAATATAATATTTGAGCATCATTTGAATTAATCCTGAATCGAGTTAGTTTAATAATATTAATATAAATCTCACTATTATTATATAAATTGTATGATTATTGTTTTTTAGGGTTTATAATTACATTTTACAAAATAATTTAACTGAATATTGGGCCAATTCAGTCATATAATGGGTCATATGGACCACATAATAATTCCCACCAAATCCATGATGAAAATTGGACTATCCATGAGTATAAAATTTATGGGCTCCATCTAGAAGAGAAAACTTCAAAAAAATTCCATAATATGTTCTATAATATCACAAAAAATATTTGAAAAATACTTAAGGACCAAATCTAACAAAAAGGGGCCCAACTGATTCTTCTAATTCCAACCCACAATTCTGTCTATGAATTAAAATAATCCCACCTTTATTGACTATTCTCCCAATAAAATTTCTAAATTGAGTTGATATTTTGAGGTTTGAAACAAAAAAATATTTCATAATAACTCTTTATAATAAATGGTTCTGATTTTAAGTCCTATTCATTACAATATATTCATTCATATTTAGACCATGGAAAAACATGAGTCAAAAATGGACAGAAGGACTTGGTTTGATAAAATATTCATGACATTGGATAAAAAATTCAAATGGTAACCAAATATATAGGATTAACTATAAAAATATATATTTAAAACATTTAAGATTAATATATCTCTATATTTGGCTTTATAAATGGTCAAATGGTTGATCCAAATTGAATGATAGTTTTGGAAAGCAAACAATCCTCCACATTGTGCTATAAATATATCTCGATATTATACTTACAAGGGTTTGTAATTTTAAAATAAAGGAGGATAAATTGGAATGAAAACATCCTCTAAAAAGGCTTGTGAGGAATTAAAAAACTCAATTTTTTCAATTGATATACCTTTACTTCAATATTTATTTTCGTGTTCTTTTGTGTTCTTATTCATTTGTAATCTTATAAGTTCATTTTCCTTTCAATTAAATTTTAATGAAAGTTTCTTTTTTATAATAAATTATTCTAATCCAAAATATATTGAATAATATTAATAGTCTTAATTTATTTATTTCAATCAAAATAAACCATTTCCTCTTTTGTTTTCTCATTCAATCCAAAGTCCATATTTAACTTCTTCACTGCTCTTGTGTGTGTTTGGCCCACAAATATTTTATTATATCATTAATTTTATTATTATTTTAATTCATCACCATAAAATTATTAAAAAATATTACTATTAATCTCAATTTATGAGTAAATATGTCATTTTTTGAGTCATAATTTGATGATTTCAAGAGATTGAGATATTTTTCTTACTTAATATTTTTAAAATTGATATGGTTTATGTTGACCTTAAAATGTCATGGATTGATGACGTGTTTTGTTTGAAATGTTAATTCCATGGATTATTAGTCCCAAAATTACAGAATGGTTCATTAATATAAAACCTTCCATCAACAATAATTTATTTAGATTAATACCCTAGTTGAGGCATTGATTAAATCCAAAAAATTCCAGAAGTCTGATAAAAAATCATCTTGTGAAGTCGACGTTAATTTTATGGAATATATAGAAAATATATAGGATATAAAAATATTGAATACCTAATGATTTACTCATCCTAATAATTATAAAATTGTTAAATTAATATTTATCAGTCAATATTTTCCTTTAAAATCTATAACCCCCCATTAAAATTACAAATAAAAAATAATTGACTCTAAAATTAATACCATTTTCAAGGATTCGACCTGTGTTCCACTATACACATTATCAGAGAAACAGTACTTTGAATAGTTTATAAGATAGAATTTAACCTATTTAAAATGGGGAGTGGTTTTCAAGAGGTGAGTTTGGGGAATGTATTTATGTTTATATCATCTTGTACAAATGATATTGAAAAATATTCAAAAAATTGAAAAAACAAGAAAAAAATGAAAACAATAATGTGTTGTGACTTGGGTGGGTCAAAAATCAAACTTCTTAAATATTTGGTCTTGATATAACTATTACAATTTGTGTTTCGAGGAGATCAAACAATGGTTGGGAGATGTGTGCGATAGTTTTTTTCATGTTAATCTTTATAAAAAAAGAAAAAAAACCTGAATCATCATTTCTTGTGTCATTCAGATATGTTTTGTGTTTTGTACATGTTAAATCATTTTATCCCTTACAATTTTCTCCCTATATTCTATTCATTCAGAAATTCAATATCTTGTAAATATGTGTTTCTATTTCCTTCCATTTTTTATTTCAAAAAAAATTCATTGCCTTTTCCATGTTAGTGTTTTACCCCTATTTTTCTTCTCATTTAGAAATTATATTACTAACATTCCATATCCACTGAAAAATAACTATCAATACATCTTGGTTTATGTGAACATTAAGATATGTAATGGAAGTTGTGATCTATTACACACTTTATTATTTCACTTTTTTTGGTGAATTATTGAACCACCATAAAGAAATTAATATCATCTTGAGAGGAATGGGTTCTTAGTTACAAAATTTTCAAAATATATATTTGAAAATGAAAGATGAATCATTTTCGTAACATTATTTCTATAGTAATTTTCGTTTAAATAATTTATGAATGAGTGAACTAGTCTACACCCTCTGATCAGATAAAACTAAATTTTAATTTTTTTGTTGAGAAAAAATGATTTAGTTATGTTTTTATATTTGTTGTACATGAGGACATGAACATTCCTATGTGTAGGGGAGTTGATGTAATTAATTTATGAGAAACCCACCAATGAGATACATAGGTTAAATGTGGAATACTACAAACAGAGACAAGCCTATATAATGGAGTTATTCCCATAGGGGTAAAGATTTTTTTATCACCCACTTGATAAACTGACTATCAGTTAATATCTCATGATCACACCATATGTTTATTTTATTTTGTAACCTAAATGGTTATTTATGTATTTATGTGAGGTAATGTTTATCTTAGTATTAAATGTGACCATATAATGTAAATTAATTAACAATCATTCAATAAAAAAATATTATATATAAATTATTTTTTCAAGACAAGGTTAATTAATTATATAAAATAAACATAATATTAACAAGAACATAAATGATAAAATAGAGAATTTCATACCTAAGATAAAAAAATATCTCACGGAAAATATTATGTCGAACATTTTATTTAATTACATGATTTAGAATGAAACCATATAGTAATGTATTGGTTTGGCCATTTCCAAGATACTATTATTTATCAAGGAGTTACAATGATAGTTTTGGGTTGATTTAACTAATTTAGAATCATTAATAATTTCTTCCTCAAGACACAATATATATTATAGGAAAGTGTTTATGATATCCAAGTATAATATCTTAGGATTGGGGGTCTACTAAACAAATCAAGAAATTGTGATTTAATGTAGTTAGCAAGATTGCCTACCTAAATAGCTTCAAATAATTTTATAAGCCCTTTGACTAGGTTGTTCAAAGGGGAATATGGATCCTTTATACTATAATATCCACAGTATAGGATAATCATAATTTTATGGTGAGGGATATTAGAATTTTTACAAATAATAAGCGAATAATAAAATAAAACATATTACATCACACTTTGAAATCAAGATAAATTACTAAAATCTACTTTTATTTTTTTATAGAAAATATAATGTGATTGAACATTGAGATAATAAATATGATAAATATTGGACAAATAAAATATCATGATCTACATGAACTTATATGAGTGGTACATGTGATTTCACATCATACTAAACCAATATTGGATGTTTTATATGCTATAGGACCCAGTTATTATATATATTTTAAGGAGAATATTAAGGTGAATCATTTTATCTTATAAAATCACCTGAATGATGCATTATATTTCAAATGCCTCATGTTATCATCCATTACTAGTAATATCCAGATGTTTCTTGAAGGCATTGATGTGTACTCCATGTTGTATCATCTCTATGATCCTTATCATTAAAAATAAATACAATAGAGGTATAATATCCCCAAGTATCTCGCCTTATGTGCAGTCTTAGAGATGGAATACTGACCAAAGGTCATGAATTTAATATAATTTGATATAATAAGTGTTTCAAAATTATATTTTACATGATACCCTAGGAATTATATAAAAAATTCACTCTTATCCCAGTTCATCAAAGCTTCTCTAATTTTATTATGATTTTTTATCAAAAATATTGATATTAACCTCCAAAATATCATGAATCTGATTCTCTAGGAAGATTAGAACATGAATCACGGAAAACCATCTGTCATTATTGAAAAAAGATTAAGGGAAAGGAGAATGTCCCTAAGATCAACACCAAGTTTGAGTCACCTTAACATTACCTAACCAATTGGAGGATGACCATGGTATTGACTAAGGAGTAAGATATAGTTTTTTTGAATGTTGCAAGGAGGTTTATAAGAAGAAAAACTTTTCCTTAGTAAATAAGTAAGGTGAAGCTTCAAGTTAATTGGTTATCAAATGAAATGTATTTTTTTACAAATTTTGTATTAGGTATATATTTTTATACTCACATTTGTATCCAAATATAATAACCAAGTATATTTTATCAGGTCTCCATAGATGAGATGGATCACTGATCTTATAACAAAGTAATACTGGGTAAACTTACTATTGGTGAATACTTGATCATTGTATATATGAGTTTAATTTTAGTGCTAAATAATTTTTATAATGTTCCAAGCATTAAAAAATAATTATATTTATTTATAGATAAGATATGAATGAAATTATTTTAATGATTGTAAATAAGAGATACTACTTTAGTCACCATGAATATATCTAATTAATGTGTTATAACAATAAATCCTTTGATAATATTGAAGTATAAAATTATATTGGTAGGGTGATAAAGAAAAATTTATCAGATCACAATGGAGAGTATCTAACTAATAGTTCACCAATTATGTAATGTAGTTTGAGATTCCATATCAGCCCGCTCCTCATTATAAACCATAGTGTAATAGTGTTAGTGAAAGGAGGAACAACACTTTATTGTACAAGGTGATATTGATGATGGTTCACATATCTAATATATCATTATGTCAGGGATAAACATTATAAACTAAAAAACACATGATAATTCAAAATCCCATTAAAGTGTCAAAATAAATTATATATGATTTGATGTATGGAAGGAATCAATTTTTTCACATTTATATGTGTGGTGTAACGCCCTAACTGAATCATCAAGTCAGATTGATGTGTCACATGCAATGACAAAAAATCCCCATATAGAAGAGGCTGCTGACTAGTGGTGAGAGTATAGATAGTGTCACAAGGAGACTATACTATGATTAATAATAATCATGCACCAAAATCATGAAAATTAATTATAAAAATTCCGAAACAACATTTCATAAATCATCATGTTATAATAAAATGGAATACTAGTCATATTAAAAAATAAACCAAAAGAATACCAATTTGACAAGTCAAACAATGTATTATGAACAAAGTAAATAAAATTACAAACTACTATGACAATTTTTATTCCATCCTGACATTTACTCAGTCATCCAAGCCCCACTTTCTCAGTTCCACAATGTAGGGTCTATGCACTAAGTCAGATCTCTCACCATTAAATCTACATGCACATCATGATGACCAAGAAATGTGTTATTATAAATTTCATAGGACACCATAAATTCATAATTAACATAAATTGAACATGTTTATAAAGTTTTATGTAATGGTGTTAAGTAAATGAAAACAAACACAATAAATAATATTCCAAGAGACCATATGCTAACCATGCTACCACAAGCCCCACAAAAACATATTTTCAACTCCATACAGGATATAATTTTCCAAAATTTCATAACATATTTGGTTAGAATAAAAGGAAAACACATGTATCATATCAAATCACAAATCCAATCAAGCCTCATGTCAGGACACAATTCTATCACACCCCTTGATCAACCTTCAGTAGAACTATATGGTTTTTGTGCCCTTGCATCTATCGGTTCAATCCATAAGACCACCATATCCTTATATTATTTTCATGTAAGACCACATGGTAATCATAAAAAATCCTATATATTGTATTTGGAGACAAATGATTCATACCCCTATTTGTAATGGGTCATGCCACCAGGTCATCATACCACTACCCTATCTCTAGGTCTTATCATTATCATTGACACTACTTCATACCATCACATGTTCCCCCTATAGGGGCTAAACAAGACACAAATACCCACATGTCTCCTTGATACTTGATAAAATACTTTATAGGATAACAATTCACATAAAACCTAGAATATTACATAAGGTAAAATCATAACACACAATGAAATGGCCCTATGGGCCACACACACACTTCATGGAAAAGTCAAATCTATAATAGGTATAATAGGCCATACACACACACCCACCATATTCAATATCACAATCATATTGTATCACACAGTGGTTCTCCTAGTTATACATATGTGACCATACATGTCATTAACACCAATCATTTTTATATATAGGTCCTATGTGTTAAAGAATTCTTAATTCAAGAGAATCATTTCCTAATTCCAAAATTTACCACTTGGATCAATCTTGCACACTAAGGATTATTATAACTAGAATAGATTCATTATATGAGTATTATATAATCAATATTAAAGTAGAAGAATGTGAAATGGGATATATGTACATCAAATCACCCAACTATAATCACTACAAATGGTAGATCTAGATTTGTTTTTGGAAAGGATCAAATTTTTATAGGTCTCAAAACCTATACATTGATAAATAAAAAATAACTTCATATATCACAATATAATTTATATATTTGTACATGATAAAAAAAGGTAATACCTTCAAGAGCATGTAATTAAAGAAAGGAAATGTGGATTCTAATCTATGTATCAAGGGAGATGACACAGTGTGTATGACATTATTTTTATAAAACATTTAGAAATAATTTCTTAATAAATTTATAAAAAACAAGGAAAAAATTCAGGATATTGATAATTCATTATATTACATTCTTTTTGGGGATTTATGTTACGATCACAACATGTCCTATTTTTCTATGACTAGATAATTATTATCATGAGTTATTAAAGAAGTTTGGAATGGAATAATTTTGGGTGTTATATACTCCTGTAACAATTTTGAATAATATTTTCATTTATTTTGAAGTAAGGAATGTGGATAAAATAGATTTTTAAGGATTATTGGTTGTCTACTTTACTTGAGAACATCTTGACCAAACAAAATTTTTTCTATTAGGTTATGTGTATTATTTCAAATCAATCCTAAGGATTCACATCTTTCAGTTGTGAAATGGATCCTATACTATATAAAAGTAAAACTTGACTACATATTTTGTCATGATAAAAATGATTATTTTTTATATTTATAGATATTATTATGTGGATTATGGAGTAGATTTTTGGTTATCAGAAGTCTACTTTTGGAGGTGCATTATTTATTTATGGAATATGTGTTTCAAGTAACTCTAATAAGAAAAATTAATCCATTATTATTTCAATGAAATATGATTAAATTTGACTATAACATTTTTGAACCCAAATTATTTATATTAATTCAAAATATGAATAAATTAGAAAGCATGTGTCATAAACATTTGTGATTTGGTGTGATAACCCAAGTGCAATCAATTTGTTAAATAATTCAGTATAACATTAAAGGATGAAACCTTTTAACATAAAGTACCACTTCATTAAGTAGAAGGTGGAATGTAAATAAATTTTATTGGACTATATTTATAGGAATTATAATATTGGAAATTTCTTGAAAAACCCCTACACAGTATTCCTTTTAACACTATATATTATTTTTGGGAGTGCATTCTCTACAAAAATCCCTCTAAGTATTCTTTTTTATGTTCCCTCTTTCATTTAATTTCATTTTTCTATGAAGGGGTAGGGGATATAAATGAATCTCTTATTATAAATTGGGTGAAAATCTATATTTTTTATATGTGATCAAAAAGATGAAATAGAAGATAGGTTCCCCTTATAGGGGGATACATTAATATTTGGTGGCCAAAGATTTTAGAAGAGCTCATATATTGATCTATATGTTGAAAAAAATAAAAAGGGATTGATTGAAGATCCCATTTAATGATTTTTGAGTTTATATATTGATTAATTCTCCCATTAGGCGAATTAACAAAGGAGGATCTATGAATTGATGTCAATTTAGACACTTTTAATATTATAAAATTATTTACACATAGACTTTGTAGAAATCACAAAAATACCATTCTATCCGATAGTGTGGTGTTTATATAATATTCAAATTTTTGGTTTCTATGTTTTTTATATTGAGAAAATTCATCCATGTGTTTTCTTACTATATTTATCTAAAAAATTATCATGGATGTGTTAAGATCATTTTATATCTAATTTAGATCCAAAGGGATGAAGAAAATTTTAAGGTGGACTTATATATGTTGTGTTCCTATATTAAAATAAAATTGTTAAAGGTAGAAAATTTATTGTGAATTATTAAAAATTTAAAAAATATATTATTATTAATTTAGTTTCTTTGGATCTTACATCTGGACTTGGATTGGGTGAAACACCCATCAGATAGGGTATTTCTTTATAAAGGTTTTTCATTATACCACATTGAGTCCCAAGAAAGGTGTTTTTAATAATCATTATAATATGGGTGAATGTGAAAATTACGATAGTTTGGTTGTGTTTATTGCTGAAGAAATAGTTTGTGAAGATAAAGGATGAGATGAGAAGCCACCATGAGGAGCTCACCGCAAAACAGATATGAAAGATCTGGTTATGTGACTCATAAATCCTTATGTTCAATGTTTTGAAAAATATTTACCATAGGAGGAAGCCATTTCAATATGTATTTGAGGAAACCTATGTACTAGCAGATTAATGAAAATGGATTTTTGGACTAGAGATTTACTCTTAGGAGATGAAGAATGTATCATACGTTGTAGTGAATATTTTTAGTTGAAGTAGAAGGCTACTATGTTGTGGTCATTTGGACTACAACATTGTACTAAAATCATTATTTATCTAAAAGTATGGTAGAAAATTCCAAAATTACTAGATAATGGGGAACTATAGGTGTGGTGATTGGATCTAATAGACATAAACTCTAAAATTAGAGTTTTAGTATCCTCTATATCATAGTGATGTTATAGCTATACATAAATGACATGTTTTCAATTTTCTATGTAATGTTGAAAGATATGAAACATTTTGAGCTCTAGAAATATATTTTAGGAGGTATTAAAAAGGAATAAAGGTAAATATTTATGAGAATAACAAGTATAGACACATGATCTAAATTATGATTGCACTTGAGTAGAAGGGAAGTGAAGGTTGATCAACTTGTTGATGGTTGTATTTCACTATTTTACTTCGAATTCATGAATATATTCCTACTCCATTCCTTTTTATTGATAATAAGATAAGATAATTCATTATAGGATCATGAAACTTGTTCACTATGCTTTATCCACTAGGTTAAAAGGGCGAGTGAACCTTGTAAAACCATTAATCTATATGTGTTATTTCTCACTCTATCTATCACTATCACATTGTCATGTTTGATATCCAATAAAACTATAAAGTGGTAGGGAAAACATTTATTGAGAGTCAGTATTTTATTAATCACTAAGTCACCCCACTTGATGGTGGCATACCCTCTCCTAATACTATCAGTACTACCTTGAAAATATATCATTCTCATGAGAAAACTCCCTACCTATTAGAATTTTCAAAAATATCTATCATGAAAATCAAATCAAATATATTTAATTTTCTTTAAAACTGTAACACCCCAAGCATCCACGATACACTTCTCATTCAATAATGCAATAGCTTGCATTGTACGCAACTTCGAGTTCTAACACACCGCGACTAATCAAAGTAGCCATTATGAATAGTAATACCCACTTTTTAAAATTATAGAAATGTTATATTTCAAAATGGACTTCATTTTTGTATTCGTAATATCGAAATTATCCTAAGTTAATTTTTTTGTAATTTTCTGAGAACTTCCATTTTTTATGAATAGTGAAAAATACTTAAAAACAACTTTATTAATCAAAATAATTTATAGTGATAAATTATACTATTGAGTGGTTTTAGAGTATAATTAGAATATATTTTTACCATTTTATCCAATGGTGTTCATTAGAATTAATTTCACTTTGAAATTGGACATAAATAACTGTCAATCTTTTGATATAAATTGTTCCTTAAAACACGCTATTTGTTGTGACAGTGGGAATTAATTTTAAAATTAATTAATGAAACTTATATGTCTGGAATTTTTTAAAATATACATCATTTTTTAAATCAGAATATCAAATATATCTCAGGGTGAATTTTTGGGATTTTTCTGAAAAACTTCAATTTTTGATGAATAGTGAAACCACTAAGTGGTACTTATAAAAACTGATTTTTCATTTAAATGAAATTTTACCACTTCTGTGTTTTGAATTTCAAAAATCTGACATACCGGGTTGTCATTAATAAGTAAAATGTGGTTCAATGAGATTAAAATAATTTTTGGTGAATAGTAACTTTTAAGTTCTTAATCGCGATTAGAGGTAATTAGTGTAGTTTAAGGTAAAAATAATGTTTTAATAATATGAGATGAGCTTGAAACATGTCCTACCCTCATTGGATGTGCCATGGCCGACCAAGAAAATCCATGGGTCAACTTGGGGACCCCATGGAGCCACTTTAGTTGGAAAATGACATAAATACCTTTTATTTAATGTTAAAGTAAAAAATGACACAAACACGAGATGTTTTACTAAAACAATTTTTACATGGGGTTATACAAGTCATATTTTTGACTATAAATTGTAATTGTAAAGCTAAAAAGATTTCCTACATTATAGTATTTTGTTTATAATTTTTAGACATTATTTAAATTAAATTATATATGACATCATGATGATGCAGCGATGACCTCATTATTTAACGATTTAAATATAATGAGAAGATAATGTAATATCCAAGGCATAAACTTGTCCAAAGCCTATTGTATTAGTTTATTTCGAACCCTTATAACCTTATCCTCGAATTATATAAGTGTGGGACCTCTAAAATCTGAAACGCATTTTATAATAAAGTGACTTTTCTTTACTTTCCAAGAGTGCCCCTCCTCTCCACTTATAAATGGCCCCCACCTCTACCACCTCATTCACACTTTCAATCCATTTTTCTCGGCCAACCTCTGCCCAAATACTCTCCCAACATCTCTCCCTTACTCCTAGAAGCCTCAATTTGGGCATAATGCTTCCCAAGGAAGCCTTTGTCTCAAATCAAAAGAGTTACCCGATTTTAAGGTATTGTCTTCTCTAATGTTGTCTAGTTTTATTTTGCTTCTCCAACCCCTTAAACTCTTTTTATTCATTTATTTTGTAACAAAAAAAGTATCCTCAATATACTAGTATGTTTTTATAAGAAGGATTCGAGCTACACTTACACACACCTACAACTAATGGTTAAAGAACATACTGTTTCTGTGGGTGGCGAATTTCTGCCTCACGAAACGATGATTGTTCAACACTCAAATAACATTTTCAAAGGTGGCCATTAAGATGTCACTATATTTATATATGATATATAATATGTTTATGTTTTACTTAAGCTTCTGTATTTTTCATTTATGGAATACCTTTATGATTTCCATTATGGGTAAATGCGATATTTTCACTTTAGGAAGTGCGGACTACCGCCCCTCAAAGTGATTTGAATCGTTAATACCATATGTGGGATGTATAAAGGATGAAGTAAATGGTATTATATGCTATATTATACTGTAATTATATTATAAATTTATATAATTATGATGTCATTCCATTAAATACGAAATATAAATGAAAGTAGCGTTCATGCGTACGTACGACTTACCATCTCCATGAACGGTGCATTTCATTTCTTACCTCTAAATGTTACGTAATATTATGAATGAATGTATATACTGGGTATATATGATATATATGATATCTACATCATGAATGTAATTCTAGATATAATTTATATTTCACCACATGAACAACTTGTAATTATAAGAAGTTTATTGTTGACTCAAGTACCAAAGATCGACAAAACGACCGTTATTAACTTAAATAACTACATAATGTTAATAACATTGTAATAAGTGATATAAAAAGGATAATGAAATTGAAAATGGTTCTTAATAAGGTAGATATTAATTCTAGTTTATTATTCAGGAGGATAAAGAACGGTTGAGTCAAGTCGGACACGAGGTAAGAGAATTTCTTAACCCAACTTCCATTCTTTGGGTTAATCTCCTACTTTCAAATTATGTCATGATATTATTATGTATTATTTTGTATTTTTACTTTCTTTATGTTTACCTATAGTTAATACACATAATAGATCTATTTTATTTTAAAAATGATCTTTTTATGGACTTCGTCTCAATCTCCTTTCATTGAGGCATATTTGGTTTTATACATAACTTTCTTGTATACGGTGTATAAACCCCTTTGACTTTTACGTTTATTCAAAAGGAATATTTTTTATATGAAGCATTTTAATAAATGGAAAAAAGGGAATGTTTTTCTTTCCATACATATGCGGTGACAACGACTTCTCTGCCGCCGTGACCATTATTTGAGTTTCGGCTTCCTCTACAAGCCATCACTTTTTTTAATGAAAAATAAATACAAAGTTTTAACATTCTTTTATTTTGGTATTGAAAATGGTTTTGAAAGAGTTTTAACTATATCAATGTGTTGTATTGATATCTTGTGATTGAAATGTGGAAATGTTATGTTTCTTTTATGCATGTTTTATGTGATACGATTATGTTATGGTTTATGATATGTTTAAACCTATTCATATGAGGAATGCATTGGACTTAATAAGTGACGGGTGGAGCCCGCTATAGCTCCTCGATGCATCGGCAGGTCTAATGAGACAAACTAGTGTCTTGGCACGAGGCCTTGACAAAATATTATTTGTGGTCTTGGCACGAGGCTTTGGCTACGCGGTTATGATAGTCTGGCATTATGCATTCCATCATTATGAAATTGGTTATTGATATTTCATGTGATTATTCGACTTGTAGAATATCCATGTGAGTATGTAAATGGAATTATTTAATTTTATTTTTTCCATATTATGCTAAAGTTCAAGTTTAAAATGGCTTTTGTTTTAGTTATACATTGCCTTAAATGTTAATGTTTATTTATGAAAGCTTACGCTATATTGTTATCCTTACTGAGCATCAGAGCTCACCCCTTTCAATGTTTTAATATTTTCCAGGATGTGAAGAAGTATTTTATGATTGACCTACAGGGACAGTCAGAAGATGATATGAGTGTGGACTATGGAGACATTGTTATTGTAGTTTTTCACCTTATGATGTAATGTAAGACTTGTGAATGTATCTAGTGTTTCCAAGGATACTAAACTAATCAGTCTTTCGAGACTTGATCTTTTGTGATCATGCCAATGTTACGAAGTAATGTACTAACTCTGGGTAGCTGGGGTCGGGGCGTTACAGTTGGTATCAGAGGAAGTTTAGTACTAACCTTGGAATCTAGATTTAGATAAACTCTGATTAGAGCACATAGCCCAAAGATAAACCTTGAGGATTAGTATAGAAGAACTTCGTAGAATTTTGTTATTGTAGAGTTTTTTTGAGTTTTTCTGAGAAATACATCCCTGTCTGGATACGATCAAGTAGAGGCGGCTCTGGCACAGATGTACCTAGGGGTAAAACCCGAAAACACCGCTTTGAGCTAGACTCGAATGGGAACTGGTGCACGACAACGGGCCTTGCTGCAATCTTGGTTACAACACTCCCGGGGGATATGCTTAGGATAATTCTCATTTTCTTTACAAACCACTATGAAGGATTATGAGTATATACTTCCTCAAAGAATTTTTTTTATTATGGATTATATCTATAAATAGTTCAATTACTGTTATGTGTTTTACAAGTATGGAATTATGTATTTTTATTCATAAACAAATCTAGTTTATGCCATTGTTTAGAAATGGCGCCTAGTGGAAGGAATGTAAATTGTATCAATTCACGCACTCCATGTAGGGATTGCCCTTCTGGTCAAGATAATTATTGTGGATCTGGAGATACAACTGGTGATGATCAACTTATTACCATACTGGGACAACTCACTCAGGTTATGAATAATAACCTTACTCGTATGGATCACCCTGATCCGCAACGTGGAGGATCAATGTTAGGCCGCTTCATGAGGCAACAACCACTGACATTTAATGGGGGTAAAAATCCATTAGTAGCTGAGCAATGGATAAACTCCTTAGAGAAAATATTCCACGCCTTGGGGAGTAGCGAAAGGGAGAAGGTTATCATGGCAGTTTACCGCCTCACTGGAGATTCCGATCAATGGTGGTCATTGATTCAAAATACAAAGGAAGATGAAGAAGTATAGAGTATGGAATTGAGGGAGTTCAAAGAGCTTTTCTTAGAAAAATACATTCCTCGTGACCATCGAGCAGATATGGAAAGGAAATTTCTGAGTCTGAGAAAAAAGGAGGATGAGAATGTCGCAAAGTATGAGGAAAACTTTACAAGGTTAGCGAGGTATTCTGCAGATTATATACATAACCCAAGAATTAAGATTGATTATTTCTTTGATGGGTTAAAACCATTTCTCCGTCGATCATTAGCCTCACAAACCTTCTCGTCATACGAAGATATTGTATCATGTGCTATCAAGAAGGAAAAGGAATTCTCTAAGTCTCATGACTTTAAAGCAAAGCAAGAAAAGAAGAGAATGGTGGAACAAGAGATGTATAAATGGAAAAAGGGAAAGAAGGATTTTCCATTATGTGATAATTGTGGGAAGAATCACCCCGGTGCTTGCCTAAAAGGAATGGGAGTTTGTTATAAATGTGGAGAAAAAGGTCACCAGGCGTGTGATTGCAAGGGAAAGAAAGATGCTATCAATGTTGAATGCTACAATTGTAGAGAAATGGGGAATTATGCAAATGAATGTCCTAAGAGTCAGGGAAACTTACCTCACAAAAGGCCAAGGGATCAAGGCCAATATTATGTTGTGACTATAGTTGAAGCGGAATAATTAATGTATTGGTGCTTTTGGTCTCATGGACTATATTCTGGTTATTAGAATAATGTGATATATATATAAGGATTGTACTGTAGTACATGTTGTTTTCATTAAGGATTTAATATGATGGAGGTAATCATATTTTTAGTATGTGACAATAAGAAAAACTTTACTTTGTTTGGGGAATCTGAGGTTACAATTGATTTTGGAATTTAGAGACCTTTTAGAGAAAGTTTGGACGGAGGTATTTTGGATAACTATAAAGGTTGGAATGGATTAAGTTGATCTTTGGATAGTATTGTTTAATTTTAAAACATTTTTGAAGATTATTTTTGGAATATTATAATACTATAGTTTTAGGAAAAGGACAACCTATAGGGTGGGGCATAACCCGTCGCGTCGGACAAAGCTGCAGGAATCGAACCCACAACCATAGTGCGACAGGCCTTTATTTTCTACCACTAGCCTATAGGAAGTCCTTGGTTATTAAAAAATATTTTTCCTAATCTAAATGGTATGTGGTAATATTTTGAACCCTATACAATTAGGATAAATAGAATATTTTTGAGTTCTATTAACTTTTAGAGTGAAATATGGGTTTGTTGTAAAATTTATTAAAGAATGAAAGTCTACATGACAAGTATGTATATTCCCTTACGTTCTTAGTAAATCTTTTAAATAAATTCCTCAACATTATAAAAGGTAACATAAAACAAAAACGTTGCCGGTTAACTTTTCCAACTGGGGAATCAATGATCGTTTAACCAATCACAAGTTTGTGATTTTCTTATAGTTAACTTTCTCCTAATCTTGTTTTCTACAACTCTCCATTAGACCTTGATGGTTTGTTTCTCCTCCATATCCATATTTTCATATAATCCTAGAATGGGATATCTCGGGTGACCTTTGTACTTATCTTGCTTTCTTTTAATGTTATATTTTTATTAACCTTATTTCCGATGTGGTTTTCCACAAAGGTATTTTCTATTTTCAACCTTTTATTTTCCAAGAAAAGTTTCAAATTGTGAGGACGGAATTTATTGAAGGAGGGGAGAATGTAACACCCTGAGCTTCCACGATACACTTCTCATTCAATAATGCAATAGCATGCATTGTACGTAACTTCGAGTTCTAACACACCGCGACTAATCAAAGTAGCCGTTATGAATAGTAATACCCACTTTTTAAAATTATAGAAATGTTATATTTCAAAATGGACTTCATTTTTGTATTCGTAATATCGAAATTATCCTACGTTAAATTTTTTGTAATTTTCTAAGAACTTCCATTTTTTATGAATAGTGAAAAATACATAAAAACAACTTTATTAATAAAAATAATTTATAGTGATAAATTATAATATTGAGTGGTTTTAGAGTATAATTAGAATATATTTTTTCCATTTTATCCAATGGTGGTCATTAGAATTAATTTCACTTTGAAATTGGACATAAACAATTGTCAATCTTTTGATATAAATTGTTTCTTAAAAACACGCTATTTGTTGTGACAGCGAAAATTAATTATAAAATTAATTAATTCAACTCAAATGTTTGGAATTTTTTAAAATAGGCATCATTTTTGAAATCAGAATATCAAATATATCTTAGGGTGAATTTTTGGGATTTTTCTGAAAAACTTCAATTTTTTATGAATAGTGAAACCACTAAGTGGTACTTATAAAAACTGATTTTTCGTTTAAATGAAAATTTACCACTTCTGTGTTTTTAATTTCAAAAATCCGACATACATGGTTGTCATTAAGAAGTAAAATGTGGTTCAATGAGATTAAAATAATTTTTGGTGAATAGTAACTTTTAAGTTCTTAATCGCGATTAGAGGTAATTAGTGTAGTTTAAGGTAAATATAATGTTTTACTAATATGAGATGAGCTTGAAACATGTCCTACCCTAATTTTATGTGCCATGGCCGACCAAGAAAATCCATGGGTCAACTTGGGGACCCCATGGATCCACTTTAGTTGGAAAATGACATAAATACCTTTTATTTAATGTTAAAGTAAAAAATGACACAAACATGAAATGTTTTACTAAAACAATTTTTACATGGGGTTATACAAGTCATATTTTTGACTATAAATAGTAATTGGTAATATAAAAAGATTTCCTACATGATAGTATTTTTTTTATAATTTTTAGACATTAAATAAATTAAATTATATATGACATCATGATGATGCAGTGATGACCTCATTATTTAACGATTTAAATAAAATGAGAAGATAATGTAATATCCAAGGTTTACACTTGTCCAAAGCCTATTGGATGAGTTGATTTCTAACCCTTATCACCTTATCCACGAATTATATAAGTTTGGGACCTCTAAAATCCGAAACTGATTTTATAATAAAGTGACTTTTCTTTACTTTCCAAGAGTGCCACTCCTCTCCACTTATAAAAGGCCCCCACCTCTACCACCTCATTCACACATTAAAGCCATTTTTCTCAGCCAACCTCTGCCCAAATACTCTCCCAACTTCCCTACCTTACTCCTAGAAGCCTCACTTTGGGCATAATTCTTCCCAAGGAAACCTTTGGCTCAAATCAAAAGAGTTACCCGATTTTAAGGTAATGTCTTCTCTAATGTTGTTTAGTTTTATTTTGCTTATCGAACCCCTTAAAATCTTTTTATTCATTTATTTTGTAACAAAACCAGTATCCTAAATATACTAGTATGTTTTTTTAAGAAGGATTCGAGCTACACTTACACACACCTACATATAATGGTTAAAGAACATACCGTTTCTGTGGATGGCGAATTTCTGCCTCACGAAACAATGATTGTTCAACACTCATATAACACCTTCAAAGGTGGCCATTAAGATGTCACTATATTTATATATGATATATAATATGTTTAATTTTTACTTAAGCTTCTGTATTTTTCATTTATGACATACCTTTATGATTTCCATTATGTGTAAACGCGATATTTTCACTTTAGGAAGTGCGGACTACCGCCCCCTCAAAGTGATTTGAATCGTTAATACCATATGTGGGATGTATAAAGGATGGAGTAAATGGTATTATATTCTATATTATACTGGAATTATATTATACATTTATATCATTATGATGTCATTCCATTAAATACGAAATAGAAATGAAAGTAGCGTTCATGCGTACGTACGGCTTACCGTCTCCATGAACGGTGCATTTCATTTCTTACCTCTAAATGTTACGTAATATTATGAATGAATGTATATACTGGATATATATGATATATATGATATCTACATCATGAATATAATTCTGGATATAATGGATATTTCACCACAAGAACAACTTGTAATTATAAGAAGTTTATTGTTGACTCAAGTACCAAAGATCGACAAAACGACCGTTATTAACTTAAATAATTACATAATGTTCATAACATTGTAATAAGTGATATAAAAAGGATAATGAAATTGAAAATGGTTCTTAATAAGGTAGATATTAACTCTAGTTTATTATTCAGGAGGTTAAAGAAAGGTTGAGTCAAGTCGGACACGAGGTAAGGGAATTTCTTAACCCAACTTCCATTCTTTGGGTTAATCTCCTACTTTCAAATTATGTCATGATATTATTATGTCTTATTTTTTATTTTTACTTTATTAATGTGTACCTATAGTGAATACACATAATAGATCTATTTTATTTTAAAAATGATCTTTTATGGACTTCGTCTCAATCTCCTTTCATTGAGGCATATTTGGTTTTATACAAAACTTTCTTTTATACGGTGTATAAACCCCTTTGAATTTTACGTTTATTGAAAAGGAATATTTTTTATACGAAGCGTTTTACTAAAATACAAAAGGGGTATGTTTTTCTTTCCGTACATATGCGGTGACAACGAATTCTCCGCCGCCATGACCATTATTTGAGTTTCGGCTTCCTCTACAAGCCATCACTTTTTTTAATGAAAAATAAATACAAAGTTTTAACATTCTTTTATTTTGGTATTAAAAATGGTTTTGAAAGAGTTTTTACTATATCAATGTGTTGTATTGTTATCTTGTGATTGAAATGTGGAAATGTTATGTTTCCTTTATGCATGTTTTATGTGATACGATTATCTTATGGTTTATGATATGTTTAAACCTATTCATATGAGGAATGCATTGGACTTAATAAGTGATGGGTGGATCCCGCTATAGCTCCTCGATGCATCGGCAGGTCTCATGAGACAAACTAGTGTCTTGGAACGAGGCCTTGACAAAATATTATTTGTGGTCTTGGCACGAGTCCTTGGATACATGGTTATTATAGTCTGGCATTATGCATTACATCATTATGAAAGTGGTTATTGATATTTCATGTGATTATTCGACTAGTAGAATATCCATGTGAGTAAGTAAATGGCATTATTTAATTTTATTTTTGCCATATTATGCTGAAGTTCAATTTTAAAAAGGCTTTTGTTTTAGTTATACATTGCCTTAAATGTTAATATTTATTTATGAAAGCTTCCGCTATATTGTTATCCTTACTGAGCATCGGAGCTCACCCCTTTCAATGTTTTAATATTTTCTAGGATGTGAAAAAGTATTTTATGAATGACCTGCAGGGATAGTCAGAAGATGATATGAGTGTGGACTATAGAGACTTTGTTATTGTAGTTTTTCACCTTATGATGTAATGTAAGACTTATGAATGTATCTAGTGTTTCCAAGGCTACTAAACTAATCGGTCTTTTAAGACTTGATCTTTTGTGATCATGCCAATGTTACGAAGTAATGCACCGACTCTGGGTAGCTGGGGTCGGGGTGTTACAAAAACATTGGACACAAATCCCTATGTAAGAAAAAACCTCTTAGATTTTAATAAGTCATAAAATCATAAGAATATCACATCAACTTGATAAACTACACAACAAACTCCCAAATTGAGGAATTCCCATACCATATCACTAATTGATAATACTACTATGAATACTAAGAGTCTATCATAGGAACCCTTTCCAGAATAAATCCTAAAATTTATTCTATATGATCCTAGACACATCCTAATATCCCAAAAAATATCAACCACCACTGACATGACGAACCTTGCAACAAACTAACTACCAAGGGAACATAAGGCTCATCTCAAATCTGGATTAGCTAAAATGACATATCAAACTACTAAAACCAATGTTCAGTCTCAAGTCTAGTAATAGAACCATCATATATTGGAAACAATAATTTTAGAATTAACTAAATTCTTTCCTCCATGTTTTTCGATATTTTGGGTTTACTCGCTGATACACTTCCCCAGGATCTTGTTAGACCTCCTCCCATCGAACCTCACATTAACATAATATAACTGTAATACCTATAAATAGATAAAATGACCACCAAATAAGGGTATATATATGTAATGTTTTACCACATTACTATATTATGAATTTCTAACCGCATATCCACATCATTCACACCCACAGGGAAAATCTCCCTAAATACAACACAACAAAATCATCGTGACCTAAAATTACACGAGGAATGAATCTGTATCTATCAAGATATCATATAATTAGCATATTAATCCATAAGTATTGATCAATGGGGTAGATCGTCCTTTCCTAGACCATATGAGTTTGTTTTCATTCTCATTTCATTAGTCTACTTTACGTACTAGGTTTAAGTAATCCACCACCTCACCGCCCATTAAATCCTCACCAGTCCCTACTCAAAACCATTTCCTAAAAAATCAATCTAATTCCATTCTATCCTTATTCAAACCTAATATAAATTAATTAAATACAATAAAAATTTAGTGTTTTCACTCAAATATTTTATTTAATAGGTCATGAATTTGTGTCTAGAACCAAGTGTATAATATCGCACATTTATAAAATACATTAACCCTTATAAAAGAAAACAAGAAAAAGCTATAAGTAATATAACACATTTAAAATACTCAATACATGAATAATGTTTAAAAATGAACTTAATGAAATACATAGATAATATGCAAGGATAAAACAACCACAATACTTTCATCACTTATTTATCATGGGATATGAATAATGGAACTACCTTCACCAAGAAATATCTTATATATAGAGATGATATCACCTAACACCACCCCCAAATCTAACCCTAAAATCGAAATAAAATTAAATGAATAAGTATATATTATGTAAATATACTTTATGACTGATAACTATCATGTGTTCATATGAATAAATTTTATTAATTCATCCATAACTAGAATAAAAAATGAAAAAAATAAAGAAGTATATGAAAAAGTTCAATCATCCAACCACTTCCATTTCAAACAAAATAATTAATCCTTATGAACACCATCACATATTTTTCACATGAAATAACATTATCAAATCCATAGAAACCACTATTTTTGATCCATATAGAATTATTTATCCACCAGTAAGGACCTCACTATAGTATTTCCTCTACAATGTCATTATACACCCCTAGGGAACTCATTAATCCATTTGGAAATCCTAGATCCAACTAGAATGTATTTTTGTTTTAATTTTTTATGTTTTTTGGATTCCAAAACAATAAAAATGAGGAGGCAAGATAGTATGCACATTTAGTGGATCGTTAGTGAAAACCATACATCACTGATATTTGAAGGCAGATAAGCATTGCAATCATATATACATGGTTGATTCAAAATTTCACTTTTCATGTAGAAAAATCATAAAAAAATATCAAGATAAATCTAGTGACTTCCACATATTTTTTTTATGGTTTCCCAAACCTTTCAGCCAAACCATGCAGATTCTATAGAAAACATAAATGTGAATTTACCATTTGGATTTCACATATTTTATCTCCTATATCCATCCATAATTTTACTCAATCTATATATAAACCCCACCTCCTAGACATGAATTCATTCCCTTAAGATCACATGGTAACATTGCATTGATTTTTGTGTGTTTATCTAAGGAAATTATCTATTTATCCTTAATATCAACTTCATTCATCCATTTATTCTTCTATCCTTTCATGATATTCATCCCTTATTTCCCTAGTTTGATACAGTGGATGATACTATATCAAGGTTAATATATAAATATGGATTTATTAATACCTAGGGATTATATGGGATCTTATTTAGTTTAATATTTTAGAAATATAATAATATGAAAAGTTTTCAACAGATTTGGGTTGGTGTACCTTCATAGACCCTATTATATCGGTATATTCTTAGTTCATGAACATTCAAAGTAATATTTATAAAAAAATTTATCATCCAAAAAATTAGCTAGAAATATTTTAAAATATTATTTTATATTTATTTAATTTATCCAAAACAAAGTCTAAATTTTAATAACTCACATGTGATATTTTTCAAAAATTGGGTTTTTACCATCAATGGGTTTAAAAAAATATTTCAAAAGTTTATTCTAGTTAAAATTAATTATAAAAAGTGTATTTTTATTATTTCATGATTTATAAAGATGTATTTAATAAATATTACTATGTTTTTCTCACCCTCCACCATTATTATCATTATTTCATAGTGGTTATTCATAATATTTTGATAGAATTGAGACTGTGAAAAAACATTATTTATTTTATCAATCTTATTTTCTTCATCTTTCTTCTATTATAGTTTCTCACTAACTTTAAAGAGAGGGACTTAGGTTTTATTTACATAACTACTAAAAATAATCAGAAAATTTTACTTTGAGGTTTATAGATATACAATTTAAAAATACATGGTTGATTGTGATTTTGGATTTTTACAAAAACCTAAACAGAAAGGTATTTTTGGTATCTTGGATACCATTAATTCCAAGAGACTAATATATTAAATCATAAAGCTATTGATGTGGTAGATAAAAGGGATCTTATTAAGACATTAATGCACTTCCATACCAAATTTTGTAGATTACTGACTTTCTACATGTTTATTTATTATTCTCTTTCCGTCTTTGATTTAGTTATTTACTTAATCCCTCATCAATATTAAAAATTTTAGTTAAGAATATCTATTTCTTTTATTATAAATTTTTATTAATATATAGAAATATATTTTCACATTAAAATTTATTTTAATTTATTATTTGTTCACTTTAAATAAAAAAAAGTTTTTAATTATCATTAGTTTATAAAAATGACTTTTTGGTCTTTATCTATTTTATATTTTTTGTTTATTGTTTAAGGGAAATTCACCCCCTAATTCTATTTTACTATACTATGACCTACATTTAATATAAAAGGTATATTGAATAATTTTTAATTATTATTCTATTTTTAAACTCTTTCAAAGAATATTTTATTTTCATAATCCTTAAACTAATTTTTAAGATTTTTATTTTCTTAATGGATTTTTCATACATCCGTCGTGCTCTTAGATGACTCTTTATGGGTGGTGGTCACTTGTTTATGGTAATAATTATGGTTATTGAAAAAATTACATTTATACATTTCTTAGATCCATTGGTTATCCCATATGGAATATATTTATTCATGTTTATACTCTAACTACTAAAAAAGAAGACTAATGGAATCATGATTATATTTTTTCTTTTAAATTAGATGATAAATAAATGTATTCCTTGATTTTTAGTTTAGACCAAAATTAATTTAATCAAATTTATATATGAAAATAGCCTATAAAATTTGGATACTCTTAGAAGTAACTCATTAAAGAGTAAAAAAAGTCCATGATACTAGATTAGATATATTTAGATAAGACATTGATATCTTCTATAGGAATCTGAGAGATTAAATTACTAAAATGTTTACTCGATTCACTGATATTTTGTAATGGTCTAAATTTTCTTTGTGATAAAATTTCTACATAGAAATTATTTAATAAAATACTTTGGTTTTTACTGATAAATTGGTCTCCCAAGGACACCATGATCTATTAATCTAAATACATAAAGAATATTGTGGTTCCGGAGGTCATTTGATCCCTCATGATATATGAGATACCTATGAGAAGATAATACAAAAAGGATGTAAATGAGGCTAAATAAATTGAAAAGATAACTGATTTCATGGAAATAAACAATAACACATCTGAAAGTGAATATGAGATTACTTATATTTTGAGGAAAAAGGAGTTAAACCAATTTCAAAGGAGTAACATTTAGACTCCCATGGAAGGACTCATTAATCATCCAATTGTTCCTACCAAGTGGATTTTTTGAAAAAAAATACTATCATCAAGGAATTATCATTTATAATAAGGAACAAATTTCTGATAATGGAAATACTTAGGAAGAATATATTTATTTTGATGAAACCTTTTATCGCATTTAACAGTTATAGTCAATTATAATCAAGTAAAAATTTATTGATTATTTTATTTTTTGTATTTTTCAAATGGATATAAAAAGTTATTTTTAAAATGGTTTTATTTAATATTTTTTTGAATAAATCACCTAGTTTTGAAAATCATTATTCTGAAAACTTGTTTTTATGTTAACCAAATATCTTTATGATTTAAAATAATCACCACAGGCTTGGTATGTGAGGTAAAGTAAATTAATTTTGTCAAATTATTTTAAAATAAGAAAATATGGTTATACTATTTATCGAACAACATTTTTAATTGATTTATTAATTAATTTTTTTTAATAATAATGGTATTTTGTGATAAAATAATGAATCTGTTGGTAATTAATTTTCTGATTTGATGAAAAAAAAAACAGATTAAATTGATTTTTGTAGGAGAACTCAATTTCGCCCTCGTAGTAATCAAATTGATATGACACACCATTTTGTAGGAGATCACATTCAAAATTTGATATTGTTACTGAATTTATTTGTACTCATCTTTAAATTTCATGTAGAGTCCCAAACAAGATGAACCATTTATGAAGAGGGGTGGAATTAGTGGGCCTATTTGTAAAATTATTCTCCTTTTATATTCAACCTCTTAATGTGGTCAAAGTTTTCAACATACTTAAGAATATTTCTAACAACCTTACCTCGTGTGTAGTAATAATGTAAGAAGTTAGCACATAATATTTAATGTCTTGTAATAAAATAACATTACTTACTCTAAATAGTTATTTCACCTAGTTAGAAGTTCTTCACTTTAAAGAAGGTGATTATAACCACATACCATTCAATCTAGATCAACAATGATTCAAACTATGTTCTGTCACTTCCCGCACCAAATGAATGATACACTACTTTTAGCACCAACTGGAAGATGCAATTTTCTTCTTCAATAAATATGAATTATAGAAATATTTTATTCTTCTCCTTAGTTTCATATACTCTAAGAGAATATAGAACTAGGTCTACATGTTTACCTCTTCATAATATTTAGTAATGGATTACAGTTCTATTGGTACAAAAAACTCCATCCAAATATGGTGTTATTTAGATTATCTTTAGTTTCCTCAAAACTAGATGTATCAGTCTCTCTAAGAATTCTTTCCCAAAATATATAAAAATTCTCTTTCTTCACCCACTTATTTCATCAATAACCTACAATATATATTTATATGATAATTATAATAATAATTACTCCATTGATTTCTTTTTCACATAATCTTCCATAGTCTTCTCCATAATTACTTTTTTATAAATATATAAAACTAATGGAATATATTCTTTTCATTTAATTTGATTAATGTGAAATCTAAAACATTTCACAAAAAATATGGATGTTATTTAATTTTTTAATATCCCAAAATAATTCTACAATTAAATGATCATTCAAATACCCATTAGGCTCAGGTCATCCTCTAAATTTTCCACAACTTTAGCATTATTGAAATATAAGAATCATCAGGTTTAAAATTCCCACATGAATCATGCTTCTTTAATAACTCACCTTAAAAGGATACAAATTTTAAAGTATTATCCTTTTTTATTGATGTTAAATTCAATTTTATTTGATTTCTATAAATTAATATTTTTCATTGTGTCACCTGAATCTTCTCTTTTCAAGCCTTCATGAATTTAGTTATACCAAACCCCTATATAGAATTAAGAGATACATTAACTCATTTGGTTATGTGAAACCCCTAAATATCATAAATGGATACATTAATTCATTTAAATACATGGATTAAATTATTTCATTCACCTTTGGAAATAGAAATGTAGAAAAATGGCTACATAAAATCCCGCTTCTCATAATAGGATAAATGATTCATTTCATCAGTAATAGAATATATATATAATTTTATGTAAATATATGCAAGTGAAACTGAATTTATATATTATTTTCATCATACCTATGAATTAATAAAGTCTTTACTTGTCCTGAATGTCTATCTTTTACTTAAGCATTAAATTGACTTTGTTTCTTCCTAATAGTATGAATACATGAACATCAAATGTAGGAATATAATATGTAGAGTCAATCTAGAGATATGTTTTTAATCATGGGAAGATTGATTGATCATGGATGGATGGTTGATCGAAGCTCATGGACTCAAAGAGATCACAATGAAAAATAAATAGAAGATAAACATGTACTTATAAACCCTCTGAAGGCTAAAGGATGAAGAAAAAGGTTCCTTCGCATTACATGATCAATCATAAGACATAAATAATTTTTATTAGGGAAAATATATTATATGTATATCATTAATAAAAGGGTGAATAGTAGGCGACATATACACATTACCACATTAGTATTCGACATAGTAGAGATCCACCTAACAAGAAAAGTGCCACCACTTCAACCTTGAGTTGACACCATGGCCAGATCCTGAATACAAATCACACACATAGGCTACACATGCCACACCTCACCTATGTAGGACAACCATAAAAATTCTATAATTCTCACCTACACACATATTGTGGGTGATATGAAACAACCCACTAACTATCCTCTACCTCCATGAAGGGAAATTAGGATGGATCTCCATTATTGTTGCGCTTTCTACCATATATGAGCTTGATGGGATGGCACTTCTGATTTGTAAGGTTAGACAATTTTTTTCAAAAACATCGAAAATTTCTATGTGATTAATGACAACATACATGATTCTTAATCAAGAATTATATCCAATTCCATTTACTTATTATTCCATGAAGTATCATTAAAATGTATATTTAATGATTGAAAACCAATTCAATACTTACATTGGCTCAATAAAATACCCTTTGAATATGGTATAAATACCAATCCTCAATATCAATATGTATCCTTGGATGGATTCTCTATTTATCCCCCTTTTTGAAAATCAAATGAAAAGATCAATGTGAGGAACTTACCAATTCACAATTACTTTTTTTGAAGAAACACTCAAACTCTTAATTTTTTTTGAGAGAAGGATGATAACACATGGTTCTTTTCGAAAATGAAATTTTGTTATTATACTCCAAGTATATGTGGGAAAAACCAATGTAGAAAAAAATATAGATGCAATAAGGTTTTCTTTGCTACCCATAAACTACTATGCAAGCGATATCATGTGCAGAAAATATTCTTTCTCAAATAGAGGATATATAAAAATATATTCCTTTAAAAGAAACATGTAACATAAAGATATGCCAATAAAACATCAAAATATTTCATATAAAAGTCATGTAACGCCTAATATTTATTAGGTTTTGATTACTAAAACTCACCCTTAATAAGTAAATTTTATATAATTATGAATAGGTTATGAGAGTGTGATTGAAATACCTCAAATTTCAATTTTAATTGGCTATATAAAAAATTATAGATTCATATGAAAATGATTTTTAAGCCTACTTTATTAACTTGTACCACCCTTAGGGGTGTTATCATTTACTATTTCATTTCATGGCTATTATTATGATCTATTAAGAAAAATATCTTCATGTTTTCTAGTAGTGATGACCACAAAATTCTAGTTAAATTACCTATATGTTAGCTAAAAACATATAAAAAATATAAAAGAGGGGCCTATAGGTATTTCAGAAATAAAATTCATATTGGGAGATTCTTCTTAATTTGGATATTATTTTACATCAATATCATAGTGGAAATATTTATCTATACTCTTCTTTTTTTGTTGTGACTCATATTTTATATTTTCCTCTTTTTCCCATTGAACTTATTCTTTGTTTGACATAGCTTTTTATATATATGTTTTATGGATCTTAAATTTTACAACTGTAGATGATTTCTCATAAACCTTCATATCATTTTTTGAAGAAACTTTATTCCTTTGGATTTATCAAGTATTTCATCTTCCTGTAGTTGTTAAGACAATTTCAATCAATTTGGACTTATAATTAGGCACTCTATATTGATATTATCATTATTATTAGAATTTCCACATAACTTTCCAATAGTTTTGTATTGAAACCACTTCTCTTTTATAGTATAGGGAACTTATCCTCCAAGACATTTTAGGAATACCTTTTCCTTGTGACCATCCAAACCATATCTCCCATACATATATTCTAGAATTTGGATTTTTTGAGTATGAAATATTTCTATAGATATGTTCACTAGTTGTTTTCCCCAATATTTTCCATTAGATGCTAATTAAAACTCCCCTATAATTATTCTATTATTCCTTATAACCAAACATTATACAAAATAAAATAGGCTTTGTGCCCATGCATACAAAAATACCAAAAAAATCTTTGAAATATTTGTCTTTAAAATTGTTTCCAAATATCTCTATATTTTTTTAATACTATTTCTAACCAATAATCACTTTTATTAGGGGTTTATAACCAATTTTACACTTTATTCACACCCATAATTAATATGAATACATATCAATTTTCTTGGATCCCATATCCTTATATTTGGGTTTCATAAATTCTATATTTAATAGAACATTTTTATTTTAAAAATTAAAACTAACAGATATTACCTAATTGTTAGATTCCTTTATTTAACTAGTTTCAGAATATTATATATTAACATGTAGTTATTTTTTGAATCTTTATCGATCCTTGTTTAACACATGTTGAACTGTGATACAAATTGACTGTGTTTCAAACAACTACTCTTCTTTTTCAGTCACCTTTTTTCAAGATCACTTTCTATATTTTCCAGCTTGAGAATATTTAGGTTTTTCTGATTAATCTCATCAATATACGAACCCAACATTCATCATAGATCTTCATTCTCATAATCTATATTTTTATTTTGTTTCTAAATTATCTTCTTTTTAATCACGATTTATTATGTAAATCCCATGTATAATTATAATTTACCATTAATATCCCACTCAATTTCAATCCCTTTTTCTACATCATCTCTATTATAGATTAATCGTATATTTTCTTTACAATATAAGAAAAACTAAATTCATCATATTAAAAACTTGACAATGAATCTTGTTTTTATTTTTTCATTAAACTCCTATTCTTAATATTTAAATGCTTGTTATTATTACCCTATTTATATTTTCATGGTATTTTATCATTTGAATCTAATTTTGAGTCTTAAACCCTCTCATTTAGAAATGATTTATAAAAATTAGTAGATTCACAATAGATTAAAGATTTTAGAGGGTGATTACTCTTTCCCTTCCACTTTCACCTTTTGAATCCATTTGATACGAGGGAAATAATTTCATTAAATTCATCATCATTATTATTACATAAGTATTCATATAATTCATCCTCTTATTCTCTATCTTTTCCATTACCCATGGATTAAAATGCCATTTCATCATTTTCCATTCAATTTGGAAGCATGTGTATTTTCCATCTCAAAATCTATGAGTATGTTGTGTAACTCATAAATTATAAATTTTTCACTTACTAATAGGGATGATATTTATGATTTTAAATCATTTGGAAATACTTCCATCAGTTTCTTGAAAATGATGGAATACTATATCTTCTCACAAAAAAAACATGTATTTATCACAATCTTATTTACCATGGTAATGTAGTCATGAAAAGTCTCATCATTATCCATCTTTATATTTTCAAATTGTATCCCAAAAACTTAAAGTTTTTCTTACATTACTTTGATATCACTATAAAAGATACATCAAAATTTTTCATAGATATCATTGGTAGTCTGGTGACCCATCACCTCTGTGTAGTCGACTTATGACAGAGACATTGAGATGTTATTTTTTGCCTTTTCATCCGGTTTAAAATTTCTATTATCAGGTTTTATCATATAAGAATCATCATAAATGGGTGGAAAACCCATTGTTAGAGCATCTATAACTTCTAAGACAAGTTATTGGAGGTAGGGCAACATAATATTCCTCAAACATTGAAAATTATTATTCTAAAAAGTGATAACACATAGTATTTTGAAAAAAATTAAGATTTCACATTTTTTAGAAATATTATTGGCTTATTAGAGGGAACCTTTCTATGATACTAGTTATAGATTCCCAAGCTGAATGGACCACTAAGAGGGGGATGGGGGTGAATCAGTGGTTATATTTTACAAATTTTTATCTTTTTAATTTAACCTCTTGAACTAGTTAAATTTATCAATCCAATCAGGATTTTTTATCAGTGACCCAACTCGTGTATGGTAGTAATATAAGAAATAAATAGACAATATTCTCAAGGTGAGGTATAAAATCTATTAACTTGATACAATCGGTAATCCCACTAGTTATATATTATTCACAATTGAACAAGTGATTATAACCACATTATATTCAATACTAACTGAGCTAGAGTACCACTGTGTTCCTCCACATCCATCATAAACTGAATAATACACTCCAGGTCTAGCAACAATTAGAAGATGTAATTTTGTTCTTTAATAATGATATAATGTAAAATATTTTTCTTCCTCTCCATTATTTCTTCTCATATACAATAAGATAGCTCTAGTTCAGCCCATGTACCTCTTAAATATATTAAACAATGGATTTCTGCTATTTTGGTCTTGAATCTCCTTCCAAATCTACTATGATCCAAATTTTTTTTAGTTTTCTAAGTACTTGATGTATTATCCTCTCTCATAATTTTCTCATTCAATAGTTCTATGTTCTATCTCTTCACCCCTTATTTATTCAACAACCTATAATATATATTTATATTATAAAAATTATTAATATATAATTTTTTTCTGATTCAAAAAATTATTCATATTTTTATCCATAGTTTCTTTTTCCAAACAGAATACAATTTAATGATTTTATTCTTTAATTTTAATTTAGTCAGAGTGAAATAAAAAAAATCACAAAAAATATGAATATTATTCAATGTTTAATATCCCAAAATAATCCATTAAATCAATTATCATTCAAATATATGATAGTATTAGGTCATCTTCCCGATTTACAGTGACTTCAACATCATTTAAATACACACATCATCATGATTAAAAAAGATCACATGACACATGCATGTTTTTAAAAAACATAAAACATTCAGGATTTATCCATTTTATTCATGGAATAGTCAATTGTCTAGGATTTCTATAGATCCTCATTTATCATGGTTTCAAAAAAATCTTTGATTTGAAATCCTTCATGAAATTGACTATGTGAAACCCCTATGTAGAATAAATGGTTGTGTGAAATCATTTGGTTATATAAAACTCCTATATTGAACAAATTACAATTTTAACCGATTGTGCAACATGGATTCATTTTTTCCATTCTCTTTTAAAATAGATACATAGAAAAATGGCCATATGATCTCCCACTATTCATAATTTGTCACATGAATCACTTCATCAATAATGACATATATATCTCATTTAATGTGTGTGTATATATATAAGTTAAACTATATGTATATATTATTTTAGTTTTACCGATAAATTAATCAATATTTTATTTAATTTAAAAGGTTGCCTTCAATTCGGGTATTTCATCATATTTGTTTCTCTATAACATTACACACGCATGAGCATCATATTCACAAATATATTATATAGATTTTTTCTCATGGTATATTTTTCACGAGGGAATATTTATTGAATCATGGAAAGACACTTTATAAAATCTCATACCTATGGAATTATCACCATAACCTATAAATGGTAGATAACCCTGCACAGATAAAACCACCAATGGATAAATCTTAAAGACAATGACTTCTTTTAATTATAAGATCAATGGTTTGATAGATATAATTTTATTGGGTAGTGGACATTATAAAAATATCATTAATCGATAGGTGAACAAAAAACCTTTAATTAATGATCCAACAATAGTCTTTGATTGGTTTAGATCTTCTTAATAATTAATGACCTTATGATTCACCCATGATATGGAACTAAGGCTGGCTCACAAATAAACATCAGAGAAATGGGCGACATAGTTCGTACTTCACCAATGCATGCCCACCATCCCACTTCTAGTTCACTCACCTACACACATCCTACAAGATATATGTTATAGGATAATTATTTTACCCTATCTACATATGGGAAACTCTCTTTGGATCTCCCTTGTGGTTGATATTTCTCCAATATATAAGGTTTATAGGCTGGTCCTTATGGCTTGTAGGGGTGGGTATTTTTTTCCAACACTTCAAAATATCTATGTGAATAATGCATTCATAAATGATGCCCAATGAATCATGAAATATAATTAATTATCCTCATTAATCCTTAAAGTATCATAAAAAACACATATTGGACCATTTAAAAAATTAAATACTTACCTGGGCACAAAATTGCAGATATCTTCGTGAAACACCTTCTTGGTGATATCTATTACTTTATTAAAGGTGAGCTAGGTATGATTATCTTGTGATAAATATATGAGAACTTATTAAAATCATTAATTTTTTCAAATTTATTTTCAAAAAAATACATCTTTTTTTTGCAAAAAATAAAATGAGTTATGACGTTGTTTTTCAACCTAAAAAATGTTTTCAATGTTTTCATAATTTTGTTAAACCGATGTGTGTGTGATACTCTATGAAAACACTTCTTTTCCAGATTAAAAAAAAGATTTGGTTCTGTCATAGATGTACATAGTGTTTATTACTTTTAAAAGGGATGGGTAAATTTCTGATTTGATCTTCACCCTGGTCACAAGTATTGGGACTTTATTTCACGCCTCGTTTGACAATCTATGATAATTTTCTATGGTTTATTAACATAATATTTGATAATACTAAATAGTGGAATGTTTTTTGGTTTTTAATATTTTTTTATTTTTTTATTTATTATTTTATTATATTTTTGATGCATTATTTGAGGGGGATTTCATATTGTTAATACTGAAATGATCCTAGAAGATACTTTTTCTAAAAAAAATTCAAATTTTTTACTTAACTCTTAAGACTCTTTAATTTTTTCCCAATTTTTTATTTATTTCTTAATATATATTATTAAATATCAAATTATTTGTTTTCTTATGTATTGATACTTATTAAAAATTAATCTTTCATTTTTTTTAAATTTTTAACTTTTTCAAAACATTATTTTCATCACCCTCAAAATATTATTAATTATTATTTAAGTAGTTTTAAATTATCTCTATCTTATTTATTCTAAACCCATATATGAATAATTTTTTGTATAATATAAAAGGGTGATAAGTATTGTAATTTAGAGAAATATAAGGTTATTAGGGAAGTCTAATGTTCTCCCTTAGGCTAGATGCATGTAGGAATCTGGATGAGTTTATGAATCTAATCACCAACATCAGAAAAAGTGTATAGATTCCAAATATTCTTTGATATATATGGCCTCTATTTTTTCATCATTATAGAGAGATCAGAATTGAATTTTTTTTTATGATTAGGTAGAATATTTTCATACTGGAGTATTAGCCATGCATAAGAGGGTACATGCTAGGGAAATGGTTCAAGTGGGTGAGATACATTAAAGTACGAGTGATTTAATGACATTAAGTTTATTGGTTATGGAAGGAAGACAAAGGAAGACTCTTGTTATCAATTATATGAGATAGAATTTTACTAATTGATTACTGGATAAAGGACAATTTTTATGGCGCAACCTTTAGTATGCCAGTGTCTTCGGGTTGTGGAGGTATTTTCTAAACCTACTGTGGATTTGTTAGAGTTTGTTTCCAATAATATATTGGAATTGGAACTAATTATGAATCTGATTTATGGGAAATGGGGTATGGTATTAAACATGTTATTGAGTACAATTGGACTACCCTATAGATTGAATCCAACTCTAAAAATGATTTCATGGATTTAAAGATGAGAGCTAGGAATATCCTTTGGAATCTTTTACCTCATTAGATTGAGTGCATCAAAAATTTCACTCAACTTCATTTGGCAGTCTCACATGATTATATGGAATTTAACTAGGTGGGATATTCTTTTTCAAAGAGGGAGATCATGAAAAAAAGTATGATGTGGGCCTTACAAGATCCTGATTATTCTAAATAATTTGCGGATGATGATATGTGAGGAGTGGTTCACTCTAGTGTCTGTAAACTACCTTGTAATTTCTAAACTCCGCTACTTACTTTTTTATTAATAAAATTTTAGGACCATCTCCTCCCAGATCATGGATCTTCTTAGAAAGTGTTTATGATCCTTAAACAAGGAGATATTTTTTTGATTCCCAACTTCTTATGTTTTTATGATCATAATAAATATTTAAAGTGTGTAATGATTAAATTTAAGTTATTGGAAATTGAGGCTTAATGAAATATATTATAATCTTGAAAGAATCTTTTAGGATCTTTCAATAAGTCTTGGTAGAACTATTAATCTCACTGAGTAAAGTTATCAAAAATTTATAAAGAAAGGAAGGAAGAAATAAGGATGTGAAGGTGTTTATAAATCTGTAGTAATAACTTGGTAGTTGGTGCATAGCCATAGGCCAATCAGTGGTGAAGGCATTAGCCTCCCCTTGTAAAAAGACTCCACCAGCCAGATGGTGGAGGAGTAATAACTAGATGGTGAATATGGAAATTATCACCCCATGGAGGATTTTTCTAATATCCATCCATTGGGAACTCACCAACCATCCAATGGGTTTATAAGAATATGAGAGGGTAATAGAAGCCACACTGACAACCAACTGGAGGCTACCGAGTAATTGGTGGCATTATGACAAAAACTTCAAGAAAACATTTAGTGATAGTCAAAACATATAATTTTTTGTCTTAATTGTCTATATTTTCTGGGATAAAGTTTATAATGTTACCAACAATTTTTTAGGCTATAAATATACCTCTTTTAGGCCTTATAATCTAACCTCTGAATATTTCTTTAGAGACAAACTTTACAGTCACCAAATTACTCTCAAGTTCTCTCATTTTCAAAGTGATCTCTCATCCCTTCAAGAGTGTGATAATAATCTAATATTCTTCTCACTCTTCACCATATTTATTATTCTCTCATTATGGCTATTATTTTTATTTGTAGAGAATTAAGGCCATGAAAAAATATTATTACTACCAGAAATACAATCTTCTTCATCTTTCTTCTATTATCAATTCTCACTAACTTTAAAGTGAGGGGACCTACTTTTAATTCCATAACAACTAATTAAAAAGGAACTATTTCTCTTTTAGGTTTCTTGAAATACCCATTAAAAATATTTTGTGGATTATAATTATGTTTTCTTTCTACTACCAAATAATAAAGGTATTTTGTTTATCTTAGCTACCATTAAATCTAATGCGCCGACACATTAAATCCTTATGTCATTATGGTGGTAGATTTGGGAGATGTTATTGAGCTATTATCAAAATTTCTTTTGAAAATTTGTTATTTATATTATTTTTACATTTTTATTTACTAATATATTTCATTCATTTATTTAATTAGTTTTTAATCCATCATAAAATTAATCTTTTAACTAAAAAATCAGTCTTAATTTTATTCTTCCCATTTTATAAATATATAATAATATCATTGTGCTTTAAACATTGTTTCATTTTGATCATTTTTTATTTTTAAATAAATTAAACGTTTTAATTATCATCAATATTTTAAAAATATTTTTTTCATTAAGTATTTTATCATTTACTTTTGTTTTTTAAAGTGAAATTGACACCCTCTTTTTATTTTACTGTACTCCAACCTACAAGTTAGTCCTTTATTTGACCCAACACCGAGCCCTGTGTTTTTCTACATTTAATGAATATTATAATCCTATTTTTTGTGCACTAATTTGGGGTTTTTTGTGATTCCTATACTATATGACACCTTGGATTTATTCTTATGATTTATGTTATTATTTTCCCTTAAAATTCATTAGTCCTTATAATTCAAAGTGTACCAGACTTTTGTTTCTTTGTTATATAAAACAAATTATAATGAATAAATCTATATAAAATTAGTGATAATAGTTTTCATTATGAAAGGAGATATATAGATTCATGGGGGTATCCTACATTAGGATTTTAATTTTACTTTAGTTCACCAGAAGTTTATCCTTTGGAATTACATTTACCTGAATTTTATGCACATGATGATTGCATGAATGTGATGTGTAGAAAATGTCATCATGAAGTCTCTATAGAAGTAAAACCATTGGATGTTAATATCATCTGTTGGTTTTATGTTGGAGCTCTAGAAGTTTGGATGTTCAACAAGTTTGAAGGGTTATCACTAATATCTTATTGTCGTAATTTATTAAACAACAATGTGTTTCTCTTATGCATGTAAGGATCATTTCCCTAAGAACATTTAAACATGTTTTCATTTATTACTTTTATTTATTGTCAATACATGTACTATCATTGAATATAATTATGTAACTTTATATGTTTATGAGATTTCTTGTTTTAATTATCAAGGATGTCTTTTTATTATGGTCAGGGTGCCTTGAATTCAAACTTCTAGAATAGTTATTTAGTGAGAACTTACACAGATTTGGGTATTATATTAAGCTACTAAGTGAAAATTTATAATAGATGGAAATATTATTTTTTGGTGGTTTTATTGGGACAATGAAGGATCTAAGATTCATTGCCCATAATTGGTATCATATTAGAGGATCATCACACAGAAAAATATTAGGCATGCCATTAGATTAAGGGAAGATTTAGATCGATAATTTTGATGCAATAGATTTTGGATTTTAGTGGGTGTAGGTAAAATATTATCCCGTCTATAATGATTTTTAAATAGCATTTAAAGGTTTTAAAATATAAGGAATAGTGAATTTATAATGGTAAAAGCTAGATAGTATGAATTTAACCCTTGTATGAATGTCTATGGCATGAAATGTTTCATTCAAAATTCTAGAAAAGAAAACTATAATGGATTTTATGAAGGCTTTAGAATATTTGAATGTAAATACAATGACAGTTAACAAGGTCTTCATATTTTGATAGTTGTTCGGTTCTAGGTTTTTATAAGTAAGTCTAGTAGCTAACTATAACACACCTGATTTGAGATATGACCTTATATTACTAGTTTTTTAAATAATTTTCCTTGTATTTAGTTGGGTTAGGGTAACTTATATAATTTTGTTGGTTTTTACCTTTTCTAGATCTACCATGAGTAATAACACACCATGGTAGTGGACATGTTGTGCCATTAATATCCCTATTCATCCCCAATAGAGTAATATAAGGAGAAATATGCATGTTTAGGGTTGTGATTCTTTTGGCGGTTTGCTATAGACCATGACCAGAGAGTCTTCACCACATCATGATCTAGGGTGTGGTGAGCCTAGAATGTATAATACCCATACATAAGATCTTATTGGATAGACATGTAACATATCATACATATCTATTTTTTGAGGGGACCGTGATCATGGTGGCTCCCCCAGCTCATTTTGATGGTCAAATTAGTTTTGAAATCATCATTTCATTCACTTATCTTTTTTGGAGGTGTAAGGGATCAACATCTAATCATTTTTGGAGGAATTTTAATGTTTCTTTTGAGTGTAATACACTCTTATAGAATTCAAATTTCTCGTTTTTAGGTTATTTTAGACTAGGGAATTTTTGGTGGGCCTTTTAATATATTCTATAGGTCATCTATAGAGTTTTTATGGAAGAAAATATTTGGTGTTATCATCTCGTTTTTCTCATGTTTTTGTGGCGTAGATTACTTTAGGAAAGTGAGTTCTCTAGAAATACTTTGTTTTTAAAATTTGAAATATATGTTTTTTAGAGTCTGCTATTATTTGTTTTAAATAAAATCCCCTTCAATTAATCGATTTGAAAATAATTATTTTTTATGAATTTCAAACATTCAAAACAGTTGATATATTAATGGTTGTAACTCAGATAAATTTTATTAAACCCTGTGTAAGACTTGTTTTTAATGGTTTAATAATGAATTTTTTTTAATTCTTTTGTAAAAAAATAAATGTTTTGGATTTGATAAACTAATTATCGAATATAGAATCAGCATAAATGTTTTTATATGTTATTTTTGAATTGTAAGAGGCCTTGCTCAAACATAATTAGTGCATTGTGAAAAAATAGAAAGGAACACGGGATTATCATATTGAGATGACCTGGTTAAAGAAAGATCATTTCTCATGAGTATTGGGATTTTCATTCATCATACATGTTTTCATGTGTGTGTGTTTTTGAAACGTGGCTTGGTATTCCGAGTAGATATAAATAATTAACAAATTCATTTATTTTAATTTATTTTATTAGGCTATTTTCTCATGGAAAATTGTTGTAATATTCTCCCCATAAATTTTATATAAACTATGAGCTAACTTTTTTTTAGTTCTAGGGGTATGTTTGGGAAGTTTATTGGGGAAAGATTAATATGTAATTTTACTCACTCCCTTTATATACAATTTTTGTGTATTTATATGTTGTTATTAATGATTTAGGTAGAGAAAAGGAATCATTCTTCTCTAGTAGATAATATTTATGATAGTATCTCAGAATAGAGTTGGATCTTACAGTCTCTCATTATGAGTCATTAGACTGATGCCACATTTTTATTCTTGTTTCAATATATATTTTGGTTTTCTTGGTCACATTAACACACCTTGTTTCATGAACATTTATATGATCATTTATTGGTTTTTATTTATGGTTTCATTATTTTCAATTTATGCATCATGTTGTGGTTTATTTGTTTTAGTTTTTTATGAACGATTTTGTTTATTATAAAAAGGTAAAGTGATCTCCCAATGTTTAGGTAATCCCTTGACATTTATTACCATCCTCTATCATCTTAGGGACATCACCTAAGTCTAGTAGAGCCTTTGAACCATCCCAAGATAATGAGTTTGGTAGGGAAATTACTAATGGTATCAGTCTTGGTCATTCCATCACATTGGGATGGTATCATGGAGATAGAAAAATCAAAACATGATATATATATATATATAGAATAAAAAATATAGCCAAACAATTTATTTTTAACTTCATGTTACGAGGTTGGTTTAGGTATAAAAATATTCTATGACACTTCTAGGTGTGTTTACATCTCATCACCATGTGTTTATCCAATGAGTGTAATATAACATGCATTAGTAGTAAAAATCCCCACTAATATTGCATTGTTAATATTTGTGGATGATTTTTTTAAAATTGGTTATGATGAACATTAATTTTAATGATTTGAAGTAACCTAGAACTTCAGTTTTATGTGAGTGATGACAATGTGTTTTTTTCTATCTTTATATAATTGGGTCTAGTTATATTATGTAGAAAACCAAAATAAAGGTAAACAAAATACATGGCTTCACCAAAGATACAGGTGAACTGGAGGATTTTTTAGATAATTGTTAGAGATTTTTATGATATTGATATGGGAAATATTAATGATCATCCATGTTAATCAGATCATTTTGTACAGTTTTAAATATAGAATCCACCATACATTCAAGGGTATTTAGAACCTGGAAATAAAAAAATTTGGTTTAACAGAATGAATCAAATATTCAATTTTCTTAGAACACCATATGATGTAAAGTTAATGTTAATTATCCTCATGCTTGAGGATACTTCACTCTAATAGAGTGATTTATCTATCCATGATAAACTTAAAAAATGCATTACATGGGATGTATTTAAAGTATTTTACAATAAATACATTCACCCTCCAACCATCAAGATAGCCAGAATGATAAATTTCTTAATCCTAAATAAATAGAATCTATTAGTGATGAAATATGAAGTTTAATTTTATAAACTTATTATATTATTTAATAAAATGAGCTTCTAGTGTATCCATGATGGAATGCATCTTTATGTCAGGACTATGACCAAAAATTGATTCTTTGATATTTTTCGTATGTAATATAATTATATGATGAATGTTAATGGAGTAATGGTTGAAAAAGGGGATATTACTAGGAATATGGCTAGAGAAAGTATTATTGTGTCCACAAGAATATGTTGTGACTATAATACTACAAATAAGAAGAAGTGGGATACCTACTTCCAAGGTAGTAGATAATCTCAGAAGAAAACCATAGAATCAGTTATATTTTCTCTAAAACCCAATATCATATATTGATGTCTCCAGTATGGGGTTTTAAGTATATTAAGTTAGATTTTATGTCACCACCAATAAAATGTCACAACTATAACAATATGGGATATATCTAGTTTTATTTTCAAAGATCTAAAATGTTAGTTGTTGGAAATACATCTCATGTCTCTCAGACGTCTTATATTTTAATAGGGTATTCATGTCAGAACAATTTTCATCCTTATAACCAAGTGAATCAGGGTTATTTGAGGAAATATTTGATTCCTTAGGCAATTAAATATCATCAAGAAATTATGGAACAAGGGGGAGTAAGTAAGTAATTATATGTTGTTGAGTAGATGATCAGAGAAGACCAATCAGGTCCTTTGACTGTATGAGATACCACTCTTCTTTACTCAACTTTTATGAATGATTTGTTTGATATTGGTAAATCCCATTATTTTATTTATTCAAATTTCATTTATTAAATTGTATTTCATATTGAGATGACTTGACATAAGGTGAGTGTCCAAGAACCTCTTGGGCAGTGAATGTGTATGGTATTTAAATGTGTAGCTTATTCTATAACAATCATTTGAGACTAGTTTTATTTTGAAATTTTAGATGACATGGATTTATTTTGATTGATTTTGATAATATATTGGTTAGTTTCTTCCTGTCCCCATATCAATATGTATTCATGATGAGTGAAGTTTACATCTTTTTATGGGTCTATGCATCAATTTAATAAATATTGTGATTTCAGGGATAGAAAATTAGGACCTTTAGCACTGATGGTTAGAACTATGTTTATCAATTAACAGTGGTCACATTGGGAACTAATTACATAATTGATACTAGAAAATTTCCTACCATAGTAGAGTAATATCCTATTGTTATTCCTGAAAATTTCACCACTTTGGATTTTGAAAGGTAATTGAAAATTTTAATTGATCTTCTATATGGAAAAATAATATTTCAATTACATTATGTATAATAAAACTAGAGGAGTTTAAGGAGTTTATATTCCAATTGGATGAATTGGAAATTAAAGGGTTTATGAGATACAATACATTGAATTCAGTTTCTCTGATTCATTTTTTCAAGAGGGAACATGGTTTGTTATGAATCTATGTTATTTATCATAAACTAAATTAGGTTATGATAAATAATAGGTACTCACTACCTCATTTTGATGGGAATTCTGGTCAATTTATGGGATCCCAAAGGTTCTTCAAAATTGATATATTCTCATAGTATCACCAACTATAGGTTAATATAAAGGATATTCCAAAAAATAAGCAATTGTTATGGTCATTATGAATATACATTCATTCCCTTGGACTTATAGCTACACCATAGGTTTTTATCACATTGATGAATTATGTATTTTAATACTACTTAGACTTTTTCATTGTGGTGTTTGTTGATGAAATTTTGGTGTATTCTAAAACAAAAAATGACATAAAGAACATTTAGAGGTAATTTTGATCATTTTGTTGGAGCATTATTTGTATGAAAAACTATCTAAATGTGATTTTGGATACAAGAATTTCAATTCCTTATTCATGAAATTTTTGAGAAAGTAATATCATTAGACCCTATAAAGATATAAATTATTGTATCTTTACAATTTTTGAAGAACATATTTGAGATATTTAGATTTTTGTGCTTAAGAGGTTAGTATAATATCTTTGTTCAAGAGTTCTCATGACTCAAAACTATGGGGATGGTGATTAAAAGAAATGGAACTCCATTAAATTGGAGTGAGGATTGTCAATGACCAGTTTTGGATCTCAAAAGAAAGTATTAATTCTGTAACCATAGTTTTCTTATTAATCCCTAGGAAGGGTTATGAGGTATTTTGTTACTCATATACATCTAGGCACATATGTTTTATCATGTATGTATATCATGTATTATATTATGGATCATTAAAATGAATGATTTATGAAAAGAGTTAAATAACCAATGATTTGGAATTAGAAACGATAGTCCATGATTATAAAATATAGAGTCATTATCTATTTTATGAGAAAATCTCCATGCTAATATTTTTTTATAAAACATCATTTTTCAATGGGATTTTAGCTGAAGAAAAAAAGGATGTAATATCACCAGATGTTCAAATTTTACTTGGTTCATATACACATAGAAGGTATTTTCATGGATAAAGATTTTATCCAAAATTCATAGAATCAGTTATCCAAATAATCTCATGATTAGTGTTAATTTCTGGCTATGATTGAATATACACACTTTTATTACACTGAGAAATATGAATCCATAATTTTATTTATGATAACTCATAATATGAATTTGGTAGAAAAACATAAATATGATGAATGAATGGATCCATATTTCCTTACCATTACATCAAAACTCATTTTTGATGATACCATTGAAGGGTATAAATAAAATGGGCATCATATTTTTATTTTTGATGGTCACATTTTCATTTCATTTTTTTCTCAGGAGAAAATAATTTATTAATATCACCAATTGAAATTGGAATCCTTGAATTCAAAACATCTTTAAGGCCTTAAAACCTCATTTATGGTGGGTTGGAGTAAAAAGGAAAGCGGTATAGTATGTCTCATGATACCTCATTTTTCTTAAGTCAAGGCTGATAACTAACAACAAGATGGTATATTTAAATATTTACCAATACTTTTTTTTGAAATTCCAGCACATAACTATGAAATTTTTCATATGAATACTATGAATGGATTAGTAATATGATACAGTATTAGTGATTATAGACCATCTCACAAAGCTATCTCACTTCATCCTTATTTGTGAATCTAATAACCTGAAATAATTTTAAAATATATACATTTTGGAAATCAAATAGTTTAAAAGAATTATATTTTTGAACATCATCAACTAAGATCCATGTTTTACCAATCAAATCTCGGGATCTTTATAGAAATATTTTAGTACCCAATTGAATCTAAAAACTAATTATCATCATTTAATTGATGTACCATTAGAACAAATTATATAATCATTAAAAAATAATCTCTAAGAATGTGTTATGGATTTAAAAGGCACTTGGGAGGATCATATACTATTATTGGAGTTATCATACTATAAAATATAATATAAATCAATACATATAGAATTTTTAATCATTTTATTGTCATCCTTGTTGGTCTCCACTTTATTGTGTAATGATTGGAGAGATGTCACTATTGGGACATAACATTATTTAGGAGATGACTTGGAAAATGTAAATGATATGGAAAAGAATGGATATGACTCAAAGTCATTATAAATCTTTTGTAGACCATCATAATAAAACGTTATCATCCGTTGTGGGAGATCTTGTGTTATTAATGTCTGTCTCAGGATCAGGAGTCAAATTTTGGGTAAGGTAAATTATATCCCTGTTACATAAACCCTTTTGAAATAATGAAATTTATTTCTGATGTGGATTATTGGTTAGATTAGCCACTATAATTAAGCTTTGTACACAATGTACATCATGTATTTCAATTGAAGTTGTATCACCCTGATCCTCACTATGTGATTTGATAAGGGAATATTGATCTTGGTTGAGATGCACATTGTTACCCTTGACGATAAGAATAATAAATGGTTAGTATAAAGTGTTATAGGAAAATAATATCTATATGATGTTAGTTATATAGAAGCATGGAAATATTCAAGAGAAAAATTGGGAACATGATAAGGAGATACTAGATTAATGGTATGATCTATTCCAAAAAATGAAAATATTCATCATTCTGAGGATAAAAAGCCTAATGGTGGGGATAATGTAACACCCCTAATTTGAGGTATAAAGTTATTCTAATAGTGTTATAATGTATTTTTAATGGTTTTATTTGGTATTATGGTTCTTGGGTTTTGGGTCCACCATGGGTAGCTACATGCTATGGTGGTGGGTGTGTTATGTTGGGTGTGTCCCTAAGAAACACGATCATCCCGAAATGAGGAATGTTGGATGTGTTTGGTGTGGTGATTATATTTTTATTTTTATATGGAAAATAGTTATATCCCCCCACCCACTCCATGTATTAGGAAATGGTGAGCCTAAAATGAATAATCTTCTTGAACTATGGTGTCTTGGTTAACCATGCCGTGTCTCTTATTGGTTTCCAATTCGAATGGACTATAGCCATGGGGGGTTTAATAGGCCATAGTGATATTCAAATCCATTTTAAATGACTATTAAAATGATAATTTTTTAGGGGACACATTATAGATCCAAATATAATCCTTTTGGAGAGAATTTAATGTAGTTTTAGAGAACAAAATACCTATTATATCCACTTTATTCTTCTTTTTAGGTTATTTTAGCTCCAAAAATTAAGGGTGATCCTTTGGATGTATTCTACTGGTTTTCTATGTTGTTATTATAGAAGCCTTTTGTTGGTGTTGTATTATCTTCTCCTATGTAATTGTTTTGGCATTGATGACTTATGGTAGGTATATTATATATCACTCCATTATTTCTTGAATTGGAAGGAATAGTTTTCTAAACTATATTTTTGTGATTATCAAATTAATGACCCTTGTGTTTATTATTTTTAAAATCTTCATTTACATGGATTTAAGATATTCATACTTCTTTTTTGATAAATGGTTGTGACTTAGAGATATTTGTTTGAACATTTTGGATTCCTTGTTTTTAATGGTTTTAAGATAAAACTTGTATTTCAGTTATTTTGTAAAAAATAACAATTTTGGATTTGATTAAAGGAATTATGGAATATGGTCTTGGTATACATAGTTTCGTGTGTTAATTTTTCATTTTACAAGGAAACTCACTCGATGCTTGGAATCATAATTGAAATGCATATGCGATTATTATCTTGTGAAAAGCTGGAGAAGGATGGGTCACCTATCTAATATAGTTAAATAGCCATTCAGCAGTCATGTGTGCATGTATGTATGTGTTTGTTAAACAAGGATGGGTATGCCTAGTGGAAATAAATAATGATAAAAATTATTTAGTTCAATTTTTTTCATATACTATTTTATTATGTTAATTGTTTTTGATATTTTCACCATCTATTTTATAGAAATTGTGAGATAACTTATTTCTAGTACTTCTAGAATTTGTGGGAAGTCTGTGAGGGAAAAATTAAAAGATATGAATAATAAACCCTTTATATACACTTTGGTGTATAATATGACACTATTCTTAATGAAACAGGTAATAGATAATTCACATTCTTTTCTAGTGGAAAATCTTTATACTAGAATCTTAGAATGGATTTGTATCTTGGAATATATCATTTAGAGTCATTGGAGTGATGCCATGTCACTATTATAACATCAAGATGTATTTTAGTTTTATTGAGTCACTTTAATATACCTTATCACACATAATCTTCTTTTTTCATTTATTTGTTTGTCTTTTGAGTTGTATTATTTACATTCACGCAACATGTTATAGTTTTTTTATTATAGTTTTGTTATTTATGGTTATTTTAATATAAAATGGTAAAATCATGCATTGATGTTTAGGTAATCCATTGACATTGTTTTGAACCTTTGGTGTTATGGGAACTTCACCTAAGTTCATTATCACCTCCAAACTGGCCCATAAAAATTGGTTGGGCGTGGAAATTAAACAGATAATTTGAATAACTTCAATATGATACATGCGAAATTCAAATAATTAAAGGTATCATTTTCTAATGATTTATGGGAACTACTATAATTATATTCAATTCTAAAAATATGATATTATATGGTTACTATGATTCATAAATCCATAGGTTTAACTGATTATATATTTAATGATTTGAAAAATATAGTTATAAATGAAGAGTATAGTTGAAGGTAAGTCCAAGCACTATCCTGTAGTGTTTTTCAAAAAACAAAGGGTGTTATCACCCCATTAGATTCACACCTATCAAAAGAAACCAATGAAAGATAAATATTAAAAAAGGAGTTAATGAAAATTGGATTAACCATGTCATACAAGGTATAATTACAAGAATAATGGGAATATCAAGAGGAACTATAAATATTATTAGGTGAATATGGGGAAAACATAATCCTCTAATAGTTTAAGTTAAGTTAATATAACCTAATGAAGTAGAAGTTATTTTTTTAGTGCAAGATATTTGAAAAAATCATGGATTATTAACACTAGAGAATCATTCTATTCATATGGTGATCAATGATGAATAGTCAACTTTGTATCATGGAAATTTTGGAAATTTCATGTAGTAGATGATATAGCCCTAGATTTTTTTAAAAATGACAAATAAATATTTGGATTAATAATTATGAATTCTTTAGGAAAATGAAATTTCACCACATTCATGGATTATAGAAAAATATTATTTCTATTGGGAAACTTGATAAAGGGGGCTATAAGACTATTTTTGAAAAGTGGGTATAGAAAGTCACCCAAGGCCCCATGGTATTATTATAAGGAGTTAAATATGAGAATACTTACGTGACTAAAAACATAGATAAGGTTACAAATATCTAAATGTAATAATTATGAAGATTCCAATATATGGAACCATATGTTCAATCACCTCAGTGAGAAGAACATGAAGTCTTTATAAGGAAAAGGTACTCTAAAGCTTTAGAACACATATATAGGAAAGTGGTAATGATATATGTTTATAAAAAAAATGAGAATATTTTTTAACTTTTGTTGTATAAATATTAGAGTTAAAAATTAAAACTTGTACAATTTGATGTTTTTGGTCCTTCCCATGTTTGGTCTTATGGTGGTTCCCTTTAATTTTATACTTTCCTTGATGAGAATATATGAAAAGTTTGTATTCACTTTTTTAATCATAATTCTGATTTATTTTAGGAGTTTATTAAGTGGAAATATTTGTTGAAAATGGAATGTGATTGAAATTTTATGTGAATCCAAATGAAAAATTATGATGAGTATAATAGACAAAACTTATGTAATTTCTACAAGAAGGTAGTAAAACATGAAAAGTGTAGGCATATAACTCCCAATAAAAGATTAGATAAAACAATGTATAATATTTTAATGGAGAGACATCAAATTATGATGTTGTATTCAAAACTTCTTAAGGAAAATTGGGTACAGGCACTTAAAAAAATAACATATCTAACTAAACAAATTCTTTCATTAACTGTTTGGTAAGAACATCTAAAGGATTTTAAATCTATAAATTGGCCAAAAGTTCATCATCTTAAATTATTTGACAGTTGAAAAATGTATATGTTCATTCTAATAAAAGATATAAACATGGCACTAAATCCATAATGTATTTTTTCCTTGGTAATGTAGATGAATATTTTCGATGTCATTTGCTGGATTATGAAGAAAAATAAATACTTAAAAGTAGAGATGTTGTCTTCAAGGAAAATTTTAATTGGAAAGACCAAAATTTAGTTAAGAATTATTTTGAAGAAAAATCAAACGTTGATGTCTAATTTGATCAAAGTAAGATTACTGAATGATCAAATCATTAGGAGAAACCATATGAGAGTGATATAATCACAAAAATTCTAGATATAAGACCACTTAAAATACTAAAGATCTCAAGGGTGGATGAATCTAGAGTTGGAGCACAGAAAGTAAATGCTGTGTAATTTAGAGTACTATATGTTCAAGTTTTAAAAGAAATGGAAGAGCTGAGAGGTATAGTTTAACCAACTTAGTTCAGGAGATCAAATACTTTTATAAATATTTTTTAGTGATTTGGTGTTGATATGCATTATTTACTCCCAAAAACTGTAGGAGAACCTGAATGTATTAAGGAAAAAACAGTATTCAATGATAAAAATAAAAGGATACAACCATTTTGGAATATATAGATTCATTAATGTTCCTGATAACTTGATATATGGATAAAATTATAGAAGGTAAAGAATAAAAGCCTCATCCCAGTTGGTGAGGACTCGACAAGTGCATCCAAGACATCCAAGATCAAATATGGTTGGATACATATTTCTTGGTATTGTGGAAATACTATAGTATATACTGTAGCAGGTACTATTCAGTATTATAGAAGAAAAAAATATTCATTTTTTGGGCTTTTAGGACACCAGTTTAGTCCTTGAGTCCTTCAAGGACTTCGGGCCACCCATGTCCGTTCGTTTAGTAAGGATTTTGAGCCAAATCAAGGCCTTCATGACACCTTAAGGCCTTCGGGCCACCTGAAATTATGCTTAAATGTACTAGATAGAATCTACAAGAAACATGATCCAATGTAAGAATTTAGAGCCAGCACATTCACCAGAGTAGAGGAATCTGATTTGAAAGAATGAGAGGGTATGAAAATTTTCATCGAGACCAACCTGTGTATGCATGGGAAGCCTATCCAAATAGCTATATGAACATGGAGAGTTGACATCATGATGTAAATGATGGGGATGGGTAGTTCCAAGTAGTTATAGTCTGGATGAATTTCTCTATTACCTATGGGCCGTGTAATGTCACGAATTCTATGGGCCATGATAGGGTTCCCCTTATGTAACGTCCCGGTTTCAGGTGTCTCCCAAAGGTGTCCTCGTACCCAATTTTTCACATCACCTCAAGTGCTTTTCCCCGAACTCCAGAGGCTACCGACTAGCATTGAGGTCCTTGGGTGTCATAGTGGGGAAACTATTCTCTCATTGTCAGTGTAACATAGTGGAAACAAATAGTAAATAGTAACAGAAGTAGTAATACCATAGAACAAGTAAAGAATGAAATAATGATAGTAAATAGACAAACTGGAGCACATATATAAATTATGCAAGTCACATATTTCTAGTAAAGAATCCAAATAGGTCACAATGTTGTAAATACAATACTAAACCAAAGTACAAAAGAACAAGTAAACTCTAATAGCATCGCAAACCTCATCTTGGTCCCATGCTCTCCAGACCGCACATCAATAATGTTCTTGATGAGGAAGGGAGATTTACCTTATCTATACCTGCAACCATATAATCTATTTGGGTTGACAATCATGACCCAAATAGGTTGTGAGAAGAATTATAGTAAGAAACCACCAAAAGATCTGTGCCAAACAATCAGTGAATATATATAACAGGTAATATACAGAAATAAAGAAATAGACTAGGAAGTACTCAAAAGTAAAAAATCCGACAATTTTAAATTATATTCACAATCATTTATAAATTATTCATACCACTGAATAATGTAACCTAGGGATGTATCCAAATCTCTGTATCCCCCAATGCCACAATAACAATAGACATCTCAAAATACCATCTAAATAATCAAGTAAGACCAAGTCCAAGCTTGTGCATTGTCTTGGTAGGCTCATCACAACCAAACAATCATTTATAAGAAAAACTATGGGAAATTTCTCACAGTCTAATCCAATCGGGTTCGACATATCATTAAATCAATACATAATAAAGACCCTCTGAGAATTCTCTCACGGTCTAACCCCTTTGGTCCCTCAACACTAATCAAATACAAAGACCACCCAGTTAGCTCTCATGGAAAATACTCATTAGTCTCCATAGCAAGAATAATTTAAATGACCCTTTAGTATATCTCCCTGTTAATTCCCTATGGTTCAACATACATTTAATAATGACCCTCTAGGTAGCTCTCATGGTCTAACCCCTCTGGTCAATGACCCCATGGAATCTCTCACAGTGAATGCCTTTGGTCAATCATAATATCAATTCATAATTAAAAGACCCTACTTTGGGAAGCTCTCATGGTGAATTCCCCCATATTCCATACTCTCATAATGTGAAACACATTCATCTCATATAAATTGAAACTCCTTCATAAAAAAACTAGGCATGGAAAAAATGAATCTTAACATGCTTTCTAGACACAACGACCATAACCAAATCAAACATGGGTAGCAACTCCACAATCAAAGTAATAAACCTTATTAATAATCAATAACTATTTATTAAACAACAAAGAAAAAAAAGCATCAGACGTGGTTAAATTATAAAACACGTAATACCCTAAACAATGGTTTTCGGCAATTTGAGAATATATTTTATCCAAAGACAGCCAAAGAAAAGAAAAAACACTTACCTCGACGTTGTATGAGGAACACTCTTGAACATTGACCATTGAATCGACGCAGAATGTCATAGATCTACAAAATGTCAAAATCATTCAACCTTGAATAACTATCGAGAGAGGATAAATCTGGAAGAGAGTCTATAGGTAAAAATAGAACTCACCAGTGGGAATCCAACGCACTTAGCAACATCTCAATCGGAGATCGGATGGAGAGACGTGAGGAGGTTGAAGATTTTCCATTGAACGTCACTCTCCTGTATGACACACAGGAAGAAGAATAAGCTTTTGGAGATTAGACGTGACCACAATCTGATTGATAAAATAAAAATAAGAGTACATATTGTTTTTATTTAATGTACATTTCGTGTACGTGCCTCAACCGGCCTCTGCTTTAGGCGGTCGACATGGCCATGTACTCGGCCGTTACACAACTAGTACATGGCTACACCCGACAACCAGGTACACGATGTGTACTCAAGAGTACATAGATCGTACTTATAAAATTTCCATATTCTTTCTCTTTCCTCAAAAACCCCTGAAATATAGATCCATACTTGAAATGGAGACCTGATTTCAATCAAATTTCCCACCTTAACGAAATTCATCCTGGAATTTTCTTTTCCAAGAGTGGAGGAGAAGTAAATTCAAACAAATCTGGCCTTTGTTATCTAACGTTGGCCTCCATCTCCCAAGTTTCATCTTATACATTATCGTGTTTCCATAACACCCATACTAGAGGAGTAGACCATCCATAAATAACCTTCATGTTGTGATCCAAAATCCTAAATAGGGTGATCTTTTAATGATGAATCCACCTCCAAATCAACCTCTATTGAATGAAAAACAGGAGATGAGTCCAAAAATTAACATCATCACGGGGAAACATAAAAGATGTCGTGCATAGCCCGATACCTCTGAGGTAACTGTAACTGATAGGAAACTGGCCCAACTCTTCAAAACCTCAAATGGAGTGATATATCTTGGTGAAAGATTCCCATGTCTCTTAATCGACTTATGTCCCATCCTCGACATGAAATGTTAGAAAAAATAATCTCCAAACTCAAAATCTATAGGTCATCTCTATCGATGAGCATATGATTTATAGTGAGACTATGTAGTATCCATACTCTTTCATATTAACTCCATCTTTTTAGTGGTATTCTGGACAAGATGAGGTCCCATCATAGCTGCATCTCCTTCCTCCAGAAAACATAAGGGTGATCAACATTGCCTACCATACAAAGACACATAATGTTCCATCTGAATCGTCACCTGAAAACTATTATTTTAGGAAACTTCCACTAGGTGTATATGTATTTTCTAAGAACCCCTAAAATCTAGGAAACATTCACATAGAATTTACTCCAAAACCCGAATCGTATGCTTAGACTGGCCATCTGTCTGGGGATGGTAAGCTATACTCAGATGTACCTATGTACCCAAATCCCACTATAGTCCCTTTCAAAATATGTGATGTAAAATAGGCATCCCTGTCAGAAATGATAGAGTGTGAAACCCCATGCAGATGTACAATCTCTCAGATGTAAAACCTTCTAATCTCATTAACATTGAAGGTCTCATTGATCGGTAAGAAGTCTTAAACCTTCATGAGTTTTTCAATGACATCCCAAACTGTATCATTCCCTTGAGGGGACCTCAGTAAATATATCACAAAATCAATCGTTACATCATTCCACTTCCACTCAAAAATTGGTATCATCTGTAAAATCCATGCTATTGCTGATACTCCTGCTTCACCTGCAGATAAGAGGAACTTCTCATAACAAAACCAACAACATCCCTCTTTATACCTAGCCACCAATATTGAAGGTGTAAATATTGATACATCTTGGTGACGATATGATGAACTACCCAAACTGAGGAATTAAAATATCACATCAACTTCTCAGGTATGTATTCTGACACCCATACATTCCCATTAAAATGAAAGACCTCATCCTCTCATACGGTCCACCCAGGAGTAGGGTCCTCACCTGACAGACTCTCCCATAGGACTAGGCCTTCGGAGTCCGATAGTTTCCTCATTCAATCTCGATACAGTTGATTAGAGTTAACAACTATATAAGAAATAAACGTATTCATTGATCTTTCATGAACCTCCAATTTCATCTCAGAGAATAGAGCCATAATAAACCACTCACTATAATCCTCTTAAACAGCATATATTTGAGTTCTCTTGCTTAGTGCATCATCCGCAATATTGCCTTTCCTAGGCGTGTAGACAAGATCAACATCAAAATAATGAAGGTAATGAACCCACCTTCACTATCTCAAATTCATATCATGATAATTAAATATATAATTGATGATTTTTTGGTTAGTGGATAGCACAAAATGATCCCCGAAAAGATAATGTCTCCATCAACACAAAGCATGTATAACTGCAGCTAACTCAAGGCCATATGTCATGTAATTCTTATCATGTGTCCTCAACTGCTGAGACATATACACAATGAATCCTTCACATTGAATAAGGAATACTACAAGCCCGATACCCGGCACATCATAGTAAATGGTATACCTCTTTCTCGACTCTAGAAAAACTAGGATCGGTGCTGAAGGAAACATCCCATTCAGCTCCTGAAAGGATGAATCATAGGAATCTGTCCACAATTACTTGCCACCCTTCTTAGTTAGACCCATTAGTGAATCTTATAAATATGATAATTCCTAAATAAAGCACCTTTAGTAACCATCCATCCCCAGAAAACTCCATACTTTAAAGATTTTCTTCAGCTGCACCCTTGAAACTAGTCCTCTCTTTTTCTCTAGCTCTACTGAAACTCTTGTATCTGAGATAACATGACCTTAGAATTGAATTTGGTTCTTCCAAAAATGGAATATTAAGTTCTTAACTTATAATAGATTCTCTCTCAGTGTAATCAATATGATCTCAATATGGGTTTCGTGGTCGTGTCGACTTTGAGAGTGCCCGAAGATAACATCCATGAAGGCCATCACAAAAGAATCCAAGTAGGGATGAAACATTCAGTACATTAGTTACATGAAAACTGCTGGTGCGTTTATGAGATCGAACGGCATAAAAACATACTCGTATAGACCATAAATTCTCTAAAAGGTCGTAAGTGGTATATATGATTGTATAATGCATAATTAATGATAACCGGATTTTAATTAAATCTTTGAGAAAAACCACGCTCCTTTAAGATGATCAAAGAGATCATTATTCCTCGGTAAGGGATATCGGTTCTTAACAGTCAACTGGTACATCTTCTGATAATCCACACAAAGTTTGATGGTACCATCCTCCTTATTCGCAAACAAGACAGGGGAACCCCAAGGAGAGGTACTGGGTTAGATGAAACCCTTCATCTGCAACTCCTCTAACAGCTTTTTGAACTCTTGTAACTCTAGTGTAGTCATCCTATATAGGGTAATAGACACTGGTGAAACTCCTAGCCTAATCTCAATAGAGAAATCTAACTCTTCCTCGAGAGGTAAAACTAAAAAGTTATCTAGAAAGACATCTCTGAAATGATCCACCATTGGGGGAAAGTCCATATGTGAAGTCCCCTGGTCATCCAGATATAAACTATAAATATGGGTTGTAATTCCTCCAAAACGATGATTTTTAGGTCCCACTCTACATTCCCAGACATCCCATTCATCATTGTGTAGAAAAGACCTGCCCTCGAGTTATGTGAAACTCACCCTATAGTGATATCAATAAAAAATGGAGTAGAAAGAGTATAACTAGTCCATTTGTAGAATAACATCGAATCCTGTAATCTCAAATACATAGAGGTCCCATAAGACGTGACCTACACAAACCTTAAGATGGAACTCCTTGAACTGACGTAAACTAGACATTCTAATCCCCAATAGATTGTCTAACGTCATAACATCATCAGATGTGAAGTTACAGATCTTGAGGATCTCCACAACAACAACAAATATCAAGCTATAGGAAGTAGCTGTATCAAAAAGAGAAGAAGCTAAAATTGAGGAAACCAGAGTTGTACCTCTAACCATAGAGGGTCTAGGATCCTACTCCTTCTTGGTCTACTAAACTGAAAAATTATGACCGATACTGCATCCCTATGACCCTGCTTAACTACCCTGAGCTTATCCACCATGTTGTCGCTGAAAGCCTGCTGACTGGATACCATGACCAAGACCTCTTCCTTGGCCTGAATGGCTAGATGAACTCCAGTTCCCTAACTGATGAGAAACTGGGGGTCCTACTATTGAATATGGAGTCGTAAAAGAACCCCTATCACCATCTTCTAGTGAGAAAAACCAGAAAAATCCCCAAATATGACCCATATTGCTACAAGATCGACACTAAAATGGGTATCTCGGGAAGTGCGTTCTCATATGTCCACTCTTCCTACACTGGTAGCATACCACCTTAACACTTGAAGTAACGTTACATGAAATCTCCCTTCAACACTTCCTGCTATATATCGAAGGAGTACTAGCTATAGATTCTGAACCGTTCTGGCTCACAGCTCCCAACTCCCTCGTATTACACTCTATAATTAGTGCATTGTTCACTACAGCCATCAATGAAGTCATCTCGAATACATTAAACTGTGATTAGATTTAATACCAATGACAATCCTCAAAACACCTAGCCAAATATAACTCATCACCTCCCAGAATAGTTATGAAGTGATGAAGCTCTATAAAACAGGATGAGTAACCCATCACCAAAAGAGCACCCTATTCCAAATGCATGAACTCTCAAGCTCAATCGGCCCTTGAAGTCTTGTGGTAGAAGTATTCATAGAATGTCTTCAGAAACTATTCCCAATCAATATCCTTATGAGATCCCACCTATGAGATAACATCCCACCATTTCTTTGAGGAATCACATAACATGTACATTGCGAACACAACCCTCCTCTTTAGAGGCATATTCAAATGCTCAATGATAGAAAGAATGGCCTCCAACTATGAATATATAGCTTGTGGTCCTCCATCCCCAGAATAGGTGGGATTCTGCTGCTGCAAAAACACCCTCGTCAACTCTTCCATGGCTGAGGGTATGATGTGGTGCTCCCTAAAAGGTCTATAACATCTTAAAAAATCCTTCACAGAAATATGCATCAATACCTGTTCCCGGTATACTAGATGGTGCCAAAACGAGCATGATAGGATGATCTTCTAGTAATCCCGGATCTATCATTTTCGGTGTCAAGTCATTGCGCTGTACCTGGCATACAACCAAAGGACATCTGGGTGGCCAGAATTTTCTAGGTAAATTGCACACCACAGTTCAAGATTAGCAAGGACAACAGCTTAGAAGTCCAAGAAAGGAACATGAGAATAAAACATTACAGTTTTACAAAAGAAGGTTACACAGTGTGTAGACCAATACACAGTGTGTTCTCTTAATTTTCAACATGGTAATGTACCTCTTCCAACACTAGTCATGTAACACCCCTACACCCGACATGTTCTTTCTATGACACGATGTGTACTTGAATTTTACCTCCTACCCGAGTTCTTATACAGGGCTAAACCACACGGTTATCTCCTATGTAACACTACACGACGTGTTCACCCTAGACATGACATGTACTATTTAAGTTCAAACCACCCATGTTATTGGTCACACGGTCGGAGACATGGTTGAATATACATGGCATGTAAGAATGGGACATGGTGCGTACGACCTTAGCTTTATCCACTTGTGTCATTATTTACATGGCTAGATACATGGACTCTTCATCACGATGTGTAGTCCCAGTACACGACGTGTTCTACCCATGTTTACCAACCCCGTGTCTCTACTCACACATCCAGTCACACGGTTAAAGACTACACGATTTACACATGTAGTACATGATGTGTACTTAAGAAAATTTGTTTCTTCTAGAACAGAAGAACACATGGAGTGTGTTCATAACACCACACACCATGTTGTCTAGGTTTCTAGATTGTAGGCCTCTAAATTATCTCTTGAACCCTTGAATGCTTAATTTATTTCCAAGGAATGGAAAATTCTGACCTGTGAGAACCCATACTCCCTCAAATCAATGTTTGGAATACTTTTTCACATAACACCTAGACAAAATTAAATTAAATCTCAACATGAACCACAAAATTCTGATCCATGAGGGCCCATAATGCCTTAGGGACCAAAGTTTGGTGTCCATCCAAATGAAACATTACATATTAGCAATTCCCTATCAAATAGAATGTATTCTAGCAAGGATTCTATCACAACAGCATGTATATCTAGCACAACATCTATCACAATAGCATGAAAACTTTAATGCACCCCAAATGACATGACAAGATTGCAAGACATGTGATATCTATCAAGTTCCTATATGATGAATGAGATGGAATACCCTCATCTCACCATGTTGCAACCAAAATAGAACCACAACGATATAAATCATAATATCATAAAACAAGTACCTCACCCAATGGTGAAATAAAATCAACTATAATAATTGTGAAACTAGAAAAATTACAATAATCGAGGTAACTTGGATTTTCTATGTACAAGGGTTAGCTACTCTTGGGAATAACTTATTACCAACTACTTATTCATTATTATCCCTATATATAGGCTCCAAATTGTAAGACAAAATAGAAAATAAACTCTTCCGATACAACTTTGTAACGTCCCGGTTCAGGGTGCCACCAAAAGGTGCCCTGTACCTGGTTGGTCACATGGCCTCAAGCACATTTCCCTAAATGCCAGAGGCTTCCGACTAGTAGCGAGATCTTTGGGTGTAATAGTGGGGAAATTATGACATCATTATAAGATTAACACAAAATAAAGAAATAGTAAATATTAACAGAATCAGTAATACAATACAACAAGTAAAAAACAAAAGACTGATAGTAAATAAAAAAATAGGAGCACATATATAGATAATGCATGTAACATATGTCTAGGAAGGAATCCAAATAGTTCAAAATGTTGGAAATAAAATAATAAACTAAAGTACAAAAGAAAAAGTAAACTCCAGCATCATTGCAACCCTCACCATGGTCCCATGCTCTCTAGCTTCAATATAAATCAAGTACATTATGAAGAAGGTCCCTTTCCTTTATCTATTCCTACATCTATATAATCTGTTTGGGTCGAAAAGCATGAACTAAACAGGGTGTGAGATGAATATTTGTAGGAAACAACCAAAAGATGTGTTCCTAACAATCAATGAATATATACAACATGTAATTTCCCAAAATGAACCAATAAAATTGGAATTTCTCAAAAGTAAACAATCTTACAGTTTTCAATTAAATTCATTTAAATTTATAAATTATACAATCCACTGAATAATAAAACCTCAGTATCTATCCTAAGATCTATATCCCCTTATATCACAATAACAAAAGATGTCTCAAAAGACCATCTAAACAATCAAGTAAGACCGAGTCCAATCTTGTTCTTTGGTATGGAAGGCTTGTCACAATCAAACAATCATTCATAAGAAACCCTCTGGGAATGTTCTCATAGTCTAATCCCCTCTGTTTCAAAATTTCATCAAATCAATAAATAATAAAGACCTTATGAGAAATCTCTCACGGTCTAACCCCTTTGGTCCCTCATAGAACTAATCAAATACAAACAACCAACATGTTAGCTCTCACGGTCAATACCACTTGGTTTTCGTAGTAATAAAAATTTAAATGGCCCTATAATATCTCTTGGATTCAATTCCATTTGTTCCAAAAAACATTTAATAATGACCATCTGTGTAGATCTCATGGTCTAACCCCTCCGATCAATGACCCCATGGTAGCTATCAAAGTCAATGCCTCTGATCAATCAGAATAGAAATTCCTAATTAAAAGACCCTACATTGGGAAGCTCTAACAGTCAATTCCCCTTGGACATAATTTCATAATGAAAAACACATTCATCTCATATAAACAAGAACTCCATCTTAACAAAATTAGGCATGGAAACAAAGAAACCTAACATGCTTTCTAGAAACAATGTCCATAACCCATTCAAACATGGGTAAAACCTCCATAATAAAGGTAATAAACATTATTCATAATAAAAAACACTTTCTCAAACAACAAACCTTAGCAGGCATCAGACAAGGTTAAATTACAATACATGCAATACCCTAAACAAGGGTTTTCGGCACATTGAGCATATATATAATCTAAATACAACCAAATAAAGGCACAAACCATCTACCTAAACATTTTATGAGGACCAAACTTGAACGTCATACCTTGAATCAGCCTTGAACATCGTATAACTACAAAAATATCAAAATTGTTCAACCTTGAATAATTCAAGAGAGAAGAGATATCAGGAAGAGAGGCTCTAGGGAAAGAGAGAACTCACCAGTGGGAATCCAATGCACCCAACAACATCTTAATCGTATCTTAGATGAAAGAACAAGAGGATCTTGATGATTCTCAACCATACGCCACTCTACTGTATGAGACACATGAAAAAGAATATGTTCTATAGATTAGATGCAACCCTGATCTGAATAATAAAATAAAAAGAAAAGTACATGGTATGTTCATTTAATGTACATGCTGTGTACATGCCCCAACCGGCACCCGCTTTAGGCGGTCCACATGACCATGTACTCATCTGTTACACAGCCAGTACATGGATACACTAAGAACCTAGGAACATGGATTGTACTCAATAGTACACATCTTGTACTTAGAAAATTTTCAAATTCTTCCTTTTTCCTAAAAAAAACCAGAAATCAAGATCCATACCTAAAATAAACATGCGGGTTCTTACACCTTCCACCCTTAAATGGGGGATTACCAAAAAATAATAAAAATATAATGCCTTTAGGCCATTGTTTTTTGAAGGTAAAATAAAACATGAAAATAAGTGGGATTATCATGTTAAATAAGTGGTTTATGGAAATAGAATATCCAAATCAAAACTAGTAGTGGATGTTTTTAAAAAAGGAGTTGATTTCTCAGAAATATTCCACCAATAGATAAACATCCATCCATCCGAATAGTTCTATGAATGGTGACATCGACAAATATATTTCTAAAAAAAGAATGCGACAAAACTTTTCGTTCATGGTGAGTTGGTTGAAGACATAGAGATGAAGAAGAAAATATATGTACCATAAGTTATGAACAAAAACATGCTATGTGATTGGAATAAAATAATTTATGTATTTAAGTAATCACTATGAAAGAGAAATCATAAATTCAAATCATTTATATTAAATTAATGAATAAATAGGTGTAATGTAGATCAATTATTTTCCTAGAATCAATGGGATAATGGGACTTTTATTAAATGTGTTTTATTAATCGATGACATTTTTTAGCTAGTCATGATGTTAAGAGTATTCATAATATGAATTGAAATTTGATTGAATGTTATTAGATGAAAGATATTTAGAAAGACAAGAATATATGGGGAATGATAATATGAAGAGATAAGATTACTAAAAGTTTGGTGCTATCTTAGAGGGATTATATATTAAAAATCATCAAAATGATAGGCATGACCAGAGTAAAACCAATTACTACTACTCTTTTTATACACCTTAAATTATCAGAATAATATGAGTTATGAATAAAAAAATATAATTAGTACATGGAAATAGTTCTTTACTATTAATCTATTAGAAGTTTAATGTACACTACAATTTCCACATTCCAATATATAGCCTTTTTAGGATGGGTTATAAGAATATTTTTGTATAACCCTAAAAAATGATCATTTAGAAGCTGTTTAGTGTATCATTTGGCATTTTAAAAGATCAAAAGATATTTCTATGCTCTTATAAGAGGAATATACACTACAAATATATATTTTTCTGACTTTTTTGGAGACATTGATGGTTAAAATGACACAAATAGGTTTGTATTTAAATATGGAGGTACAATATTTAAATGGATATTATGAAAAATACAATAATTACAATAATTAAAATCAAATATAAGTGTCCAAATGTAACATAAGAAGGGAATTAGATAGTTTTTTTGAAGTAATTTTCAATGAATTAAAGAAGAATATATAAAGGAGGGATTATTTTCTATGATAGATAAGGAGAAATCCTCATTGATAAAAATTTCTCTTTTCATGCAATGATAAAACAAATTGACATTAAGTACCAGTTCATTGGAAATATGTTGGAGGATAAGATTTTAGATATTATAAATATTGTATGAATCCAAAATATGGTAAATATTTTGACCACAGATGTAGTTTAAGAAATATTGAGGTAGCATTGAGCCTCAGTGGGACATCAGAGAATGAAATAAGAATACGGAGAATTTTGCTTCATACCATATATGGATCATTATTGGGGTTCCCAAAAAAAGTATTTAATAGGGATATTGTTAAGAGGTTAATTATGTTTTAGTTCTCTTAAATTTTATCTATAAGAATTTTTTCATGGGAATTACAGGCACTGGATGTTTAATTGAAGGTTAGGTACATATATTGGAAAAAAGGATTCTTTAAGGTCTCATGACCAAGAAATGTTTTTTATATTGATGGTTGAATTATGTAACATTGGAAGTAATAATATTGATCAAGGAAAAAGGCTATATATTATGGAAATCAAGCTTATTAGGTCATGTTTATTGAGCCTTGTTTTCATGGGATCTATTGTTATAAGTTAACCTGAAACTACTTAGTATATAAGTGAGTGTATAACACCATCATGTTCAAGTATACAATTATTTAATTATTTATTTTGATATTATAAAATAATTGGGATGATTTTGGGGAGTTTCTGAGAGATTTTGAATTTTTTTAAAGGTATTTATATAGGTTAACGATTTATACATGGTTATTAGAAATGGTACACCAACTATAAGAAACTATGAAATGTGTTTTGGGAGTAAATGGATAGGATAAGGATATGTGCATATTATTGGCTAAAAAATTTAAGTGACCAAGGGAAATCATGTAAAAAATAACATAGGGAAAATTTATGGCTGGTTCAGTATTTTGAAACCATGTGATCCAACCATGATATTGGTGGCCTTATTAAAATAACACCACACATTTGTTTCACTGTTTTCTAAATTATATGGCCTAACTGTGTGGATTACAATTGGAACCCTAAATTTTATGTAACTAATAAAAATTAACCCTAAAATTCATATTTAATCACCTAATACCACAAGGTATAGAATTAATTTTTCTCTATATGGTTGAGAGAAACCCCCTTTAATCTGGAAGTGATTCTTAGGTAATTCAAATTGCGTTGGAGATTAGTAATTGTTGGTAAGTAACTTTTCATCCATGTTCTTTTTTGATATATTCTTTCCCTCTCTCTTGGAATGATATTTATTATTCTTCAGGGATAGATCAATGTTCTTGGATATTAATCTTGATGATATAATATTGAATCTAATTAAGGTAAGAAGATCCAATCCCAGATCTGGAGTTTTGTGGTGCTGTTCTTGGTTTTTTCCAAATGTTGAGTGGTAGGTGGATAAAATCTAATCTCTACCTAAATTTTAAATTAAATACATATTTTATTTAAATAAATTAATTTAAATTATGGTGAAGTCATTGTTTTATTCATTATAGAAACCTATTTTTCATTGCGGCTTTGAAATTATGGAAATTGAAAGGTTTCTTGAAAAATTATATTTGGCGATAATTTTGAAATGAAGCTTTTAAAATTATGGTTTTGTTCATATGTATTGAAAATGTTTATTGAAATTATTTAAATAAGTAATGATTTTATGTTTAAAGTTTTTCATGTAATTTGATATACATGGTTGATGTGGGTGAATATAATGATGTGAACCTATTGCAGGGGAGTGTTCCATTAAAGAAACTGATATTGGTCACCTTATTACAACTTGGTGGATCAATGATACAACTCTCATGTGTATTAAATTGTCACCTAAGTAGTAATTGGTCTGTGAGTTGACACATGGTTATGGAATTCCAAATTAATGAGAATGGTTTTACTCTTCAAAAATGTTTTCCTAAAAAATTGTTAATATTTTGATATAAAGTAGATTATCTTATTTTAAACTATTTTTTATGAAATATTCTAACAGGTTTTTTAATAGTGGCATGAGTTGGGAAGTATTTTGACAAATCCATCTAAGTTTATACTCAACCCCTAGTTGGGAACAATTGTGAATTTCTGTATGTCATCTATCCAAACATAGTAATAGAAATGATATCTAAATTCCTCAGTGATGATTATTTATACTATGGGCATATATTATCGAGTTGGACCATGGAGTGGATTTGGTGTTTCTTGTTTGGATGTGGATCGAGTGTTTTCATGTTTTATGGTATTTTGTTTTTTTAGTATTTCATTGTGTTTATACTTGTTCTATAAAATTGTTTAATGTTTTGGTTTTGTTTTGAGTTGTATTATATAATCATGAATCATATGGAGGTCTAAAATATTATTTTTATGTCATCTCGGGGGTTTTTCTTTAAAAGATATAATCATCCCCCAAATTATTTATGGGACTTGGAAATTATTTCTAGCCTTTGGTGTATTGGGAATGTCACCTAAGGAAAGTAACTCTCTTGTTACTTATCATGAAAATGAGGATGGGTGGGATGTTACAAATAATACCACCTTATTGAATCCTTGATTTGGAATTGGTATTAGACTTCCTTTGGGATGTAAACAAGGAGATAAGATTACAAGAAAATGAAATCAATAGCATAAAAATATACATCTAATCTATTTTTAATGAAATTAAATTAACCAACATGGTTTGGGTACAAAAGTGTTTAAATAAATTTCAAGGTGGGTCATTATCTCCTCATCATGGGTTTATATGATGAGAATTTCATTACATGCATTGATAGTAAGACATTATACTTGGAATACATGTTTCATTCCATGTTTAATTATTTATGAAATGATAGAAAAGTTTTCATTTTCTTAAATATCTAAATAGTTTCATTCTGAAAATAATCATATAAATATATTGAATAAATTATTCAAATTATAACGATGGTTTGATTTTGGAAATGTATTATTATATCATGTTTTGATGTGGTAAATTTGGATTTATAAGCCCTAAGTTTCAATTGAGTGAGTCTAAATGAAGTTATTTTCTATAAAAATAAAATGGACTAATTAAACATCATAGTAATAATCAAAAAGATGCAACTGAAAATGTGATTACACTTGATCCACATGTTAACCAATAGCAAGTCCAATGTATTTTCCATGATTTTAGGCTATGTATAGGGGTAATAAAAATGAGTATCCTTAACAATTGTACCATTTAGTTTTTTTCCAAAAGAAGAAATAAACTATATTCAAGGGTATTATAAACTAGAAAACTCATAATTGTGGTTGAATATGATGAATAATATGTTCAATTTACTTGGGACACCTAAAGATTTGAAAGTAAATTTTACTATGTATAGGCTTCAGGATTTTTCATTCCAATAGTGGGATTTAGTAATTTAGGATAAATCTGATAAAGGAATTACATGGGAGGATTTTAAAGATTTATTAAATTTAAAATTATATACTCACACCATTCAATTTTTTAGAAAAATGAACCTCTTCAGTTTGATGTAAAAGAATATTTCAGCAAAATACTATGTTGATAAATTTATTAATTTAGCATTCTTTTCTGCTAGATTTTGTACAAGTAATTCCTTGAAGGATTTCATTTTGGAGTCAGGGTTGAGATCAAATATTCTCTCAAATATTGAATATTTTTATTACAGACTATACAAAAATATATTAACAGATATGTGTTGGTAAAAAGTGATACCATTGGAAATATGATAGGAGGAAGCATGTTTATTCCTTTGGGATATACTGGGAACTCTAATTCCTAGAATAGGTGTAAAACAGAAACCTACTTCTCTAGTGGTGGGAAACCTTATAATTTTACCAGGGGATTAGTAAACATTCCTCCTTGACTGAAAATTAAGAAGATATTTTTTAACGTGGTTCTTTAGATCATATGAAGTGATATCTTTTGACACATGTAACAAACACAACTGTTGTTAATAAAAATTACTCTTGATCTAATTAAATGTTTTATTTTGTCAAATGTTTATAAACTTCCTTAATTTTTTGTTTTTGGTTTTTAAAATACAATTTATAATTGTTACCATCACTAATTTAGTCGTTGAACAATGATCGCATGATTAGTATAAATATAGGTCTTTAACAGATCCAATTTACTTATCCAAAGGAAGCGATAACCTCATTTAGTAGAATTTCTCCACACAAAGCCCCTATTTTGGAGCTCGTAAAGGAGGTAGCTTCACTGGTCTTTGCTCTTGACCAAACCCAAGCCGAGGTTCAACACGTTAAGCTTGAACGAAACCACCTATAGGAGAAGTGGAAGTTAATAAAGATTACCACCTAAGCGATGTTATCTGAGCCACCCAAGAGTCTATCACCATCGAACACCTTACCCTTAGGTATTATATGGGTGTTATAAGAGTTTATGTAACAATACTTTAGAACAATGATTATGTGCATTATTTTTGTAAAAAGAATATACATTCAATTTATCATTGTTACATTATAGATGAATTTTAGAGCACAAATAGTATTTTTAGTTAATAACTAAATTTCAATTAAGAAATATGTTTTTATGAATTAATGGATTTTTGAATTAAATAATATTTTAATAAAATATTATTACTAGATTACCTTTTATTAAATGAAAATCATCATCTAGTTTTTATAAATACCATTCTAATTTTTATTAAGTTATAAAAGTTGTTTTGTCAAAACCCATGAATTTTCAGTAAATTTTCAGTTTTTATTTTAAAAGTAAAAATTCACATATTTATAAAATTATTTTGATAAAATGAATATCATTTTTTATTCAGGATGTAAAAATTATCTAACTGTGAATTTTTCATTATTTTCTGAGACAACATAATTTTTTGGTAATAATTATATACTGTTTAAATATATAATCTGTTTTATGACATCATAATGACCCAATAGTGATGTAATAAAATAATATAAAATGTATTCTCATACAATATATGTTTTAATTTTAAAATAATTTGATTATATAATTTTTTTGTTTAATTTTATGGTTCTTTAATGGACCCTCCAAGACCTATATCACATTTTATATTTTTGAAATGATTTCTTTGAGAGTGTGACTCACCTCTACATAATGACTCCTAATAGTCTAATAAGTTAGGCCATTTTATTTATAAAATAAAATTTTTCACTCCACATTTTCAAAAACCATAGGCAAAAACCATGGGATGTATTGTGGTTTTGATTAGTTTAATGAGTAGTGTCCAAAACCTAAATAATAAATAATTCCCTATCCTTTCCTATATAAACCCACCCAATATTCCATTCCTATTCACTAAAAACCTTTTGATTTAGAAAAAACTCTTCCCTCGTCTCTATATAATCCTACCAAGTTTCACCAAGCTCTCTAGGAGCCTCTCTAAAGACCCTCTTAATTCCTTAGGATCACACATCCAAGTAAGAGATTTCTTCATTTCTCATTTGTGTCCAAATTTATTTATGTTGTTATACACTTTTATTTTAAATTAGAAAAATTGGGTATGATTTCTCACCTCCAACAGACTTCCCCTCCTTATGTTTTAATGATGAGAGATACCTTTATCTCACATTAATGCCTCCCATGTACACCTCTTAACATGTAGAAATTCCGTAAGGAATTTCTCCCTCGACATTTACATTCATGCAATTATTTTATATTATGAATCTAAATTCCCTTACATATGTTGGTATATTAGGTTCCATGAAACCCTTACTATCCATTTCAATTGTAAATGATGATATACCCCTTTCCATCCCACCAAACCATTTTAGAATTTCTATTTGACATCGTTATCCTGCCAAAGTGATGTAACATCCCAGATAAATGAAGAATATGGCATTTTCATATTTATTAATATTTGTCAATTAAATATTAATATTTCTGTAAAGGGGTTTCTATGTTCGATAGTGTACCCGATACACAGCAACATGTTTCTTTGAAATCTTACGTTGAACACTAATAATTTATTATTATTATTTTAAATAGTAGTTAACTCCTAGCCGTTGTATTGGTGGGAATGAAAAAAAATAAATACAATATGATTATACATTTTTTTTAAATGTATTTACATATATCCAATAAAAGTTAGAGGCTTAAAATGTGAATGAATCTAATTTAAGCATAATATACATTAAAAGGTCGATTTACCGCCTTTTAATGGCGAACTCTATTTAAATATAGTTTTGGTCATTTTTAGATGTTCTATTTGACAAAATAAAATTATTCTTTATATTTGGGACATCAAATTTTACATTGGGTAATTTTTTTTGGTATTTTTTGGATAATGTTCATTTTTTAATGAATAGTGAAAAATATTGTATTTTAATTCAAAATTGCATTTTAATATAATTTATTTATATTTTTAGATTATCTTTTTAATTGGTTTTAAAGTGTAATTAGAATATATTTTTACCATTTAATCCAATTTTTTTATTGGAATTAATTTCATTTTGAAATTGGAAATAAACAAGAATCAATCTTTTGATAGTTATTGTTTCTTAAAAACACGCTATTTGTTTTAACAACGGGATTTAATTTTAAATTAATTAATTCCACATTTATGATTAGGCTAAATGTTTTGTTTTTTCTGAAAAACTTCAATTTTTGATTAATAGTGAAATAATCTAGTAATAGTTAAAAAACCTGAATTTTTCATTAAAATGAATTTTACCACTTCTGTGAGTTGAATTCCAAAACTTTTACATACATGGTTGTTATTAGTAAGTAAAATGTAGTTCAAGAAGATGAAAATAATATTTGGTGAATATTAACTTTTGACTTTTATTTACCGCGGTTAAGGGTAAATAAGGTAATTCAAGGTAAAAAGAATATTATAATAATTCAAAATTACCTTAACATTTCACGAAACCTTATTGGTTGAGTCATTTACGACCATGGGCATATTTGGGTTGATTTTGGGACCCCATTGAGCCATTTGGGTGTGATAATGACAATTTAGATTAATTAACTTAAAGTAAAAGAAAAAATGACAAAAACAAATATCTTTGAGTAAATTAACTTTTCAAAAGGGTTATATAAATTATATTTTCGACTATAAATATTAATTAGAAATCTAGAAATATTTCCTAAATCATGGTATTTTTTTATAATTTTTAGAAAACATATGAATTTAATTATTAATGACATAATAATGATGCAGTGCTTACCTCATTAATAAATCATTTAAATAAAAAAGATTGTAATGATTAAAATATTATCCAAAAACAATACAACTCTGATTGGATGATTTTATTTCGAATATTAGTCATATTATATTTAACTTTAATTATATTCGGACCTTTTCAAACCAAATATATGTTTATAATAAAATAACATTTTCACACTTTCCTAAAGATCCCCTCCTCCCCCTTATAAAAGAAGACCACATCTAACCAATTATTTACAGCTCTCAATATTTTTGGATCGTCCATCCTCTGCCAAATTAAACAACCTAAATCACTCCCCTCCTCCTAGAAGCCTTAACTTAGGCATAAGGGACTTCAAGATGTACTTTTGGTTCAAACCAAAGGAAGTTACCCAAATTAAAGGTAACAATTTCTCTTAACTTATTTTCTTTTATTTTACTTCTCCAACCCCCTCAACTCTTTTTATTAATTTCTTTTGTAACAAAAGATGTATCCAAATTATACTAGGATGTTTCTATGAGAATTATTAGAACTAAACTTACACACACCTCCATCTAATTGATGAAGAACATAACGTTTTCGTGGATGGAAAACTTACGCCTCACAAAATGATGATTGTTCGATTATCTCCTACCACCTCTCATAGTGGCAATTATGATGAAAATGTATTTATATATGATATATATTATGTTTATGTTTTTTTATGCTTCTGTATTTTCCATATATATCATACCTTTATGGTTTACATTGTGGATAATCACAATAATTTCATTTGAGGAAGTGCGGACTACCGCCCCCTCAAAGTGATATGACTCGTTCATACCATATGTGGTACGTATAAAGGATAGATTTGATGATATTATATATGATAAAATACTGTAATTATAATACTAATATGTATAATTATGTTTTAATTCCATTAAATATGAAATAGAAATGGAAGTAGCGTTCATGCGTACGTACGGATTACCGTCTCCATGAACGGTGCATTTCATTTCTTACCTCTAAATGTTATGTAATATGATAAATATAGGTATATTCTGGATATATATGATATATATGATATCCAAATCATGAATATAATTCTGGATATAATGAAACTTTGACCACATGAACAACATGTAATTATAAGAAGTCCATTTTTGACTTAAGTACCAAATATCGACAAAATGAACATCATTAACTTAAATTATTACATAATTATTATTAAATGGTAATAAGTGATATAAAAGGAATAATAAACATGAAAAATGTTCTTAAGAAAGTATAAATTAACATTATTTTATTATTCATGAGATTAATGAATGATCGACTCAAGTGAGACATGAGGTAAGGGATTTTCTTATCTAACTTTTAATTTCGTGAGATTTCCATTGTTCGCCACTTATTCATTGCATGTGATGTATTGTGTACTTACATTTGATATATATTGTCATTATTATCATTATATTCATGTTATTCTGTGATTAATTTGGTGGTTATAATCTTTTGGTCATATGAATCAGTTGATTACAACGTGGTAAAGGGTTTCATCTCACTTTTTATTCTCGTGAGATTCATGCTATATTTGCCACTATTTCCTTTTGTGTGGTGTATGTAGTGCCCATGATTGTACTGTTTGTGTAATATAATTTCATTTATGAGTATTTACATCTTCATTGTATTATCTTTCTTTCATGTGGTGTATGTTTTGTAAGTTACAAAATCGGTAAGGTAACCTTTCACTCTCCTATTTTTTAAAAGAATTATTTTTTTTGTGTCTTTTAATTTACATCTTATTTTGTAGGGATTTTTTCTTCTATATCCTTATTGATGTAAAATTTATTTCAAACTGATGAGATACCCTTTTTGTCTCATCAAGTCATTTTCTGAATTTTAATGTGACGTCGTTAGTCTGTCGAATTTTTATAAGGGAACTTCTTAACCCAAATTTGATTTTTGGGTTCAACTTGTACTTCTTGAATATGTCATCCTATGAATATGTGTGAATGACATATTATTTTTTTACACTTAATATCCACTTATATTGGGTGTATTTATATTTTTCACGCATAATTATGTAATTGATTTATCCTTAATTTAAGGATACCGTCTTTATAAGGGATTTCATCTCAATTTACATTTCCATTGGGTCTTTATTATTGTTATGCACCAATTCAATTTTATATGGTGTATATAATATGATTTCGCATATTATATCATGATTAAAATTATTCTGATGATATTATAATGTTCTAATTAAATGTTATTCCTCAATTATAAGTATTCAAGGGTCTCTCATTTTGTTAAAAAATATTTAACTAAAATATCATTTTAAATGTTTTAAAGATTTATTCTTCTAAATATTTATCATTAATGTGAAAGTTTTAAAAATGGTTTTTAGGATTTATTTATATGGAAATTAATGTTTTCAAATGATAATTGATTTAAAAGCTTCAAATTGGTATGTGATACATTGATTCAAAAATAACTTTTAAATGGTTTTGAAAATGATTTGATAAAACATTGTTTATTTCAATAGATTTATTTGATATATTGGAATGTGTAAATGTTATATTTACTTTATACATGTGTTATGTTTTATGATTATGTTATGGATATTGGTCATTTTTTATGTATATGGGTGGTTCCGGGATAAACCATGGGCGAGTTAGCCTGAGATTGATGTCCAATGCATTGGGTAACATGTCGGAGGTAAACATGATGTTTCTCCTAAGAGATTTTGGGAATATATTGTGATGGGTATTCCAAGTGTAACTCCCAACATAGCTGTGATAACGACAATGTAATTTTGACATGGATTCCATAAGTAACCTTTATGATTTATGATTTGTGTGTGTTATTCATAAATATTATAATTTTGTAAGGTATGTTATGATTAAAAAGTATGGTTTCCTTCATTTCTATTTATTGATGGGATAATGTTTTACTTCATTATTTTATAACCCTTACTGTGATTTTTATGCTCATCCCATGTTTTTAAAATATTTTACATAGGATTTAAAGATGAGTAGGGTCAAGGATGGGATCAACGAAAAGTCCTGTTGTCTAAAATATGGAACTAGACATGTTTCCTTTTAAGAGTTTTTATTTTATGAAAAAAATGGATACTGAGTAGTAGTGTCTACTTGTAATATTCATGTTGTTATGTAATAGTTATGGCCTAATTCTATAAAACTCTAAACCTGAAAATATCCTCATTATGAATTATTAATTTAATTAAATATTATGTAATGTTTAAGGCCATGTACTTATAGTTGGTATCAGAGGTTAGTTTAGATAAATTTAGAGGTTAGGTTATTCTTTATGAATAAGTAACACTACCATAATGGTTAGGATTTTAGAAAGAGTCATAGATATTTTAGATAAATTGAATGAATTTAAGATAACATGAATACGTATATCTTAGTATTTACCCTCCTCATAAGATATTAAATGATGATTTTACTGATATACTCACACTTACCTTTCTGGTTTTAGTCAATGGTTGGATCTAGCAGGAATCAAAGTAACAATGTATTTGAAGAAAAATATGACAGTTTTCTGAATGAGAAATTGAATGAAATGGGTGATGCAATGAGAACTCTTGTGGTTATTCTTAACCAACTATCTTGAGTATTTATTTACAACTTGAACCTTAGTGATTTTTATAAGGCATCGTATATGTGAGAAACAAATCCCCACGGAAGTTTAGGTAATAATCATAAAGGTATGTACGTTCAAAAACCTATGTTCCAAGGATGTGGAAAGAAACACCTAGGAAAATGTTTCAAAGGGACAGGAAGATGCTATAGATGTGGAAATGAAGGTCATAAAGCAAGAACCTGCCATGGAAAAAGGAAGCATCCAGTACACTCTAAGAAAGGGAAAGACGTTCTTTCTGAGGGATCAATTGAATGTTTTAAATGTGGTGTGCTTGGTCATTATAAAAACACATGTACTATGAAGAAGTTTTAGTAATGGTATCACCAGGATCGTACAAATATTTTTTACCAATACCTAATTCCATTCTAATTGAGGATGGAGAAACTGACAATGACCAATGAAAGGTATGTATTATTTCTTAACATATGTTTTGACATTATTGAATCATAGGATATGATTTGTGATTTTGTTTGTAGAAAAGAAGTATTTCAGAATAATTTGGAAAGGAATGGTTAATGGATCATGAAAAATTTTGAATGAGTAAGAAGTCGACATATCAGGTATTCAAGTGTTATTGTAGATTTTAGGATGGGGAAATGCTTGAAAGTAATAAGGAACTTTGGATTATGGGAATTACATTAGAAGACGTTTTATAGTATGTGTAACCCTGAATTTTGATATATGAAAATTTTATTCAAGGAATAATTATCTTTTATTTTGTGGATATAGTTCTAATGAACCATTTGGGATTATATGATCCTTGAATTTGAGGAAATTATTGGTTAATACATTTTTGGGATGCAAAATGAATGATATTATAAAAAATTCATGGTTAAAACATGTTATGGTAATTTTTGATAAATTTATCTCGTTTTGGGAATGCTATAAAAGTATATAGTTTTTGAAAAAAGGACAACACACGGACCGTGTGACAACCTGTTGGGTCAGACAAAGTTGCGAGAATCGAACCCACAACCAAAGTGCGACTGGTATTTATCGCCTACCACTAGACTACGTGATGTCACAGGTTAGTATGACTAATTCTTTTTAGTTAGATGATTCTATGAATCAATAATAAGTTTATTTTGGGTCATTTATGGAAATGATTAAACTATCCTGGAGGATATGTGATTAGGTTAATTAATTTTTAATATGAGACTTTAAGAGTAACTGATGTTATTTTGAGATAAATGTTAAGATTTATCTTGGAAGACTATGTGATTAGATCCTTTTGCGATTTGGGTTTCAATCTTAGTTTGGATTACTTTGAAAAAATTTATGGACATTAGTTTATTGAAAGGTCTTTGTTGAACTTTGAGTTTTGTTTGACAAATTTTAGAGATTAAGAGTAGTTTTTCTTTATGAAAATGATTATCCTTTTTGGGGATTATCTAATTTGGTGATAATCATTTTGGTTTTTGTTAAGCTCTAAAGACATGGGAAATATGTAGTTCATATTTTTTGGATTATTTGATTCTCTCGAAGTTGATTATATCTCTCTTAATGTGAAAAAAATCATCCTGAATACTCATTGTTTGGAGAAAATATGAGTTTGTGTTAGAAATATAGTAAAATATGAATGTCTAAATGAAAAGTAAGTATATTTCCTTATGTTTTTAGTTAAGATCATAAATAAATTCCTCAATGAAAAGTAACTTAAAACAAAAACCTTGTCTGCTAACCTTTCCAACTTGGGAATCAAAGACTATTTAACCCATCACATGTTTGTGATTTTCTGGTGGTTAACTTTCTCCTAAACATGTTTTCTATCACTCTCCATCAGAACTTGATGGGTTTTCTTGTCTTCCATATCCATGTTTTCATAGAATCCTAGTATTTTTTGTCTCAATTAACCTTTCTACTTCTATTACCTTATTTTAAAGTAATATTTTTATTAAAACGTTTTTCGATGTGATGCTTTCAATGAAGTTCCCAAGCCCAATTTTAAAATTGCGAGGACGCAATTCCCTAAAGGGGGGAAAGATGTAACATCCCGGATAAATGAAGAATATGAAATTTTCATATTTACTAATATTTTTGAATTAAATATTAATCATAATTTAAAGGGGTTTCTATGTTCGATAGCGTACCCGATACACAACAACAGGTTTCTTTGAAATCTTACGTTGCACACTAAAAATATAATATTATTATTTTAAATGGTAGTTAACTCCTAGCCATTGTATTAGTGGGAATGAACAAAACTAACTATAATATGATTATACATGTTTCTTAAATGTATTTACATATATCCAATAAAAGTTATAGGCTTAAAATTTTAACGAATCTAATTTGAGCATAATGTACATTAAAAGGCCGATTTACCACCTTTTAATTGAGAACTCTCTTTAAATATAGTTATGGTCATTTTTATATTTTATATTTGACTAAATAAAATTTTTATTTATATTTGGGACTTCAAATTTTACTTTGGGTAATTTTTTTTGGTATTTTTCGGATAAAGATCATTTTTAATGAATAGTGAAAAATAATGTATTTTAATTCAAAACTGCATTTTAATGTAATTTATTTATATGGTTAGATTATATTTTTAATTGGTTTTAAAGTGTAATTAGAATGTATTTTTACCATTTAATCCAATTTTGTTTATTGGAATTAATTTCATTTTGAAATTGGACATAAACAAGTATCAATCTTTTGATAGTTATTGTTTCTTAAAAACATGCTCTTTGTTTTAACAACAAGATTTAATTTTAAATTAATTAATTCCACTTATTTTTAGAATTTGGTATAATAGACATCATTTTTTAAATCAGAATATCAAATAAATCTTACACTAAATTTTTGGTGTTTTTCTGAAAAATTTACTTTTTTGATGATTAGTGAAACCACTTAGTAGTAGTTAAAAAAATTGAATTTTTCATTAAAATGAATTTTACCACTTCTGTTTGTTGAATTTCGAAAATCCGACATACATGGTTTTTATTAGTAAGTAAAATCTTGTTCAATAAGATGAAAACAATTTTTGATGAATAGTAACTTTTGACTTTTATTTACCGCGGTTAATGGTAAATAAGGAAATTTAAGGTAAGAATAATATTATTATAATTTAAAATTACCTTAAAACTTTTCCAAACCTTATTTTTGAGTCATTTACGACCATGAAAATATTTGGGTCGATTTTGGGACCCAATTGAGCCACATGGGAGTGATAATGACAATTTAGACTAATTAACTTAAAGTAAATGCAAAAATGACAAAAACAAATATCATTTGTTAAATTAATTTTATAAAGGGTTATATAAATTATATATTCGACTATAAATATTCATTGGAAGATAAAGATATTTCCTACATCATGGTATTCTTTTATAATTTCTAGACATCAAATAAATTAAATTATTTTTGACATAATAATGATGCAATGTTTACCTGATTAATAAATCATTTAATTAAATAAGATTATAATGATTAAAATATTATCCAAAACATGTCCAATTATGATAGGATGATTTTATTTTGAATATTATTCATCTTATCTTCGACATTAATTATTTTTGGACCTTTTTAAATGGAAGATATGTTTATAATAAAATAATGTCTTCACACTTTCTTAAAGAGCCCCTCCTCCCCCTTACAAAAAGAGACCACTTCTATCCAATTCTTCACACCTATCAAGCCTTTGGGCTCATCGTAACTCTGCCCAATTAAACTCCCAACATTCATATCCTCTTCTTAAAAGCCTTACCTTAGGCATAAGGCACTTCAATATGTCCTTTTGGTTCAATCCAAAGGAAGTTACCCAAATTAAAGGTAACAGTTTATATTAACTTGTTTTCTTTTATTTTACTTCTCCTACCCCCTAAAATATATTTATTCCTTTATTTTGTAACAAAACCAGTATTTTAAATATACTATGATGTTGTTATCAGAAATGTTCGACTACACTTACTCACACCTCCATCTAATGGATGAAGAACATAATGTTTTTGTGAATGACAAACTAATGCCTCACGAAACGATTATTGTTCGATTATCTCCTACCGCCTCTCTAGGTGGCCATTATGATGAAACTGTATTTATATATGATATATATTATGTTTATTTTTTTCTTTATTATTCTGTATTTTCCATTTATATCATCCCTTTATGGTTTCCATTATGGGTAAACACGATAATTTCATTTGAGGAAGTGCGGACTACCGCCCCTCAAAGTGATATGACTCATTCAAACCATATGTGGTACATATAAATGATAGATTTGATGATATTATATATGACACAATACTGTAATTATTATACTACTATGTATCATTATGTTTTAATTCCATTAAATTTGTAATAGAAATGGAAGTAGCGTTCTTGCGTACGTACGACTTACCATCTCCACGAACGATGCATTTCATTTCTTACCTCTAAATGTTATGTACTATTATAAAAACATGTATATGCTGGATATATATATGATATTTATGATATCCAAATCATGAATATCATTCTGTATATAATAAAGCTTTGACCACATGAACAACATGTAATTATAAGAAGTCCATTTTTGACTCAAGTACCAAATATCGACCAAATGAACATCATTAACTTAAATTATTAAATAATGTTTATAACATGGTAATAAGTGATATAAAAGGAATAATAAACATGAAAAAGGTTCTTAAGAATGTAGAAATTAACATCAGCTTATTATTCAGAATATTAAAGAACGATCGAATCAAGTCAGACACGAGGTAAGGGATTTTTTTATCTCACTTATAATTCTGTGATATTTCCATTGTTCGCCACTTATTAATTGCAAGTGGTGTATTGTGTACTACCATTTGATATATATTTTCAATATTCTCATTATATTCATGGTAGTTTGTTATTATTTTTGTGGTTAATAACTTTTGGTCATACAACTCAGTTGATTATAACGTGGTAAAGGGTTTCATATCACTTTTTATTCCCGTGAGATTCATGCTATATTTCCAATATTTCCTTTTGTGTGGTGTATGTACTACCCATGAGTATAATATTTGTTTAATATAATTTGATTTATTAGTATTTATATCTTAATTATATTATACTTATTTCATGTGGTGTATGTTTTGTAAGTTACCAAATCGTTAAGGGAACCTTTCACCCTCCACATTTTAAAAGACTTCTTTTTGTTGTGTCTTCTAATTTACATATTATTATTCTAGGATATGTACTTATATATCCTTATTTATTTAAAATTTATTTCCAAGTGATGGGATACCCTTTTTGTTTCATAAACTCATTTTCTGAATTTTAAAGTGACACCGTTAGGTTGTCGAATTTTTACAAGGGAACTTCTTAACCCAATTTCGATTCTTTGGGTTCAAATTGTACTTTTTGAATATGTCATCCTATGAATATTTGTGAATGAACTCTGATTTTTTACACATAATATCCACTTATATTGGGTTTATTTATATTTTTCACACATAATTATGTAATTTATTTATCTTTAATTAAAGGATTCTGTCTTTATAAGGGATTTCATCTTAATTTACATTTCCACTGGGTATTCATTATTCTTATGCACCAATTCAATTTTATATGGTGTATATACTGTCCTTTGGCATATTATATCATGAATAAATTTATTCTCATGATATTATATAGTTATTATTAAATGTTATTCCTCAATTATTTGTATTCAAGAGTCTCTCATTTTGTAAAAAACTCTTTAACTAAAATATCATTTTAAATGTTTTAAAGATTTATTCTTCTAAATATTTATCATTAATGTCAATGTTTTAAAAATGGTTTTTAGGATTTATTTATATGGAAATTAATGTTTTCAAATGATAATTAATTTAAAATATTCAAAGTGGTGTGGGACACTTTGATTCAAAAATCACTTTTTAAATGGTTTTGAAAATGATTTGATAAAACATTGTTTATTTCAATATCTTGATTTGATATATTAGAATGTGGAAATGTTATCTTTACTTTATACATGTGTTATATGTTATGATTATGTTATGGTTATTGGGAATTTTTTACGTATACGGGTGGTTCCATGATAAACCTAGGTCGGTTGAGCCCGAGATAGCTCTCTAATGCATTGGGTAACGTGATGGAGGTAAATGTGATGTTTCTCCTAATAGATTTAGGGAATATACTGTGATGAGAATTCCAAGTGTAACTCCCTACATAGATGTGATAGCTACAATTTAAGTTTGATAGGGATCCCATAAGTAACCTTTATGATTTATTATTTGTGTGTGTTATTCATAAATCTTATAATTTTGTAAGGTATGTTATGATTGTAAAGTATGGTTTCATTGATTTGCATTTATTGATGGGCTAATGTTTTCCTTCCTTATTTTATAACCCTTAGTGAGCTTTTTTTGCTCATCCCAAATTTTTGAAATGTTTACCACATGACTTATGTAGAGACCCAAATCTTGACATACATGGACATTAGATTACTTTTCCGGAATACTTAATACATAACAAAAACAGACACACAAGGACCATAATAATTTAGTGTCTTTGGAAACTCGGAATATAAACTTTTAATCATGTTGAAATATCTTCATCAACTCCCATAACGATCTTCCTCTTTTTGTTTCCTTACCTAAAACCTTTCTTTATTTCCTGGGGTAAATAAAACATAAAAAGGGTGAGCTCAAATGCTCAGTAATGGAAAACATAGATAATATAAAACAATCCATAATCATTTGGAAGCAAAAACTTGAACATGAAATTTAAACATCAAAATCTTGAGCAAAGACATAAATCATGGAAGTACGTAAGGCATATATCATAATAGAACATAAACCATGATAAAATATAATGGGAATAAAACATGTAATTGTTGAAACCATTCAGCACATGTCATGATTTCCATAGTATCCAAGCCATTGCTGCGAAGACCATCTTAGTGGACAAAGTCCCTTTCTAAATCGATTTCACTCCTCGTTTCAGTCCTGTAACACTGAACCGAATTAACTTACCATTCCAGCCATGTCTATCTCATGAGATATAAATCTTTACCCAATGTATTGGAGGGAGATATAGGTCCCACCCTTATCATAATGAAATCATTCTTTCATGGGCCACAAAATCATAAATCATACATCATAGCATAACCCATGTAATAGAATGAGATTCTTAAACATCCTGCCATAATAATATAATCCATATAAAAAATGGATATATTTTCATCATAAGAAGAATAAAACCATCTAAATAAGGGAGACATTATACTTGAAACATAAACATATTAAATAATGTCATTTTAGATGGAAAATAGTATTGATAAAAACACTTGAAATGAATTCTTGAGGAAAACATACTTTCTTCTACAAAATCATTTTCTTTTCACAAAATGTCATGAAATTTTAAAAGAAAATGTTTTTTTTGAAAATAATCATGCAATCTTTTAGAGTAAGCTTCATGAAAATGAGGCGTTATGAAACTGTAAAAATCCGTTCACGCCGTATAAGTTAAAAATAACATTCTCCTCGTACTTTTGTCGGAAAAGTCAAAAAGTTCCTTGTATGGTAAACAAAAGAAATATTCCTTCCATAACACATGATAAAATTCAAAAAAGGGTAAAAATGATTTTAAACAAACATTCAAACATTTCTATAAAACTTGGACATGGATGATAAATATAACCCTAGTAAATACTTACGAAAAATCAATTTCGGATAAAAATGAGATTTGCAAAATTATCCCTGACCTTAGGTCCGATATGCTTCGTACGTTTCCAAACCTCCTATATAATGATTTAAATAATTTCATTGAATTATTACAGAATCATATTCATTGTTATGATATAATATATGGTTCACTTATGACTTTATATTACCCGTTATTTTGTAAGTTCCATGTTAAAGCATCATTTTGGGTTAAATCGTTTTATTTATCGTACATGTTTGGACTTGTTGTTCTTTATATTATTACTTATATCCTGATTTACTTAATTCCAGAATTTAAAACATGATTTACATATAATATATATTTCTGTATATACATATATATATGATATATCGATGAAATGAAATGAAATACACCGTTCAAGGAGACGGTAGGCCGTACATACGCATGAATGCTGTTTCGTTTCCTTATTGAATTGAACGAAGTTAAGTATATGACATACATATATATAAACATAAATCCAGTATCATTATTATGTCATATATTTCATGATTACTTATTATATATACTTTATAATCATTCATGAATGGTTAACATGGAGAATGAATCTCATAGCGTCGTGGAAACGGTAGTCCGTACGTACGCATGAGCGATGATATCATTCCCATGATCGTGGAATTGTATTGGACTGTATGTATAATATTTCAGGATCAATATCACTTTACAATAATCTTATATAGTTATTATTTACACTATTATACCCATACAAGTAATGTGGTGGTGGAAAATAGATTACACCACGGCGTGGAGACGGTATTCCATACGTACGCACGCGCGGTGATTTCCTTTTCTGTAGGATGGATAGATGGTGAAATAGGGATGTTTCATAATTATAATAACATATCAGCATATGAGTGATTCTTATGTTATTACTTCATAATGAAACAACTAAATAAGAAGAAGTGGAAGAAGAAATAAAGTTGAAAGAATCGGTAACGGACATTACCCCTTCTTTGAAGCGCCTCTCTGGGACCTCCTCTTAGGGCACCAAAATTGGTCTTTAAAGAAGACCAAGAACTCTAGGATGTTTCTAGGGAAGTTTAGAAGATAATTTCTTCAGGGTTTGGCCGATCTTGAAGTCTCAATGTGGTGTGAGGAAGAGAGGGAGGAGGTGCCCTTTTATAAGGGAGGAGAGGGGCACCATTGGAATAACTAAAAATATTATTTTATTATAAAGTCATATTCGGTTTTTAATAGCTCAAAATTAAGTTATTTCGAAGATAAGGTAGGGATGGGTCGAAATACTTTCATCCAATAGAATTTATACAAGTTTAGGTTTCTATTTTAAGCTTATCATTTAGATTTAACTTTAAGTTAAATAATTTTTCTTTTACCATGTCTTCTTGTTTACTTACACTATAAGGTTAATAAACTTACTATAACCATACAAACGAACCCCAAGTTGTTTATTATTAATATATATAACCTTATCTAAGTCATTTTTTAGATCCTTAGATTTTTAGGATTAAAATAACTTTAATAATATAATATTTGTTTTAAAAACAATTTTATGTCAATTTTGAAACTATTTGGTAATTGATTTTTGTGAAACTCATAACAGAAGTATTAGTTCTAAAATAGTTAATTAAATCAATAATAACATGTCATATTAACATATAAAATTATTGTAATTCATAAAAAGCCTCAAATTTCATTTATTTTTGTATTTATAAAATCAATTATGTCAATATTTCATTAATAATATAATTACTACATCATCATTGTATCATAAATAAATTAAATTATTTGAAGTCTAAAAATTACAAATAAAATACCATTATGTATTAAATATTTTTACCTTTCTAATGAATATTTATAGTTGAATTTATCTTATTTATAACCCTATATTAAAAATTATTTACTTATTAAACTTTGATTTTAACTATTTTAACCCTTCTTTAAATAAATTAATAATAAATGTCCTAATCTAATCCAAGTGGGCCTAAATGGTCATATGTTATTCCTAAGGTTGTTTTTGGTCGAATTAAACTTATCCAATAGAATTATGACATGTGTTATGTTAATAATAATATCATTTTTACCCTTAATTACCCTATTTACTTTTAACCGTGGTAAAAAAAAGTAAAAAGTTACTATTCACCAAATTATTTTCATCTCATTGAACCACATTTTACTTACTGACATCAACCGTGTCTCTCGGATTTTTGAAATTCCACTCATAGAAGCGGTAAAATTATGTTTTATATGAATTTGGATATTCTTCTAGGAGGTGGGTAAAAGACGGTCAAAAGTTCAATGAATTTTTTATATATCTATAATTATTATAAAAGGACTCTAATGAATTAAATTGAACTTATATAGGTATTATGTGTCAATTTGGACCTAAAATAAATTTAAATAGAATAAATAATTATTTAAATAAAAATTCGGTTTTTAAATAGTAACCTAGTGTTTTCACTATTCATCAAAAATTGAAAGTTTTCAGAAAAATACCAAAATTTCACCCTAGGATAATTTCAATATTCCGAATCCAAAAATCAAGTCCATTTTGAAAGTTGAAATTTAAAAAATTTTAAAAAGTGGTTATTACTATTCATAACGGCTAGTTTTAATAATATTTTAATAGCATATCGTTGTTTAGTGAAACTCTGTATTGCGTACAACACACGCTATCGAGGAAGGTCGCGATTGCATGTAATGCAGCCAAGTTAGGGTTGCGTTTTGTGAAAGACTCCTTTATTGTAGCGTACAACACAAGACATCAATAAAATTAAAAATAATATTTTTCATAAAATCTCATGGTGTTACATTCTACCCCCCGTAAAATTAATTTCTCCCTCGAAATTCATCGGGGTTATAAATGGTTTACTACTCGAAAGTTTCATTAATATAAACCCACATCATAAAAAGGAATACCAAAACCAATCTTTAAAAACTAAAGTATGAAACATAACGGTTACCCAAATTAACTAATCACTGGGTTTCCACATAGGAGAACGTAGGTGAAAATATAGATATGGAAGAGAAACCTAACCATCATGTTCTGATGGAGAGTGGTAGAGAACATGGCTATGAAAAAGACAACAATCACAAAGCCATAGATTTGTGATGATCTAAGGTACCATCTGATTCGTTAGATATAAGGGAACTAGGACAACATTTTTGGTTTTCAAGATCATTTCCCTAAAGTTGATGAATTAAAATAAATACTTACATGATTTTGGTACGATTTCACTATTGTTTGTGAATTGAACAATTTCCACTTCATCCCTTAAATAAATGAAGTTGAATTTGTTATTCGTGATGTGTTAGCAGATCATGTGATAGAATGATGGGTCATTCCATCTGTTTCAAACAAAAGGTTAGCAAAAGTTATAAGTCCATCTTATGGTTAGATTAATCATATATGGTTCCAAAAATGAACTAATACTTCATATATCATACCGCATAATAAAATAAAACTAGTTTCTACTAACAAGGGACTTCCCGTAGGGCAGTGGTAGGCGATAAAGGCCATTCGCACTTCGGTTGTGGGTTCAATTCCCACAGCCTTGTCCGACGCGGTGGGATGTCACCCATTCTGCATGTTGTCCTTTTTTCTAAAACTACATTACTATGACATCCCATCAATAACATCGAAAAAACTTCTATCCTTAAGCAATACTAACTTATTTCCAACATAATCCATTCCAATCTTTAGGCTTATACATAATACTACAGTCCACTCTCATAATATAGTGAAAACGATTACCAGATATTTCATATAACAAGCATGTTAATACCATCGTTGATCCCCATATATCATAAGATATGTCTTGTTGGTCACATTCCAAATATTCGAAGGCCTTAATCATGTATTCTCTTGAAAAATTAATACCCATTAAATCTTAGTGAAAAAATGAGTGCTGTGAAAAGTTAACTCTTTCCACGTACCAAAAACCCAAAATTCTATATACTCAAACCATGATATGATTATTTCCTTATATCAGTCATGAGCTCATGAATACTGTCAAACATTTCATTTTCTCCTTATCCCTTCATTATGTGCATATCATCTTCCTTCCAAAAATATCTCAATCACATTCCATGGTTACTGGTACCATAAATTTATTGAAAATCATAATAGACAATTACATAAATATTCCAATATTCCATGATACTATATACAACATTATTTTGGAATCCCATTACATAAACACTTAATCATTCCACCACATCGTTGTCATATTCAACATTACCAATAGTGATCGCATGTGACTTCCCTTTGTCCTTTCCCTTAAGTGGTTGCTCATGTCGATCATAAATAACCCTTGGTTTAGGGCAATGATTAGCATAATGCCCCATTTCATTGCACTTGAAGCATTGAAGTGTTGGTGGTGCGTTCTCTACAGTCTTTTCTTTATTCACAACATTAGCAACCCTTTTTCCATTACTTAGACACTCAGCTGCTCGATGAACTTATTTTCCACACTTAAAATATTTTCTAGTCCCTTTAAGACAATCTCCTCCATACTTATTTCCACACATTGAGCATAAGGAAACATTCATCTTCTTTTCACCATTATTATGAGATTTCTCCTTGAACTCCATCTTTCATTTCTTGTCATAACCATGAGATGGATATGTAACACCAACTTCCATTTCAACCTTAATAGCACAACACAAAATTTCTTCATAGCTACTGAAGTCTCTTATAGCTAATGCCCTTCGAAGATTTGGTTTTAAGCCACTGAAGAATCGATCAACTTTACTTTCAGGTTGGATGATAAAGCCAGATGCATACCATTCAAGCCTTGTAAAATTCACTTCATATATACCAATAGATTCATCATCCTTTTTCTTTAGTTCAAGAAACTCCTTCTCTATCTTTGTTCGAAGAATACGAGGGATGTACTTATTGAAAAATAAGTTCTTGAACTCGACCCATTCCATGGACTCAATTTCATCTCTTGGCCTCGTATTCTTGATAAGATTACACCATTGATCAGCTTCACCTTCCAAACTATATACTGCTAAGATGACTTTATCATGTTCAGAACATTGAAGAACTGAAAATATATTTTCAGTGGTACTGATCCATTGTTCAAAAACAAGTGGATCAGAAGACCCACTGAAAGAAGGTAGATGTTGCCTCATGAAGGACTCAATAGAATATTGTTCCCTTATCTGCTCATTTGGAATTCCAAAATGATTCATAGCTTGTGTAAGTATAGAAATAATATTTTTCACTCCATCTCCCATAACATTGGTTTGTTCAAGAGGAAAATCATTGAATTGTCCATTACTTTGATCAACACGGTTCCTTCGGGTTCCAGCCATCGTCTAAAACCCAAAAAGAATAGTGTGAGAGGCAAAAATCATGCTAGGGAAAACAACATAATAAAGGGGGAGTACCATCAATATCTAACATCTTAGGTTAAATTCTAATATTGTTACCATAGTTCTAGTACTATATCCTATACGTATACTTATCCTTAGGGACATCCCTAGACATACCTTAGAAATATCTCTAGGGATGTCACTAACGTTTTCGCATCCTAGTTTCCAATGGTTGACTAAACATTTCCTCTGATACCAACTGTAGAGACTCAAAGCATGATGTAAATGGACATTACATTACTTTTGCGGAATACTTAATACATAACAAAAACAGACACACAAGGACTGTAATAGTTTAGTGTCTTTGGAAACTCGGAATATAAACTTCTAATCATGTTGAAATATCTTCAACAACTCCTATAAAGATCTTCCCCTTTTTGTTTCCTTACCTAAAACCTTTCTTTATTTCCTGGGGAAAATAAAACATAAAAAGGGTGAGCTCAAATGCTCAGTAAGGGAAAACATAGATAACATAAAACAATCCATAAACATTTGGAAGCAAAAATGTGAACATGAAATTTAAACATCAAAATCTTGAGCAAAGACATAAATCGTGGAAGTACGTAAGGAATATATCATAATAGAACATCAACCGTGATAAAATATAATGGGAATCCAACATGTAATTATGGAAACCATTTAGCACATGTTATGATTTCCATAGTATCCAAGGCATTGTTTCCAAGACCATCTTAGTGGACAAAGTCCCATTTTGAATCGAGTTCACTCCTCGTTTCAGTCCTGTAACACTGAACCGGATTAACTTACCATTCCAACCATGTCAATCTCATGAGATATAAATCATTACCCAATGCATTGGAGTGAGATATAGGTCCTAATCATCTCATAATGCAATCATTCTTTCGTGTGCCACAAAATCATAAATCATACATCATAGCATAACCAATGTAATAGAATGAGATTCTTAAACATCATGCCATCATAAAATAATCCATATAAAAAATGGATATCTTTTCATCATAAGAAGAATCAAACCATTTAAATAAGGGGTACATTATTCTTGAAACATAAAAATATTAAATAATGTCATTTTAGATAGAAAATAGTTTTGATAAAAACACTTGAAATGAATTCTTGAGGAAAACATCCTTTCTTCTCCAAAATCATTTTCTTCTCACAAAATGCCATGCAATTTTAAAAGAAAAGGGTTTTGTTGAAAATAATCATGCAATCTTGTAGAGGAAGCCTCATGAAAATTATGCGTTATGAAACCGTAAAAATCCGTTCATGCCGTATAAGTTAAAAATAACATTCTCCTCATACTTTTGTCAGAAAGGTCAAAAAGTTCCTTGTATGGTAAACAAAAGAAAGATTCCTTCCATAACACGTGGTAAAAGTCAAAAAAGGGTAAAAATGACTTTAATCATACATGAAAACATTTTTATAAAACTTGGACATGGATGATAAATATAACCCAAGTAAATACTTACGAATAAGCAATCTCAGATAAAAATGAGATTTGCAAAATTATCCCTTACCATAGGTCTGATATGCTTCGTACATTTCCAAACCTCCTGTATAATGATATAAATAATGTCATTGACTTATTACAGAATCATATTCATTGTTATGATATTATATATGGTTCACTTATAACTTTATATTAACCGTTTTTTTGTAAGTTCCATGTTAAAGTAGCATTTTGGGTTAAATCGTTTTATTTATCGTACGTGTTTGGACTTGTTGTTCTTGATATTATTACTTATATCCTGATTTACATAATTAAAGAATGTAAAAAAATATTTAAATATAATATATATTTCAGTATATACATATATATATGATAGATCGATTAAATGAAATGAAATACATCGTTCATGGAGACGGTAGGCCGTACGTACGCATGAACACTATTTTCATTTCATTGTTGAATTGATTGAAATTAAGTAGATGACATACATATATATACACATAAATCCAGTATCCTTATTATTTCATATATTTCATTATTACTTATTATATATACTTTATAATGATTCATGAATGGTTAACATGTAGAATGAATCTCATCGCGTCATGGAGACGGTAGTCTGTACGTATGCACGAGCGATGATATCATTTCCATGATCGTGGAATTGTATTGGAGTGTATGTATACTATTTATGAATCAATATCACTTTACAATAATCATATATAGTTATTATTTACACCAATATACCCATCCAAGTAATGTGGTGGTGGAAAATAGATTACACCACGGCGTGGAGACGGTATTCCGTACGTACGCACGCGCGATGATTTAATTTTCTGTAGGATGGATATATAGTGAATTAGGGTTGTTTCATACATATAATAACATATTGGTATATGAGTGATACTGATTTTATTACTTCATAATGAAACAACTAAAGAAGAAGAAGTGGAAGAATAAATAAAGTTGAAATAATCGGTAACGGACATTATCTCTTCTTTGAAGCGCCTCTTTGAGACCTCCTCTTAGGGCACCAAAATTGGTCTTTGAAGAATACCAGGACCTCTAGGATGTTTCTAGGGAAGTGGAGAAGAGAATATGGCAGGGGTTGGACGATCATGAAGGCTCAAATTTGTGTGAGGAAGAGAGGGAGGAGGTGCCCTTTTATAAGGGAGGAGAGGGGCACCTTTGGAATATCTAAAAATATTATTTTATTATAAAGTCATATTCGGTTTTTAATAGCTCCAAATTGATTTATTTCGAAGCTAAGGTGGGGAGGGGTCGAAATACTTTCATCCAATAGAATTTATACAAGTTTAAGTTTCTATTTTAACCTTATCATTTAGATTTAACTTTAAGTTAAATAATTTTTCTTTTACCGTGTCATCATGTTTTCTTACACTATAAGGTTAATAAACTTACTATAAACATACAAAAAAATCCCAAGTTGTTTATAATTAATATATATAACCTTATATAAGTCATGTTACCGAACCTTGGGTTTTTAGGAATAAAATAACAATTAATAATATAATATTTGTTTTAAAAACTAATTTATGTAAATTTTGACACAATTTGGTAATTTATTTTTTTGAAAATCATAACAGAAATATTAGTTCGAAGAAAGTTAATTAAATCAATACTAACATGTAATATTAACATATAAAATTATTGTAATTCATAAAAAGTCTCAAATTACATTTATTTTGGTATTTATAACATCAATTATGTCAATATTTCATTAATAAAATAATTATTGCATCATCATTGTATCATAAATAAATTAAATTATTTAAAGTCTAAAAATTACAAATAAAATATCATTATGTATGAAATATTTTTAGATTTATAATGAATATTTATAGTCGAATTTATCTTATGTATAAACCTATATTAAAAATGATTTACTTATAAAACATTGATTTTAACTATTTTAACCCTTCTTTAAATAAATTAAAAATAAATGTCCTAATCTAATCCAAGTGGGCCTAAATGGTCATATGTTATTACTAAGGTTGTTTTTGGTCGAATTACACTTATCTAATAGAATTAGGACATGTTTTAGCGTAATAATAATATCATTTTTACCCTTAATTACCCTATTTACTTTTAATCGTGGTAAAAAAAGGAAAAAGTTACTATTCACCAAAAAATATTTTCATCTCATTGAACCATATTTTACTTACTGACATGAACCATTTCTCTTGGATTTTTGAAATTCCACTCACAGAAGCGGTAATATTATGTTTTATGTGAATTTTGAAATTCTCCTAGGAGGTGGGTAAAAGACGGTCAAAAGATCAATAAAAATTTTATATATCTAAAATTATTATAAAATGACTCTAATGAATTAAATTGAACATATATAGGTATTATGTGTCAATTTTGACTTAAAATAAATTTAAATTTAATAAATAATTATTTAAATAAAAAGTCAGTTTTTAAATAGTAACCAAGTGTTTTCACTATTCATCAAAAAGTGAATGTTTTCAGAAAAATACCAAAATTCACCCTAGGCTAATTTCGATATTCCAAATCCAAAAACGAAGTCCATTTTGAAAGATGAAATTTACAAAATTTCAAAAAGTGGTTATTACTATTCATAACGGTTAGTTTTAATAATATTTTAATAGCATATCGTTGTTTAGTGAAACTCGGTATTGCGTACAACCCACGCTATCGAGGAAGGTCGCAAATGTGTGTAATGAAGCCAAGTTAGGGTTGCGTGTTGTGAAAGACTTCTTTGTTGTAGCGTACAACACAATAAATCAACAAAATTAAAAAGAATATTTTTCATAAAATCTCGGGGTGTTACAACTTAAAGATGAATAGGGTCAAGGATGAGATCTGGGAAAAGTCATGTTGTCTAAAATATATAACTAGACATGTTTTTCCTTTTAAGAGTTTCTATTTTATGAAAAAATGGATACTAAGTAGTAGTGTCTACTTGTAATATTCAAGTTTTTATGTAATAGTTATGGCCTAATTCTCTAAAACTCTAAACCTGAAAAGATCCTCAATGTGAATTATTCATTTAATTCAATATTACGTAATGTTTAAGGTCGGATCCTTATAAGTTACACCAAAATTTCCATTCCAAAATCATGATGTAAGTGAATACCATACCCATTTCTCAATCAAGGATATTCACCATTATGAACATGTACTTTTTCATTATGGACTTCCATTTATGTATTCAGTATCTATTATTAGTGGAATAAATTATTATTTTTAATGAATCTATATTGTATGATCCATGTGGCATACTTATTTATGAAATGAAATGTTTATAAAGGTGCACCCTTATAGCTCCCCAATGAATTGGGTAAAGAATAGTGTCATGATACGACATGTTAAATGAGGTCTTACTCATGATAATTCAAATGTAATTAGGGTTTAATCATGATAATTCAAGTGCAATGTGGGTTTTACTCATGATCCAATTGAAATGAGCCTTGGCTCATTCTAATATTATGTTAAATGTTGTTTCCACATTTCCATGTTGTGATAATCATGCTATATCATGCCTTTATGTTCATGTTTCACTTGTGCACAATTTATATTCTTATTTCCTAACATGTAATTTATTCTTCATGTTATTCTTTGTTTAATCATTTATTGGGCCTTATTGCATACCATTTTATTATGCATTTCCTTAGGTTATCCCATGCATTGCTAAGTACGAATGAATGTTGTGGTCGTGTAAAATAAGTTTTCAATAAAGATGTTGTGTTTTATGTTCTAAATTGTTATATAATGTTCTGAATTTTTCAATACACTTGTCCTATCGATCATCAGAGTTGTCTTATGTGACAGTTATTTAATAAATCATGTTTAAGTGTGTAACAAACAATCAGGTTGTTATAGTTAGTATCAGAGGATAGGTTTTTGTTATTTTTGGGATTAGGATTAAAAAACCCTAGTGAAATACATAGTAATAAGAATAAGTATAATAAAAACATCACTAAATTTTCGTGAGTATAGAGTAAGTTGTTTACCAAAAAAATACATCCCTTTATGGATACAAACAAGTAGAGGCATCTTTGGCACAAATGTATCTTGGGGTAAAACCCAAAAATACCGCTTTGAGCTAGACTCGAACAGGAAATGGTGCATAACAATGGGAATTTCTACACTCTTGGTTGTGACACTCTTGGGGGATATGAATTATTAAATTCAAAAGCATATTATTAACCATTATTAAGGGAATAAAAAAATTCCCCTAAGAATATATATTGGGAATTAGATCACAGATAAAATATATTGAAGCCTATAAATTCATAATATAAGGAAACTAATGTAATTTATACGTTATAACTTTTTGTATTTTGATTCCCCGTAACATGTTACCCCTATATTTTCTTTTATTCCAACCAATATCCAATAAAATGAGGACTCCGAATAACAACTGATGTGAAGATCAATGTGATGATAGTTCTAATGAGATTTCCAATCTAATGGGAGAGGGAATCACAACATTTTTAATGGTAATATATAAATTAACTAATGTTTTGAAATGAAACGTGGATCAACAAAAAAATAACCCCCCCCCCCCAAGAATGAACTAGCTGTAATCGAGAGCATTATGAGACAAAGGCCTCTTAATTTAATGGATCATCTGATCCCTCAATCATCGAAAAATGGATCAACTCCATTGAGAATATCTTCTCTATACTTTAATGTTTTAAAAAAGATAAGGTTCTTTTGGATTTTTATCATATGGAGGGTGAAGTAGATAAATGGTGGATGTTGATAAAAAATACAAATCCTAGTGAAGAAATCAAGGCTTTTGAAAGGAAGGATTATAAGAAAATGTTTATCGATAAATATTTTTTATGCTCCCTCTAAATTAATATGGAAAGGGACTTCCTTTCCATCAAGAAAAAAGTCAACGAATCCATCGAAGTGCATGAGATAAACTTCACAAGGCTTGAATGATACACCTTCGGCTTTGTTGTTACCCCTGAATTCTAGGTTTCCCGCTTCTTTGGTAGGCTAAAACCTATCCTACAAAAATACTTGGTGATCCATGACTTCGATAGCCATGAGGAAATTTTAAAACGTACCCTCAAAGTCAAAATGGATATTAGAGAATCAAAGGGTTTCATGGGGATAAAAAACAAAGAGTTAACAATAATTATGGTGGTCTGATGGATACATCCAATGGTGCTAAGAAATTCCTGCACCCCACTTGATAAATGTATGGAAAGAAGAACCCCAAAAATTTATTGTAGAGGAAAAGGAAATTATTTAGAGTTGGATTAAATGGGCACCTGTCCATTATAAATCAATAATAAAAACACGTTGCTATGATAGAGGAGAGTAACATTCTGTTTGACCCTCAATGACTTGTTTATTACATCAACTACAAAGAACTAGGTCCCTTTCCAAACCATTTCCCTAAGAAAAGTGATTTTTGAGGAAACCATCAACCTCAAAGACCATAAGGGAGAGCTTTTTCCACCACTATCTCTGAAGAGTGCCCTCAAAACGAAGTGGTGACATGTATTATAGTTATTCATTCAAGAATAGAGAATGTACTTTTTGATTCTAGTTCTATGCATTCTTTTTTATCGTAAAAGTTTAGTAGAGTATTCGCAACACCACCACAAATCATGGAAGTAGAGATGTCAGTGAGAATGGAAAATCGGGAAATCATTGAAACCCATGAATATAACTCCCCCCCTTTCACAATTTGTGGATTGAACTTCCCAGAGAACCCTATCATACTCCCTCGGGTGAAATTTGAATCAATTATTGGACTGTATTGTCTTTCCATATATAAATCCAACATAAATTTTGGTGAAAGGAAAATCACTCTTTATATGGAGAATCATCCCCCAATTCTGTACAATTGAAAGGATGAGGATGAATCTTCTTTAGCACCATCATCTCAAGAGTGGATATTAATTCTCCACGAGCCTGCGTATATTGCTCATATTATAGAGTCTAAGGAAGCATCTATCCCTTAAGACATTCCTATTGTGAGGGAATTCATTGAAGTGTTTCCTGAGGATTTACCTGGTCTCCCTCATAGAAATAGATTTTGAATTCATGATTGATCTTATACCTGGGGTGTTTCCAATATCCATGTCTCCATATAGAATGACTGTTGTGCATCTTGAGTATCTAAAGAAAAAAACAATAAGAGAAAATAGATAAAGGGTTTATATAACCAAGTGCTTCACAATAGGGTTCACTAGTCCTCTTAGTCAAGAAAGAGGATGTGTCAATGCGCCTTTTCATTGACTATTGTGAGCTCAACAAAAGCACGATAAAAAAAGTACCCACTTCCCTAAATTGATGACTTGTTCAATAATCTATGTGTATAACAATACATCTACAAGGTGGATTTGCGGTCAGGATATCACCGAGTAAGGGTGAAGAAGTAGGATATCCCTAATACTAATTTTTGTATAGGATATAGGCACTATGAATTTATTGTAATGCCTTTTGGACTCACTAATGCTCCAGAAATCCTCATGGAATTGATGAATTGAGTCTTTATAGATTACCTAGACAAATATGTGGTAGTCTTTATAGATGATATTATAATATACTCCAAAACCAAAGAGGATCATGAGAATTATCTAAGCACTATACTAGGGATCTTACAAAAGGAGAAGCTCTATGAAAAGTATAACTAGTGTGATTTCTGGATAAAGTAAGTCTCATTCTTATGTCATATCATCACAAGCAGTGGGATATTTGTTGTTCCCTCCAAGATGGCTTCAATAGGGGAATGTATGAGGATGCCATCAGTGACAAGTATCCATTTATTCCTAGGGTTAGCCAGATATTATCGCTGATTTTTGAGAAATTTTCACGATTTTCAAACCCTCTTACCAAGAGAACTCGGAAGAGAGTCAAGTTTTCCTAGAGTTGTGAATGTGAATATAGCTTCAAGGAGTTGAAAAGGAGTCTTATCACTATTATCGTGCTCACACTACCCACAAGTGGAGAACTTTTCATGGTATTTAGTGTTACATTGAAGATGGTCCTGGGATGTGTGTTGAAGAAAAATGTAAAATTCATTGACTATTCTTTAAGGAAAATGAAAGTTCATTTGAAAAACTATCCTAAACAAGATCTTTAGTTGGCTTTAGTAATCTTTTATTTAAAAATTTTATGATATTACCTCATTGGGGAGAAGTATGAAATATATATGGATCTCAAAATCCTCAAATATATATTCACATACAAATAGTCTAACATTCCCCAACAAATATTTTTATATCTAATAAAATACCATGAATTCTCAATCCATTACCAGCCTGGGAAAGTGAACAAAGTGGAAGTTGATCTAAGTTGAAAGAACCCAACAATTATATCATTAACTTGAATTTAAAAGGATCCAATATCCTTAGGATTGATGAATATGGATATGGGAATCATAAATAAGGGAAGATAATAAATCCTTTCACAAATTATTGATCAACCATCTCATTTGTAAAGGCTAAAGGATTCTAAAAATAATGATGTGGGAATCTAGAAGAATGTGGAAACTATCAGAAAAAGGAAATACTTGTAGTTCATTGTTAATGAACATGGAATTGTGAGATTTGGGTCCAGACTTTTTGTTCCATCAAATTTGTAGTTAAAGAAGGAACTTTTGGATGATGCACATATTTACAACTTCCCCATTCACCCAGGAAACACAAATATATATTGAGATCTTTGAGAGAAATATTGGTTGGATAAAATGAACAAGGAGATTGTTGAGTATAAATCAAAGTGCCTGGTATGTTAGAAACTAAAAGCTGAGAGGCAGAAATCTAAGGGTATGATGCAACCATTACCCATACCAACATAGAAATGAGATAAAATCACCTTCCAATTTGTCACCAGACTTCCGAAGAAATCAAAATGATATAATGCTATCAGGGTTGTTGTGGATCGTCTTACAAAGAGTGAACGCTTCATTGCAATTAGATAGGATTTATCATTGAATAAACTGGCATGGATATATATAATCGAATTGGTAAGGTGACATGGGGTACCATTATCTATTATATCAGATCGAGATCCATGATTCACCTCTATTTTCTGGAAGAGTATCCAATAGACTCTGAATACTGAGATGAACTTTACTGTGGCTTATTATCCCCAAATTTATGGCCAATCTGAGTGGAATATCCAAACAATTGATGATATTTTGGGATAATCCTCAATGGAATTTAAAGTAGGATGAGATCAACATATTTCTCTGGTCTAGTTATCTTACAATAATATTTTACACTCAATCATCCAAATGGATCCTTAAGAATCCCTTTATGGGAAGAGGTTAAAAACACTAGCTTGTTTGGAAGAATTTGGGGAGAGAAAACTCCTAGGTCCATAAATGGTCAAATAAATGTTGGATAAGGTTAAGACCAGCCTGTAGCACATTGAAGCTACTCAGAGTCGACAAAAGAGCTATGATGATAATCGACGATGAAACCTAGAGTTTAATATTGGGGACATGGTATTCCTCTTCATATAACCATGGAAGAGATTTATGAGATTTTGGAGGAAGGGAAATCTCAGTCTATGGTACATCATCCCTTTTTAGATCCTTTATCACATTGGAGAAGTGGCATATCAAGTATCACTCCCACCGAACCTATCTCATGTACAAGATGTATTCCATGTATCACTCTTGAGGAAGTACACACCTGGTCAATCACATGTACTCAATAAATAGGTGGTACCATAGAATAATGACCTCTTCTATGAAGTGATGCCTGTGGAGATCTTAGATTTTAGGGAAAAAGGTCTAGAAAGAAAGGAAATTCCCCTTGTCAAGGTGTTATGGAAAAACCACAAGATTGATGAAGCAATGTGGGAATTGGAGGAACTGATGAAGCAAAGTTACCCCATATGTTTTAGTGTGGGAAAAGAAAATTTCAAGGGTGAAATTTATTAAGGGGTTAGGATTATAATGACCCAAAATTTCAATAATGAAAATTACTCTTGATCTAATTAAATGCATTATTATGTAAAATGTTTATTCCCTTCCTTGGTATTATGTTTTGGTATTTTAATATACCGTTAAGAATTGTTACTGTTACTAATATAGAAGTTGAATAGTGATGACATGATTAGTATAATTATAGGGATTCAACAAATCCAATTTACATAGACAAAGAAATAGATAACCTCGTCCAGAAGAATTGATTTATATGAAGCCCAATTTTCAGAGCTTGGAAGTGATGTAGCATCATTGGGATTCACTCCTGACCAAGCCCAAGTTGAACTTCACCACATTAAGCTTGAGCAGAACCGCCTTCGGGAGAAGTGGAAGTTAATAGATATTACCACCTGAGCGATGTTATCTGAGCCACCCCAAGAGTCTGTCACCATCACACCCATTACTGTTAGGTCTTATATGGGTGTTATAATGGGTTATATAAAATGTCACTAGAAATACTATTATGTGCATTATTTTTTTATAAAGAATATATATTCATTTTATCATTTTCACTTTGTTGATAGTTTTTAAAGAAAAAAATATTATTTTTAGTTAATATTTTCATTTAAATTAAGAAATGTATTTAAATTAATTAATGGAATTTTTAATTAAATAATATTTTAATAAAATACTATTACTAGGTTACTTTTTATTAAATATAAATCATCATAAAATATTTATGAATACTATTATAATTTCTATTAAGGTTTGAAAGCTATTTTGTCAAAACCCATTTATTTTTTATAAATTTTGGTTTTTATTTTAAAAGTAAAAAATTCACATATTTAGAAAATTATTTAGATATAATGAATATCAATTTTGGATTCATGACGTTGAAGTTATCTAACAGTGAAGTTTTTATAATTTTTTGAGACTGTCGATTTTTTGGGTAAAAATTATATACCATGTAAATATATAATGGGTTTTATGACATAATAACTCTCTAATAGTGATTTAATAAAATATTATAAAATATATTTTATGAGATTATATTTTTTAACTTTAAAATAATGTTATTTTATATTTTTGTGATTATTTTATGGTGCCTTAGTGGACCCTCCAAGACTTATAAAATATGTTATCTTTTTAAAATGATTTCCTTGAATGTGTGACTCACCTCAACATAATCAAGCCTCATATTTTAATAATTTTGGTCATTGGATTTATAAAATAATTTTTTTTCACTCCACTTTGGAAAAAACCATGTGAAAAAATTATATGATGGTTTGTTGTTTTGTTTAGTTTAATGCACAATGTCCAGAAATTAAATAATAAAAAATTCCCTCTCCTTTCCTATATAAACCCACTCAATATCCGATTCTTCATCACTCAAAAACTTCGGATCTCATCCAAAATATGACCCCTTCTCTCTATAATCATTCCAAGGCTCCCCAAGCTCCCTAGAATCCTCTATCAAGCCTCTCTAAGTCATTGGGATCACACTTCCAAGTAAGGGATTTATTCCTTTCTAATTTTTGTCCAAATTTATTTATGTTGTTATACCTTTTTTCAATTACAAATTTTGGGGTATGATTTAAGACCTCCCACACACATACATCCTTATTTTTTAATGATGATATACCCTTTTATATCTCATTAATGCCTCACATGTACACCCGTTACCATGCCAAAATTACATAAGGGATTTCTCTCTCCTCATTTACATTCAAGAAATGATTTTATACTATGAATATAAATTCCATTAAATATATTGGTATATTATGTTTCATGATGGCCTTACATTCCATTTCATGTATAAATAATTAGAGACCCCTTTTTCTATCATCAAAAAATTTTACAATTTCTATGTGATGTTGTTATGTTGCTGATGTTACACCAAAATTTCCATGCCAAAATAATTGTGTAAGTGAATACCAAAACCATTTCTCTATCAAGGGTATTCACCTTTATTCACATGTACATGTTTATTGAGGAGTTACATTTATGTATTCCACATCTTTTATTCTTGGAATAAATTTTGATTTTTAATGAATCCATATTGTGTGATCCATGTGGCACATTTATGCATTAAATGAAATGTTTATAAAGGGTACACCCCGATAGTGCTCCAATGAATTTGGTAAAGAATAGTATCATGATATGCCATGTGCAATGGGGGTTTACTCATTCTAATTATAATTCAATGAGGGTTTACTCATGGAAATTTAAGTGAAATTAAGGTTTACTCATGCTCCATGTGCAATGTGCCTTGGCTCATGCTAATATCATATCAAATGTTGTCTACACATTTCTGTGTTATGATAACCATTCTATATCATTCCTTTGTCTTCATGTTTCTCTTATGATCCATTTATATTCGTACTTCCCAACATGTATTGTAACATTCATGTTATTCCTTTTTTACTCCCTTATTAGGATTTATAGCTAACTCTTTTCGTATGCATGTCCTCAGGTTATCCAATGCAATGCTAAGTAAGAAGGAATGTTCTAGAAATGTAAAATATGTTTCCAATAAAGATGTCATGTTTTATGTTCTATGTTTTATTTAATGTTCCTAATTTCCCAATACACTGGACCTATCGATACTCGGAGTTGGCTTAAGGTCAATTTATGTAATAAATCATGTGTAAGTGTGTAATAATGAGAAACCTTGTTATAACACTACTGATATCATGAAATAATTGTAATTAGATGGGATGTCTTCAATGTTGTTGTTATAGTGCTATATCGTATGACTCTAGAGACAGATCACGTGTTCCTCAAACATTGTCTGTTATGACTGAACGTGGTTAGAAAAATAATTATCATTATAAGAATTGAGAAAACCAAGGTGATTCTGGGAACATTGTGACAACTGGGTCCCGATGACAGCACATACACCCCACCTTAATAAGTCTGTTGGGTCCTACCCTACCAGGCACCACCAGTTGCCCCCGCAGACATGTGGGGGCCTCCATAGTATCCACCCACACGCCTGAACGGGTCATCTGACTAATGATAGTCCCCACAGGCCAACACATGTCCTTTCCAATGTGCTTTGTCCTCACTCACACCCATCTTGGGAAACTTCCCAGAAGGTCACCCATCCTGATCACTACTCCAGGACAAGCAGGATTAACTATGGAGTTCTAATCAGGGAGGCTCCCGAAAAGAAAGGTGCACCTTATTGACATGAGTCATATCATTTAGTCATTTAACCATTTATCTTTTGGGGATGTTACAATGTATCAAAGGGGGCCGAAAATACAAGCCCAACAGTAAAGCACAAGACAAAGACAAAACAGCAGGAAGGTGTCAAGATGCTCCTGGATCTCCCTCTGGAGTCCCTACCTGAAGTGTAGGCACAGATGGCCACCTCAGCTCTCCACGTCTGTCTGTCACCTCCGGGTACCGTCTCATTGTGAAGTCCACCTTCGGGTACCGTCTCGTCGTCACGTCCACCTCTGGGTATCGTCTCATCGTCACGTCCACCTCCGGGTACCGTCTAGCTCTACAAGCCTCAAACACGATCAGTGATGTTCGTCGTCTGCAACCAACACAACGTAGTGCGGGCGAAGCCCGTGCATGGGTGAGTATACGATAATCAGTAGGGACCCTGAGACCCCCGAAGGTCTCGCTAAATCAACAATGGATAAACCACAAAGAAAATATATAATCATGAAGTATCATCCAACACTACTTAGGTATATGCCCATACATATACCTAAGTCATCAAATCCATATCATCTCCAAATCACGAGCTCAAGTAAAATCCAGTCCACTTAGGAAAGTAAAACATAATCCACACAAGAAAGTACGACCTAATCCACACAGGAAAGCATAATCCAATCCACACAAGAAATCAAGACAATCACATCGAAGATAATGATTGAAAGTCAAGACTCAATTCAAACCAAGATTTTAATCAAGATGTTGAAACCATAGCTTCTGGGGAACTCCACCTCTATCAAGTACAGTGGGTCTGCTGCTACAACCAAGCGCTTCCCACTAACCTTGGACTACTGTAGTACTCCACCTGTCGAGTACTGTGGGCCTCCTGCTACAACCAAGCGCTTCCCACCATGGGTCTGCTGCGACAACCAAGCGCTCCCCCTCATAGACTACACAAATACTCCTTCTGTTGAGTACCGTGGGTCTTCCACTACAACCAAGTGGTCCTCCGTTGTGGGTCTGTCGCTACAACCAAGCGCTCCCCACTGGGCTATCTGAATCACTCCGAGTGGATTGATCCGCATTCGTCAAGTCTCATCCAGCTACTAGGTCTCTTCACTCTACTCGCTCGTCACCGGGAGAGTCCGCTCTACGATCTACTGATTGATACTCCTTGTATCACAAAGTCCCATGAAGATGTATCCCAAGGTCTTCCACGTCATAGGGATCTCAACACAACAGATGGCATGTCAACCGGACTCCCGGTCTGTGCGTTATTAGCCTTTTCATCCTAGGGGCCCGGTTGGTTTCGTGTATGAACCAACCCGACCGTATTTCAACTGTACCCCTAACTCTCATAGGGTTTACTCATAGGGACTGTTTCTCAACATATTTACCTACGCTGCTGACGGTTCGTCAAACAGACGTTTGGTAAGAAAGATATCAGCTTTTCCGTTCTAGGGGCCTGGTTGGATTTCAGGTACAATCCAACCCGGCCATTATCCAACTATTTCCAAACCTCAGGTGAAGTATACCAAAATAATTTTCTCAACAAGAGGAATTCAACAAAGTCGACGACACGTCAATCAGACGTCTGGAACTCATGATATAAGCGTTTCCGCTCTGAGGGCCCAGTTGGTTTCGTGTTCGAACCAACCCGGTCGTACCCAAAGATCTTCGAAACCTCGAGTGTAATATACCAAAACGACCGTCTCGATCCAAGGATCGCATATCCATTGACGGTGTGTCAATCAGAGGTCCTCTTCCCATGTTATGGGCGTTTGAACGAAACTGCCCGAAAATCGGGGGTTTGGGCCCTGTCCGACACGGCCCAGTACCCCCTGCGTCTGCCGGACTTCCCGCATTAGGCCAGGCCACTAGCACTGGGCCAGACCCCCGCATCGGGCCGGGCCGGGCCGGGCCCAAACCCCACTATTTTCGGGCATTTTCATTCAAACGCCCATAACATAGGCAACAGACCTCTGATCGACGCACCGTCAGTTGCGATGCGATCCTTGGATTGAGGCGGTTGGTCTGGTATATTACACTAAGGTTTCGGAGAACTAGGTATAGCAGGGTTGGTTCGAACATGAAACCAACCGGGCCCTCAGAGCGGAAACACTTATATCATGAGATCTGGACGTACGACTGATGTGCCGTCAACTTTTTTGGCTTCCTCTTGTTGAGACGGTTCTTTTGGTATACTACACTTGAGGTTTGGACACAGTTGGATTATGGTCGGGGTGGATTGTACCCGAAATCCCACCGGGTCCCAGGAACAGAAAAGCCGATAACTTTCAGACTGGACGGACGTTTGACGAACCTTCAGTGACCTAGGTAAATATGTTGAGAAACATTCCCTATGAGTAAAACCTATGAGTTTTCGGGGTAGAGTTGAAATACGGTAGGGTTGGTTTGTAAACGAAACCAACCGGGCCCTCGGGACGAAAAGGCTAATAACACATAGACCGGGCTTGCAGTTGACGTGTCATCTTTTGTGTTGAGATCCCTATGACGTGGCAGACCTTGGGATACTTCTTCGTGGTACTTTGTCATAATAGAAGCATCGACTAGTAGCTCGTGGAGCGGACCCTCCCGATGACGAGCGAGTGGAGGGCATAGACCTCGTAGCTGGATGAGACTTGACGACTGCTGATAGATCAACTCAGAGTGATTCGGATAGTCCAGTGGGGAGCGCTTGGTTGTAGGGGGAGGCCCACGGCGTAGGAGTACCTGGTTGTAGCGGAAGACCCGCGGTACTCAACTGAAGGAGTACCTCTGTAGGCTATGAGGGTGAGGGCTTGGTTGTAGCGGCATACCCATGGTGGGAAGCTCTTGGTTGTAGTAGCAGGCCCACAGTACTCGACAGGTGGAGTACTACAGCAGTCCAAGGTTAGTGGGAAGCGCTTGTTTGTAGCGGCATGCCCACTGTACTCGATAGAGGAGGAGTTCCCCAGCAACTATTGTTTCGACATCTTGATTGAAATCTCAGTTAAAGATGAGTCTTGACTTTAAATCATTATCTTTGATGTGATTCTCTGGATTTCTTGTGTGGATTGTATTATGCTTTCCTTTGTGGATTGGGTCGTACTTTCCTGTGTGGATTATGTTTTACCTTCCTAATTGGACTGTATTGTACTTGAGCTCGTGAGTTGGAGCTGATCTGGATTTGGTGACTTAGGTATATGTATGGGAATATACCTAAGAAGTGTAGATTGATACTTCTTGATTATATCTTTTCTTTGTTGTTTATCCTTTTTGGATTCAGGGAGACCTTCGGGGGTCTCGGTGTCCCTACTGAGTATCGTATAATCACCCCTACACGGGCTTCGCCTGCACTACGTTGTGTTGGTTGCAGACGATGGACATCACTGATCGTGGTTGAGTCTTGTAGAGCTATACGGTACCCGGAGGTGGACGTGACGACGAGATAGTACCCTGAGGTGGACATGACGACGAGACGCTACACGGAGGTGGACTTCACGACATGATGGTACCCGGAGGTGACAGACAGACGTGGAGAGCTGAGGTGTCCATCTATACCTACCCTTCAGGTAGGGACTCTGGAGGACAATCTAGGAGCAGCTTGACACCTTCCTGCTATTTTCTCTTTGTCTTGTACTTTACTGTTGGGATTGTATTTCCAGCCCCCTTTGTACGTTCCTCACCCTTGTTATATTTCTTTACTTAGTGTTTGATTCCTCTTGTACTCTGGTTGTGTGTGTGTTTACATTCCATAAAGGCAATGCCTTCCCAGTTATAGGGATTTACGACTTTGGTGCTAGTTGCCAGCCCCTTGACCATGGAATGCGGGCTTGGGGTAGTTACGACACGGGCCCCGAGGGACGGGTCGTGACAAACATCATGAATCTTCAACCTATGCAATATCAATAGATTAATAAAGAGAAAATTACAACAAGTAAGAAACTATATGGAGCTAAGAAAGTGATCATGGATGATCAATTTGGTCCATTATCAGTAATAGATATGATTATTTTGAATTCTACCATTATGAAATACATTTTGATACTGATTCAACCTACACATTTATTTCTTCTCAAGTTTTTAATAATAAGGATTTTCATGTTGATATGATGCCTTCCATTTTAAAACATTAAACCCCTCTTATCTAAAGAGTTTGTCAAGCCTTTTTGTGTAAATATTTTTTTATAACTATCTATAGGGATGAGGTACATTGGAATTTCTATGTGGTTGGGACATATGTCTATGAATTGACTTTGGGTATGAATTGGTTGACATCATTCAATGCCCATATTTAATATTATGCCTGAATGGTTTGTTTCACATCTATTTATTGAATCGAGAATCTATTTAAAGGTTATTGGGATGTAAAGGTAGGTAGAGAAGGACTTCTGGCATTGGTGGATAGAAATATCTCTTACCAGTTAGCAATAATGTATTTATAATATGTAGAGGATATCCAAAATAGTTATTTTTAAAACATCATGGGCCAATTTAATAATATTGAATTTAAAAACTTCTCCGGGTTTCCAACCAAATGAGAAGTAGAGTTTATGTTTGATCTCATAACATGGAACAGTCTAATTTCACTTATGTCTTATAAGGAAAAAAATTAAAATGAATGAATTGAATATCCAGTTGGTAGAGTTGAAAAGAAAAAGGTTCATTTGACCAAACATGTCTCCATGTGTAGCACCCATTCTTTTTATGAAAAAGGATATGGTACTATTAGTATTTGTTTGGATTATCTTAAGCATTACTACGTTATTATAAATAATCTGTATCAAATTCAACGAATCAATAACCTTTTTGGTCAATTGAGGGGATCCCATTGGTTCTCTAAAATTGAATTACATTTAGGAAATCACAAATTGAAATTTTCAAAGGAGGATACTCCAAATACAACATTTATAAGATTATATTTCCATTATTAATATGTCATTATTCATTCTGGTCATTTCAATTCACCAACCATATTTATTTCATTGGTGAATCAAATATTTTAAAGATATCTGCATTATTTTTTTAACATCTGGAACCTAGATTCCACTCAATAGTGATTTGATCCTATTTTTCCAAAAGGACCCAAGCACATCTCCCAAAATTCTAGAGGGTGATGACTAGTTACAAGAGCCCAGGTGAGTCTTCGGGGAGACTATTCCCTCATAACCATAGTATATAACAATGGAAGTGAAAACACATAGATAACAGAAGTAGTAAAATAAGTAGATGATAGATACATATTAGGAATAGGTAACAATCTCCAAAGATGAAGCCTAACCAATGATACAGATGATACATGTATCTATAAAATTGGAAATAGGTTCATCAAAGTACAATATAAATCATGTGTCCAAAATAACCAAAAGACCAAACAATACCAGTATCATGACAAGCCTCATCTTAGTCTCATGCCCCATGCTCCAATGCAATGATAAAAAACCTGAGTTAGGGATATTTACCCTGTTATCTCATACAACCATATAATCTATTGGGGTCCCCAATGAGGGAAAAACAATGTGTGAGTTCAACATCCCAGTAGCTAACTACCTGTAAGTCTATACAGTTCTAAGTAGCATGATGAAATATGATAAACAAGTGTAAATAAGCAGTGATGTAAGTGTGAATTCACAAGGCATATAACTACTACAAAATAATAATACCAAAAAGCCTCTCAAGGCTCCCCAAAACAAGTGTTATCACCTAATAAGGCCGTTACAAGTAATATACATAAGAAAAGCGGCCTCAACATACATGAATTCACATACTGTCCACATGTGCTTATCATATAATGAATCCATATCAAAATCACACACCCTTGGAAGACATCCAAAGCATCATATATCCCACAGTCATCTCATATAGTAATGTGTAGAACATGAAGGGCTAGATCCAACGTATCAATGACCAAGTCATCCTCATCGAGTCCCATAAGCATCTCGATGGAAACATGGTATAGGCACTAGTTGGAGTCCTAGGAGAATGCATACAATTATGTTCTATACCGGTCCATGCAATCTGGATCCATGGGTTATCAAACCTCGAGGTATCACCTGGAATCTAGACCCTTGGAGCATACTCTATCCCTGGTGTCCACTACCATGTTTAAGATCCCTGGAGAACCATCCATGGAATCTATAAAAACATGCATTCATTCATACAATTAAACAATTTAATTCTATAAGATTCTACCCACTCAGATAGTAAATTTAATTCACTTCTATATAATGAGTATACCCACTCATTTAATACATTTCATACCAAAAAACATCATAAGAGTGTACCCACCCATGTATTCCATTTCAATTTAATCATTTCACATGGGTTTTCCTACCCATTTATTATCATTCACAGTTTAATATATTCCATGGGTATACCCACCAATTCAATTAAATACATTCAAGAAATTTAACACAACATTATTAACATAATTCATTTGATCAATTCAAAAAATAACCAATTCAGGTTCAATAAAATAAATCAATGTAAAGGATGAAAACCATCTCCTAATTTTTCCATTCAATTTATTCCACTTATAATCAACTTCTTATAATAATGAAAACCCAAAACACACCCATTTTATTGTTTAACATGGAATAATCCTGGAATTTTCATATGGTTTACCCAATGGATGACCTTTGTTTAGGAAATGGGTATCAATGCATCACAACAGATCCTATTGGAATCCCTAATATGTCTGATTTCATATATTTCATGTAACCCAATCATGATCGGGGCCAAATTAGAATATATGAAAGGGGGTGTAATTAAATATAGCTCTAGAAATCAAAAAATTATAAAAGAAAAGTATAAGCCACTTACCTTAGCTCGATAGTAGAGTGATAATCCAGTATGATGTCTTGACTAAACTCGGTTTAGGAGAAATATGAAGAATGGATGAAAAAGAAGAAGTTAGTGCATATGAGCCTAAATCAAATTAAGGAAATCGGCAGCTAGAAGAATCAATAAAGGTTAAAAAAGAATATATATATCTTACAAATTCAGATCTGATGAGACAAACAATTCTCAAGTCAATGATTAGATGAAGAAGAATCCTCCAACCCTAGTTTAGTTGAGGGAGAGATATCTCAAGGGGGGTCTCTTTGATTTTCTTTCAAGAAAATCAATCTAGGGTTATAAATTATTTAATATAAAACATAAAATTATTTAAAAAAACCCCAAAACACATGGGATTTACTATTTTGGGAAATTGTTTGGAAAACCATGTGCCAACCATGCACAATTCCTATAGGGAAAAGGTGCACCCACATAGTTTACCCACACAATTTACTAACTATGAAAAAACCATGTGAAAAGATAGAGTTAGGTTTTTCAAAAACTGTATACATGTCCACAGGGTTGTGTTTCTTATCTCACATAGTTTAAAAATATCAAGCTGCTTATACCACCCCTCTGTACACACTCACATGGTTTTTACAAATCTTACGGCCCACCCTGCACGGTTTGTACAAACCATGCTCCTAGCAATTTTCAGAACAAAAATTGGTTTTGTGGTCTAAAAAATCCCCATACACCTCCAAAACACCTATTATCAATTTTGGAACTCATATAAAGCCATATTTAAACATTAAAATTTAAAAATAAAGGAATTTAACCTTATATGAATTCTTGGGTTCTTATAATATTCTCTCTTATATCTATTCATCCCCAAATTTCTCTCCGAAGGGTAATCAAGATTCAGCTGGGAACAACTCTAGACAATAAGTATGTACATCATCCTCTCTCTCCCAAATCTCTTCCAATTAACATTCCTACTTCCATATCACCCATACTGTAAGAAATGACCACCTTTGAAGAACCTTCATGCTCCTATCAATGATATGAATATGATTCTCCTCAGAAAAAGAATCTACATGTAGCTCAACCTCAGGTTAAAAAGTGTGAGATGGATCTTAATGATAATGGCACAACTGATGTATATGTAATATGTTATGCATGGATCCATAGCTCTGAGGTAACAACAACTTATAGGCTACCAACCTGATTCTCTCTATAATCTTATACTACCCCACATATCACAGTGAAAGATTACCATTTATCTTGATCCTTTAGTTCCCCAGCCTTAGTGAAACATGAAAGAAAACCTGATCCCCGAACTCAAACACTAAATGTCGTCTTTGGTGAATGGAATATGAATTTTTTTTATATTCGGTAGTATCCACCCACTTATAAATCATCTAGATCTACTCAGAAGCCTCATGCACAAGATGTAGTCCCAAAAGATCTAACTCACCTATCTATAACTAGGTCATAGGTGATCATAATGGCCTACCTTGTAAATCCTCATAATGTTTCATATGTGTAGTCGCATAATAAATGATTTTGTAGGATAACTCAACCATGAGAATGTGTCTCTCCCAAGATCCCCCAAAATCCATGGTGTAAGCTCACATCATGTCCTCTAGCACATGTATCATACGCTCTGATTGGACATCAGTAGAAGGGTGGTATACTAGGCATTAGAGAACCTATTTTCCTAGAACTCTCTTAAAAATATACAAGAGACAAGACATAAAATAGGTTTCCATATCCCAAGTGATAGTGTGTGGATCCCTTTGAAGTTGTACTATCTCACAATTGTACAAACATCTATGCCCATCAACACTGAAGGTCCCCTTAATCAGAAAGAAATGAGAAAACATCATGATCCTATCGAAAACACACACACAAAATATCGTTACCTCAATGCGACCTTGGAAAACCGGTCATCAAATCTATCACGACATCATCCAATTTACAGTCGAGAATATGTAGTTTCTATAAAAGGCCAGATGGTCACAAATGTTATACCTTCACATGCTGAAAGGTGGAACAACTCAAAAAAAAATATGATACACATCTTTTTAAACCTTACTACCAATACCGGTGAGCCATTTTTCTTGAGATACAATCACATCATAGTCTCTTTAAATGTCTAGCTGATGGTGGTTCCCACTATGTATTTTATCACAAAACAAAGCCAATTCTGAACCCCAGTATCTGAAATATTGGAATTTATTTACAGATCATGCCCCTAAATGTTCTAAGGATTCATATAACCTGATTTTAAAAATGAATAAATGGTTGATTACCCATTTACACTTTTATCCATGTTGATTCCTCTTTTCATGAAATCATCAACTGATAATAAATTTACTCACCTCCACCTAACGATGTGCCAAAAATGGTCCTTCACCTATCGTATACATTATACAAGAAGGATAATAATAAAACCAACTCTTTATAATAATTATTGAATATCCATAACATAGATGCTTGATTCATCACAAACTAAACTACAATTCCTCCTTCCAATGTATCTTGCATTTATTCCTTACAATATCCATTGAAACCCATAACGGACTTTCAGATACATTCCTCAATCAACCATTATCTAACCATTTAAACTCTCATGCCTCAACATGAACAGAGGATTCCAAGGACCTATTCCTCGGTATTCCATACCCCATGTTATAAGTGAGACATTTGTACAATTCAAGATTTCCAGGTAAGAACATTGAATGACCCGAAAGTGGCATCCACCTGGAAGTCACATCAAGGGAAGTAGTATGTGTCCAATCATTTGTCCATGGAATTCCTAGAAGGAAACAATGTATCACCCAAGACTATCCAAATCTAAAAAACCCATGAATTATTATACAACTCTAATAGAGATCAGAAACCATCCCAATGACATTCAAACCTTAGTGTGGTGACACTCTCTTAGTATATTAGGGATGACATCGTGATATGGGAAAAGTTCATCACTAAGAAGAAACACTAAGAGGATCTCAAGTATTACTATAAAAAGTTCATCTAAACCACTAATGGTTGACCTATTGAACGAATATCAAATTAACTCTACTGAGACATATCCATTAAAAGATCACAAGCCATTACCACCTGAGGTGTCTTGGGATCACTCAAGATTAACCAATGATGTCCCCCCAAGACCAATGATGTCTCCTAGGATTTCATACACAACCAACCACATCAACTTCATGATTCCAAGAAATAAATGACATGATTCCAGTAGTAGAAATCCTCAAAGTATTTCAAAAAACCAACCATCTTCCAATATTCCTCTTTGGGTATGTTCCTTCTACTTGGTCGGACACATTTACGAGAACTGATGTGATACTTCCTACCTAGGGAATGTCCTTTCTATTGAAAAAGAGACAATCCAGCTACTATAAATCACACTCGATCATGTACACCTTAACAAACATGTGATGCTCCACCAAGTCATAGTTACACGAATCAAATCATTATGAATGAAAGACAAAATAAACCGACCAATGTTTTAAAATACCAGAGTCTCTAGGAAGTCATCTTGAGTATTGGGATGAACTTGTTTTCTTAGAACCCATATCCCTCTAATTAGGTGTTAACCCGAGGAAGAATTCTATTGTGCAAGGCTCAATATACCATTATACTCAATCAGTTCGTTATAACCATTAACCATAATAATGTTACCAGGTATATCAATTCATACTAACCTGAGATCACAAAAAAACACATTATGAATACCATCCATAGGTGGTCCACCCAATGCTATCAATTATTATATGTCTCACACAATATATTTGATCTAGAGTGACATTTCACATACAACCATTAACTCGTATGATGATGTACAGTGTCATCCATCACAAAGGATAAATGGAGGTTCACATGACCTATTAAGCGGTTTACCATGCCCAGGGTGTGTCTAAAAGGCTGAACTGGTCATTCCTCAATGATCATTCTCATAATAAGTGTCCAGATTCAACAAAAACCCATCTAAATAGGGGTGTATTTTTTAAAAAACAAAAATTACCACTAGGGACAATGAAACCAAATGGAAAAAACCACATGGTGTTTTCAAGGCATTTCATGCTCTAAGGGTGATACCTTCCACAAGCTAGTCCTTTATGAAATAAAAAGTTTTGACCCCATCGCTAGGTCACGCCAAAATAATCACACTAGGATGAAGATAATTTCACTTAATCTATTGATAAAAAATAATCATATGGATAAATTTGAACGTCTCCATTGCAAGGAATACCATAGAAAACATTTAAACTACCCTTAAATGAGGGTTTAACAAAGTAAAACACTACATGTTCCATTTTAAATATCATTACATTGATTTAGATTCAATGATTTAAACATCGAAAAGATTTAATTTCAAAACATTCAGGTAACATTTAAAAAAAACACCAGGAACATGATTTTAATCAAATTTCCAATTGGTGAAAACAAAAACATTATTTCATACTTTCTTTTGAAACATTATATACTTTTTGAAACTTCATCATCATTAGGAAATTAATTTGATAAATTATTCTTAATAGTTTAGGTGACACCCTTGGTTCCCATTAAACCAAATTGGTTTCTTAAAAAAAAAGAAACCCAAAAATAGTAGTTCAAATATTTAAAGCGTAAAAACCCATAACAATTATTTCAAAAGAAACACGCTCCAACTGACCTACTTGGGCCAGTGGAGCATTTTTGAAGCCAATCACATGCATCAGAAAAAAAAAAGAATGGTTCACAGCTCACAGAATTGGATAGATCAAAAAATCCTAAAAACTAGGTCATACCACACATCATGATCCTAAATATAGGATTTTAACAAGAACATTCACAAACACTACAAGAAACTCTTCTTATTTCCCACTCAAATGTATTGTATATGTCAAGTATCGTTTTACCATTTCATTTTCATTTGAATCCATATTCATTTTAAATTCCATTACCAACTTTAATTTTAATTCACTGTCATCCACACCCATATCAGAATTCAAATTTAATGATTGAAGCATGGTTCACCAAATTCTGATTCATGAGGGCCCATAACACCTCATGAACCCAAATTCACTTCCCATCTAACACATAACATATCTCATTTATTTTAATTTAAACGAAAGAGTAAAATGGTGAATCATTTACCATTCCATAAGGGCCTATACACCTTATTAATTGAAATAAGATGTCACTCTCTCAATCCACTACACAAATTATATCCCAATAGTAGTCATAACTATCAGAACATCCATCACAACACCATGCGCCAAGTAATGCATCCAAAATGGCATAGCATAATTCATGGAATGTTATTTCTATCAAGGAACCTATATGATGGATGAGATGGAATACCCTCATCTCATAAGGTTGTAATAGAAATAGAAACACTATCAAATCAATAGTAACAACACCACATAATTTAATCATGAAAAGGTATAATCATATCAACTATAATTTTCAAAATCTAGAAAAACAGAAAACCATTTGTCATAATTTGGATTTTCCCTATACACGAGTTAGCTACACCTGATTACAGCTTATTACTAAACTGAATTTCCTTCCAAATCTGGTCTACTATTTCCAAATAGTAAATAAAACTAGAAAATAATCTACTCTGATGCCAATTTATAACTTCTAAGACACAGATCCCTCTCAATAGTTCCCTGATCCTAGTTGTCCACAAGGACTCAAGAACATCTCTCCAAATGCCATAGGTTTTTGACTAGCAGCAAGGGCCTATGTGATTCAATGGGGAGACTATGCTCTCTTTAATAGAGTATATCCCAATAGAAGTCAAAACATATAGATATAAGAAGCAGTAAATTAATAAGAGAATAAATACATAGTAGGAATATATAACAGACTCAATATATGGATCATATAAAATGATTAAAATGATACATATTCCTAGAATATATACAAATAGGTAAATGGAATTAAAATATAACACATGTGTCCAAAATGGAAAAAAGACCAAAAATTACTAGTAGCATCGCAAGCCTCAATTTGGTCCCATGATCCCCTGCTCCAAAGTAATGATCCAAAACCAATGTTAGGGTGGTTTAAATTGTTATCACCTATAACTATATAATCTATTTGATATCCCAAGGAGTCCCATACAGGGTGTGAGATAAACTTCTCAATAGTTAACCACACATAAGTCTATACAATTCTAAGAAGCATGATGCAATATTCTAAACAAGATTAAATAAATAGTAATGTGAGTGTGAATTTCGAAGATATATAAGTACTACAAAAAATAATACCAAACAACCTCTCAAGCCTCCCTACAATAAGTTCCATCTCCTAACAAGGAAGATACACGTAATATAAACAAGAAATATAGGCTCATTGTACATGCATCCACATCTTTTCCACATGAACACTCTGTATAAAGAAACTATATCCAAATATCATGGCCTAATCGTGCATCCCACATGTCATATACCCCACAAACGTGAAGTATAGTGAAGTGTAGACCCTGAACGGAAGGATCCATGGTTTTAATGACCATGGAATCCTCATCGAGTCCTAGGATCATCTCAATGAAAATCGTTATAGGAACTGGTGAGAGTCCTAATATCATGTGTACCAACATGTTCTATGTGAGTCCAAGAAAGCGTGATCCAAGGGTTAGAAAAGCCCAAGCCATCCCACAAAATCAAGACCCTTGGATCATACTCGATCAATGACGTCCACTACCAAATTCCAAATCCATGGAGTTCCATTCATGGAATATATACAAACCATGCTCTCATTCATACCATTTAACAATTCAATTCCACATGTTTGCCCACTCATATAATAAATTTAATTCAATTGTATATAATGAGTGTACCCACTCATTTAATACATTTATTTCCAAAAGAATCATATGAATATACCCACCAATGTATTAAATTTCCATTTAATCAAGTCACATGGGTATAACCACCCATTTGTCATCATTCATAGTTTAAAATATTCCATGGGTATACCCACCCAATAAATTAATTCCATACAATCCATTTAACACATCGTTTTTATCATAATTATTTTGATCAATTCAATAATTAACCAATTCATGTTCAATATAATAAATCAAAGTAATGGAGTGAAACTATATCCTAATCATCCCATTAAACCCATTACACTTATAATATGTTTTTTATAATAATAAATTCCCAAAACAGACCCCTTGGTTTTATTTAACATGTTATAATCAAGTAATTTTAATATGGTTCACCCAATGGGTGACCTTGGTTTGGGAAATGGGTATCAACACATCACAACTGATCCTATGTGAATCTCTAATATTTCAAATTACATCTATTTCAAGTAACACGTTTATAATTGGGGTCGAAACGGAATGTCTGTCGGGTGATGTAATGGCTTATAGCTCTAAAAAGTACAAAATGCCAAAATAAAATTATAAACAACTAACCTTAGCTCGGTAGTGGAGTTTTCATCCAGTATCAAGTTCAGATTCAAATCTTCTTAGGGTAAATCTGGAGAAAAAATAAAAAATGAGAAATTAGGGAATATGTGCCTAAATACAAATACCATAATTGATTGTTAGAATAATTGAGAAAGTTTAAAATGGAATGTAGATCTTAGTGATGTAGATTTAAGGAGACAAAATGAGCTCGAATTATAGATCAGAAGAAGAATAATCCTAAGATCCTAGTTAAGTCTAGGGAGAGGGATCTCAACGGGGGTATCCTTGTTGTCTATTAGAGAAAACCCATTTAGGTTTATAAAATATTTAATTTAAAATATAAATTTATTCTAAATACCCAAAATATAAGGACCTCACAGTATAGGCACACAGTTTGGAATACTGTGTGCTAACCAAGAATAGTTCTTATAGGGAAAAGGCCCCCACATAGTTTACCCACACAATTTTCTAACTGTGAACTAACCATGTGAAAATAAATTATTATGTCATACTAAAATTGAAGACCTGGCCAGACAAACATGCAACTTATATGGAATAGTTTCAGAAAACTGTGAAGCCTATAACACCCCTATATCAAAAACTTTCACTGTTTGTACTAACTGTGTGGCCTTCCCTGTACTATTGGTAAAAACTCTGGCCATGCCATTTTCATCATAACACCTAGTTTTGGGCTTCAAAAAAGCCACAAAATCCTCAAAATACCCATGGTCAAGTTGAACACTCACCTAAGGCCATTTTTAAGCATTTAAATTGAAAAAAAGGTATCTATACCTCATATGAAAACCTAGGTTATTACACTTTTTGGTGGTGGGTTTTGATGATATTTTGGTGTATTCGAGGGGAAAGGAAAATAAATAGGAACAATTGGATATAGTGTTGGGTATATTATGGGATAACCCCCTTTATAATAAGGTATCAACGTGTGATTTCTAGATACAAGATGTGTGCTTCCTTGGCCATGTCATTTTTTAAAAAGGTTTTTTGGATCCTAAAAATATAGATGTTGTTATATCTTGGAAATCACCAAATAATGTCTTTGAGATATGTAGTTTCCTTGGATTAGCTGGAAATTACATATTCATTGTTTCTGTTTTTTCATGTATGGCCTCACTGATGAAATATTTTATGAGGAAAGGTGTCCCATTCCAAATGAATAATGAATTCACGAAATAATTTCAACAAATTATGTTTTGACTTACATCAACACCTATCCTCACATTTCCAAATTCAAAATAAATCTATGTAGTCTATTGTGATACAACTGTATCTAATTTGGTATGTGTTCTCATGAAGGTGGGTCATATTGTTTCATATGGTTCATGAATGTTATGTATACATGATAAGAAATACCCAAGACATGATTTGGAGATAGCTACATTATTCCATGATTGGGTGACTTGGTGACTTGATCTTTTTGGTGAGAAATTTATAATGTTTATGGATAATAAAATATTGTAGTACATTTTCTCACAAAATATCCAAACCTAAGGAAAAGAATATAGATGGAATATATTTAAAGTTTTGAGTCTGAATTGTTGTATAAATTAAGGAAATGAAATTCCATACAAGATGCCTTGAGTTGGAAGTGATATTATCATTTGGATATAATGGAATTAGATCAATTGAAAATTATATTAGTGATATTTGATATTCATTTGAATTATGAAGATAAAGGTAATGTTGCAGTTTTATGTATAGTTTCATTTATTCCATATTTGGTTGAACAAGTCAGAAATGATCAAACCTTCTATCCTAAATGTGTTACCATGAGGTTAAAACTAAATGGTGTGGAGAATATTGAGGGTTGGAAGCTAGATGTGAGTTTATTGTTATAGTTTTCTGATCAGAGGATTGTACCTTTATCTTATTAGTAACTGTCTCCTAGTTTCTACCACCATTATAGGTGGTTTTTCCATCCAGGGATTTAGAATATGTGTAAATAATTTATTTATTAACTTTAGTGGGTTAGTATGAAGTGATATCTTGGAGATATTGTCTTGATATTATTTTCCTATCAAATTGGAAAGGCAGATCATCAACGACCAACTAATATGTTGTAGACTTTACCTATTCCGATGTATAATTGAGAGAAATAGACATGGATTTTATAACAAGTATACCAAAAATGGTTAGTAATCATTATTCCATACGATTGATTGTGGATGGTCTCAAAAATAATATCCACTTCATTCTTATCTATGATACTTATATGGTAGAATACTTATAAAAAATCTATATTTAGGAAATTGTAAAGATGAATGGATTTACACTCTCGATTGTATATGACCGAGACCCCAGGTCTATGTTCTGTTTTTGGAAGTCCTTACAGTAATCCCATAAAAACTTATTGATTATGAGAATGAGTTATCATCATAAAATGGATGAAAAATGAGAAAGTTTGATCCAAAATTTGGAGGACAAGATTAGGGATTTTGTATTAAATTTTGGGGGTTCTGAGAAGAGCATATAACTTTAGTGGAGTTATCATAAAATAATATTTATCAGACCTCAAAAAATATGGATCATTTTTAATAATTTTAAGGTAATATTTGATGTTTTCAGCTTTATTTAGTGTAAATTGGTGAGACATCACAAAATGGAACCAAACTTGTATAAAAGACAATAGAGAAGATACAGTTCATTAGAAAGAGGATGGAGATGGATCAAATTCATCAAAAACAATACATGGATCACAGTCATTGACTATAATGTTTGAGGTGAGTGTTCATGTTTTCTTAAGAGTATCTATATGGTTATAAAATTTTCATTTTTGATCACATTCCCTTTTGAGATACTTGAATGAGTTGATGAGGTGGAATATCAGTTAGATCTTCTTCCATGGTTTAGTTAAGTGGACTATATGTTTCATGAATATCAGTTTAAGAAGTACCATCCTAATATAGACTATTTTATTTGATTGGATCACATTGACCTAAATCCATATGCTACATTGATTCATATTTTGGTACAGATTGTACCAAGTAAAGAGAATATATTTCATGTGAAAATAATCATTCTAGTAAGATTTTTATGATAGCATTGTCAGAGTCATGAAGAAACATAGCAGTGTGAAATGGAAATGTTAGAGCAATGGATTGAACTCTTCCAAGAAAACCCCAACTTTCAACTTCATGGGGAAGTAAATACCAATGGTGGGGAGAATTCACATTCCAAATTTCTGGTACTTAACAACTTAATTACGTAATTTGAGCTTATAAAAGACTTAAGATATATTTGTGGATTTTCTAGGATATTTAGATTTGTTTTTGATGTGTTTCTAGAGGTGCATGGATAGTAGAAACCACGAACTAACACCAAAAAACCACGCAACATGATTTTGGAGTTATTGGGAAGGAAAATAGATGGAATTTGGTTTTTAAAAATCTTATTAGTTCTCAAAGGAAACCATTAAATAGGCAACATAGGGGCAAATCATAGTTGGTTTATAGTTTTTCAAACTGTTTGATCCAATCATGTGAGGTTGGACTTAAGTTAGTATATAAGAAATTAATTATTTTTTGAGGAAGGAATCCTATTCATTCCATCAATATTCTGTTTAGGTTTTTAATTATGGAAGAATATGAATTTCCTTTAATGTAATTGAGGAATCAGGGGTGTTAGAGGCATGTTTAGTGCTCAGAACCCAGAAATTGGTGGAAAATGGCTTGAAGAGCTATTAGAATAAGCCATGTGGGATTTTCTACACAATTACTTATAACTATAAGAGGCTAAAAAGTGATGTCATACAGGCCACACAGTTAGAAAAACCATATGACATGGGTTTCCCGATTGTGCAAAAATGTCTGCAATTTTTATAGTGTCATTATGCATGGTTAGTCAAACCATGCATTCAAACCATGCATGGTGACCCTTCATGTAGCAAAGGGAACAAAGATGGAAAAACTATACAGACAAGCTATACAGAGTAGAGTTTATGGTGAATTTACCATTTCCCCATTATTAAATCTATTTTAACCTAATGATTATTTATTTAATTCATTGGGCAAAACCTCCCTCTTGAGAGATTTTCCTTGGAGACTATTCTAGGATTTACCACAGATCTTCCATCCAATCTCGGAATCAAGTACCATTTTTTTCATTGGATCCACATCAGTTATATATTTATTCCTTTTGTGACATTACTCATTTAGTTTGGTATTGGCTATGCTATTTTGGTCCAAGATAATATTCCCATATTTATAGGTTTCTTCATATGTTCTTCTATTATATCTTGATCTAAGTCAAATTAAGATATGATACTAGATGATATGTCCACTAAAAATCAACATTAGGTGGTCCCATTATTTTTCTTCAAATTCAAAGTGTTTATATATACATCGTTGTGATGTGTGCCCAATATTCAATGTGATTCCCTTGAAATGGGTTTTAATCATTGAATTAACTAAATAAGTATGCCTTATTGAATTAATGGGAACCTATGATCATTGTTTAGAGGTCATGAGCCATGAATCCAAAGCACCCATTTGGGTGTGTCATTAATTTCTTGGACCACCATCGGTGGATATTAATTTTGGATACATTTGCCTATTAATTTTACCCATTTTCCATGGGATTTGAATCATAATTAAATTGATGAACTGAATTTTTGAATTGATTTGTGAGATGAATTGGAATATCAATTTTTAATTGAGTTGATAAAGAAAATGTAACTAATTCACTACCCCTAGAAACTTTCCCTGTATTGGTTTTTTAAGCACAAGGTTCCTGTAATGATAAAATTTCCATGTGAGTTAATTAGAGGCAAGCCTTCTAAGAATATCTATTCCTTGAGCCACCTATGAAGGTGAGATTGAATTTCAATGAATAAGGTGATGAACATGATATAATTAAATTATATTTCTTGAATGGTAATGAATATTCCTTGGAAGACACATAGGTTATTATAAAAACTCCATGTATAGACTCATTTGGATTCTACATTTCTTATTATTGAGTTACACTAGGATTCCCTTAGTGGATTTCCAAGGATAGACTCTTGGGGGATGACTTGTATATGCTCAGTGATATATGGATTCCTAATGGTTTTCCAAGTACGTACTTAGAGGGAAATTTATCATATATTGCATAGGTGATACTTTACCCCCCATAGTGGACCACCAAGTATGGACTTGAGTGGTTGGGATATTACACCACACATAGAGAAATATGAGGATTCCAATGAGGAATGCCTAATAAAGGCTTGAAGGATACTTGGTTTGTGATACACGTAGATCGATACATAAATTCCAAATTATTAATGCCAAGGATGAGGTCTGGATCTGATTTGAATAATTAATGAAATGATTTACATGACGTATCTTCCAAGCCAAAGCACAAGATTGGATTTAGTCAGAGACATATACCATATGGATGGATTGTTTAGGCATCCTTGTTTACATATGATAATGGGGGAGGTGTTAGTACCTTCAAGGTTTAAAGACTCATTAATTAAATTAAATTATTGAAATTAATTGGTCATAGAATGAGAAACTAAAGTTTATAGGATGTTTAATTTAAGTACTTCTTTCCATAATCTATTATTATCTATACATTTCTATTGTTAAATATATTAACAGAATGGATGAAACCAAACATTGGGTGGTTTCCTAAAGGTATTATATCTCACACCGTATTAGGGACACCTTTAGTACTTGAATAGACTATAATATTATAGGTATAGATAATGGAAATCCCCCAACCAGAGGTTCTTTACTACTACTTAAGAGTTGGGGAGTATGGTATATAGGTGAGGATCATGATTATAGCTTGGAATATTTTTTCCTTTTTTTTGGATACAATCATCATAATGATCCCATATAGACCTATTTTGGAAGCTTTATTAGACACATGAAATGTATCATCATCTTTTTTATATGAGGTTCACCATGGTTTTCTTAGTTTATGTCTATTCATAATGTTAATCTCTTTTCTTACTGATTTAAATCTTCCACTACTTATCTGATATTGTATTTCTGTTGTGATACACTTTGGTGATGAGGTAATAGTATCCCTATTGAAACACCTAGGACCTCACTACTAGTCGACACCCTCTAGCATTTAGGGAGATGCACTTGAGGCCATGTGTCCAACTGGACTCAGGGCACTGTTAAGTGGAATCCCTGTCAAGGATGTTCCAATGTGGTGTCAGATGAATTATTTTCCAGTTTGACTTATTATTTGGTGAAACTAGATATGGATATAAAGGAATAGGAATTTGGAAATGATCTATGCCTATGTGTAGAAAACCCAATGTATAAGAAAAATCGAATTTACTTGAATGAATTCCCTATTTTTGGAATTTTTACTATTACAATTGATTTGATTCCATCATTGGGTTGTGCAATTGAATTGGGATGTTATTATTTATATAAATGTTGGTTAAATTTTTTTGCAACCCAATGAGGGGAGGGTATCTCATCTCATGCATCATTTTAGGAACATTAAATGAATCACATGTCATGCATTATTCCATTCCATAAGGAGAATTACTTGTTCCAGGCTATTGTCAAAGGATCCATGATAGATTTACCTTATATAGTGGTAGGTATTATGGAATGTATTATGGTGTTGATTATTTGGGAACCATATTTTTTTCCATGAGGTGTATAAGTCCTTATGGATCAGAATTCCGTGAACCTTGTGCATCAACATTTTAAAAATGAACTGTGAAATAATTGAAATAAAATGAGAATAAAATAGACATTGAATTGACTATAGAAAAGAACTTGACCTAGACTCGACCTTTGTAGTGGGATGTAGGCAGTATGTATAAAATTAATATGATCTATACATTTCCCATACCTGAATCATGGAGTAGGTAGAGGGGTGTGTTCTTATATAAGGAGGATTTTACCTATCCTAAATCTAAATATTTTCTTTGAATTTATGAACTATAGTGATTCTCATGATCTTAGTTATGTTCTTGGAATTTGTAGAGATATTCCATCACAACATCATCCCATAATACGCCAGGAGAGTGGTGACGACCACACTCTAGAGGTGGTGGGCCATGTGATACCAGTAGATCCACCAATAATTTTAGATGATGAGCCAATAGTAGTACGAGAAACAGGTGTTGAGGCATAGTTCCATGTGGGTTTCTTCTGATTTCTTGAAGACCATTCTGGGAGTAATAAGACCAGCTTGAATATGGCATAGTTTACATGTGAGGTCTAGCAACCTAATCCTCCCATGTTTTTGGGGGATGGCGGACCAAAGGATGTGAATTCATAGATAGTACCCATGTTATCTATCTTTTATCATCTAGAGGTGCCTCCAAAGATTATGATAAATCTCTCAACATATATGTATCATTATTCTGCCAAGATATGGAAGAATTTCATTACTCAGATAGATCATCATAATAATATGGAATAGAGGTATTTTTATATGGAATTCAAGGATTATTTATATCTAAATACATTGAAGGAAAATAGAGACTCAGAGTTCATGCACTCAAAGTAGGGAGTGTTATCAATTATGAAATATCCTGACTGTTTAACTGAGCTATAAAAATTCATAGCTATTGTGATGGATGAAAAGTTATCTAAAGTCAGGTGATTCAAGGATGGTCTTAGGTATAACAAATGGTTGAAAGTGAATTTATTTTGGATGACTACCATATATGTAATTGTTAATCAAGATATTATCATAGAGCATAACTTGATAGAGATTAAGGGTTCAAGCTAGGGTGGTTTGACATCTAAATATGGTGCTACATCAGCCAGTAGTAGGAATCATTTCCTGGACCTTCCACACAATGAAATTAATAGCTAGATAAAATATTTAGGTTGTTATGTGAGGTGATACTAGTGTAGTAGACTAGGAAATATAATCCCTCAGTGTATGAGAGACATTGTCGAGTGCTGATCTTGGGGCCATATGGGCCATCTAAAACACTTCTGCAGAAAATTTCTTCTAGAATCTAGTGAGAGAGTTTCTTCACTGACTCTATGTATAGAATCAGGGTCAGAATATTCTTATCTGACAAGGAGATGGAGTATAACCAGATGATTAGGCTGAGGTGGGGGTTGGGGGAGTGGTAGTCAGACCCTAGTAATATAATTACAATAGAGAGGATCTGACCAGGGTTTCTAGATTTCATCACTGGTTCATGGATCAGGCCATATATACATAGTGAAACATAACCTTAAGAAGTAGGATCCTAATCCTTCAACTATAATAGGTAATATTCTAGTATTACATAATTTATCTTTTTCACTTTTCAGTATAGGAGCTTCTCATAGATTTATAGACATTCCCATTGTGGATATCCTTGGGTTTTTTGTTCAAACATCTGATGATATTGTGACACTTTAAACTCCATTGGGTAATTTAATAGAGGATATGTATCAATACATGGATTTTAACCTTTGATACTGGTGGGTGTCACTTCATACGGGACCTCTTATTCCTTGAGATGATAGGATTTTACATCATTTTTGGGATGGACTGGATGATTCTCTTTAATTTTTTATTAAATTAGTACATCAAACGGTGTCCTTTTCATCACTAGAGGGAGAAGAGTTTATTCAAAAGGTTGAATGTTATGTACAGGTGAGTCGAGTAGGACCCAAGAATTGTGGGATAGGTAGGATGAAAATACAGATTGCGAGCTTATATCTAGATGATTAGGGAACATGACATGCATTTTTCTTCTAGTGGTTGATTGTTTCAGGGATGTTTTCCCATATGACTTTTCAGGATTACGACTAGTGATATAGTTAGAGTTATCTATTGAGTTAGTTCCAGGAGATGAACTAGTATCCATTCCCTCTTACATCATGGATACTACTAAGAAGTAGGATTTTAAGAGGCAACTAGATAATATAGAGGAAAATTGTTGTATCTTACCAATTACATATCCATGGGGTTTAAGAGTCGTTTTCTCAAAAAGGTGGCTGGTACATTTGGGATATTTTTGGATTACTAGAAATTGAACTAGTTTATAGTTGAGAACTGGTATCCTCTGCTATAGATAAGTTATATATTCGACCATCTTCAACGATCATAGGTTTTCTCTAAGATTTATTTGAGATCCAATTATAATATAATGTGTGTTAGAACTCTATAAATACCTCACACAATCTCTTGTAGTAGGTATGGTCTATATGAATATTTGGTTATGCCATTTGTCCCCACAAATGCACGAACAATATTCATGGAAATGACGGAATGAGTTTTCCATCCTTATCTGGATTCATTTTTAGTGGTTTTCACAGAAGATATCTTGGTGTATTCTCACAGTTGACATGACCATGCCAAAACTGTTGAGATCATATTGGATACACCGAGATAGAATAATTTATATGATAAACACCCAATCTTCCACTTTTTATGGATCATATTTACTTATTAGGCCACATTATCTCAGAGATATGAGTATCAGTTGACCAACATAAGGTGAGAGTTGTAGTTTCCTAGGAGAAACCGAAGAATGTATTCTAGGTGTAGAGTTTCATTCGGCTAGATTAATATTATAGGATTTTCAAATAGGACTTATCACACATAGTAGGACCACTTAAGATATTGAATAAGAAGGGTGTCAAAGTTTATATGGAAATATTCCTCAGATTACTCATTTTAGGAGATAAATGGATGAATAAGTTCAGCTCTAATACTAGATTTCTAGATCCAGGCAGAAGTTACATTATTTATTGTGATGCTTCAGATATTAGGAGTGGGGATGTTCTTATGTAGGAGGAAAAAGTCTTAACATATGGGTATAAACAATTGAGGCCACATGAGAGGAATTTATTGACATGTGATCTTGAGTTAGATACATTTTTTCTTGAATTATTCTTAATGAGATAGTACTTACTTAGAGAGAATTTATGATGAACAAAGACCATAAAAGACTCATGCACTTATTTACATAGTGTGATCTGATTTTGAGGAAATGAATTTGGTTTAAATACTAAATGTATTTTGACTTTGATCTTTCCTGCACATCTAGAAATAGAAATTCAATGGACATTGCACTGATTACGAGGACTTAGATATGTGTAGTTCAGTAGGTCAGTAGTGAGTGGAAGATCATGTATTGGTTCTCTGAGATGTTTTTGGAGGTGAAGGATAGTAAGAGTTAGGATTTTATATTATCCTTATATGTGAGATATAATCTTCTAGATAAAGTGATAATGAGGTAACTATTGGATTCTTAGTACCTAGTCTTATGGGAGAGTGTGGTAGGTGAGGAACCTCCTCCTGGATCTAACAAAGCCGGGGATAAAATTCTACATGTACATGGTCATGTATGGGTTTCACAAGACATGCATGAGGAGATTATGTGAGACATTCATGCTTCTTCTTGGGAAGTTCAACCTAGTGTCACCATAATGTATCAAGATTTACATCTCCAAATACTTGTGGATGGGTATAAAAAATGTAACTTATATTTTCATGAGGTGTTCCACTAGTTAACAGGTGAAGGCAAAAAACTAGTGATAAAATGAACTTTAACATTAGCTACCCATTCTTGATAGGAAATGGGATGATACTCTGATGGTCTTCAAGACTGGTTTACTAAGGTCAAAAAAGGTAATGATTCTATATGGGTCGTTTTTTACAGTCTCATGAAGGTTTCATATATCCTACCGATCAATTAAACCTTATGTGTGGATGAGATTGGAAGGCTGTATATCCGTGAGATAATAGGACTTCACGGGGTCTTATATACTATAATTTCAAATAGTGATGCCTAGTTTTATTCCCTGTTCTGGAAAGGGGTGTAGAGGGAATTGGGTACACATGTTCTTGTGAGAACAATATACCACCCCTAGACAGATGGCCAGCAGGAGAACATGATTTAAGTGCTTGAGGACTTGCGGCAGACCTCTGTCTAAGATTTGGGGGGCTCTTGGGATATGTATATACACATAGTTGAATTCCACTATAACAATATCTTTAAAGATACTATCCATATGATGTAAAATGAGGATTTTTATGATAGTTCTTGAAAAAAAACCCTATGTTGGTTAGATATAGGAGGGGTATCTATCCTTAGACCTCGTCTTGTTCTGGAGACCACATTGCAAGTGAAATTTATTTGAACGTAGATGGATACTTTTGTAGTTTCAAACAAAATTTTATGCTGATCACCACAGAAAACAGATAATGTTTGAGGTTAGGGATAAGGTTTTTAAGCCTTTCACTGAGGATAGGATATAGGAGGATTAAGAAACATGGTAAGATTTAATCATGGTATGTCGGGCCATTCGAGATTCTGGAGAGAGTTGGGATGACAACCTATTAGTTGTAGTTACGTTAGAGGTACTGATCCATGCACAACTTCTTCCATATATCTCAGCTGATCCATTATTATTATAGCTCATATCATGCCTTTCAGCCTGAGGAGGTTGAGTTATAAGTATATGCATCCTTTGAAGAAACATATTATATGTATTTTAGATCCAATAAAAAAAAGGATATCTTAGGTCGGTCAGTTCCTATAGTATGAGTTATATGGTAGCACAGCCATGTACATGAGGATACCTTGGAGTGGCAGGAAAATGAATGATTTTAGTGTCCAATGTTATTATTATATTATGATTCACAATAAAGAACCAAGCTTGACGTATGGAAATTACATTACTTATTTGGAATACTTAATACATGACATAAACAGACAACCAAAGGCCGTATTATTTTCATACCTTTGGAAACTGGGAATATAATCTTTTAGCATAATGAATTATCTTCAACAACAACCATAAAGATAATCCCTTTTTTTCCAATGTAAAACCTTTTTCATTATATCCTATGGAAAATAAAACATGAAAAGGGTTATCAGAAATTCTTAGTAAGGGTAAACATGGAGAACATAAAACAAACCATAAACAGAAGAAGGTAAAAACCTGAGCATAAAGTTTAAACATCCAAATTTTGAGTCATGAAATAAATATCGGTAGTACGTCAGGCTTAGATCATAAATGAACATTAACCATTATAGAATAGAATTAGCATGAAACATGGAATTGTGGAAAATAAATAAGCACATAATATGATTTTTATATTAGTCAAGGCATTGCTTCCAAGACCATCAAAGTGGAAAAAGTCCATTATTGAACTAGGGTTACTTTCCGTTCTAGCCATGTAATATTGAACCGAATTCACTTACAATTCCATCACTGTATTACTAAATATTATTTACTTGACATTTCAGTCATATATATTTTCTGAGATATAAATATTTTTCCAATTCATTAGAAGCAGATATATATCCCACCCATCTCATAAGTAAACATTTTTAAATTTTCCACAAAAACATAAATAATTCATCATAGCATATCCCATGAAATAAAATGGTCTTTTTAAACATCATTCCATCATAACATAATACATATAAAATATTGGTCCATCATTAACAAAATAAAATCATTGAAATAATAGTTATCGAAACATAACCCTATTTAAAGAGTGTCATCTTAGAGGAAATATAATTTTGATAAAACACTTGAACTAAATTCTAGTGAAAAATATCCTTTATTCTTCAAAAATCATTTCATTTCTCAAAATTCCAAGAAAATTTAAAAGAAAAGTATTTAGTTACAAATACACATGAAATATTGTTAAGGAATATTCATTGAAATAAGGCATCATGAAACCAAAAAAATCTATTCATGCCGTATAATTTAAAAAAATATTATCCTCATACTCTTGCTAAAAAAGACAAAAAATGTACTTTGTAAGGTAAAAAAAGAGAGATTCCTTACAAACCATTTAGTAAAAGTAAAAAAAGAGTAAAAATGAATTTAAACATACATAAAATTATATTAATCATTTTATTCAAAAAAAATTATAAAACAAAGACATGGATGAGAAATATACCCCCAGCAATTACATATGTATAAATAAACTCGGATAAAATTGAGATTGAAAAATTATCCATTACCTTACTTACGATTTCTTAAATATGTGTCTAAAACTCCTATAAGGTGGGTTTACACAGGTTATTAAATTTTATGAGATCCATAATAGTATTTATGACATCATATGTGATTCACTTATGACTTTATATTACCTATTTATTTATCAAATCTATGTTAAAACAACATTTTGGGGAATAATCATTTTATTTATCATACGTGTTTTGACTTGTTATTCATGATCTCAATACATAGACCATGATTTAATTACTTCCAGAATTTAAAAAATTATTTATATATCATAAATATTATGTATATAAATATATATAATAGATAGATAAATGAACTAGAATATGCCGTTCATGGAGATGGTTGGCCGTACCTACGCATGAAAGTTGTTTCCGTTTACTTATTGAATTGAATAGAAGAAAGTAAATGATATATATATAGTAGCATTATTATTACATATATTTAATGATTATTTATTATATATACTTTATAATCATTCATGAATGGTTAACGTGGAGAATGAATCTTATCACATCGTGGAGACGGTAGGCCATACGTACACACGAGCGACGATATCATTCACTTAATGGTTAAATGGTATGAAATTTGATGATAATTAATTATAAAGAATAATTTTCAGGTTATATACATTATTTAAATCCATTATAATAATCATTATATCCATCAAAATTATGTATTGTTGAATAAAAAAGTACCCACAACGTGGAGATGGTAAGCCATACGTACACACGCATGGCGATATTGTTATTTGTAAGATGCATAAAAGGAGGTATAAGGTTATCCCGTAACTATTTTAAAACATAATAAAGTATAATATACTATATTTATTAATTTATAACATAAAAAACATAATAAGAGAAAGTATAATAAGAAAATAATTTTGAAAGAGGTGATAAAACAATTACCTCCTTTTCTCTTATCAGCATTTGATTTGCAGAAAATGACTCCCTATGATGGATTTATGCCTAGATGGTGGCCTCTAGGTGGAAGGAATGGATATTAGGAGATTATTTTAGGAGAATTTGGACAATACAAAGGGATTTAATGGTATAAGTGGGTCGAGGTGATGACCTTTTATAAGAGGGAGGAGGGGCACATTAGGAATGTCTTGAAATATTAATGTACTATAAATTTATTTTATGTTTATAATGGTACAAAACTCATTTATTTCAAAGATAAGATGATTATTGGTCGAAATAATCTCAGAAAATAAAAATTAGACAAGTTTTTATTTTATTTTAAACCTTATCATTTTGATTTATTCTTATTTAATCTACTTAATTTTATTTGTGTTAATAATATTCTAAATATAAAATAGTAATAAATATTTACTTAGGTGTTGTAAATTGTAAATAATTGGAAACTTTATGATATTTTAGACCATATAATTTTCTATTTGTAATATTATAAATATTTTTGGGATTTTTAAATTATTTAATAATATGTTATTTTTATAAAATTTTAATATTTTCATTGTTTACACTATTCATTTATTTGACATTAAATAAAATCCACACGGAAGATAAATTCAAAAGAAAATATTAAATACACTCCTAAAATGTCATAGTAACCTTGAAAAGTTGTGTAGAACATTTATTAGTTCATATTCTATTTATTTTAATATTTTTAAAAACATTAATTTGATATTTCTATTAGTAAAATAATTTCTACATCACTATTTTGTCATCATTAATGTTAAATATTTAATATCTAAAAACTATAAATAAATTAACATTATTAAGACAATTACATTATATATCTGGAGACTATTTATGTTCAATTTTTGTCATGTTTATCACTATATTAAAATTATTATAGTTATAAGATATTTGAGTATGGCATGTTGTCACCTTCTTTTGTTTTAATTATAATTACATCACTTTCATGGGAAAATTCTATTAAATGAATCACTGGCCCATAAGTGATATTGATCAACATTAATTCATCCAATAGGATTTTTTTAGGTGTTATGGTGCTTTTATTATATTTATCATATTTTTAGTTACCCTAATTTAACTAATTTTCCTTTAACTATGGTAAATAAAAATTACCGTAGTTACTATTAATAATATCCAAAAATAAAAGTAACGTATTTATATAATTTGTACCCACTAATTACAATTATATAATCCATTTTTTAAAATTAAAAATGTAATATTTGGATTAATAAATTTAAAATTAATTCCCATCGTCAAAACCCGAAAGCTTGTTCTTAATAAGTAAAACTTTTTCAAAAGTTTGTCATGTGTTTATGTCCAATTTAATTGTGAAATTACATCCAATGAAAAAAATATGATTAAATGATAAAAATAAAATACAACTACACTTTAAAACCAATTAAAAATAAAATATAACTATATAAATAATTTAGGTGAAAAGGTAGTTTTGAATTAAAATGCAGTATTTTTCACATTTCTTTAAAAATATAAATTTTATTAGAAAAATACCAAAAAGTCAACCAAAGTAAATATTGATGCCAAAATTACATATAAGATATTTATTTATATTTATATAAAATATAGAAGTGTGAAAAAATAGATTCAAAACTGGTTCGACATCAAAAGGTGGCAAAATTGCATTTTTTGAAAAATACTTCTTTTATTTGAAAAATTGAATTTGTTCTTATATAATGTTCTAGAAAATACATAAGATGAATTTGGATGTTATATAAAATTCAAAATTTGGTTAATAAAATTTAGAATGACTAGTTTATATAATATTTTAATAATATATTGTTTTTTAGTGAAACATGGTATTGCGTACAATGAAAACTATCAAAGAATATCGCTCTGGCGTGTAATCCAAGCCAGGTCAGCATTGTGTTTAGTGAAAGCCTGCTTTTTTGTTCCGTATATCATAATCCAATCAATGTTCTTTTATACATTTAACAAAATATATACATTGTGTTTCCTGAAATGAATTCTATCAAAGAAACATAAAGTTATGTGTAACACAAGCCAAGTATAGTGTTTTATATACTGCCAGATAATATGATGTGGGGGTATAGAACCAGATAATCATGTTGCAGCATATAACATGAGACATAAAAGAAATTAAAAAAAAGTTATCTCATAAAATCTTGGGGTGTTATATTATTCCCCCCCAAATGAATTTCATCCTGAAAATTCATTGGGGTTATAAAAGGTTAACTACTTGACAATATATTTCATAGAAACCCACATTGTAAAAAGGAATACTAAAACTTAATTTAATAAGGAATGCTATAAACATAATATTTACCCAAAGTAACTCATCACTGACTTTCCACGTAAGAGAACATAGTTGGTTAGTGAAAACATGGATATGAATGAAAAATATAACCATCATACTATGATGGATAGTGGTAGGGAACAATGTTTTGAGAAATTTAACAACCAGAAAGCCATAAATCAATTATGATTTTGGGGACCAAATTATTAATTGGATAAGAAGGTACAAAGATAAAAATTTTGGATTTCAAGATCCATTGCCTAATGTTCAAGAATTCTGCATGAGAATAAATACTTACTTGATTTTAATACAATCTTATCCTTGTTGGTGCCTTGAATAATTTACAATATATATCTTCTTTAAAAAAAGGAAGTTGAATTTTTCATTCTTGATGCGTTAGCAGATCATGTGATAGAATGATAGGTCATTCCATCTATCTCAACAAAAAGGTTTGCAGAGGTAAGAAACCATGAATAAGTCCACCTATAGTGAGATAATAATTTAATCTAATATACTTCAAACAAAATATAACTTGTACTATCCATAAATGGATAACATTACAATCCTTCCAAAAATTAAAAAATATAAAAACATAGAATGTGGGTAACTAAATCAATATAACATTTATCTGTCATATCTCATAAGGTAGTTCTTAGTAATCACATTCCACACAAATGAATACTGTAATCATGTATTCTCATTAAACATGGTAATAACATGAATTACCATAAAACCTTAGTGAAAACATGAATTATATAAAAAATAACTCTTTCAACACACAAAAAATGCAAAAAATTCAATATAATAAAACCATGATATCCATTTGTCCTTATATCAGTCTTGATCTCATTAATACTATCAAACATCTCCTTATATCCTTATACCTTCATTATTTACAAATCATGTGATTTAAAAAAATATTTCAATCACTTTTCATGGTTACCGGTACCATATACTTATTGAAAACCACAATGGACCAGTACATAAATTTTCTAGAATTCCATAATATTACAAAAGAGATTATACAAACACTATTTTGGAATCCCATTACAAAAACACCTAATCATTCCACCACATCGATGTCATAGTCAATGTCACCAATATTGGTCACATTTTATTTTCCTTTGTAATTGTCCTTACGAGGTTGCTGATGTCAATCATCATAATTAACCCTTGGTTTTGGGCACTGGTTAGCATAATTACCCATTTCCATTCACTTGTAGAATTGATGTCTGGATGGTGCATTCTCTAGTGTCTTTTCTCTATTCACATCATTAGCAACATTTTTACCATTACATCATCACTCAACTACTTTATGACCTTATTTTCAAGACTTATAACATTTTCTAGTCCCTTTAAGACAATTTCAACCATGCTTCTTTCCTCACTTTGAGCATAAAGAAACATTCATCTTTTTTTCACCATTGTTTTTAGATTTTCTCTTGAATTACATATTTCATTTCTTGTAAAAACCTTGAGATTGATATGTAACACCAAAATCCATTTTTACCTTGATATCACAATGCACAATATCTTCATATATACTAAAGTCACTTAAATCTAATGCCCTTAGAATACTTGGTTTTAAGCCACGGAAGAATTGATCAACTTTACATTCATGTTAGATGATAAAACCAGATGCATACCTTGGAAGTCATGTAAAATTTCCATTATATGTTCCAACGGATTCATCATCCTTTTTATTAATCTCACAAAAATCCTTTTCTATATTTATTTAAGAATATGAGGGATGTACTTATTGAAAAATAAGTTCTTGAACTCATCCCATTCCAGGGATTCAATTTTATCTCTTTGCCTTGTATTCTTGATAATGTTCCACCAGAGAATCTCTTTACATTCCTTTCAATAATTTCCCAAAATAACGTTTTCACATTATGAACAATAGAGAATGAAAAATATCTTTTCAACGCTACAAATCCATTTTTCTATAACAAGTGGATCTGTCGTTCCAATAAAATAAGGGGGATGTTTCCTTAAGAATGATTCAAGAGAACGTTGTTCCCACCTTTGGCCATTTTGAAGCCAAGCAGGATAGGTGGTCATAGAAATAGGTTCTTTATTTGAGATCCCATAACATTTGGTTGTTTAGAAGGGAAATAATTGCATTTCCCATCACATCCAACATTAACATGGTTACTTTGGGTTCCAACCATTGTCTAAAACCAAAAAATAATTGTGTGGGAGACAAAAATAATACTATGAAAACAACATAATCAAGGGGGTGTACTTTAAATATCTAACATATTAGCTTTAATCCTAGTTTATTCATGATCATTACAATAATTCAAGGACTGTAAATTATCATTAGACTTATAGTTAGGTATATCCCAAGAAATAACTCATAAATATCTCTAGGAATCTTAATAAAAGTTTCGCATTCTAGTTTCCAAAGATTTACTAAAAATTTGTTCTGATAACAAATGTAAAGACCCAATCTTATCATACATGGAAATTACATTATTTTGAATACTTAATACATGACACAAACAGACACTTGAAAACTGTATTAACTTAGTTCCTTTGGAAACATGGAAATAAATATTCTAACTTGGTGAAAGATATTCCCAATATCCCATAAAGATATTCCCCTTCTGTTTTCCCACCTAAAACCTTTCATTATATCATAGAGAAAAGAAAAAATAAAATGGGTGGGATGAAATTCTTAGTAAGGGTAAAAATTTATAACATAAAACAAACCATAAACATAAGAATGTAACAACATGATCATAAAGTTTAAACATCAAAATATTGAGTCATGGAATAAATATTGGCTATAGGTAAGGCATAGATCATCCAGGAACATTAACCATGATAGAATAACATAGGCATATAACATGGAATTATTGAAAATAAATATCCACATAATATGATTTTCATAGTATCCAAGACATTTCTTCCCAGACCATCATAGCAGAAAAATTCCATTAATGAAATGGGTTTACTTGCAGTTCTAGCCATGTATTAATGAACGAGATTTACATTCGATTCCATCCCTATATTACAGAACCATATTTACTTTTTATTCTAGTCATGTCTGTCTTATGAGATATAAATCTTTACCCAATGCATTGGAGGGAGATATAGGTCCCACCCATATCATAACGAAATCATTCTTACATGTTCCACAAAAACATAAATCATTCATCATATCCTAACCCATGAAAAAAAATGGTCTTCTTAAACATCATTCAATCCAAACATAATACATATAAAATGTCATTCCATAATTAACACAATAAAATCATAGTAATAATAGGTATACAAACATATCCCTATTTAAAGAGTGTCATCTTAGATGGAAATAATTTTTATAAAACCCTTGAACCAAATTCTAGGTGAAAATATCCTTCTTCAATTTTTTCTACTCTCCAAATTCCACGAAATATTAAAAGAAAAGAATTTAATTGAAAATAAACATGAAATATAATTAATGAAGCTTTAATGGAAATAAGGTATCATAAAACTGTAAAAATCCATTTATGTCGTATAAGTTAAAAAAACTTTTTCTTTTTACTATTGATGAATAAGTCAAAAAGTACTTTTTATTGCAAACAAATGAATGATTCCTTCCAAAAAATGTAGTAAAAGTAAAAAGTGGGTAAATATGACTTTAAAACTATACATAATAATAGTAAACATTTTATGAAAACATTTTTATAAAACATGGATATGAATGATAAATATACCCCCAGTAAATACTTACATGTAAACAATTTCTGATAAAAATGATATTGAAATATTATCCATCACTTTAGGTCAAATTTCTTTTGTATGTATCTAAAAATCATTCATAGTGGGGTTAAACATATTATTAACTTATATTAGAACCATAATAATATTTATGTCATCATATATGATTCACTTGTTACTTTTATATCGTACACGTTTTGACTTGTTATTCATGATCTTATTACATAAATCATGATTTAAATATATAATTTAAAAAATGATTTACATATCATAAATATTCATTATTGATATATATATAATAGACTGAAAAATGAAATGGAATACACCGTTCATGGAGACGACATTCCGTACGTACGTTTGAACATTGTTTCTGTTTCCTTAATGAATTGAATGGAAGAAATTAAATGATATATATAAGTATATATAAATCCAGTAGCATTATTGTGTCATATATTTCATGATTATTTATTTTATATATTTTATAATCATTCTTTAATGGTTAACATGGAGAATGAATACCATCGCATCGTGGTAACAATAGGTTGTATGTACGCACGAGCGACGATATCATTCACATAATGGTTAAATGGTGTGGAATTGGATGGTATAGTAATTAAATAGAATAATTATCATGTTATATTAGTTATTTAAATACATTATACTCATAATTATACCCATCAAAGATAACTATTTTTGAATAAAAAATTACACCATGGTGTGGAGATAGTAGGCCATAAATACGCACAGATGGTGATATTGTTATTCATAGGATGGATAAAAGGAGGTATAAGGTCGTACACTAATAATATTAACATATATTCGTGTATACGATATTGGATTTATTAATTTTTTATGGAAACCACATAATATGTGGATGTAGAAGAAGAAAATAATTTCAAAAGAGGTGGAAAAAAAATTACCCCATTTTTGAGTATCTGCTTTGTATTTTCACAAAAGGTCTCCCTAGGTTGGATTTCTTCCTATATTGTGGCCTCTATGAGTAATTTAGGGATGTTGGGATCTTATTTGAATTGAGGATGGATGTGACAATTGGATTGAAAGGTGTGAGTAAGTGGGGAGAGGTGTATTTATTTTATAATAGGTACATGGGGCACCTTATGAATGTCTTGAAATGTCAATTTATTATTTTAGGGTCCCAAAAATTCAGAAAAGGAAAGGAAAATACTCCTGGATGTTGGTAAAAGAAAATATATACATATGGGGTTGAAAATTTGAGAAGAAACATGATGAAATAAATTTTTTCAAAGGGATTTGGCCTGACCACATACCAATTACTGGGAATGGTTCGTGGAAGGCATAAACCACCAACCATCGGTATGAGGATTGCCTGTGACACAATGGCGACGAGGAATTGGCCAGCGAACAAATCTATTCACAATGAATTTATGCATGCAAAACGAACCCACCATGAACCATTTTTGTTGGTGAAAATCCGATGGAAGTACACCCCATATTTCATCCCTGTGAGCTGAGTAGTTTGTAGATGAGGAGTAGTAAGCAGTTCCCTACTAATTTCATATCCACCAATTTCAGTTGACCGAGTCATCCGTAAAATAGATTTACTCTATGGGCATTCACAATAGGTGCAACACGAATCACAGATACATCCTCCTCGACACTCTATAAAAGGACCTCCAGGGGAATTGAAAAACATAGAATAGGGAATAGATAGAGCTCTAGGACGGTTGAAAAGGGGATGAAGAACATAGATGGTTCCAGAGAAAATTCTCTCACACCCGAAGTAGTTTGCGGCCCTCCATCCCGCATCCAAAGTAATTTGTGGATTCCATTCCATGAACCATAAGCATTTTATGGGCTCCATCCCATGAACCATATGGGGGAAGATGTTCATGGAATTTATTCCCACAAACTATATTTAGAATACCCCCCACATATAACCATAAAAAAAATAAAAAATGTAATAAAAATTGTTCACAAAAACCATATACGGAAGAAAGTATGCGGACTACCTATGAGGAAGATAATACGCAGACACCCCATTGCGAAAAATAGTTTGTGACCAACTCTTATGTGGCCGATGGTAATGGAAGATCCCATGATAAAAAAATTCCACGTACCATCTTATGTGGCCAGCCCATTCGCAAACAACATTCTTTAAAGATAGATTGTTTGTAGCGAGCTCCCATGTAAATGCTCCTACACGACTTGCTCAGACACAAACAACCCTATGCAGAAAAATGTTTTCACCCACCAGTCCATACCATGGGGGTTTCTCCCACACACCCCTACTCATGCTCAATGTCGGCCTACAGTCCTGTCCCTCCGGGCTGGTCCCTTCTCTATCGTCACTAACACCCATGAATAATGGAGAGTCACACCGTGAGCTTTTCGGTCTGGGTCAACAACATTTTCCATTACACCTTTATTCCACCCAGACATTCATCCCTTAAATACCATGATAATTGATATTCCTCACACACGTCATGAATTATCTATCACATGTCTCCTATTCTAAGTTGACATTGAACTCCTTGGTCAATCACAACCTGAATTATTCTTAAATGCACATACATATCCTTTTCATCCATCAATTTTTTGTCCCTGGTGATTCTAGATCTTCAAAAACCTTCATGGACATCAGATATTGATAGTCAGTGTCCTAAAAAACATCTTCTTGACTATGAACATCATGCACCATGTGGCTCTGTATATGTTACCCACAAAAATGGCCTATCAACCAGAGACATATTAGACCTCCTGAGAGGCTTTTCCTAAATTCATATTCCTAACTGATCCCATTACCCATACCATTTCTCCTTATCCAATAATCCCTAGTGTCTCTGTTTACACTTTCCTTCCCTATCCTGTTTGAGGCATGTCATAACATCCCAGACCGATTATCTAATAGTTAATCATATATTCAATAAACATTTTTCCAAACATTATGTCAAAAAACTATGAGTTCTAGTTCTATCGACATGACATTAAACTATACAGTATTAATCCCTACAACATGAAATTAAACTATGGTTCCATCAACCATTCTATATGACATTAAAATGTAGTACACCAGGTGATTTCAAATATTCGTAAACCTCTCCGACCATCAGAAATTGAAGGAAAATGTCCTAAGGAGACCTCCTGTTGACTATGCACATCATTCCCCAGTAGCTCTATATATTTTTCCAAAAAAATGGGATGTCAACCAAAGAAAAATTCATCCCCAGTAGTGTCCTCTACTACATTTGTATATCTCAATGGCTTCCATGCCTCATATCATTTCTCCTAATATAAAATCCTCCATAATCATGGATTATGTATTTCTGTCTTCTCATGTTTGAGGCATGTCATAACATCCAAGCATGATTTTTCTCTAGTTAATCATGGTTTCTATAACAAATTGTCCTTATCAAATGAACCTAAATTAAAAGACCCCAAAATTTTCTATCCACATGACAACAAACTATATGTAACTTATCCTTACATCATGACATTAAACTATGATTCCATCTTCTAAGATATATGAGTTTAAACTATAGTGTACCCCATATGGAATTCTGGGGCACTCCCACTATGGTAAGTCCCTAATATTTCGAGATCCGAGCCACATGACCTTCAATTTCATCCCACGTTGAAAGGTTTATTGCTTTCTACCCTCAAACACTTTTTCCTCGACTTCTTATTCCGTAGGTCGACCCTCTCCCATCAGTGGAAGAGAAGATTTGGGGTTGGTTGAATCTTTCTCATCCACTTGTTTCTCACACCAAGAATAACCCACATTGTCTTAGATGTTTGTGATGATCACAACATCCACACAACCAACCCATCTTGAACTATGGAAACTCTGATTCCAATTCAAACTAGGATATGTAGGATTCCTGGATGGATGTACGAGCTCAAAAGGGTGATCTTTCAAAAGGGTTGACTCAATCAGGTCCCATCAAATGGGAAGCTCTCATGCGTAAGACCCATCCCATTCCAAACAATGTGGGCTCTAATTTCTCTCCCAGGATATATAGGAAACCCATATTATCAGTCCGATACCAACATAAATCCATATTATGTCTCACTGGATGATGATAAACATTAGAGTGCCTTATTGCAAGGCTTTAGTCAGAAGCACCTCCATAGCATCAAATCTGCATGTGCTTATGAAGATCTTGTGAACCAGGGGTATCCCGTAGATACACTCTTTAGGAAAGAACAAAGGATTCATGAACATATGAAAATGACTTAAATCTACAGGAAAGTACCAAAATAAGAAATAATTCCCCCCAAAAGGGAACGATGAACCCAACCTCCCATCCTCTCGACCAATGGAGTCATTAAGTGTCATTGGCAAAATCTTCATCCAATGAGAACCTACCTTTAGAAATCAGGTCCATGAATCATATATACCAGGCTAGTTGGGTGGTTTTGGATCCATGAATAAATTATTTGGAGACTATATGATGAATTTATATTCTAAGAGGGCCTATTGAACAAATAATGGACCCCATGCAATCGTCTACTATGACCATTTGACTGTGGCTCCTCCTTCGTATTGCAGAAGGGATAAACAACCTAGTCCCCAAAGTGTCAATACAATCAATCCTTAAAAGATAACGATACAGATGGGGTTGAAACAAAAATTATAATCCATTCTCAATGAACAATTTTGTTCTAGTCCAACATGCCCATGTTGGGTTGAAACAAAAATTGTGAACCCGATGTGAATGTGCATCCAAGGTGGCAGTTTTACCCCACTCAAGACCCTTCACCTCAAAAAGGGGGAAGGTAGCCAAGATGAATCGTAAAATATGAATATATTCAATAGATTCAACTTTGATGGTGTTTTTTGTCCATATATGTCATATATATATATATATTATAGGTTTCTGCATAGCAACCTTTTATCCAAATGATATCCTGAAAACTAGTGCAGACACGCTCCTCAGTGATCCCATAAAAGAATAGGGCCATATTGAAGAGTATGAACCCCTCACCTACCCAACATCTTCAATGTTGGGTATCCAACATGTTGATAAAAGATTACCAAAAAAATGGGACTCTCCCCATAGTGGAGGCCACACGACAAGTCCTCTAGTATGCAAAAGCTTTCCAACCACCTCCTCATCCACGGTCAGTGCCCCAACATAAGGCGTCCCTAGTGGTCATCTGAAACTATTTCGGGAGCCTGTCAACAGAATGTGACAACACATACCTTCCTTATCTTAAGAAAGCAGATGTAGTAAATGATGAAACCATCATCTCAACTTCACAACTGCTCACATTCCCCTACCAGATAGCTTCATCACCAAAATCAGGTGACCAAGTATCCTCACGCTGAGGAGGACATTATGCCAAGGGAACCTACTGAAGTACAAAAGACCCATACCCCTCGATCTACCCACCTAGAAAAGAAAATATATAATCAGAAGCATGCTATCACCATAGTTCATGAGGAGAAACTTCATCATACAAACGTCGGGACATTAGATGGAAAGATATACAACTCTGCACCTCCACTCAATCCCACCACAAAAATAAGGTGGCACAATACAAGCACATGGATGTTCCTACTAGTGATCCTCGATCCCTCCATGTCGATAGAGTAGAAAATTATAGGAAGATGTAGATATCTTCCAATGAACAAGAATACCATCATCCAAATAGGATAGTAACTAACTACACACAGGCACAAATACACGCTGATTCATATCAAGCCCACCACCCATATAGGATGGCAAGAAAATATGAACAGAGTAAAATTATTTTGGATGCATACAAAGACCATGAGACAAATAGAGCGTCGAGCATGAAAATGAAAATTCACATTCATGAATATGAAGGACACCTGTAAAATACAATGACAACCAGAGAAGACAACCGGTGGAAGACTCGTTCCTCTGTCCCAGTACAAGAGAACTGCTAGTATCTTCTGGAAACTTATGGTGGACTAGAGTAGGAAAAAAATCCTTCACTGCATCAGAATGGGCCTTCATACCCATTCCTTCCAAAGCTGTATCTCAGCATATCCTTGCAACAATGGGAGATTAGATGTCAATTCCACACCATATCCTCCAAAAATGCCATGATATCATTGCATCGACGGTAAAGGGGAGGATCCATGCCCACAATCTAGTTTCATAAATCATAATTACTTACTCGCAAAATGGTTTAGTCACTTCATAGTAGTTATAAATTCCTACTATATTCTAGGAGGGTCTATGATAATACCCCACAATACAGGGACAAAAGAATCGAGAAAAAAATACCCATCCCAACTGGGGGACGCCGGTTCAACATGGTGGCTACCCCAAGGCAGGCATATTACCCTGCCAAAACTCATGTTGTTCATCAGCATATCCAAATAACATCACGAGATCTGAAAATATAGGGTCCCATATATAAAGGTTGATACCAATAGTAGGTGGCCCCGGTTACCCGCAAGAGAGTACCAAAAATTGAAATGTTCCAAAGGCAATCGAAAAATGAAGAGCACATACATGATCCTGCTCTACTGGAAGATGGAGTTTTTATTGGACTCTAACATATATCAACAATGACATATGACTCTATCAATATCTTTCAAAATTATGGAAGTGGCTATAGCAGTTGCAAATTCCCTCCCCGCAATGCTGCTACCAGCAGCTCTGAAGGTCCTACCCAGATCACCCATGGAGGCTTACTCTGTGGGTCATGAATGATCAATCACAAGGGACTGTCTCCTGATGCGTGTCAGGGTATCCCTCCCTTTGACTTGAAGACCAAACAACAAGAATGTCCTCCTCTTGTTTTCATCCACCCTGATGGTCTTTCCTGGGGTATACACTATAGATATGCTCCTCCATATTTTCGAACATTGAGTCATGATGGTAGTCCTCTCCATGATGATAGTAATTACAAAGGCCCTCCTCACAATGTCAGTTGCTATGAAGGCCATCCCCATAGTAATATAAAGCAATGAGAAGGTCCTCCTCTAATTGCAGTACATCTTGAAGCCCCCCCCCCCACAGGATTTACACTATAGAAATGTTTCCTCCAACCAAATATGAAGCTGTGATAATATTCCTCACCATCATAATAGTCATTGAGAAGGTCCTCCCCACACTATAGCCCACCTGTAAGGTCCTCCACAGGGTATATGCTGTAAGGAAATTCCCCGAAGTCGGGCATCAAGTTGAAATGGTATCTCTCTCCAATATAACTTTTATTGTGATGGTCCTCCTCATAATAAGAATTTTTATTAGCCAGAAGGACCTCCCCTTGTTGGAAAAAATGCGAGAAATACCTCTTTTGCTGAGGCACTCCGAAAGATGGATTTAGACATATCTGACACTCTATATGTAATGAGTTATATCCTTTCACAACCAAAAGATATTCTAGGGACACACTCGTCTTCTGAACCACCATTGTGCCATTCACATATAAACAAGGCTCCCACCATCTCAGATGATTAGAACAAAATTATTATGAAATAGTCATGATGGGAATATCAGGTTGAGGAGTCCCCAAAATTACAACAATAGGATATGCCTCTCATGAAAAGAAAACTAGGTAAGGATAATACACGAGTGATGTATTGGCCTACAACCACTTTTCACATTGACATACAAAGGGAGTTTTCTGAGGAATGTATGCATGACATTTCAATCAATATCTGGACAACTCTTCTCCAGATAAAAAAAATTATTACCCTATGATGGGTATATAGACCATGTCAAAATATTAGGATAGATTCACTATCTAATCAACCTAGAAGCCCTCCCATCTGCATGATAGCTATGATCTTTATGGTGAAATAATAACCTTGAAATGGATTTCCCCATTCAATACACAAGTTACGTTTCCTCATCGGTGATTCCCCGTTTGGAGTTCACATTTAGGGATTGGGAGAACATGGAGCTATACACTTCACCGCATGTCACGTCTAGTAGACCTCATTCGAAATGATATCTTGTACTGTAATTACCCAAATATATCAATCAAATAAAATCCCTACTAATAAAAAATGGAATACTCAACAGAAACTGACATGGAGTTTGTCTCAAAAGTGTCAGGTCCAACATGATCAAGCCATCAAAAAACATATGAGCTATGAAACTAAGAACATCCTGTAGGCTTCCCCCTTTTGTAAATCCAACCAACAAGAAGATCTAAGGTATTTAAAATGTCATAAAACCCATGTTTACCTAGCATCATATCCAACTCACAACCATGAAGGAGTGTGTGAAATCAAAAAGGTGGCCATAGTAGTGGCTATCACCACAATGTGGGTACAACCCCAACACAAAGGGCTGGGTGAATTTTATACCTCATGTTCCGGAACAATGGAAATCTGTCTTCTCCTGTATGGGAAGAATGATGAGCAGAGAGGTCACCCGTTACACCCTATATCATGATTCATACCATCCGGTATGAAGGTTCTTTATGAGGTCACATCAGGGATCCCTTCGAGTCAATTTTCACCATGAAACCCGAATAATATCATAGAATTAAAAGAGAAAGTCCAAAAAAGGACACAGAAATATTTCATACCATTTGACATCAGGTACACCACCACCAATGTAGCATGAATCAGTGAAAATTGAAATTTTCAACTCCATAGATCTCAATGGAAATGATTCAAAGGGAGATAATGCAGGAGAACATGGTTCCCACCCAGAGGCATCCCACACTGAGCCTGATGGTGTGGATACCTGGAACCAGAGAGTGGTCCTAAATTTGGGTTCCCCATAGTTAATCCATCAGTACCTCCATAGCAAAACCCTAAAAAGGAGAATAATAAATCCCAATTCATCTATGACACAGCTACCCCTCCAACAAAAAATGTGCCTCATTCACGCAAGGAAAGATTCGGCAAGTTGGAGGAAGAAATGAAAGTGCTGAGGATAATTAATGTCGATCTGCATTGAGGGAGTTATCTTGCCGAATGTTATCCTCCTATGGAACCTAAATAGATGTTCCAAAAAGTGGTGACCTTTCCACATGAACTCGTACTGGAAAATGAAGTCATACATGGATGCCTACCCAACCCAGCATCGACACCACCAATCAGCTTAAATCTAGACTCGAAAGGACATCAAGACTTCCCTCTACTGGTAAGGTAGCCACAATATATTCAGAAGAACCCACATAGGATACCACCTGGTGGGTATCCACCCCAAATTGTAGTAGCACCATCTTGTCCACATTTGGCCTGTACTTCACCAACCCAAGCTCATGTCCGACATGATATGCAACAAGGGGTCTTGAATTCCATAAAAACCCAAAAATTCAATTAGAAGCCAAGGAAAAGTGGCATGATCTGATACAACCATAGCACGAAACCTACCCTGTTTGGGTGAGTAATGTTCTGCCACCACCATACTACAGGAACCCCATGTTTCCAGTGTTCAATGGTTTGGGAGACCAAGATCATCATCTAATTCACTATGAATCTTAATGTGATCCCATTATGGTCACTCTATAGTAGTAGGAAGCTGTAAAACTCAGGCTCTTCATGTGAACCCTATAGGGTTCAACCTTCGTATGGTGTACTATCTTTACATCTAACTCAATAATAGGCTGAGAGGACCTCGGAAAATAGTTTCTCTTCCCATTTAGTTTGACATTTCCCTTGAAAATGGTCAGTGATCTCATGAACTATAAGAAACAAGAGAATGAAATAGTTTCAGACTTCATTGTCTGATGGAAAGGCATGACTTATTCCCTAAACCAACCACTCCCCTAGGATGAAATGCTCTCTACATGCATCAATAGCCTCTATGATGAATTTCAAACACAACTCATCCCAGTGAAGTACACAAGTGGGTTCCAAGATTTCTCATCCACTGCACAAAGGATATAAGATTCCTTGTACTAGTCCAATCTCAAGTATCATGTTGTCCCATAATCCCAAGGGATAAGAACGAGAAAAGTTGAAGTAGCTTTTTAAAGCTGAAGCCACCCCTGAAAAGAGCTACAGTCGCAAGGCCTCCACCAAACCATGATAGACCCCTAGACGCCAACAACCACCACCACCTCAGCAAGATGCATGAAGGGGAGCTAAAATAAATCAATTCTTGGAGTGAAGAAATAATGTCTACTCCTAACATGATGGAAAATTCCATGACTACATCACAGCCACCATCAATTGATTCATTCTCTGGATACCATAGCTGAAGTGAGATGATTAAGTGGGTCTTGAAAACCATCCAAATTATTTTCCCTATCACTGGATATTGGGGCGCACCATCCCTGAGTGATTCCAGTTCAAGGATCTCTTACAAAAGATGTTGGATTCCAGGAATGTCAAGATGGTTTCACCACCAGTAAAATTGGCATATGTCTCCAACATTTACCCAATAGAGGAAGAGTATGGGAATGAAGTCACAATAAGAGAACAAAATTTTGAAAATTACATGACCCTATAAATAGTAAACTATGTTCAGGGAATCCATTAAACATAGTTAAAACAACTAAAAATTCCCACAGTATCTCTTGATGCAACACAACCATGATCCTCAAACCTACAGTCATTTGGGGGATATAAGGGTACAAAAAAGGAGAAATTAGATGATCTAACATCAAAGACGAATCCAATATTGACACATTTGGACTTCTTGTTAGTAGACATGACATAATAGGAACCACCCCCCCAAATTGAACCATCAGAAGAAGATAGTCAGACATAAACATTGTCAGATCAAGAACTAAGCATAGGCTCCATTAATGTAATTTAGTTGATGGACCCATTATCTAATGGATACTATGGACAGGAACCTAAATTACCCACGTCCAACTGGAGGGACAAAGGAATATTCCACAGAGGCTGATGGTTTCTTCAAAGACATAAACATGGCAGGAGTAAGATTCCTAGTCACGCCTTAACTCAGACCATTAATGTGGCGAAAACATGACGAAAGACCCTCTGGCAGACACAATGAGAACATGAATGTTTCTATTCCCCTGCAAGAAGAAATCCATGCCCAAAAATCTTGGAGTATCTATTGGAAGAAAAAATATCTAATCTCCCAAGGTGTAAAGGTGGACTAGTTCAACCAAATATAAAAAGTATTGTAGCACCACCAACTTCTGTCATTGAGGCTGGACCATCTACGTCCAATGTTCAAGCTCCCAATGGGTCTGAGAAAGATCTTCCCTGATCCAAGAAGTGCTGAACTTTAGAGAAACAATATGATATTCTAAATCATGTATCCTCAATACCGGTGAAGCCATCGATCCTGGATGCATTGAGTCTCTTCACAGACCTAATAGAGGCTCTCAAATAATCCTTATTAAGTCCCTAGGAATTCAAGTCTGAAGTAGCAGTGGCCGAAGTGTATCAGATAGAGACATATCCCAAATAATTCCATACCATCATCTTATTCACAAATAAGTATGAATAAACCATGATTCAGGGGAACATAAAACCCTTATATGTGTCTAGAAAGATAAACAACATTGAGGTTCAAATAATTTTCATCGACATCGGCTCTAGTGTCAACATCCTGCCACTACGAACACTTCATCGATGGGGCTAGTATGTGGATAATTTAACACCCTTCACTATGACTCTACTGGGAATAGAAAAAAGCGAGCAAAAGCCCTTAGGACGAATCATTCATAAAACTTGTCTTGGAGACCTCATGTATGATTTCAAGTTTCTAGTTATAGGACAAATTAAGACCTTAAATTCCCTATTAGGGAGGACTTGGATGCATTATAACGCTTAAATTCCATCATCATACCATCAGTGCTTCACATATTATGCTAATGGAAGATAACAGTACATTTCACACCCATAAATCCCCATTCGAATCCTGTGAGTAAGATTACATTGATGTAGGGTTTGATGAACTGAGAGATAAACCGTCTTTGGACGACAACATTAACTGGAACACTTCCCAAAATGGACTAGAAATGGCTCTCGCTGATACCCTCTAATATCTCAGGGAATAGTATGTATTACCCATTAACCAAGTTGAGTTCATAAGTTCATTCTTAGATATAGACTCAGTCATCAACATGATTTTTGTCATGGCCACCAAGTCCAAGGACACTGAATAGTGGCATGACTCCTATGATGTCAGAGAAATTCCTAACAAATATTTACCAATCAATCCATAGTACCCCCACCATTCCATCCTTACTCACTAAGTAAAAACATGATTTCTCTCCCAACATTGTAGAGTTCATCTCGAAAATCTTTTATATATCAGAATAGGAAGAAGCTGAGGAAGGTGAATAAGGGGATAAAGATGAATAAGACCTCAAATATTCCCCTACCACATTCGAATAAGGTGCCTCCACCATAATAATGAACTTAGGGAGATAAACTTGGGCACCAAAGATGACCTGTGGCCCACTCTGATTAGTGTGGCTATTCTTCTGAAGGAGCAACAGGCATATACCTCCTTAATAGAAACTAATAAAGATGTGTTTTCCTATAACTAAATAGAAATGTCAGGCCTCGATCATAAGGTTTCCACTCTTCATCTGGGTCTTCCAGAAGACCATCATGGCTATAAGAAAGAATCCAGAAGGATCCACCCAACACATTCTGCCAAAATAGAGGCTGATGTTGATAAGCTAATCCAATCTTATTTTATCCAAGAAGTCTAATATCCAATATGGATAGAAAACATAGTCCCTATAAAAAATAATAATAGAAATATTAGAAACTTCATAGACTTTAGGGACATTAGTTTTCACTTCTTTAAAGATGATTTCCCAGTCCCAATCAAAGAATTGTAGATCGATGCAACTGTTGGATATGAGGCCCTCAATTTCATGGATTTCTATTCTGTATAAAACCATATCCGAATAGCCTAAGGAGATGAAGAGGACAGTGATTTCAGGTCCCCTAAGAGAGTGTTCTATTATAAGGTGATTCTATTTTGTCTACAAAATTATAGTGCTACAAATCAGCGCACCATGAACTGCCTTTTCAAGACCTTATTGGGAAAAGTTTTCAAGTGCTACATCTAAAATCTGGTGGTTAAATTGTGATAGTGCTCATAAAACCCACCATATCTTAGAACATTCTTCAAGAAACTATGATATCGCAATTTAATGATGAATCCCCTAATGTGTCCCTTAGGCTTTACCTCTGGGAATTTTTTCGGCTTCATCATATGACATTGTTGTATAAAGTCGACCCTAAGAAGAAGAAATCCCTCCATGGAATGTCTCTACCTCACAACCTCACTGATTTGAGGGGTCCTTAGGGGAACTTGTCCCACATTCAGTGCTTTATAGCCAACCTTGCAAGTAAATTAATACCTTTCAACAGGTTAATGATAAAAGGGGTTACATATGAGTGAGATAAAGATTGTCAAAAATCATTTGACTACATCAAAAGATATCTCTAAATACGACAAGTCCTAATGCTGCCAGTTGAGGGGATACCACTTATTTTGTATGTAACCGCCTTGGAACGTTCATTTGGTGAATTCCTCACGTAGTAGAATGACTCCAGAAGTGAGAAAATCCTCTATTACCTTAGCTGAACAATGATTGATGATGAGGCTCAATATTCAAAAGTTGATTAGAAATTCCTATCCCTAATCATCATGGGTCAGAAACTCAAACATAACCTAAAACACCATGAGGTCAATATAGTCTCCCAGTGCAACCCACTCAAACCCATCATCAACCATCCCATTAAAATAGGATGCCTATCATGATGGTAAGTCATCCTATAATAGATTTACATACAGTACATTCCCCAAAATCCCATCGAAGGATAAGAGTTAGTAGACTTCTTGGAAGAGCACCCCTCATAAGAAACAACCCCATTGGATGCTAATGTTCTAGATGAAGAATTTTTATTCATCCAATAAGTCCCCCGAGCATGGGGAATGTACATCTATGGTGATTTTAGAATCCCAACAGGGAAAATGTTGGAGGATCCCAAGTTCGATAATGTGGGGATGTGACTTATACTCATATAACCCAAATAGTCCATCTTACCACACACTTTCCTATATTCTGAATGATTCACAAAGCTGGAACATCATCCAAAAGTCAAACACCTGAAGATAAAATGTGATTCAGAACTGGTTATCCTACAGGTAAATGGTGACTACACCATTAAGAAAGAAGTATTATCCCCCCATGATGAACCATGTTCGAGAACTAATGGTAGAATTCCTATGAGAGCCAATTCTGACATATATCCCTCAGTTACAAAATTCTCAAGCCGATGCATTAGAAAATGAAACTACAACCCTGGCTGATCCAGAATTGGATGAAATAGTTATTAGCATTTCCCACAGTTATATGGTCTTTCCATTTATTCAGAAAAATATGGATGAAATAAATGAGATTAGCCCCATTTCTAAGCCTTAAAGACACACCACCTAATGGATGATTCCCAACACAAATTAACTATGAAGGAGGGAACTCCCACCAGACAGGGCTGGATGAGAATAGATCCAGAGGTGGGAAGTCAACTTCGTCTTGTATAATGGAATAAACCAAGAAAATGTTCTCTATAAACGAGACCTTGACAGAGTCCTTCATAAGTGCATCGATGGAAAAGAGACTCTTTCGGTCTTGAAAGAAGTGGACACCGGAGGTTGTGGAGCACACTATTTTACAAACCAATCCCTCCCATTAAATTTGATGGTTTGGATACTATTGACCCAATATGATACAAGATTATTCTATATTCACTATGAAGTGAAATTATTTCCAAGTTCATGACAATTTTATTCACCAACCCCTGAAGCTAATTCATGCATCTATTTACTCCACGCCATTTTCCTCCTGGGGGATGTATGTTGTGGGACTATAGGACCCCACCACAGCTAGAAAATTCATCTTCATTCTCAAAAAAATTGAATTATTTTCCAAATGAGATAAAGCCATTCCCCTTAAATAATTCTGAGCAAAAATAATTGTTAGATTTTTAAAGCCCAACATCATTACCAGATTTGGTTTCCCTTGTAAAATACTGATGGAAAATGACACCAACTTTTTCTCTACTAAGTGGGACATGTTTTACCAGAAGTATGGAATCAAAGCCAACCGATAATCCTGATACCATGCGGCGACCAATAGGTATATAGAGTAATTCAACAAAAATCTCTCTGATATGCTCCAAAATATGGTAGACAAGTTTAAGAAAGTGTGGCTGGACAAGATTATGCATGCTTTATGGGATTACCAGACCATGACACACACTGCCACCAAGGAAATCCCATACTCACTAGTATATGGGGAAGAGGTGGTTTTTCCAATTGAAATTCAAGTGTTATTACTCAATGTGGACATTTCTGATCAAATTTCCACAAATGAGATATTCCAAAGATAGTTTTATGAGTTGGAGCAGCGAGATGAGAAAAGGATGCACACTTTTCACCATTTGGAATTTTACCAAAATTAGATAGAACGATCCTTCTAAAAAAGGTTTTCCTTCAGTCTTTCATCAAAGGAGAAATGGTGTTGGTCCTTAGAACTCCAATGATACTTTGGAAGAATCCCCCAAAGCTTGAGAGACTGTATTTCATACACAATGATTATTCCAATGGAGCATATTAATTGATATAAATGTATGGGCAGCTCATCATGGCTCCCACCAAAGAAAGGTTTCTAAAGAAGTACTTCATGTAACAGTGACGCCAATGGTTCAAACTCTATAACACTAAAATATGAGTCATCTTCCAAACCACGTGATGTTAAACTATATGGGTTTAGTCCCTACAACATGACAATAAACTGAGATACTAATTTTCTCACTGCATGAATCTCAACTACACAACACAACGTACTAGCTATGAGACGTTAAATCACATGACATAAATCATCCTAATCGCACGACGATAAATGACATGATCTCTCAAGGAACTATGTATGGCTTTATTCCCATACATTAGTGGGATACATAGAAACCCCTCAACACCTAATCTTGTCCTAGTTCCCACAAAACAATGCCTCTATCATATAATCAACCTCCCCATATTTACGAGGGAAACCCTTGTCACTTCTTTTTTCTCACATCGAGTATATCTCACGTGAGCTTAAGATCAATGGAAATGATGCAATTACATAAAAACACTATCGATAAATATGGTAGACCTAGAACCCATATCAGATGAAACCAACTCGCCCCTACTCCTATGCTCGAGCCAGATCGGTATAGGGAACATTAAAGATTATGTACGACTTGATTCCTACCAATGCAGGATAAGTAGTGACGCTCAAGCTTAACTTATGGGCCCAGTCTCCCACTACAAAAATTCCCAATAATTTCCCTTCATGTGAATGGAACCTTTGTAATAAAATTTCAGAACTATGTATGGTTTCATTCCTTTCCTTGCATGATACGTATTGACACCCGGATTTGGCATCCCGACCAAGCCACCATTTAAAAAAAATTCCCCTTCTTTTGTGTATAAGTCAGACTTGTATGGGGGAATCCATGAAAGGTCATATGAACATGAAATTAACATGCAAGATTATTCAGGATTATGGTGTGTACTGGTTCTCATTATTATGATATCCTGAACATGCCCCCAATTTCTGGCACAACAAATTTAACGAGATGAAAAAATTCGAAGTCTGAATTCTGACACTCATTAGGATTTAAAATATCTTAATTCCCCTAAATATGAGCCAGATCTTTGTGTAATATCTAGTAGTTCATGGATAATCAAGGTCTACATATTTGTTACATTCCCAGACACATCTTTCACATTTGTCGAACTCCATACTCTGAGAAATCTCAGGTCCCTATAAAAATTCATGGCCATTAGAGATGGAAGGCTTGTGTCAAGTGGACACCTTTTCTTGACTAGGAACATCATTCCCTAGTGGATATTCATACTCCTCCTACAAAATGGCCATCAAACAAAGGAAAATTCATCCATATGAGAGATCTCTCCTACCTCAGTACACCCAATGGATTCTAAGCCCTATATCATTCCTCTTGATCCATGTTTTCTCCCAGGACTATGGTTTAGACATTCTCTAATCACTCATGTCTATTTAATGTCAGAATATCTTGACCATGATTAAATCAATGATATTAAATTTATTTGTGAAATAATGTCCTTGCTAAATGACTCTAAACTACACAGAAAAATTCCCTTGTTGCATGACTCTAAATTGTAGTGCATAATGTCATTACTGCATGAATCTAAACTGCAAAACGTAATGTCCTCTCTCCATGAATCTAAAATGCACAACATAATGTCCTCATTTAAAGACTCTAAACTACAAAAAATAATTTAATCGCTGCACGATGCTAGGATGCATAGTATAATGTCCTCGTTGCATGAGCCTAAACTACATAGCATAACATCCTCACCGCATGATGCTAAACTACAAGGCAAGAATCATCCTTGTTGCATGACGTTAGAAATCATTGCATTGGTTTAAGCCTAATTTGACCCCCTATTATTGTTTTTTCTATTCTTAAGTGGTGTCCCAGAATCCTTTTAAACCCTTGTTTCTCATACGGAGCATAGATTACATGATATCAGGGATCTCTGTGAGTGATCCACCAGGACATCAAGGAAAATTAGTCCAGGAATTTGGTCTTAGGAGATCGACCATAAAATGCATGATATGGATGTCTTCCTCATAAAGAACCATATGTCCTGACCATATGATGTTAAACTAAAGGGTACTCCCAAGATGGGATGAGTGCATCACCCTACGTATGAGTCAGATCTAAATAAGGGATACCCAATCCCATGAGTGAAACACAACCTAAATGTTTCTAATGTATCTGTATACAATCCTCCCACACCTCAAACTCCAAGATTTGAGTGATATTGAATCCCCATAATATTCCATGGCTATCATAGATGGAAGGCTAGTGTCCTGCAGACACCTTTTTTTAACTATGTACATCATTACTTGGTGGCTCTATATATCATTCCCACAAGATGACCATAAATCAAAGGAAAAATTTTCCCCAAGAGAGTCCTCTCCTATCTCAATATGATCAATCACTTCCAAGAATCTTGACATCCCTCCTGATTTAAGGGACCTCAAAGTCATGGTTTACACCCTCTTTCCTACCAATGTCCTCGATATATCAGAGTATTCTATCCTGATTCACCTTTGGTGTCTCTTCAGGATTCCATAAAATAAAGAGACCCCAATCCATATGCATAATGATGATCTAAATATGAAACACAAATTCCCCAACTCATTTCCCGATTCCCCGAAAAAGTTCATCCAAAAGAAATGTCCTCTTTCATGCTGAGGCGCACCTTTTTTTAAGTGGTTATATGTCGTGTACCAAAAGGTCCGAATATCCATAATCTTTCATGTCCATTGTAGATGAAAGGCCAATGTCTTGTAGAATCCTTTGTATGACTATTCACATCATTCCCCAGTGGCTCAACATATGAATCTTACAAGACGACCATAAATAAAAGGAAAATTCATCCTCAGGAGAGTCCTTTCTAGATTCAATATGATTGTATGGAATTTATGTCGCATCTCACCCCCTAGATTTGGAAAAAACCTATGGATAATGGCTTACATATCCCCTCCATTTCAAATTCCCAAACATGAAAAATATTTTTAATTAAATAGATCATTCACCAGCTCTCCCTTACGCAAGTAAGAGTCATGTGGGAATGGTTACCCATCCAAATATGATAAAAATGTACCTAATAGTTTCAGGAATAATCCATCAGATAGTCCAACCAATGGGAACCCCAACCCCAAGAGAAATTCAATGTGTTTTTAATCCGCTAAGACCATTAGATATGGAAGGCCAGTATCCTGTATATACCTTTTTTGACTATTCATATCAGGCTCTGGTGGCTCTTCATATGACGCCTACAAAACGACAGTCAATAAAAGAACAATTCATCCTCAAAATAGTCCTCTCCTGCCTTTTTATGCCTAAAATGGATCTCAAGCCTCATACATATCCAAAACTCACAAATACAGGGTCAAGAAAAATCCCTCATTCAAGTATGAAAGTTATCAGGAAATTTTCGGCTAATGAATCTCGAATTGGTTCCCCTGAAATTTCATGTTTTGTCAAATATGTTCAACATAAAAAATTATTAATAAGTCTGAGTGATGAAAATATAAACTGCCAGTCAAAAAGATGAAATACTCGGGAGTGTGAAAACCCGCAAAGGGAACCCTTGGAAAAAAGTCGACTACTAGATCCTTAAACCTATACAGTGTATGGTTTATAAAAACATTTATGATCTACCAAATACTCAAAAGAGACATAAATCTATTTAGGTAAAAAACCCACAAAGGGCGGCCTATGAAAAAGACAAGTTATAGCTGCTGAGCCCATTACAAATAGGCTTAGGAACAAATTAGGATAATAATGGAAAAGACACAAAAGTTCGTGATGTTTTCCATAAAACCCCATAAATAGTAGAACTACACTCACTAAGTCCCATGGATCATGCACAAATTAGAGTATTGTATTATGTTGGGAGAACTTCTACATCAGAATAGTATCCTCTTCATTCTAATTAGACCATATTCTAAGGGGGGGATTTTTAGGGTCCCAAAAATTCAGAAAAGGTATGGAAAATAATTTTGGAAATTGGGAGAAGCAATAAAATACATGTTAGATTGAAAATTTGAGAAGAAACTTGAAGAAAAAGAATTTTTCCAAGGGATCCAGCCTGACCACGTACCAATTACTAAGAAAGGTTCTCTAAAGGCATAAACCACAAACCACAAGTATGTGGAGGACCAACGGTGCAGAGGCTCATGAGGTGTTGGCTAGTGAACAAAGCAGTTCATGGTGAATTTCCTCCTACGAATCGAAGCCGTTGCGAACCATTTTCGCTGGATAAAAATAAATGGATGTATGACCCACATACAATCCCCACGAACCGAGTAGTTTGTGGACGATGAGTAGTCAGTGGTGCCATACAAATTTCATATCCACATTTCATGGTTGACTGATTCATCTACAGATAGATTTTCCCCATGGGATTACACAAAATTTGTCTCACCAAATGAAGATATAGATTCCCTAACACTCTATAAAAGGACCACTAGGGGAACTAAAAAGGGTGGAAGTGGACTAAGAGAGAGAACTGGGTTGGGAAAAAGGGGGACAAACAACATAGATGGCACTGGATAAATTTATCCCGCACCGAAAGTAGTTCATGAGACTCGATCCCGCATACGAAGTAGTTTATGGATTCCATATTTCAAACCATAAGCAGTTTGCAGACACTATCCCGCGAACCATATATATGAAGAAGTTCGTGGAATTTCTTCCTGCGAACTGTATTCAAAATCCTCTCTACATCCAACCATCAAAACAATAAAATATATAATAAAAATGGTTCCCAGACTCCATATATGGAAGACAGTATGCAGAATCCCTATAAAAATGATAGTATGATGACACCCCTTTACAAAAAATAGTTTGGGACTAGATCTTATGTAGCCAATGGTTTGTGGAAGACCGTATCCTGAAAATAGTCCATGTACCATCCTATGTGGATAGCTCATTCACAAACAACATACTTTGTGGACAGATAGTTCATAGCCAACTCCCAAGAGGAAGCTCCTATATGGCTAGCACATACGTGAACCACCCTATGTGGAAAACTTTTCACACCCACTAGTCTATACCATAGGGTTTGTTCCACACAACCCCACTCAGACTTAGTGTTGAGATGTGGTCCTATCCCTCTGAGCTCGTCCCTTCACTACAATCACTAACCCCATGATAAATGTAGAGGCTCGCTGTGAACTTTTCAGGCTGGGTTGAAGACATTTTTCATTACAAAATTATGTCACCCAAACATCCATCCCTTAAATACCATGAGAAGAGAAATTAATCACACACCTCTTAAATTCCTTATCACCTACCTCATATTCCAGGTTGACCCAGAACTCCTTTGACAATCACAACCTAAATGATTCTAAAATTCCCAAAACACCCTTTTCATCCATGAAACTCTGTGTCCTAGCTGATTCTAGATCTTCATAAACCTTAATCGCCATCAGAGATGAAAGGTTAGTGTCATGAAGACACCTCTTATTAACTATGCACATCATGCCACGATAGCCCTGTATATGATTCCCAAAAAAATGGCCCATCATTGAGGGAAATATTGTCCTTAGGAGAGCCTTTTCCTACATTCTTACATATAATGTATCCCATTCCCCATTCCATTTTTTATGATCCGAGAATCCCCAGAGTCACGGTTTACACTTTCAATCCCTCTCAAATTTGAGGAATGTCATAACATCCCAACCCAATTATCCTACAACTAATCATGGATTCAATAACCATCAGTCCAAAATATATGACCTTAAAATATGAGTGACAGTCTTATCCACACAAAATTAAACTGTACTATATTAGTCCCTGCAACCTGAAATTAAACTGTGGTACTATCGTCCAAGATATATGACTATAAAATATAGTACACCAGATGATTTTGTATCCTCATAAACCTCCCTGGCCATCATAAATGGAAGGTCAGTGTCTTAAGGAATCCTTTTATTGACAATGCATATCATGTCCCAGTGGCTCTGCATATGTTTCAAATAAAAATGGCAGGTCAACCAGTGAAAAATTCATCCTCGGAGATTCCTATCCTACCTCTATATGACTCAATGAATTCCATTCCTCATATCATTTCTCCTAATCTGAAATCCTTTATAATCATGGTTTCAATATTCTATCCCTCTCATGTTTGTGGCATGTCGAAACATCTAAACATGATTTCCCTCCAGTTAATCATGGTTTCTATAACAAGTGGTCCTCGTCATATGACCCCAAACTACATGACCCCCAATAGACCTATCCACATGACCTCAAACTGTATATAACTCATCCCTGCAACACAACATTAAACCGTGATGCCCTCATCCAAGATATATGACATTAATATATAGTGTACCCCATATGGAATTCCAGGGCACTCCCACTACGTTAAGTCCCCAATATTTTTGAGATCCGAGCCACATAACCTCCAAGGTCATCCCACATTTAAAGGTTCATCACTATGTGCCCTCTCCGACCACCACCCCAGCTTCTTCTACCATAGACCCTCCCTATCTCATCAGTGAGAGAGAAGATGTGTGGTTGGTTGAATCTCTCTCATCCGCTTGTTTCTCACACCGATTATGATTCACGTGGGATTAGGGTTTTCTGATGATCACAAAATCCACACAAACAATAAATCTTGAACTATAAGAAACTTTATTTCAGTTCAAACCAAGATACGTAGGATGCCTACTAGGAGGCCTGAGCTCAAAAGTGAAGTTCCCAATCATATCCAAGTATCACTAAGAAGGGGAGAGGGCGAACCAGTGATATCTATTTTTTTGTTTCCTTCTTTTAGAAACAACCATCAACTCATGTTAAACATTTTCTTCCTTGCTGAACACACACAACAACAGGAACACATGATTTAAGAGGGTCAATACTCAACAAGAGTAGCTACGTCCATGGTTTGGTACAAAAATAATACAGTACCACAAAATCCACTAGAAAAAAATCTTTTTATGTGGAGGAAAATGAGTAGGATATTCCCTTACCCTCATGTAGCACTTTGAAAACAATCCATTAGTGGGTGTGTTACCTCTTAGCCCAAATAGGGTAAAATAATGTTTTTGTGCTTCTTGATGAATTTTCACAAATAAAATTGTTCAAAAATATTCTTCACATTTTTACCTAGAAGAGGGTAATAACCTCATGATGAAAACTCCTTGGACTCCACAACCTACTTGCACAACTCCCCACTTGTGCACCTCATGCTTTCATGCCACTCAGCTTGCACACCTACCTTCTTGTGTGCCATTAACTACTTGCGTGCCACTACTGTGCATAGCTCACAAATTGCACACCACCTTTAGATTATATAGAACTATCTCTTTGAAAACAACTCCCTGCTACTTAAACACCTTAAAATAACCCTTAACTTGAACGACACTTCAGATTGCACACCACTTTCTACTACATGCGCCCTCAGAGCTCAAATTTTTTCTGAAGTGATGAACATTAAAAAAATGAAGAGGGTATATAAAAACCCACACTTTACATTGTTATTGCTTCAAAATTGAAGCACACTTATTACAACATATAACAAAACCATTGAAGGACCATATAGGTATAGTGTCTTTAGAAAATAGGAAACATAAACAAATGGTTCATAAAGCATCTACATTGCCTCCCATTTATTTAATCATATCTAGAGTCCCTTTTGTCATATCCTAATTAATAACCTTCTTCCTGACTTGGGGAAAGAAAACATACAAAAGGGTGAGCTAAAATTCTCAGTAAGGGTAAACAAAAGAAATATCAGTCACATCATATTCATAAGAACATAACATTTTGGAAATCTTAACCTGGAAAAGAGATCATAATTTCATAACATTGGATAAATCATAGTAGTGAAATTTAATCCCAATAATCATAACATAAAACATAAAACTTTGTGGCATACACACATAATCATAGAGAATAATTTCTTAGTAATCAAGACTCATTTCCAAGACTATCTTAGCGGACAAAGTCCATTTCTGAACCGAGTTCACTCCTCGTTTCAGTCCTGTTTTACTAAACCGGATTAACCTGCTGTTCCAGCCATGTATATCTCATGTGATATAAATCTTTAACCAATGGATTGGAGGGAGATATAGGTCCCACCCATCTCATAATTAACCATTCTTATGTTTTCCACAAAATCATGAACCATACATCATAGCATAACCCATGTAATAAAAATGGGATTCTTAAATATCATGCCATCATATCATAATCCATATAAGATAAAAGGACATCATGAAATAAATTCCACAATAACATAATCAAATAAATTTACAAATAGGGATATAAATAGAACCCTATATTATCTTAGATGGAAAATAATTTTGATAAAACACTTGAACTCCATTCTTGAGGAAAATATCATTTCTACTTCAAAAACATTTTCCTTTCATAACATGTCATATAATTTTAAACTAAAATAAGTTGATTAAAAATAAACATGAAAACTTGTAAAGTAATATTCATGGAAATAATGTTCTAAAAATCCATTCATGTCATATAAGTTAAAAAAACATTCTTCTCGAACTTAGGCCGGAAAATTCAAAAAGTACCTCGTATGAAAAATGACAAACGATTCCTTTCATATCATTTACTAAAAACTCAACAAAGGGGAAAATTGGATTTAAAAAATTGTAGGAGGATATAAATAATACTACATATTGAGGAAACACAGATGTGGATGATAAATATTCCCCAGTAAATTCTGAAGTATAAACAATCTCGGATAAAAATTGAGATTGTAAGATTTTCCCTTACCTTTGGTTCGATATGCTTCATAAGTGGCCGAACCTCCTGTATAATGATTTAAATAATGTCATTTAATAATTCCAGAATCATACTCATTGTTATGATATCATATATGGTCATATTCTTAGCTTCTTATTAGTAATATTTCATTTCTACTTGTTATTCGAGTGTTTATTACTTTTTTGTTCTTATGCGTGTTTTGTCGAATAAATTCTTATTCTTATTTTTAGGTTATTGATACCTCATTTACATAATGTTATTAGTGTAATATATATCATATTTATTCATTCAATTCATCTATATAATCATTATGCAATTAAGATCATGTAGAATGAGTCGCATCACATCGTGGAGACGGTATTCCGTACGTACGCACGAGTGATGATATCGTTCCCATGATCATGGAATTGTATTGGAGTGTATGTATACTATTTAAGAATCAATATAACTTAATAATAATAATATATAGTTATTATTTACACCATTATACCCATCCAAGTAAGGTGGTGGTGGAAAATAGATTACACCACGGTGTGGAGACGGTATTCCGTACGTACGCACGCACGGTGATTTCGTTTTCCGTAGGATGGATAGATGGTGAAATAGGGTTGTTTCATACTTATAATAACATATCAGTATATGAGTGATACTGATGTTATTACTTCATAATGAAACAAATAATGAATAATAAGTAGAAGAAGAAATAAAGTTGAATGGATGGGTAACGAACATTAACTCTTCTTTGCAGCGCCTCTTCTTAACCTCCTCTTAGGGCACTAAAAATGGTCTTTGAAGAATACAAGTACCTCTAAGATGTTTCTAGGAAATTTTAGAAGAGAAAATTTCAGGGTTTGGACGAGCATGAAGGCTCAATGTGGTGTGAGGAAGAGAGGGAGGAGGTGCCCTTTTATAAGGGAGGAGAGGGGCACCTTAGGAAAAACTAAAAAAATTATTTTATTATAAAGTCATATTCAGTTTTAATATCTCCAAATTGATTTATTTCGAAGCTAAGGTGGGTATGAATCGAAATAATCTCATCAAATAGAATTTAGATAAGTTTAGGTTTCTATTTTAACCTTATCATTTAGATTTAACTTTAAGTTAAATAATTTTACTTTTACCGTGTCTTCTTGTTTTCTTACACTATAAGGTTAATGAACTTACTATAACAAGAAAAACGAACCCCAAGTTATTCATTATTAATATATATAACCTTATCTAAGTCCTTTGGCCAAAAATTATATTTTTAGGAATAAAATGACAATTAATAATAAAATATTTGTTTTAAAAACAATTTTATGTAAAATTTGACACTATTTGGTAATGGATTTCTGTGAAAATCATAAAAACTGATTAGTACCAAAAAAGTTAATTAAATAAATAATAACATGTCATATTAACCTAGAAAATTAGTTTAATTCATAAAAAGTCAAAAATTACATTTATTTGGGTATTTATAACGTCAATTATGTTAATATTTCATTATTAAGATAATTACTGCATCATCATTGTGTCATAAATAAATTAAATTATTTAATGTCTAAAAATTATAAATAAAATACCATTGTGTATGAAATATGTTTATCTTTCTAATGAATATTTATAGTCGAAATTATCTTATGTATAACCCCATATTAAAAATGATTTAGTTATTAAACTTTGATTTTAACTATTTTAACTCTTCTTTAAATAAAATAATAATAAGTGTCCTAATCTAATCCAAGTGGACCTAAATGGTAATATTTTATTCCTAAGATTTTTTTTGGTCGAATTAAACTTATCCAATCGAATTAGGACATGTTTTAGGGTAATAATAATATCATTTTTACCCTTAATTACCCTATTTAATTTTAACCGTGGTAAAAAAAGTATAAAGTTACTATTCACCAAAAATTATTTTTTTCTTATTGAACCACATTTCACACCTAGATATTAACCGTGTCTCTCAGATTTTTAAAATTCTACTCACAGAAGCAGTAACATTATGTTTTATGCAAATTTTCAAATTCTCCTAGGAGGTGGGTAAAAGACGGTGAAAAATTCAATAAAATTTTTATATATCTAAAATTATTATAAAATGACTCCAATGAATTACATTGAACTTATATAGGTGTTATGTATCAATTTTAACCTAAAATAAATTTAAATAAAATAAATAAATAATTAAATAAATAGTCGGTTCTTAAATAGTAAACCATTGTTTTCACTATACATCAATAATTGAAAGTTTTCAAAAAAATAGAAAAATTTCACCCTAGGCTAATTTCGATACTCCGAATCCAAAAATGAAGTCCATTTTGAAAGATAAAATTTACAAAATTTCAAAAAGTGGGTATTACTATTCATAATGGCTAGTTTTAATAATATTTTAATAGCACATCGTTGTTTAGTGAAACTCGGTATTGTGTACAACGCAGGCTATCGAGGAAGGATATAGTTGCGTATAAAGCAAGCCAAGCTAGTGTTGTGTGTAGTGAAAGATTCCTTTGATGATTTATATAACATAAAAACAAAATATTTCTCGTAAAAATATCGGGTGTTACATTCTACCCCCCTTAAAATGAATTTTGCCCTCAAAATTCGTCACTTGGTAACAAAAAGATGAGGATACCTCTCCCTCGTCATATCCTCAGGCTCCCATGTAGCTTTTTCTAATTTTTGGTTCCTCCATAAAACTTTCACCAAGTGAGTGGTCTTGTTCCGTAAGACTTTTTCACTACGATCCAGAATCTCTATCGGCTTTTCTTAATAAGAATGATCTTGCTCCAGCGGTACAAATTCTGAGCTGAGTACATGTTAAGGATCAGGTATGTACTTTCTCTAGAGAGATACATGAAACACATCAGGAACTTGAGAGAGATTCGGTCGAAGCGCCAATCGGTAAGCTACCTTTCCAACATGATCCAGTATTTAGAAAAGACCGATATACCTATGGCTTAGTTTTCCCTTCTTTCCAAATCTCATTACTCTCTTCCAAGGAGATATTCGTAACAACACTTTATCACCCACTTCAAACTGTAGGTCCTTTCTTTGATTATCGGCATAAATTTTTTGTCCACTCTGAGCTTCTCTAATGTGTTTTTGAATAGATCAGTCCTTTTCTGCCATCTCATCAACAAGATCAGGTCACAATAGCTTTCTTTCCCAAACTTCATCCCAGCAAGTTGGAGTCCTGTATTTGTTTCCATAGAGAGCTTCATAAGGATCCATATGAATACTGGAGTGAAAGATATTATTATAAGAAAATTCCACCAATGATAGGCGTTGATCCTAACCTCCTTTCAAATCCATAGAGCAATCTCTCAACATATCTTCTAGATTTTGAATTGTCCTCTCAGACTGACCGTCAGTTTGAGGATGATAAGCAGTGCTGAAACTCAACTCTGTATCCAGAGTATGCTAAATACTTCTCCAAAACATTGATGTAAACCTCGGATCCCGATAAGATATAATGGAAAGTGGTACTCCATGAAATCTTACCACTTCTTTTATATATATCTCGACAAGCTTATCCAGAGAGAAATATTATCTAATAGCAATGAAGTCTACCTACTTTGTAAGACGATCAACTATGACCCAGATATCATTATTGCCTTTGGATGTTTTAAGAAGTCCAGTGAGAAATTCCATAGTGATGTTTTCCCATTCCCATTCTGGTATGGGTAATGGTTGTAACATCCCCTTAGACTTCTATCTATCAGATTTACCTTTTTGTCAAACCATGCATCGAGAGACATATTCAGCAACATCTCTTTTCATGCCATCCCACCAGAAGTACTCTTTCAGGTCCCTATACATCTTCGTGCTTCCTGGATGAATATAGAGTGAATAACTATGAGCCTCATCGAGAAGCTCCTTAAATTCTGGTATGGGAGGAACACAAACCCGATTCCTGAACTTTATTATCCCATCACAATCAAGGTTGAATTCAAGAACATTTATCACCTTTTGTAACTCTAAATATTCTTTCTGTGCCTCTTTAATCTTCACATGTATAGATGGTTGAACATTAATTTGATAAAGATAAGATTTATCCCCTTCCATTATAATTCCATGATCCATCCATTGTAAATCCATAAATATTGGATCTTTTGTGATCCTCATCATGGATAAGCTAGCATGGTCTTGTTAACTTAATGTGTCTGCCACCTTGTTTTCTTTCCCTGGGTGGTAATGAATTGAGCAGTCGTAATCCTTAATCAACTCCAACCATCTTATTTGGTGCATATTCAGCTCCTTTTGTGGGAAAATATACTTTATACTTTTATGATCAATATAAATATCACACCTTTCACCATAAAGATAATGCCTCCAAATCATTAATGCAAAGATTACCGCAGATAACTCCATGTCACGAGTTGGGTAATTTTTCTCATGGATTTTCAACTATCGTGAGGCATAAGCTATCACGATATCGTTTTGCATGAGAACACACCCAAATCTCTTCTTGGATACATCACTGTAGATCACAAACCTTTCTTCACTACAAGGCAGTGTGATCACATGTGCACTAGATACACTTCTTTTTTACTCCTTGAAATTCTCTTCACACTCCTCCGTCCAAACAAACTTAACTCCTTTTCGAGTAAACCTGGTGAGTCGATTAGATAATTGTGAAAAATCTTTCACATAACATCTATAATATCCAGCTAAACCAAGAAAACTTCAGATCTCAATTACTATTGTTGGTCTCAACCATCTTTTGATAACCTCTGTTTTTGATGGATCCACAGATATCCTCTATTTTTAGATTATGTGACCCAAAATGCAACTTTTTAAGCCAAATATCACACTTGGTAAATTTGGCATAAATATTATCCTTTTTCATGGTCTTCAATACAATTCTCAAGTGATATTCATGTTCTTCCTTTCCCTTTGAATAGACAATAATATCGTCTATAAATACTACCACAAAGTGATCATGATAGTCTCTAAAGACTATATTCATTATATCCATGAAGATATCAGGGGTATTAGTAAGAACAAATGACATCACTATAAATTCATAGTGTCCATACCTTGTACAGAAAGCTGTGTTTGGTATATCCTCCCTTTTGACCCTTAATTGATGAACCCTGAATGAAGATAAATCTTGGAAAAGTATTGAGCTCCGCATAGTTGTTCAAATAAGTAATCAATGTGTGGGGGAAAGTATTTGTTCTTGAGAGTGAACTTGTTAAGTTCTAGATAATCAATGCAGAGTCTCATTGATCAATATTTCTTTTTAACAAATAGAACAGGTGCTCACCAAGGTGATGCACTAGGTCATATGAATCCCTTATCAAGATTCTCTTGGAGTTTCTTATTCAATTCCTGCAACTCAATTGGGGCCCTTCTATAAGGTGTCTTTGAAATAGGAAAAGCACCCGGTACGAGTTCTATTAAAAACTCAACTTCACGATTTGGTGGAAGACCCAGAAATTCCTCTAGAAAGACATCATCAAACTCTCGTATAATGGGAATATTCTTAATCATGAGTTTCTCTCCAACCATTTGAGATAAATAACCTTTATTTAGTGGAATCAAGACCCATAAGACGGAATAAATTTCCACTGGAAGGTTGTGTTCATCCTTACATCGATAGACGATCATAGATTGATCTGGAATATGAAATGGGACTTCCCTTATTTGAAAATTGATATGAGTTCCATATCAAGAAATCCATTCCATGCCAAGAATTACATCAAATTCCACTATAGGAAGGATCACAAGATTCGCAGGAAGCACATTCCCCCAATCTTCAATCCGAGAAGAATTATGAACTTTTTATGCGACTGTTGTGCCATTAGGGTTTGTCACAACTAACTCAACATCTAATTGTTGAGGTAATTTGGAGATAAACTTAGAAAATTCTTCTGAAATAAAAGAGTGGGTGGATCCAGAATAAAATAAAAAATTTGCTACTTTAGAGTGGACTGTAAGTGTAACTTTCACCACTTCGTTACCATACTCCACATCGCTGATAGAAATTTGATGTGACTTCCCTTTTTCTTTAGCCTTAAGAGTTTGTTGATGTAGATCATCATCAACAACCCTTGTATTAGGTAATTGATTATAATAATGCCCCATTTCCTAGCAATTGTAACATTGAAGTGTAGGAGGTGCACCCTGTGTAGCATTTTCTTTATTCACATCACTAGAAATCTTCTTCCCATCATTGCGGTAATCAAATTCCCAATGACCTTCTTTTACACATTTGAAACACTTAATTTTCCCTTTTAAGACAACTCCCTCTATGTTTCTTTCCACACTTTGAGCATAAGGGAAAAATAATATTCTTTTCAGTGTGCTCTTTAGATTTTCCTTTGAATTCAATTTTCCTCTTCTTATCAAACCCATATGACTGATGGGTTACTCCAATCTCCATCTCAACCTTGAGAGAACATCGATCGATTTCCTCGTAGCTATTGAAGTCCCTTATGGCTAACGCCCTTTGAAGATTTGGTTTTAAGCCACTAAATAATCGATCAATCTTACTCTCAGGTTGGTTAATAATCCCAGAAGCGTACCATGAAAGTCTTGTAAAATTTGCTTTGTAGGTACCAACAGATTCATCATCCTTTTTCTTTAGTTCAAGAAACTCCTTCTCCATATTTGTTCGATGAATACAAGGGAAGTACATATTGAAAAATTAGTTTTTGAACTCGTCCCATTCCATGGACTCAATTTCATCTCTTGACCTCGTATTCTTAATAAGATTCCACCATTTATCAGATTCACCTTCCAAACGATATACTGCTAAGATGACTTTATCATGTTCTGAACATTGAAGAACTGAAAATATCTTTTCAGTGGTACATATCCACTATTCATCCACTAATGGATCAGTAGACCTGCTAAATGAGGGTGGACGTTGCCTCATGGAGGATTCAACAGAATATTGATCCTTCCTTTGCTCGTTTGGATGTCCTGCATGATTCATAGCTTGAAAAAGTTGTGTGAGCATGGCTATAAGATTTTTCATTCCAGCTCCCATAATGTTTGGTTGCTCAGGGGGACAATCATTGCATTGCTCGTCGCATTCAGCGTTAACACGGTTTCTTCGGGTTCCAGCCATTGACTAAAACCAAGAAGAATAGTGTGAACAACTCTAATTATAATAGGAAAACAACATAATAAAAATTTTACACTTAAGGTCTTATCATAGGTTGTTCATGGCCATTTCTAAAACACAATGATTGTGTTCTATGCTTAGACATATCCTTAGGGTTCTTACTAGGGATTTCACATCCTAGTTTCCAAAGGTTGACTATACCTTTCCTCTGATACCAACTATAAAGAACCACACTTTATATTGATATTGATTCAAAATTTAAGCAGACTTATTACAATATATAACAAAACCATGAAAGGACCGTATATGTATAGTGTCTTTAGAAACTGGGAAACATAAACAACTGGTTCATAAAGCATCTACATTGCCATCCATTTATTTCATCATATCTAGAGTCCCTTTTGGCATATATTACTTAATAACCATCTTCCTGACCTGGGGAAAGAAAACATACAAAAGGGTGAGCTCAAATGCTCAGTAAGGGTAAAAAAAAAGAAATATCAACCACATCATATTCATAAGAACATAACATTTTGGAAATCTTAACCTGTAAAAGAGATCATAATTTCATAACATGGGATAAATCATAGTAGTGAAATGTAATCCCAATAATCATAACTTATAACATGAAACTTTGTGGAATACACACATAATCATAGAGAATCATTTCTTAGTAGTCAAGACTCATTGCCAAGACTATCTTAGCAGACAAAGTCCATTTCTGAATTGAGTTCACTCCTCGTTTCAGTCCTATTTCACTGAACCAGATTAACCTGACGTTCCAGCCATGTCTATCTCATGAGATATAAATCTTTACCTAATGAATTTGAGGGAGATATAGGTCCTAACTATCTTATAATATAACCATTCTTATGTGTGCCACAAAATCATAAATCATACATCATATCATAACCCATGTAATAAAAATTTGATTCTTAAATATCATGCCATCATAACATAATCCATATAAGATAAAAGGACATCATAAAATCAATTCCATAATAACATAATCAAATCAATTTAAAAATAGGGATAGAAATAGAACCTTATATTATCTTAGATGGAAAATAATTTTGATAAAACACTTGAACTCCATTCTTGAGGAAAATATCCTTTCTACTTCAAAAACATTTTCCTTTCTTAACATTTCATATAATTTTAAGATAAAAGATGTTGATTAAAAATAAACTTGAAAAATTGTAAAGGAAGCTTCATGGAAATAATGTTCTAAAAATCCATTCATATCGTATAAGTTAAAAAAACATTCTTCTCGTACTTTGGCCGGAAAAGTCAAAAAGTACCTCGTACGAAAAACGAAAAAAGATTCCATCCATATCTTTTACTAAAAACTCACCGAAGGGTAAAATTGGATTTAAAAAATCATAGGAGGATATAAATAATATTACATATTGAGTAAACATGGATGGGATGATAAATATTCCCCAGTAAATTCTGAAGTATAAACAATCTCAGATAAAAATTGAAATTGCGAGATTTTCCCTTACCTTAGGTCAAATTTTCATCGTAAGTGTCTGAACCTCCTGTATATTGATATAAATAATGTCAATGACTTATTAAATAATCATACTAATTGTTATGATATAATATATGGTCATATTCTTAGCTTCTTATTAGTAATATTTCATTGCTACTTGTTATTCGGGTGTTTATTACTTTTTTGTTCTTATGCGTGTTTTGTCGAATGAATTATTATTCTTATTTTTAGGTTATAGATACCTCATTTACAGAATGATATTAGTGTAATATATATCATATTTATTCATTAAATTCATTTATATAATCATTATGCAATTAAGATCATGTAGAATGAGTCACATCACATCGTGGAGACGGTATTCCGTACGTACGCACGAGCGATGATATCGTTCCCATGATCATGGGATTTTATTGGAGTGTATGTATACTATTTCAGAATCAATATCACTTTACAATAATCATATATAGTTTTTATTTAAAGCATTATAACCATCCAAGTAAGGTGGTGGTGGAAAATAGATTACACCACGGCGTGGAGACGGTATTCCGTACGTACGCACGCTCGATGATTTCGTTTTCCGTAGGATGGATAGATGGTGAAATAGGGTTGTTTCATACTTATAATAACATATCAGTATATGAGTGATACTTATTTTATTACTTAATAATGAAAAAACTAAAGAAGAAGAAGTAGAAGAAGAAATAAAGTTGAAAGAATCAGTAACAGACATTACCTCTTCTTTGAAGCGCCTCTTCTTAACCTCCTATTAGGGCACTAAAAACGGTCTTTGAAGAAGACCAGGACCTCTAGGATGTTTATAGGGAATTGGAGAAGAGAAATTGGCAGGTTTTGGCCGATCTTGAAGGCTCAAAGTGGTGTGAGGAAGAGAGGGAGGAGGTTCCCTTTTATAAGGGAGGAGAGGGGCACCTTAGGAAAAACTAAAAATATTATTTTATTATAAAGTCATATTCAGTTATTAATAGCTCCAAATTGATTTATTTCTAAGATAATGTGGGTATGGGTATAAAGCCTCTCATCTAATAGAATTTAGACAAGTTTAGGTTTCTATTGTAACCTTATTATTTAGATTTAACTTTAAGTTAAATAATTTTACTTTTACCACGTCTTCTTGTTTTCTTGCACTATAAGGTTAATAAACATACTATAACAAGCCAAAAAAACCCCAAGTTGTTAATTATTAATATATATAACCTTATATATGTCATTTGGCTGAGCGTTAGATTTTTAAGAATAAAATAAAAATTAATAATATAATATTTGTTTTAAAAAGTATTTTATGTCAATTTTGACACTATTTGGTAATTGATTTTTGTGAAAATCATAACAGAATTATTAGTTAGAAAAAAGTTAATAATATCAATACTAAAATGACATATTAACATATATTTTTTTTAATTAATAAATGTCTCAAATGACATTTATTTGGGTATTTATAACATCAATTATGTTAATATTTCATTATAAAGATAATTACAGCATCATCATTGTGTCATGAATAAATTAACTTATTTAATGTCTAAAAATTTCAAATAAACTACCATTATGTAGGAAATATTTTTATATTTCTTATTAATATTTATAGTCTAAAGTATCTTATGTATAACCCTATATTAAAAATGTTTTAGTTATTAAACATTGATTTTAACTATTTTAACTCTTCTTTAAATAAAATAATAATAAGTGTCCAAATCTAATCCAAGTGGACCAAAATGGCCATATTTTAATCCTAAGGTTGTTTTTGGTCGAATTAAACTTATCAAATCAAATTAGGACATGTGTTAGGGTAATAATAATATCATTTTGACCCTTAATTACCCTATTTACTTTTAACTGTGGTAAAAAAAGAAAAAAGTTACTATTCACCAAAAATTATTATTATCTTATTGAACAAAATTTTACTCCTTGATATTAACCGTGTCTCTAGGATTTTTGAAATTACACTCATAGAAGCGGTAAAATTATGTTTTATGTAAATTTGTAAATTCTCATAGGAGGTGGGTGGAAGACGGTGAAAAGTTTGATAAACTTTTTATATATCTAAAATTATTATAATATGACTCCAATGAATTACATAGAACTTATATAGGTGTTATGTATAAATTTTGAACTAAAATAAATAAATAATTAAATAAAAATCCGGGTTTTAAATAGTAACCCAGTGTTTTTAGTATTCATCAAAAATTGAATGTATTCAGAAAAATACCAAAATTTCACCCTATGCTAATTTCGATACTCCGAACCCAAAAATGAAGTCCATTTTGAAAGATAAAATTTATAGAATTTCAAAATGTTGTTATTGCTCTTCATAATGGCTAGTTTTAATAATATTTTAATAGCATGTCATTGTTTAGTGAAACTCAGTATTGTGTACAATCCAAGCTATCAAGGAAGGTTGCGGTTGCGTATAAAGCCATCCAAGCTAGTGTTGTGTGTAGTTAAAGATTCCTTTGATGATGTATATAACATAAAAACAAAATATTTCTCATAAAAATCTTGGGTGTTACAGGGTAGATGTCTATTTATAAGAATTTTGGTGACTTGCGTGCCACATACACTTGTGCTCCATTCCTACTTGCATGCCACTCCATCACTTGTGCACTACTTCATTACTTGTGCGCCACTCCATAACTAGCATGCCACTTTCCTTCCTTTGTCATATTTTGGTAAGATGATGTTGAAATATGATGTGCACGCAACATACACTTGCTCACCACTTATACGTGCACGCCACTTTTTGACTTTCACACCCACCATTAAGTTGTGTGCCACTTTATTTACTTTTTCATACTTTTTTGTCCTGATCTTGAAATATGACTTGCGCACAACATACACCTACATGCTTCTTATACATGCTCTCCACACTTACGCACCACATATACTTGTGTGCCACTTTCTCTCCATTTCCAAGAAACACATATTTACTCCCACTATCCCTCATAAGCCTTGCATCACAAGTTCCTCATACTTATTATATTTGTTAAATAAAAATAAGAAAAGAATCTTCATAGATTTCCAATTCTTTTAAAAAGTGAATTGATTTATCCTCTTTGACAACAAAAGGCAACAATCGACAAAAGAAAACCCTTCAAACATCCTTCTCCATACAATTTGGTCCCCACAATCTCCCCCTTTGGATTTTGTTTTCAACAAAGATTCATAAATCACTAAACATTTTAACATCAAGCAATGGATTACTTATAAATTTTTTTATCCAACATGTGCTAACTTATTACAGGAAACAAGAATTATTGACAGCCAAAACCATGATGTCTAAAAGTAGTGATAATAAAATTTCGTGACCATATCTCCACAAACTTCTTAATAACATATTCCAAGATTCTACCTCAGCGTTATTCAATTATTCAATTTTTTTTTAATACAAAAAAAATCTTTTCCTACAACCACTCTAATAGATAGTTAGAATAGTTCACACACATACATTATGGATTCCAAGATTACCCCCAACCCCCCCCCCCCCCTTATTAATGCTTCCATAAGGATAGATTTATGAAAAAATTATACCCCTTGACAATACTATCCAAAGGAAAGATGATATTGGGTACCAACACACATACATCAACCATGATGAGAAAGAGGTTGGACACCCATGTTCAACATCAATTTAGAAAATGGTTCCTTTGGTAACAGTTTTGTAAATATGTCAGCAACCTGTTCCAATGTAGGAACATACTCCAACTTCAATTCATTCTTCTCCCCATACTATTTTATGAATTGGTACTTTATGTCAATATTTTTTGAACGAGAATGTTGTACCGGGTTCCTTGTATGATTGATTGTACTCTGATTATCACATCCAAAGAGTATGGGTAGCTTCACTCAAAAAAGTATATCTTCCAACTATGTCTTTATCCACATAATATGGGTAGAAGGTTGAGTGGAAGAAACATACTCAGCTTCATCCATGCTAAATTTACTAAATTATATTTCTTGGTGTGATAATTAACACAACTTTTCCCCAGAAAGAAAACTCCACCAGATGTGGATCTTATATCCTCATCAATTCATGCCTAATCAGCATTTGAATACCCTAACAAATCAATATTTTATGCACCATAATACCTGATTCCATAGTTTTTTGTGCCTTTTATATGTATGATAATCCTCATTCCAGCAATTAAATGTGTTTCTTTAGGAGAACTTTGAAACCATTCACATAAGGTAAGAACATAGATAATGTCGGGTCTTGAGGCAGTCAAATATATTAAACTTCCAATCAGCTATCAAAACATTTTCTGATCAACTTATTTTCCTTCTCTATCTTTATACAAATTGGTTCTAACTGAAATTGTTGTGGAAACTGGTTTTGAATTTCCCATGGAAAACATCATCAGAAGTTCCTTAGCATACTTCTCTTGAAAAATAAAAATGTGGTCTCTCTTCTGTAAGATTTGTAACCCCAGAAAGTATTTCATTTCCCCCCTACTTGGACATCTCAAACAACTTCTTCATCTCTTCATCAAATCATTCACAATATCTTTCATCATTTTCAGTAAAGATAATTTCATCATAATAGACAATTACAATGAGAGAAGACTCCTGACATTCCTTGATGTAATGATTGATGTCAACTCTTCATTTATTGACACTCATCTTCCTTAAGAAAGTATCCAGTTTGGAGTACAATGCCCTTGGAGCCTGTTTTATCCCATACAAATATTTCTTTAGCATACACACATAACTTTTATATTTCGCAACAATAAAACCACAAGGTTTTTCAATGTAAACTTCTTCATCAAGATTTCCATTTAGAAATGCGAAGTTGACATCCATTTTAAAACTTTTGTACCCTCATTGTGCAACAATAGAAAGAAATATTCTGATTGTTTCTAATATAGTCACTAGAGAAAAGATCTCATCAAAATAAACACTTTTAATTTTTTAGTAACCATTGCACACTAATCTTGAATTGTTTCTTATAACTTCACCTTCTTAATTCAGATTGTTCAAGAAAACCCATTTTGTACCAATATCAAATTTGTCATCTGGCTTGGGTACGAGTTCCTATGTTTCATTATTTTCTATCTGATTGAGCTCTTCATTCATATCTTGAATCCATTATGGATGCTCAAAAGAATAATTCACATCATTTGGATCCACTTTTTAATACAAAGAAATATGTGTAACAATATTTGTTGTTCATCTTGTTTGATCCCAATGATGTTGACCAATATTACTGTTCTGAGCCTCTACTTGCTTCCTAAACCTAGGATGATCTATTTGAATTTCATCCTCATCACTTGAAATTTCTTTGTCCAATTATTCTTCTTGAGTAGGATTACCACTATTGGTAGCATTATCAAAATCATTAACAAGACTTTCCTTATCTTTCTGAACTACTATATATGTAAAAGTCTTGTTTTCTGTCTCAACATTTTCAATAACTTTCAAATCAGAATAGTCAATGAAAATTCATGTTTCATTGTTGAAACATCTATATCCTCTTCCTTCTAGAGAATATCCATGAAATATTCCATGATCTCCTATTTTTTCGAACATACCAAGGTTAACACAATTTTTATTTGTGACGCATGGACTCCCAAAATCTCTAAAGTGTTTCACACATGGAGGTTTTTCATAAAACATTTCATGTGGATTCATATCTAAATGTGGTCTGTAGAAGCATCAGTTTTGAATATACACTGCAGTACTCAGGGATTTCCTCCAATAATAATGAGAGGGACCATGTTAATATAACATAGTTCTCCCCATTTCAACTAGACATCTATTATTCCTTTCAGAAACCCCATTTTGTTGAGGTGTATATGGTGAACTGAACTCATGACGAATTCCATGATTCTCATGGAATTTTAAAAACTCATCCTTCTCATACTCTCCACCATTATCTATTCTCAACTTCTTCACTGAATACTCACACTCATTCTCCACTTTCCCCCTAAAAGTATTAAACATTTTCAGATAATCTGACTTATTTCTCATGTACATAACACAAGTATTGAGAATAAAGTCATCAATGAATGTAATGAAGTAATTATATCCATTTTTATATTTCATTATCATTGGTAAAAAAATATCAGAATGTCTATGTTACAAGGGTTGTTTTGAATGAATGTCAACTCTATTATGAATAAAATTTGTAATTTCCCCTTTTTCAAAAATAGTACAACACCAATCTCTTCTTCTTGATAAATCAGAAATATCTCAGACACTGTCTCATGTTGATAACATGAACATGTTTCTCTGACACATATGTCCCAGCCTTTCATGCCATAGATGATTTTCATTAACCATGCCCATGTAACAAGAGTTTTGTACTTAACCAACTTGGAACAAGTTCCCTTTTGTACGTTGGCCTCTTGTAACTACCTTTCCATCATTTTCACTTTTCATAACAAACCCTTATTTTATGAAGATGGCATTGTTTCCCTCATCAAAGAGTTGTGAAACACTCATTAGATTATGTTTTAACCCATTCACATATAAAGTTTTCTTAGATTTCATTTTTTCTTTCCCGATGATGGTGGATCCAACACCTTTGATCCTCAAAGACGGATAATTTCCAAATATAACTGTTCCTTCATTAAAGTATTTCACATTATTTAGAAACATTAAGTCTCCTGTCATATGAGAAGAACACCCACTATCAAAAATCCATGGACTTTATCCTTTTTCAGCCTTCAAGATGGTTTCGACAACAAGAGATATTTTTTATTCCTTATCATTCTTCACCCCAAGATTATGAGATTTGATAAGAACCTTTGGTTGTGCTGGAAACAAAATAATACATCCCTTATCAAGATGTCCAGTCTGTTCACATCATTCACAAATAGTTTCAAATCGTTGAAGCTTATTTTCAACATTCACACTAGCCTTCACATATTTCTTCTAAACATCTTTCTTCTACTTCCCTTTTTGAGAGGATTGACTCCTCCTCAAACCTTGTCTTCCATAACATGTGGAATAGTATTAATGTTGTTGTTTGAACCAACACATGTTTGAAGTGTGTCCAAATCCACAATAATACCTGCATTAACCATAGAATGAATACTTCCCTCTGAAAATTCTATACAGACCGGAGTTGTGAACATTCTTATCAATAACCTTCTTAGTAGAACTCGGCTAAGAATCAACCTTCTTGTTTTCAATCGTAACATTATTCATTAGCTTATATTTCTGTTCAAACTTATCAGTACTAGAAGCATTATAAATCTTTCTAAACTCATGATTTTTATGTACTTATGATTTTTTAGTGTTGCTGACTTTGTCTACATAAAAAGTATTTCCATATTTTTTCTAATCAGAACTAGTTATGTCTTTCCACTCAACCATTGAAGGTAACTTTTGTGGATCCTTATTTGTTTCATTTTTACTAGAACTCTCACCAACTTCTAAGATAGATAGTTTCAAACTGATATTTATATCATTAGCATTAGAAAGTTTCTGTTGGAAAAGTTCCAACTCTTCTTCTTTTTCCTTTATCTTTACTTTAAGATGATCATTACGATTATTTTCATTCTCAAGAAATTCTTTCAGATTATCAATCACCTTTTCCATCTTGATTTTATTATTAGGAAAACCATATTTATTTTTTAATGTGTAATTTTTATTTATCAACTTTTTTTCCTTCTCAATACTTTTGTTATTCCTCAATTATTATTTCAACTCTTCTTTTATATGTCATTCATGTTGCATTTCTTCTTCTTCAAAACTGTGGATTCTGTAATATTCATTAATCACTACTTCAATGAAGGTTTATCTAGTTTTTTTTTTCAGAAAATGATTTCTCAGATCCATGTTTTCTATCTTATTCATATTCATCTTTGGATAAAAAGATTATTCTTTTTTATTTGAAGAAAATTTTATCCTTCCCCTTTGAAAAATATTTATCTTTGTCATATCGTTTCATCCAAGAACTCCCTGTCCTTTTGTCAACATCATCACTATCTTATTATATATTCTTCTGAGGACATTGAGCCACATAGTGACCAAAATATCCACAAAAAAAATATTTCAAGGGATGTTTACCCTTATATTTCCATGTTCCTTTTTTCACATACTTATAAAACAAGGAAAAAGTTTCATCAAAATTTTAACATACCACATCTTTAGAATCAGGTTCACCAACATCAACTTTAATAACATTCTTCTTTGAATTCTCTCTATTTTTAGCCTAGAATGAACATTCTCTATCATCTTTTGTTTTTCTCTTCATAGTCTTCTTCCTTCTCATTTAATAAGTAAAGAGAGTGTTATAAAAATCATCCGGAGATAATGTTTCAGGGTCTATATCTTTTAATTAAGACACATTAGCATTAAAATTGTTGGGAAGAATTATAATGATCTTTTTAACAACTATAGAATCCTCCAATGTTTCACCAAGACATCTGATTGTGCTGACTATGTCATTTATCCTAGTAATGAAGTCCCCAATAGATTTAGATTCTCCCATTTTCAAGACTTCATACATCAGCTTCTAGATTTGTAGTTTTTCCTTCTTAAATTTTTCATTTCCTTCATATATGTTATTCAACATATCCTAGATGAATTTAGCTATAGCAACACCTTTCACTCTTAAAAACTCACTGTGAGAAATAGATGAGATTAATGCATTTTAGTTCTTCCATAATTCTTAAGATTCTTTATATCAGCAGGTGCAAAAGGAGCCTTGTCATCAATAGGAGGAAATCCATTCGTTACAGTGTCAAGAACATCATACCCAAGAGACATAAGATAAGGAATCATTCTATCTTTCCAGATATGATAATTCTTTCCATCAAATATCAAAATCCCTTCATTGTTCACGCAATTCAAATTTTTCATGACAAATTCTCTTCAAAACATCAGTAAAGAAAAAATAAAGGGAACCTGGCTCTGATCCCAATTAATGTTCCCAGTCACGATTGAAGTATCACTGAGTGGGGGAGGGGGTGAGTCAGTTATATCCATTTATTTATATGTTTGTTTATTTTTGAAACATCCTTTTCCTCCTATTAAAGACTTTCTTCCCTAGTGAACACACACAACCACAACATCAAATGATTTACAAGCATCACCTCTCAACAGGAGTAGAGACATCCTTGTTATGGTAAGAAAACAATATACTACCGCACAATCCACTTGAAAACAATCTTTTTATGTGAAATATAATGAGTAGGATATGACTTTACAATCGTGTAGCACTTTGAAAACAATCTCATAGTGTGTGTGCTCCATCTTAGCATAAATAGGCTAAAAAAAATTTCTATGCTTCTTGATGAATTTTCATAAATCAAATCATTCAAAAAAATTCTTCACTTTCCTACCCATAAGACGGTAGGAACCTCCCGATGCAAATAGCTTGCACGCCACACCCTACTTGCACGCCTCCCTACTCGCACACCACGAACTACTTGCGCGCCACTATTGTGCTTAGCTCAAAACTTTTTTTCCACCTTTGGCTTATTCACAACACACTTTTTGAACATAACTCTCTGCTTGCATGCCTCTTAGAACTTAGACACCGCATCTGCTTGAGTGCCACCCTCCTTGTGTGCCACGCTGGTTGCGCGCCTCCCTACTTGTGCGCCTTATAATTAACTCTTAACTTGCATGACACTTAACATTGCACATCACTTTCCAAAACATTCACGCTCATAGCTCAAATTATCTCTTAAGTGTTGAGAATTAAAAAAATGAGGAGGGTAGTTGTCTATTTATAGGTATTTTGGTGACTTTTGTGCCACGTACACTTGCACGCCATTTCTACATGCGTGCCACTCAATCACTTGCACGCCACTTCATTACTTGCATGACACTACATCACTAGTGCACCACTTTATTTCCTTTGTTATATTTTAATAAGATGATGTTAAAATATGACTTGCGCGCAACATACACTTTCCCGCCGCTTATACTTGTGTGCCTCTATTTGACCTGTGCTGCCACCTTTAACTTGCATCCCACTTTCATTCCTTTGTCATATTTTGATATCAAGATCTTGAAATATGACTTGCGCGCAAAATATACTTGTGAGCCACTTATAATTTCACACAACACTTGTGTGCCACATTTACTTTGATGAGGCTCTCTATCCTTTTCCAAAAAACACTTATTCACTCCCCGTATCCTTCATAAGGCTTGCATCACAAGTTTTCCGAACATATGATATTTGTAAAATACAAATATGAAAAGAATCAACTTAGTTTTCCATGGAATTTAAAAATTGAATTGATTTATCCTCTTTGACAAAAAAAGGCAACATTATGAAAAAGAAAACTCTTCAAACTTCCTTCTCCTTCCGATATGGTCCCAACAAGAAGAGTGCCCTTCCAAAAGGGTCCATTCAATCATGTCCCCTCAAATGGGAAAATCTCATGTGAAAGCCCCAACCCATTCCGAACTATGTGGGCTTTGATTCCTCCCCTGAGGATATGTAGAAACCCATATCATGGTTCAAAACCCAACATTAGGCCATCTTTCATTCCCCATTTATGATGATTAACTGCAGAGCACCGTATTGCATGGCTTACATCAGCATCGCCTCCGTAGCACCAAATACACACGTGCTTATGAAAATCCTATAAACTAGCGGTATCTCATATATAAAATATTAGTGAATGAATCTAGTAATCAAAAACATATGAACATGACTTAAATATATAAAAGTACTGGAATAGGCAACAATTCCCCCCCCCCCCCCAAAGGGCGTAATGAGCCCAACTTCCCATCATCTCAACCAATGGATTCCTTAAGTGTCGTTGGACAAATCATCATCCAACGAGTGTCTGAATTTGGAAATTAGTTCATTAATCATGGATAACCGGGAAATTTTGTGTTTTTGGTTCCATGAATAAACACACTGGAGACTGTCCTCTGAGGAAGTTATATCCTAGGAAGACCGATTGCACAAATACTTGACCACATACAATCGCCCGCTTGGATCATTTGACTCGAGAGACACCTTTGTAATACCGAAAGGATAAACTAACCAATCGTCAAAGGGTCAATACAATACCCCTTTAAAGGATAAAGACATATATTGGGTTGAAACATAAATGGGTGACCATTCTCATCTGACCATTTTGTTCCAGTCCAACATGCCCACCTTGGTTTGAAACAATTATAAATTGATTTTTAATTTATAATTATACCAAAATCATTAATTTCTAAGATAATATGAGTATGGGTAGAAATACTCTCAACCAATATAATTTAAACATATTTCTTATTTTATTTTAAACCTTATCATTTTGATTTATTCTTATCTAATCTATTTAATTTTATTTTTGCGAATATTATTATAAATATTAAATGGTTATAAATATTTAATTAGGTGTTGTAAATTGTCAATAATTGGATATGATATAAAATTTTAGACCATATAAATTTCACATTGTAATTTTTTATATATTTTTGTGATTTTTAAATTATTTAATAATAAGTAATTTTTATAAAATATCAAGTTTCAATGTTGACACTATTCATTTATTTGACTTCAAATAAAATCCAAAAAATTGATAAATTTTAAAAAAAATATCTAATATACTTCTAACAAGTCATAATAACCTTAAAAATTATTGTATTTCATTAATTAGATCATATGATATTTATTTTAGTATTTTTAAAACCATTTATTGGATATTTATATCAATAAAATAATTTAAAGATCACTATTCTATCATCATTAATTGTAATTATTTAATCTCTAAAAATTATAAATAAATTACCATGATGATGATAATTCCATTAAATTTCTGAAAACTGTTTATGTTCTAAGTTTTATCATGTTTATCACTATATTGAAATTATTATACTGATATGATATATGAGAATGAAATGTTGCCAGTTTCTGTTTTTTAATTATAATTACATCACTTTCACAGAACAAAGTCCATTAAATGAATAAATTCCGACCAATATGTGATATTTTTTGACTTTAATTCATAAAATAAAATTTTTTCTGGTGTTATTTTAATTTTATTATCTTTATTATATTGTTAGTTACCCTAATTTACTCGATTTACCTTTAACTATGGTAAATAAAAATTACCGTAGTTACTATTTAGAATATCCAAAAATAAAAGTAACCTATTAAAATAATTTGGACCAAATGATCCTAAATATTTAATCCATTTTTCAAAATTAAAACCACATAAGTTTCATTAATTAATTTAAAATTAATTCCCGTTGTCAAAACCGGAAAGTGGGGTTTTAAGAAGTAAAGAACTTATCAAAATATTGTTATTTGTTTATGTCCAATTTAAATGTGAAATTAATTCAAATGAAGAATATTTTATTAAATGATAATAATATAATACAATTACACTTTAAACCCTATTAAAAAGATAAGCTAACAATAAACAAATTAGATGAAAAGGAGGTTTTGAATTAAAATGCCGTATTTTTTCTCTGTTAATTAAAATACCAATTTTATCCAAAAAAATACCAAACATTTAACCAAAGTAAATTTTGATGTTCCTATTAAAAATAAGAAGTTTATTTTTTACCATATAATATATAAAAGTGTTAAAAAAATATTTAAAATTGGTGCTCCATCAATATGTAGAAAAACTGAATTTTATGAAAAATACTTCTTTTATCTAAAAATTGGAATTTGGTCTTATATCATGTTCTATAAAATAAATATGATGAATGTTAATGTAATAAAAAATTAATTATGTAGTTAATACTATTCATAATGAATTGTTTATATAATATTTTAATAATATATCATTGTTTATTGAAACTCAAAATTGCGTAAAACACAAGCTATCGAAGAAGGTTGCTCTGGCATGTATTGCAAGCCAATTAAGTGTTGCGTTTAATGAAAGCTTCCTTTGGTATTAAATATAACATATTCCAAACATATTTCTTTTATACATTGAAAATAATTTATACTTAGTGTTGTGTGAAATTCATTCTATCAAAAGAACATGAAATTGTGTGTAACACAAGACAAGTATAATGTAGTGTATACTGCAAGATAATACGATGTTATGTATAGTGAAATATAATCTTGGTGTATATTAAAACACAATACCTCAAAGAAAATACATGAAATAATCTCATAAAATATCAGGCTGTTACATTCACCAAGCCTCGAAGGGAAATTCCAGGATGAATTACTTTAAGGGGATGTTTTTAAGAATGATGATCTTTATGAGGAATTAAATCCTTTTATTTCCATCAAATTTCATTTTATGTATATAATTATGGCTTAGTATGAATTTCATTTGAGGTCATGGAGGTATTGGGTCATTCCATGTCTGGTTCAGAGCTAATAACCCAAACATTGGGTGAAAATGGCTTGGCTCATTGTATAAGGAATCATGAAGGGCATTCTGCATAATTACTTCTAACAATGAAAGGTTAGGAAGTGATTTCCAAGAGGCCTCATTGTTATAAAAACCATGTGACTTGGGGTTCATTGTCATGTGAAAATTTCTACAATTTTGATAGTAAAGTTTCACATGGTTTTCATATGATTAGACAAACCATGTGTTCAAACTGTGCAAGGTTCCCATTACTACTAAAAAAGGACGATGATTAGTGCATTGTTTGGCCAACTGTGTAGCTAAACCGTGCAACCCAATATTTTTGGTTCGTTTATAATTTTACCCTAATTAAATCTATTTCATCCTATATATTCATTATTGCATTAGTTGGACAAAACCTCCCTATTTGGATCTTCTCCTTGGAGAATATTCTAGGATTTTTCACTGATCCTCCATCCAGGACCCGAATTAAGAACCATTTGTTTCATTGGATTCCCATTGGTAAGATCTTGATTCCTTTTGTTATGTTACTCATTTTGTTTGGTATTGGATGAACTATTTACAAGAAAGATAATATGACCTATTTATAAGTTCTTTGTTCATTCTAAAATTTTGACCTGAGCTTAGTAAAATCCAGAGTTGATACTAGATGAGATTTATACTATGATCATGTGATAGGTGGTCTCATGATTTTCATTAAAATTTTAAGTGTTTATGTATATTTCATTGTTCTGAATTCCTAATGTTCAGATTCATACCCTCGAAAATGATTTAAATGATTAAATTAAATGAATAGGTGTGACCTATTTAATTATTGAGATCCGATGATAGTTTCCTAAAGGCCATGATACTTGAATCCACCCCCGTATGGGTGTTTTATTAATTTCTTGGACAACTAGGGTTTCTATTTTTTTTGAATACCTTAGGGTGTTCCTTTTACCCCTTTTCCATGGGATGTGAAACATAATTAAATTTATGAATTGAATTTTTGAATTGATATGTGAGTTGAATTGGAATATCAATAGAGAATTGAATTGATAAAAAAAAGGGAATGGATTCCTTTCCCCTAGAAACATTCCATGTACTGGTGGTTTAATCATCGGAGTCTTATTATGAAAATATTACCACGTAAGATAATTAAGGGAAATACTTCTATGATAATCCATTCTTTGAGGAACCTTTTGAGGTGAGATTGAATTGGAATTAATAGGATGATGAACTTAAAATAATTATATGATATTTATTTAAGGATTATTACTATTCAGTGGGAGACACAAATGTTCTTATACGAACATAATGGATGTACTCATTTGAATTTTTTTTATTACTTAATCTTGAGTGAAACTTGTACTCCCTTAGTGGAATGCCAGGGTAGGAATCATGGGGTTGAATTGTATATGAAAAGTGATACATGGACTAATTATCATTTAAAATGGATGAACTTAGAGGGAAGTGGATCATATATTCCATGGGTGATACATGGGATCCTTTAGATTACCACCAAGGAGGGACTCGAGTGGTTGGGATATTATACCACACCTAGAGTGATACCAGGATTCCAATGAGGAATTAATAGGATAGGATTATAGACTACATGGTTCAAGATACACTTGGAGTGATTAGTGGACTCAAAATTAGGAATTCCAAGGATATGCTCATTTTGAAATTTGAATAATTAATGAAAGGATTTACATGATGTGTCTTCCAAGACAAATAACAATCATGGATTTGGTCAGTGACATATAATATACAAATGGAATTGTTTTCAAAAACTTGTTTAAATATTTTTATGAGGGATGCTGAGATACATGCCAGGTCCCAAGACTTTTCAATTAAATGAAAGTGAAAAATGAATTGGTTATACAATGAGAATATGGTCTTTATAGAATGTTTACTTTTAGTAATTACTTGAGTATTCTAGTAATGTATACACACTACTATTTATATATATATATTAACTGACAAGATTGCACTAGACCTTGTGTGGTTGCCTATTAGAATTACATCTCACACCATATTCGGAGTGCCTTGGGTACCCTAAGAGACTATATGATTGAAATTATGGATTAGGGAAAGTGCCCTACTACATGTTCTTGAATGCTTCTATGGATCAGTCGATCATGGGACTAAGATACAACTCATGATGCTAGATTTATATATTTTTTCCTTCTTGTAATGTTTTTTTATGTGCTGTACTGATTCCATTTAAACCAATTTTGGATGATTTATTATAAAAATGACATGTATCATCAATTTTTTTTATACGATATTCCTTTTCTATTATTTTTTATATATATTCTTATTATTCATATTATTTATAACTACGTAAAACTTTCTATACTTATCTGATATTTTATTTCAATTGTGACACACATGGGAGATGAGAAAATAGTCTCCCCACTAACCCAACTTGGCCCTCACTACTATTCAGAAGACTCTGATAATTGGGGGGATGTTCTTAAGTCCATGTGGATAATTAGGATCTAGGAATTATTGAGTGGAATATGGTATGAAATGTTACATAATATCACCACATGTTTGACACACAATTTTCAAAAATGTCTATCCTAATCATACAATGTAATATTATCACCCTATTTTTTTTATTTAATCTGAAGTAACCAAAAAACCTTATTTAATTACATAATCACTCAAGGTATTGAGTTCCATTTTTTACATAGGCTTGATAGACAACCCCTCCAATCTAAAATTAATTATTCGGAGAATAAAAACATGATGTTGATTCAGAATCATTGGTAAGTACATGTTCTTTCCTATTTTTATCAAATCTATTATTCTCCTCTCTCTCAAAAATATAGAACTAGTACATGATGGATAAATATATGTTCTATTATGAGAATGTTGATGAAATATTATTGAGTATACTTGAGGGAAGAATATAAAATCCTAGAATATAGAGTTTTTGGTTCCATTCTTTGTTTCCACCAATAGTTGAGAGGTATGTGGATTCTCTCTCATATCCACATAGTATAGAACTTGAATGATTAGTTTAATTTTAATTACACAATTGAAATTATTTACAAATATATTTTCAATTATTTATGGAAAACACTTTTGGTACATGTATTTAAAATCAATGAAATTGAATGGTTTCTTTGAAAATTCTCTTTGGTGAAAATTTAAAAATGATGATCATATAATTATGGTTTTTTTGATGCATGTAAAATGTTTTCTAAAAGATTTAATGTAATAATGGTTAAATGTGGAATGGTTTTAATTGAATTCGGAATAAATTATTAGTGTGAGTGAATTCACCAATGTGACACTATTAAAGGGGTGTGTGCAATTAGGCCACATACTATTAGTCACTCTATGACGACTTGGTGGATTGAAGAGAGACTGCTTATGAGTATGATACTATCACATCGTCACACATGGGTGTGGGGTGGAGATATGGTTATAATATTCCAAATTAATGTGAAAGGGTCTACACTTGTAATATATTTTTCATGGAACCTATTTACAATTTTTATATAAACCAACCTACCTTATTTTAAACTATTTTATATAAATTCTTCTAGGAAGTTTTTACCTAGTGGAATGTGTTGGTCAGTCTTTAAGGAAATTATTCTAAATTTATTATCACCCCCTACATTGGAATAGTTGATCATTTAAAAATTACATCTATCAAATAATAATTAAAGGAAATGTGTCTCAATTACATAGTGGATATCGTTGATACCTTGTTCATGGAATGTGGAGAAGGTGCTTGGAGAGGGTTGGGTTGTGCTTTTGTATACCACTTGGGTGTTTTTATGTTTTATGGTGTTTTGGTTATTTAAGTTTTATTTGTTTAATTTATAAATATACTTTGATATTTTTTGATGTTTTGTTTAGGTTTTTAGTTCAATTATGTACTCATGAATCATATAGAGGATTGGATGTTTATTGATTATATTACCTGTTTTTTTATCTTTATAAGGGTAACCAATAACCCAAAGTTTCATAAGGACCTTTTAATTTATGGCTAGCCGTTAATTTCTTTGGGATGTCACTTAATCCATGTAATTCTCATCTAAATTATTTATCCAATGGGAAGTGGACGGAATTTATAGAGTGGTAATTTTTGTGAAAACTGTGATTAATTATGAGCTTAATTAGAGTGATGTAAAGTTTGTTAGGATTAATTTTTATTTTTAATCAATTTGTTATCAACTGTATCATTTGGTCATAATAAATAAATATATAATGTTCTTTTACTTTTAACATAGTACTCATTTTTTGAGACATGTTAAACTTTTGGTTCATTTATTTATATCAATATCAATGTTTCAATGACTACCCTTGAATAAACTTCAATTTATTTATATTTTTGTGAGATTTATTTTGGTAAAAATTAATGATGGATTTATGTAGTGGTAATGTTCCTTGACTTGTCATTTTTCAAGTACACATAGTTATAGGAAAATTTTGGTGACTTGGGATTTTTCACTATGTTATTACCTTCAAATTTATAGTGAATTTACATCATGTTTTCGAGTGGTCATATTATAACCATGGAGGATTAGAGTTTTTTTTCTAAACATCCTACTAGGTGTTACCTCACACCTTATATACACCCTCTAGTTGTATGGAGATATTTTTCTAATAGATAAAATGAAGATAAAATGAGATATAAATATATTAGTGGTATAATATATATTTCTTTGTCACTATCATAGGGGTGTGATTAATATAGGAGACATTAGTTCATAGGAAATGGGTTTCATGGTTATTTTATTTATATTGGGTATAATGAGGCTGTCCATGTATAAGACTCCTTGGACTTATATTATTTTGGTCTATATTAACTGTACCTAACTTGAAACATAACTTGTTAATGGTTTGTAACATTATGATTAATTTCTAATTTAGATTTAAATTAGTCATGTATTATTTGGATCAATTTTATTTTTATGATATTCATTTATTTATAGAGAATGCTTGTAAAATATATGGATACCTCATGAATAATTTTTAGTCAGGTTCTGATGGAATTTTTATTCGATTTAATGAGTGAAATAATCTTCATTGGGTATATATTATTCTCATGGAACTTGTCACTAGCCCATAGTGATCAGGAATACACTTTGGGCCTTGATGTGGGTTGAATTAGGTGGTGTTATTTGTTAACCCTAATTGGTTCCTTAAAAAATAATATTTCAGACCTATTATTTATTTGGGGAGAAGTGGTAGATAAGAGATAAATACATTATTTATTGAGAGTTAGGTATAAAGATGTATCTAGGTTACTCTAATTTATTCTAAATCTCGAGTAACAATGGGTCATTAGGAACAATGTATTGATTTTGAGCACTATTATTAGTTTTTTAGATATATTGCCATGTATTAATATTATTTGTTATTTAATAAAGATCCCATGAATTATTTCAGAATATTAGATGCATAGATGTGAAAATGGGTAGAAATTTAGGGGTCCATAGTTTAGGCACATGTCCAGAAAAAATGTAAACAAACTATGTGACCCATTATTGATACCCTTGAGTATCACTTGTATGGTAGGAACATCATAAACAAATCCATGTGACCATATCAGGATAAGTTTTATTTTTTTCAAGTGTTTTATATATATGATCATATTTTATGAATATTGTTATTTTTTAAGATCAATTAAGTGATTCTTTGTGGTTTAATGATGTATTAAATATAGGGAGTAGAAAATAATTTTTTGTAGGTCAACCAATATAGAGAACCCAATATTTTAGACTCAGTGATTCAAACCATTTAATATATGGGTTGAGAAGATGTGTAAGATCAACATTTAGTGGATGATCATTACCAAGTATTCACTAAGCTGATCATGCCTCATTTTTATGGTGATCAAGGATTTCAGGAACTCAGAGAGTGAATTGATAGAATAAAAAACATTTTTTGTTTTATTTAGACACTTGATACTACTAAAGTAAAATTTTCTACCTATATTTTGGAATGTCAGTGTTGAATGTTGTGTGAAATAATAGTATCAGACCAACTACACAAGGATCTCATTGTTTCCATGTTCAAGGGGATTTTCATTCAATAAATTTATTTTGATACCTAAAAGATAGAAAATGAAAGAAACTTTGTGAATATGGATAAAAGGAATAATTTTTTATTGAATATGTTACTTGATTTTCCACATTAGTTAGAGTTGGTAGTAATTTCCATTAAAATGATTATCTCAAAAGTTAGTGATTCAAGATGAGATTGAATGGTGATGTTAGGTAAAAAATGTTATCTTTTTTTTACAATTTTTTTAAATGGTCAATAAGATAATAATGGCTAGGAATGATATGGATGAAAAAATAGGTTTACGTGGTTCTTATATTATTATAGGAGAATGTTAGTGTTCCTTATCAGGATAAAGAAGGAAACATAATACACCTGATTGGGGTATTGGTGGGAGTGTTTAACGATCCACAAACTCTTCTTACTATGAACCACCAAGACATAGAACTTTGGTGTGATTCCAAAAATGGAGGCATAGGAACTCTAAGCCTAATTTCTATGAATCCCCAAAGAATTATTATTTTTGTTGTGATTGAGTTATCTTTAACAATTTTATATAAATACACCTCAGTGTATTAAATTTAGATCTTTTTATACCATATGATCTTAGGTATAGTTTGATTCATCAATGGAAGCATGGAATTATTCTTAGATATTGGAGGAACATACTTGGATTATTGGTGAATCTCATTCTTCATGGAAGACAAATAATAAACAAGAATTTGGGTGTTTATATGTTTTAGATCACGAACCTACATAACAATAGGATGGACCAGTGATTATTAGAGTTACAATGTTTTTTAGTTTTCTACTATAATTGCATCATTTTATATATAAACATGTCATTCATTTATATCTTCTAAAGTGATTTACTCATTGGGATTTTGATATGAACTATTTCCATATATGATGGGCATTTGTACCTATTTTTGAAGTATTAAGGATACCAAATTCAAATTCCCTTCCTGATAGGTGACGTTATCCATTTTTTATATTTGATTGGTTTTTCCAGTTTTGGGTCTTAAAATATTCTACCTCATCTTTTGAATTTACTATATTATCATATTTAAATCCCATGTTGATTTATATAAATGTAATGTTATGTTCTTTTCTCCTTACAAAACCCCTCATTTATTTCAAGGTTAGTGAGATATAATATTGGGTAGGTAAGGAATTATAATTTTCGATATAGGATTGATTTCATGTTATATATCTAGTATTCTCATGGATATAATTGAATGGAGTTCACATGGATTGTTTTTTATGGTGGTGGATATGTATCCCAAATTATTTCCTAGTGATTTGTTAAGAATACCACTTGAGTGGTAAGTTTAATTATTCTTGGAATTAATTATAGAAATATGTACTATTTATATACCATTATATTTTCTATAGATAACTAAGATAAAATAATTTAAATTAAAATAATAAGTTTTTTAGATTATAGATTTATATTCCCAATTGTGTCATCGTTGGTGGAACTAGTTCCCTTTGAAAAGCCAGCAGAGAGAGGTATTTTATTTTTTATCAATTACAAAAATTGAAATTATTTTACCATCAATGATAAATAAAAATTAACTTGGATAAAAAATATATTTTATTAGATAGTAATATTTATAATTTGTTTTCCATAAATTTACCATAGGTCAAGATATCAACAAATGAGAGTAATGAATATTGACTTTCTAAAGAGTTCCTTTAGAAGAAGGTACCTAAATTATGAGTATCTCATAATAAATTTCGGTTTTATGAATACTACTTAAGTATTTATGGAATTGATGAGTCATATCCATCATTGATATATCAATTTTTAGTAACACAGTATTGTTAGAAAGTTATAACCTATGGGGGTGAATGAGGGTTTGATACTCCTTCCATTGTTACTACTTAATCCTCTTTCTCTCACTACCCTAAATGGTCTTGAACTCACTATTAGTTGGGTCACAATCATGTTCTTCCATAAAATATGATCCAATTTATGATTCTCTTATATTATCCATAACATATTGGACATATGATCATTTAACCCATGGACATCAATTTATATCTTATAGAAGGAAATAAAATATTGCACACAAGAAACTAGAATTTTACTTAGTTCACCAACACTGGGATAATCCAAGGAGTATACAATGAAAATGAGTGGAAGAATTAAAATTTAATAAATCAAATTCAATGGTCGGTATAGGTTAGGTCACTCCAACGCTTGTTGTCACTCCCCTTAAATGATATAGGGATGGATCACTGCCTCCCAAGGGTCACTCCCATTATAATGATTTTGGGCTCAGTCACTAATCAACCAATGACACTCCATAACTTTAAGGGTTACTTCATAATTCTCTCACTTTATCAATAATTAAGAGATGATATATATTTTATACATATTATAATTAAATACATTAGTTTTGTAACATCCCCATAATACCCATTTTCTTGGGCAATGTCAGAGGTGTTACTGACATTAGATGACATTTCATAGGCACCAATGGTTGGAAATAAATACATAGGGTTTAATATAATAACAATAGGTGGGAACATTTATCCCTGAAAAAAATCTCATAGCCATGAAAAAGGACTAAGATGAAATAAAACACATAAAAAATTTATGATAATAAAATATAATGGTTAATGAGATAATATCCAACAAATCCCAAATATTATGAAGACAATGTCAAAGTAACAGTGGAAACAAAACAATGATAAAAGTTAAGACTCTAAAGTAGGAAAAAACTTAATAACTGTGTTGGCACCACTTACTCTCTAAGACATGACCATGTAGAACAAATCTATTTATCTATCTATTATATCCACAATCAAGGTGATCAACTAGTCAATCAGAATTCCATACACTTTCATGTATCATGAAAGACAACATCTATACATGCAAAAAGGTGAATATTTTTGGGTGATTATGAGTAATCACCCAATGTTTGTTAGTAATTTTTTTACTAAATAAATGTGTAATATTATACTATACACATAAAAAATATAGAAAAAACTAAAAACGAATTCAATCATTACTAAACACTATTATTGTAATCATCAATTAAAGTAATTTTAATTCAAAACAATACAATTGGAAAAAAATATAGAATAGAAAATATACAATGATAAAATAGGGATCTCTACAATGTACTAGAATCATCACTCCCATAAAAACACTATAGTAAAGAAACAAAATAATAGAAAAATAAAAAATATTGGAAATATAAATATTCAACCTTGAGAGTAATTGATTATAATAATTAATGAAATAATATAGAAGTATTTATATGAGGTAATGTGATTGTTGAAATAGTAATGTGACTGTTATGATATTTACCTGATCATTGAGAATAGTATCCTAACCGTTAGGAAAAGTAACATGACTGTTGGAATGATAATTTTACCTAAACAAATGTTGATATAGATAATAATTATCATGATTAATTTATATAAAATATAAATTTTATAATTCCAAAAAATAAATACCATTATTAATAAACAAAATGAAAGTATACCACATTTCTAATAAACTATATTTTAAATTATTTTATAAAAATAAATATTTTTATAATAAAAATTAAAATTAAATATTTTAAAATTTTATTTGGATAAAATGAATATAAATTTTCAGACCATCATTTTGAAAATTTCCAAGGGTTAGTTTTTTTGGTAATTGCCTAAAATACTTCAATTTTTGGATGAATAATAAGAATACCTTTTTCCCAAAACCAGTGTAACTCAAATTACATAATTAATGATGTAATGGTGACATAATAATTTATATAACTTCTTATTAGGCCATGTAATATTTAATTTCATAAATGGTTCATTAAAATACAACAAACATAATTTATAAAACTAAAAATAACTTTCTGAAAACTAAAGTCACAATTGATTCTTTAAAATAATAATTTTTGTTTTTTCCACATTCATTTTTAATAAACTAATTAATTATAATAATAAAGGTGTTTTAAATTATTAAACTCATTATATTATATTAATATATTATTTATAATGTCTATAATTTACTATTACAAATTTTACCTATTATATATTATTTTATTCAACAAATTATTCTAAAAAACCCTTATCCTCAAGTATAAATAACCCTCCCCTCCCAATAAGAAAACCAACCATTATATCAATTAAAAATACCACGATCTACCCAAGTACACTATATTTGAAATCTTATAATCTACAAGGATGTTTTAGAGACATCCAACTCCAATCACCATGGGGTTATAGTTTCATACAAGAGAACCCACACTGTGGAAACAGTAAGTTTCCATTAACTCTTCCTTCATTTATTCATCTCCTTCTTATTTTACCAGTTCCTTTAAAAACCAAATAATCTATATTTAATTAATAAATAATTTAAAATTAAATTAATGATTATTAATCTACTTCAAGTATCATATACATGACATATGTTAATTTTATACTCTGTTTCCTCGCTCTTTCATCAACGTCCCAATAAGGTTGGTTAACCACCTACTGAGACATTGCCAAGAAAATTATTATTACCACATTTATGGATAGGAAATTTAAATATTTGTATATATATATTTATTTAATTTAATGTATTATATTATTCAAAAATAAATTATACTAATGCATAAATTAAATTTAATGAAATAGAAAAATTGTTGCAAGATGGGAAATTTTTTATGTAAAATATGTTATCAGAATGCTTCAATTTCATAAAAAATTAAAAATTATATTAAATTTATTATAATTGATATTTGTTTTATAAAATTATAATAACTTAGTCTTGGATAAATTTTTTTAAAAACATAAGATTATTATTCCGGAGGTGAAAAAGTGATGAAATTAAGTTTGAGTTAAGGTAAGGGGATTATCAAACCCAATTTCCTTTCCCGGGGTTAATCATATTTCATGAAAAATTTCAAATTAGATGTTCATTTAATACTACTAAAATATAATTTTATTGTTTTTACCATTTCTTTTCTAGGATATACATGTTTTTAATTTTGTTTTATGAAAAATACCATGATTTCTTAAAAGAAAACTTCTTTCCAAAAAACAGTTTGACTCCTCTTTAGTTGTTTCTTATTCACTCAAGAAAGATGAATGTAAATAATTTTTTTACCTTTATAATTTTAGAATCATAAAATTTTATGCATGCATTTATTCTATGAACCCCATTCATTTCCATGGGTTATTTTATTTCTATGATTGATATACGTTTAATTGGGAAATCATGATTATGTAACTTTTATAATGGGACAGGTGCGCACCGAATTATATAGAACTCTAATTCATTGGGTAATGTGATTAATCTCATGAGATAAGGTAACTATATTTTTAAACATGATTCTATATTTGTTCACAATTATGATTTTTTTATTATGTATATACGTTATGCGTGAACATTATGCTAGCATTGTTCACAACTTTGTGTGGTATTTGACTACTAAGCCTTGATGTTTCATTTTATTGCATTTCAAAATTCCATAATTTATTTAATGATTACTATCATGATTATTATGATAATAATATTCTTATGATGATGATCTTATTCTTATGACGATGATGATTTCAATCTCCCATGTTTTAGTGATTCATGTTATTATTTGTCCTATTACTGATCTTTTAGCTCAACCCTTTCATTGATGTATATCATTTGGAGACTACTTGTACTAAGGATAATTAAATTGAGAATAATAAGGTTGAGAAGAATTAATTAAATAATGTTTATATTTCATTATGTAAAAATTATATAGGACCCTAATTTTCCCAATACTTAAACTATTTCATCCTAGATATGTAATATTATTATGTTGTTTATCATTAAAATGATGTAATAGTAAAGTAAGAAAAAATAGGGTCTCCATAGTTATTATCAGATAAAATTTTAGTTAATTTGGAATTAGGAATATATAACCTTAATAAAAATCCTTAATAAAAGTCTATGTATAAGTAAATATCCATGAAGATTTTCTTTAGAGGATTTCAAAACATAGAGATCCCATAAGATATTGTTTTATATTTAATTACACAAAAGAATAAATTATTTATTCATGAATTGTTGACTTATGTTTTTTAAACCTTTTTTATTTTCTAAAATGGTGGGAACAAGGAGCAACTAGGCCATCAACCCATGTCAGAGACAATGCATCATATTTTCAAATGACACCCCCAACGCCATGGGAGGTGGAGTTCAAAATTTTTTGGTGATGTTTACCCAGCAATCTAAAGCTCTGAATAATAATGTTAGTCTTGTGGAACACCCTCCATCACCCAAGAATGATCAGATAACCATTTAGTCTTTTATGTGGAAATGAACACTGAAATTTAGATAAACTTTTGATATGCTTGTTAGGGAATACTGGGTTAAATAAATTGAGAAGATCCTTTTTGTGAACCATTATTCTGAGAAGTAGAAAGCGAATCTTGTAGTTTATCTTATAGACAGTGAAGTTGATCAATGATGGGAAATGGTAATTAACACCAAGAAAAATGTTGAAATAGAAGAGATAGAGTGGGGAGACTTTTAAAAAAAATTCATACCAATTATTTCCCTCAAAATCTTCAAAAAATTATGAATAGAGATTTCCAAAATTTTAATAAAAAGTAAGGTTAATCTATCATGGAATACGAGGGAAACATCCCAAGGCTTTTATGATACACCTCGTGTTTTGTTATCAACAATGATAGAAAAATAGATAGATTATTTAGTGTTTTAAAACCAAACATACCAAAGGCTATAATAATCTGAGACTTTGGGAGTTAAAAAGAAATGGTTTGATGTGATCTCAAATTAGAGTTGGATTTTAGAAAATGGTCAAATGTTTATGGAGATAAGAAGAGAAGAATGGAGTTTAAAGATGGTGGGTCAAATGAAAATTGAGGAAATATAATCCATCTTCCCACATGTAAAAAATGTGGGAAGATGGATCATGTGAACTGCCTCAAAGGGGTGGGGAAATGCTCAAAGTGTGGGAGAGAGTAAAAAATATCAGAAATTTCAAAGATACATGAAGTATCCACGCAGAGTGATGGAGTAAGGAAGGAACCTCATAATAAACCACCAATGTTTCTATGCTTTAATTTTAGGGAAAAAGGAAACATAACAAGCCAGTGCACTAAACCTCAAGTCTTTGAGGGTAATTTGTTTCAACAAACACATAATAAAAATGAGTAAGGGAAAGATTATACCATCACTACTACTGATGTGGAGGATGAAAATAAATTCATACAAGGTATACATCATATTTTATCGATAATGGGAAAATTTTATTTGATTCTTTTTCTATTCATTCTATTATCTCTTACAAGTTTTCTAGAACTATAGAATCAAATCCCCAAATCCTTGAAGTATACATATATGTAAAAACACATAGTGGTTCAATCATTGAAACACAAGAGTTTTACTCTTATCCTATTGATGTATGATGGAAGATTCCTCCAAAAAATATTGTAATACTTCCCTTGGATAAATATGATGCTACACTGAGCTTGAATTGGATTGAAATATATATATCACATATCAAATATCATAAAAAAAGATATATTTTTCATATTCTAGACCATACAATGGTCCTATAAAAATTCAAGGAAGATCTTGAATCTCATTTGGAAAATCCCTCAGAGGTGTGGCTTTTGATACAATTTGAAGAATCATACCTTGGTCAAATAGTTGATTCAAATAATTGTATCAACCAAGAAGAAATTACCATTGGTAGGGAATGCATTGATTTAATTCCAAATGTGTTACCAAGAAATCACCTATATCATGAGTTAGAGTTCTCAATAGAGATGATACTCAACGCCAATCCTTTGTTTAAATTCCCCTACAAGATGGCCCTGATAAAACTATAGGAGTTAAAGAATTAGCTACAATAGAATTTGGACAAATGTTTCATATTCCATAGTGAATCGCCTTTGGGTATGTTAGTGATCTTTATAAAGAAAATGAATGGAACAATGTGGATATATATCAATTATTGAGAGCTCAAAAATATCACTATAAAGAACAAGTGTCATATTCCACATATTAATTAATTTTTCAATCAACTGTGATGAGATCAGTAATTTTCAAAGGTGGATCTTTATTTTGGATATCAATAATTGAAGGTGAATATTGGAGATATTCAAAAGTATTGTTTCCATAAAATGTATGGTCACTATGAATTCATAGTGATTCCCTTCAGACTTACTAATTCCCCTTCAATATTCATGGATTTAATGAATTGATTCTATAGAGACTACCTCAAAAAATTTATGGTAGTGTTTATCTATCATATTAAAATTTACTCCAATATTAAAGAGTAACATGAAGAGAATATAATGATTGTGCAGGAAACATTAAGTATGGTGAAAATGTAAACTATATTCAGTACATTTGACTTCTAGATACATTAAGTAACATTATTGGGGAACCTGTTGAAAAGTGATGGAATTTCTGTGGACTCATCAACGGAAAAAATAGGAATAAACCAGATTCACTAGTATCATAGAAATTCATTGTTTTCTTGGATTGGTGGGGTACTATCGATGTTTTTTGGGAAAATTCTCATGATTTTCTATCCCAATAACTATGTTAACATGGAAAGGGGAAATGTATGGTTAGAGGGAATAATTTAAGGAAATATTCAAGGATCTTATGAAGTGGCTGATAACTATACATATACTAACATTACCAACAACTAAATAATGTTTTATGATATATAGTGATGCTTCAGTGAAAATATTGGGTTTTGTACTCATTCATAATGATAAGGTGATATCCTATTTCTCATGATAGTTTAATATCCATGAGAATAAATACTTGACACATGATCTAGAGTTATACTCTATGATCTTCTGTATTTAGATTTATAGAAACTACCTTTATAGAGAGATGAGTTAAATATATAGTGATAATAAGAGCTTAAATTATATATTCACATAGAGGTATCTCATCATGTGTCAGAGGAGAAGATTATAGATAATAGAGGACTATGATTTCTCTATTCACTACTATCTAATAAAGGAAAACTAGGAATATAATGATCTTACTAGAAAAGAACCTACTCTATATTCATGAGGAAGATTAGGAAACACCATATATTTATGGTTGTTCAAAGTATGGATTTGGAAATCATTATGGAATTGAACATAACCTACCTTTCTCAAATGGCATCACAACCATCCATCCACGATAATATCATCAAGGCATAATGGTAAGATCTGGAGTTATAAAATAAGGTGAATGTAGTAAAGGAAGGGAAGATACAAGAGTTCCATATGGATGATGATTGTGTGATTAGGTCTAGAATTAGGAATTGTGTTCTTGCATCACATGATATAAATTAGTAGATATTGGATAATGCAAAAAACTCATATTTCTCTATCCATTCTGGAATCATAGAAATATAATATGATCTTTGATAACACTTATAATGGGATAACATGAAGAAAGATATTGTGAAATATATCTCATGGTGTTTGGTATTTTAGAAAGATACTGTAGAGAAATAGAATTCCAAAGCGATGATGAAGAAATTTCTTATACCCATGTGGAAATGGGAGAATGTCACTATGGAATATTTCACTAGTCTCTAAAAGTCATCTAAAGGAAGTAATATGATATGGGATGTGGTGGATAGACTAACTAAGACTACCCAATTTATTTATATTCTAGAAGACCACTCACATGATAAACATTCTAAGATATATGTGATGGAAATTGTGAGGATGAATGGGGTTCCAATTTAAATCATCACTGATCATGATCCAAGGTTCAAATATAAATTCTAGATAAGTATCCAACACACATTGAGTACCGAATTTAATTTCATCACGTCTTATCATCCCTAAACTAATGGATAATCTGAAAGGAATATTGAGACTCTTGATGACATGTTAAGAGTACACTAAATGGAATTCAATGGTGGAATGGATCATCATCTCCTATTAGATTAGCTCTCATACAAAAATAACTTCCACTCGAGTATTCAGATGGATCTATAAGAAGCTCTATAGAGAATGTGATGTAGAAGTCTAACCTATTGGGATGAAGTTAGTGAACGAAAGCTACATGGACCTGATCTTATTCAAGATACGATAGAAAATGACCAATCCATCTAAAAACATATAAAATATGCTCATAGTTAGCAAAATAGTTTTTCCGAAAAATATCATAGGGACATGGAGTTTGACGTTGGAGATAATTTCATAATTTGAATATAACCATGTAAGAGAGCCTTCTAGTTTGGAAGGAAAGGGAAGCATGGACTAAAGTACATTTTCCCCTTTGATATCCTTGATTATATGGGAGTAGTGGCTGATTAGATTGAATTTTTACCATGTTTGGATCATGTTCATGACATGTTCTACGTATTGATCCTATGGAAGTAAATACTTATTCCCTCACATGTACTACCTCCCATGGTGGTACAACTATAGAATTCCATCTCATATGATGAAAAAAATGAATATATTTACTTCAAGTGAAGAAGTTCTACGCAACAAGGCAACTCACATTGTCAAATTATCATGGAGGAATCATAAGTATGAATAGGTGACTTGGTAACAAGTGGAAACAATAAAATAAATGTACCCTTAACAATTATCAACTGATAATATGTGTGGAAATTTCAGTGATGATATATCTAAATAGAGGAAGGATATAATGATCCAATATTTGTTAGTATTTTTTTCTTCTGAATAAATGTTTCATGTAATATTCTATACAAAAAAATATATAAAACACAAAAAATAAATTGTTTCATTACAAAATACTGTTACATTAATAAGAAATGAAACAAATTAAAATTCAAAACATTAAAACTGGGGAACAAATATAGAATAAAAAATATATAGTGGAAAAATAGGGACCTCCACAATCTACAAGAATCATCTACCCAACTATAAACCCTATAGAAAAGATAAAAGATATTAGTAAACTTGGAATCATTAAAGAAAATGGAAATATTGATCCTTGATAGTAATTGAGTTGAATATTAAATTAATTAATTCATAGGTATTTATATGAGGTAATGTGACACTTGAAACATTAATGTTTCCATTGGAATATCAACCTTACTATTGAGAATAGTTTCATGACCGCTGAGAATAGTAACTGGACAATTGGAATGCTAATTTTACTTCAAAATAATAAATGATAATATAAATAATATTTATCATGATTACCTTAATTAAATATAAATTTTATAATTTTAAAAAATAATTATCATGACTAAGAAACTGAAAGAAAATATAAACACATTCTCAATAAATTATATTTTAAATTAATTTCTAAAAAATATTTATTTTATTTTAAAAATAAATATTAATTATTTTATAAATTTATTTGGACAAAATTAATACCATTTTTGAAATATTCATATTGAAATTATCTAATGGTGTGTTTTCAATTAATTTTCTAAAATATATCAATTTTTAGGCGAATCGTAAAAATACTGTTTTTCTCATAACCGGTGTAACTCAAATTACATTATTCATGGATTAATGGTAAAATAATATTTTCTAGAACATTAAATTAAGTGATGGTATATTTAATTTCATAAATGGTTTATTAAAATACAAATAAATTAACTTCTAATCCTAAAAAAACTTTCCAAAACCTAATGTCAAAATTGATTTTTTAAAATAATAAATTTTCTTTATTTCCACATTAATTTTTAAAAAACTAATGAATTAGAATTATAAAGGGTATTTAAAGTAATAATATCATTATATAATATAAATATATTGTTAATAATTTCTAAAATTCTCTATTAAATTTCTACCTTCGATATATTATTTTGTTCAATATTTTACTCGAAAAATATCCCTACACGGATTTATAAATAACTCATCCACCTCCCCTTAAAAATCACTCATCCCATAAATTAAAAATACCATTATCTAATAAAATAATCCCTATTAATCCTATTATAATCCATAGGGATGTTATGAATAAATCCTACTCCAATCACCAAGGATTTATAGCGTCGTACAAGAGATGCCACACCATGGAAAGAGTAAGTTTCCATTAACTCTTCCTTTCTTTATCTTCTCCTTCTTCTTTTACCAATTCATTTAACACCCATATAATATAAAATTAATTATAATTAAATTAAATTAAATTAATGATGATTAAACTATTTTAAGGAACATATATATGACATATAAAAATTTTATACTCCATTTTCCAACCCTTTGGACAATATCCCATTAAAGGTTGTTTGACTACCTATACAGACATTATCAAGAGAATTAGTAAAACAACCATAACCTATGGATAGTATAAATTATATATAATATATAAATATTTAATTTAATTTATTATATTCTTATATAAAAATTAACAATAATGTATATATTAAATTTAATAAAATTGAATTTTTTTTGAAAGGCAATATATTTTTAAGTAAAATATAAAATCAAAACATTTAAATTTTTTGAAACTATATTAATAAATATAATGAAATTATTATAATTGATAAATATTTTTGTAAAATGAATATAATTAACTTATGGATTATTTTTTTAATAAACATAATTTTATTATTCAGGATGTGAAAAAGCGTTGAAATTAAGCAAGAATTAAGGTAATGGGATTGTCAAAACCAATTCTATTTCTTTAGTTTATTCATCTTTCATGAAAAATTTAAGTATTTATGTTAATTTAATATTCCTAAAATATAATTTCATTTTTATTACTACTTCTTATTTGGGATATACATATTTCAAACCTTTTTTTGGAAAATTATAATGACTTTTAAAAATAAACTCTTCTTTCCAACACACATTTTGAATCTTTTATAGTTGTTAGTTCATCACTCAAGAATGATGAATCAAATAAAAAATATTTTTTAAAATTTATAATTATAAATTCCCAAAATTTTATTCACGAATTTATGAAATGACCCCCATTTCTTTTCCATGGGTGATTTTATGTCTAAGATTGATATACGTTCTTTGTGCCAATAATGATTACGTAATTGTTAGGATGTTACAGGCGAGCCCATAAATATATAGTTCTCTTACGCATTTGTTAATATGATTTGTCTCACTAGATAAGGTGAAATATAAATGAACATGATTTTATCATTGTTCAAAATTATAATTTTATGATTATGAACATATGTTTTGTGTGAAAATGATGCTATATTTGTTCACAACTATGTCTGGTATTTGACCACTAATACACGATGTTTCATTTTTATAAATTACCACATTATATTCCTTTATATAATGCTTCCATTCATGATTATTATGATAATCATATGATTATGATGATGATAATATGCTTACGATGATGATAATTATGATCACCCATGTTATATTGATACATTCTCTTATTTACCCTCTTTCTAGGATTTTAGCTCACCCCTTTCATTAATGTATATCCTCAGGTGATTACTTGTACTAAGAAGAATGAAAGGGAGACTAAGAATAATGATAATAAATAATTAAATAATGGTTATATTTTATTATTATATAGTTATGGATGATCCTAATATTTCAAAGACACGAAACCATTTGACCCCTAATATGTAACACTATTATGTTGTTTACCTTTAAATTGATTTAATAGTCATGTAAGAAAAAAGTAGGGTCACTATAGTATGACAACCAAGTATGAAACATGAAGATATATTTTCAATATTACAACAATACCATAATAATGTAATCTATATATTTTATAAAATAGGATATGGAATATTAAAGGTAATTTGAAATAAGTTATATAAAAATGAACATATATAATGATTTTAAAAAGTAGTTTTAAACAAGAAACCATGTGATTAGTGTTTTTTTCATAAAAAATTTTATTTTATAATTAATATAAAATTTTTATCATAAAATATTTACATATGAGTTTCATGATTACACCCAAACTCCCATGAAAAACCTATACCTCCCCAAGTGACCTTGTGATAACGGTGTCATTAATCTATGATCCAGTCATTAATAATTTATTTAAAACATATTATTATTCCTAATCAATGCATCCAAACATGAAATAACTCATTAATGACCTAGAAATCCAATGATTATCTTCTGATCATGGTGAATTCAATCCATGATTCATTTTCCCAACACCTAAGAACGCACTAAACCAAATCCATGCCAAGAAAACCCATCAAAACTAACTTGATTTACCAAAAGAATTATTTTTTAAAAGTCACCCATTATAAATCCCATGTGGTGTCACCCACATCCAAAAACCAAGAACTATAACCACCAGATAATTTTCTTATAGTGTTTTTGAAAAGTTTGGAAATATATTTTTTATTCAAATAAATAAGAATCATTTAGATACATAAAAGCCTTCACATTTCTAGAAAATGTTAAAGAGGGAAAAAAACAACCATATATTCATTCATCACATCAATTGTTACAAGATCTCATATATATGATTCCTTCCTTAAATTTATCTAAAAAATATAAAGAAAATAAGATAAAATATCTTCTAATCCCATTCGTCTATATATAACAACAATGATCTAATGTTTTGTTACATAAGAAACAAGTAGATCCAAGATGGGAAGAGAGAAAAAGTCATTTAATTTTATTTCCATGATTTAATACTTGAAAAATAATTATAATACAAGTCCCTAAAACAAATATCATCTAAAATAACCTAGGTGAACCCTTAAAAAAAATATTCTAGGTTAAATTATGGAGAATGAGAATATTTGGGAATGTTTTTGGTTTTAGAAGTAATTTATGCATAATTAAATTCCCTATTCATGGTTAGCCCCTAAAATTTGACAAGATATGAAAACAATATGTGAATAGGAACTATTCAAAAGTATTCCAAGTCATATAGTTATACACATAAATTTTCCAAACCATGCACCGATAGTTCTCCAACCCAGTAAACCCTAAACACCTCAATAGTTTCATAGAGGCTTGAGGATGGTTTTTACTAACCATGGTAGAGTAATGGATCATGAAAAATGATTCCAAAAACTTATAAAACATTCCATTAAAAACTCAAGCCTTAAAAAAAATTCTATAACATTATGTAATCTGTAAAATATGGAAATACCTCAAATTAAGGGTGTTATATTATGCCCACTATTGGGATTTTCAACCCAAAGAAATCTATAATATCTTCATATGTTATTATTGTAATAAATTATATCATTACCAACTGTATTTTTTAATTTGAACATGAATCTATAATAATATAATAAACGAAATAGTGCTGAGTCATAATTTTTACACCCTACTTTTTAATTCCTTTTGTTTGGAAATCACAAACACTTTCTTAAAATAGGTTTACTAATATTTTTATTTCACAAGTATTATTGTATGTATTTTATAAAATATTGTATTTTCCCATATTTATAAAAATTATATTTTATTATGAATATAAATATTCTATTATTCATTAAAATAATCATATTAAGTATGAATCGAATTATCAGATTCAACTTTAATCAGACCAGGAGATAGATTTGTGTCTGGTCTTTTACTAAAATGGTCATAAATATCAGATAAGTTTTTATGTTGATAATTTCACTAACTATGATAAGGATTATCATATTTAAAATATATGATTAGGTCCATATACTGGACCAATGATTATAATCAGAATAAAAATACATTTTTTTTATTTCATAAGTAATCCCTTTAGCATTGTAATGGTGTTAATCAATATGATGTTGGGTATTTAGTTAAGACTGAGTTGTGGTCAGAGGCCGTAGAAATAAACTCAGAAATATGACTGTTGGGAGATTATTTATAAATTAAAAAAGTAATTAGAGTAGTTTAAAGCAACATATTTCAACTTTAACTCATGCCATCTGAATATTGCAAGCTTGAACTACACATTTTTAGTATTTATAATTGTTTAGAGTACTGGTAGTTATAAATAATCCTTGTTAGGGTTGTTTACATATGATTTTTTTCTTTTTTAATCTCGTTAGACATTTGTTATGAATGATGACTTATGAGGCAAGGAAGATGGTGAATATGATATATTAGATCAAGGGAATTTAGGGCTAGGAAGACAGGCATCGATCATCTAATTGAGGTATTCTAGGGATAAAAGATAGAGAAAATCAAATCATCGTATCAAGGGACATATTTGAAAGGAATGACAGACATGTATAGGTGGGATAAAGATATTGATACCATTAGTCAAGGTTATTGACTACCTTACTCTTAAAGTTAAAACAAGTAAATATTTTTAGTTTATATTTTAATTCATTATTACTTTTAAAAAGTTATTGTATTTATTGTTTATATAAGTTTATATTATGTTTTTCATGATTTTGAAAGATTATTAATCATACGTATATTTCTATACAATTGGTTTTATTAGTATTACTATGAATAAGAAAAAAACAATAAATTTATTTAATCAGATATGTTGAAATTTTGGTCATTTACTCTTATATTATAATATATATTTTGGTTCTAATTTTGTGACTCTGATAATTAGATTTAGTCTAATTTTGATAAATTTAATTTAGTAGTCTTTGTGTTTGGATTATTTTAAAACTATTAAAATAAGTTTTTAAACTATAATTCACACTTATCTTGAACATTTACGAAGAATATGATACTCTAACAATCCTATAATTTGTATCAGAAAAGGTCTATACTACTGTTTCCGACTCTTTCGTCGGGGCGCGCGCGCATCCGTCCGTCCGCGAAGGAGGAAGCATGACGCTTGTTGCCCCGCGTTCCCGCTTTCCAAAGGCGGGCGGCATTCGTTCCTTGTTTAGGTATGTCTGCTCCTTGATCGAAATAGGATGATGGGATATCGGTTCTTCATCCTGTGGATTCCTCCTCAAAACTCGTCACCTAGTCCGGGTCACCCTCATAGATTTAATATGTAGTTCATGAAACTCTTCCCAGTGCCATGTTTCCATGGACGCCGGTTAATTACACTGCTTCTGTCGGGACATTCCAAAGGGTCCAGTCAGGGCAGCAACCTTCAGTCGGGGGAGTAGTCACGTTGACGCATCAATAGCGTGTCTGGATGCTAGGGAACCCGGCATGTCTGTCTGTTGTCCCTGGTCATAGGGCTTCTCGAGGGCGTGGAAGCCCGAGGCATCCCACATCGAATGCGGGGAATTATTTTCCATAGACACATATCTGAGGTCTTCCTCAGCTTCCCGTGTTTAACACAGGGTATGCCGCGAGTTTAACGTCTAGCGGAGATGGATCAACCCAACCGGAGCATTAGCTAGGATAGATCGGATTGAGGGATTTCCCTTGAAGGGATTCCGATATCGGGGCCAGTCCATGGGCGGCTGTGAAGAGGAGCGTACCGACATGGTCTCACTGAGATATGGTGGTCCGGGCGAGAATCGGGATGGGCAGTAGGTGGATGAATGGAGTAGAGGGGGAGTGAAATGGGACCATCGCAGGGGCGACGGTGAAGTTGGGCTTGAGCCTTGAAGAGGCTTCCAATGTATCCCCGTGGTGGGGAATCAAAGTCCGCGTAGTTTAGGATGGTGCCGGTAAACCGACATGAAAGTGGACCTTGGCCCGATGAATGTCTTCAGCGAACCAACGTGAAGGTAGACCTTGGTCCGATGGGAATCATCAGCGTACCAACGTGGAGGTGGACCTTGGTCCAATGGGAGATGGTCTTAAACCTTAGGGAGGCTTCCTACGTACCATGACTTGACATGGATCAAAGACTTCATAGTTCAAAGGGTTTCATCGGTGAACCGACGTGAAAGTAGACCCGTGGGTCCACTAGTGGTGGGCTTGAACCTTGGGAAGGTTTACTACGTACCATGCCTTGACATGGATCAAAGTCCTCGTAGTTCAAATGATTGATGGAATACAGTTTAACGTCATGCGGGACGATAGTGAACCCTGACGTGAATAAACGAAAAGCATTGGGTGTTGGTGAACCGACGTAAATGAGGGACCTTGGTCCAATGGGAAATGGGCTTGAACCTCTGGGAGGCTTCCTACGTACCATGTCTTGACATGGATCAAAGTACTCGTAGTTTGGGTTGAAAATAGGGGGCTTGGCACACTGACAAGGAGACGGTCTGGGCCAATGGTTATTGGGCTTGAACCTCGGGGAGGCTTCCTACGTACCATGCCTTGACACGGATCAAAGTCCTCATAGTTCGGGTTGGGGAATACAGTTTAACGTCATGCGGGACAGGGGTGAACTGACGTGAATGAGGTCAGAACGACCGGATGGTGGGTTTGAACCTCGTAGAGGCTTCCTACGTACCATGCCTTGACACGGATCAAAGACCTCGTAGTTCGAGTTAGTCACAACGGCTTGTCGTCGGACTGGAATTGCAGTTTAACGTCGTGCTGGACGTAGGTAGAACTCGACGTGAATTGGATGATGGGTGGGCTTGAACCTCGTGGAGGCTTCCTACGTACCATGCCTTGACATGGATCAAAGACTTCATAGTTCAAATAGGGATTTGTCGGCGAATCGACGTGAAAGTGGACCTTGGTCCAATGAGTGGTGGGCTTGAACCTCTATAAGGCTTCCTACGTACCATGCCTTGACGTGGATCAAAGACCTCGTAGTTCAGGTGGGAATGGGTGTGCAGTTTAATGTCATGCAGGAAAAAGGGAGGGGCATACAGTTTAACGTCATGCTGGATGAGGGCGAAACTCAATGAGAATGAACGACTGAGCAATGTAGCTTGAACCTCATAGAGGCTTCCTACGTAACATGCCTTGACATGGATCAAAGACCTCGTAGTTCGCTAAGGTGGGGGTCAGGGTCGGTGCTCACTCTAAGCCCACGTGAGTCATGCTCGGTGTGAGAAACAAGGGGTTGCAAGGACCTGACGATCACGTCACGAAGGATGCGTCCGTGAGAAGTGAAGAGGGGCTTACGCGTTAGGCGGCCCATAGTGCTAGGACTTACTCCAGTATGGAGGCCCGAATGGGGGGGTGCCTCGTTCCCTATCACGCCCTCCACTGACCTTGGTAGTGGGGAAGTACAGAGATGCATGGGTGCAGCCTTCTGTTGAGGAATTAGGGTCGCCCTTCTCCTGAGAACATACGCCACTCCAATAAGGAGGATATCATCCCTTGTGGATGGGTGATTCAATTCATGTGGAGACGAGTGGTGTACAGAATGTTCGAGCTGGGGGACCCTTCATGAGAGGCACGAGGTCAGGTCACAGTTTAACGTCATGTGTTGAGGACGTGGTGCTTGGCAGTTTATCGTCATGCAGCTCGGACGAGGTGGGTTCACTCCGCACCCCTAGGACTTACATAACCGGTACCCTCTGGTCCTTGGGGAAGGGAAGGTACTAGTAAGGCCATGGTCAAGGGGGGTTATGGGACAAACAATCAAGGGGTCCACGTTAGCATGGCTATGTGAAGAAGCAATAGCCGTTAGCATGCCTATGCGAAGAATCATTAGGCGAAGCAACGCTACGGGTGGTATTTTCCATGGGACATTGAAATCATATCATGCAAACCTGGAGGGTCGCACAGGAAGAGGAATTTCCAAGCAAAGGAGTGTGCTTCGCGAGGTGGAGTTCCTTGGCCTTAGCATGGGGCATAGGTGTGAGTGGAAGGTGCTTCGCAAAGTGGAACAGTGTTCGCGGAGCACTGCCTCGTGAAGAAGAGGTGCCTCACGAAGCAGGGTCCTACGAAGCAGTGTGCTTCGCGATGTGTAGCGATCCTTCCTTAGCATAGGGATCACTAGTGCAGATTGGGTGTTTGGCGAAGCATAAACGCTCCATGGCTGCCCGGGTTCCCTTGGGAATCCCTTTCCTTCGCGAATTCACTTGAGCTTTGCGAAGGGCATCCCTCTCGGAAGAGGGGCTCAAAACGAGACAAAGCAAAGGCGGCTCGCGAAGTAGAAGTACCTCGCGGAGCTCATGATTCCTGGGGCAAAGCGTGCTTCGCGATTCGGGAGAGGAGAATCCGAAAGGTCGGATTGTCCGTCCTCTGGGACTCAAGGGGTGTCCAGTATTTATAGGCAAGGGGAGCCGCGAAGCAGAACTCATGCGCCGCCTCAGGTGCTTCGCGACGCGCTCACGAACGTCAACGGCGGTCACAGAGCGTTACCGCCTCTGGAGCTTCGCGGCGGGCTCGAGAACGTCAAATGCGTTCGCGGAGTGTTACCGCCTCTGGAGCTTCGCGGCGGGCTCGTGAAAATCAAATGTGTTCGCAGAGAGTTACCACCTCTGGAGCTTTGTGGCGGGCTCACGAACGTCAAATGCGTTCACAGAGAGTCACCGCCTTTAGAGCTTGGCGGCGTGCTCGCAAACGTCAAATGCATTCGCGGAGAGTTACTGCCTCTGGAGCTTCGCGGCGGGCTTGCGAACGTCAAATGCGTTCGCGGAGAGTTACCGCCTCTGGAGATTTGTGGCGGGCTCGCGAACATCAAATGCATTCGTGGAGAGTTACCGCTTCTGGAGCTTCACAAGGCCGCGATGATCGGGGGCGCTTCGCGTCGGGGCTTCACGTTGGGGCTGCACGTCGGGGCTTCGCGAGGCAGCGTGCCAACCTTCTTTTCTGTGCCTTCCTTTCGTGCCATATTTTGGCGCCAACAAATGCCCCCCCTCAGACTTGGAGCCACGGAGGGTGAAGGGTGGAAGTTTGAGGGGAAATCACCAAAATTGTCGATGGTTCGCGATGTAGCTACGCGAAGGGGGCCCACGGTGCTGACCGGGGCTCGGATCGGGACGTGCCGCGATGCTCCACGCGGGTGATGCGCACCGCGATGCTCCAGGGTCGCCGCCTATAAATAGGGGGGTCGACCTCTTTTGTCTTCACATGACTTCTTTGTCTTTTTGTGCTCTCAGCTTCGCGAAGCTCCGCGTACTCCGAGACAGCCCTCCGCGAATCGAGCTTCGCGGCGAACCGCGAGTCTCCGACTCCGCGTCCGCGCCAAGCGACCTTCTGCTTATCGGCCTCGGCCAGACTTCGCGGCTTGGTCTCGTGACCGTTCTTCGCGATCCGGCTTCGCGATTCAGCTTCGTGGTCAAGCTTCGTGATCCAGCAGAAAAAAACTCTTTTCTGAGGGCCAGAATCGAAATGGCCCACCAAGAGGCTGTATTGGGGGTGCTTGCAGATGCTGCTCGTCGGGATGAGATGGCCAACCATCCAGGCCTAGGGGAGATGGTCTGAAGCCACTCAGACCACACTTCTTTGATAGATCTACTATCGGAGGGTCATAAGGATTATCCACAGTGCAAGAAACTACCATTCTACGGCTTCGGGCTGAGGGATGGCATATTTACCCCTGAGGCAAGTAGGGACGAACTAGCTTGCTGGTTCAGGAGCATATCATGCCAGCACCAATGGTTCAGCACGGTCGATGGTCACGCACAAGAGGACTTCACAGCCGTCACCGCTGACTATCTCTACAACCATTTGAACGACATTGACGGGAAGCCACTGCAACCGGAGACGTCCCCTCCTCTCTACCGTACATTGATGAAGGCGGCTTTGCAGGATTCGAAGAAGGGATGGTCTGATGAGTGGGACCTGCGCCAGGGCGGCAACTTTACTGATGACTGGGCCTGGGCCTACTGGGTAGGCGCCTCATGCGAGGAGTTTGGGGCCGAGCTGAGGAGAGTGGGGTTGTATGAGGCGACATGGGCCTCCCAATTCCACATTTACCAACCGAAGAAACTGATGCCAGAATTGATGAGCAGATAGTCATCTAGGACCAATACCTTTCACCTGCATCACGGGGAGGTGGGCATCAGCCTGTGGGATGTCCACCTGATTTCTGGGGTCCCGATCTTGGGGGCCATGTATGATGAGTTCCTCCCCGTCATCAGCGCGTGGGAGGATACAGAGCAAATATCGCGACTGGCGTCAGCGCTGATGGCACTTGTCCCTGGAGAGGACAAGGAGGTATTGAGGGATGTCCACTTTAAGAGATGGTTCAAATGCTTCCTGAATTTCCTAGAGAATCGAGAGTTCCCTCCGAGGCCTCGAACTTGAACAAGGGTGGCCCAACGGGGCAAGGGGCACCCGTATTGGCGGGTCTTGGAGGAAAGCCAATGGAAGACTTGGGGTTTCAGTGTCAGCACTGAACAACAGCCGATAGTCAGGCTGGTGGCGTTCATCACAGCTGTCATCTGTGGTTGGATACTACCGATGAGGGATACAAGCATGGGGGTGCAGCCCAGCTCGTTTATTATGGCGTCGATGTTGGCCATGGGGTAGCAGATCAATCTAGGGATTCCGATGCTCACCAAACTGTACAGAATGCTGCAGCACATTAGCGAGGGCAAGAAGACTCCAAGGATATGCGAGCCCTTCCACCTCCTGTACGGGTGGATCGCAATGCACATCAGGGGGATTTATGAGTATCCAAACCCCATTTCGCCGCCGGGATCGAACTTCCGCCCCAACATCCTGAACGTGGTCGGGAGATTCCCATTCAAACTAGTCGTTCTGATGGTGCTGAATCGGGTGTGGAGGGTGGATGAATATAATTTCCACCCCTTCCCATTGCCGACGGGGATACATACTGATGACGGGCGAGGAACGATAGAACATCGATCTTACCTCCTGGCCTTTCGAGGTGGAGTTTTTGTGGCACAGATAGATCGTGAGCCACTCTGCGAACCGTACATACTGCATCGGTTTGCGAGGCAGTTCCTGTGCCTCCAGCGGCTGACCCCGCAGGTCTACTGGGAGGTGCGTCACGAGGAGCACCCGTGTGTGATGAGGTAGTTCTGGCTCATGTTCACACGGGAAGATGGGAATATGCGGATTGCATTACCTTCATCCACCGCTGCTTTTGGATTGATGATAGAGTATGCCATTAGTTGGGAGGCTGCTTACCCAGGGGAGATGTTGAAGCAACCAACTATTCGGGTCGGTGACGGTGGGCCTCCTCTATCTCAAGGTCGGGGTCGGAGGGCAGCTAGGGCCGCTCGCGGTAGCTGGGCTGCCATGGCAGCGGGACTCGCACCGGCCGAGGGTATGGCAGCAGCGGTGGATCCGGAGATTCTGGAAGAGCATGGCCATCCGGAGGGGCAGCCACCGAGGGGATTTCGTAGGATATCCACTCAGGCTCCGGGGAAGCGGCTGCGTCATATCGACATGGCAGAGGATGTTGTCTTCCTGGAAGCCTGGGACATTTGGGATGTCAACCGGTAGTTCCTCAGCCCACCCGAGATATGGGCCCACCTGAATCACCTCGGGATGGAATTACCGGGCATAGGCCCAGTTTGGGCTGGATTCATGGCATCTCCGGTGGAGGCAGAATAGTACCTTGACGAGCTGGAGGATTACGTCCACTCCAGTGGTGTCCCTCGCCCAATGACAGACCGGGTGAGGGTACTGTTGAATCAGACGGTCCCCCCAAAATTATCGGCTGCCGATCTGAGGGAGCGCTTCCCCCTACCGAAAGTATCAGAGGACTCCTCTCCAGAGGATGAGGCTGGAGGGGGGAGCCCGTAGGAGGAGGGTGAGGTCAGAGACCGAGGCTCAAATTCTGACGAATTCGCAGAGGCTCTCGAGGTAGCATTCCAAACTTCTTTCCTTACGATCCGTTCTTGGGTCACTATGAACTTCTCACCGATGTTTGAGCCATGTAGGAGGAACTTGTTCGCAGGCCTCGTTCTTTCCCCTCGGCGAGTGATGATGCGGGACCTTCAGAACCCGCGCCTATGGCTGCGTCCAGTTCCGCGTCTGGTGGGACTAGAGCACCCGAGGTGGCTCCTCTGGAATCTCCAGACCTTCCAACAGTATACGGAGGGCCTCACCTCGGGGGCCCGTCAGTTCTGGCTCAAGAGCAGCGCTAGAAGGTCGATCTCCGTAAGTCTTCTCTACCGGTTTCCTCGTCGTCACATGTATACTATGCCCGCCAACTAACGTTTATGTCCCTCTCTGTCGTACAGTTCTCCGACTGGCGTGGGCTGCTGCAGCAAGACTGGTCGGGATGTCTGGTGGCGCCCCTCCTAGGGGCATGCCGGTGATGGTGGCGATAGTTCCCCCATATCCTCAAGCTACAACACACATCATCACTGGTGGAAACACCAGAAGGTTCGTACCCGAAGTCATTGAGGTGGACTCCGAGGAAGAGGATCAACCGGTCGGTCCCAGTCTTATCATGCCTGCTTCGACGCTAGGTGTCGTACTGGATTCAACACCAGATTTTGATCCTGCCGAGGATTTCCTGCGGGTGTACCCCACGTACGAGCCTACCAATCGCGCAGACTGGGATGAAACGGCCTCCGACGAGGAAGACAGCAACATAGTTCGCCGCCGGTCATGGAAGCTGATCACGCTCTTTATCATGGACACCCCTCAAGCGCAATGGCTGGCAGAAATGGATAGGCTCCGCTCGTGGTTTCATGAACTATGTGCTGGGGGAGTTGATGCCCAACATCCTCACGCACTCATCCGAGATCTTATGGCTGAGAAGATCCGAGAGCATGATCGTGGGCTCAGCGTGGGCTGGCAATGGAGGAAGGTGACCAACATGAAGAAGCTCCAGTAGGCTGAAAGCGAGGTCCAATAGATGCATACCTAGGCAGACGAGCTTTCAGCCTCTCTTGATGCACAATCTAAGCTAGCCTCACGGTTGAAGGCCCAGCTAGCAGAGGCAGAAGAGCATATGAGGCAAACCTCTGGAAAGATGGCTGCCGTTCAAGCTAGCATAGAGAGGGACAAAGCCAGGACTGACGAACTGCACCCCGCCGCTGCTGAGGAGGAGCGGGAGCTAAGTCAGCAGCAGCAAGCCTTGGATGCCACAAGACAACGGGGGGCAGAGATGCAACTCTCTTTTGATGGGGTCAACCCGTCCATGGGGGAAGTCGACCCCCGAGTATTTTAACAAACCCAAAAAACCTTTTATTGGTACTTTCGTGCTTCAAATTTTTTTCTTCTTTGCTTTGAATTCCGTAGCGCGCACAATTTCCTCTTTTTGAATCGCCTTGTTACATCCTTACAATGTTGGTGGGACATTCGTCGACAATTCCCCAAGCCCACGTGGGTCGAGCCCGAGGTGGGAAACATGAGATAGTTTCCCTCTCATCCCACCTATCATAAGAGTGGGGATCATGCTCCGGGCATCCGGGATTCGGATTACCAGTCCAGATTTCTGAGAGACGGGAGAGGCTTGATTGGAGAAGGAACTTTCAGGATAGCTGAATCACCGTTTCTTCAGCGTGTTCTTATGCATGAACGGGGTAATGCCAGGGGCGCTGAAATCGGTCCAAACAGATGAAAATGGGAATTGTGAATCACGATACCCAAAATCCGGAACACTGTGGGGATGGCGTGACAATAAGGGACAACCGTTAACCTTAGACGAGAAGCGGTATCCTTATTGAGTTAGCCTATAATGGGGAAAACAAATGAGGGTCCACCGTTGACCATGATCGAAACACGGGACCATGTCACAAATGTTGTTGATCAATCCTTCGAGACGTTGGCCTAGGACAGTTGGTGGACCATAGGTAAAAAATACATACTTTTAGGGGGTCCTTCCAAACATGACTCGTCTTCCGGAACGTTGGCCCAGGACGGTAGGTGAGCCGATGCGGCATGAGACTAGGCCGTTAGGGGGTCCCGTGAGACATGAAAGGGGACGAGGGTCCGAATAAGGGGCACGCAAAGCATGGAATATGGAGTGATGGTTTGTCTGAACAGAATCCAACACTTAGGTAGTTACACCACCGTGGTGGGAGTATTCTAGATGGGCGCATCAGTTTGATCATGGATCATCCCTTCTTTTAGACAGGGCCTCTCTGGCGAGGGGATCTGTCACTTCCCAATGGGATCTTGGGGAATCCTGAAATTGTTCAAGGTAGAACCGCAGTTTAGTGTCATGCGATGAGGACACATGGACTCCTGTAGTTTAACGTCATACGATAGGACGTGGAATAAAAGGGAAGATCTCAGGGAGCCTGTGACGTGGTAGATATGAAACCGACGTGAATGAGGACTTGGAGTCCAAATCACAACACGTACCCCCGGAGGAAACTCTTCAGGTCGAGGGACCAAGAGTGAGGATTAGACCGGGCCCGAAGCAGAGTGGCCTGGCGTTCCTACGTACCCCATGGGAATCAAGCCATACGTAGTTCTGGAAGCGCAGTTTAACGTCATGCGGGACGATGAGAAGCCTGGCCGTGTTGGTACACATCCTGCCAAAACCACTAAGCCCACGTGAGTCATGCTCAATGTGGGAAACAAGCAGTAGTGGTGGGAATTTCCCGACACAGAAAGGGGCAGGTTATGGAAAAGGGAGGCACGGTGAATACTAGCCCAATAACACTAACACGGTCATTTGGAGGACCTAGATGTGCGAAGATAATGAGCCGAGTATGATGGAATACCACTTGAACATGAGGAAGGGGAAATGTTTGAATCATGGAGCTCGAGATTCAGATCACGATGATGGCGGTGTTACGATGGAGGACAACTGTTGACCGTGGCGGAAACCCAACATCCATATCGCGTTAGCCTAGAATGGGGACAAACAAATGAGGGTCGACCGTGGACCATGTTCGAAACATGGGACCATGTCACAAATGTTGTCAAATATCCGTAGGGAGGTTGGCCCGAAACGATTGGAGGGCCCTTAGGTCTATCATCCATGGAGAGCCCTTAAGCTTTGTATCCATGTCGTCCAAGGGTCCTTTTGGATGTGGAAGAGGATGAGGATCCAAATAGCGAGCTCACGAAGCATGGTCGTGGGATGAGGGGGATGTCCCTGTAGAAATTCCACTCTTCGGGATCTTTGTCTAAACACATCTGAATATGACAACGAGACGTATTAGATAGAGGGAGCAGAGTCCTTTCCCTTGGGGAGATCTTAGTTTAGGGTCGTAGAATTTGGACCATGGATGGGAGGATACATAAGAGGCACATGGTGGAGTAACTCAAACAGCCGGCGTGAATGGGAATAGGGGGTGTGTGTGGTGCGATGAACAACCTGACGTGAATGAGGATGTAATCCCATACCACACTGCACGATCTCCATAGGAGAGGTTTTTGGTCAGAGGACCGAAAGTGAAAGTTAGGCTGGGCCCGGGGAGAAGTGCCCGGGCGCTCCTACGTATCTCATAAGGATGAGAATCAAGGCTCACGTAGTTCTTGATGGGCCTTAGACCATGAATGGGTAAAAGGAGCAGGGGATGCATGGCATCAAGACCCGTTGTGAAGGAGGACCTAAGCCCTACTTACCATGCGTTCTCTGGGGAAATTCTCGAGTCAAGGGACCGAACACAAAGGTTAGGCTGGGCCCGCGGGGAAGTGCCTGGGCGCTCCTACGTATCACATAAGGATGAGAATCAAGACATACATAGTTCTAGAATGGTGACATGGTAAGATACCAGGGCCGGGGGAAAGGGGGAGTGCAGGCGTGGCCCTTGCACTAAAAGAAGCAGAATTTGATGAATCTTGTTTGTTCTTTAAGGTGAATGGTTTTTTTTTTGTGAAGCGACAGGCCTAGAATAGTAGGCCGTGATGTCGCCATAAGGATCAAGCCATGATGGGTGTTGACAAATGGCATGGCATGTGACCAATACCCAACGTGATATCCTCTACAACAAGGTCACCACAATGCAGTGCCGTTTTTCTTCATGCAGCCAGGATGATAATGTCATAGTTTAGGGTCGTATGATAGGACCAAGCATGCATTTTATCGTCATGCAGCGCAGACGTAGCAGAGACGATGCTAGGCGGGAGATGTGTGTAGTGTTATAAAACAAAATTGATGGATACATGATCCCACATCAAATTGTACGCCAATCGGAGAGGGAGACCTTAGGCCAAGGGTCTGTAAGAGGTGAAACAGGGGGAGAGGCTGGTTCCCTAAATGGGTTGTACCCGAAGACAGGGCGTCCGGGCGGTCCTATGTATCCCATGAAGATGGGAATCAAGCCACACGTAGTTCTGAAGGGTGCCTTTAAATGTCATGTTGGACAAGTAATAGGAGGGATAACTCTCAGAATAGGCGTGTGCGTGGTGTAGCTATTGCAAACCTGATGTGAATGAGGACATAATCACGCACTACGCCACGCGGTCCCATAGTCGGGGTCCTGAAGACAGGACCAGAGAGGTGAATTTGCTGAACTCAAGCTGGACCCACAGAAAAAGGGTCTGGGCATTCCTACGTATCCCATTAAGATGGGAATCAAGCTGAACGTAGTTCCATATGAGAATCTTAGTTTATGGTCTTAGAGCTTGGACCGTGGATGGTGACAACTTCCCGAGTAAGCACAGATGTCAACCCGATCCCTAAGCCCACGTGAGTTAAACTCAGTGTGGGAAACAAGGGGGGTATCCTCATTGCAATACTTGGGGTGAGTCAAACGGGAGTTGTTAGAGTCCCGAAGGACACCTTTGACACGGATTTTTCCCCCAACGCGCAGACGTGCATGGAGGAAAAGTACCAAAAGTTCCAAGACTTCATTCGGACACGGTGAAGTGATGAAGGGTGTGAATTGTGCACCCGACATTTTGGGCCTAATGGGTTGGCATGGCGATAGAGGAAAATCGTTAACCATGGTGGAAACACAGCGTCCATATCGCGTTAGCCTGGGGTGGGAACAACAAACGAGCATCGACCACTGACCATATTCGCAACGCGGGATTTTATCGATTCGTTGTCCGAAACCCTTGGGGGAGTTGACCCGTAACGGTAGGAGAGCCCTTGGGCGTAATATCCAGGTCGTTCTTGGGGGTCCCTCCAGGTGTGAAAGATGATGAAAGCCCTAATGCAGGGATACAAAAATCCTATAAAGTGGGTGTGGACGTGTCCGAGTAAAGCTTGGCATTCCAGGTAATAAATCAGAGTACTCTTAGGCACATTGGTGAACCGTCAAAAAGGGATCGACGAAACAGCTCAGTAGGGGGAGGTACATGGCGTGGTCATTACGGGACCGACGTGAATGAGGAAATAGTCCCACACCACACCATATAATCCCCTCATGGAGGAAGGATAGGCCAAGGGGCCAATATGGGATAAAGATTCCCGAGAGATGGGGCTGGACCCGAATCCTGGACATTCAGGTGGTCCTACGTATCCCATGTGGATGGGAATCAAGCCACGCGTAGTTCTCTAAATGTAGTTTAACGTCATACAGAACGAGAAGGGGAGTAATATACCCCTAAACAAGGGAGGTGTGAGGTATGGAGAAGAAGCCAACGTGAATGAGGATGTAGTCCCACACCACACCGTACACTCCTATAGGAGAGGACCTGGGTCGTGGCCTAGAAAGGCCAAGGGTCCTGATGGTTAGGCATTGGTCAGGCAGGCCTGACCTGCTTGTAGTTTAACGTCCTGCAATGAGGATGAGGTTCGGGGACCTGAGGAGGCCAAGGGGCATGAGGCTGGGCCTCGTAAGGGGAGGCGTACGGAATGGTACATGATGCCGACGTGAATGAGGACGTAGTCCTACACCGCGCCGTACACCTCGGGTAAGAGGTTTGGCGGAGGGGTACGAGAAGGCCAGGAGGCCCAAGGTTAGGCATCAGTCCGTAAGGCCTGACGGGTCTGCAGTTTAACGTCTTACATGAGGACGGGGGTCGGGGACCCGAGGAGGCCAAGGGGCCTGAGGCTGGGCCTCATAAGGGAAGGCGTACGGCACAGTACATGATCCCGACGTGAATGAGGACGTAGTCCTACACCACACCGTACACCCCTATGGGGAATCGGGGCCGTGGGCCTGATCGCTAGCACCACCCAGGGGGAAGTTTGTCACATCGGGATGGGGCAGAACGAATCACTGCACTCGATGTCTGGGACATCTCGGGGTGGACCTGAAGATCCAGGACACTGTTGACCATGTTCGAAACACAACGTTCCTATGGTGACCTGGTATGGGAGCAACAAATGAGCGTCAACCGCTGACCAAATTCGCAATGCGGGACTTGAATCAGCTTGTTGCTTGAAAACCCTCGGGGGCGTTGGCCCGTAATGGTAGGAGAGCCCTTGGGAATTGTATCCAGGCCGTTATTAGGGGTCCCTCTAGGTGTGAAAAATGATAGAATCCCAGTCAAGGAGTGGGTGAAGCATAGCTGTATCCATCCACGAAAGAGGAAAACATCTCCAGGGGGGATGTGTAGCCGGGTCGAGGCTTGCTCGATGTGAGTTGGGGCAAAAGTGTGCACCCTGCCATGTCTTGACCCGAGGGGATGATTTTGGCTTTTGGGCTGGGCCAACGGATGAAATGCCCGGGCGTTCCTACGTATATCATGAGGATGAGAATCAAGCCATACATAGTTTTTTAAGGCCATGCAGTTTAGCGTCGTGCAGTGAGGACGTGGGAGGATAGAAGAACAGGAGTGGGCACATGGTGCGACCCTTACAATCCTTGTGTGAGCGGGGTTGTATGAGCGGGGCTAAGAAAGCCTACTCCATGATACACAAAGATCCTCCAAGGAAACTATTTCTAGCGGGGATAGTGGAAGAGAAAAGCTTGGGGCTGGGCTCAAAACGAGGCGTCTGAGCGTTCTTACATATCCCATGAAGATGAGAATCAAGCCACACGTAGGTCTTGAAATGCAGTTTAACGTCATGCGGGACGAAGAGAATCTCATTTTGGGATATGTACGGTACGGCGAGTAATCCGACGTGAATGAGGACGTAGTCCTACACTATACCATACAATCCTGCAAGTGGGTAAGTCATGGAAAACCAAGGGGCCTCAGGCCGGACCGTGATCAGGGAGACCTGACCAGCTTGCGGTTTAACATCTCTGGTGAAGACAGGGCCGTGAGACCGAGGAGGCCAAGGGGCCTGAGGCTGAGCCTCGGTCAAGAAGGCCTGACTGGCTTGCAGTTTAACATCTTGCAGTGAGGACGGAGATGCAGTTTAAGGTCGTGCAGGACCATCTCGCAGTTTAGGGTCGTGCAGGACCCTTTCGCCCTAGGCAATGTATCACTTGAGGAATTTGGCATTGGTGAGAGGGGTTATACGTTCTCCATTCGTGGTCACCAAGGAGTATGCTCCATTGAGGTAAACCTTATGGATGATATAAGGCCCTTCCCATTTGGGTTATAATTTGGGCGGTTTCCTACCGGGAATCATTGGCGCTTGAAGGTCCAGTACCAGGTCGCCCTGTAGAAAAGAGCGGAGACGAACGTTCTTGTTGAAGGCCCTCGCTATCTTATCCTGATGCCTTTCCTGATTGTGCAGGGCACGAAGCCAGTTCTCGTCCAGTGCTTCTAATTCAGCTTGACGGATCTCGGCTACCTCATCTGATGTCTGGTGATCATAAATTACAATGCGTAACGATGGCAGCTGGATCTCAATGGGTAGGATGGCCTCAGCTCCGTACACCAGAGAATATGGGGTCACCTAGGTAGAGTTGCGATTCATCGTCCGGTAAGCCCAGAGGGCGTTGGGGAGTTTGTCCGGGCAACTTTTCTTGTTCTGACCAACCATCTTCTGCAGAATGTTAGAGAGGGTTTTGTTGAACGCCTCGATCTGTCCATTCGCCGGCGCATGGTAGCGGGAGGTATTATTCGATCAGATGTCGTATTTGGCGTACAATTGTTTTAGTTCAGATGCTCGGAAGATGGTGCCGTTATTGGTGAGGACGGCGTGAGGTACCCCAAACCGGTGGATAATGTTGGAGCTCACAAAGTCAACGATGGAACGGGCCTTGACCTCTTTGACCGAAACTGCCTCTTCCCACTTGGAGAAGAAATCTGTAGCAGTCAGGATGAACCTACACTGGCGGGCTGTTACTGGCAGATATGGTCCCACTACATCAAGTCCCCATACCGCAAATGGCCAAGAGTACTTGGTGGGGTGGAGGGGCTCTGGTGGCTGATGCAAGAAGTTGGCGTGAACATGGCACGCGTGGCATCTCTTGGCATACCCAATACAATCATGGATCATAGAGGGCCAAAAGTACCCCAACCTCCGGATTTGATGGGACAGCTTCGGCCCAGCTTGATGGGCGCCACAGGAACCGGCATGAACCTCTTGCATAACTTGAGGTATCTCTTCACCTTGGATGCAACTGAGGAGGAGAGCATCGAAACTCCGCTTATAAAGGATATGTTCAAGACTGGGGCCGCTCTGGAGGGTAAATTGCACCGCACAACGTCGAATTCGCTCGCGCTCGGCCCGGTCATCTGGGAGGCAACCATTTTGGAGGTACTCGACCAAAGGTGCCCTCCAGTCGGGAGTGGATTCAACCACTGTGCCTGACGAACCCGGGACCCCTAACGTGGAGGGTTCGGCGGTGAGATGACCTACCCGCATGCCATCATTGTCCTCTTGGGTGATGGGGGAAATGACTCTCTGGTGTGCCACATGTATGATCAAATCATCTTGCTCGGGTTCTACGAGCGATGTGGCCAAGCCAGCCAAGGCATCTTCTTGACCGTTCTATGACCTTGGGACATGGGTAACCTCTGGTCGAGAAGAGAACTAGGCCATTAGGCAGAGGGTGTACTCTAGTAACTATGCAAGCTCCGGCTTCTTGGCGACGTAGTCGCCGTTAACCTGTTTGATTACCAACTCGGAATCTCCCTTCACATGTAGATGGGGCACATGGATCTCAAGGGCCAACTCGAGGCTGGTGATGAGAGCCTGGTACTCTGCCTCGTTGTTCGTACAACATTCTGACAACAGGAACGAGTATGGCAGGACGACTTGCGCCGGGGTAATGAAGACAATACCTAGACCCACTCTATTGAGCTTGGGATCATTGAGCCTCCTACCGGTGGGGCTCCGGGAGGTGCCGTCGAAATGCATTTTCCAACACGGGAAAGCATGGTCGACTGAGAGGATTGTCTCATCAGGGAAATCCAGGTCTAGGGATTGATCCACGGAGGTTGGATGGGCAGCTAAAAAGTCTGCCAACGCCTGCCCCTTAATGGCCTTTTAAGGTACGAACCTGATATCAAACTACTGGAGGATCACTTCCCACCGTGCTAGTCGGCCAGTCAGCATGGGGCAGTTTAGGATGTACTTCAGGGGGTCTACCTGGGAGACCAATTGCACCTCATGGTGCTGCAGGTAATGTCGCAACTTCTGCACAGTGAAGACGAGTGTGAGGCAGCTCTTTTCGATATGGGAGTATCTGACCTCCGTATCGAGAAGCATGCGACTGAGATAGTAGAGACTGTTCTCAGTACCCTCGTTATTCTTCTGGGTGAGCAGCGCACCGAGGGATCTCTCCATGGCGGTCACATAAAGGATCAGCGACTTTCCGGAGACGGGTGGCATCAAGACCGGAGGTTGGAGCAGATACTGCTTGATTTCCTCGAAGGCGGTCCGACACTCCTCATCCCATTCGTAGGCGGTGCCCTTCTTCATGAGCCGGGAAAAGGGCTTACACTTGCCGTCCAGATTCGCGATGAATCGGCGTATATAGTCTAAGTGTCCTTAAAGGCCTCGAAGCTCCCGAATGTTGCTCGGGGGAGGCATTTGGCTGATGGCCTTGATCTTCTCCGGGTCGATCTCGATACCTCGGTATCTGACAACAAATCCCAGAAACTTCCCAGAGGTGACCCCGAAGGCACACTTCAACGGGTTTATCTTCAGGTGATGGGAACGGAGGAAACCAAACACTTTCTCGAGGTCTTTGAGATGGTCCTGGCGCTGACATGATTTGACTACGAGGTCATCCACATAGCATTCCACCAATTTCCTGAGAATTGGTTTGAATATGCGATGCATGGCCCTCTGATAAGTGGAACCTACATTTTTCAAACCGAACGGCATGACCTAGTAGCAACAGGTACCTTGGGGAGCCCTGAAGGCAGTGGACTCCTCGTCTTCGGGGGCCATCCAGATCTGGTTGTACCCGGAATACCCATCCATGAAAGAGAGGGCTTGGAACCCGGCTGTGGCGTCAATCAATAACTCCATCGCCGGGAGTGGGAAGTCATCCTTTGGGGAGTGGCGATTAAGATCGCGGAAGTTGATGCAAACTCTGATATGTCCATTATTCTTCCTGACTGGCACAATGTTGGCAAGCTACTTGGGGTACTAGACTTCTTTGACGAAGTTGGCTTTGATAAGCTTGCAACTTCGGCCTCAACCATAGCACCATGAGAAGGGTGCATCTTCCTGGGAGGCTGCTTAAACCCACGATGTTTTGCCGGGAGGCCCAGACGGTGAACGACTACCTGGGGATCTAGCCCTGGAATCTCGTTGTAACTCCAGGAAAACACGTCACGATGTTTTTTGAGGAATTCTACGTACTGCTGCCGCTCCTCGGGGGACATGGCTGCACTAATGAATGGGGGTTTTGGATATGCCTCACTACCAAGGTTCACCTGTACCAGTTCATCAACCGTTGTAGAGACGCCTTCTTCAAAGGTGGGGGGAGCATCCTCCATGTCTTCCTCCCCACCCGTGGGGGGACTTCCCGCGATGGGAGATACTTCTTGGCTATCAAAACCCGAGGGGCAGCTGGTGCCGGCATGGGCAGTAGTGGTCATCACATCGGGAGACTCATTTTACATTGAGACCATAGAAATGAAGGCAGTCGATCCTATCCCATATGTCCTTCGTCCTAAGGGGCCACATTTGATAATATCAAAGCAGTGGTGATGTGTCGGCCTGAGTCGGTGGATTCCAGCCTGGCGGAAGAGACACGTGTGGCGTACCGCCATTGTCATAATCATGACATTCCGGTACTATACAGGGGTAGGAGGTTTTGGGATGACTTGAGCCTGGTTGATGTAGGAGTACGAGGTGATTTTCCGCCGTCACTTGGGCATGAGAACATGCCTTCCCTACGTACCCGAAACGACAAAACATTTCCCCATGTTGGGGGTCGTGGCCTCCAACCGGTGGATCGAGAGGAGGTAGGCGTCATCCCTGCTTTCCCAAGGGTCACTTGTGACCGGGGTGGGTTCATCCTCACTTACTAGGATTTGCTTATCCTTACTTTTGTAATAACCTGCATCCAGATAGCGGGCCTCACAAGAAGCGAAAGGAGACGCATCTCCTTGGAGCACGCCTACTCGACCGTTGAGTGAGTATTTGAGGCACTGGTGATACGACGAAGGGACCGCTGCATGCAGATGAAGCCATGGCCTACCCATCAATGCATTGTAAGCGGTGTCCTGAGAGACGAACATGAACTCGATGCTGGCAATTAAGCCACCGAACTGAGTCTTCAGGCGAATCTTGCTAACCGGGGTTTTCTCGGTCCTATTGTACCCCTAGATTCTGAGGTCAGAGGGAGTTAAATCACCTTCAGACAGACCTATCTTTCGCAACGTCCGAGTCGGAATTAGATTGATTCCGGAACCCGTGTCTACGAGGCAATGGCGGACTTCCACGCCATTGAAGTGGCCAATGTTGTACAGCGAGAAAATGTGACCCTGTATAAGAGGGTCCTCATCTTCACTGGAGAACGAGATAACCGCATGACATTCGGCATTTTCAGTCGTCTCAGTATGGAAGGCTTCTGCAGCTACTACCTCTGTCTCAAACTGGAGGGGGCTCCTTAGGGCCTCGGCAAGTGCCCTGCACATTTTGGATGACAGGAAAAGGGCCTTGAGGATAGAAATGCTTTCCAAAATGCTGGCCAGGTGCTTCAGGTCATCATACTTTCGTTCCAAATGTGAACCTCTGCTTACAGGAGGTCGTTCGGCATTTGGAGGCATAGCGGGTCCTGCTGGTTGAACCGGCGATCGGCTAGTACTGGGTACATCTTGCTACCTACTAGTAGAAGCCTGGAGAGTTGTCGCCAGACTAGGATTGAACAGCGGAGGCTGGCCTGTAGCCGGGCAAGACTGAATGTGATACAAATGAGGTATCTCTCCCTGATCTAGTAGCATAAACGTCGGTGGAGGTAGAGCTGAGGGCGTTAGACGGGGTTGCACGTGCTGAGCTCTGCGCTGAGCCTGTTGTATGGTCTTAGTAGCATGCACGGCTTGACTGAAAGTGCCTACTGACGTACCTCGATGACTGGCGCGGTTGCGATTCCGCTGACGTTGACATCGGCTGGAAACGTTGGGGAGGTTCGCCTGGCGTTCCCCCTCGTCGGGGGTCATATAGGGCTTTACCAGCTCCACGGTATTAACCGAGGCATACCCCTAGCTATCGCTCAAGGAGTCATCCACCACTGGGCGGATTCTGGGAGGAATCCCCATTTCAGGGGGCATAAAGTCGCCGAGAGTGCAGGATGACGACGACATTGGCGGTGCGTGTTGCTTCTTCTTGCGTGGTCACTGCTTTCCCTTTTGGGAGGAGGTCGACTGTGAAGACGATGCGGGGGCACCAGCTACTTCTTCTGAAGGTTCCGACTGCTTTAGGCATGCCCGAATGATACCATGGGCACAGACGATGGTTTTTCGAGCCATCCAGTCGTCGTATTTCTAGGATCCGCGGCTGGGGACCTGCTGCCACTCGCCTTCGCTGTCGCTGCCGATCTCTGATCCTGCAAAGACACCCGCCACTTGTGCGGGTGCCGGGCCCAACTTGACTATGTTGTTGTTGACCTGGTCTTGAAGCCAGTCTTTAAACACATAGCATTGCTTGAGGGTGTGCCCCAGAATCCAATGATAAGGGCAGTAGTTGGGGTGATCGGTGAGATTATCCTCTTCCGGCCTTTTGCACTCGGGCAGGTGCACAATCCCTTGCTCTAGAGCACTTTGTAAGTATCCAGGGACCTAATTTTCATTGAACGAATAAGTATGGTGCCTTCTTTTTGGATAGCGGGCCCTGGGGGCCTGGCCCTGACGAGGGGACGGAGGGGCCTGCCGAGGAGGCGGCGCCTGATTGTCTCGCCTAGGTGGTGGTGGCGCATTGCGTAGGGGAGCCTGCCTATTCTGAGGCGGTCGCTGCTGGGCAGGAACTTGTGCTTGAGGTGGAGGACCTCTGCGGGGTTGCAGGGATGGTGCCGCCAGCAGTAATTCCAGCTGCATAGGGGCTTCTACTTGGGCCACCGCTGCGGGTTCAGCACTAGCGGTCCTCCTGGCCGGGTTCATGGGGGGCAACAAACGTGCCTGACTAGCCTGTTGCAGGGCTTCCTCAAGTCGCTGAGCCTTATCCGAGAAATATCTGAACCCTCCAGGGTAGTTCTGGGTAATTAGGGAGGGTACCAGCTCTGTCTTGATGTTCCCCACACACATCGTCAGTAATTTCTCCTAAGTCAGTGGCATATCGAGAGAATACGTAAGTCCCTTCCACCGGGCACTGAAATCTGCGACTCGCTCGTCAGTCCTTTTCTTGCACTTGAAGTGGTCCGCAATGCTGGTCTTCCGCGTGGTGGAGCTGAACTGGTATAAGAACTTTCGGTGTAGATTCTCCCAACCGGTCACCTATCCGATAGGGATCTGGCTATACCGGATGAATGTCAGACCTTCCAATGTCTGTACGAAACATCGGAGCTTGGCGGCTTCTTGCTGATCTGGGGTCCCCAGCATGGGGCCACAACTGGAAGAAAAATGAGCCAAGTGCTGCGGCGGGTCCCCTGTCCCGTTGAAAGGCGAGAAAGTGGGGTTCCCAAAACCTGTAGGTATGTGCATATCATCCACCCATGCGGGATAAGGCTTGCCATCCGGTGGGACCGCCACCTGCTGCGTTTCCAACGCTCCGAGGCGGGCTGTGAGCGCCGCAATAAGATCATCTGGGTGGGGGTCCATGTTTTGACGGGGATCCCTAGCCACAAGTGCATTTCCATGTTCCTCAACACGGTAGATGGCTTCAGCAGCTCATGGATCAACTGGCGGAACGACCTGCAGGGAGACTGGGGGAAGCGAGACTGGATTCCTCAGATTGCCCCGTCGTTCGGGGGGGTTTGGCGAGATGTATCGAGCCCTCATGCCATACGTTCCGGCTTCTGCCCTGTCTGCGGCAATAGCATGATCAGGTTTGCCCGAAGGCATCTCACTGGGGGGAAATTATTCCTGCCCCTGCTGCCCCGGCCTGGGATTACCATAGTCGGGTCGCCGCTCTGCGGCGCGCTCATCCAAAAGTTCTTCAACCAGCCTCATCAGCTCAGCAAGCTTCTGGCGTAACGTGGACTTCTTGGGATCTTAGTTCATTTTCTGCACAGAGGCGGACGGGTCGGAGTGCTTGACAGTTCCGACGTGCTCCTTACCCTTGCCGGTGTTTTGACCGAGTACCAACGACTCGGTGGGTACGGGGAGGCCTAGCAGGTTCCTCTGCTGACGGGTAATCCTCCCTGACGGGTCCAGTAGTGGTGATACGCCCTCGGGGGGTAGGTCTCCATCAAGGAATTCAAGCTCATCATACTTTTCCACAACGTCGGCCATGTGGACCGCGACCCCTCTCGAGGGCATGTCCTCGATGTCACATAATGAATCGGGCTGCCCTCGGATAGGGTCGAAGAGGAGAGCGGCATAGTGTCCCCAACCATGGACTTGCACATGGGGGGTGGCTTCCCTGACGATCCTACAGAGTACTTTGAAACTCTGAACTCATTTCCGTTGGAGGGCACGCTGGCGGCTTGGCGACTCAGGGTGCTGGGCCACAAGAAGTGCGGCCACATCGATCAGGCGGCACTGCTCGCCGATTTCTTCGAAGTGCTCTCGACTTCTGGGGTACACCACCCATTCGTAACGAAGGCGGAAGTGTGTCTCCGATAGGGTTCGACAAAAGCACCCCACTTCTTAAGGGGTAATAGACTCTGGTACATGAAAATTCAGCACCGCCGTTGACCAGAACTTCTCCGAGAAGTAATCTGCTGCAAGAATACTCCAGAAGATCCTGGGCTCGGACTCAGGGTCTGGGTCTGTGTTTCCCCACTCGTCAACCGGGGGCGGCTGAGGGACCGATAGCGGTACCGAGGCAGACCTCTGGTATAGTAAACTCGGCGGCGGAGAATAAGGCGAACGAGCTGACTAGACGCCGAATTTCGGGCCATCCTCCGAAGAGCAAGGTGACCTGGCCACGATGTCACGATACGATGGGCTGATAGTGTAACAGCCCGAGATTTTATGAAAAATATTCTTTTTAATGTCTTGTGTTATACTCTACACCAAGGATCTTTCACAATACACTTCTCTGACCTGGCTTGAATTACACGCAATCGCAACCTTCCTCGATAGCGTGTGTTGTACGCAACACCGAGTTTCGCTAAACAACGATATGCTATTAAGATATTATTAAAACTAGCCGTTATGAATAGTAATAACCACTTTTTGAAATTTAGTAAATTTTATTTTTCAAAATGGAATTCATTTTTGGATTCGTAATATCGAAATTAGCTTAGGGTGAAATTTTGGTACTTTTCGGATAACTTTCATATTCTGATGAATAGTGAAAATTACTAAATTATAATTAAAAACAACTTTTTTAATCGAAATAATTAATAGTGATAAATCATTAATTTGAGTGGTTTTAAAGTATATTTAGAATATATTTTTACAATTTAATACAATGTTGGTCATTGGATGTAATTTCACATTTAAACCAGACATAATCAAGTGTCAATCTTTTGATAGATATTGTTTCTTAAAAACACGCTATTTGTTTTAACAGCGGGATTTAATTATAAAATTAACTAATGCAACTTTTATGTTATGAATTTGGTAAAATAGACTTCATTTTTGAATTCGGAATATGAAATATAGCTTAGGATGAAATTTTGGCATTGTTCTGAAAAACATCAATTTTTGATGAATAGTGAAACTACTAAGTGGTAGTTAAAAAAACTGAATTTTTCATAAAACTTAATTTTGCCGCTTCTGTGAATGGAATTTCGAAAATCCAAGAGACACGGTTAATATCAAGGACTAAAATGTGGTTCAATGAGATGAAAATAATTTTTTGGTGAATAGTAACTTTTTACTTTTTTTTACCGCGGTTAATAGTAAATAGGGTAACTAAGGGTAAATATGATATTACTATTACCCTAACACATGTCCTAATTCTATTGGACAAGTGTAATTCGACCAAAAACAAACTTAGGAATAAAATATGACCATTTAGGCCCACTTGGATTAGATTAGGACATTTATTATTAATTTATTTAAAGAAAGGTTAAAATAGTTAAAATCAAAGATTAATAAGTAAATCATTTTTAATATGGGGTTATACATAAGATAAATTCGATTGTAAATATTCATTAGAAAGCTAAAAAGATTTCCTACATTATGATATTTTATTTGTAATTTTTTAGACATCAAATAATTTAATTTATTTATGACACAACGATGATGCAGTAATTATCTTATTAATGAAATATTGACATAATTGATGTTATAAACACCAAAATAAATGTAATTTGAGATTTTTTATGAATTCCACTAATTTTCTAGGTTACTATGATATATTAATGTTGATTTAATCAACTTGGTTCGAACATTTAATTCTGTTATAACTTTCACAAAAATCATATATCAAATAGTGTCAAAATTGACACAAAATAGTTTTTAAATCAAATATTATATTATTAATTGTTATTGTATTTCTAAAAATCTAAGGTTCGGCCAAATGACTTAGATAAGGATATATATATTAATAATAAACAATTTGGGGTTCGTTTGGCATGTTATAGTAAGTGTATTAACCATATAGTGAAAGAAAACAAAAAGACATGGTAAAAGTTAAATTATTTAACTTAGAGTTAAATCTAATTGATAAGGTTAAAATAATATCCTAAACTTGTCTAAATTCTATTGGTTGATAGGATTTCGACCCATCCCCACTTTATCTTCGAAATAAAACCCTTTGGAACCATTATAAACCGATTTTGACTTTAATATAAAATAATATTTTGAGATATTCCTAAGGTGCCCCTCTCCTCCCCTATAAAAGGACACCTCCTCCCCCTCCTCCTCACACCAATTTGAGCACTCAAGCTCGGCCAACCCCTGCCAAAATCTCTTCTCCACTTCCCTAGCAACATCCTAGAGGTTCTGGTCTTCCTCAAAGACCAATTCTAGTGCCCTAAGAGGAGGTCTCAAAGAGGCACTTCAAAGAAGAGGTAATTACCGTTACCAATTCTTTCATCTTTATTTCTTCTTCCAATTATTCTTCTTAGGTTGTTTCATTATGAAGTAATAACATCAGTATCACTCATATACTGATATGTTATTATAAGTATGAAACAACCCTATTTCACCATCTATCCATCCTACGGAAAAAGAAATCACCGCGCGTGCGTACGTACGGAATACCGTCTCCACGCCGTGGTGTAATCTATTTTCCACCACCACCTTACATGGATGGGTATAATGGTGTAAAGAATAACTATACATAGTTATTACAACATCATATTGATTCTGATATATTTTATAATCCACTCCAATTCAATTCAATATTTATAGAAATGATATCATCGCTCGTGCGTACGTACGGACTACCGTCTCCACGACGCGATGAGATTCATTCTCCATGTTAACCATTTAAGAATGATTATAATGTATATATAAGAAATAATAATGAAATATATGACATTATAAAGCTACTGGATTTATGTATATATATACATATGTATGTCATCTACTTACTTCCATTTCAAGACAATAAGGAAAGGAAAACAGCGTTCATGCGTACGTACGGACTACCGTCTCCATGAACGGTGTTTTTCATTTTATTTATCTATCTATTATATATATATATATACTGAATATATATGATATATAAATCATATTTTATATTCTGGAAGTAAGTAAATCATGATATAAGTAATAATGATGTCAAGAACAACAAGTCAAAACACCTACGATAAATGAAACGATTTTACCCAAAACGCTTCTTTAACATGGAATTTACAAAAGAACGGGTAATATAATGTCATAAGTGAACCATATATGATATCATAACAATGAATATGATTCTGTAATAAGTCAATGACATTATTTAAATCATTATACAGGAGGTTCGGACACATACGAAGCAAATTGGACCTAAGGTAAGGGAAATATCACAATCTCATTTTTATCCGAGATTGTTTATTCGTAAGTATTTACTGGGGTGTATTTTATCATCCACATCCATGTTTCATCAAAATGTAATATTATTTCCATCCACCTACAATTTTTTTTAAATCCATTTTTACCCTTCGGTGAGTTTTTAGTAATATGTATGAAAGGAATCTTTTGTCGTTTTTCGTACGAGGTACTTTTTGACTTTTCCGACAAAAGTACGAAGAATGTTTTTTTTAACTTATACGGCATGAATGGATTTTTAAAACATTAAATCCAAGAAGCTTCCTTTACATGTTTTCAAGTTTATTTTTAATCAACTTCTTTTATTTTAAAGTCGTATGACATGTTATGAAAGGAAAAATGTTTTTGAAGAAGAAAGGATATTTTCTTCAAGAATGGAGTTCAAGTGTTTTATCAAAATTATTTTCCATCTAAGATAATAAAGGGTTATGTTTTTATCCCTATTATTACACTGATTTGATCATGTTGTGATGGAATTATTTTTATGAATTCCTTTATCTTATATGAATTGATTTATGATGTCATGATGTTTCAAGAATCCCATTTTTGTTACATGTGTTATGCGATGATGTATGATTATGTGGCACACATAAGAAAGGATTAATTATAAGATGGGTGGGACCTATATCTCCCTCCAATGCATTGGGTAAAGATTTTATATCTCATGAGATAGACATGGCTGAAATGGTAGGTTATACCGGTTCAGTGAAACAGGACTGAAACGAGGGTTACTCGATTCAAAAAGGGACTTTGTCCACTAAGATAGTCTTGGCAATGAGTCATGACTAACAAGAAATGATTTTCCATGATTATGTGTGCATGCCACAAAGTTTCAAGTTTCATGTTATGATTATGGTGATCTCATTTTCACTTCTATGATTTGTTCCATGTTAAGATATTATGATCTCTTTTGCAGGTTATGATTTTCAAAAAGATATGATATGATTTTTATTTCTTTTGTATACCCTTACTGAGCATTTGAGCTCACCCTTTTATGTTTTCTTTTCCCCAGGATATAAATAAAGGTTTTAGGTAAAAAAAAGGGAAGATATTTATGGGAGATATTGAAGATCTTTCACCACGATTAGAAGATTACGTTCAGAGTTTCCAAAGACACTAAACTATTACGGTCCTTATGTGTGTGTTTTTGTTATGTACTAAGTATTCCGCAAAAGTAATGTAAAGTCCATGTACGTCAAGCTCCGGGTCTCTACAGTTGGTATCAGAGGAAAGGTTTAGTCAACCTTTGGAAACTAGGATGCGAAAACGTTAGTGAGATCCCTAGAGATATTTCTAAGGTATGTCTAGGGATGTCCCTTGGGATAAGTATACGTATAGGTTATATTAATAGAATTACGCTAAAGATCATAGAATTAAACCTAAGATGTTGGATATTGAAGGTACCCCCCCTTTATTATGTTGTTTTCCCTAGCATGATTTTTGCCTCTCACACTATTCTTTTTAGGTTTTAGACGATGGCTGGAACCCGAAGGAACCGTGTTGATCAATGCAATGGACAATGCAATGATTGCCCTCCTGAACAAACAAATGTTATGGGAGATGGAGTGCAAAATCTTATTGCTATACTTACACAAGCTATGAATCATTCTGGACTTCCAAATGAGCAGAGAAGGGAACAATATTCTATTGAGTCCTTCATGAGGCAACGTCCACCTTCTTTCAGTGGGACTTCCGATCCACTTGTTGCTGAACAATGGATCAGTACCACTGAAAAGATATTTTCAGTTCTTCAATGTTCTGAACATGATAAAGTCATCTTAGCAGTATATCGTTTGGAAGGTGAAGCTGATCAATGGTGGAATCTTATCAAGAATACGAGGCCAAGGGATGAAATTGAGTCCATGGAATGGGACGAGTTCAAGAACTTATTTTTCAATAAGTACTTCCCTCGTATTCTTCGAACAAAGATGGAGAAGGAGTTTCTTGAACTAAATCAAAAGGATGATGAATCTGTTGGTATATACGAAGCAAATTTTACAAGACTTGAAAGGTATGCATCTGGCATTATCATCCAACCTGAAAGTAAAGTTGATCGATTTTTCAGTGGCTTAAAACCAAGTCTTCTAAGGGCATTAGCTATAAGAGACTTCAGTAGCTATGAAGAAATTGTGCGTTGTGCTATCAAGGTAGAAATGGAAGTTGGTGTTACATATCCATCTCATGGTTTTGACAAGAAACGAAAGATGGAGTTCAAGGAGAAATCTCATAATTATGGTGAAAAGAAGATGAATGTTTCCTTATGCACAAAGTGTGGAAAGAAGCATGGTGGAGATTGTCTTAAAGGAACTAGAAAATGTTTTAAGTGTGGAAAAGAAGGTCATCGAGCAGCTGAGTGTCGAAGTAATGGAAAAAGGGTTTCTAATGATGTGAATAAAGCAAACACTGCAGAGAACGCACCACCAACACTTCAATGCTTCAAGTGCAAGGAAATGGGGCATTATGCTAATAATTGCCCTAATCCAAGGGTTAGTGATGATCAACATGAGCAACCACTGAAGGCAAAGGACAAAGGGAAGTCACATGCGATCACTATTGGCGATGTTGAATATGATAACGATGTGGTGGAATGATTAAGTGTTTATGTAATGGGATTCCAAAATAATGTTGTATCATTGAGTATTGCAATATTTATTGATGTGGTATTCAAAGTGATTGAGATATTTTTTTGGAAATAAGATGATATGCGCATAATAAAGGGAAAACGAGAAAATGAAATGTTTAATAGTATTCATGAGCTCATGATTGATATAAGGACTAAGTGATATCATGGATTGAGTATATAGAATTTTGAGGATTTTGGTATGTGGAAAGTGTTAACTTTTAACTGCATTCATGTTTTCACTAAGGTATTCAAGAGAATACATGATTAAGGACTTTGAATGTTTAGAATGTGACCAACAAAACATATCTTATGATATATGGGGATCAACGATGGTATTAAATCTCTGGTAATCGTTTTCACTATGTTATGAGAGTGGACTGCAGTATTATGGATAAGCCTAAAGATTGAAATGGATTATGTTGGACATAAGTGATTATTGTTTAAGGATAGAAGTTTTTTTTCGATATTATTGATGGGATGTTATAGTAATGTAGTTTTTGAAAAAGGAAAACCTGCAGGACGGGCGACAGCCCATCGCTTCGGACAAGGCTGTAGGAATCGAACCCACAACCGAAGTGCGACTGACCTTTATCGCCTACCACTGACCTACAGGAAGTCCCTGTTTAGTAGAAACTAGTTTTATTATATTAAGCAGTATGATATATGAAGTATAAGTCCATTTTAGGAACCATATATGATTAATCTCACTATAGATCGACTTATGCATATAATTTTTGCTAACCTTTTGTTTGAGACAGATGGAATGACCCGTCGTTCTATCACATAATCTGCTAACACTTCACGAATAACAAATTCAACTTCATTTATTTAAGAGATGAAGTGGAAATTGTTCAAGACACGAACAACAGTGAGATTGTACCAAAATAAATTAAGTATTTATTCTAATTCAAATTTTCAACTTTATGGAAATGATCTTGAAAACCAAAAATGTTGTCCTAGTGATCTTATACCTGATGAATCAGATGGTACCTTATATCATCACAAATCTATGGATTTGTGATTACTGGCTTTTCCATAGCCATGTTCTCTACCACTCTCCATCAGAACATGATGGTTAGATTTCTCTTCCTTATCCATATTTTCACCTATGTGGAAACCCAGTGATTAATTTATTTGGGTAATCGTTACATTTCATACTTTAGTTTTTAAAGGCAAGTTTTGGTATTCCTTTTTACGATGTGGGTTTCTATTAAAGAAACTTTCGAATAGTAAACCATTTATAACCCCGACGAATTTCGAGGGCGAAATTCATTTTAAGGGGGGTAGAATGTAACAGCCCGAGATTTTATGAAAAATATTCTTTTTAATGTCTTGTGTTATACTCTACACCAAGGATCTTTCACAATACACTTCTCTGACCTGGCTTGAATTACACGCAATCGCAACCTTCCTCGATAGCGTGTGTTGTACGCAACACTGAGTTTCGCTAAACAACGATATGCTATTAAGATATTATTAAAACTAGCCGTTATGAATAGTAATAACCACTTTTTGAAATTTAGTAAATTTTATTTTTCAAAATGGAATTCATTTTTGGATTCGTAATATCGAAATTAGCTTAGGGTGAAATTTTGGTACTTTTCGGATAACTTTCATATTCTGATGAATAGTGAAAATTACTAAATTATAATTAAAAACAACTTTTTTAATCGAAATAATTAATAGTGATAAATCATTAATTTGAGTGGTTTTAAAGTATATTTAGAATATATTTTTACAATTTAATACAATGTTGGTCATTGGATGTAATTTCACATTTAAACCAGACATAATCAAGTGTCAAACTTTTGATAGATATTGTTTCTTAAAAACACGCTATTTGTTTTAACAGCGGGATTTAATTATAAAATTAACTAATGCAACTTTTATGTTATGAATTTGGTAAAATAGACTTCATTTTTGAATTCGGAATATGAAATATAGCTTAGGATGAAATTTTGGCATTGTTCTGAAAAACATCAATTTTTGATGAATAGTGAAACTACTAAGTGGTAGTTAAAAAAACTGAATTTTTCATAAAACTTAATTTTGCCGCTTCTGTGAATGGAATTTCGAAAATCCGAGAGACACGGTTAATATCAAGGACTAAAATGTGGTTCAATAAGATGAAAATAATTTTTTGGTGAATAGTAACTTTTTACTTTTTTTTACCGCGGTTAATAGTAAATAGGGTAACTAAGGGTAAATATGATATTACTATTACCCTAACACATGTCCTAATTCTATTGGACAAGTTTAATTCGACCAAAAACAAACTTAGGAATAAAATATGACCATTTAGGCCCACTTGGATTAGATTAGGACATTTATTATTAATTTATTTAAAGAAAGGTTAAAATAGTTAAAATCAAAGTTTAATAAGTAAATCATTTTTAATATGGGGTTATACATAAGATAAATTCGATTGTAAATATTAATTAGAAATCTAAAAAGATTTCCTACATGATGGTATTTTATTTGTAATTTTTAGACATCAAATAATTTAATTTATTTATGACACAACGATGATGCAGTAATTATCTTATTAATGAAATATTGACATAATTGATGTTATAAACACCAAAATAAATGTAATTTGAGATTTTTTATGAATTCCACTAATTTTCTATGTTACTATGATATATTAATGTTGATTAAATCAACTTGGTTCGAACATTTAATTCTGTTATGACTTTCACAAAAATCATATATCAAATAGTGTCAAAATTGACACAAAATAGTTTTTAAATCAAATATTATATTATTAATTGTTATTGTATTTCTAAAAATCTAAGGTTCGGCCAAATGACTTAGATAAGGATATATATATTAATAATAAACAATTTGGGGTTCGTTTGGCATGTTATAGTAAGTGTATTAACCATATAGTGAAAGAAAACAAAAAGACATGGTAAAAGTTAAATTATTTAACTTAGAGTTAAATCTAATTGATAAGGTTAAAATAATATCCGAAACTTGTCTAAATTCTATTGGTTGATAGGATTTAGACCCATCCCCACTTTAGCTTCGAAATAAAACCCTTTGGAACCATTATAAACCGATTTTGACTTTAATATAAAATAATATTTTGAGATATTCCTAAGGTGCCCCTCTCCTCCCCTATAAAAGGACACCTCCTCCCCCTCCTCCTCACACCAATTTGAGCACTCAAGCTCGGACAACCCCTACCAAAATCTCTTCTCCACTTCCCTAGCAACATCCTAGAGGTTCTGGTCTTCCTCAAAGACCAATTCTAGTTCCCTAAGAGGAGGTCTCAAAGAGGCACTTCAAAGAAGAGGTAATTACCGTTACCAATTCTTTCATCTTTATTTCTTCTTCCACTTCTTCTTCTTAGGTTGTTTCATTATGAAGTAATAACATCAGTATCACTCATATACTGATATGTTATTATAAGTATGAAACTACCCTATTTCACCATCTATCCATCCTACGGAAAAAGAAATCACCGCGCGTGCGTACGTACGGAATACCGTCTCCACGCCGTGGTGTAATCTATTTTCCACCACCACCTTACATGGATGGGTATAATGGTGTAAAGAATAACTATACATAGTTATTACAACATCATATTGATTCTGATATATTTTATAATCCACTCCAATTCAATTCAATATTTATAGAAATGATATCATCGCTCGTGCGTACGTACGGACTACCGTCTCCACGATGCGATGAGATTCATTCTCCATGTTAACCATTTAAGAATGATTATAATGTATATATAAGAAATAATAATGAAATATATGACATTATAAAGCTACTGGATTTATGTATATATATACATATGTATGTCATCTACTTACTTCCATTTCAAGACAATAAGGAAAGGAAAACAGCGTTCATGCGTACGTACGGACTACCGTCTCCATGAACGGTGTTTTTCATTTTATTTATCTATCTATTATATATATATATATACTGAATATATATGATATATAAATCATATTTTATATTCTGGAAGTAAGTAAATCATGATATAAGTAATAATGATGTCAAGAACAACAAGTCAAAACACCTACGATAAATGAAACGATTTTACCCAAAACGCTTCTTTAACATGGAATTTACAAAAGAACGGGTAATATAATGTCATAAGTGAACCATATATGATATCATAACAATGAATATGATTCTGTAATAAGTCAATGACATTATTTAAATCATTATACAGGAGGTTCGGACACATACGAAGCAAATTGGACCTAAGGTAAGGGAAATATCACAATCTCATTTTTATCCGAGATTGTTTATTCGTAAGTATTTACTGGGGTGTATTTTATCATCCACATCCATGTTTCATCAAAATGTAATATTATTTCCATCCACCTACAATTTTTTTTAAATCCATTTTTACCCTTCGGTGAGTTTTTAGTAATATGTATGAAAGGAATCTTTTGTCGTTTTTCGTACGAGGTACTTTTTGACTTTTCCGACAAAAGTATGAAGAATGTTTTTTTTAACTTATACGGCATGAATGGATTTTTAAAACATTAAATCCAAGAAGCTTACTTTACATGTTTTCAAGTTTATTTTTAATCAACTTCTTTTATTTTAAAGTCGTATGACATGTTATGAAAGGAAAAATGTTTTTGAAGAAGAAAGGATATTTTCTTCAAGAATGGAGTTCAAGTGTTTTATCAAAATTATTTTCCATCTAAGATAATAAAGGGTTATGTTTTTATCCCTATTATTACACTGATTTGATCATGTTGTGATGGAATTATTTTTATGAATTCCTTTATCTTATATGAATTGATTTATGATGTCATGATGTTTCAAGAATCCCATTTTTGTTACATGTGTTATGCGATGATGTATGATTATGTGGCACACATAAGAAAGGATTCATTATAAGATGGGTGGGACCTATATCTCCCTCCAATGCATTGGGTAAAGATTTTATATCTCATGAGATAGACATGGCTGAAATGGTAGGTTATACCGGTTCAGTGAAACAGGACTGAAACGAGGGTTACTCGATTCAGAAAGGGACTTTGTCCACTAAGATAGTCTTGGCAATGAGTCATGACTAACAAGAAATGATTTTCCATGATTATGTGTGCATGCCACAAAGTTTCAAGTTTCATGTTATGATTATGGTGATCTCATTTTCACTTCTATGATTTGTTCCATGTTAAGATATTATGATCTCTTTTGCAGGTTATGATTTTCAAAAAGATATGATATGATTTTTATTTCTTTTGTATACCCTTACTGAGCATTTGACCCCACCCTTTTATGTTTTCTTTTCCCCAGGATATAAATAAAGGTTTTAGGTAAAAAAAAAGGAAGATATTTATGGGAGATATTGAAGATCTTTCACCACGATTAGAAGATTACGTTCAGAGTTTCCAAGGACACTAAACTATTATGGTCCTTATGTGTGTGTTTTTGTTATGTACTAAGTATTACGCAAAAGTAATGTAAAGTCCATGTACGTCAAGCTCCGGGTCTCTACAGATAGCCACAGCTTCTGGAACAGGAGTCGCGGCTACGGGAGACAGGTCGTGTCTTCGCTCTACCGTCGTTGGCCCCCAAAATAACTCTCTATGATCTCTGGTAGAGGTAGAGGGCACTTCTGGTGATGATGGAGATGATTGCGCAGTCGAGACCTGCAGAATTCTCAAGATTTCTTCCTCCTGGATGTACCTGCGGAGAGAGTTGGGAATCTGGTAGACCTCATATTCCGGGAGAATGAGGCTAACACGTCTGGTTACTTCCCCAGTCCTTGATACGGAGGAGTGAGGAGAAGGTTCCATGGCCGAGTCACATTCCGCCTCCGAGTCGGAGAAGCGGGCGGGTTTGATCTCCACCCGGGCCTTCCTAGGATTCTTCTTGTGGCGGCGACGACCCGCTCTCCAGCCCCGGGGTGGCTCTTCGGGACAAGGTTGATCGCTATCAAGAAGTCTCGGGGCGGTGCTAGCGCCGTGGCGGAGAGGTCCCCCACTCGAGATAGCTGAGGTGCGAGGGGCATCAGGGAAAATGTCGAAGGGTACATGGGGAGGACCTCTATGAGCATCACCCTTGTGGGCGGAGCCTCTGTTGGAATCAACAGGAGCATGGGGAGGACCTCCATGGTCGATGCGGGTGGAGTCTGGCTGACCTTCACTCCTCGAGTTGCTGGGGCGAGGAGGACCTTCGTCGGTCACAGAGAGGACGTAGGGGGGACCCCCATGTTGGAGAAGTACTGGATGGGCAGTGCCTTCAGATCGGCAGTCAGTGGTAGGAGGATGGACTACATACCCTCTATAGTGGGCGCGGGAAAGGTTTCTGCGCCGAGCGTCACTGTCGTGGGGCAGGTCTTCCTTCGGGATGGGGGTAGCGCGAGGCATACCTCCATGACGAACTTCGGAGCGGGGAAGGCCCACGCTCTGTGAAGTAGTGGTATGGGGAGGGCCTCCGTATGGGGTGACATCATCGCGGGTTAGTTTGCGGCGATCACCACTCAGGCCTGCCACCTGGAGAGTCAACCCAGCCTGCCCGTGGGGCGGTTGGTGTCTCGATCCTGGTTGGGTGAAGGAGTGCCCCTGCTCAGTGTATGCAGGGGCTTCATGATGCATGTCGGGGGTGGATCGGGCCACTGTAGCTGTCGAGGTCGACGCGCTTGGGTGAGCTTCCTCAGCCCGGGCCCGGTGCTGACATCGGGTCAGGCGAGCTGGTGCAGTTGGTGCAGGGGCATGGCCAGCCTGCTCTCCCTGCGGAGTCGGATGGCGGCGGTGACACAGCCAGACGGGAGCTCTTTCCTGGAGCCCTTGGTTCGGGACCCTGAGCGGGCTGAGCCGGATGACGCCCGCCTCATCAGTGTAAGGCAAGGAGTCATCAAGGTATTCCGGGGACAGGCTCCCGAAATGGTTGAACATTGGGGTGGGTAGCAGGGGCTCCCTGCGCGGCCTGTTAGGGCGGCGTTGACGGCAGGGCCTGGAGGCCTCCAGGTCCAAGCGGGCCATATCCCTAGTTGGGATGACCCCTTCTTCCCCATACCTGCGCACGAGGTTGTTTATCACCCTTCTATGGATGACCTCTGATGGGAAAAGGGGATGTGGGCACCCCGTATTCCGCGATGTGGCGGCCGTCGTGGTGGTAGTGGCGCCATGTGGGGTGGCTGCAGCGGTGTTGCCCCTGCCCCTGCGTAGGCGAGAAGCGGGCGGTGATCACGTCTCTGTAACAACAACCTGGTTCCTGAGAAACGAAGGGATCAACTCGTCAGCACTGAGAGGAAAAGGATTGACAACCAGTGCCCCAACGCCCTTCCATTCTCCAAGTCTGTAAGAAGTATCCACGCCAACACGCTGCAAAACGGAGTGCCCCACGTTCTAATTCCCCGACTTCCGTTGAGTTTCACGAGAGGCCCGCTATTTTCTTGGCGGGACCAGGCACCACTATCTAGATCTGGTGAAACTTCAATCTACTGGTGTCTTGAACGCTACTAATCTCCATATTGAGGAAAAGAACTTCACGTCGGGTTCACCATTTCTGTTTCCGATGCTTTCCCCGGGGCGCGCACGCATCCGTCTTTCCGCGGAGGAGGACGCATGGCGCTTGTTGCCCCGCGTTCCTGCTTTCCAAAGGCGGGCAGCATTCATTCCTTATTCAGGTACGTCTTCTCCTTGATCGAAACGGGATGATGGGATGTTGGTTCTTCCTTCTGTGGATTCCTCCTCAGAACTCGTCACCTAGTTCGGGTCTCCCTCATAGATTTAATACGTAGTTCGTGAAACTCTTCCCAGTGCCATGTTTCCATGGACGCCGGTTAATTACACTGCTTCTGTCGGGACATTCCAAAGGGTCCAGTCAGGGCAGAAACCTTCAGTCGGGGGAGTAGTCACGTTGAGGCATCAGTAGCATGTCTGGATGCTGGGGAACCTGACATGTCTGTCTGTTATCCCTGGTCACAGGGCTTCTCGAGGGTGTGGATGCCCGAGGCATCCCACATCGAATGCGGGGAATTATATGCCATAGACACATATCTGAGTTTTTCCTCAGCTTCTCGTGTTTAACACAGGTTATGCCGCGAGTTTAACATCTAGCGGAGGAAAATCAACCCAACCGGAGCATTATCTAGGATAGATCGGAATGAGGGATTTCCCTTGAAGGGATGCCGATACCGGGGCCAGTCCATGGGCGGCTGTGAAGAGGAGCGTACCGACATGGTCTCACCGAGATATGGTGGTCCGGGCGAGAATCAGAATGGGCGGTAGGTGGATGAATGGAGTAGAGGGGGAGTGAAATGGGACCATCACAGTGGCGATGGTGAAGTTGGGCTTGATCCTTGAAGAGGCTTCCTACATATCCCCGTGGCGGGGAATCAATGTCCGCGTAGTTCAATATGGTGCCGGTAAACCGACGTGAAAGTGGACCTTGGCCCGATGAATGTCGTCAGCGAACCAACGTGAAAGTGGACCTTGGTCCGATGGGCATCGTCAGTATACCTACGTGGAGGTGGACCTTGGCTCGATGGGAGATGGGCTTGAACCTCAGGGAGGATTCCTACGTACCATGCCTTGACATGGATCAAAGACTTCGTAGTTCAAAGGGTTTCATCGGTGAACCGACGTGAAAGTAGACCCGTGGGTCCACTAGTGGTGGGGTTGAACCATGGGAAGGTTTCCTACGTACCAAGCCTTGACATGGATCAAAGTCCTCATAGTTCAAAGGATTGATGGAATACAGTTTAACGTCATGCAGGACGATAGTGAACCCTGACGTGAATAAACGATGGGCATTGGGTGTCGGTGAACCGACGTAAATGAGGGACCTTGGTCCAATGGGAAATGGGCTTGGACCTCTGGGAGGCTTCCTACGTACCATGCCTTGACATTGATCAAAGTCCTCATAGTTCGGGTTGAAAATGAGGGTCTTGGCACACCGACAAAGAGACGGTCTGGGCCGATGATTGTTGGGCTTGAACCTCGGGGAGGCTTCCTACGTACCATGCCTTGACACGGATCAAAGTCCTCGTAGTTCGGGTTGGGGAATACAGTTTAACGTCATGCGGGATGGGGGTGAACCGACGTGAATGAGGTCGGAACGACCGGATGGTGGGTTTGAACCTCGTAGAGGCTTCCTACGTACCATGCCTTGACACGGATCAAAGACCTCATAGTTCGGGTTAGTCACAACGGCTTGCCGTCAGACTAGAATTGCAGTTTAACGTCGTGCTGGACGTAGGTAGAACTCGACGTGAATTGAATGATGGGTGGGCTTAAACCTCATGGAGGCTTCCTACGTACCATGCCTTGACATGGATCCGAGACTTCGTAGTTCAAATGGGGCTTTGTTGGCGAACTGACATGAAAGTGGACCTTGGTCCAATGAGTGGTGGGCTTGAACCTCTAGAAGGCTTCTTACGTACCATGCCTTGACATGGATCAAAGACCTCGTAGTTCAGGTGGGAATGGGTGTGCAGTTTAATGTCATGCAGGAAAAAGGGAGGGGTATTCAGTTTAACGTCATGCTGGACGAGGGCGAAACTCGACGTGAATGAACGACCGAGCAATGTGGCTTGAACCTCATGGAGGCTTCCTACGTACCGTTCCTTGACATGGATCAATGACCTCGTAGTTCGCTAAGTTGTGGGTCAGGGTCGATTCTCACTCTATGCCCACGTGAGTCATGCTCGGTGTGAGAAACAAGAGGTTGCAAGGACCCGACGATCACGTCGCGAAGGATGCGTCCATGAGAAGCGAAGAGGGGCTTATGCGTTAGGCGGCCCATGGTGCTAGGACTTACTCCAGGATGGAGGCCCGAATGGGGGGGTGCCTTGTTCCCTATCATTCCCTCCACTGACCTTGGTAGTGGGGAAGTACAGAGATGTAGGGGTGCAGCCATCCGTTGGGGAATTAGGGTGTCCCTTCTCCTGAGAACACACGCCACTCCAATAAGGAGGATATCATCCCTTGTGGATGGTTGATTCCATTCCTGTGGAGACGAGTGGTGTAAATAATGTTCGAGCTGGGGGACCCTTCATGAGAGGCACGAGGTCAGGTCACAGTTTAACGTCATGTGTTGAGGAGGTGGTGCTTGGCAGTTTAACGTCCTTCAGCTCGGACGAGGTGGGTTCACTCCTCACCCCTAGGACTTACATAATAGGTACCCTCTGGTCCTTGGGGAAGGGAAGGTACCAGTAAGGCCGTGGTCAAGGGGGGTTGTGGAACGAACCATCAAGGGGTCCACGTTAGTGTGGCTATGCGAAGAAGCAATATCCGTTAGCGTGCCTATGCAAAGAAGCATTAGGCGAAGCAACGCTACGGGTGGTATTGTCCATGGGACTTTGAAATAACATCGTGCAAACCTGGAGGGTCGCACGGGAAGAGGAATTTCCAAGCAAAGGAGTGTTCTTCTCGAGGTGGAGTGCCTTGGCCTTAGCATGGGGCATAGGTGTGAGTGGAAGGTGCTTCGCGAAGTGGAACAGTGTTCGCGGAGCACTGCCTCGCGAAGAAGAGGTGCCTCGCGAAGCAGGGTCCTGCGAAGCAGGGTCCTGCGAAGCAGTGTGCTTCGCGATGTGTAGCGATCCTACCTTAGAATAGGGATCACTAGTGCAGCTTGGGTGTTTCGCGAGCATAAACCCTCCACAGCTGCCCGGGTTCCGTTGGGAATTCCCTTCCTTCGCGAATTCCCTTGAGCTTCATGAAGGGCATCCCTCTCGGAAGAGGGGCTCAAAACGAGACAAATCAAAGGCGGCTCGCGAAGTAGAAGTACCTCGCATAGCTCATGATTCCCGGGGCAAAGAGTGCTTCACGATTCGAGAGAGGAGAAGCCGAAAGGTCGGATTGTCCGTCCTCTGGGACTCAGGGGGAGTCCAGTATTTATAGGCAAGGGGCCACGCGCAGCAGAACTCACACGCCGCCTCAGGTGCTTCGCAGCGCGCTCGCGAACGTCAATGGCGGTCGCGGAGCGTTACCACCTCTTGAGCTTCGTGGCGGGCTCACAAATGTCAAATGCGTTCGCGGAGCTTTACCGCCTCTGGAGCTTCGTGGCGGGCTCGCGAACGTCAAATTCGTTCGCAGAGAGTTACCGCCTCTGGAGCTTTGCGACGAGCTCGCGAACGTCAAATGAATTCGCAGAGAGTTACCTCCTCTGGAGCTTTGCGGCAGGCTCGCGAACGTGAAATGCGTTCGCGGAGAGTTACCGCCTCTAGAGCTTTTTCGCGGGCTCGCGAACGTCAAATGTGTTCGCGGAGAGTTACCACCTCTGGAGCTTTGCGGCGGTCTTGCAAACGTCAAATGCGTTCGTGGAGAGTTATCACCTCTGGAGCTTCGCGAGGCCACGATGATCGGGGGCGCTTTGCATCGGGGCTTCGCGTCGGGGCTGCGCTTCGGGGCTTCGCGAGGTAGTGCACCAGCCTTCTTTTCCGTGCCTTCCTTTCGTGCCATATTTTGGCGCCAACAACTGCTCATAGACTTTCTATGTTTTTTTTACTTTCATTACATTTTTTTTATTGTTTTATATTATAGTTTTGTTTATAAAAATTGTTACACTAACGTGTTCTTGTAGAAAAGTGATTATATTTTTTTAATATGGAAGTATGAATATTAAATATATAGATAATATAATCCAAATAGGCCATATATTTTTGATGTTGTTGATTATGAGTACCGGAGAGATAAGATGAAAACTTTTGTTATCAACACTAGTCTTGATAATTTTGTCATGATTATTGGAGACCATAAGATTAATAATAAGAAATTAACTTCATTTAGGCATAAAAAAACAAGAATCTCAGTTAAATTATAGGGTAAGTAATACCTTTTTTTTATGAAAATAAGTTTATACAATCAGATATCTTCATGTTAAGAAACATATTGTATATGGAAAAATCTTTAAGTCACACACTTTGGGTCTTTTAATTTTATTAAGACCCAAAGAGATATTCTTAGAGTATAATATCATGAATTTTATTTCTTACCTGAAAAATAAATTGTAAATATTTACCAAAGGTTCATGACCATCATAAATAGTTTAAAATCCATTGGAAATAAATAATTTATATTGAATTTATTATGGAAAAAATTATTTATATCATTCACAATGAGTGGTAAAAAAAAATAACAGTTGTGGATGAGACAATAAATCTTAATAATTTTACATTGGATGATTTAATTTGAACCATTTGGCATTATGAGGGTAGAATTAAATAAAATTTTGTGAAAGAATAAAAGAAAAATAGTGGTGCTTCATTTTATAAAACATATACCTTACCTTATAATGTTCAGTCTTCTAATAAAGTATTTAAATATTCTAGGAAGAAGAAGGTTTCTTTTAGATAAATTCTTGTACATTAGAACACATATAAAATTAATTAGATAGTGTATCACAAAGGATGAAAAATATAGTAAAAATGAAATATTTTCAACACCAATATAAAAATAATAATAATGGTAAATGTGACAAGAATGTTACCGAGGTTGTATTATATGAAGGTAAGAAAGTTGTACATATCCGACCCGATTTTATGAAGTTGACATGAAAAGAAAAAAAAATAAATTCAGAAATAAATTACAAAAAGTATTATAAATATAAAGTAAAAAGTTTTCAAAAAGATTTTAACACACGGAGTGATAGTTGTGCTGATTCATATGAGAGTTCTTATCAGATTAAATGTTCTTGATAGAAGAAAATATGTATTTCTTCTAATGCACCCATTTTAAATCATTGTTTAATGTATAAGGTATATATAGGTGAGTCCATTCATAAAATTTCATTAAATTATAATTATCACAATGAAAAAAATTCAATATATTATAAATAATAATTTTTAGCAGAAGATAATTCTTTACCTTGTTATGATGATGTTTCCAGATTTTCAAAAACATATTAAAAATGAAAATTTCACGATTTTTAAAAAACGTGATTACACTAAAGCCAAAATTGCTTTGGAATATTCAATTTTAACCCTTTTTCACTAATGAAATGTCATATATTTTTAAATATATTGACAAAACTATTTCTAAAAAAGATACCATTTGAAAACATTTTTATATGGCCATTTCTGAGAAACTTGTTTTAAAACCAAAACAAGTTCTAAAAATATTATTGACGAGGATAAATTTTTTTTTATAAAACTAATATACAAAATTACTAGTTTGATAAAACTTTTCTCAAATTTTATCACTAGAAATGAAAATTTTGATAAAATTCCCAAAAAAGTATACCTCATTGTAATTGTTTCATAATAGGGTGTCCCTATAGTAAACCTATTTTTAGTAACCATTATTTTATTCTAAAGAGTGTACCTTTTTGCACTAGGTATTAAAGCAATGGGAACTGGATGAATAATTTTCACTTAAAAATACTACAATCATTTGGTTTTTATAAGGTATATTTTCATAAATAATTTTGGTTACCGAAGATATTGTTTTCTAGAAATACTAGACCAAAGAAAGGTTGGATTCCGAAAAAAAATATTTTTGTCTTCAAGATAATAAAGAGAGTACGAAAAAAAAATTTACATGGATAATGGATATTCATAGAACATGAATAAAAATAAATACTTTTTTTAGAAGATAATCCATATGAATGGTGGTAAAGTAACTTTTATAGTTAATTCTCAAGGAGAGATTATTAGAATATGTAACATTTTTATTATTGGAAAAGATATTATATCAAATGTTTTTATTTTTTGTTGGTACTAAGAAAAACATTATGATCATATATCAATTATGTGATGAAGTTTAACATTTAAATTTTAATAATGATAAATGTTTAGTTCATAGTTCCAGGGTTGAATTCATTCTTTCTTCCAATCAGCATGAGAATCATTACACACATATCTTAGAAGAACATAAGAGCCAATATATACCTTTTATTAGTGAAATGAACGATAAATATTGGTTATATAATATAATATCAAGACATTTTAACCTTATAATCTTATCTATCTTAAATAATAAATGAATTGTTATGTATTTATTAGAACTTAGGGTTGATATTTCTAATGTCTATGATCCTTTTCAGTATAATGTGTAAGATCCCAACCTTTTCTGGAGTCATCTCAAGCATGTTTTCAGGTAATTTTTATTGATTTTAAGTACTATTAACATAGATTAGTGGATTGGGGTGTGTTTAAGTGAACTTTTAAAGAAAACTAAAGCATAATAGGCTGTTCATGTTTTGCATACAGTTTCACAAACCATGTGACCAAACCTTTCCATGCGCGTGAAATAGGACAAAGAAGTCCACATGGTTTGCAAACAGTTTGACAAATCATTTTACCAAACCATCATAACCATGAAAAACTAGACAAAGGGGTCCACATGGTTGGTGCACGGTTTTTTCCTAACTGTGTGCCTCTGCCCAGAAAACCGTGCGTGTGAGATTTTAATTCTGAAAATCCATTTTAAAACCACCCGAACCCCATGGACTTCCATATTTTAGACCTTGGATCAGGATTGAAGAATTCTAGGAGTTTTCAAATCCTCAAAGAGTGATTCCAAGGTGATAAAAACACAATTATTTAAGATTGAATGTCTGGATTGATGATCCGCTCTCATCCTAGTAAGTGGACTTCATTTAGTTTCATCTCCGATTTTTTATCTTATATTTTCTTGGTATTTTAATGGAATATATCCACCTTTTTATTGGATCTAAACCTATTAGTTAAGATCTAGATCTATGATTTTGGATCTAGATCAATATTTTCAAAGAACTTGATGCCTTTTAACTTAATTTTGTCTTTAGGTATTTAGATCTGATAATTGATCGATGACTTTGTGCCGCTAGATTTTTTGGGGTTTTTCATTGGTCTAACATTATTCAATAAACCATGTTCGGTGGTCTAAATCTAACACCCATAGTGATGTTTTATGATAAGGTATTGTGATTATATTATATGCTAGATTCACATGATGATTGATTTCCAAAATTGGAGTATTTAGGAATGTGAAATTGAATTGATTTTCCTTGGTGATTTAATTGATAATGGAACCACAAAAAAGCAATGGGGGTTTATTAAATAATGCTTTTGGAGATCTGATATTGGTAGAGATTTTTTGGTTGAGATGTTTATTTTTTTGATAATGATCCTAGTTGGGGGAAATTAATTATGGAATTATGTTTGGCTATGAGAGATAACAAATTATGAGAATTAATTATGTTCCATGATGTCGACCCAAGAGAATTAATTGAGATAATTAATTAAGTGTCATGATTTGATAAAATAAAATTAATTGTGAGAATTAATTATGACAAGTTGAAATTTGATATGGATAATTAATTATTAAGAATAAATTATGGAATGAGAATGGTATTGATTTATTAATTAATTGATGAATTAATTAATGGACACGTGTTACATTAATTGTTGAGTTAACTGATGGAATTTGAAATGTTTAACTAATTGATGGATTAGAAATGGAATACTGTGGAAAATTCTTATGACATAAATAATGATTAAATGACTAATATTTTGTGGTTATAGGCATGGCGTCCTAGACCGAATAGACGTTGGGTCTTGGACATGGTGTTCCTCCCAAATAATTATCTATGATTTAGATTATGGCATGTTAAGAATGATGACCTAAAACTATTTAGAAAAGAAGTGCTAGGAATGAAGACCTACACTCAATGAGATCATGGGGTGTTAAGCACGATGACATACACTTATTGAGAAAAGAAGTGTTAGGCATGATAACCTACACTCAATGAGACTTGGGGTGATAGGCATGGTGACCTATACCCAATGAATGATAATAATGAATGATGTTTCAATGGAGATTTTGGGTGATATGCATGACGACCAACACCAAATTAATGATAACAATGAATGATTTTACAAATGGGAAACATGAATTGAATTGGCCTAATGTGATGATTAAAAATTAAATGACATTGTGATAGCTATCTAAATTATGCATTGTATTTATTGCTTAATAAATCATTATGCACTATATTTTGACTGGACTTGTTTTAGACACTATTGATGATGGCCTAATGAGTTGTACTCACAAACTATTCGGGCCGCCTGATCGGCACCTGAGAAAACATTGTTGTTGCAGGACATGATAAGGGAAAGTCCCTAAAAGGTTTCAGTTTGATATTAGATCATGAGAGAGGGAACCAGAAGAGGTTAATGACTAGTTTGGGACTCGTTGTTTCTTTACTTTCAGTTTCATTATAGACACTTCTCTTTTCATTATCATAGAATGTTTTACCTTTCAGTTGAGTATTGAATTTTCATGATTTGGTTATCATATGACATGGATTAGTTCTTGGTTATTTTTATTTGCTTCCACTCATGTTTTATTTTGATAAAAGAGGGTATAGTCTCCCCAAGGCAGACTTACAAGACCATCACTTGTATTCGGCACCGTCTGGCATACATAGAGGCATGATTGAGGGAATGTGGCCAACCAGCTCGGGGCATCGTATAGTGGCTCAAGGGCCAGGATATCCCAAAGTGGTATCAGTGGAGTTTTATTTTTTTTATTATTATTTTATAGGAAATTTAAAATGAGAATAAGAAGAGTCGATGCTTGGTAATTATCTCATGCATGGGAGTTTAAAACCCATAGATGGGGGAAAGTATGAGTACTTAGGGTGGGATTGTTGTGATTATTGTTTGTTGTTACAGTAGAATATTATTTCACCATGTGTGGTTAACTTGTTGTGTGATGTGATATTTGTTTTGTAAATTATTGAATTTTTATTTGTGGCATAATGAGGCATGATACTTGAGTTTGGATGTATAATTATAGGCACTCTCAGTTTTTGTAACATGCATAATTTTAGGCACTCATGAGTAATGGGTTATGGATAAGATTTTGAACATGAACAGTTTCCCTTATTGTGAGATTGAAATAATGATGTAAAATGAGAATAAATGGGTGTCTAATGGGAACCTTGATTGATGAAATAGAAATGAGAAATTAATTAATTATTGAATTAATTAATTTGAGATAATGTGATTAATTAACGTATTAATTAATTAATGATAATATATGTACCCTTTTTGAAAATGACCTAGGAGTAGGGTGCTTAAGGGTAGTGATAAGGCCTCAGTGTTGACTGTGTGGTGAGAAAAAGGGGAAAGGACATGTTGAAACTTTTCATGTTAGTATCTCATATTACTTAAATGTTATAAGGATGCATTACGAGACCTAAGACAAGTGTTTGGATTGTAGATATTTGACACCGTGACTCTTATGGATGGAGAGACTGAAATTATGGATCAAAATGAAAATCCATATTGGGATCCTGAGGCACCATTGGTGAAAGTTGATGAAGAAGGTGAATCAATTAGATATAACTTTTCTTGTTTCATTAAATTCATGGAGAGAGACCCAGGGAGGGTTCATAAAAGCATTTTTCAGTTGAAAAGGGAGTTTCAGCGGCAACACCCTCCTACTTTTCCTATAGGGTGTACCTGAGGGAGATGAATTCTAGATTGAATCCATATAAGAGATACATGACCATTTGGAGACTCAATCTTGGTGGAGGGTCAAGTTGGATGCTTATATGATGTGGGGTTTTGTGAAACATGGGTGGGAGATTTATGTAAGTTATGTATATTCTGATGAGATGTTAGGGAAAGACTTTATGGAGAAGTTCTTGGAGCAATTTTATCTAGAAATAGTGAGAAAATTGAAGGATTTAGAGTTTATGAATTATACATATGGAAGCATATCCATAATGTAATATGATGGAGGTTTCACAAATTTACAGCATTTTTCTATAGCTTTGGCGGCAGGCTGGTGCTGAGGGAGCCGATTCTCAGAGTCAGAGTGTTGGAAGGGTGTATTCTACACCATCTAGGTTTGGAGGCTGGAGTTCTACTAGAAGAGGTGGAAGAGGTAGTGGATGTGGTGCTTGAGGGAATGAGCACCCGTATCAGCATAGTGGTTTTACCTATGTGAGTCAAGCAACAACACAGAAAATAGGGGCAGAATCATTACATGTTGTGAAACCTTCACTTGTCGAGAATGCGGCTGGTCCATCAGCAATGAAAGGTACTATTCTATTTACTTCTACATTAGCTACTGCCTTGTTTGATACCGGTGCCTCTCATTCCTTTGTATATGAAAATCTTATTAATGGCTTAATCCTAGAGGTGGAGTCTATAAGTTGGTGATAAATATTGATACACCACTGGGAATGTAGTCTAAGGATATCTGTTTATGAAAGGAATGTTCTCAAGAGATCGGAGAGTATCATTTCCTTTGGGGTATCTATGTCCTTGATATAACAGGATTCGATCTGATTATGGGTATGGATTGGCTAGTAGCATACCGTGCCCACATATATTTTTATCATAGGAGAGTGACCATTGTATCTACTGAAGGTGAATAGTATGTTCATAGTGGATAATGGCATATCCCTAGAAGAAGAGTTGGGCCAATTACTCAACAATTGGGAGAGATCACAGCCCAAGTTTCTAGTCTTTTGTTGGATTATAGGAGTGGTAGGCAAGATGTCCTTCCACCAGTAGTAGATCTGTTTCATGATGTATTTCCTAAAGACATTTCAGCGTTTCCACCTTTGACAGATGTGGAATTCACTATTGAGATCATTTCAGGGGTCGAGCCGATATCTATTCTAACATATAGAATGGAACTGACTGAGAATCAAGAGCTTAAAACCCAGTTGGAAGAGTTAGAGGATAAAGGGTTTATTCATCCAAGTATGTCTCCTTGGGGATCACTAGTTTTTTCTGCAATGAAGGATAATGAGAGTTTACGCTTGTTTGTCGATTACCGCAAATTGAATAAAATGACTATGAAGAACTAATATCCTATACCATGTATCTATGATAATTTTTACCAACTAATGTGGCATGGTGTGTTCTCAATGATAGATCTAGGATTAAAGAATCATCAAGTGAGAGTTTGAACCTCTGATATACCAAGAGATGCTTTCATGAGAAGGTATGGCCTTTAAGAGTTTTTCGTAATGTCGTTTGGGTTGAGAAATGCTTTAGCAGTGTCAGTGGCTCTGATGAACAAGATAATTTATCCGTACATAGATCAGTTTGTGGTGGTATTTGTGGAAGGAATCTCAGTGTACTTTAAGAATCATTATGATCAGGGTAAACATATTGACATCATCCTGGGTACACTGAGAGAGAATCAGCTATATACCACGATATCTAAATGCTAGTTTTGGATTGATAGGGCACACTTTTTAGGGTATATCATCTCAGAATAAGATGTAGCAAGGACCTACAAAAAGTTATGGTAGTGATTTTTTGGGAGAAGCCAATGATTTTTTTTGATATTTGATGCTTTTTGGGATTATCTCGTTATTACAAGATGTTTATCCAAAACATTTACCGAATGGAAGCACCACTTACTGGTTTGAAAAAAAGGATTAAGTTTTTTTGACATAATCATGCAAGAATGCTTTCCAGGATTTGAAGAAGAATTGGAAATCCACAACAATTTTTTTATTACCCGATTTAGGTGAGGATTACACGGTGTTTTGTGATGCTTCTGGGATCGGGCTCAGAGCTATGTTGATGCAAGGGGATAGAGTCATTTCTTAGGGGTCTTTGATGTTGAATCCACATCAACAGAAATACTCTACACATGACCTCGAGTAGGCAACAGTGGTTTATGATCTTAAGTGTTGGTGACACTATATTTTTGGTGAAATGTTTACAATTTTTACAGATAATAAAAGCTTTATGTATATCTCTTCACTATGCAACTTGAATCATTGTTAGCGAAGATGGGTATAGTATATTAAGTCTTTTGATTTTGAACTAACATATACCCTCGGGAAGGTGAATAGTGTGGCTGATGCCCTGAGAAGAAAAACTCAGACTCAATTGGTACATGAGTTGAGTGTAGAGTAGAAGAGGTTGAATCTACTAGAAAAAATGCATGTTCTAGTTCAAGAAAGTTAGGAGAGGATGACTTTGGTTTCTGTAGAAGCGTAGTATACACTCATGAGATGGATCAAGGATAGAGAGTACAAGGATACAACGTTTTTATCCTTGAGGGAACACTTTGCAGGTGGGGAGACTCCTTCAGATTAGAAAATAGATGAGGATGAGATCATCTTTTTGAAAAATCTGGTTTTTGTGCCTACGAGTATGCCAGAGAAACTCATGAAAAAATTTAATGATTCAAGGTGGTAGGTACATCCAGAGGTGACAAAAATATACCTTAACCTTTAATGATTTTTTGGGTGTCTAGGCATGAAGAATGAGACAACATGGTTTGTAACAAGATGTTTCACCTGTTAGTAATTGAAGGCAGAGCATCAGCGACCTAGGGGCCTATTGCAGCCGTTACCGATTCCATAATGGAAGTGGGAAGACGTGACTATAGATTCTGTGTAAGGACTTATAGAGACTCTTAAGAAGAATTATTCTATTTGGGTCATTGTGGGTCAACTAACGAAGGTGGACCACTTCTTTCCTATCATGAAAACCTTTAAAGTAGAGCAGTTGGTAGAACTGTAAGTGAGAGAGAGAGATAATTTGTGTGGGCTGCCACGGACTATAGATTTAGATAATGATTTTCACTTTACATCACACTTCTGGTTGGGCTTACAGAAGTAACATGGTACAAATATTTAGTTAAGTACGAGATTCCACCCACAAACAGATGGGTAGTCAGAGCGTACCATATAGGTGTTAGAGGATATGTTGCGGGCATATGTACATGACTTTGGCGGTTCCTGGGAAAATCAATTGGATTTAGTGGTGTTTTCCAATAAAAATAGTTATTAGGAGAATATACATATGAAACCATAAGAGGCACTTTATAGTTGACCTTTTAGATCACTGCTATGTTGGTTAGTGGTAGGTGAGTCAGAGTTGTTGGGACCGAGTCTCATATAGGAGAAATCAGAGTAGATGCAGTTGATTCACAAATGTATGGTTAGAGATCAGAGTAGATATTAGTTGAATGCTGATAGAAGGATATTAACCAAATATTTTACAGAGGGTAATTGTGTATTCCTACAGTTGTCTCCTAGATTGGGTCACTATAGGATACATAGGCAGAGCAAGTTAGTGCCAAGGTTTTTGGGACTGTTTGAGGTGCTGGAGTGAATCGGGCTAGTGGCATACCAATTAGCACTTCCACAAAAATTAAGCACTAACCATGATGTTTTCCATTTGTCAAAACTATAGTGGTATCACCCCGGACATTTTCATGTGATTTATGTGGAAGAGGATGATCTCGAGATAGATGCGTCATTTGAGGAGCATCATATAGATGTGCTGGGTCGCAGGGAAAAAGTGTTATGGGGAAAGACTGTTTTACTAGTACCTATGTTATGGCAGAATTAAAGTGTTAAGGAGGAAACCCAGGAATGGGAAGCACGCGTGAGGGCTCAAAGGCCTAATATTTTTGGCTTGGAATCCTTGTGATATTCTGGAGTGAAGTATGAGGACGAACTGGTATAAGGTGGGGAGATTGTAGGATCCTAACCTTTCCAAGAGTCATCTCGAGTGAATTTGTAGGTACATTTTGAAGATTTTAAGTACATATAATTTTGATTAGTGGCTTGGGGTGAGTTTTGGTAAAATTTTGGGAAAAAATATAGGATAGTGGGATTTTCATGGTTTTCATAGGGTTTGAAAAACCGTGTGACCAAACCATGACAAGCGTGTGAAACTGGACAGAGAGGTCCACATTAATTACGCAAAGATTGAAAAAACATGCGACCAAACCATTCCAACTATGAAAAACTAGAAAGAATTGTCCATGTGGTTGGCACACTATTTTTTAATAACTGTGGACCTCTTCATAGGAAACCGTGAGTGTGGGATTTTAATTATGAAAATCTTTTTTAAAACCACCCGAACCCCCTGAACATGCATATTTTCGACATTGGATCAATGTTGAAGAATTCTTGGGGTTTGTATAGCCTCATGGAGAGATTACAAGGCAATCCGAACATAAATCATCCTGATTTAATGCCTGGATTGAAGATCCTCTCTCTTCCCGGTAAGTGAATTTCATCTCGTTGCTTCTCCTATTCTTTCTCATATCTTTTCTAGGTATTTTTATGAACGTTCTCAACATTTTTCTTGGATATAATACTATTAGTTAAGATATAGATCTAGGATTTTGAATCTAGATCTATATTTTCAATGATATTGATGACTTTGATCTTAATTCTGGCTTTAGGTATTTAGATCTAGAGCTTGATCGACGACGTTGTGCCACTCGGATTTTTAGGGATTTATTTTAGGCTAACTTCCATCAATAAACTGAGGTAGGTGGTCTAAATAAAACTCTCATAGTCATGTTTTATGATAAGTGAATGTGAGTTTATGATATTATAAATTCACATGATTATTGATTTCGTAAATTGGAGTATTTGAGAGTGTGAAATTGAATGGAGATTCCCTGGTAAATTAATTGATAATTGAACCATAGAACAGATGATGGGGGGTTGTCCAAATTGATATTTTGGATATTTGATATTGGTAGAGATATTGAAATGGCGATATTTAATTGTTATGATAAGATAATTAATTGGGGGAGATTAATTATTGAATTATATTTGGATGTGAGAATTAATTAATCGCAATAATTAATTATGTGCCCCGATGTCGACCAAAGATAATTAATTGAGAGAATTAATTATGTGTCATGATTTGAACAAAGATAATTAATTGTGAGAATTTATTGTGAAAAGTTGAATTTGGATATGGATAGTTAATTATTAATAATTAATCATAGAATGAGAATGCTATTGATTGATTGATTAATTGATAAATTAATTAATGGGAATGTGATTAGTTAATTGATGAGTTAAGTAATGGACTGTTAAATATTTAACTAACCGATGGATTAGTAAAGGAATAATGCGAAAAATTATTTTGACATAAAAAATGACTAATTGATGATATTTTTTGGTTCTAGGCATGACGTCCTAAACCGATTTAAAGTTGGGACTTAGACATGATGTTCATCTTCAATAGTTATCCAAGCATGAGATTATGCGGTGTTAAGCCTAACAACCTACACCAATTAAGAAAAAATTCTCTAGGTGTGTAAACCTACACTCAATGAGTTTATGGAATGTTAGGAATGATGATCTACACCGATTAAGAAAAGAAGTGCTAGGCATGACAATCTACACTCAATAGGATTTGGGGTGCTTGGCATGACGACCTACCCTCAATAAATGATTATAGTGAATGATGTTTCAACTAATATTTCGGGTGCTAGGCATGAATAAATACACCAAAAGAATGATAATAATGAATAATGATTCAAATGGTAAAATTGAATTGAATTACACTAATGTGATGATTAAATATTCAATGAAAATGTGATAACTATTTAAATTATGAATTGTATTTATTGCATCATTAATCTGCATGCACTATTTTTTGAATGGACTCATTTTAAACACCATTGGGTGGGGCCTACTTAGTTGTACTCACACCCTATTCGGGAAGCCTGATCGGCACTCGAGAATACTTTTTTGTTGCAGTACAGGATAAGGTCAAGGCCTTATGATAGGTTGTAGTTTGGGATTGGAGCTTGAGAGAGGGAACTAGACGAGGTTCAATACCCATTTGGGAGTTGTTGTGTCTTTACGTTTAGTTTTATTGTAGACACTTGAATTTTCCATTGTCATATCATGTTTTACCTTTTAGTTGAGTATTTTTTTCATGATTTGGTTATCACAAGACATGTATTTGTTCTTAGTTATTTTTATTTTCTTATGCTGGTGTTTTATTCTGATAATAGAGGGTATAGTCTACCCAAGATAGACTTAATAGATGCTTGATGATAGTCAGCACACATTGATGTATTCAGGGGTGCTCTCAAGGACATCTGTACAACCAAATTGTGGCACCGTTCAGGGGATCCCAGGTTGAGACGTCGCCCAGTAAGCACATAAGAAATGTTTTAAAAATATTAGTGAAGTCCCAACTTCTAATTATTTATAGTTATTGCACATGGAATTCTTTGGTCCTACAAAAATTGGAAATATTGGTGGAAAATACCATTTATATTTCTTAGTTAATGATACACTAGACACATATGGGTTTATTTTCTAACAAAGATATATAATGCCTTTAGAGATTTTAAAACTTTTTTAATGAGTGTTAAAAATGAAAAAACATCCCCGTGATAACTATTTATAGTGATCATGATGGAAAATTTGTAAATTCTTATTTTGAATCTTTTTGTAGTAAGAAAGATATAAAACCTAACATTTCAGTGCCTAGAACTCCCTATAAAAATGGTATAGTTCAATAAAGAAAAAAAATTATTCATGAAATGGCTAGAGGCGTAGTGATTGAATACTCAATTGCTAACCATTATTGGGATGAAGTTCTCAGTACCAATTTCTATAATATAAATCAATTTCTAATTAAAATAATTCTTAATAAAACTCCTTATGAGTTTTGGATAAGAATAATTCCAAAAGTATCTTATATAAAGGGTTTCAGTTTAAAAGTATTCATTCTAAATACTAAAGATAACTTTCATTAATTTTCACCCAAAACTGATGACAGAATATTTTTAGGGTATTCCACTAATTTTATAGATTATATTGTTTTTAATAAATATTCTTGTACTATTGAGAAAACTATAAATTTTATGTTGGATGAAATTGATTACTTTGTTTTAAAACAACCTCGACTAATATCCTTGGATGTTATTTATAAAAAAGAAATTCAACCATTTTTAGAAAGTTATTATCATAAGGAAATTACTCAGGAATTATTTTTTAAAGTTATTACTTAAGAATATTTTCTACCTATTTTTTAGAATAGAATTTTGAGTACCCAATAATTCAGTTGTTTCTATTGAATAATCCTACTGTAAGTATAATTGATGATGTAGATAAAAAAATTTGGACTAAATTTTTTTAAGAAATAAAATGAAACATCTATATTTGTTATCCCAATTTGAGCCTAAAAATCATGATTTGGAATTAGATGCTGAATATTGGATTAATGAAATGAAAGAATAACTCAATGAGTTTGAGAGGAACAATGTATGGAATATAGTTTAATGACAGATACAATCTTCTATAACATGATAAAATTTTGTTTTTTCAGAATAAATGTGATAAAAATTGAATAATTATTATAAATAAAGAAATACATGTTTCCAAGGGATATAATCCACAATAGTGAATTGATTATGAAGGAACTTATGCTTCAGTGGTTAGACTTGAATCAATTTTAATACTTTTAGACATTTTAATAAATTTTAATTTCAAAGTGTTTCAAATGGATGTGTAGTGTACTTTTTTTAATGAATATGTTTATAAGGAAGTTTTTATTTAACATACCATTTTTTGAAAATAAAAATCATTCAGAACATGTATATAAACAAAACAAAGAATAATATATACTTAAAATAACCCCTAGATCTTGGTATTATAGACTAAGTGGATATTGTTTATAAAATAATTTTGTTAAGGGGGTTTTGGATGGAACTATTTTTATAAAATAAGTAAATAAAAATACTATAACTATATAAATTTATATTTATGAAATTATATTTGTTTCAACTGAACAATTTTTAATATATTCAATTTTTGATATTATGAATTCTTAGTTTGAAATGATTATGATGGTTGAGTAAACATATTTCCTTGGTTTTCATATTTCAAAAAATATATAGATGTAACATTCACACCTCAATATTAGTATATAAAATATCTTCTTAAATTTTTTATATGATAATACTAAAATTATTAGTACTCTTATTGGTACCTCCAATACTTTATATCTTGAAGAGGTTGTAAAACCAGTTGATCAAAATATTCTTATAAGTATGATATGATGATTAATCCACTTAATTGAAATTCATCCAATTTTTATGTTTTCAGTGTGCTTATGTGAAGGATATCAATTAAATCCAAATTAATACCATATAAAGGTTTTAAAATTAATTTTTAATTGTTTTAAAAAAACTATAGATTTACGCCTTTTCATTTCTTCTAGAAAAGTTTTTAAATTAGAATGTTTTCAGATGATGACTTCAGTGGATGTCTAATGTATAGGAAAATAACATCTAGAAAATTAAATTTCTGAGGAGATTATTTATTTTCTTGGCCTTTTATGAAACAACACTCAGTTTCACTTTCCACTACTTGTGTTGAATATGTGGCATCTAGAAGTAGTTGTTCTCAAGTGTTGTAGATGAAACACACACTCACTTACTATATAATGAGTTTTATTGAAACACAAATGCTTTGTGATAATTCAAGTTCTATTTCATTATGTAAAAACTCACAACATCACTCACATGTTATGAAAAAGGATATAATACAAAATTTTATTTGGCACCACACACTATAAATATATATAAATTTACAATTCATCCGAATGCAAGAACAACATGATAATTTTTGTACAAAACCCCTCAATTCTGATAGATTTTAATATATTAAACAGAGGCAAGGAATGATCAATGTAAATTGTTCATTCGTAGTCACTCTTTTTGACCCATATCCTTACATTAGGATTCTCCTTTTCATAGTGGGATTACATAGGATTTAGGGTTTTAAAAAACATTTTGTTTTTCTTAAAAAATTTTGTTTTCTAAAAATCATTAGTTTTTCTAAAAATCTTACTATAATGGGTTATCCCAAATCACCCCATTTATTAAGTTCCTAGATTTAGAATTATCAAAATTATTCTGGCACTTGTAATTATCAAAACGATTCATAGTATCATAAATTGTAAAAAAAAGTATGGACACAAAATTTTCATAAACATTTGTTTGATTCAAAATTTTCATAATAAGATATAGTGTAAAAATCATCATAATAAGATTTTATGACGATAAAATGTTTTGAAATAATATCATAATCAGTAATTATTTCAAAACTATTATAATGTATTTACAAAAACAAATAATAAAATGTTAATAAACCAATAACAATTTCCACTCCGAAAGGTACTCTTCTTTAATAAAAAATTTCAATCTATTTCATTTTGTTATTTTTCTGATTTTTTTGTTATGTTTTCTATTTTATAAAAATCTTATTATGTTTTAAAATTGTTAAAACCTTTTATAGTCTAATTAATTCTCAATACAATAGAATTGTTTGAAACATTGAGAGTTCAAAATTTTTTTAAAACTTTATTTGAGTCAATATTGGCCGTTAGATCAGTGTTTTTTTGAATCTCAATCATTTTTTAACTTATAGAAGATGAATTTTCACCCCTGATGACCATATAAGGGTGGAAGACCCTGAGTCCCACATCAATTATTGAGTGAGTTGTGCTACTGTGTTTCGTATCGCAACTAAATCCCTAGTCTAAATTTTTTTCTTTTATGTATGATATTCAATTTTAGAATCCACATCTAATTGAAACCAATGAACATTTTTATATGTGTTCACTATTTGGAGCGAGGCTAAATGAATGGTCGTGGCATGAGAAATATGATTCTACTATGAAGAATATTGTTTTGTTTCCAGGATGGTAGTTGGTATGTGTCAACAAACCTGATAATTATTTTGACTTTTATTATAAATATTTAGATCCATATTTTTATGAAACAGTTCAGTTTCTGGAGAAGGATGGTAAAGATAATGTATATTTCACTAATCTTGGGAAGAGGTATATGTTTTCTTATAATAAATCCACAGATGTTGTTAGAGTTCTATCAGAAGGAGAACCTTATTATCATTATCCCAAACTTTTTAACAACCTTATAACATTTAAAAACAATAAGAATGAAGATTATTTTTGGAAGAAAAAAAGAATAGAAAATTTTATCACATGACACCATATAAAATATTCATATCCTTATGGATGCATGGATATCTAATTCTGAGAACGGGATAATGAGATAAATTATAGGTATCAGAATTTTTTTTGGATATCTGGGAAATATAATGAAGATCGTCCTGGAAAAGATTCTCTCTATCACTGTGGAGAATATCTAAACATATTCGATCAGGTAAAAAATTATCTAGTTATTGTATTTCAATAGTAAAATGGTTTTCAAGTTCATGGTGATGTTCAGGGTGGAAAAAACAACATATAAAGTCCAAGAAAAAAAATTATTTATCAGTGATGATTTGATATACAAGATGATGACATGTTTGGGATGTAATGTCAAAAATGTATAGGGAAAATATTTATGGTCATACATCATAGGAAAAACCATCAAGAAATGTTGGGTAGGTTGATAAGGAAAAGGAAAGGAAATCTGATACATCTTCTTGGGTGAAGAGAAAGAAAGAAAATAAGATGGATGATGATGTTTTTGAAGATATGATAAAACAAAAGGATTAGAATAAGAAAGGGGATCCGAAGATCAGAAGAAACCCCAATGAATCTATTTTTTTCTTGAAGATTTAGGGTATAGATAATTTCTATAAATATGAAAAGAAAACAAAAAAAATAAAAGGTTGTAAGAAAAAAATCATTGTGTAAATTTTTAAAAGGGGGAGAAAGGGATTCTGAATATACAGTGCTTCCCATGTCTCATAATGACTAATTTATTATGGAATAAAGACTAGTTTTTCAAGAAATTGATGTAGTACCTACTGAGATCCCTTTAGTTCCTAATAAGTGAAAAGAAAATTTGATGTGGATGAATCATCATGAAATATTCCAGAGAAATAATTGGTACCAGAGTCAGCCAAAAAATGTATTCTGAGAAGGTAAAGGAATATCAAGTATGATATTGATAAGGATGTTGATAAAGAGGATGAAATAAAATAAATAAAAAAGAAAAATATGGAGAAGAAGAATGGGGAGATGAATATGAATTTTTATAAGAATAGGTAGAATAATAAATAGAGGAGGAAGATGAAGAAGAAGATAATAGAGATGATGATGGGGAAGAAACTCATTCAGATATGGAATCATCAGAGTCATCATCATGATCATGTTTTCTCTCTAGGATCAATAAATATGAAAAGTCTTCTGGTACTCATGAGAAAGAGTCTTTATCAGAATAATAAGTAGAAACGTCATCATTGAAACGACGAGTTGATCAATAACCAAAGACCAATGTTTCTTACAAAGATGAGATAGATAAAGATGTGGACATTATAGAAATTTAAAATTATATGAATGTAATGAATATAATTGATAAGAATGGGAAATAAGCTAAAGTTAGAACTTGTATAACCCCCCATCTTGATCCCGAATAATTGAAATCTGTAGGAATGATAGCCCAAAATGGTTTGGGTTATATTTGTCATGCTTTGAGGATATTAGAAGGAACAATTCCCTCTTTCCAATTCATGAAGTAAGGATTTGGATAATCTAAGATAGTCCCAATCAAAAATACCATTCAATAAAAGTCTTAATAGAATCATTGATTTGGATTGAAGTAGAGTTAAATAGCTTTCAAGAATATTCCTAGACTCAAAAAATATCATGCCATCATATGGTTAAGTGGTTTAAGTAGGTTGATTATGTTATCAAATTTTTTGATGAGAAGTTTGATGAAATAATGAAACTTATGTTTGAATTAGCTTATTCTTTCAATATGTTATCATCAGATATGGAATATTGAGCTATGTTTATTAAAGTGTTTAGATATTAAACCGATGAATGGACTAAAGATGTAAATTCTCTGAAACAAAATATCAAATATTTAGAGTTAGATATGAGAAGTAAAAGGTCTTATGAAGATGAAATAATTTTATTGAGGGAATATAACAAATAAACTTATATGGGAGTTAAAAGTATAAAATATCAATATTAAATTCAAGAAGAAAGGATTGTGAATCTGGAGAAAGATCATTGGGAGTTCAAAATGTTGAATAATTATGTAAAGTTACTGATGAAGAAAGATTGATTTTTTTAAAACTATCGATGTAACTTTTGTAAAAATTTTATTTAGTTAATGAATGAATTACTCATCATCCAAATCAGAATTTCCAGAATGTTTTTGTAATTATAATTTCTTTTATATTACTTTATTTTATTCATGTATGATTAGTTAGTTAATTTATTTGTTTTTTATGTTGTGTTTTCTAACATTTCGGGAAACATCAAATTCTTTCACATTATTTTTGAAAATCAAAACGGGGGAGAATATTTTATAAAGGGGGAGAAAAATTTATAATAGGAAAAAATATTATCAAAGGGAAGAATGATGTACTAAGGGGGAGAATATATTATAAAAGGAGACTCTCTTATAGTAAGTAAAATATATTTTCCTATGGGGGTGAATTTTTCTTTATGAATGAACTATTCAAATACTCTATTTTATTAATCATTTATTTAGAAGATTCACAAACTCAGAGAAGTTATTTTTCAAAAAATAAAAATAAATATTATTTTTCATAAAATAAATAAAGTGATATAATTTTTTCAAGATATTTTTTATTTAGGTTTTGGGTTTTGTGATTTAAAAAATGTGGGATATTGTTGATTCAGAATTTTAACACCTTACTTTTTTTATTTAGATTTTGGGTTTTGTGATTTAAAAAATGTGGGATATTGTTGATTCAGAATTTTAACACCCTACTTTTTCATTCCTTTAGTTTTGAAAATCACAAAAACTTACTTAAATTTTTTTTCTTATTTTTTATGTCATAATTATGTTAGTATGTTTTTTATAAAACATTATCTCTTACCATACATTGAAAAAATTATAAATTATTATGAATATAAACCTAATATTACTCAATATAATAATAGTATTGTGTATAAATCTGATCATTATATTCATCTTTAATCAGAACATGAGTTTGAATTTTTCCCTATCTTGTACTGACAAAAGTAATATCTATCAGACTAACTCTGGTACTGATAACTGGACTAAATATCATAAGTATTATCATATTGAAAATAGATAATAAGGTCTATTGGGATAACATATGTTCACAATCAGAATATAATGACTTGTTTCTATCATAAAGAATATCTCTATAAGTTTTATGGTATTAATCAAAACAATATTGGGTATTCATTTACATATGTGCAGTCAAGCACTAGCTATCTGAGTCCATTACAAAAAATATAAATATGATCGTTAAGAGATAAAATATAAATAGGGATTCATATGAAGAGTTTCGAGATACCTATTTCATTCACATATCATGTTTTCAGAAGAATTTAAGCAATAACTACTCATTTTTAGTTTTTTAATTCTTTATAGATTTGTTATTTATAAGGTATCATTTTTAGGGTTGTTTCCTTAAAAAAATGTCCTTTTGTGATTGTGTTTGATCATTCTTATGATTATTGGATTCTTTGGATAGGAAATAAAAGAATCAGACCATCAGATCGGGAGATTATGGAGCTAGGAAGACAAATGCCGATAATTTTATTGTGGGCTTTTAAGGATACGAAGATAGAGAAAATATAATAATCATTTCATTGAATTTATTATTAAGGGTATACAAACCTAAGGTTAAAATATGTAATTATTTTTAATATATGTTGAAATTCATTCTTACTTTTATATACCTATTGTATTTCTTGTTTATAAATGTTTTTTGTTAACTTTGAAAGATATGAAAAGATTATTAATCAATCATATATTTATATACAATTAGTTTTATCAGTTTTCCTATGAATATGATAAAAAAGAATACTTTGTTTTAATTGGATGCGTTGTGATTTCGATCTTTTACTCTGATATAATCAGATGTATTCTGGTTCCCATAATGGGACTCTGATAATCTTACTATGTCTGATTCAGATAAATGCTATTTAAGGTGATTTGTGTTTTTTAGCTTAAACCTTTCGAACCGAGTTCTTTAAAATAAATTCACCCATAATGTAATAATATCTATCACCTGATATTATTAAGGTACAATAGTTATATGTCCCTAAAAAAATATTCCCCTACCAATCTAGAATTTATATTAGTTCATGGATGAACAATGTATTAGGATCAAGAATAACATTATCCCAACTGATCACATTACTATGGTTCAACTACTAATTCATTATTTTATAGACATGAAAAACATTATTAAAATTACAAAATCTACGTAGAAAGGATTCCTTATATGAAACATTACCAATATGTTTCAAAATCCCAAATGGGACAACATACTATGGATCGAATTCCCCATTCTTTCCCAATTGAAGAAGAATGAGTCTCAGTGACACATTCGAAAAAGGATTGATCAAACACATTGAAATAAAAAGGATGAGGATTATGATATTCATATTATTTATAACAACTTCAAGACATATCCATCAAGTCCAATATCATTTGGATATTTTTATCAGTCTCATAGATAATACTAGTTTTAATCAGTCATGTCACTCTTATTTCCACTCAACAATTTGGAGAAAGGAAAGGATGAACAGAAAATGAAACAAAGAGCGCTATATGTATTATGGCCGAATAAATATTATTGTATGGTAACTTCACTAATGAGATATGATCTTCACACTATACATTTAATTCCTTGAAACATTTTAAATTAATATCTTCCAACATTTGAATCATGTATTATAATTTCCCATCTATCATAGGATGATATAGCGTGATAACAGTCAATGATGTTTCGAGAGACATTAAAAGGATCACCAATACCAAAAATTGAATTGAGGATTCATTTTAGAAATGATAAAAATGGGTACATCATTCTTTTTTTCCTCTTCATGAATATATAAAATTTCTAGGTCTTCTATCATATTAGACTATCTGATAGGGAAAAATATTACCCACATGCTGTGATGATACAAAATAACCCAAATAGAATCATGTTTTATAAGCATCCATGAAAGACTTGGTAGAAGTATATATCAATCAAATCCCATTTCAAAATAGTTATAGGAATGGATTTCAACTTACCGACGTGTCATCAATGCTAAACCTTATCCTATATAAAATATTAGAATTTATTGTCATAACCTCCAATCTCTATTTTTATACGTTACCACTAGAAATAATAATTAATTTTGTGGTACATTTTCTAAATTCTTTAGTGAAAGGTCAATTTTTAATTGTGATTTTATAAAATAATTTGTTTCAATAAATATTGAGGCAACATTATTCAATTTTGAAAATACAATATCCATTCTAGATCCTCATTCCCACCATCCATGATCTCCCCACCCTTTTGAAATGACCTAAAATAAATGGAATCATAATAATATTGTTGGGACTCTATAACCAAATGTAGTAAATTAGAAACAATATTGATCGATAAAAATCAATAGTCTCATATTATTCGATACTTTATATATAATTATCAGCAATAACAATCATCAACTGTCATTTTTCACAAACCTCTCTGATAACTTCACTATAAGAATTTAGACTTAAAGATTCTTCCTTATAATTCCCTTTCCTAGGTGTATACATCAAGTTGAAGTTAGACATTTGATTATGTGGAATCCACCAAAATTTTCTCAAGTTAAAACTTCTCTAAGAAAATAAATTTTCCAAGGTCATATGACCAGTGAATATTATGAACATTTTTAGAAAGTGGCAGTGGTGGCATGTTTTCAAATCATGGACCAATGTTTTTAATTCTAGGTTATGAATTGGATAATCCATTTCACATGTTCTCAACTATCTCGATATTTAATACACAACATAATATTCATATATGTGAATATAAAAAAAACCTGATCTAGATTCATCATATAATAAATTTACTCCTAACATGGTTACAAGATAATTGTTGTAAAAATAATCCGACCTTTAATAACTTGGAAGGATTTCTGATAGTTATCATCCCATTTGTATATAATTCCCTTCCTTACCGACAGAGTAATAAGAAAATAAAGACTTAAAAAAACCAAAAAATTGATAATAATATCTTACCAATCCCAAAAAACTTCAAATATCAAAGAAATTCTTGTTAAAGAACCCCGAAATAGTCTCTTCAATATTTTCTTGATTAACTGTTATTTCAATGTCAGAAGTGTTGTTACCAAGGAAAAAAACTTCTTGATTATAGAATATATTCTTAGATAATTTATAATAATGTCAATGATCACACAAATTTACCAACACAATCTCTAAGTGATCCTCATGGTCAATATTGTTCCTAAAATAAACCAAAGTATCATTAATAAATATGCCAAAAAAAGAATTGTGGTATCTATGGAAAATATGGTTCATTAGGGACATGAAAACTGTAACTACATTCATCATACCAAAGCACATGACTAGATATTCATAATGATCGTATCAACTATGAAGTGATATATTTGGAATATCTTCTTTATTAACATTGAGCTAATGGTATCCCGATCAAATATAATTCATAGAGAACAAATTTCCTCCCTTAAATTGATGAAATAGATCACTAATACAAGTAACATGTTAATGATTCTGGATTGTAACTTCTTTGAATCTAAAATTTTTGACACATAATCAAAGGGTTATCTACATTACTTATTAATAGAACTAGAGATTCCCAAAGAGATATACGAGGTCTATTGAAGCCTTTTATTTCCATCTCTTCAAGTTGATCCTTTTATTACTACAGTTATATTGTATCCATTCTATAGGATGGGAGTGAAATTGTACTAGTTCCAAAGAGTATATAGATTGTAAATTTGATTTCCCTTTAAGTGGTAACCTCATAAAATCATTCAAATATTCATTTGGGTATCAATACACTATAACAGTAAGAGTCCTATTTGTTTTTTCATCAACAGAACACTAGGTTAGGGCTGAAAACTACCCCGATATGGTTTCATCAAATGTTAATGAAGATAATAATTTACCTATGTTACAATCCCAACACCCTTTAATCCATGAACATTTCCATCAAGGGATGTAAATTTCAATATTTAAGAATAATAGTCAATCCGATCATTATATTCCAGTATCCAATCCATTCCAAATATCAAATAAAAGATATCAATCACTAGGACAATAAGTTATTTGATAAAACATACCACATAAATGATAAAGAAACATTCTAGATACATGTATCTTCTACACTTCCACTACCATTAGGGTGTCTTAATAATCCTGATGTGAGGCATCAACTCAATGTGATATCCCAATTTCTCAACCATATGAGAAGAAAGAAAGTAATGTGATACCCCTGTATAAAAAACATGTAAAAGAGTCAAGATCAAATGTATGGAACCTAAAAATTTGGAGGGACATGGATCCCCATTCAAAATATTCTATCTAGTTACAAAAAACTACTGATCATACAATATAGAATTGTCCTTTCTCCCATATTGGGGTCTCAACAAGACCACTAAGTTGTTCATAGTGTTATCCTAGCTTAAATAATTCTTGGGATAGGATCTATTCTAATTATATTTCTATATCTAAGAATACAAGGCCTTAGGATAGGTCAATATATCTATTCCCATTGACTTCATACATTTTGTTTCAATACTTCTGAATATTAACGTTATTATCACAATTGGGACACTTATTTGGTTATGTTGTGCAATCCTTCATTTTATATTGAATATATATACACTAAAATCATCTAAACTCATTATTATGATGCGGTGGATAAGAGAAGGATATAATAAACTAGTTCTCTGGTTTCTTATTTCCATAGGAGTATATGTCCCTCTTATATTTTTACTAGGCCAGAGTTACCCCCCACATGTGGATAAACAACAACTTCTCCTCAACAAGAATTTATTTCTAGATCTCTCTCCTTGACTAGATACTTGTTCACAATTTCAATATAATCCTCGAGATATAATATAACTACATTGGATCATACATTTAGTTGTAGTTCTTCCTCAAACAACTGGGCCTTCAGTTTTTCACTAACTACTACCTCTATTGTGAAGAAAACCAATTGAGAGAATTGTGAATCATATTTAGTCACTAACATATTTCCTTATTTTAGTTTGAAGAGACATGTCATATTCTCTAGTTTCAAAATGTTCATATATTTTCTTAATGAATAGCTCCTTTAACCCTTCCCAAGTTAGTTTCTAATATAAATTGTCTTAAAACATTTAAAAACACCCCTATAGTTCCATGTTTTCCAACCTGTAAATTTTTAGATGGATTTTCATCTTATATATGCATTCAAGGAATTAAAATATTCTATTTATCCTATATAGCCAGACATCTTATTATTAATTCTCAAAATCACCATGGAATATTTTTGGATTCTGTTTAGGGAATACTAATGGGTGATTCACATGAGATAGTTTCTCTTCACGTGGTCCCTTGTCTACAACTTGGAATTCCTGAAAAATATTCTAAAACAAACTCCTTGTTTATTTTTGTTTCATGTGTAACCACATTCTCTATTTCACACTCTTTTTTTTTCATTCTCATCACCAGTGAAATTTTTTATTCTAAAACCACATCAACAATTTCCAATTAATTAAAAATAAAATATATTTATCCCAGGTTTAATGAGATATATTAATGGTATAAAATCTCAATATCACAGAATTAAAATCAAATAATCATGTGACAATGGAGTCATTGTGGGAAGCCTCTTCAATAATGAATGATACCTAGCACTTATCAGCTAAACCCACAATTATGGTTTGGAATCATGCCTAAAAGTATATTTGAACACTTTTTGTTCATGAAATACCTTGTTAACATGATGTTTGATATAAAAAGTTTGGCTACATGTTTTTTTTCTATATATTTCACGTCAAACACGTCATATCTCCTTTTCACCATCCTAAATCAAGGACTAAACAGACTGTTACCATTTGTAAAATTCACATCCAATCAATTCTATTATGATTGGTCAAAGGTGCTACTATACCTAGGTGAAATTCCCCATATAACAATGAGTGGTAATAAACATTAAGGGATTAACATATGAATAAAATAGGGAAACACATTACAATTAAAGAGATTGGAAAAACCAACACATGAAACATGATGAAGAAGAAAATATAAAAATACAAAAAAACCTGTATAATATTGGATGGGAAAATATCCAACTACTCAAAAGAATCAATAATATAATTCTAGAGTAAAAATGGAATCAATTGAACTAGAACAACTAGGACTCCAAAGAAACAAATGACTCAGGCACCAGGGCCCACCACTATAAACTCAAAGACATGACTATACGACAAATATCTATCTCCAAATATATGTAAAAAAACCTATCAAGGTGCACCACTAGAGAAATATGAAACCCTCTCATCTCATGTATCATCTAAGATAACATCTACATATGCACTGATGTTCAAATTCAAGGGTGAGAAAAAGAACATAGCAGTTAATCCCCATGACTTTTACCACATGATACTAATACCAAGATCATGTTATCCAATGTTTTTATAAAACTAATAAAAATAATATCAAAGATAATTTAAAATATTTAATATAAATATAAAAATATAATAATATTTTAAAAAGTAGTTCTAAACCAAAATTAATGTGATCAATTTTTTCCCATAATATACTTTTCTTTTAAAAAGTAATAGTTTATACAAAAATATTATCAAATAAATTTCATGATTCTGCTCACACACCCATTAAAAATAAGGACCTCCCCAAGTATCCTTATGATCATGGTAACATCCATCTGTGATCTATTCATAAATAGTTTAATTACAAAATCTTTGAATTTCAATCCTATGTATCCATTGAAAAAATACCCACAAATAACATGGATCTCACTCAAAAGTGCTTTTATCAGGTTGAATTTCATCCATGATCCATTTTCCTTATAAAAGAACACATGAAACTCAATCCATGCAAAGAAGACCCATTAAAAATTATTTGATTTACCAAAATATTCCTTTAAAAAACTCCATTTTCAAATCCCATGTGGTAAACCCATTTCCCAAAACCAAGAAAGAGAATGACTAGAGTATTTTAGAATATAAATTCAATATAGCATAGTAAATAGATTTTCTTTTCAAATAGGAAAAAATCACATTGATCCGTGAATTCCTTTATATTTAATTAAAAACGGTAATGAGGGAAAAACATCCAAATCAGATTTGTTTGACCCAAATATTCCAAAATAGTATCATAGATCTAACCCCTACACTCCATTTCCCTAGGAATCACAAGAAAAAATGATCAAAACTCATTCAATTACATAGATCATGGTATAAAAAACTTGATTCAATGTTCGATTTAAGAAAAAAAATGACACTTTATAATATTTGGGGGGGGGAGAAAAGAGTTATAACCTTTTATAGTCATGAGAAAATTATTGAATAATCATTAGAATCAGAGTTCAACCATCAAAGATCATCCAAAATATCCCAAGGGAAGCCTTGAAATTTTGAGTATAGGTTAGAAAAGGAATAATGGTGTTTTTGTTTATGTTTTTTTGTTTATATCCAATTTATGTATAATTAAATTATTTTTATATGGTTAGGAACCATTCATTGAAAATATAGAGCACTGACCTTGCGAATCATATTTTTCCAAAAATATTAAAATCCACATGGTTATCCACACAGTTTTCCCAAAACATAAAAATATATAGTTACCCCCAAATACCATTCATAATTTATTGGAGACTTTAACACTTTTTTTTCTAATCATGTTCAAACTGAGAAGCTTCAAAAAATGCTTCCGAAACAAATTTAAATCCTTTTAGAAACATCCTAAATATTAACCCAAACATTAACTATGTTTAAATAAGTTATAAATTAGGGAAATTCCATAGACCATGGGTCTTAAAACGTCATTCTTATTTTACTATGTATGGGTTGGTTCCCATTGAATTCACACTGCTCAATAAAATATAAAATATTAATTTGTTCATAAAAATATGTTTAATTTAATTAATTATCATATAAAAATATTCATGAAAAAACTTATTCCTTTTTAAATTTAATCAATGAGTTACATATAAAAATATATAATATTTATTTAGTGATAATTTTTAACAACTAGTTTCATGAAACTTACAATTTGTGTATTTATGTCCCTATAAGTAATAAAAAAGAACCATTTAAATTTAGTTCATTTTCACAAGACTTTACTTTAGAAAAATATATATTCACATTAAAAGTATACTCATCAAACATATTTATTCACACAAGTCACTAATAAAATAGGGTGGTTCAGATAACCCTATCACACAACTTCTATTTTGTTAAAATTAGAATGTTTTTCTCCCTCATGAATATTATTTATCATACCCTATCAATTATATTCCTTAGAGGTTGAGTATTTATATATAAAACTGAATCCTTTCACACATTAAGAAACTATGACTTCCTAAAAATCTACTTTTAAAAATTTTGTTGTGTGAAGCTTCCCTTTGTATGGTGCCTTTTTTGCTAATAATGTGCAACTCTACATTTAAATGTATCCTTTATTTTTTTTACTTTAGTGTACTTTCAAAACTAAAAAATTTCATGAATCCATGCTTCCATTTATATAATAATGAATCATTTTCTCATATTTCCAGTGTATACTTATTGAACCCCATCATTCACTTCTATAATAACTACTTTAGAATATATCAAGGTCATCATGGTCATATAATTTAATTATGTTCTTTTCTGATATAGCTATGCATTGATGCTTGTCTACCTTGAGAAATTATTTATGTAAAGTCAGTACTTAGTTTTTTTCCATGAATAGGTCTTATACTATGCCACGTTTAACACTTATTATTTGATAATCCTCAAAATTCATTCAGATAAATTCCACACCCTTATATATTGAATATTTATGATATACTTATTAGGATCCCATTTCATCAATCTACATGCGATCTTCCTTTTTTTGTCATATTTTATCATAAATTTCCCTCCATTAGGAAAAAAAATTATTAGAAAAGTATTGACATGGTGAATAAAAAATTAAACATGCCCTAATTCACCATGTCAATGTTGAAAAAAATCCATTACATAGTATCCAAAATTCTCTTTGGAGGCAAATAATATCTACATTAGGATTTCTTACAACACTTTCATGAATCTAATATAACAAAATATCATTAAACTAAATACATAACTTATAAGAATCGTGATATTAACTCTTATAAATACTTTAGATTCATAATTTTATCTTCTCCCACATTAACATAAAATCCCAAACCTGTCCATTACTAAAGGTACACAATGTAACATATTTGTAAAAATATTACCTTTGGAGAGATACTGTTTTCACTTATTCTCTCTTATCAGTATTTAAAATGATTTTAAATTTATTAATTATATAAATTATTTGAAACCATTAATTGCATACACTATTTAATTATTTTTTTTATCATTTATCAATGATGTTCATATGGATATTTGTAATATATTTTCTCCCTAATTTTCAACATGGTCACTGCATCAGATTAAAAGAGAATATGATCAACATATGATATATTAATTATATAAATATTTCAACTTTCTAAGCCCATAAGTTATCTTATACATCTAACTTATTTAACAATTTTTGATCATATTTTTGAGAAATATCTGATGCTGAAAGATGTATTTCAATTGTAATAATATTCTAATGAATTTTTAGTGGGTGGAAATACAACATAAAAAAGAATAATTAATTAACCCAAAACCACTAATGAGTATAAAAATAGTTTAGTAGAAAATATTGGAAATTAATAACATCAATTATATCCATATACTCTCTTAGTTCTATAAATTTCGTGAAATTGTTGAACTTTAACATCTTCCAAGTAACTATCTCAACATACTCAATAAAAAATTCATCAAACCAACAGTGAATAAATCATATATCACTTTGTGTGTGAGTCATACCATATTTATATTCAATATCATATTCATCCACCAAACTAATTCCAATTATTTAAAATTATTACTAATTTTTGAAATACATATCCCCTTTCATCCATCAGGTGTCATTGCATTTTCTCTAGGGATACCAGCTTTTATATATTAATATAAAAAATATCTCCAAATTTTTAGTATTCATTAAAAAATATAGTGTTGATATTCAATATGATAGTTATATAACTATATAATCATTTGATATATTGAAAAAATCAGATGATATCACATGTTAGATCAATACAAATATATCATGAGATCTCACTTTTTTTATGTTTCTCCACATATTTTTCCCTTCCATAATCAATGAAAAATGAAAATGGAAAATGTATAATCTTAATAGAAATAATTAATATACACGTTCATTAATATTGTGATATCACTTATTATTATTTTTATTCATATTTTTTCAATTATATTCATGTAATTTCAGATTCAAAATGATATCAACTTCACTAATCAAATCATCAATTGGTACTTTGAAACTCACATTTATATATATAATATATTTCAATTAAATATCTATATGGATTTTATCTCCCTTAAAAACAACAAAAATCAATAATAGTTATAGAATTTAAATACTCAGTGACATGGGATGTCATATTTTCTAATGTCGAGAAAATAGTGAGTCATTATGGGCCAACAAATTTCTTTTATCCTTTAGTTTGGAATCCATATTCCTATCTACAATTATTTTCATAGAATATAAAATCTATTTTTCTTCTTGGGACTTCACTTTTATTAATTATTCAAGATAGAATATTTTATTCCTCAGTTACTTTTTCCAACAAGGATCTATTAACATGTCATTAATTTTAATTTTCCTCTACAATAATTCATACACCATGTTTATCCATATAAGAATTATTATCTTTCAAATGCCACATATTTTTTTTGGACACTCCTTTGACATGAGTAGAATTTAGATCCATTTTTTATTTTTAAATATTATTAATTTCTTTCAACGAAACATTTTTATTTAACAATTTATTTGAGATTCAAATTAAAACCAATTTCAATATAGTGATATTATTTGTTCATCCCATTAATTAAATTTCATGAAATAACAATATTTTTTTTATTAAACACCATTTTTCTCTATTCATTCTATACTTATTGAAATATAAATGATAAAATTCAAACTAGTTTATTCTTGGTGGATAATATATTTCTTGATCATACATATTTCTCATAGCTAGAGAATCATCATCCATTTTTTTCTAATTATTTATTTATTTTTATGTGTAATTCCTTGAGTTAGGAATTTTTTCCTAGTATACACTTTCTTAATCTTAGTTCGCATCCTCTAATGCGGTAAATCTATTCTTTATAAAAACATATTTTATTTTGGGGTAAAATTTCTTCCCATTTTACTTAAGAAAAAAATGAGTTCCTAGTGACACCTTTAGTTCTTCTATTACCTCATTTTGTAGCCATGTGACTATGGTTAAAAAAAATAAAACCACACCTATTAAAAGAACACCTCATATAGTTGGATTGGATGATATGTTTTCTCAATAAATTCTCTTAATTACTTGCCAACAAATTTGAATATATTGAAAATATTTCAAGACTACTAGAATCTATATCTAATGTTAGAGCCATTTTCCTTCGTTGTTGCCTATATAGTATTTTTTACCTTTAAATTATTCCTATAATAATAAACAGAAAAATATATTAGTTTTCAAATGTTGAATCAACTTTAATAAAAAAATAAAATAGAATTCATAACATACATACCTTTGTGGTAATGAGTCGCAGAAGTCCAGATGGCCAAATTTAAAAATGGTCGATACTATGTCCAACAGTCATCACCTCATCTGTAGGTAATGTTACTCGAGTTGATCTATCTATAATATCCTGTACAGTGACCCTATGATGCTCTACCTATAACTGTTGATGATGAAATGTATCTCCTATAAAATATACCATCCTATATGCAACTATATGATGTTGAGGATCATCAACATACAACTCGCAATATATAGAAAGCTGCGGAAGAAGAGTAGGATAAAAAATGGGGTTTGCAGGATGAGGTGGGGGAGTGGGAGCTACTGGCGGAGGTGGAGGATAAATAATGGGGTCTGCAGGGGGAGGTGGAGGAGTTGGAGCTGTTGTCTGAAATTATTATTGCATGTGTGCAAACATAGATTGAAATGACACTCTAATATTTTCCACCATAATGGAATTAATATTATGAATATATGCCTCTAAGGATTCTATTATTTTTATTAACACCCTCAATGTAAGATGTTCAAGAATGTGGCGACACTTTTATTTACCGATACACCCGTCAGATATCCTTGTACACGACCAAGATATTCGGGATTTCCCAATGTTGCAGTTAAAATATGTTGCCTCCCAGCAGTTGTAAATTCCCCCTGTGAGCTCTTCTTCTCAATGTAATCCTGTATTAATTAATTGAACATTTCTGTAATGATTCAAATTATATAAAGAATATAGTTAACATAAATAAATAAAATATATATCTTACAATTCCCTCAGCTAAGATTATTGAATCTTCTGAAAGATATTGCCCCGGTTTTCCCATCCGATCTCTCATCCAATTTTCCTTTATAGATGGAGGGGATGGAGGGGAAACCCCTCCAGAGGTTGAAGACTCACCTCTCATTTTTTGTAATTTTTCCACCATAATTTGTTATTCCAATAATGTATACCCTCCCCAAGATAAACTATGAGAGAATACATATTTGGATTGGATCTCATGATGAAATTTCATTGCTTTCTATATATTAAGAATATAAAATCATTAACAAAACATTAATAAGATCATTTATATAAGAAATATTATAAAAGTATACATTTCCCTTATTAAAAATAAATATTTTCTTCTACTTTCAACAAACCGTGTCCATGTATCTTCATCTATAAAAGGATATATATGACATGGATTATCATGAATCCTATGATAAAAAATGGAATCAGAAATGAGGGTTTATTGGAAATACCTCCATCTCCCAGTAGCCATTGATAAGAATTTCTTACTAACTCTTCTAGTGTTTGGAATATCTAATGTCATCTGATAAAGAATTGGTAAAACATAATATACTAAAAACATTTAAATAATAGGAAAACAATAACAAATGATCTTACCAAAAATGTCTCCCATAATTGAGATATTATCCCTATGTCCAAACTTCTCCAATCATCATAGAAAATGATTACTTGTCTCTTAACCTGAGTTGATACCAAACTCTTAAAATATTTTGTATTTGGACCTCTAGGAATATCATTCTCATCAAAATCAATGAGTATCCTCTCGTCCTGCATACAGAAAAGTGATAATTTTGGTAAACGTGTGCACCCACATTTACTAACTCTTGAACGCTTCTTTTTCATTATCGGCACACATGAGAAAGATTGGGGAAAATCAAGAGGAGCATGTGAATTTTCGTATCCAGAGGTATGATCATTATGCACATCTCCAGAATCATGTGGCTGATCAACTGATTGATCTGTCATTATCATTCAAAACAAAAAAACATTAGTTCGAAAATATACAAATTCAAATAATACAATACTAATGTGAAAAAAAATTAAAAATTTAACTAAGTTACATAATAGTAAACATGGTTAAATGGTAAGAATGTTAAACAATGATATACATGGAAAACTATGGTAAACATGGTAGTGTAATTGTAATTCAAAAAATCAATAAATATATAAGTTATGTAAATGTAACCTATGGTAAACTATGGTAAACATGGTAAACATGGTAAACATGGTAGAAATGGTAGACATGCTAGACATGGTAGACATTGTAGATATGGTAAACATGGTAAACATGGAAAAAATTGTAAATTAATTGTCATTCAACAAAAATAATAGATATATAATTTATGTAATGGTAGACATCATAAAATAAACTAAAGGAAAGTAAAATGAACAGAAACTTCTACATATTTATTTTAATACACATTTTAATAAAGAAAAAAACTACAATATCTAACATTTTATGAAAATAATAAATGTAAACAAGAAATAAACATATGTTACCTATAGTATTAGAAATATATAAATGGATTGTTTTCCCAAATTCCTTCATCATGATATTTCCTTATGGAAAAAACCATGTCTTCATCATGATAATCATTATGTTATGTTAATATTTCCATAGAAGTAGGGATCTCACATAAATCACCATCTTCATCAAGTTGATCCTCACCAAAATATTGTTTTTCCTTTGTTAAACAATAGACCACTGCATATCTGATTGATCAACTACATAGAAAATCGTTTTTTCATGTGTTTCCATTATAAAAGAATCTATTGCGTCTTCCAATCTATTCATAATAACAACAATTATTCCAAATTCATCATGTCTGAAACTGTTGTTAATGATAAACCATTTAGAGTTAAAAATAGAAACATTAATTTTAAATTAATCAACCTCCCATATTTCCTCAAGGAATCTATAATATGAAATTGATGTAGAAATTGGGTTTTTGTATTTAGAACTTGAAAAATGAATAGTTTCTACAAACCCCAATACACCACTATTCAGAACTGAACATCTATTGTCCTGATATTTCTTATGAAATGTATATCCATTAATGTCATAACTTAACTATGTTATCACATTTAATAATGGACCACCCACTAACCCTCTTAATGTCTCTAATAAATCAGGTCTACCAAGAAAGGTCTTTTTAAACCATGAAATAAAATGTTTTGTTGTGCTCATTCATAATCCACATTTCTTTCTTCTTTGGATGACTTTGTTTCAAGTCATTAATATGAAATTTGATATACAGTTTAGCATTATCTATGTTATTAAAGATGTAAAATTCTAACTTCTTCATTTGATTAGCTGACAATGATTTGACTTTCAAGACACAAATCCAATTTCCCTCATTATTAACTCATTCATGGAGAGATAGAAAGCAAACCTACATGCTCCGGAATATCCATGTAGCTTGTACAAAACTCTACACCCTCCTCAAAAATAAACTTTTCAATAATGGAGGCTTCAGTTTGATATGGATTCTTAACATACCCCTTTAATTTTTTTATATAACTTCCAAAAATATACATCCAATGAAGATATACAGGTACACAAAGCTTTATTTCTTGACCCAGATGAATCATTAAATGCAATATTATATCAAAAAAAGATGGAGGAAAATACATTTCCAATTTACAAAGTATAGAAATCGCATCTTTTCCAAAATTTATAAATCATTCACATTAACCAACTTATGACCAATTTAATTGAAAAAATAACACAACTTCATTATAGTCTTTCTGACACATATGGGATATATTCCATGCAATGCAATTGGTAGAATTTGTTGCATCATGACGTGACAATCGTGAGATTTCATACCTATCAACTTCAAGTCCTTCAAAGAGAATTTTTTTTACATTTTAAGAATAACATTGAGGCACTTTGATATCATAAAGACACCAACAAAAGATAATTTTCTCCTTCTTGGATAATTTATGACAAGGTGGGGGAAGAAATGTTTGTCTTCCAATAGGAGTGGGAACTAAATCAAAATGTATTCCCATTGATTGTAAGTCTAATATTGAATTCAAACCATATTTTTTTCTTTCCATTAATATCTAGAAATGATCCAAAAAACTATCTCAAATATTCATCTCCATGTGCATGACATAATTATTATGTTTCACGTCATGATATATCTAATATGGTATCTCAAAAAATATTGACCTTTTCTTCCAAATATGTATATCATTACCATATCTTTGTGTTATTCCCAATGTCACAACAAGGTTTTACACCCTCTCAAAATACTCATCTGGGGATAAAGGTTTTGGGTCAATATCAAATTCTTGTGAGCCATTTAATTCCGTTTTTAGTCTTCTATAAGAGTTATCCATAGGAAAAAACTTTTGATGACCCATATACACTATTTTCCTCCCATGATGCAATTGATAATAAAAATTTTTTTGTTTGAAAATTGGAAAAGCTTTATTACCCTTAACACTGTATCCAGAAAAATTTACATATGTTGTGAAGTAATTTATAGTGAACATAAGAACTACATGCAGTTGAAAATATTCTATTTCATAAGAATCATACACACTAATACCATATTCTTATAAAAGTTTCAAATCATCAATCAATGGTGACAAGAAAACATCAATATCATTTCTGGGATGCATTATACTAGAGATAATTATACTCAAAATGACATATTTGTACTTATAAAAACATCAAGATAGAGGCTGTAAATTACCAAAAAAACATTCCACAAACAATGTGTGCTACTGAGGGTTCTGTATAGATTCATTCTATATGTGCACAACCCTAGTATGATATTTATAGTTTCATTTCCAAATGAGGATATTAATCATCAATTTTATTACATTGTGGAAAATCAATTGGATGATGTATTTTTGCATCAGGTGGATTATCAAATAAACATTTAAAACAATGAATTATAGGAAGATTCCAAAATACCTTGGAAGGGATGTTTTTAATCTCTACATCAGCCTGTTATTTTTCTTTCAACTTATACCGCGATGTCCCAAATTTAGGACACTCTGACAAAAATTCATATTCCTTCTTATAAATAATATAGTCATTCAGACATGCATGTATTTTCTTGTATCCCAATCCCATCAGGCATAATATTTTCTTGGAATTATAATGTGAATCTGTAAGATCACTATCTTTTGAAAAATATGTTAAACAATTGTAGCAGCTCTATAAAACTTCTGTCACTCAAGACATATTTCACCTTCAAGTTAATCAATCCTAACACCACAAAAAAACTGTAAAATCCATAAAACTAGGATACAATGGTTTTTAGAATCACCATATAGACACACAACTGTCAGTTATATCTCTATTTGTTCTGCTGAAATATCATAGATTATTTCTTCAGTTCCATTGGAGTTACCATCTTGAAAATCATCAACATCAGTGGATCTGACATTCTGTCCAATTTCACTATGCCAAATCCAAGGCCTGTAACTCAGATTAAAACCATAAAAATTTATATGATCATTGATCTTTGCACTTTTCAAATTATTCATATTCATACATTTTAGGCATGGACAGAAAAAAATGTCACTTCTCAGAACATATCTTTTAGCAAATTCCAAAATGAAATCAACACCTTCCTCATATTCATTACTCATTAGATGTGTTATAACCCAACTTCGACTCAATATTACCTATAACAAATATCAAAATTATACACCTTTTTAAGATAATAAAAATATATATTTATATGAAAAGTATCATAATTTCAATGCAAAACAATTTTGAAATATAAAACAAATATTTGCATATTTGAAAATAAATATGCATGAAAATGATTATAAAAGAAAATATAGTTAGATATAACAGTTTTATATTCATCTTGGATCCTTTCTTCTTATGGTAAAAAAAGAGTACATCATGATGCAACTGGATACCAAATTCACCCTTCTACAAAAAAGAAATATGATGTGTAAATATTAAAATATGTATACATTCACTATTGAAAATTACACCTATCCAAAGGATTTTAAACCATTGGGATAAATCTTGAATCCATTGGGACAGAATACCCCAACAATTTCACACACTGTTTTCATGATTGTCGTTGTAACATCCCTATACAAACGATTCTACAACAACCATTGGTATAGACTACCTGAAGTTAAAATATCCCAACGATTTCAATGAAACTATTGGAATATATATATAAACCATGGGGGAGTCCAAGGGGGTAGGGACTGTCCATGGGGGTGGTGGGGGATTTCCATTAGGGTAAGGACTATCCACGGGGGTAGGGGATGTCCAGGGTGTACTAGGGAGTAGGGGTGTCTAGGGGGTAGAGGGTGTCCCCATGCATTTCATTTAAATAAATGATTCATTTTCTTATCCTTTGAAATAACGGAAAATAAACATTGTTTTTCTCAAAATAATCCTCCGGAAATCATTTAAAACCAAGCATTAAATTTTACAAAAGAGACACACCACAGTTAGGGAGCATGATCAATAATGACCTAATGAAGGAATTGGGTAAGCAGTATTCAATAAACCATACCAGATGAGGTAGCTCGATTATCCTCTACGAATAAAAAAGTGTAAGAGAACATGGTAATACGCAGGGTCTTAGGGGAAAATATTGAACATACTGTAACCTATTCCATCCTTTTGGCATGCCTGATGCAATCAAATAGCACTAATGCATGAGGGGAACCATCCCCAAAGCAGAGCGTGTTTATAATCAGTGTTAATTATCCAGAGCATAATCTTTAACAACTTCAACAAGGATTATCGAAGAATCTAATAAGAATTATAGGTAACCATGATATGTTTAAAATGGGGTTGATCTGAGGAGTATCAAACAATCAATAGGGAAAATAGTAAAAAATACATTTTTAATGAACTCGAGCACTATGCACTGTTAGGGATCACCCCTAGACACTCTCACCCACTAAACAGCACCTCGACCCCCTCTAGACACCCCAAACCCCCTGGACACCCCACCCCTAGATACCCCCTACCCTCTTAGATAGCCCACTGACCCCCTAGACACCACCCCCACCCAATGGACACCCCCCACTTCTCATGGACACCACACCCCACTGCCTACCCACATGGACACCCCCTAGAAACCCCACCCCTGGACAACCCCTCAACCCCCTCAACACCACCCCACACCCTGTACAATCCAACCATTGGAAATCCCCCTCACCCCTCCGAACACCCCACACCACATAGACACCCCAACCCCCCTGGATAGCCCAATCATACCCTTGGACACCACCCCCACCCCTAGACAACCCAACCCCCTTGGAAAGCACCATCAGCCATGGGACACCACCCCCTCCCACTTGGACACCCCATGGACACCACCACCCTAAGGACAACACCCAACCCCTGGACAGCCCCCAACCCCTCGGGACAATCCCCCCCCCACCCACCACCCTAGACGCCCCACCATATACCCCTCTGGACAACCCAATCACCGCCTTGGACACCACCCCCACCCCTGGACACCCCTCCCCCTGGACACACCAACCCACCTAGATAGCCCCTCACCGCCCTCGATAACAACCCACCCCTGGACACCACTACCCCATTGCAAATCCCCCTCACCCCCTGGACACCACCCCACCCCCTTGGAAACCCTCTAGACACCACCACCCCCTTGGACAACCCCCACCCCTCTAGACAGCCCGCACCCCTAGACATCCTCACAACCCTCTGGATAGCCCCCACCCCTGGATATCTCCCATCCCTCTGGACAGCCCCCACCCCCACCTCCTAGACACCCCTACCCCCTATAAAACCCACTCTCCCCTATACACCCCCACACCCCTGGAATCCTTACCCCCTTGGACAACCCCCTCACCCCCTAGACACCACCCCCACCCCCGTGGACACCCCCTTGACACCACCACCCTCTTGGATAGCCCCACACCCCTCTGGACCCCCACCCCCTGGATGGAAGCCCAACCCTCTAAACATCCCCCACCCCTTGGATAGCCCCCATCCCTCTAGAACCCCCCCCCCCCCCACCCATGGACACCCCACCACCTAGAGACCCCTCCCCCTTGGATAGCCCTCACCACCACTAGACACCATCCCCAACCCCTTTGAAACCCCATACCCCTTGGACAGCCCCCAAACCTCCCTAGATACTACCCCTACCCCTTTGACACCCCCTGGATACCCCACCCACTTGAATAACCCCCAACCCCTTGGAAACCCTCTGTATGCGCATACACATATGATAGAACACACAAAAATTGTAAACTGGAATGATATCACTTACATAGGTTTATTTTATCCAAAAAGAATTTTTCATGGAATAAATGAACACTATGAAACATACAATGATAGCAAGAAAAAAGAAAAATAAAATCTCAAAAAATTAGTTTAGGGCATCACGGAAAATAAAATCTGAAATCGAGCCATGTGGGGCTTACTTGAGTGTTATGAGTCGACCTAATAGATCTGATGATAATAAATATGAAGAATGATGTTGGTAAAATGATGTTGGTGGTCACGACTTTGAAGAAATATTTCTGGGTTATCCGTATGAGAGATACTAGTCACATGTCACCCGATTGAAGAAAATTGAATGACTGAATACAGGGTGCGATAAATCATTTAAAAGATTTATCACATCGGATATTTAATAACCGATGTGGTAAAAAAAAATTTAATGTTTATAATTTCAGTTATTTGATAAATGATGTAGAAAAAAAATTATGACATCGTTTCTTATGATAACCGATGGGATAAATTTCCGAGATTAGCTTTATCACGTTGGTAATTTTATAACCGACAAGATAAGGCGCCGAGATTCGATATATCAGGTCGGTTAAAAAATAATCAACTTCATAAAGCTAATCTCAGTTTTTATTACATCGGTTAAACAATAACCTCCATAAAAAATTGATCCTCATTGATTTATCACATCAGTTATAAAATTACCGACCTGATAAATTGATTTTGACAGCTTTGCACGTCGATTATATAGAACCAAGGTGAAAATTACCGACATGTTAAATGTTTTTTCCATTAGTGAATTAATAAAATAACCAAAATATATATATTTTTAATGATAAAACATATATTTGGTCATGTACACCATTTATATGATTTATTATTCTACTTTTGGGTCCTTATAATTCCATGATACCCGTAGTATATTTACACCGTAGTTAATGTTTACCCAAAATTTTGACTATCTCATAAAATGATAAATAATAATATTTTGGATAATTTCAAATTTATAATTTTAAAATAATATATACTTTATCGAAATAATATTCTAAATATGATAATTTTCACTTTTTAAACAAGAATTGACATTTATAGAAAAATGTTGGTTTTTTCGACAATATCATTTTTTGAACCCTTATAAAAATAACATTAGACATTATAAAAATTATATTATCATTTATATTTAATAAAAATTATTTAGTAATAATATTTCATTTAATATAGAATTTATTTAAAAAATCCATTAAAGTTTCCAAGGGAATTTTGTAATATAAATTATATATATTGGAAATACAATTTTTGGTTCATTATTTCAAAATAAAAATCATTTAAAATGTAACAAAAATAAAATTAAATATAATCATTAAATAATAAAAAATATATATTCATATTATTTGTCACATGATACATACCATTGTATAGTATGAGAAATTTTAATTAGGGAAAGGTGTGCGATGGTGATATTTTCATGGGGTGGTTTGGAGCACATGGTTTGTGTTATGATCTTGATGAAATTGAGATTCTCTCATAATTTTTTCCTTAATTCATTAGTTATTGGATTCCTTAATGGGGTTGGTCATGGTAAAATCCCAATGATTCAATATCTATCATAATATATAATAAATGGTCTTTAAAAGGTTTGATCTTGATGGTTGGGGCTATTGATTAGTTTTTATAGGTTAATTTGATTTATCAGAACCCTAAATTTATACTAATCATATGATCACAGTTCAACAACTAGTTTATTAATGGTAATGATGTTTAACATTCCGCTAAATTTGATAGGATATAATAAATCAAAATAAATCATTGTGATTTCTATGAACATAATTGGGCATTTAACCGAATCAAAAAGTGCATTTTATTTATAAATGTTTAGGTAATTACGTTCAACCCAAACCTTCATTGGATGATCAGATCTCTAAAGTGAAAATAAGTGATCCAAATTTTTACTGTATAACTAGAATCTTAAATAGTGGTGAGACTTCAACTGATTCATCTGAGAATCTGAATCATTCTATTGATTTCATAAAATTTTCATGTTAATCAAAACTTTGTGAAAAAATGTAAGGAAATATAGGCATAATACTAGTTTGGTACCACACCATAGTTTCAGAAAGATGTTTTACGAGATAAAATATTAGTATACATGTCTTGAGATGAAACAAGGAATTATAAACTGCATTTCTCTTTTCCTCACCTGCCAAAATGTTAACTCTAAGGACCAGAAGCCTATGTGAATTTTTTTCAGCCACTTCTCATTCCAGAATAGAAACGAGATAAGATCCCAATATATATTTTATTTTATTTCCATGATCTATGGGAGTAAAGAATTCTATTTGGGTGATTATAGACTGATTGAAAAAATCATCACACTTTGTTCCTATAATAGAATGTAATAATATAGTAGATCATAGAAAAAAATATACCCAATGAATCAATAATCACATGGGGTGAATTCTACCTTTTTAATGATTGAAAACAAATAATTAATTCCATATTTTATAGGGTTATTCAGGAATATATGGGTTTATAATTGATGTTGAGCACCATCTATCCCCCACAAATATATGTTTAGATTGAGTGAGTGATTCAAAACCTTAAGAACATGCTCTATGCTTACATGATCAATTTCAAGGGCTATAGGGAACAAATTATTTAATTAATTAAATTTTCTTATAATAATAATTTATATGAACTGATGAAGATGTCCCATGTTCAATCACCCTATAATAGGCTATGCTAGTATATTTTCTTTATGCTAAATTGGGTGAGTGTTCCCTTACATGAAAAAGAAATATTCAAGATATGATGATTAAATTTAAACTAATTAAGAAAAGGTTATTGGTAGATCATAGTTTCTAGAAATCATATGTTTACCATTGACATCATTCCATGTAATTTTTTTCATGATCATGAATTTCAGGTAGTTTCTCATTATAAGGGGAATCATAGGATAAAGAAATTGGTCAAGCTTATGTTGTCATATAAGAGGATATATTAAATAGTAAAGTACCTTGAAAAATTGAAATTCTATCTTGATTTACCATATGAATTGATATATATGCATGATGTATTCCATGCATCCCAGTTTTATAAATACTATTCAGACCCATTTCACATAGTTGAGTGGGAATATTTGGATTTGGAAATAAACATCACTATGATTGAGTATCCTATTCATATCCTTAACTACTAAATTAATTTATTTTAGGGTAAATACATTTCCTTAGACTTTTTTTTCTATTTATTTTTTAAAATATTGACATGAAACTTATGTGAATGAGTTTTCAATGAAATAAAAAACGCCACACTTATTTTTTGATTAAAAATATGGAGGGCTTTTAGGTGGCATAAAGATTCATGGTGGGTATAATTTTGAAATCCCCAATATCTCATATGTGTATTTATATTTTATATTTTTATTTATTTCTATTATTTTTAAAAATATTGAGAGTTTGGGGGTTTAAAATATGAAATGTGGGGACCAATGATAGTGTGCAAGATTAACCACAATTAGTACTTTCCATGAGTCCCAAGTATACAAAGAAGGAGAAGTATTCTAGAGTCATCTTCATTATTGTATCATTGTTTTCATATATATCTGGTAAAACGATAAATTCTTATCTATAAGACTATCTTGTTTTCCAAAAAAATTGATTTTTTTATAAAATCATGTGAGAAAACTATGCGGTCTTCCTAGAAAACTAAAATTAAAATATACCAATTTTCTCTTACTTATTTTATCTCCTCTCTTCATACTTTATTTTAGAAAATATCTCTAAAATATTCCGATTATATATGCTTGTATCTCCTTCCCTCATTCTCCTATGGTGGTCCCTGTTTTTTTCATGTGAGATTAAATAAAGTAAAAAACCATTTAATTGATATGTTTCCTTCTTTTAATCTATTATTCTTCGTCAATTCTATTTTCTTTATTTGTTCATACCCTGTCTAGGTATATTGGATACTATTATAGCTAGGGTATGTTATAAAATTGGATTTATTTGTCCCTATATTTAACAAGGGATATATTCTACCTTAATATATTGGTAATCTAAGACAAAAATGTTGTTTTAATGGATTCAAGTAGGTGTCTCTAATAAGTCATTTTTCCACTGGAATACATTTACTGGTTTCACTTTAAAAGTAACACCCTTACTAATTTATCAAAAATATGAAATTATTTATACAAATATACTATTTTGATTTATCTTTAGTTAATTTATCTTGATTTTGTTTTGATTTCTATACGTGCCATGATATATTTTCTGTAAAATTTGGTTTTCCCCTTCAATGTGTTTTCTAAATTACATAAAAGAGGATTTTTATATTCAAATAAATTATCCATAAGGTATTTGTATTGGTGATTGATTTCCAAATATAGATTTCATAAATAGTATTATGATTTACCTAATAAATTATTGTTTTGTACTATAATTACATGACCTCAATATAGGTAATTTTTTTATTTTGAACTTGCATTGCGTGAATTTGACATAATTATTGATATTTGTATATGAAACTTGTTTTTTTTGGATGAGTTACACATAGGAATATGTGTTAGTAGAATGGGTAATTTGGATGAGTGATATGATAAGTTAGATTTTACACTATATAGTTACCATAGTTTGGATTTCACTCTCTCTAGAAGGTTCCATCAAATGAGACAATGTGTAAGTTGGGGATCATGTTTTTTATGTTCACCATAGGCTTGTAGGTGTTCCAAAAGTGTGGTCCCATGTTACCCCTTTATTTGATCCATGGTTATAGCTCCATGTTTTTCTACGATCATGTAATATTCATATTATATATTTTATACACGTATTTTTTTTATGATTCCTATTATATATGACTCGTTTAATTTGTCCTCATATATCATGCACTTGTTTTAATATTAAATTTATTAATCCTTGTAAATCAAATCACAATATGATTTGGTTTATTTTATATGACATAAAATTTTAATTTCTAAATATATTTCGAACAAGTTCTAATGGTTTTAATTATGAAAAGAGTTTAAGGATTCATGGTGGTGTCCTAATGGACATTTCCTCAAAACCTATACACACCCACCCAATGTATGTTAATGTTATGATATTTGATATACGTAAGTATAAAATATATTCCACCTTTGGGGGATCCAAATATATGTATTGATAAGTATCATGGGCGTGTGATTATTAATAGTCAATTTGGTTCATGTGAGATGGTTTATGTGGTTGTTTATTAGATATTTTGGTATTATGGGTAGTTTAACTATAGACCACATTGTCCATTTTCTTTTTGGAGTATTTTTATTTTACATGATCCGCGACACATCTTATGTTTGGTTTATATTATTATGATAGTTATTTAAATTATATATTACTTATTGATTTATTGTTAGGTTTTTTAAACAACATATTTATTTATGAGGCATGTTTGTCTAGTATATAGAAACCTCATGCCATATTCTTGGTTGGATTCTGTTAGAAGTTTTATTGAATTTATTTGGGGAAATAGTTACTATTTGTTTTATATGATACCCTTGGATATTGTATCCTTATCATTATGATTGGTGTTGAAATCCTCATGTATTAATCATGTTTTAATAGTCACAAATCCTATTCATTCTATAAACCCTGTTAACTCAATGAAATCTATATCACATCAAATGAACAGTTTCTTAGTAAAAGCTATCCAAAGATCTTAAGTGTTATACACTAGTTTTGGATACTATATACTATCTGTTGATCTAAATTATAATGACTTCTATAAAAAATGATTGAGTTTAACCCATTCCATAAATATCACTTCTTAAGTCTAAATACAGATATTTTCTTAAATCTAAGACACTGTGATCCAGACACCGTGACATCAAGACATCGTGAACAAGACACCATGAACAAGACACCGTGAACAAGACACCGTGAACCAGACACCGTGAACCAGACACTGTGAATCAGACATTGAGAACGAGACATCGTTTCCATGACATACTATGACACTGTTTCTTAATATGTTTTGTCTTTAAATTTAATTTATAATGATCATATTTAAAGATTTTAAATGCATTGACTTAATTAATATTTTTTGTAGACATGTCATCTGACTATACATGGTACGAGGTGCAGAATAAATTCAACTTGTCGACTCAAACACATGCAATCCAAGATAAAAGAGTAATTCCCAGAAACATAGAAGTGTGACTTGATACTAAAAAGCGAAACAATCGGATGGGTGTGAGAATGAAAGTAGAATAAACTTAAAAAACTCTTGAAGGAAAATTTTTCTCATTCATCTCAATGCTGCTTGAGAACACACAAAGCTAAATTGAATCCCAGAATTGAGAACATCTTCTCACACTCAAACATCACGAAGAACAAAAGCTGGATCTGTCTAATCTAAGACACTCTGTTTTCCATATGAGGACTTCATTTCTACATCTAATTCATTTCAGAAGTTCTGAGATGAAATGAATAACATTTAGATCATTTCTAAATCTATCTCGATATTTATGCTCTGTTGTTTACCTTTTTACTATCTTTTGAGAAGTGTATGTATTTGTATAAAAACACACTCTGTCTCCTGCATTAAAATGAATGTTACAATATATCATTACTCAAACATATTTTTACACTTGTGTGTAACCATGGATATTTGTGGAAGAGGTCCATGTGTGGACTCGTTGTTTGAACCCATAAAGAACTATGGAAGAGGTCCCTGCGTGACCTGGACAGTCCTGTGTACTATTGTTTAACCCCGATCCAGGGTGTGGATCAAGTTTATTTATATAAACTACTTGGTTGTAGGTGATCAGCAAGAGGAATGGATTAGGTCACTTCTTGATACTAAACCACTTCTTCCATATCCGATGTGCTGCTTAATTTAGTCATATCTGTTTAACTGATTTACTGTATAATTCATAAATCACTAAATTCACATTGATAGTTAATATTGGAAAAAATCTCTAATTGTCTTGTCTTATTAAAATTTCTTCAAAATTAATATTAATAACTGATCTTATGATTACTGAGAACTAATAAATCTTCTATGAAATTATTCAAATAGTCAAACTCTTATAACAGTGTAACCTTGATTAACTGGTCTACATTTAACCTTTTGGGGAAACCTTTTTAAGAATGCTTTTTAACTAGATATTTTTATAGTTAATCAATTCACCCCTCCCCTAATGAGAAATCTACTCCGACCAACATTTGGTATCAGAAGATGTTTATTAAGACTTTTTTTAACCTTATTCAACTATAACTATAGTTCTACTTTGAAGATCTGTAAATTTCTATTAATTCTAAATTTCTAGCTCTCTAAAAGTATTTCTATATTATGGATAATATATTGGATGGTTTCATGACCAACAAACCACCATTCTTTAATGAAAAAAACTATGCTCAATGGAAAATTTAAATGAAAATTCATTTAGAGAGTATGGGTTTAGAAATTTGGTCTTCCATTATAGATAAATATAATATTTCTACTACTGATAAAATCACATAGGATGAACCTACCAAAATTTATTTCATAACAAATGAAAAGCTATGAATTCTTTATACTTCTCCTCAGGAGATGATGAATTCAATAGAATTTATGCTTGTAAAACTGCCCATGAAATTTGGGATACCCTGTCTGTCTCACATGATAAAATATTTAGTATAAATGAAATGAGACTTAATACTTATACTATTAAATATGATAACTTTACAATGAAACCTAATGATCTTATCTCTGACATGTATCTTAGGATCAATGAGATTGTCAACAAAATGATTTCTTTTGGAAGAGAAGTCACTACCAAGGAACAGATCATGAGAATTCTCAAATGTCTGCCTGAAAGATGGATAGGAACCTCTATCTCTATTAGAGAATCATGTGACATGAGTAAGATACCTGTAAAAGAACTCACCAGGAAATTGATGATGTATGATGAAGAGCTGAAAGTCAACAAGGAATAGGAGGATGATCCAAAAAGAAAATGTATTACATTCAAATCCACCACCTCTAAACACAAAGACAAAGGGAAATTGGAAGCTTTAGTAGAAAGCTCCAGTAGTGAAAAATCAACACTTGATAGTGATGAGGAGATGGCTCAATTATCCAGAATATTGAAGAAATTTTACAAGAAGATGCACTTTTTTGAAAGCCTAACTTTATAGGAAAATATGACCAAAAAGGATGTTGGAAGAAGGATTGGAAAAGAAGTTTCAAGACTGATGAAATTGTCTACTATGAATGTAAGAACAAAAGACATATCAAGGCTGAATGTCTGAAGCTCAAGTACAAAAAGAGATATGATGACAAGGAAAGGAATTATAAAAAGGAAAATGAAAACAACATGAAGTTCTTCTGACGACAGTTTAAGAGACTCAGAAACATCACATGATGAACATGCTAACAAAGACAATATTTGTTTTATGACAAGAACATCTAAGGTAATAGTGGACTCTCTGGTACATAACTCATACTATTCTGATAATGATTCATAAAATATGACTAATGAAGAAATGTTTGAATACTATAACATGATTCAAGAAACACGCAATTAACTAAAAGAAAAATATAAATCATTGAAGAAACAATATGATATTACTATGGCTATTAAACTTGAACTCACAACTGAAAAATATAAAAATTCTCTACTGCTCAAAGAGAACAATGAATTAAAAATGTATAATGAGCAATTGAATATGGCCTTGTAAAGTTTACCAGTTGAAAAAATACCCTTACTTAAAAGATATGAAAACAAATTTCCCCTAAATACAACACTAGAATTGGTTATCGACCTGACTAAAGATATCATGGTAGATTTTTTTTCTAAATCAAGGACATATAGTTTTACTCCCAGTTCTAGACACAAATCAACTAATTGAATTTTTGATACACTTTCTACTATTTCATGTTTTTTCTAGACCAAATAGAGTTTATTTTTAAAATAATTTACATAATTTTTATAGGAATCCTATGAGGCATATATGGGTTCCTAAAGCACTTATTACTAATATTACTGTTCCAACACAAGTATGGGTACCAAAATCTGTTTTTCTTAATCATTTTGTATGAAAGCTGCTTAAAGTGTTCCTGTAAATGTTTATGGTACTTGGACCATGGATGTGCAAGATACATGACAATTTACTACTCATGATTCAAGAAACTAATAAAAATATATAGAGGATATGTCACGTTTGGTGAAAATTCCAAAGGAGAGATTTTTGGTGGTGGCGAAATCCGTAACTATAACTTAGTCTTAATTTCCAAAGTACTATTTTCTGAGGGATTAAAATATAATCTTCTTAGTATCTCACAATTATGTAATGATGGGTTTGATGTTAGATTTTAAAATTATGCTTGCAATGTCTTTTATTCTAAAAAGAAATTATTATTTTTGGAATTACGAAATGAAAATGTTTACTATGCTATCTTAGATTCCTTAGCCTCTCAAAAAGATTCATTATTAAGTGTATTTCCTAAAGAGACTTGTCTTTGGAATAGGAGACTAGGACACTATAATATATCCTCCCTTAGAAAGCTAACTAGGAAAATCTTAATTAATGACATACCTAAATTTGAGTTTCCAAATGAAAAAGTGTGCAATCTCTGTCAAAAGGGAAAACTACACAAAATTTACTTTAGACCAAATAAAGAAGGTTCAACTTCTCAACCTCTCGAACTAGTTCACATGGATTTGTTTGGACCATCTAGAGTATCTAGTTTAAATTGGAATCATTATGTTTATGTTCTTGTAGATGAATTTTCTAGATATACTTGGACCTTCCTTATGGATCACAAAAGTGAATCCTTCTCTTATTTTACTAAATATTTCAAGTCTATGGAAAATCATTACAAAATTATAATTAAATCCTTAATAAGTGATCATGGCCTTGAGTTTGAAAATCAAGAGTTTGAATCATTTTTCTCAATAAATGGTTATAGTAACAATTTCTCTACCCCTAGAACACCTCAACAAAATGGAGTTGTAGAAAGAATAAATAAAACCCTATAAGAGATTATTAGAACAATGCTTTGTGAATATGACCTACCTATTTATTTTTGGGCTGAAGCTTTCAATACAACATGCTACATAATCAATAGAGTGTTGATCAGACCTATTATTAAATGTACTCTTTATGAGTTATGGAACAATAAAAAACAAAGGTTAACTACTTTAATGTTTTTGGTTGCAACATCTATATTCTTAATACTAAGGAAAATCTTGACAAATTTGCCTCCAAGAGTGATGAAGGTATCTTTTTAGGTTATTACATGTCTAATAAATCCTATTGGGTATTCCATAATAGAACATAAAATGTGGAATAATCTGTCCATTTAAAATTTGATAAAATAGATCCACATGATCCTAAGACCATTCTAGATAACTTGGAGAATAAGATATCGAATATGAACATTAATCTAAAATCCTCAAACCATTCTGTAAAAGAATCTGGGAAAACTTCTAGTTCTAGAAATTATTTATACTCAAGTCACAATGAACCTAAACCTCTTTATGAACCTAAAAACACTAGTCCCTCCTTTTCTATAGCTATTAAAACTCTTAAGAACAATACTTTAGATGTTGTTATAGGAGACCTAGTCAAAGGAACTCAAACTAGAGATTCTCTTAGAAATCAGGTTGAACATCAAGTATTCTTGTCACAACATGAGCCTAAAAAACATAATGATGCTATTAATGATGAATTTTGGGTGATGGATATGCAAGAAGAACTTAATCAGTTTTAAAGGAGAAAATCACGGAAGCTGGTCGAAAGACCTAAGGACATGTTCACCATACACACTAAATGTGTGTTTAGAAATAAGGTAGATGAAGCTGGTAACATAGTTAGAAAAAAGGCTAGATTGGTTTCATGAGGCTATAGTCAAGAAGATGTAATTGACAATATGGATACCTTTTCATCAGTAGCTAGACTTGAATCCATCAGAATCCTGCTTTCTTATGCTGCACATTTGAATTTCAAACTATATAAAATGGATGTTAAGAGTGAATTCTTAAATGGGATATAGCTAATGATTTCTTTGTTGAACTACCCCTAGTTTTACCAATATCCATTTTCCAAGTCTTATTTTTAAATTATCAAAATCTATATAAGGTTTAAAACAAGATCCAAGAACTTGGTATGATAGGTTGAGTACATTTCTTATTTCCAAAGGTTTTACAAATGGAATAGTTGATCCTACCCTATTTATAAAACGAATTTCTAATGATGATTTAGTTTTTCAAATCTATGTAGATGACAATATCTTTGGATCATCAAGAAATTATTTATGTTTTGATTTTTCTAAAATGATTGAAAGGAATTTTACATGAGTTTAATGGGTAAACTATAATTCGGCCTTTGATTTCAAATCATTCAAAATAATGATGGTATTATTTCAACTCAAATTAAATATACTAGAGTTATTCTAAAATGTTTTGGATTTGATAGAATTAAATGTTTTGGAACTCCCATGAGTACCAATTTTAAGTTGGATCTTGATAGAGATGGAAAATCTATTGATCAAACCACTTATAGAGGAATGATTTGAAGTTTACTCTACCTAAATTCTAGTCGACCTTAAATTATGTTATTGTGTGTATGTGTTCTTGTTTTCAAGAAATTATAAAGGAATCTCATTTAAATGTTGTTTTTTTCAAATACCTCATGTATACACCCAACCTAGGACAATTATATCCCAGAGGACAGTGATTTTAATTAGTTAGTTATTCTGATGCTGACTTCAGTGGTTGTAAGTTAGATAGAAAAAGAACCTCTGGAACATGTCACATTTTTGGAAATTCACAAGTATCATGGTGTAGTAAGAAACAAAATTCTATTGCATTATCTACTACAGAAGATGAATATATAGCTACTGGAAATTGTTGTGCACAAATCTTGTTGATGAAACACACAATACTAGATTATGGATATCAATTCAGGTATATATCTATAAATTTTTACAACACAAGTGCTATTAACATCTCAAAAAAACCTTTTTCACATTCTATAAAAAATCATATTGATGTAAGACATCTGTTTTTTAGAGATCATTATCAAAATGGTGATATCACTTTGGAATTCATTGGTATTGAGTAACATCTTGCTGATATATTTACCAAACCATTATTTTATAAAAGAATAGACTACATTATACATGAATTAGGCATGATCAATCTTAAGTAAATGTCTTACTATTTTATATATTACTGTTTCCTATCTTACTGTTTCATGTTTATAGTCTCAAGTTAGTATTTCATGATTACTATTTGATAGTCACTATATCACCGTAAGGATCAGTCATTGTCTCACCATAAGGATAAGTCACTGTCTCACCGTAAGCTTCAATCACTCTCTCATCGTAAAGACCTGATATGGTCTCACTATAGTGATTCTTTATAATCTTTATTTTAATGTAAAAAAACATATTGCGATAATTATTCATTTCACCCTTTTATTTTCCCTCACTTTTACTTTTGTGACGTCTAGTATTTCTAAATGATAAAATAAAAGAAGTTTCACTTGTCCTTCACTCGAGATTTATTCTAATCACTCAATTTGTAACCCTTCATGAACCCTTCAAACCTTCTCTATCTCTCTCTCTCTAACCTTATGTGAATGCCCAAGATGAAATTCCCTTCATCATCGACTCCTGATAAACTTAGCTCAAAGAAGACGAAGATCAGACCCAAGAAGGTCCTCTTAATCCAAATATGGTGAACTGAGTAGTGGTACCTAAAAAAGGGATATGCCCTAAGTGTCTTCTGTTGAGTAGGTTTTTAGTTTTGAATGTTTTAAAAGAGAAAGGATGGTTATAATGGAATTAAAAGGAAGATAGACATATCTAACCAAATATTGGGGCTCTGTTATATTAGTATATTCAGTTATCCTTTGATTCTGAAGATGGTTATCCGGTGAGAAGCTGGATAAATGGCCAGAGATAATCATTATCTTCGACGTTATGGGATAAATGCCTTGGGATACCTCATGATGGAATCTGTGAGGACTATCAAAGAGTACCTCCACATTCTAGTGAATAATTTTTTTGGAAGATGCTTCGAAAAGCTTAATCGGAAATTGAACCAAGAGGAGATCCATTGTCGTTGAACTGGATGTATAATCTAGACTTATGTTTAAGTTTATACTGAACCTGATTATCCCCAGAAAATTTTATTTTGATGTACTAAAATATCAGGATGTTTTTCCAATTCATCTTATGACAAATGGGAATAAGATCAAACTTTGTAAGTATATGATACACCATATGCGTGAGCTGATCAAACCCACATCCAAGTCAAACTCTCTAAATTATTCTTAGCTTATATCACCCATTATTCATGCCAAAGGTATGGTTGGACCTAATGAAGATGTTATCAAGGATTTTGAGTTCTGCCTTTCAAAGGTCATTATTAGGAGGATTAGAATCAATTGGAATCCTTGGAAAAAGGAATGAGTGGAAGACAATGATAGGATTTATGAAAAGTTCAATCTAGTGGAACATCCCTGAAGACCAGAAGATATTTTTAATCTTAGTTTGGAACAAGATAATGTTGTTGAGTATTCTGAAGAAGAAGAAGAAGTGGCTATTGGGCCTCCCATGGAAACTGTTTCTAATAAAGAAGATAGTACTCCTATCCCTGAATAAGTAAGTGAAGAGAAAGTTCATGTTTCTGAAGATGTTGTTAATCTGGAAGATCAAACATAAGTTGAAATAGAATCTGTTGTCAAAGAAACCAAAAATAAGGATATAGAAAATCTTATAGAATAAGAATTACCTATTATTCAAGAATCTGATCTTGAAGAACTCCCAGTGGAACAATCTATTCCTGAAGTCATTCCTTCTGTTTAGGAAAGGCTGGAGCTAGCTTTTCAATTGGCTATTTAGGAAATGATAGATGAACTAAGATATAAAATCATGGGAATATATCAATCCCCTTATCCTCTTAGTCCTGAGAAGGTTGTAACTATTTAGGGGGAGAAACCCCCAAATCTGGAATCAATTTAAGTACCAAACCCGATTGATCCAAGCCCTATAGACAATCAGTATAAATTCCCTAGATTTTATGATGTGAATTACTACCAAGATGTTTTAGTAAAAGGCATTGAATTTTCCTCTATGTTCCTATTGAAATATTTCTATAATATTTCCCCTAAAAAGAACCTGAGCCTATATCAATCTTTATTTCTGAACCTTCACCAGAACAACCATCTTTGATAAGTAAAGATGATCTAAAAGAATTTGGAGGTACCCATTTGGCTAGATTTGAAAAACTCATGAATACCCAACGAGATCCTATAACAAATCTAAGTGAGAGATATGCCTCGCTATTTTTGGAAAATGTTATTTGAAAGATTCAACTCAAAATACATCATGACATTCAGGACGTCATAGTTGAAAACAGACTACTTAGTGCGGATGTGAGGACTCTAAGTGGTATATTTGAAGACATGTATAAGGTGGTGAATTCAAGATATGAGCTTTCTTCTCATACTGTGGATCCTATTGTTCCTCAAACCCCACAAAATGTTGTCTCTCAGAATCAACCTCATTTTTCTTCCTTAGATAAAAAGGTCACAGAATGGAACAACTAGATTGTTAGAGAGATGTGACAGCTTGCTGTTAAGGTTAACAAGATCACAGATGAGAATACGAGGTTCCATAAAATAGTGGTAAATCTACTAAAATCTCTCACCTTAGCTATCAATGCTTCTATAGAATCTAGACAATCATCTCATTCTTCATTAGACAATGACCTTCTTAGAAAAGTGGTCAAAGAAGAACTTCAGACTGTGCTTAGTGGTTTCAATAAGGATTCTTAATCTGAATTTATCAAGAACAATGACAATGTTCTTGATCTAGTGGAAATCCATTCAAAAATTGCTACTGATGGTCAGTAAGAAATTGAAAGAATGTGGATTTATACTTCAGTCGAATCTTATCCAAGAAAAACATGACCAATCATTTCAAATATCTTGTGGAAAATCTGAGGATTCATACTGTTACACAAGCTTTCATGAATCAAGTCCAAAAGATCACAGAGTTCACTCATTTGTTTGATAAGTTTATGAAAAACAAGGATGACATTGAGAAAGGTATGAATTATGGTGGAGATATCATTACAGATCTTATTAAGCTTATAAGGCCCTATCTCTATGTCAAGAGTAAAACCATTTTTTATCCTATTGTTTCCCCTCTAAGACCTGGTTTTCCTACATTCACCTCTTCCCAGGCCTCCAATTCTATGTCTATCAATCAGGCACTGAGTAAAATTATGCCTATGAGCCTCGATCAACAATTGCCTCTCTCTTCTACTACACCTACTCTATCTCCCTCTATCTTTTACGGTCTTCCTTTACCTTCTTTATGAACTGGCTCACTGCCTTCTTCTACCTCAACCTCTGCTCTTATGGCTTCTTCTTCTGCTTCTACTACTAAGGTAAAAGAGAATACCAACTAGTAAATAAGGACAATGCTTACATTCATTTGACATGAATCTTTTTACCTTTTTTTACTTTTTTGTAATGCCCTCTTTTTATATAATACATTATGAACTTTTCTTGTCTCTTTTTCTCTTTCTTTTCATGCTACATTTTGATAATCCCAAATTGTTGAGAAATATGGGAGAAATATGGGAGAAATATTAGATAAATATAGGATAAAATAACAATCACTCTATATATGCTATATGCACATTCAAACAATGTTGTTAAAAAATATATACACTCTAAATATACATTATTTGTGATCATCAATAAAGGAGATACTATTGGACTCCTCATATATTAATCATGTTATAATGATCACAAATCCTATTCAATATATAAAACTTTTCAACTCTATGAAATCTATATCACACCAAACGCACAGTTGCTTTGTAAAATATATCCAAAGCTCTTATGTGATATACCGTAGTTTGGGTTACTACATACTTTCTATTGATCTACATTATAATGAATTCACTAAAAAATATTGAGTTTAATCCATTCCATAAATATCACTACTTAAGTCTGAATACATATATTTTCCAATATCTGAGACACCATGAACCAGACACCGTGACATCCAGACACCGTGAACCAGACACCGTGACATCCAGAAACTATGACATCCATACACCGTGAACAAGACATTGTGAACCAAACACCATGAACAAGGCATAGTGAACCGGACATTGTGAACTGGACACTGTGAACGAGACACCATTTCCATGACATACTATGACATCATTTCTTAATCTATTTTGTCTTTCAATATAATTTCTAATGGTCATATTTGAAGATTTTAAATGCACTGAATAAATTAATATTTTTTTTAGACATGTCATTTGACATTATGAGGTATGAGGGGCAAAATGAATGAAACCTGTCGGCTCAAACACATGCACTACAAGATAAAATAGTAATTCCTAGAATCAAAAAACTATTTAAAACTACTTGAAAGATAATGAAGAATATGGGAATGAGCACAAAAACATAATACACATAGAAAATTCTTAATGAAAGAGTTGTCTCATGAAACTCAACGTTGCTGGAGAACACATGAAGCTAAATTGAATCCCAGAATTGAGAACATATTTGAATTCTCAAACATCACAAAGAACACAAGATGGATCTGTCTAACCTACGACACGTTGTTTTACATACGTGGACTTGATTTTTGCATCTACATTATCTCAAAAGTCCAACACTGCAGAGACTAACATTCAGATCATTTCTTAATCTATCTCAATATTTCTTCCCTATTGTGTATCTTTTTACTATCATTCGAGTAGTTTTTGTATCTGTATAACAACACACTCTGTCTCTTACATTAAACTAAAGGATACAGGATATCCTTACTCAAACATCTTTTTTACACCTATGTATACCCACAGATAAGTGTGTAAGAGGTCCTTATGTGGCTTGGTTTTTTTTACCCACGAAGAATAGTTGAAGAGGTACCGGTGTGACATGGATAGTCCTATGTACTATTGTTTAACCTTGATCCAGGGTGTCGATCAAGTTTATTTATATAAACTTCTTAGTGGGAGGTGATCACCAAGTGGAGTAGATTAGGTCTCGTCTTGAAACCAGACCACTTGTTTTATATCCGCTGTGATGCTTAATTAAGTCTTCTTGGTTTTACTGTTTTACTATATAATTTATAAATCACTAAATTTTATTTGATAATTAATCTTGGAAAGAAGTTATAATTGTCTTGTTTAAGTACAATTGCTTCAAAAGTAATATTAATAACTGATCTTAAGATTACTGAGAACTAATCAATCTTCTAAGAAGTTATTCAAATAGTCAAACTCTTAAAACCATATAACCTTGATTCACTAGGTTGTATTTAAACTTTTGGGGAAACCTTTTTTAGAATACATTTTAAACAGAAATTTTTATAGTTACTCAATTCACCCCTCCCCTCTTGAGTAATATATTTTGACCAAAAATAGGAAACACACTTAAATCCTTATAGAATAATAAATCGAGTGTCATAGATGGTTGAATTATTTCAGTTCATTACATTAACCATATTTACCACCAAATGACTATCCACATGATAAAACTCACTATTTATCCATCTATTTGTCATGAAACTATCAAACAATAGGGAATATTTATTGTTTTATGAGATTACACACTAATGTACTCTCTCCACCATGATTTATATCTATTTTGATGTTGTCTACCTTCATGGAACTTAACTATATTTTTGGGAATCTATTCTCAAGGAATATTCCCTATTGAATCTATATTCTCACCATTTCATACCATAAATCCTCAATGTGAATCATATGGGAAGTTATCCACCCTTGAGGAATCCTACTATCATATCAATTTTCCACCCTCGTAGACTCTCCCCACCACAACTCGCGTCATACCGATTACAAATCATATCCAATATGGATAACCATATCATCTCCACCAACATCAAATCCTCCACCTTCTCCTTATCACATAGCATAACCATTAACATATTACAGGTGAAAACTATAACACTTAGCAAATTTATTCTTACCCATCAACACCTATTTAATCACCAACATAATCCATCATGTTTACATTAGATATAGAATGTCCAATCTCCCGACATTGACATACCACAGTCCATCCCAGGTCTACCATAGTTTAGATACTAAGGTGTATAACCACAATATTATAATATAAATCCTCATATACATGGTATATACTCACAAAACAACATTATCACATAACTAAATAATTTCAAATGACTCTTTAAATCAAGCCACATCATCCTCTACATGTATACAAATTTTTACCTTTATAGTTTACACGAGGTTTGTTATTTGAGGATTTATGTTTATTTCAAATTACCCCTCTACTATCATATAATATCAAAATCATCATATCTTAAGAGTATTAAGCTACATGATCCTTACTATATATGGAAAAATTCTAATGTGGCATGACCCTATTCAAATCAAAAAACCAATGTATCACACTATAAGAAAAAGAATTTATCTCAAGAATATTTAACAACCCCATGAATGTATATAATAAGGTTGTGTAACTCATTAATTATCTACCCCCATCCATCCTAAATATTTTACCCAATTTTCTGTAGAGTGACATGATACCCTTTCTAAATAGACATAGCCAATGGAAAAGTGTGTAAATTATACCCATCTTCCTCAAAGGTAATGTTTTTATTATCTTCCACTATTTTATGGTGTAAATGCATATGGGGGATTTAGAATGTATTTTAGAATTACTTATAATTAAAAAATCACATAAATATTTAAACATAAATAATTTATATATTAATTAAAATAAATAGTTAATGATGATTTTACTCAAATCATTTTCATCTCCACTATTCATAATTTTTCATCTCTGTTAATTCATATTCTATAACCATAGAATATTATGTCCAAATATTTTCCAGAAATAATTTCCAATAATTATTAAATTCAATAACAATCCATCGATTTCATAATATATCTCATTTTGTTTTTTAAATAAGAATAATTATTCCACCATTTTGAAATTCATTATATATGTCATATTTCACTTTTCCACATATTCATTCTTCCAAATAGTTATGAATTAATAACCTAAGAAGGAAAAGAATAATCAAGGAATATTCTCATGGATTATAGAAGATATGATAATTGGAGTCACCAACCTCAATTCCATGATGAATGAAATTCGTTGATCCTCTGATGACCACCACTGATCATTCATTCAAAACCCATTTATTTTCCCCATTCCCATTCACCAACACACATTATCACAATGTGTTATCTTCTATTAAGAGATTATAGAGGATGATGATTTTTCTAGAGTACTCCCATAGTGACAAATTAATTATCATTTATTAATTACTCTAATATTTATCATCAATTCACTCATTAATTTCTTCCATTACATTCCATATAACTCCTTCCATAAAAACATATCTAAAAATTCATCCAACTTACTATATCACCCAATTAATATCCGAATCCAATATCTTATAATATTTCCATATCAGAACCACCAAAAGATTGTATATGACATGAAATAATATTAATTATAAAAAATTATCTATAAAAAATTATTTTACTATGTAAATAAATAAGTAATAATATAATTTCACCATTTATCCATACTCATGGGTAAATAAAATAACCACAAAAACATTCCAAATTAGATCCCAAGGATAAACATCACATCCTACATCCAATGACTAGATCAAATTTTCATTTTAATAATTTATAAAATATTATCATATATTTCTAAATTAAATTTTTTTAAAACTCTGAGAACTCCTAATATTTTAAAATATATGAATCCATCATTTCTAAATGAAATTTACCGCTAATATGTTTTAATTTTGGAAATATTAGATAATTATCTACGATATGTCTAATAAGACAAAAAAAATAATTAGAGGTTAAATCATGAATGTTAACATACAATATATATTCCATAAGAAATAAATAAAATAGTTTATTACATTGAAGGAAAAAACGACATTCCAAAGAAGGATTTTTTAGATAAAATAGGATATATAATCTTATCATGAAGAGTAGGAGACAAAATTTCAATATGATGTTGATGAATCCACAATATTTATGAATAATTATAAACTAGAACAATAAGAGATTTTTTTATACTTTAAGGGTGGTTGAATCAACTCTTATGTAACCAGATGAGAATAATAAGAAAGAAAATAATTCTAAAGGTGCATTAAAGAGTTTTTTAAGTATATATATGAAATTGAATCTAAAATCACAAATAGAAACAAATGGTTTAGGATAAATATTATTTTAAATATAATTCTAATGTAATAGTTTATTATTGGTTAAAGTTATAGGATAATGTTTGGAGTATTTATGACCTCAATGATTATTTAAAAAAATTAATATTATTGAATATCTTGAATATAAGTGTTTTAAATAATGTGATTCTCAGTGAAATAATAAAATTTGGAAAATTTGTATTGATGGTATAGTTTAGAAAAAGTATTAGTTTTGGAATAAATAAAAAAAATCTAACGGAATAAAAGAATAACCTGGAGATGGTTTTAGAATGTAATTTTATACCTATATAAACAAAAACAAATGTTGTCAAACAATTTTTTATGCATTTTTTTATGATCAAAATTTAATCCTAAACTAGGTGACATGATTTGAGTTAAAGATGGATTGTCACACTCAATAAAGGATACACAAATAGGATCTCCACATGTTTCAAAATTTCAATCATATTAATGGATGTAGGTCATTTAAAAATAATTCCTAATCTATTGATATGTTGGTGAGAACCTACCATTGTGAGATTTCTATAGATTTCACCCATTAATGGATAAAATATTTTTTAAATTTCTAGGTTAACATTTATATAATTTGAAGACATATTTTGGCTTCAAAAAATATATGATATTGAAAAAATAAATATCTAGTGTCAACAACTCATTTTGTAAGAATTGATGGGAAATATTATAGATCCCAAAAAAAACTTACAAATCAAAAATTACAATTTTTCAATGTTATAATTTTATGATAGGTTTTCATAAAATTCCATTCCTATGAATAGATAAATGGGAATCAAGAAGTGGTAATGAATTCCATTCTTGGATTATCAACTTTACACTGATGCATTAGGAATCATGCTCCATGTACCATATTACTATACACTATATTACATCCCACCTTATTTCCATACTTCCTATTATCATGTTCCTTATTGAACCTGCTCATATAGAAAGACATATCCATGCAGACATATAAGACGTATCTAGTTGAGAAATGATATTATGGGTGGTTTCATTTAATATATAAATTCCTAAGCTGGGTATTTCATATAAATGGTACCACAATCCCCTTAATTTTAAATAAAAAGTGTATACAAAGACCTTCTATGTATACATAACTCCTTTTTTCATTCCCAAGTCTTATAGGGACTCCCATAACTAATTTGTGAATCACAAAATAGAGGAAAGAGATGAGAGGAAAGGGGTAAAAGTTATGACTCCTCATCTCCTATAAAGTATACATATACCGATCTGTTGAGGCCTTAATTGATAGGAGTTTTTTAGTTTCAAGACCCTTTCAAATATGACCATAGATTCCTCACATGATTAAAGCATTTTAGTGCCCATACCCCTTAAAAATAGATTAATGAACAAATATCAAGGTCTCACATATATGAATCATTTTTTCACTTAGGACAATTAAAAATAGATTACTCTCAACCTACATGATCATACCTAGGATCCCATACACCCTGGTCACCTTATTGGAAACCGCATTTACCTAGGTCATCTATTCAGGTACCATTATACATGAGGTAACCTACATAAGAAAACATTCACCCATGTTACCTACTTGAGAACTCATTGGTCAATACCATGGGGATTTCCCCCACACACCCAATTTATATTACATGTAGTACACAGTATCAAGTATTAGAATTGATCCCTATGCTTCGATCATTGATAAAAATGAAAAATTAAGATTTTTAATATGAAATTTTCAAGCCATGTAATATAAGAATTATGTTCTAATACCTAAACCCAAAAAACTTTTCTAGAGAATTCCTCGCAGGTTGATATTTTAATCTTGGTTTCCTTATATTTATTGATATGGAATTCTCATCATAGTTTCCTAAAATGATTTTTGGAGATTCCCTTTTTGGTTTCTCCATATTCATTATGGCAAGATACTCCTCTTGGTTTAAATAATTCATTCACCAGAAAAATATTCTAGGTTAAATAAGAAAGGGTCCCATGAAAATAATAACCATAAAATCCCATTTATATGTACCTTTCACTTAGTAGTAAAATATAAATGGACTTATAATACTTGTAATAGATCACATATGAACATACCCAAAAGAAACACCAATGGTCGTTGTATCATGACCTTAAAAGGTATGATGCATCTCAGTAATGGAACCAAACTACATGGGTTATGAATGTCATCATAAGGATTGGTATGAATACCACTTCATGGGCCTAATACCAACTCCATAAAACGTCCCTCCTCATTTAAAATTTATCTAATGCCTACCTATATGGTGATTAATTCAAAATTTCCTTCCTATATGGCTCCAAAATTATAATGAAACTGAATATTTGGGTCAAATGAGAGATAATATTATCCCCATGCATAGTTTACTTTACCAGGAATGTTTTTATTAAATCGATTTCATTAAAGGGAATAAAGTATTATGGTGGCGAAGAATTTTATAAACATGTATTGAATATTTTATAATGTCTTGAACTAGGTAATATGACTCCTTATGGGATGATTAGACCTCACATAATCTCATCTAATAAAAGGTTCCATCATAAATAACATATATGAATGAGTGTTTGTAAGAATTTTGAAAGTATGAGAATCATGTGATACTCAAAACAATAAAAAAGAATGTGATAAATGAAGTTATAGAGAAAAGGTAAAACTAACATGAAATCCTTTACCTAATAAATAGATTGATATATATATTTCTACTAGTGATACAACTTTGATGGGTTTACTATTCCTCCATAGAAATATAAATGGCATCTACAATGAACATCCCATGAGATACTAACCCTTCCAAAACCATACTAGAGAAAATCAAACTAAATGGGAGTTTCAATGAACTACCATATAATGGAACATTTATCATATTTCGTTTTTATCACTATAACTTCCTCATCACTAAGGTAGTAAAAAGCAATCTCACCCATCCAGTGCTTAAAATTATATATAGTGAATCAAATTGTATATGGGAATATTCAAGAAGGGATAACTATATCATTAGAAACTAAACATGCTAATTTGGAGGGTATAAATCCATGAAGGAAATAACCATATAGAAAAATTAGAATGAGGAAGGTGACCACCATATCAACATAAAACTACTTCAGGAATTTACCATGAAAGGAAGACAATTCTTTCCTTCTATATCTTATAGAGTTGAAGGATAAAGACCATCACATCCAGGAAACCACATAAAATATTATAAAGAGGAACATTATTTTCCATGATTATATTTATTTTTATTATAACATAATTATTTAATAAAGAATAGATAAATATATTCTAACCCAAATCATTCAGACTAGGGAACCTCGAAGGAGATCCTGTTGGGGGCACTAAATCACAAAAAATAAATATCAAGGATATTTTCCTACAACCTTGAAAAACTCTGAGACCCACCAAGGTATTCAAATTGAGGTCTAGGGAAAAATAAAAATAACCATTTTATAAAACATTTTGATTTTATAAAATATAGATTTGGTGAGTTCTTAAATAGACCCCTCACTATTGAGGGAAAGTGTAAACGGGCATAGAGGTGTTCTCTTTGGTATAACACCATATCTATAACTTGAAAGAATATCACACTATGAATCAAGGAGAGTTGTAGCTAAAACCGGATGATCCAATGGAAAACCCCATGTTTTAGGGTTGGGATAATTTTTACCCCCATTTTCATCTCTAGAATCATCTATTATATAAGATCATGCCCATATTATAGACTTACCTCAACCAAGGAAAAATGTGTTCTTTCTGTTAGTTTCACATGATAAAATGTTATCAATTTTAACCTATATAATGATTCACACCATGAAATTTTTGAATAATAATACAAATATGAGAAATATATATAGAATCCCACTTACAAAGAGATGCATGAGGAATAATTGTTTTCCCAGAATCAAATGAAATCCATTGATTTGGGATCCTTTTCCAATATTACAGTACCAACCACTTGGTAGGACATTGAAAATAAAAAATGAAATTGAATAGGAAAACCCACACCAAATTACCTCTTGAATATGGTGATATTGTCTCAACAAAATAGAAATGTTCTCAGTTTAAGGCTATAATAGTGAATCTTGAGCAAATCAATGATGACTTATTTGGGGGAAGTATACCAGTTAGGTATGATTTTTTGGGATAAAATTTTACTGCATGTTTCATCTGACCCAATTTAATGTGATGATATTTGTTTACCTACATTGGTATAATCAATCCAACCCATCAATTTTAAATCACATAAATCATTACATTTAACTACAACACCAATTGATTGTTAACAGGTTCCACAACTAAAGAAATATCAACCTCTAATTTAGAAAATTCACATGATCTGAAATAAAGAAATAGACTCCCAATAATTATTTTATTATGTTAATACATATATAATTAAATGGATGTATTATGTGAACTAGTAGAAATTGAGTAGACTTTTTTACTTTGATTGGGTATATTATACACCACCTCTACCCAATATTGTGAATCCTAACTTCTTGACATTTTATGGATAAGATATCAATAACAGCATCTTGTACATTTTTCTTCCCAGTGTGGACCAATTTTGGGAACCATAGAATAAAAAAATGTATCCAAAATCAGTTATTTCTTATATAACATAGAATGTCTTACATTTGTTTCTACAATAACATTGGATTTGGGTATATTATATGAAAGAAGGATTGGTATAAGTAATTACCTAAATAAATTAGCATTAACTCAAGGTTATAAACTATCATAAACCTCTACAATTTATTACAATGATAAGAAGAAAGAGTCATGTATTTTATTACCAGAAGTTCCTTATAAATATAGATTCTCTCAAAAAAAATTAATAGAGACTTTTGAAGAGAACCCTGTTTAATGAATTTCCAAACACTTTGACCCCCTAAAGTACTATAGTGGGTTCTAATATTTTTTGACTAGAAAAACATCAAGAGTATTCTATTCAAAGAAAAAAATAACGATATTAGAAAAAAATATATATACAAATATTAATCCAAGGGATAGTAGAAATAAATTCATTCACACTCAAGCTAATTAGGATGAGGTAACACGACATTGAAGATTATAAGAAATATGTTTATTAATTATAAAATGCTTAGGTTCTAGATTACTTCATCCCTTCATTATATAAAAATATGATCACATTCTTATAAATAAATAATCCATATGAAGTAGCGTAGAATGATCACTATAATTTTATAACATACTATTGTATATTGGGCTACATGAGCATAGAATGTTTCATTTTTAAATTTATATTTAAAATTATTGTCAAATATGGTCAATTAACATTAAACTATCATTATTTATATATTATATGAGTTTAAAAAATTCTCTAAAAAGAAAAATAAGAATAGAAAAAGGTACCATTTGGGAATATTTTTATTAATTTCTGGATGGTCTAGAATATAGTCAATCATGTGCATTCCATAACCATGGTATGAAAAAATCAACCAATCATGACATTATTTTCCTTTTAAACATTGACTATAACATCATATACTTCCAATCATCCCATTATATGATACAATATGTATAATAAACACAAAAAGAAATTATAATATTTAATTATTTTAAAACTAGTTCAAACACTCTTGGACATTATATCCACATCTCTGGGAGATTAAGACTATGTTAAAAAATGAGACCATTTGAACCATCCCACATAACAAGACCATAGGAAGCAATACCAGAAAAATACTATGAGAACCTTCCCACTGAACAACATGCACTTCTAATCATAAGAACTAGTTCACCTCAGTCAATGTTATTCAATTAATGTATAAGTATGTTTAGAAAGAATAAATTAATTAAATTAAGGAATATATTTTAATCAACATCTTATCAGTTAGAAATGAAGTGTTTTGAAAAATTCTTGATGAGTATAATATCGACATATATGATCACAAACTCCTATAGCAATTTTTGGATCAAAAATGTTTTTCATCGTTTACTCCAAGAATTAGAAAATAAGAGATTGTTGATACCCCACACTCCCTCAAAGAAGTTTTCTTCAAATGTATTAATACCTCATTATATATTTTTGATACTTCATATGGACATTTTAAATGGAAGTTCCAATCACTAGATTATATATTTGAACATTCATCAATAGTCACTTTTCATGACATTACGAAAGGAAAAAGGCATTATTATGTCTTCTAACCATCTACCTCCTAATGTTTTTAGAAAAAAATAGTTGAATAGCAAATTTCATAGTTTCAGTCAGAAAAATAAAATATATGGAATGTAAAAAAATTGTTCATTCCACAAAGGATTACTATTCATAATTATTTTTGCGATAAATACTGACATTCAATAGCTGGTCCAAGACAAGACCATTCTATTCTATGGAGCACAACCCTAGTGCATCATTAGAGATTTTTAACCCAAAGTGAAATTCCAGCATCCATCAATAGTGGACCTCCTTATATTGAAGTACCCTCTTTCAAATGGATAATGGAATTATCATATTGTCTAACCCAACATTGGTTACATTTTAGGTATCATATGACCTTCATGGTTACCATGTAGTCCTCAAGATAGTTATAATTATCCATGATAGGGGGAAATCATTAATTTTTTAATCATCTACAACATCAACATACACCTTCAAATTGCATAGGATTAATACACTACCATCCAAATCTATAATTCAACCATGTTATCATACTTATCAAATAATATTTTGAACACATGAGAGGAAATTTTTAGACTAGAATTGGTAGATGAAACTAGGTATATTATTTTTGATTGGAACAATATTTTGAGTACTTCACCCTTACCTTGTAGTATAATTTTTTTGAGATCCCCTTGATCAAAAGTATTTAGGATTCATATTTGAGAGACCATGAGAAATTTATACCTACAGTAAATTATTTGGTATTGAAATTTATCATCTCTTCATCATTATGTATTGAGTATTAAATCAGATATATGAGGGGATAATAAAGTGAACAATACCCAAATATTCACTTTACATAGGTGAAAATCCAAATAAGAACATTCCAATTATATAAAATAATTATGACTGTTTATATCTCAATGATAAATGAAACATTTTCTATTTATTTAGGAATAAGCAAGTATCTTCATAATTTATCTACTAATTTGAGAATAATTTAATCAATAATCTAGGAATTAAAATTCTCAAGGATGCTGTTATAAATAATCAATCAAATAATTTGACCTACCACCATATTTTGGGACGTATGATCAGATGATCCTATATTTTTAATGTTTGGATCTATATTTTGAATGATGTTTTTATCTATCTAGAGATTACTGAGAGTCATGTGACATTCATGAGATTCATTCATACCATGATAAAAAAGTATCATAAAAAACCACATCAAATGAACAATGTCATTGATATATGAATATATACTACATAACCTAATGTCCTTTAGTCAGGGACCTAAACAAAATTACATGAGTTCCTTACCACATGAACTTAAATGGTTTGGTTCATGGTCCATCCCATACAATATTTAATTATATAGAGTGGCCAGTCACATGTGATATTAAACATTATAACTACCATTACATAAGGGCTTGATATTAAAAATAAATATTATATTTAATTTTAGCAATTAAAAAGTCTTGTTAAAATATATACTTTTATTACAAGTGATAATGTATATATAACAAACAACAAAAATACCCTATGAAATTTTGAGACCACAATTAATTTCTTATGAGGTTTAATATAGCATTTTCTAACACTAGGGTAGATTATTATAGCTCGAATATCCTACCCCAAACATGATAGTATAATTATAGAGTATTTTAAACCCTTTTGAAAAATTTCTCTTCCACCAAAACAACTTTATTCTTTTTATTTATGAATCAACAGTAACTAAAAAAATTCAGGATTCAAGATTCTTATTTACCTCTCATATAAATTTTTAATGGGTAAATAACCTCATATGACTGCACCCCTAGGAATAAAAATTTAACAAATCATTTCCCTTTGAGCCACTAAGAAACCCTATGGGTTTGTTTTCAGTCCTAAAATAGAGTCACCCAAAACCCATGTGTAGTTTTTTGATAGTGAAATAGCGGTTTAAATACCACTAATTGTTAATCTATTCTAACCAAAAAAATATTAACTAATATTTTATTCAAACATTTAAGGATTTGATTTACTTTATTCATGTGCTCCGTGATAAAATAGATTATAAATATCTCTATGTTTTATAAAACCATTGATTTTAAGAACTATTAATGAGGACTTATGTCACAAAACCATAAACCCATGGAACATTGATAATATATTTACAACCTTAAACTAAAATTACAATAATTTCTTATTTTATGTCTTTACATGGTTTGATATCAATTCCTTTCCATAAAATCTAAATTTTCATAACACATTATTCTTACAATATGACCATAAACAATATGGTAAATAATCCATCCCACATAACATTAAACTATTTAAAGTGGTTAATCTCACCAGAACAATAAAAAATTGGAGTGGTAAATTACACATAATCTAAGAATTTAAAATGATCCATTACACAAGATTTATATATTAATGCGAGTTCACTTCCTCAAGAAATTTTATGGGTACAATGAAATCATATAATTCTAATGTCAAGGTTCAAAAAAATTATGCTAAAATATAATTATTTACCAAAACTATGTGTCCCTTTATTCCTATTAGGAAATGGTACATAGTGATTCTGGGATCTCTCGTCCAAATCCAAGTTTCTATAGCGACCCAAAAATTTCATATATAAATATTTAATCTTATCTGATGAATAATAAATAAAAAAATATTAAGACCCACACCAGGAACATATAACTTTAGTGTATTTGGAATCATGGATATAAAAACAACTTTTTCATAATAAATTTACATTATCTCACATTACATTCCTCATAAATGGTATCTTTCTTAGACATATCCTAATTAAAATCATTCTTCATAACCTGGGGAATACAAACATAGGAAAAGGTGAGCTCAAATTCTCAGTAAGGTTAAAAAATAGATATATAAATAATATGTTAAAAAAACATGAGCATAAAAGAATGAGAACATGAGATTAAAATTTTAACGACATAAACAACATAAAAAAGATTATAATATTGAGTCATGGTATAAATATTTCCAGTTCATAATACATAAATCATAAATGAATCAAAGATCCTGATACATGAGAGTATAACATCGGTTTAAAACATAATTTTTTGGCATACACATAAGCATAGGAATAATTTACCTAGTCAAGGTTCACTTCGAAGACTATCATATCCGATTGGGTTCACTCCCTATTTTATAATATATTTAGTAAACTATCACACCTAATACTATCATGGTGGATAGATTTCATTACAGAAATGGGTTCACTATCCATTATAGTGCTTACTATCTCATGAGATATCCATCATTATCGAACACATTGGAGGTATATATAATTCTATAACTATCCATAAATTATTCATAATCCATTCATATGTGTTCTATAAGATCATAAATCATTCATCATGTATCATAACCTGTAAAAAGGAAATATGTTTCATAAAAATTTAAAAATTTCATCTTGACAAAACATAAGGAAAATAAATGTGTTTGATAAACATCTCATCATAATAAAAATAAACCTTATAGAGAAATAATAAAGAAGGCATCATTTTTATAATATCCCTAATAAAGCTATGTATCATCAAATGATAGCATCTTAGATTAAATATTCTTCTTAAAAACTACTTTTTACGTTTCTTTAGGAAAATGTACATTCTCTTTGAAATCACATATTTTTAATAAAAAATTTCCCAATTATTATATAAAAAATTTACATTAGAAACTTAAAAAGTTATATTAAAATAATGTAGTGTTCATGATGGTGATAAAAAATTTTTATGTTGAGTATGTTAGAACAATATTCCTTACAAATTTTAGGTTAAAATTTAAAAGAACCTCAACAAAAAATTGAAAATAAGAATCCTTTTAATACATTTATTTATAATAAAATATTTGGTAAAAATTAATTTCAACACTAATACTTTATTATTTAAAATTTTAATCAATCATATTAAATAAAAAATGGATATGGTAGAAAAAAATAATCCGAATAGAGATACAAATTCAGTTTTTATTTAAAAATAATATTTTAGTATCTGATGTACCTAAATAGTGAAAAACGAATGGTAAAAAAGTAACCCTAAAAAATAACTTGAATAGAATAAAATACATGGTATTATTAAGAAAATAGTTTATAAAATTTAAAATATAGAAACATAATTATAAACAATCCCGATACAGAATGATATTGTAACATAAATCCATTTCCACCTTGGTAACTTTTGAATACAAAATTCCAGAATGATATATAATTATATGTATATGTTAATAATAAAAATATTAATTATAATAATCATAAAATGGATTCCTGGGAATTATATACACTATATAAAATAAAAAATTGGTGAAATTGGCATGGTTCTAACTTACAAAATGAGACCAACATCCCATAGCTCAAGTCTAATGTTCTTATAATGAACTAAAACATCATGTCCAATAAATTTAAATTTCTTATAATTATATAAAAAAATTAGTTTTAAAATTTATAATATCATATATGATATACTTATAAATTTTCCACAAAAATTTATTTATAATTACTCATTAAAATTGGTGTTTTATAGTGTTAACTATTTCATATTTCCTCAAAGTCTCGATTCAGAAGTTCTGGTCCTTGTACGTTGTTCATGGTAACATAATACCCACAATTTAAATAATTACAAAAATATAGTATATATTAATTATATATATATATTGATTTATCCATAAAATGTTGACATATGAAAATGGGTTACAAAGTACATGGAGACGGTATGAATTATGTATGCATGAATATTATTTCAATTATTTAACTAAAATAAAGAAATAAAGATAAATATTAATTTATAATTATTGGAAAATAATTGTATCATGATTAAAATATATATAAATTAAAAATATCCTTATTACCTTCTCCATAAATTATAAATGAAAAATAAATCACATCACTCCGTGAAAGAGGAAGACCACACATACACATGAGAGACATTACTATTTTCTAAAATATGAGAAGGTAAGAAGGTAGATATTATATTATAATTCTAAAAGAATATTTATTTTATGTATATTATATATATAATTTAAAACCATTATAAAATTCATCTATGAAATATGGGGATGGATAATGTATTGTACTACTATGGGTAGGCGTTAGTCCACACGCACGCACAAGAGATATTTTCACTTCCCATTTAAGAGAAATAGGGTGAATAATTGTTGTATTATAATAATAATGAAATTTTAAAATATTTAGAATATTGAAATTATTATTCTATAATTAATAAAATATATTTATCTAAGGTAGATGATAAAATAATTTAAATAAGGTTTGGTAGGATGATTAACACTTCTTCAGAAGGACTCCCTTAGATCCCATATTAAGGACCCTTAAAGTGGTATTTAAGGAAGAACGTCATATTTGATTCATAGATAGGTATAGTAATAATATATATTTTTAGTTTTATGTCATGATATATGGCTTAATGTGGTGTAAATAAGATACTTGAGGTGTGGGCTTTTTGAGTCGGTGATATGAAACACTTGAAATTTCAGAAAATATTAAAATATAATAAATAAAAAATGAATCCAAATTCCTTAAAATGGATATATATTTGAATTTTTGATTGTATTAGGTCTACATATTTCCATAAAATAAGATTTATATTATTTTAATTAGAAAAATCACCCATGCCACTCTGTATAACCCTCCCTATAAACTCGTTTTCACCTTAATCGCGATAAAAATTGTTTTTATCTACTTTTAATATTCATTATTAAAAAAATAAAAGTGGTGGCATTAAAATTTTTATAAATTAAAGTTATAAATATTTAATCCAATTATTTAAATTTTATAAACATAATTGGAGTAATTCAATTTAATATTAATCCCTCAAAAAGATGAAAAGTTGTTTTCTATAATTTTTTTTTCTAAAGTGAAAATATTTATTATAACAAAATACAACATAAAATTAATTACAATGAAAATTAGTAGATATTTTATAATATAAATTTAATTTTTTTATTCTGAAAACAATTTAAAATTAAAATGGATCTTTTTTAAGTTTTTTAAATGAAGATAATGTTTTCCAAAAAAAATATTATTTTTTAAATATTTTTTTGAAAATAAATATTATGAAAACATTATCCAAAATTTAAATTCAATATAAATTTGACATTATCATTTTAAAAATGAATTTATGTTTTTCAAATAGTTTTTAAAAATTTAGAAAAATTATTATATTACATTCTTTAAAAAGGAATAAAAATCATCATTGTGGTAAAAAGTATTTTTGAAGGATATTATGGCTTTACTCAAAACTGAGAACATGTTAATCAATATATTTTATTTATCTAAAAAATTTATAAAAGAGTTAAACAAATGGGTTTTTTATAATTAAATCAACAAATTTATTCACATGGTTAAAATGGTATACTTCATTATGATTAAATTAACCTTGGGTAAGCATGTATCAGTAGCTATCAAGGAAAATAAATTTATTGGAATAGAACTATACCATAAAATCATAGGGTGTAACATTATACACCTTTAAAATGAATTTCACTCTATAAATTTCATTAAAATGATACAAAAACCATGATATATCTACTTCACCACATCATAGGGTTCACAAGTAGCTTTGATTTTTTTATTCCTCTCATGAACTTTAACTCTGTGAGTAGTCATACATTGTAGGAAACTATCTCTACGATTCATTATATATACTGGGTTTTAATTATTAGAAATATCATTCCCCAATATTATAAACATTAAGTTCAGTACATGTTAAAGAATTGGTAAGTATTTTTTCAGGGGATATACATGGAACACATCATGAACTTGTGAGAGGTTTGATAGAAGAAACATGAAATAAGGTACCATCCCTACTTGACCAAGAATCTAGCAGGGGAAAATATACTTACGTATTCGATTTATCTTATTTTTTAAAATCATAACACAATTTTATTGAAAGATTATAGTAATACCATCTCACCGACATAGAATTCAAGGATTCACCGATGATAGTCAATGTAATGTTTTTATTGAATCCAAGATGCTTTAATGTTGTATTAAATATCTATAATATTATCTACCATTTCATTATCTTACTAAGGTTTTGATAATTTTATTTTTCCAAATTCATTAAAGTATGTTTGATTTATAGACTTCATTCCATATAGGTTTTCATAAGGATCCATGTAAATAATCATATTAAAGTTATTGTTATAATATAATTCAACCAAAGGATAGTGTTGATCCGAACTTTGATTTAAATATATAAAATAAGATATTAACATATAATCTAGGGCTTGAATGGTTCTAACATTATGACCATATGTCCTAGTATGATAAGAAGTACTAAAGAAAAAAATTGAATATAGATCTTTTTGAATACTTCACCAGAACATTGAGTTAAATCTAATATCTCAGTCAGATATAAAATAATTTCAAACACCATGAAAACTTACCACTTCCTTAAATTATATTATGGAAATATGACCAAAATAGAGATATACTCTAATAGAAAAAAAGTGTGATGAATTTTTATGTTTGTTGAATTTAACCTAAATAGAGGTATGACCATTATACATTTTGGGGAGTTTGATTAAAAAACCCATGGTGATGTTTTCTCATTTCCATTTTGGTATAGGAAATGGTTAAAACATCCAGGAAGACTTTTGTCTATCATCCTTAACTTGATGACATACCAAGTACTAAGATACTTACTCTATAATTTCTCTATTCATGTTGTTCTACCAGAAATAATCTTTTAGATCTATATACATATTCATAATTCTAGGATGAATAGAAAATGGGAAATTATGAGCTTCATATAACATATCCTTCTTAAAATATGGTATGTAAAAGATAAAAAAACGTTTCATTAACCTTATAATTTCATCATAATCAAGGTTGAACTTAGGAACATTTATCACCATCTTTTGTTGTTTGACATCCTATTTTTTTATTTCTTTCATATTAACATGAATAGATGGATGAAAACTAATTTGAGTAAGATAATTTTTCTTTACTTAATTCATGATTTGATGTTCCATCCATTGTAAATCCATAAATATTTCATATTTATAATCCCCATCATTTCTAATATTTCAAGATCTTTTCAACTTAGATCATCTTAAACCATGTTCGATTCCCAAGTGTGGTAATGTGTTAAGAATTCATGATATTTAATAAACTACAATCATCTTATCTAAAGAATATTAAACTCCTTATAAGTAAATATATACATTTAAATTTTATGATATCTATAAATGTCACATATTTATCATTAAAGATAATGTATCTAAATATTTAATGTAAAAATTATTAAAGTTACACTAAATAATGAGTTGAATAATTTTACACATGAACCTTCAATGTTAATTATTCATAATCTATAACGATTTCATTAAAAATTAGGACACTTCCCAATAAACTCATTGATGTAAAAGTATGGATGAAATACCATACTCTATTGTAGGGTATTGTAATCATAGGTGCATTGACTAACCTTCACTTCAGTTCCATGAAATTTTCCTAGCATCAATCAATATAGAAAAAAAATTATACCTTTCCTATAAACTTGGTGAGTAGATTAGAAAACTGTGATAATTTCTTGGAAATGAATAAATAATATCCATCCAAATAAAAAAATATATAGATCATAGTAATAATGGTTGGTCTAGGTTAATGTTCAATAACATCCATCTTCAATGTTTCAACTGCTATACAGTTTTCTATGATTTTATAATCCAAAAATGAAACTTTTTATATCCAAATTCACAATTGATAATTTTTTGATTTAGCTTTTCCTTTCATAAGGACTTTAGTATAATTATAAATTGATCTTCATACTATAAATTGCTTCTAAAATAAATAAACATATCATCTCTAATGATAATCATAAACTGATCAAGGTAACCTCTTAAGTATTTATTCATTAAATAAATGTAGATATAAGGGGAATGAATTTGACTAAAAGTACATCACTGTAAATTCATAGTGTCTATACCTCATAAAAAAGGAAATCATGAGTATTTATTTACTTTTGAACTTCAACTAATATTATTAAGATAAAATATATATCATTTCAAAAATATTTACCTCCATGTAATTGATCAAATAAATCATTAATATGAGGCTTAATATAGTTATTATTTATTTTCAACTTCTTCAATTACCAATAATCAATAAATATTTGAATTGATCTGACTTTCATCTTAAGAAAAGAATAGGTTCACCCCATAGTGATGTAATTGGACAAATGAATCCTTATAATTCTTATCCTGGAGTTACTTCTACTATTACTATTACTTAATAGGGGCTATTTTATATAGAGTCTTCCAAATTTTGTTAGAATAATGTATGAGATATATAAATAATCCAACATTATAATTTGGTGTTAGATTATGAAATTCCTTCAGAAAGACATTAACAAACTCTTGTACAGGGGTCATGTTTTTTATAATGATTTTTTTCACATCCATTTAAGATAATAATCTCTTTCAATAGGAACCATGTCCCATATAATTAATGTAATTTCCTTTGGAAGTTAATATTTATCAATTAATTGATAGATGATTATAAGATGGTTTAGAATTGAAAATGTGACATCCCTTCCCCATAAATTGATGTGGGATTTATATAATAAATATCAATATATTCCTTAAAAACTTCAAATTCTACTTGGGTTAGAGTAATGATAATTGAATGGAGAACATTCCCATAGACTTTTATCAAAGAAGAATCATAATCTTGAGATGTGATTGTATTACCATTATGAATTTTGACCCCTAATTTTACATATAATTATTTAGGAAATGAATTAACATTCATTGAAGCTTTTTATGATATAAATTCATTCATATGACTTCTCAAATAAGATACTTCAATATTTAAATGTTCTTATCACTACCTCAACTTCATCATTCAATCTTAGTTCTTTTACTAGAAAAAAAATAGTCAATGATAGCTTTAAACATCATAGTGATAAATCATATAATTAGATAAAATAATTTTAGTATGTCAAAATCGTGACACATTGTATTTAATATATAGAACCTTATGTTTAATATAGTTCATTCATGGTTATAATCTATTTATGTCCTTCATAATGGGTCATAAGGAAAATGGAATTTAACTAAGGAATATCCCCCAGGAGTGTGGAACTAGGTGTGCAGTAAGGGAACACTCATCATGTACCAAAATTGTGGTCAAGATATACTTTCAAAACATTTTAGGGTTATTACCACTAGATTCATCTATGCCAAATCAATATGTACTGTTACTATCTAGACATAAAGAATTTCAAGGAAACCCACACTCCTTTCATTAATATAAATTTTGAAATCATCCTATACATAGGATTATCCTATGGGTTGTCTCTAAATTTTTCTAATACTAGTTTATATAGGTAACTGAATCTTAATCTAATACCAACTTTATCTACACATACATTTCATAGTAAAATATTACATCTTACTAGATGAATATTCAGTACACATCATTACGATCCCTGTAAAAATTATATAGTTTTGTTGTCTTTTAAATCTTGGATTCATGGAAAACAATTTATAAGAGACTTACATAATCTCCCACTAATTTTTTCATAACCATATTAATACTTAATATTATCACACTTAAAACCATTATTCATATCATAAGGAATGTAAACATAATAAATAATGTGATTTTATGCTCAGTAAGGTTAAAAAAGTGGAAAATCAATGACCACTTCGAAAAACATGAGAATAATAGTACGATAACAAGAAATTAACATTTGAAAAAAATCCAAATATATCATAGATGATAATAATGAGTCATGGAATAAATATTTGTGTTTAATAAGGAATGAATTATAAATTAATTAAGTAACTTGAGCTATTTGAGCATAACATTGGCATAAAACATAACTTTTTTTCATATACATAAGCATAAAAATTTCCAAATTTTTTAATAAAACATTTTCTATGAAATTTCCATGAAAACTTGTAAATTAATCATAAAATAATTGATCATTAATGATGGTTTGAAATTATGTCCATGTTGTGTATGTTAAAACAATACTCCTTCCTTATTTTCACTAAAATAAAAAAAATTACATTTTTAGAAAAAAAAATAATAATTCTTTTTAAACCATTTATTAAAAATTCAATCATTGGAAAAAATTAATTTAAAAAATAAAAAATATAATATTGAAAGCATTATGAAAAAATATTTAGAAAAAATTAGTATATAAGAAGAATGATTTTTTATCAAAGTGATAAATAACATCAATTTTCCTCAAAAAAATCTTTTAGTCTCTTGATTACTTAAATAGATTAAAATTACAGAAAAAGATAAAATATCTAATTATAAATATTAAAAAAATTTAAGGTATTATTGAGATATAGGTCATACAATTTCATCTGTATAAATGTAATCACAAACATTCATACTAAACAATAGGATAGTAACATCAATCCCTTTCAACTTTGGTAACATTCTAATCAAAAGCTCATGAAATAGAGAATGTTAGATGGGTATTTATATCTTCATAAATTTTATGAGAATAATTAAAAAATACATTCATGTGATATATATATATAGTATAAAAGATAAAAGTGTTGAATATGGTAGGTGTATCATAGTAATAAAAGTGAGATGAATATCCTATAATGGTACATGGGTAGATATATCATTTATTTTGTGTTTTAACAAGAAAGTAAAAATATTATGTAAAAAAGATTCATTTTGAATTTTTTTTAGAGAAATTCAAAAGAGACCTAAAATTTAATATATAAATATTTTATATCTATAAAAAACATCTAAAAAATTACATTAAAAATATTTATATGGAAGAAAATAAACTTTTTAGAGAAAATTTAAATGATTTTTTTTAAAAAGAGAGTCCCTTACCTTGATTCAAACTAATCATGTATGGTCTTTATCATCACAAATAAAAACATTATGTTTATTTTATACATTATTAAGAAAATTTTTCAAGTTTAATATTCATTCATTTAATTTAATACATAGGTATGTATAACATCAAAATCAAGGAAATTCACATTAGGTGTTTTAATGATATCCAGATCACTTGTCAGAAATGACAATGCTTGGATGACTACGGTCAAATAAGTCATTATTCTACAATCTAAAAAAACAATAATCATGAAATAAAAATAATTTTTATATATTAATTATACATTTAAAAGTTTGTTACTAAAAAATATTAGAGAAATTAACAACATTTCAATCAAAGAGATGGTAGACCGTGCGTACACATGATTAACATTTCCATTTTTCAAAGATCATTATGGAAAAAAGCAAGTATTATTTTACCTCTTTTGAATTATAACAATATAATATAGAAAATATTACACCTTTAAATATATTTATATATATCATACATGTGATTTGGTAATTAAAAATGAATTAAATCACTTCGTGTAGGTGGTTGTCCACTTATATGCACAAAAACAGTATATTTTTTAGAGAATGGAATGGTAAGAAGGTAAATGATATATAATATTTTTGGAATGATAAATATTTAATTAATATCATATATAAATATTTTTTCCATAATTATAATCCATCTATTGGATATGGTAATGGAAAATGAACTACTTTGGTCTGTAAGGTGGTAGTCTTTCGTACACATGAATGATGGTTTGGATTCCCATTTTAATTAAGAAGAGTTGGATATATGTTGTGACATTGAAATAAGGAAAAATAAGTATTTTCTGACTCCCATGTTGGTTATTGAACATGGGGATGGTGTTTATGAAGGTATTTAGCTATATCATGTCTAACAAAATGGTTTTTTAACTGTGAAGTAATGGGAAGAAGATATGTCATTTAATAAGATAAAGAGGGGTACTATTTTAATTTTTCAAAATATAAAATCAATATAAATTAGTTTTCATTTCCAAAAGGATAAAAACTAATTTTGTTTCAAATATATGATGATTAAGGATCTAAATAATCAATTACAATAACAATTAGGCAAAGATTGATCATATTATTACCCATATCATATTTTATCCCTTTATTAACCCCTTTAAATCTTACCATGACAACCTTAACTATTTCACATTGAGTGTAAATATAATTTCTATAAATGAAAAAAATGACCATAAATGGATCATGTTTGACATTATAAACTATATCAAAATAAAATGAAATAGTATAATATTTTTATTAATTTTATATCATTTGATAAAATATTATATATTATAATTTATAATTAATGTTATCATTTAGAACTATTCATTACTTTGATTTTAATAAAGACATGAAAAAACTAAAAATGAAAAAAATAAATACATCCATAAAATTTAATTTGAATGTATTAAATTTTAAAATCACATTTTTGTCTCAAATTAAATTAATTATATCATTTTAAAACAATTTATTTTATTTTTCTATCAATTTAATAATTACAACCTTACTGCTGTGTAAATATTTAAGGCAATTATGTCTTCACTAAAAATTAAAAATAATTTAACACTACAATGACTAATCGTTTATATTTAAAAATAATATTTATAACTAAACATATTATCTGGTTAATCCATTTTAAATAATATAATAGTTATTTAAAATAAAAGTGTGACATTTTTGAATTTTCTTTAAATAAAATATTCTAATGGTTATAATAAAATGAAAATGAAATGAAATACATATAATAGAATATTGTATGATAATGGAATAAACACAATCATCCAATAAAATTAATACAAGTGTTAGATTCATTTTATAATCCTTTTAATTTTAGTTTTAACATCCAACATATATTATTTTTATTAAATCACTTTTAAGGAAAAAAGTGGTAAACCATCGAGTTTCAACAACATGCAGTCAACCAACTTCATAAGTAATGGAAAAAGCTTTGAACTGAAATTTAAGTCTTTTAGAAACCTTACCTCTATATAGAATCCATTCAAGATCATTGGCCTTTGCATCCGGGTTTTGGTGAAGAAGTTCTTTGATATTATCATCCACCTTGTCCCGGGTTTTAAAAAACTCCTCCACTGAGATAATCTTTCCATAGTTTCCCAGCTCCTCTTGTGATGTGTTGGCCTCTAACTCTTTCTAAAAGAGTTCTTCATTGAAAATGATAATAATATCCCAACCATCACACTCTTCCAGTTCATTTCTACTCAGGGAGACATCAACCCCATCAATCTCCTTTTCTACATGTGCCCGATCCATAATTGTTTCTTCGCCTGCTTGAGCTTGTTACTCTTTTTGAGACCCTGACTCCACATACATTCTAGTGCCTTTATACATTATCTTGAGGTTGTTTTCCCCTCGTGATATAGGCAATTTTCCTTTGTTGGAAGACCTTGTAACAAGGGCTAGGTAAATTAGAATAGACCTTACGTCTTCGCGCCCTACGGGAATGATGGATAAATCCATCTGAGTCTATGATGGTGTTATTCCCTGTTATGGAGGAGTGCCGCAAATAATCCTCTAAAATGCACAGTTCCTTGGACTCTACCGATTCTGAGGTAGAATCACTATCCTCCTCCTTGTGCTCCAGCCCCATAGGAGGATCCTCCACTTGAGTTGCCTCCACTTCAGTCCATTCTGCACGAGCATTATTGTCTTCCTTACCCAAAAATGAAAACCGATTATTGGAGCTAGTCCCTTTGAGACCTGCCTTAAGACCATAATTCATACTGGAGTACACAACCTTTTAGTATGAGGCTTTTGAAATGAAAGTGTTCGGGTCCAGTGAACCCACGACTCACACCTCTTCAGACCCTCCTAAATCTTTTTCCTATTTGAGCTACCACCCTCCGCACAGGCATCACAAAAGTACTTTGGCTTCCAAGAATAGATGTTGACTTAGGCATTGAAGCATTATCCTTCCCGTTTGAGACACCCAGGTCCTGATTCAGGCGCCCGAAGATGTCCACAACCATTGGGTTTTCTCATCTCTTCCCTGCCTCATGAAGAGAAATCCTGGTACCATCGGTCTTCAAATGAAAATTAGTAGGAGGAATGGTGTCCCGTGTTGAGGAATGAAGGTTTTTCTCCCTGGAGTGACTCGACTTCACCTTTCCTTCATCAAAACCACCCCCTACTTTGAGGGCTATGCTTGGAAGAAACTACCCCCATTCCGGCATACTAAATCCGAGTGTCCAAGACGTCCACAGATACCATGATAATCAGTCCAGGTTTCGTAGCATATCTTCTGGTTCCAGAGAAGTTCACCTTCAATCTCGATGAGAATATAATCCATAGAGTCCTTCATCACATCAGTTTCGACAGAGATCCTTGGAGATAATGGATGGTATATAACACTGGTACGAGAATCTGAGCAGAGGTATCGCCCTACCAGGTTTCCAATCAACTAGGGTATCACCTGGTTCTTGAATGGTAGAGGGAGTCCGGGAAAAGAAATCCTGATAACAGAGACAAGAGGGTATCGCATCAGGTGGAAGTCGAAGAACCACCGAAAGAGAGAAAAAAGGAAACCCACCATACTTTGCGAAGCGGAATCCAAATCACAAACCAGGTCTTCTTCGATCAAGAAACAGATTTGAATGTGCTTAGCATCAAGGAGACCAACAATCACACAGTCCTGCGGATTCCAAGAAGAGTGCACAAACCAATCAAAAGCAACAACGAATAGACATCTCTTACCAAATTGGGTCACCGAAGTGAACTTCAAGAGCACTGACGCTTCCATGAACTCCAGAGAAGAAATCAAGACCCAAATAAATCCATCAGAGCAAGATTGAACCTTAGGGATAACTTTGATTAAAGGAAAGCGCGATAGGGAAGACAGGTTAGTGAAGGGGGTGAAGCTGGGGTTACGGGAAGAAATCGAACCCGGAGGAGGATCATCCCCACTCCCCGGTCACGGAGGGCCAAAGTGGTGCAGCGGCAATGCGGCCATGACCTACCCCATCGGGGAGAAGGGAAACTAGAGGTTTTTTGTCCAAGACTTTAATAACATGATTTACCCTTCACTATGGTAACAAAAATTACTTACGTTTTTATTCATAATGAGAAAAATTAAAAGGTTAGTACATAAAAAATTTATACCCAATAATTCCAAATATGTAATCCCATTTTATTAATTTGAATAATTTGAAGTGGAAGAATATAATTTAATATTATTTCGATAGAATGTGATGAAGAATTGTTTTTTTTAAAAATGTCCATTTTAATGATAATTTTTTTTATATTAAATGCATGTATAATATTCATTTTAAAAACAAAAATTGAATATATTAATTTGAAAGAATGTAATTATATTTTAAAACTAATAAAAAAAATTTTGTGTAAATATATGAAATATATACAATTTTTACTAACAAAATCATAATTTCTCAATATTCACTAAAAAAATCATTTTTCTAGAATGTTATCAAAAATTTATCAAAAGATAATTTTGAAATGCTAAATTAAAAAATGAAATTATTTTATTTGATAATTAAAACTTTAAATAAAGCAATATAAAAATGTAACTCCTTAACCCCAGTTACCCAGAGTCAGTGCATTATTTTAATTCATTGGCATGATTACAAGGAATCATGTCCCGAAAGACATATTAGTTTAGTATCCTTAGAAGTAGTAGATAAATTCATAAGGTTTACATTACATTGTAAAATGTAAAACTACAACAAAATTGTTTCCATAGAAAACCCCGAGATCCCATATACTATCCCTGCAGTTCAGTTATAATATACTTCTTCACTTCCTGGGAAAAATAAATCATAGAAAGGGATGAGCTCAGATTATTAGTAAGGATAACGATATAGCGGAATCGTTCATAAATAAGTATAAAAATTTAAGGAAATGTATAAGACTAAAACAAAAGCCTTTTAAACATAAACATCAACATATTATGAAAATGATAAAATCAAATAATTCCATTTAGTTATTGACATTGATATTATAATAGTCTAATAATCACATGCAATATCAACAACCACGTTCATAATGATGGAATGCATAATTCCAGACTTTCATAACCACATAGTCAAGTCCTTGTTCCAAGACTACAAATAATATTTTTTCAAAGCCATATGACAAGATAATAGTTTGTCTCATGAGACCTACCGATGCATCAAGGAGCTATAGCGGGATCCACTCATCACTTACTAAGTCCAATGCATTCCTCATGTGAAAAGGTTTAAACCTAACATAAACATTCATCTTAAAAATGGCATACGAAATGTGAATACTTTATCCATAAACCATGAATGGTGTAAAAATAACAATCCATAGTCAAACATATCACAAAAACCTAACATAAATATTTTTTCAAAGCCATATGACAAGATAATAGTTTGTCTCATGAGACCTACCGATGCATCAAGGAGCTATAGCGGGATCCACTCATCACTTACTAAGTCCAATGCATTCCTCATGTGAAAAGGTTTAAACCTAACATAAACATTCATCTTAAAAATGGCATACGAAATGTGAATACTTTATCCATAAACCATGAATGGTGTAAAAATAACAATCCATAGTCAAACATATCACAAAAACCATTAATACAATATGGAAGATTTGTATCATAATATATCAACTTCGAACATGTTTAGAATCCATTAAAGGATGTTGACATAGATGAAAATGATTTGTAAAACTCTTTGAGAGAAATATCCATTTTTCATGAAAACAATTAAAAGTCACACAATTTTGAAAGGAAGACATTTAAAGAAATTTTTTTAATTAAAGTGTCCCATTCCAATTTGAAACTTTTGAAATGAATTGACATTTTAAAAAAATTCATGTCCATATAAATAAATCTTTAATAACCATTTTGAAAACATGGAAATTAATGAGAATGATTTAGAAGAATAAATATTTAAAACATTTAAAATGATGTTTTAGTAAAAAAAGTCCCTTAAATGAATCCCTTTGAAAAATCTTTCATGAAACATGGACATGGATACTAATTATGTCCCAGTAGATGCTTACTTAAAAACAACCTCAAATAATAACGAGATTGTGAAATAAACTCTTACCAATTTGGTAACTTACGAAATATACACCCCATGAACGACGTATCATAAAATAAAGATGTAAAAACCCATAAATTAAAGTGTATTAGACAAATAATACAATTATGGGCATTACATACACAACACAAAATGAAATAGTGGAAATATGGCATGAATCTCACGGGAAGAAGGTGTGAGATGAAAAACCCTTACCTAGCACTTTACATTGGTCAAGGGTACGTTTAACCTACTATATAAAGATAGTTTTATGTTATTATATTATAACATAACCATATTAGTATTTATTATGTCATACACAATTCATTTATGACTTTATAATACCCATTTAATAATGATTTTTATATTAAATTAACATTTCGGGTAATAATCGCTTTCTTTATTGTACATATTTTAACTTGTTATTCTTGATCGTATCATTTAGATCATGATTTAAATACTTATAGAATATAATCCTTGATTTATAAATCATACATATTTATAATATAAATATTTATAATAGATAGATATATGAAATTGAAAACAATTTTTATGGAGACGGTAGGCCCTACGTACGCATAAACGATGTTTCTGTTTTCATATCGTATTAAACGGAAGTAAGTGAATAAGATATATGTAAGTAAATAAGTACAAACAGATATATAAATATATATATATCTTCAGAAACATTATTATATCATATATTACATACTTATTTGTAATATATATTTTTATAATCGTCGATGAATGGTGAACGCGGAAATGAATCTCATCGCGTTGTGGAGACAGTAATTCGTACATATGCACAAGCGACAGTATAATTTCCTTAAAGGTGTGTAATTGGATGGTATATTAATTTTACAGGGACATTACCATGTTATTTTCATTATTTATATACATATTACTCATCATTATATCCATCTAAATAAGATAGTGTTGAATAACAAATTACACCACAGTGTGGAGATGGTAAGCCGTACGTACGCACGCATGCTAACATTATCACTAATTGGATGGATAAAATAATGAATATGGTTGTGCCATTTTTATAATAACATCACAATATATATAAGTTAATGCATTTATAATTTTGGAATGGTAATAACAATGAAAGAGTAATTTGAAGAAGAAAAGTACTTGGAAGAGGGTGGTGAAATCATTACCTCTTCTTCAGGTAATTCCTTTTTATTTGATCAAAAGGGCACTTTAGGATTGCTTTTTGTTCAAACTAAGGAATTAAGAATTAAGGGAGGATAGTTGGGAGGATATTTGGGTAGGGTTTGGCTGAGCGAAATGGCTTTGGTGGTGTGCATTTGAGAGAAGGGGAAGTGCCCTTTTATCCGAGGGGTGAGGGGAACCTTAAACAAAGATTGAAATATTATTTTATAATAAATTAAATTTAGGTTTCTAATGGACCCAAAATGAATTATTTAATGGATAAGGTAGGTATGGGTCGAAAACCTCTCATCAAATAGGTTTTAGATAGGTTTGGGTCACTATATTAACCTTATATTTTAGATATAACTCTTAGTTAAATAGATTGACATTTACCATGTCTCTTTGTATTTTTATATTATATGGTAAATAAACTTACTATAAACATCCAATATAACCTCAAGTGGTTAATTAATGATAAAACTATTATTATATAAGTGTTTTTATAAAACCTTAGATTTTTAAGAATATAATATCATTTAATAATATAATATTTGTTTTAAAATTTAATTTATGTCAATTTTGAAACTATTCGGTATTTGGTTTTTGTAAAAGTCATCACAACTTGTTTAATTCGAACCAGATACTTTGAATCAACACTAACATGTCATATTCAACTAAATAATTGTTTTATGTCATAAAAACAAGGAAATTATATTTATTTTAATATTTATAATACCAATTATTTGATTCTTTCATTAATAAGTTAATTACTGAATCATCACTATGTAAAAAATAAATTTAATTATTTAATGTATAAAAATTATAAATAAAATGCCATTATGTAGGAAATGTTTTTTTCTTTCTAATGAAAATTTATATTCGAGTATATATTATGTGTAACCCTATATTAAAAATAGTTTAATTATTAAACTCTAATTTTAACTCTTTTAACTCTTCTTTAAATAAATTAATAATGAATGTCCTAATCTTATCAAAGTGGAACAAAAAGGATCATATTTTATTCCTAAGGTTGTTTTTTGTCGAAATACAGTTATCCAGTAGAATTAAGACATGTGTTAGGGTTAAAATATTTTCTTTTTTACCCTTAATTACCCTATTAACTTTAACCGTGGTAAATAAATGTAAAAAGTTACTATTCACCAGAAATTATTTTCATCTTATTGAACCAAATTTTTCTTACTGATATCAACTGTGTATCTTATATTTTTCAAATTCCACTCACTGAGGTAGTAAAATTATGTTTTTTGTGAATTTGCAAATTCTTCTAGGATATGGGTAAAAGATGGTGAAAAGTTTAATAAAATTATATATATATAATATTATAAAAAATGACTCCAACGGATTAAATTGAACATTTATTGGTATTATTTATCTATTTTGAACTAAAATAAATTTAAATAAATTAAATAATTATTTAAATGAAAAGTTGGTTTTATCCAATAACGTAGTGTTTTTCAATATTTATCCAAAATTAAATGTTTTCAGAAACATACCAAAAATTCACCCTAAGATAAATTTGATATTTTGAATTCAAAAAATGAAGTCTATTTTACCAAATTCTAAAAATATAAATTTCATTTATTGATTTAATATTTATTCCTATTGTCAAAACCAAAAAGTGAATTTTTAAGAAATAATAACTACGAAAAGACTGACACTTGTTTTATCCAATTTCAAAGTGAAATTACATCCAAAGACTAAAATTGGATTAAATGGTAAAAATATAATCTAATTATGCCTTAAAACCATTCATATGTATAGTTGAACACTACAAATTATTTTTATTAAAAAAGTTGTTTTCAGTTAAAATTTAGTATTTTTCACTATTCACCCAAATGTGAAAGTTATCTGAAAAACACCAAATATTTATCAAAACAAAATTTTCATGTCCCTATTCCAAAGAATAAGTTTATTTTGTCAAATTTAATATATAAAAGTTTCAAATATTGGATTTAAAAATGGTTCTCCATTAAAAGGTGGTAAAATTACATTAAAGATAAATATTTATTTTATCTGAAAAAAATGAATTTGTTCTTATGTTATGTCTAAGAAACTGATAATATGGATTCTAAAATTTTTAGGATTATATAAAATTCAAAATTTAGTTAAGACTATTCATATCCTTTTTTTAATGGCTAGTTTGGTAAGTCGTAGTGCACTTGAAGTCAGTGGTGTCTGTAGTGCAAGTTGTTGAATTACATTGAAGAAATAACATACTATGAAATCGTGGTGTGTTACATTCTCTCCTACTTCAATAAATTTCATCCTCACAATTTGAAATTGTTCTTCAAAAATAAAAGTTTGAAAATAGAAAATACCATTGCGGGAAAACCCACATTGGGAATACGGTTAATAAAATTTAGTCTTAATAAAAAGAAAAGGGAAATGAAAGGGTCACCACAAAATTATGATCTTGATTAGGAGTACATTGGTGGAAATTAGAGACACATAATTGGAGGGAAAAGGTAAATATTTATAGGGAGTGATTGAGGTCATCAATCACAATATATCATTTAAATATATTGATATAACAAATCCATTATCAAAACCACTTTCAATACCAAAATACGTAAAAAGAGTATATGGAAGTTTTTTCTTTTTAATTTTTTTTTTGAATTTTTATGGAAGCCAAACATCAAATAAGACTTGTGGCAGCATAAAGGACGTTTTCACCACTTACCTAAAAAGAACATTCCATTTTTTTCATTTAGTAAAACTCTTTGTAGAAAAAGATTCCCCTTTAAATGAAAATTCAATGGCTTTTATAGACCTTATAAAAGAATGTCATTTAGAAATAAAAGGATGTCTCAATGAAAGGATATTGAGAGGAAGTCACGTAACTAAAGTATAATAATTTATTTAGTCATATAATAATAGGGAATATATATATATTTGACAAGTAGAGTTACATCCTTTAACTAATTCCTACCACAAACTCATCTATCACTCCAAAAGATTTAAAAAAATATTCTTTTTAGCATAATCATATAGGGTTCCAAAACAAATGAATTTATAATCCACCTATCATACCTTTTAAAAAAACTACATTATACAATCCAGGATAACATGTAGGCTAGTGGTAGGTGATGCACCCTTGTCGCCCATCAGTTGGGGGTTCATGTCTCGCGACCATGCTGGACACAACTGGTTATCGCCCGACCTCTGGGTTGTCCTTTTTATGATAATCCAAAAATAACCTTAACAATTGTATACAATTTCAAACATAATCCATTCCAACCATTAGATTTATCCAAAATAATTCTATCCAAACTCACAGTCCAAAATTTATAGGGAATTTAAACACAATGAATATCCTTTTTCCATGTAATAACATGTGAACACCGTCATCATGTATTATTTTAAAACATGATAACTCCAAGAATTACCATAAAACCGTATTGATTACAATAATTCTCCCTTTTTCTTTATAAAATACTAGATATATTCATTGTATCCAAAATTTTTGAATATTCCAACAATGATGAAATAAACAAACTATTATTCAGTTCCAAGAGAGTCAATAATATCCATTAAAATTTATCCAAATCAACCATCTCTTATTACAAAATCAATACCTCATTATTAGAACCATATTAAGAATTTCCTTTCCATTAACAATGTATTTTACAAAAAGTGTGGCTTACTATTAAGACACTTTTCTTAGAACCATATAATCTCAAATCATCAATAAAATAGTACTGCAGTACAATCCTTATTTATCTCCATAATTCATATAACTAGTATATTATTAGTACAACACTCAAATGAAATAATTATATATTAAAAAAAAGAAAACTAGTCATTCTTCTTCATTTGAGGTAGTATCATAACTGGATTATTATCCAATAGCATCATTTATAGTATACTCTGATGACTGTGACATTGATTCGCGTAGTTTCCCAACGCCTTCTAGATGAAGAATTTTACATTTGAAACCATTTTTTTACCCTTGAAATCACGTACATGGTGTCATTTTTCTCCACACTTATAACAATCTCCCATTACCTTCAATAATTTACCAATGTGATTCTTTCCACATTTATAACATATGGGAAAATCATTTCCCCCCTCTTCTCATTATCTATATTTCTCTCTACCATCCTTTTCTTCTCTTGCTTCCCTTCAAATCCATAGGACTCAGCGAATTATTAAATTTTCTTATTAACACATGATATTATTTCTTCATCTGTTGAGAATACATGGGAGACTATTTCCCTTTTAAATATTGGATTAATACCATGAAAGATATGTTCCCTCTTACCCTTGGATCATACGTATTGTTGGAGTTCTCATTCCTTCTATGGTGCGCCATTTCTAAACAATGGCATACACTTGGTTAGTTTATGAATCACAATGAATAATTCCAAACATGTAAAAAATACCTAATTTAAATTGAACAGTTTGTAGATATAAACCATAATAATAAAAATGTTCTTTTTTGAGGAAGTATTAAATCCTAAATCCTTAATAATGGATTTTAATGAAAATGTGAATTATCCTAATCATATCCCCCTGGAGTGTCATTACCAAAAGTTCCACAAGGCCTGTTGTCGTGCACCGGTTCCCATTCAAGTCAAACTTAATGTGGTATTTTCAGGTTTTACACCAACGTACATCTATGCCAGATCCATCTCTACCTGCTCATATCCAGATAGGGATTTATTTCTTGGAAAACTCACAAAATCTCTACAGTACCAAAATTCTAGAAATATCTTCTATACTAATTCACACAGCCTATATTAGGATAATGTGCTCTAATCAGAGTTTATCTAAATCTAGTTTCCAAGGTTTGTACTAATCTTCATCTGATACCAACTATAACTCCCCGACCCCGGTTACCTAGAGTTGGTGCATTATTTTAATACATTGGAATGATTATAAGGAATAAATTCCCGAAGGACTGATTAGTTTAGTAGAATTGGAAGTACTAGATACATTCATAAGGTTTACATTACGTCGTAAAATGAAAAAAATACAACAACATTGTTTCCATAGGAAACCCTGAGATCCCATAGACTATCCCTGTAGGTAAGTCATAATATACTTCTTTGCATCCTAGGAAACATAAAACATAGAAATGGGTGAGCTGAGATGCTTAGTAGGGATAACGATATAGTAGAAACTTTCATAAATAAGCACAAACATTTAAGGCAATATATAACACTAAAACAAAATACTTTTAAACACGAACTTTATCATAATATTGAAAAGATAAAATCAAGTAATTCCATTTAATTATTCACATGGATATTCTACTAGTCAAATAATCATATCCAATATCAATAAACACTTTCATAATGATGGAATTCATAAAAAAAGACTTTCAAAACCACATAGTCAAGGACTTGTGCCAAGACTAGAAATAAGATTTTGTCAAGGCCTTGTTCCAAGATACTAGTTTGTCTCATGAGACCAACCAATGCATCTAGGAGCTATAGTGGGCTCCACTCGTCACTTACTAAGTGCAATGCATTCCTCATATGAAAAGTTTTAAAAATAACATTAACATTCGTATTAAAACTGGCCAACGAAATGTTAGTACTTTATCCACAAACCATGAATGGTGTAAAAATAACACATCCATAGTCAAACATATCACAAAAACCTTCAATACAATATGGAATATTTTAATCATAATAAATCAACTTTACACTAGTTTAATATCCATCAAAGGATATTGACATAGATGAAAATGATTTGTAAAACTTTTTGAGATAAATATCCCTTTTCATTAAAACATGTAAAAGTCACACCATTTAGAAAAAAAGACATTTAAAAAAATTTGAATCAAAGTGTCCCATACCACATTTAAACTTTTGAATGGAATTAAAATTTTAAAAGCATTCATTTCCATATAAATAAATCCATAAAAACCATTTTGAAAACATGGACATTAATGATAATGATTTTGAAGAATAAATATTTAAAACATTTGAAATCATTCTTTAGTAAAAAAAGTCCCTTAAAAGATTCCCTTTGTAAACTCTTTCATGAAACATGGACATGGATAATAAATATATCCCAGTATATTCTTATGTAAAAACAACCTCGGATAATAAAGAGATAGTGAAATTAACCCTTACCAATTTGGTAGGTTAGAAAACATACACCCCATGAAATAAGTATCATACAATGAAGTAGTAAATGCATATAAATTAAAGATTTTTACACAAAGAATACAATTTTGGGTTGTACATACAATACAAAAAATTAAATAGTGGCAATATAACATGATTCTCATGGGAATAAAGAGTGAGATAAAAACCCCTTACCTTGCAATTTCCTTTGGTCGAGGGTATGTATAAAAATATTTATAATGACCATTGTATGTTATTAGATTATAACATAACTATATTCATATTTATTATATCATACATGATTCTTTTATGACTTTATAATACCCATTTAATAATGATTTTCATGTTAAATTAACATTTCGGGTAATAATCTCTTTCCTTATTGTACATATTTTAACTTATTATTCCTGATCGTATCATTTAGATAATGATTTAAATACATCTAGAATATAATCCTTCATTTATAAATCATACATATTAAGAATATAAATATTAATAATATATATATATACGAAATCAAAAACACCGTTTATGGAGACGGTAGGCCGTACGTACGTATAAACGTTGTTTCCGTTTTCATATCATATTGAACGGAAGTAAGTGAATAAGATATATGTAAGTACACAGATATATATATATATATACACCTCTCCAGTAGCATTTTTATGACATATATTACATACTAATTAGTAATATATATTTTTATAATTGTCGATGAATGGTGAACGAGGAAAAGAATCTCATCGCGTCGTGGAGACGGTAATCAGTACGTACACATGTGTGACAATATAATTTACTCAAAGGTGTGGAATTGGATGGTATATTAATTTAACAGATACAATATCATTTTATTTTCATTATTATTATACATATTACTCATCATTATATCCATCCAAATACGATATTGTTGAATAACAATTTACACCATGGCGTGGAGACGGCAAGCCGTATGTACGCACACATGGTGACATTATCACTCATAGGATGGATAAAATATTGAATATGGTTGTGCCATATTTATAATAACATCATATTATATATAAGGTACTGGATTTATTAATTTTTTATGGTAATAGGAAAGAAATATTAAGTCGAATAAGAAAAGAATGCGAAAGAGGGTGGTGAAAACATTACCTCTTCTTCGATTTCCTCCTTTTGATTTGATCAAAAGATCCACATAAGTTGGATTTATGATCAAAATAAGGTCTCTATGATTAAGGAAAGATATTTGGGAGGATATTTGGGTAGTGGTTTGATGAGACAAATTTCTTTGGAGGTGTGAATTTGAGAGAAGGTGATGTTCCCTTTTATAAGAGGGGTGAGGGGCACCTTAGGAAAAGATTGGAATATTATTTTATAATAAAATAATTTTTGGTTTCTAATGGATCAAAAATAGATTATTTAAATTATATGGTTGGGTTGGGTCGAAAACCACTCAACAAATTGATTTTATAGAGGTTTCAATCACTATAATAACCTTATATTTTAGATTTAACTCTAAGTTAAATAGTTTGACATTTACCATATCTCTTTGTATGTTTATATTATATGGTAAATAAACATACTATAAACTTACAAGAGAACCCAAAGTGGATAATTAATGATAAAAAAATCATTATATAAATTTTTTGTCCTAAACTTATATTTTTAGGAATAGAATATCATTTAATAATATATTATTTGTTTTAAAAATTAATTTATCTCAATTTTGACACTATTTGGTATTTGGTTTTTGTGAAAGTCATAAAATCATTATTTATTCTAACAAGATATATTGAATAAAACCTTACATGTCATATTATCCTATAAAATTAGTTGTTGTCATAAAAAATTTGAAATTATATTTATTTTAATATATGTAATACAATTTATTTGATTCATTCATTAAAAAGGTAATTAATGAATCATCATTGTGACATAAATAAATTAAATTATTTAATGTCTAAAAATTATAAATAAAATACCATGAGTTTTGAAATATATTTTTCTTTCTAATGAATATTTATAGTCAAGTTTATATTGTTTGTAACCCTATATTAAAAATGTTTTAGCTATTAAACAATGATTTTAACTCTTTTAACTATTATTTAAGTAAAATAATAATAAATGTCTTAATCTAATACAATTTCACCTAAAGGATCATATTTTAATCCTATGGTTTTTTTGGTCGAATTACATTTATCCAATAGAATTAGGACATGTTTTAGGGTAAGAATAATATAATTTTACCCTTAATTACCCTATTTACTTTTAACCATGGTAAATAAAAGTAAAAACAAACTATTGACCAAATTTTTTTTAATCTCATTGAAACACATTTTTATTATTTATATCACCTCTTTAATTTTTAAAATTCCACTCATAGAAGTGGTAAAATTATTTTTTATGTGAATTTACAAATTCTCCTAGGAGGTGGGTAAACTTCTGTGAAAATTTCAATAAAATTATATATATATATATAATATTATTAACCAATTAATGTAATGGATTACATTAAACATATATAGGTATTATATATATATTTTTACCTAGAATAAATTTAAATAAAATAAACAATTATTTAAATGAAATGTCAGTTTTAACCAATAACACAGTGTTTTTCACAATTCATCAAAAATTGAATATTTCCAGAAACATACAAAAAATTCACCGTAATATAATTTTGATATACCAAATTCAAAAATGAATTTTATTTTAACAAATTTAAAACATATAAATTTCATTTATTAATTTAAAATTAATTCCCATTTTCAAAACCGAAAAGATTATTTTTGAGAAAAAATAACTACCAAAAGATAGACACTTGTTTATATCCAATTTCAAAGTGAAATTATTTCCTATGGCCAACATTGGATTAAATGTTAAAAATATAATATAATTATTCTTCAAAACCATTTATATGTATAGTTGAACACTATAAATTATTTTGATTAAAAAATTTGTATTCAGTTAAAATTTAGTATTTTTCACTATTCACCCAAATATGAACGTTATCCGAAAAAACAAAAAATTTAGAAAAACTAAATTTTTATGTCCCCATTCTAAAGAAGAATTTTATTTTTTCAAATTTAACATATAAAATTTTCAAATATTGGATTTAAAAAGGGCTCTCCATTAAAAGGTGGTAAAATTTAATTTTTTAAAAAATACTTCTTTTATTTGAAAAAAAATGAATTTATTCTTATATTATGTCTAAGAAACTCATAATATGGATTCTAAAAATTTTATGATTATATAAAATTTAAAATTCAGTTAATACTATTCATAACCGCTTTTGAACGGCTAGTTTGGTAAGTCATGGTGCGTTTGAACTCAGTGATATGTGTAGTGCAAGTTATTGAATTACATTGAAGAAATAACGTATTGTGAAATCTTGGGGTGTTACAAGAAAAGTGTTTAATAAAAAAATTTTATTTTGGATTTGGAAGGTTACTGAACATTTTTATAATGAACATAACTCTGTAATTTTTAACTAAGTAATATTTATAATATTATAAAAATTTTTATTATAGCATTAAATGGGTTTTTAAATTCATCCCAGTTTTTTGAAATTTAATTTTTTGAATTTTATTCAGTTATTAAACAAGTGGGGATACATTTCCTTCATATAATTTCTCAACTCAAATTTTCCTTTTTAAACCATATGAGTTTTCAAAAAATTCTTAACTTAGTAATATTACCTTATTTTGCAATACAAGAATTATATGATCAAAATTAAAAATAGTTTCTTCCTCGTAATAAAGGTTCTCTTTGAAATGATCTACTTTGGGTTAGAAGCATTATATGAATCTGTAAGATACATTTTTAAAATCAAAACATGAACCCCATTGTATACATGGGATAAAATTAGAGGAAAATCCACTTGGTAGGAAACTGATCCAACTCTCCCTAGGATTTCATATGGTAAAATGTACCATAGAACTTATCTTATAATTTTTATCAAATCACACAAAAAATTTCCATAGTGATACTTTAATAAAAATATTATCACCTACTATGAAAGAATAATATTTCAACTAGTTATCCTTATTATTTTTATACCTACTCTGAGTTGTACTATTATGTTGTTTAATTAACTTCACCTTCTGTACCATTTCCTCTAAAAATATGATCCCATGAACATCCTTTCTCCTACATCATACCAAAATTCAAGAGTTCAACATTTGATTCCACATAAAGACTCAATAATTATCATATGTATAATATATTGAAAGTTATAATTATAGAAAAACACAATTAAAGATAGATATTTATCCCAACATCCCTGGTAATAAACTGAATACGAATGATGCATGGATTACAAGGTATGAATTGTTAATTTTGTTTTCTTAACATATTGAGGATGAAATTTTGTACTAAAATATAATCCAATAACCAATGAATACTAAAGTACTTTAAAACATTATGTGAATATGAGATCATAGTCCAATATGATGGAGAGGGAAACTCCGTGTAACCTCACTTTCCCCTTGATATAATATTGATAAATTTGATCCAAATATATAATATCTCAAAGTGTAGGTAATTGAATAAATGTAATTGATTGATCAATAATAAACCATATCAATTTACTACCACAATAGGTGTTTGGAAATACCACTATGAAATCCAAGGATATATTTTTTAACATTTACACTATGACACTGGAAAAGGATGAAACATACCTTCAGTAATTTTCATTCAACTTTGACATTTTGATAATTAAAACATTTCATGGTAAATATCGAAATGTCACTTTATTTCATCCTACTAGTAATACTCATGACTTTTTTTGTTAATTTTAATACCGCTAGGATGAATAGATAATACAGAAATATGAGATTTAATAAATAATTTTCTCTTCATATGATAATAAAAAAAGGACCCGTAATTTCTTTAAAAATCTAAAAACACATTAATTTTCTACACTAAATTCATTAATCAAAACCTTCCTAAAACATTACATGTTTTCCTCTAACCTACAATATTCCTTATGAAAATTATTAATTAAATCTATCAATGTATACTACACTAAAACTTGAATGAAAATTGAATAAGTTATTAATTACATAAATTATTGGAAAAAAATTATCAAATAATTAACCCAAGGGCCATGTTCTCTATATAACGTGGATATGATGTATTTTTTGTCTGACTCGAAGAATTAATTAATTTATTATTTTCTAGTATATTAATGAATCATTAACTCATAATCATTAATCAGTTCTATCTATGTTCTCTATATCATGTTCAAATCCTTATGAGTTAATATATACTTTAATATTTTATGATCGTTGTATATTTCAAAATTGGAACCATATAAATGATGCCACTGAATTTTTAATGAAAATACCACAACTTCAAATTCCATACCCAATTTAGGATAATTTAACTCATGATGTTTTAATTGTAATGAAGCATAAGAAATTACGTCATCATTCAAATTCCCAAAGAAACCATGCCCATTCAACAAAGCATCACTATAGATGAAAAATTCACCATATCTAGAGTGAATGAAAAATATTATTTACTTCAACAATATTCTTTTTAGTTCTTGAAACCCATCATCACATTTTTCTATCAGGATGAAATTAACTCTTTTTCGAGTTAAATTAGCTAGTGTTCTATATAACCGTGAAATGATTTCAACAAACCTCCCGTAGTAACCCACTAAGACAAAAAATATGAATCTCTAGGAATTTTTTTGTTCTTAGATAGTCTTAAAAAAATTAGTTTTAATATGGATAATAATTATTCCATATTAAGTAAAAATATGAAAATTCCAAAAAAAATGCTATCAAAATTCATAGAGACTAAATTTTCCATACATTTTTTTGTTAATGATTTTTTGAAAAATTCTTATGTGTCTTTCTTGATCATCATTAATTTTATAATATACCAATATATCATTATTAAACACAACAAAAACACAAATCCAAATATTTATGGAAGATTCATTTCACAAGATCAATAAAAAAAGTTGGTACACTTGACTAAAACAATGAAAATAAACAAAAACATATAGTGTCTATATCCAGTATAAAATATTTTTTTGGAATATCTTCCTCATTAACCTATAATTGATGGTACTCTGACCTGAGATCAATATTCAAAAAACACTATGCTTCATGGATTGTATCAAAAAAATGACCGATATGAGAAAAAAATATATGATCTTAATAGTGAGGTTATTAAAATGTATATAATAAATGAAAATCCTCATGAAAACATATTTTTTTTTAAAAAAAAATAGGATCACCATAAGGTGAAGTACATTGATGAGTGAAAACATTATAAAGACAATCTTACAGTTTATTTTTTTATCCCAAAGGTTCTACTTGAGCCTTTTGATAAGGGGTTTTTGAAATTGTATTTTAATCAAGTACAATGTCAATAGTAAACTGAACCTCTAGGTTATGAATAACTCTGAGTAAATCATATTCAAAAAAATCACATATTCTTTCAGTATTAGGAAATAACTAATATTTAAAGATTCTATATTTTCAATAATATGTTCTACGTATCCTTTTCTACCATTTATAATCAATTTCTCCAATTCATGCTATGTTATGAATGGTATGAAATCATTGAAAAAAACATTCATTACTCTAAAATCTATCATATAACAAAAAAATGAAATCCAATCCATACCCAAAATAATATCATACCCTCCCATGGGAAATTCAACATGATTTTCACAATAAAACATTCCACTGTTAATAATATTAGGATTCCTTTAAATCATGGTAACTTTTAAAATTTCCACCCACATTTTTCACAAAAAGTTCTATCATACGTTCATAATGTGATATTACTAGTGGTATTGAAGATTTCATAGAAATGAATGAATGTAATTATACCAAGCCAAATAGGGTATTGGAATATTTTGAATAAATATGTATCATACCTGTCAACACTTTGTTATATAGCCCTACACTGACCATTGTAAAAGAAAAATTATTTTTCGACACATTTCTACATTTAGTCTTGATGACATACATCTTATGTAACTATCTTTAGAAACATGTTAGAATTGTTATCCAACTCACTGAAACAAAATAAATATCACTAATTTATGGTTATTAGTTATCCCATTCTTTTACTGTTTTTACTATTTTCTTTTCATTCAGGAGACCCATGACTAAAATTACCACACTGATAATACATTATATAATTTACCATTTATTACCCATGATTATTTTTACCACACTTCATATAACATGAGAACATAATTTTTTTACCTCTAGATTTTTTTGATAAATCATTCTAATGTCCTTCCATACATTGTTTTTTATTCTTATTTTCATATAATTCAAGATGTTCTATGAAGTCTATTTCTACCTTATCAGCATAGTGAACAAGTTTGTCATAATTTTTGAATTTATGGGAAGCTAGCAACCATTGCTTGAAAGGTCTAAAGGCCTTCATTTATTATTCATTTTTTAAAATACCCCTTTAAGGGTTGAATGAGAACCCTTAAATGACCCATAGTCTTCGTGAAAATATAGGAACCAAAGACATTAAATGGAATCTTTTCAGACTATTTCTACTTGAAACTACCCCTTAACGTCGTATACATTGTTGCCAGATCTCAACCTTTACATGGATGTTTAGCTAGTTATCCTATGAAGAGGTGTACAAGCCTAGTAATGATGGATAATTCTATACCCTCTCATTCTTCCAAATATGTTATGTCTGATCTATTTAATGTGTCTTTCTCTGAATCCTATTTTTCATCTTGTTCCTTATAGAATCACTCTTGTTTTCATATGCACGTCAGGTGGCCCAAAGGAATTGAGGAGGCCTAACTGCCTTTAAGTGGACCAAATGCCTTACTGACCCAAATGGATAGGTTTCCCAAAGGCCTTAAGGACTCCAGGCCCATATCAGTTTCCTAATGGTGATTAGTTTTAGCTTATAAAGTATAGTATAATTACTTGTACATTACTTGATATAGTACTATAATAGTACCCATGAATTTTACATTCACCGGGATTTGAACCTGGGTCTCATGGATTCAATTGGAGAGTCCACACCAACAGGTATGATGCACATGTGCAAGAAAGTTCCCATTGATCTCTTGGTTAGAACCATGAGTAAAACTGATTGATCTTTATATTAACAAACCGAATAAAATGTAACACAAAACAGGCCAATAATGATAACTTTTTATCAGAAACATCTACAATATCATCATATTTTCCCTTAATTCGATGAATTGTGTTTTCATCCAGAGTCAATCAACATTTAGGAAATATTTCACAAGGAAGATATTCATAAATGTGTCCCATTTATGGAAAAAATAATGTCTCCCTCTTTGTTATTATTGACCAAAGAACACCATTGGTCAACTTAAACATCGAAATGATAAATAGAGGGTGATACCATTTGAAATTATGAACCAATAATGACATCAAATATATTCCCAATGGAATTGATTCATCCTTTAACTACAAATGTGTTAGAAGAACCACTTTATGATACAAGATGTTATCTCATAAAATTCTCTAATATCATCACGTTCCTATATAGTATAAATATAGATACAAACTAGAATGGATTCTACCAACATTTATATCTTTCATCAATTTATCTGTCATAGAAATAAAATTATCAACTCTAATTATGACTATTATATGTTTATTATTTGAAAGGATATCGTTCTCTTGGGTCCTTCCTACAATAGAATCATATTTTCCCCTATGGGAATAAATTATAAATAACAATGTTTTTACTTGAAGGTGTAGGGTAATATTTAAATGTTAAATCATTTCAACCTAACCATTATGTAAAATAATTTATGGAATTCTAGTATCATTATATTAACCCATAAATTTATCTAAAACATTATCTAATACCAACTATAAGGTACCATAATTCGATATTATATATTCTAGTGAAATTAAACTAGAAATAACTTTATTATATATTAAAATATCAATTAGGTTTAGATATTTACAAGGTTATGTTATAATTATTATATAACAAACCCATATATATACAAAGTGTAAAATTCAAATTAGTATTTTTTTCCACAATATAAAATGTTTAAACCTAAAATTTTATTATTTTCATGAAAAATATTCATGACATTGAATATGAATTCTTAGTTTCTCTTACCCACCCTTAGGAAAATTTAATAACAGTTTAAAACATTTGATGAGAACACAAATTTTAGTAAGGGACATAAGATGAAGAAATTTGTTAGCCGAGTGAAAAACATAAAAAAAAATATGAATATATTTTTAATAAACAAGAATTTTTATATGAAAATAACATTAATTTTAAATTTAAAATATTATTATATTACCTTCTAAAATCAAATGATTTCGATGAAATGCATTAGAAATAATAAAAAATCCATATAGTTTCCTTAGGACATGATTATATTAAAACCCTTTCATATAACTTATAAATTGAAATAACCATACTGAAAAATTCTAAAATAAATCTCTAGATAACATGTTCATTACCCAATATAATGGAGTGCTATCTAAGTGAACCTATCATATAAGGTATAATAGGCTCACCCAGTGCTATCTGGTTTCACTGATTGTATAATATATTTTAGGCTCACCCATATATATATCAGGGATCAACGCTTCATACACACTTTCCAATGACCATATCATTAATAAATCCCTTAAAAAATATTTTAAACTTGTATTTAAAACACATTCTCATATCAAAATACCCAATTTTATTAAAATCCATTTTCAATACAAAAATTAATATAAAACCAAAAGATATTTTTTCTTTTAAGAAGTCATGAAATCTAGTTATGTAAGAAAGACATCAAAAAATGAATATGGTGGTAGGAGAATTAATCATGATATATTTTAAAATAGAACCTTCCTTTGAACTCATGTAAATCAATTCAAATAATTATTTAAAATATTTGTTTGGAAAACATTTGAAAAAAATATAAAAAGTGACATAAAATGTCCAATATATATATTTTAATTCCAAATAAAAACATACATAATATAAATTTAAAAATGAGTATATGGAAGTAAAATAGAGTTTTAAGGTATAATTTAAAAGTATATTTCTTAAATAAATTCCCTTAACATTAGTATGACTCATTGCATACATTCTTTGTCTTCATAAATAAACAATTTCTTTTAATTCTATACCTTATTAATATCCTTTTTAGTTAATTAGTTTTTTATTTCATTGAATACTATGTTATATTAAATTTGTTAATCAATTAAATTCTTGTCTACTATTTTGAATATATTAATCTAATGTATTAGAAATGACCTCAGTAGGTTAACAATGGTCAAATAGGTCAGTATTACACTAAATAAAAAATAATAAATATAACATAATTATCATTTTTATATCAATAATAATTTAAAAAAAATCATGAAGGAGTTTATGAAATATGATATATGTCAAAATCATGCAAACAATAGTCCATATGTACGCATGATTAATGTTTTAATGATCATTATAGATATAGGATAAGTATTATTTTATCATTAAATAATCATCATAATATCATAAATATCACATTACTCCTATAAATATATTTATAAATATCATCCTTATTATGTGGTGATGAAAAATGAGTCACATCTATTCATAGAGTTAATATTCCACATGTATGCACAAATAATGTTATAATTATTAATTTAATGGAAAGGTAAGAAGGTAAATTATATAAAAACTTTTCAAAATGATAAATATATCATTAATATTATATTTAAAAATTAACTCCATCTTTATAATTCATAAATAAGAGATGGTGATGAATAATGTATTACTATTATAGGTATTATTACATAACTAAGTCCTTTATAATGTGTGTAGGGATGTTATGAATGGATCCGATAATATAATGGATACACCAAGCAGGGTTTTAAATTTATATTATGGGGAATAATATATCCCCATATATAATATATGGGATGAAATCTCTTGTAATTTCTTGAAAATATTAAATTAACAAAAATTAATTATCAATTCAAAATGGATCTAATCTCATTTTATTTGGTTATATAATGAGGATTTATTGAAAATATCTTATTTAATAAAAATTAGAAAATTTTCATTAAATTTTTTTACCTTTATATATTTTTTACAAATAATTAAGTCCTTTCACACATACAATGATAGTATGTTTTTACAATATGTGCGATAATATAGTTACTTTTAATAGAAAAATATCCAATAAGTGAACTATGGTGGATATAACAAACAATATAAAAATAAATTGGATGAATATAAGATTTTGTTTTGTAATTTTATATCATTTGACAAATTATTATTCATTATAATATATAATTATTTTTAATTTTTTGAATTATTAATTATTTTGATTTTAATAATGCCAAGAAAACTAGAAAAATTAGAAAAAATTAAAAACATACCTTACATGTCATGTTCAAATATACAATTCATGGATGGAATTAATTTTCTCAAATTATATTATGTATAATATTTTTAATATCATTTATTTGATTTTTGAATTAACAAAATAATTACTTCATTATCATTGTATAAATATTTATGTTAAATTTTAAATCACTAAAAAATAAAAATAAATTACAATATTGAAGAAGAATCATTTATATTGAAAAATAACATTTATAACCAAATATAGAATATAGTTAAAACTTCGTTAAAAATATTATAGTTATTAAAAACAAGATTGTGACATTTTTTATATTTTTTTATATAAAATATTATAAGGGTTATAGTCACTTAAAAATGGAAACAAAAGGTAATATAGATGAATTTTGGATGATAATGAATGAAATAGAAACATTCAATAAAATTAAGGTAGTTATTAGGGTACAATTTGAAATCCTTTTAATTTTTTCACATTAATTACCAGATTTACCCGTTAACGTGGTTAAAAAAATTACTAAGATTACTACTCATGTTGAAAATTATGAACCCCTCCAACCAAAGATACCATAATGAATGGACACAGATAATGACACCTTGAGTCTCGCCTATAGTAGGCCCGGGGTCGGTGAATTGCATTGTGGGTATAAAAATGTCAAGGAGTGGGAGGTATTGCCATCTATAATAATGCCAAATCAAGAGATAAGATGAATTATCCTTATAATAATCAAATACATAATATAAAATAATTCCAAAAACTATACAATAATTCATGTATAAATAAAAGAGATACTAGTAATATTCCTGAAAGTAAATACCAAAAAAAGTTAAAGTAGTGATACATCAACTATCCAAAGGACTGAGCTAGTAATTTATAACATGGTCAAAAAAGTCCTCATGGAAACCTCAAAAAGGTTATTTATTTATAGGGTGAGAATACGAGTATTCCCAGTAAGAATACCAATGTTTCTAAAACACTTGTGAACAGAGAATACTAATAAATACATGAGAAAAAATGGTAACAAAATACCACCTATATAGGTATAATAACCAAAACCAAAACCTCAGAATTGATCTTTCAAAAGATAATGAATCAATTTATAATAATATAATATGATTTATATCAAAGAAGGGTACCCCACACTACATTTTTATTTATTTTATTCACTCACACCCAAATGTATTTTGTTCTAGAAATCCCACCTTTTTTGAATGGCATCACATCACATCACATCATGCTCTAAGACACATGGATGTACACATCGAATCACTTTTCATAACAAGTGTTGTATGGTATCATGAACATGAAATACATCAACCTTTTAATTCCTCATTCCCTTCACAATCCATCCATAATCCATCTCATCACATCTTTCCTGAAGAAACCAGGGCTATCACATCTCACAAAATATCATATAGAAAACAAAACATTTGACTTCTAGCCATCATAGACCTTGCATATCACCAATGTCAGGAATAGTTAGAGAGGAAGTGATTATAGCTAGCAATAAATCCTCCCACCAGGATGTTGAAGAAGCACACCCCAAATATATATATATATATATATATAGGTGTCAACACATGGTGCTCGATATGGGTGGGGAGCATAAAGAAATCACAATGAAAAACAATGTATATATAATATCTACACAAAATCCCATATTAGGGGTTCAAGAAAAAGGTTACAACCAATTTAAAACATTTAGTCACATTTCTACAACCTCTAAATGCATAAAACAACAAAAAAATCCATAAGCCACAAAACAACTTCAATTAAATCCAATTTCAAGATTATATATTATCATCCCATTTCAATTAGAATTCCAGTTTAATTATATATTTTCCTTCCCATTAATTTACATTAAAAAACATACTACTTAAACCACAATGCATGTTACAGTTTAATTTTTCCATTTTAAAGTCTATATTATTTCCAATGCCACTTGGGAAACCATCACAACACAATAAAAAATAGGAATCATAACTCAACCACTAAAATACCACATCCAAATTCCACCTTCCATCACATCACAACCACTTTTATAGCCATGATACACATTCACACCATAAAAATCATCGCATCACCACTGAAAAACAACAAAACAACCTCTATCATAGCCATACTGCACAACCACATCCATCCACTTCCCCCACCCGCAGTACAACCAGGACACCACACATGAATCACATCAAAAAATCCCAAAAATATCACACAATAGGATCCAAAAACATTTTATATCACCCACATAGTTTTTTATATATTTTTCATTGGGGATTTTATCAAATTCCTATTCTTTATTTAATGGTGTTATCCCGCAAGCCATATATCATAGAGAAACTCATTTGTTTTCTGATTATAAGTGGTTAATAATTTATTAATGGTGGTGTCACAACAATCACACAACATGGATATAAAATCACATTTAAAAATAAAAAGATATGTGCTACAATTAAATAATGATTTTCATTGAAACAAAAAAAATAGAATAATCCAATATCGAAATATCAAAAGTCTATAAAAGCATGAGAAACATTCCCCTTCCTCGTACCAAATTCAATTAACCAATTTATTTATATTTTTCAATAAGGATAAATATATTTATACAAAGATAACCTAACTATCCCTCCCAAAATCATAGACATAAAGGATAAATGAAGTAATTCCTCTCTACTAGAATAGAGTTGTACACAAAATTTCAACCCCAAAATCAGAGGGTGCATGTTGAGGAGGAAACCAACCACATGGAGAACACAAACCAACACCTAAAACATGGTTCTATGAATATGATTGAAAATTATACAAATCCACTTATCTAATAATAATTCAAGAATAAATGAATTAATAAAATATCTTCTATTTTTAAATATTAGATCCAGAACCAGCAGGAAGGAATACAATTTGAAATTGTCTTTTAAAGTAAGATATATTTAAATATTAATAGTTTAAACATTTATTAGGTCAATAGAATTATTTCAAGATGAATATATATTATTAATCCCATTTGAAATGGATTTAAAATTCATTAATAACGATACTAAAAAAACATCAATGAAATATAAAAAAGTGGGAAAATGGAAATTTCAAAAAATAGGATTCACTGTTAAAAATGAACCACCTTGGGTGATCCACCACTATTTGAAAATGATCTAATGTTGGTGATACAAATTCAGCTGAAGATGATCCACCATTATAACAAAATGAGGCACCATTTGAAATACATCATTAGTTAAAAATGGGAAATCATTATTGATCCACCTTTAGATAAAAATGAGCCGTCTTTGGCGATCCACTATTAGTTCTAATGATCAACTATTGGGGAAACAACATTAGTTAAAAATAAGAAACCATTGGTGATCCACTATTAGTTCTAAACAATCCATCGATGGTGATCACCCATTAGTTTAAAATGAGTCACTATTGGTGATCCACTGTTAGGGGGCTACTATAAGGTGGAACCGATGGGGTGCTGCTGCCAGGTGATACCACCAGGTCCCTCCACCATGTTATACAACCAGGGTGCTACCACCAGGGTGCTACAACTAGGGTGCTGCCATAATGGTTCAATCATCAGCATCAAAAACACCTTGTACATCACCCATAAACCTCAATCACCAGATATATCTCAATGTAATTGGATGGATGGTCTGAGTTATTACATCAGATACCACTCAAAATATTTTAACCCTTAATTATTCAAGAAACCTATAAGGAATGAGTTAAAAGGTCCAAACAACCATCTCTTAAGATACCTCTCAAGGATACCGTTATATATGAAATGTTTTCAACTAATGAAACTACTAACCCAAACACTGAAATCATCTGAAAAAAATTATACTTCTCTGAAAATAATAATATTTAATTCCTTACTATATGTTAAGATAATATATAATCTAGTAAGAACTGAATATTCTTCATGGGATTAGTCATATAACAATTAATTCTTCTTTATAAGGAATAAGTTAGACCCCTTTTTATATGTTATGACATTATCACACATCATGATTAAAAAAACAAGGAAAACACTCAGCTGATAAAAAAAGCAGGATCAAAACACCACATGAAAAGTAAATTGGAAAAGAAAAAACTCATAAAAACTTTAGGTACTGGGAACACATCAGCACCCCTCACTCCCATGTACACTCCTAAAGCCTACCATGCCACCATAACACATAGAACAAAGGAATGGTATATCTAAATAAGTCCTTAAATTGGTGATCCTAGATCTCTACAAGCCACTCCATGAGCATATCATCATCCCAAATATCCAAATTTCCTTGGAAAATTATATGAGTGTCATCATGAAGAAACCAATGAAGTTGAGAGATTTGGAAGATGTTGTGGATCCTATCTAGACAAAGTGGAAATTCCAACCAATATTCCACCATCAAAACCCTCCCCAACACCTCAAAGGTCCCAATAAATCCTAGGATAAAGCTTACTCTTCTAATGAAACCTCTACAAACCACATTTAGGATAATACTTCTTGAACATATGGTCTCCAACCTTGAACTCAAAGGGCTTCCTCCTATTACAATTTTATGATTTATTCCCCTTTAACTGCTTTCATCCTCTCACGAAAAATATGCACCTTCTCTATTATTTCTACACCACATGTGGACCATAATGTGATGTCTCCCCAACCTTATCATAGAATAATATAGATTGACACCAGATCCTATACAATTCCTCAAATGGAGCAATGCTAATGGAATATTGATACCTATTATTATATGTATAATCAACCAATGGAAAGTGTCATATCTAAGATATACAAAAGTATAAGATGCATTCCCACAACGTATCCTCTTGCATCTGGATGATCTACTACATCTTCCCATTTGTTAGAGGGTTTAATGTCGTGTTGAGGCATAACAGATTAAAAAAATCAGGTTGAAATCCCCTCCAGAATTGTGTGAAAAAAATTTCATCACAATCTAGGAACATTTACATTGGGACTCCATGAACCCTCACCACTTCATCCTTTTACATTTTCTTTCAAAACCTGGATTGGTGTTAACTTATTTATCTCTAGAAAGTGATCCAATTATGTCAATTGATCCAATTTTAACATAATAAAATAAAAACCTCACAAATAATTGGCTAAACCTATGAATAAATCCATCGATACATAATCTTATTTCAAATTAAGAACATTTGTGGGCTACAAAGAACCTCTAGGAAGATGATGTTCATCCTCTACCTACTGTTAAACTAGACACTATGAAACAAACTCCACCACTACATGTTTCGTTCAATGAAACCAAAATTGTTCCCTCAATACAGGGTACATATTCTAAACTCCTAAGTTTACTACTAAAGTTGTGAAATTGAACTCATAAGGGAATCCATTCAGCATAACTTCTGGAAAAAACAAACTCCCATAAAACAACATCCAGTTATGACCATCCCATCAGAGCATCACCATGGCCAACATGACCAAACATCACCTCTGCCTCTAAGTCTCCCCACCAAGACTCCTCCATCTTTCACATAATAGATGACTACATTGTCCCCTACAATAATAAACATCCTCCATGAAACACCTTTTTATCTTAGTACAAGGCCATTAAATACTTTTTTTCTCTCCAAGAATCCCTATACTTATGAATAACATCCTTCCATGACTTTATACAAATCCATTCTACCACAAAATTCCCTTTTCCTAAGGTATGTGATATATCAAATGCATAGTCCTAATGAAACTCCATCCACCTACACAATTTCTGATTCAAATATTGGTGGAGAAATAAATACATTAAGATCTTGTGATCTATAGGGACCTCAAATCACTCCCCAATGAGGTAATTTCACCACCACATTTGTGAAAACATAAGTACTGATAGCTAAAGATCATGGATCACATAGTTATGTCTATGGATGAAAAATTTCCTATGCCATTAAGAGTTCACTACATTTTACTACATCAATATTCACCCTAATCTTATATGGGACACATCACAAAAAACCTTAAACAACACACACTCCACCCGTAATTGATGAACTAGATCACAGAAGGACTCCCTCTTATGATAGTTTAATGATACCTAAAACTGACCAGTAAAGATAAATTCTTGGTCTTTCTTGGTCAATGATTTCAAAGGGGTTGTAACTCAAGATAAATCATCCAAAAACCTAGAATACTATGGAAGTTATAAAACACTTCCATATTATTTGGTGCTTTCCAATAAACAACAACCTCAACCTTTGATGTATCCACCACCACACCTTGTTGAGACGCCACATTTTCAATGAAATGAACCTCTCATTTCAAAAATTTACACTTGGAAAACATTCCATAGAGTTGGTGGCATCAAAGTACATGTAAGATAGCTGTGAGATGATTAAAATGATCCTACTATGACTTTGAGTAGATCGTTATATCATAGATGAATATGCTGATGATATATAAGCTTATATAACATGGAGTTCATCATCCCTATGAACATAGATGGTGAGTCAGTGACACTGAAAGGAATGAACATGAACTTATAGTTCCTATACTTACATCTAAATTCAGTCTTATAGATATATCTATCCATCAACCTCAACTGGTGATATTCATATTATAGATCGATCTTGGAGAACCAAAAATCTCCCCTCAAATACTCAAAAAGATCATTGATCCTTATATAAGGATAAAAATTCATGATATTCACAGTCTTCAACCTTTGAAAATATGTAAAAAATCACAGTATAACATCTAACGTATTAGTGAATAACACCATAGAACCCCACAGTGAAAAACAAAGTTAGTTCAAACCCCTCTACATTAGATCATCTACCTAAATCCTACACTACCAAAAGTTTTAAGGATCCATCAGATAGGGAACCATAAAAATCATAGAATCATCAAAAAGAAAATATATTCCAAACTCTACCTCACATCATAATTGTAGTTCCATAACATCCTTAGTGAAAACAAATAGTAACTCCCTGAAAACATTGGTTTCATCCTACATACTTGTGTCTATTAATTACATATAATAATATCCACTACGAAATGAAGGGGCCCTGAACACCAAATTACCACTTGGAAACACCACTCCACAAAGAAAACAATTCACTAACCATCTACATCTGAGAACACAACTATACACTAGGAGCAGTTGGTAACTGCATGCATATAAAACAAATAGTAGTTTATAGGGATGAAATTGAACACTTTCATATGAATTTAGAAAAGGTCCACCCATTGATAATGGTGCCCCATAGTCAGTGCACATCCCCAACACACATCAAACATGATGGTCTGGTCTTTGAACAACATAGTCAACACCAATGTCATGAGAAACCTCTCTAAATCTCGCCCAGAGCATGGGCTAGAAGGGGTGAAACAAAGGAGTGAAAATCACCATAATAAAACAAGGAAAAACAAGGGTGTATAATAAACTAAGCATTCCTAGAATTATCTCTGACCCCTTTTTGACGCTCCATTTTGTCACAGAGTCTAAATATTGGAAAAGGGGAATATCTTATCTCAAATTGATTCATCCATTGAAGAAAATATCCAAAATCGTCAAAGGGATGAACAAGGAGAAGATTTCCCATAAGTCGCGCAAGTTTCCTTATAGTCGCGCAAGTCCACTTGCGCGGTGAATTATGGTCGCGCATGTGACTTGTGCGACTTAAGTGATAACCGCCCGGGGTCTTCTCCTACCTATAAATAGACCCTGTGGGCCCCCATTCTGGGAGGATTTTTTTCCAGAAACTCAGATTTGAGCTCCCGGCACCCTCGTCTCTTCTCAAAGCTTTCGGAACACTTCTAAGGTAATTTCTTACCTAGAACGGAAGATATAAAGAGGGGGAGGAAAGCCTAACTGTTGAAACTCATCAACACTTGCATGCCTAGGTGGCCAGACCTTAAGGAAAATGGCCACACTTGCATGCCGCCTTACTCAATCAATAGAACCTACGCGCCCCTCTCCTGGAAGAACCTCAGGAAGATTCTAAAGGCCTTAACCAATAGTCGCTCAAGTATTACCCTACTGGTTGAACACCGCGCATGTACCCAACGTGTCGCGCAGGTATACCTGTGCGACTAAGACTTGTGTGCCCACGCAGTACCTACGGGCCTACCAGGACTTGCGTACCCCCCGCCTTTTTGGGTGCCCTTCATGCCCATTTTACCCCTCTTAAGACATTCCACCTCTCCTATTAAAGATTTAGTATTGAACACACTCTTCAAAGCCATTTATGGCGTGATTTCTTGATTTGACTTCTTTATCTGAAAGGAATTCTATGGAATATCCTTCAAAACATAGTGATTTACACATCTTTATATCACTAAAGATTGAGGTTTCAGTCACTCAACCTCATCCTTTAAGATGAGAGAATACAATACTGGGCCTCCTTTTCAGGAGTAAGTCCCAGTCATAATTCCTTTAACCTAGGCCTCCATTTCAGGAGTAAGTCCCAGTCATAATACCTTTAACCTGGGCCTCCTTTTCAGGAGTAAGTCCTAGTCATAATTCCTTTAAACTGGGCCTCCTTTTCAGGAGTAAGTCTGGGTCAAAATTCCTTTAACCCGGGCCTCCTTTTCAGGAGTAAGTCCCAGTCATAATTCCTTTAACCTGGGCCTCCTTTTCAGGAGTAAGTCCCAGTCATAATTCCTTTATCATGGGCCTCCTTTTCAGGAGTAAGTCCCAGTCATAATTCCTTTAACCTGGGCCTCCTTTTCAGGAGTAAGTCCCAGTCATAATTCCTTTAACCTAGGCCTCATTTTCAGGCGTAAGTCCCAGTCATAATTCCTTTAACCTGGGCCTCCTTCTCAGGAGTAAGTCCCAGTTATAATTCCTTTAACCCAGGCATCCTTTTTAGGAGTAAGTCCCAGTCATAATTCCTTTAACCTCAATCCTAATTTACCCTTGATCTGGGATTTCTTCTCAGGAAGTTAATCCTAATCTTCACCTATTTTGGGCAGTCATACATACATAAGTCTGACATCATTTCTTATGATTGCATCTTTCATGGCCCAATTGTCTAATTTTTTTTACTAATACCTCTTGTTTCTCACACCGAGCATGACTCATGTGAGATTAGAGGGTAAAATTAATTATGACATCCTTCTTTGAGACATCAATCATAAACATCATACTCGCCACTCGAACTACGTGGGTTTTGATTCCTTTTCCAAAACAAAGGATACGTAGGTAGCCCATCTGTGGGTTCGATCCCAACTCTGAAATAATCCATGTCCTTCTAAATGAAAATAAACTTCAAGTGCCCCCCTGAGTGGCTTTCAAACTAGAATGGTCATCATAATGACCAAGAGACTTTTATGTAGATATGTCGAAGGATACCATTGACCAAGAATCTTTAATAAATACAGATTATTCACTATCGATGAAGAACCTCGAATACATATAACATATTCTCTAAATATTATACATATTTTATCATTGATTGTATGATCTAAAGGAAAGCTCATATTATACCTGGTAATGTAAGAAGGATTCACGAACATAACTTAAATCTATAAAGAGAGTCCCAGAATAGACAATAATTCCCCTCAAAAAGGTGTGATGAGTCCGACCTCCCATCCTGTTGACCAATGAAAATTCCTAAGCCTCATCAGTCCACTAACTAATGAGCACCTACCTTTGGAAAGTAGGTCCAAATGTATGTGGAATCATTGGATGTTTCCGGTTCTACGAACAAACCCATTAGAAACCGATCAGAATGTTTGAACCTTCCATCAAGAGTTCATCCCCAAATTCCAAGGGAAACAAAAAATGGTGAATCCGACGTGAATCCTTAACCAAATTAAAAATGATGTTTTACCTATTTGTTAGGCCCATATTTAAACTCAATGAGAGGGCCAACAAGATAGTCAATAACATATGTGTTGATCCAAAATATGTAGAAGCTGAATTTATCTTGATTACGTCTGTTATATCAAACATGCACTCATTTCCAAGATCTTCTGCATTTCCATAATGGCCGCTCTTAAATTCACACCTGTGAATACTGCTGCTGTAAATGCCACTGCTACTATTCCTGTTGGATCATCATCCGATCTAAGGATGACATCACTTACTCAGCGTCTTCAATGCTGGGTATCAAATGCACTGGTTAAGAAGTACCGTCAACACAGTACCATCCCAACTCTGGAGGCTGCCCTCCAAGCCCTCCAAGAGAACAACTCACACTGGTCGTCCAGAAAATGATGACCAGTGATCAAGAAACAGGCGGTGCTGACTACTGTCTCCAACCGTTTCGGGTCGTTATCCCCGGAACACAATCACCATTCACTCCCTTATTCTGAGGAAGTGAATGAGCAGGTCCCAGAAGGCCTTAATTCAGGAAGATATGAGTCCTTATTGAAGGCTCCCCCCAACAATCGCTATCAGACTCGTGCGATAGTGCGCCCTCAATATGATGAGGGTACCAACTCCAGGCGTTCGGCTCAGGTTCCTTGAACCCGAGCAGAAAAGACGAACCACCAGAGGCGGAATCCGGTCAACAATGAGCAGGTTCTCATCTCTACCATCTCCGGAGAATTCCACCAACCAAACTTGTTTGAAAGCAACGAGCAGGCACATACACCTGCCCATTTTAATTCCATTGTCCAACAGACTCGTCTGGAATCATCACACCAATCCCACCAGGAAATTCCGGTGAAGTAATATATGCAGGAACATACACCTGTTTATACAACATTAGCTAGTCAGCAGGCTCGTCTGACTGCATATGATGGATCTCGTCCACCAAATTTGACGAATTGAAATCAGCAGGCACATATACCTTCTAGTATTAATCAAGCCTACCAACAGTCTCGCTTGGTAGCATTCAGAGAAGTTAGTCGGAAAGCCCCAACAACAAATAGGAAGCAGACTCAACTCTCTGCCCCCACACTTGAGTACTATCAGGATTCACTAACAGGAAAAGGAGGATAAGAGCAGGCACATACACCTACTCCATGCCCTGAATGGATGTATATTCCCGTTCCGGTAGCTGAAGTCACCAAGAATATTCTATCAATGGTGAAAGAGCAGAATAAAATCCCTACTCATATTCTGGATGCCTTCCAAGATATTATAACAACTTCAGCGGCATCTCAGGGAAAGACAAATAAATATATCTCTGTCAGTGTAGTGACACATCAACAATTCACTCTAGAACAGACACACCCATCTGTTCCAGTCCAAGAGGGTTGTGGGGCATACTCCCCCATATCATATGGACAACCAAGTCAGGCACATACACCTGATTTGAGTGGAGATTGTCAGTCTAACATGGCCATAATTCCTGATCAGGCACATACACCTGCTCAGAGCAGCCACATTCGTCAACAAGTGGTTTCCAAAGCGATTAAGAAGGCGTCTAATAAAAAGGCCCGCCTAGCACAGTCAAGAGATCAAGGGCCAATCTGTAACAAGGCCTTGCTCGATGCTGGATTTCTTGAAGCCCTCAGACAATTATCTGTTGATATTCATGATTCTACTCCCTCATTTCCCAATATTGTGAACATTAATTCCAATGGTCTTCAACAGACACTTCCTCATGAAGGCTTGTTTCATGAAAATTCGGTCAATCTTGAAGTTTCATCTTCATATGAAAGCCACAGGAACCCTCTGTGTGGTCAGAAGACCAAGGAGCAAGAGATCTCCTCTTTTTTTGTAACTAGTTATGGTGGTCCTCCCCATGATGATGAATTTCACGGCAAAATTCCTCTCCACAGTAGTGATGCACATTTCCCGGAAAATGCTCCAGTGGACAATGTTGTGCCGAGAAAGCCTTCTTATCTTGAGGCACTTTCAAATGAGAAACCAGTCATGTCTGAAGCTTTATCTCTAGCAGATGAAATACTTTCTCAATCAGAAGATAGACCAGGGTGTAGGCCATTCTCCGAACCACCCCAAAGTCATGCATCTTCTAGTTTGATCAATGATTTCTCTACCAATCCTATTGAATCCAATGAAGCAACAAGGAAACACCAACTATGGTCAAATCAGGTAGAAGAATCTTCATCAAATGACAAAGAGGAAATGTTGAACATGAGAAAACAACTGGAGAATGGTGAAGTGCCAGTTATGTTTTGGCCACTGGCTGACTCTCAGTATAATATTCCAGAAATGTTGAAGGAAGATGAAATTCATGATATTCGTCTCAAAATATGGAAAACTCTTTGTCAGTTGAAAAAGAAAGTATTATCTTATGATGAATATGAAAATCATATTAAGATAATATAAGGGTGACAACGTCAGATTGATTTGGTATCTCTATCAGTCTCTCGATATCCGAAGGCTGAAAAGCAGCAGGGAGCCCTCAACGTTCATGCCTTGGCGCACTAAGAAGATTACATCAGTTAATTTCCAATGCCCCATCTGGTATTCGTGTTAGAGGATGGGGTGTTTATGGAGAACTGCATTTCATGTTGCTCTCCAGTCAACAAAGCCCGCCGAAATGGTCTCATGCAATGTTATTGCCCATAACCAGCCATAGTCAATGGGATTTGTTTGTAATCAAACGCTTTCCCAAGAACAAGCTTCAACTAGTTCCTCTCAAAATCAAGAATACAGAGAACAAGTTGTTGAATTACTCTTGCATCAAGCAAACGAGAATATTAAACAGGACTCTCGTTTGGAGAAAGCACGTCACAAAGTGACAGAAGTGTCATAAATCATCCAACGAGATTTTGAACCGGGTGATAAAAGCAGATACAGGTTAATGCATCCAGATAATTTCTGGAATAAGGTTCGTAAGATAAGGAGGAAATTCAAGAAATTCTCAGACATAGCATGTCAAGAACCACCCCAGCTCTCCATACTAGGGACTCATTTAATCCAACCCTCGGAATCAACAAATAGGTTCCAATGAGTTGAGTGGGAACAGCAGGAATAGCCCTAGTCCACTGGACTGGGGAATTTTTAATATCATCAATCCCCTCCTCAGAGAAATTCGGTCTTTTCTCGATTGGGGAAGAAACCTCAAGAGGAACGAATAGCCAAATTATCAGGAGATTCCCTCTAAATTACGGTTCGTCAAGAAGTTCCTGAGGGATCGAATCAACAAAAGGCAATGTCTCACCAAAGACATGGAAGAATAAAATATCACAGAAATGCTGATAGAAGGGATGCGATGAGATATGCATCAATCAATGTCATCAATGCCGTTGTTGCTGATCTACCAAATGAGGCTCACTTAGGGGACACACATGAAGAGGTTCCTGCACAAGAAGATGTACGCACCGACAAAAATGAAGAAGGTGTGTGTACATGAAGTCAAAGGATTACTCAGAACCTAGGTAATCCTTCGAGTAACCCACTTCCCCCTCTCTGAAAAGGATCCAACAAAGGGAAGGGAAAGAACCGGGTTACATATCCTTCCTATGGAGAAGGTCAATAGCTCTCACTACAAAAAAGGTTTGCACAACAGGTCTAATCCTATGGGTCATGTGCAACAACAGTTGGCAGTGATACCATAAGTTGCAGCACCAATTGCCACATCTGTCCAAGATCCAGTCATTGTACCCACCCAAGTCCAAGTTCAACCGGATGTTTCTCAAATGTTAATAACTACTATTGAGTCATTAATAGATCAGTTAGAAACTATGTAAGGGAAATGTGCGAAAGTTCAACCAGAAATGAAATTTTACCCTGAATGGGTAGATTCCATTTCTCCTCCATCCAGTTTTGGGAATCCTGTATTCACTATTTTCAATGGATCAGGTGACCCTAAACAGCATTTGATGCATTATGTGTCTTGTTGCGATCCTATAATGGGAACTCTGGAGAAGAAATAAGCAGTAAAACTCAGATGCTTCGTGCGAACCTTGCAAGGACCAGATTTTTTTGGGTATACAAGCTTGTAATCCCGGTCAATTACCGGATGGGAGGATCTTCGCCAAAAATTCCTCCTTCAGTTCAGCTCAACTTTTCCAAAGACAAAAGTAATTGATCTTAGAAATTTTAAGCAAAGGGAGAATGAAAGTGTCTTTGATTTCATTGATCGCTGGATGTGATTAACATATTCCTTGAGTTTCACAGTCCCTCAAGAAGAATTGTTGCCAATCTGTGTGGAAAATCTACGTGACGAATTACGCATGCCATTAATCCCTGTGAAATACACAGTAGGGTTTCGAGACCTTACTTCAATCGCTCAGCAGATTTAATATTCCCTTATATAGGCTAAGGCTCAATCTCGTTTAATTCCATCCGCTCTAGGAAGGAGAATGGGTAATGCAGAAACTGCTATAGTTATGCTTAAACAAGCACTTGTAACTGTTTCTACTTCAAAACCATCATCTTCTCAATGGGATCCACCTCCTGAGTGCCAACAACAAAGGCGGTTTCATCCAGATGATCAAAGAGATCAAAGACGAAAACAATTTGAGGATTTTAATAGAAAAACATACTCTTTCCGAAATGAACAAGTTCTTGGTTACTTCATTTCGGCTCTGGAAAATAATCTGGTTCATTTGCCAAGGCCCAAAAGGCCAAACAAGGAAGTAGATGAAGACCGTCCCAATTATTTCCCCTTTCATCAAATATTGGGGCATCCCATCTAGGAGTGTTTTCTCTTCAAAGACCTCCTGCAAAAGAAGGTCGACTCGGGACAAGTCAAATTGAAATGTTCTTCAGCTCAGGTAGCATGTGTTACTACTACAGTTCCAGAGGAGGAAAGTGAATGGAAAGAAGTCAAAAGAAAAAATACAGCGAAGTATGATGATTGGATGGTCAGAAAGGAAATCAATCGAACTCATGATATTTTACGAACATAATTAAAGAAACCAATTGTGTCTTCTACCATGAATGTTACGGAAAAACCCTCTTTGTCCAAAGGAAATACCTTAAAGAAACGACATAATTCAAAGAAGAAAAAAGAATCAGAAGAAGATGAGTATGTGTCAAAGCCTAAGTTATCTTTGACTCTGGCAGACTTCATGCCATCTACTTCAAAGCCATGGGCACCACCCCACCAAACGGAACATCCTAAATAGGCTAATCAGGCAGATTCTTCATCAGACGAAGTATTAATCTTCGGTTCTGTTAATATGATTCAACTAACGGATCCATATGCCAGTCACAGTTTCAATTTTGATGAGCTTGAATTCCCTGTGTCAAATAAGGGAATCAGAGGAAGTTCCATAGGTTCAGAATACTGGGGATGACGTGGATCTTTCAGAAGCCACTACCCCAATTCTACCCCTGCTAGAACAGTGTATGCAGTAGAAACTCGTGGTAGAGCCCTTCAGCGAGCTCAGCAAGAACACACAAGTACTTCTACCAATAGCAAATTCAATCCTGAAACAGTTATTTTGGAAGACCGATAGACAATTCCATCTTCTTCCTCACAACAAGTAAATGGATATAATCAGTCTGATCTTCCAAATCCAAGGATGTTGCCAACGCTTATCCTAATACAAGATGAATCAACTTCCAAATCATCTGATTCCAAGGTAACTTCTAAAACACATATTCCTATTGGAAAACGCAGTCCTCTAGATCAAAAGTATGATATATTGAAACACTTGGCCCAAGTACCAGCCATGTTATCAATTCTGGATGCTTTGAATCTATCAAAAGTTCTTTGGGAAGCACTCATCGAGGCTTTGTCAAGTCCTTAGGAGTTTGAAACTGAAATTGCTGCAGCTGAAGTCTATCACATAGAGAATAATCCTACAGAATGTCGTGCAATAATATCTTTTACTGATAAAGATGAAGATGATGTTGTGCGTGGGAATATCAGAACTTTGTATTTATATGGAAAGGTCAATGGTGTTGACGTCCGAAGAGCTTTCATTGACAATGGTTCAAGAGTCAACCTCATGCCCATTTATACACTTCGTCGATTGGGCCTCACGGAATCTGATTTATCTCCTTCTACCATGATGTTACAAGGATATGATAAAAATGAACAAGAACCACTGGGCGAAGTTACACTCAGAACTTAGTTTGGAGATCCTGTATCCAATTCATATTTCAAGATTGTTGATCAAGACTCATCTTTCAACGTCTTTCTTGGAAGACCCTGGCTACATAAGCATGCGGCAATCCCTTTATCATACCATCAATGTCTCACATACTATTTCGATGGTCAATTTGGAACATTATATGGTGATAAGGCCCCATTCAAGAAATGTGATTCTCAATACATTGAGGCGGAATTATATCACATGAAGGGAAAGGAGAAATCCACAATAAAGGAAATTACCAAAGTTAATGATCCATATAGTTTGGAGAAGATTCCACTAAATCCATTTACACATGGGAGTACAGATTATGTGTTGCCTATCAGTCAAATTGAAAAGGTATAATCAAATCAAAATACTCATATGTAAAGATCCATAATGTCAATTACGGCAATCAGGCCAGACAACATGGGAGAATTTGGTAACCCACCAAGTAGTAATGAAAGCACAAATGGTGACGTCTTCATTTCATCTGCTAAAATACTACAAGTCTATAATTCTCCAATTAGGCCAGAAAGAGTAATAGCAATATTAGGGGTGAAAAATGATGTCGATTCTCAATCCATAATTTCCTCTTTATTACCCAAAGAAAACTCCGCATCATCAATAGGGTCAAAAATGGAAACTTCCTCTTCAAAATGTGCAAATATTGACATATCTTCTGATCATGAAAATTTTGCATTGTCATCTACTATGCAAGTAGAAACGGAAGAAATAACACATGATGAAGAAGAAGAGGAAGATCTCAGAGATGGTCCTCCAGCATTTGAAGAGGGTATCTCCACCACTGTGGATGAACACAGTGAAATAAATCTGGGTACAATGGAAGATCCACGCCCCACTTTAATCAGTGCGGCCATGACCCTTGAAGAGAAAGAGATGTATATTTCTTTTCTAAATCAAAATAGAGATATTTTTGCTTGGAACTATACGGAAATTTCTGGGCTTGATCCTTATGTTGCTACTCATTATTTGGGTTTACCAGAAGAACATCGAGGATTTAAGCAAGCCGCGAGAAGAACACACTCAACTTATGCTTATAAAATTGAAGCTGAAGTGGATAAGATTATCAAAGATAGCATCGTCAGAGAATTTCAGTATCCCAAGTGGTTGGCTAATATTGTCCCTGTAAAGAAGAATAATGGAAAAATTAGAGTTTGCATCGATTTCAGAGATCTTAATAGGCATTTTCCTAAAGGTGATTTCCCAGTTCCGATTACAGAACTTTTAATTGATCCAACAGCTGGCTATGAAGCACTTTCCTTCTTGGATGGATATTCTGGATATAATCAGATCCGAATGGCCCCAGAAGATGAGTAATCCACAGCCTTCAGAGCCCCTCAGGGTGTGTTCTGTTACCGGGTAATTCCCTTTGGCTTAAAGAATGAAGGTGCAACATATCAGCACTCCATGCATCGTATATTTAAACCCTTCTTAGGGAAATTTGTTGAATGCTATGTAGACGATTTGGTGGTTAAATCCAAACAACGTTCTAATCATTTGGCTGATTGGGAAGTCATATTCTACAAGCTTCGACAACATAATTTGAAGATGAACCCCTTAAAATGTGCTTTTGGGGTAACCTCAGGAAAATTTCTCGGCTTTTTTGTACGCCATCGTGGTATTTAAGTCGATCTTGAGAAGGAAATGTCAATCCTTGGTATGTCACCTCCTCAAAATTTCAAATAATCAAGAGGACTTCAAGGACACTTTGCCTATATTCGGCATTTCATCGCCAATTTGGCAGGCAAATGTTTACCCTTTACCAAATTGATGAAGAAGGGAGTCACTTACCAGTGGACTGAATAATGTCAAGAAGAATTCGATATTCTCTTGAAATACCTCTCGAGTCCACTGGTACTCATGCCACCTGTTGAAGGAGGACCACTTATCCTCTACGTGACAACTCTAGAGCGATCATTGGGTGGCTTTCTTGCTCAAAATAATGATTATGGAAATGAAAACAGCCACTACTCTCTCAGTCGAACTATGCTTGAAGCAGAAACCCAGTATTCAAGTATTGAGAAGTGCTTCCTGGCATTAATATTTGCAGTTCAGAAGTTGAGACATTACCAGCAACATCACGAGGTCCAATTGGAATCTCGCAATAACCCACTCAAATTCATCCTTAGTCATCCAATGATTACATGACATCAAGCAAGGTGGGCAGTTATTTTGCAGTAATTTGACATTCAGTATGTGTCTCAAAAGGAGATAAAGGGCCAAGCTCTGGCTGATTTCTTGGTTGAACGCCCTTCAGTGGAAGACACGTCTTTAGATATTGAACTCCCTGATGAGGAATTATTCTCTATTCAAGAAAGTCCTCAAGCATGGGAAATGTATTTTGATGGTTCTTCCAGAAGTCCAATAGGGAAGAAAATGGAAAATCCTAAATTCATCAAAGTTGGATTAGGAATTGTGCTCATTTCTCCAGAAAAGGCAGTGTTACCTTATTCCTTCTTATTGTGGGAAGGTGGTACCAATAATGAATCTGAATATCAAGCTCTTATCGCAGGCTTGGAATTAGCGCTTCAAGCACAAGTGAATCACTTAAAGGTTAAGGGTGATTCAGACCTGGTAATCAAACACGTCAATGGGGATTATTCCATCAGAAAAGAAAAACTAATCCCTTTGTATGATTACATCAGAGTGTTAATGGCAGAATTCCCTTCAGAACTGACATTTTCTTATGTCCCAAGATCACAAAATGCTCAAGCTGGTGCGCTGGCTAATATAGCCGTAGCTCTGGTAGATCCAAATTGGGATGAGACAACCATCAGTATTGCCCACCGTCATGAAATTTAACCTTATGTTCAAATCAGAAAAGAGGAAATTAATGAAATTAATCCCATTCCTGAACCGTATGGTCATACTACAGTATGGAGGTCACCTATCAGGGAATATCTTCAAAATGGAACACTTCCACCTGATAGAGCCGAGAAAGAACAAATCTGGCGACGTGTGGTCAATTTTACTCTTTATGATAGCCCATATCACCTAGAGAAAATTCTCTACAAATGTGGTTTTGATGGAGTTCTCTTCAGATGCATTGATGGTGAAGAGACAATGGCTATCATGAAAGAAGTGCATGTAGGAGTCTGTGGTGCCCACCAGTCTGGACATAGACTGTCTGATCATATTCGAAGGATTGGATACTTTTTTCCTTCAATGATACGAGATTGTGTTGATTTTACAAAGTGTCATTCGTGCCAAGTACATGCCATCTTCATTCATCAACCTCCAGATTTGCTTCATACAACTAAATACTCATGGACGTTTTCCAAATGGAGAATGGATGTGTTGGGACCTTACCTTTCGGCTACGGCCAAGCAGTTTAAGTACATTCTACCTGCTACTAAATTCTTTTCCAAATGAGCAGAGGCAATACCACTCAAGGAAGTTAGTTCTAAATGCATTGTTAGCTTCATCAAGTCTAACATCATTACAAGATTTGGTGTCCCTCATACCATATTGACAGACAATGGCACCAATTTCTATTCATTAGAGGTGAAGAAATTGTATCAAGAATACAACATCAAATCCAACCATTCATCTCGGTATCATGCATCAACTAATGTCCAAGTATAAGCCTTCAACAAGACTCTTTCAAATATACTACAAAAGATGGTGGATAAAGATAAGAAGTCATGGCCTAATAAACTCTTTCACACTTTATGGGCTTATCGGATTACCACTCGCACTACAACGCGATCAACTCCATAGTCATTGGTATATGGAACATAAGCAGTCTTGCCAATTGAAATTCAATTACCCTCGCTCAGAGTATTCATTTGCGATTAGTTATCTACAGATGAGAAATCTCAAAAGCGATTGAATGAATTGGAATGGTTAGATGAGAAAAGATTGTGCACATTGCACCACATGGAAGTCTATCAGAATCGAATAGCACGAGCTTCTAACAAAAAAGTTCATCTTCGTTCATTCACTCAAGGAGAATTGGTATTAGTTATTAGAACTCCAATGATACCAGGAAAGAAACCTCCAAAACTTGAACCAAAATGGGAAGGACCTTATTCAATACATAGGGTCTATTCCAATGGAGCTTATTCATTAATCTCGATGGATGGAGAATTCATCACTACTCCAACCAATGCCAGATTTTTGAAGAAGTATTTTGTATAAACTGCAAAGTATGTACATTGTCCCTGCAACATGACACTGAACTGTGCAGCACCAGTTTGTCCTTGCTATATGACATTAAACTATATAGCAATGGTCCAGTATGACCTAAACCTCCTCCTTGGTCCAGTATGGCCTTAAACTATTCTCACTTTCGTCCAACATAACGCTAAACTATGGAGAAAACCGTCCTTTCTATATGACGTTAAACTATAAAACAATGGTCCATTATGACCTTAAACTGCATCTTCGTCCCACATGATGTTAAACTATGAAAATGTTCCCTAAATGGTCCAGTATGACCTTAAATTGCAACTAGGTCCTGTATGACCTTAAACTGCATCATCAACGGTCCATGCATATGACCATAAACTATTTGCAAGTTCCTTAAGTCCAGCAAGATGTTAAATTGTGACGTCCTAACTACATGATGCTAAACTGTATAAAAGTCCCTTACGTCCGGAAAGACATTAAACTACATAATCATCAAAGGTCATGTATGACCTTAAACTACACATTTGTCCAGCATGACATTAAACTGCACTATCCACGGTCCATGCATATGAACTTAAACTATTCGCACTTTCATCCAATATGACGCTAAACTGTGGAAAAAATCCCCAATGCGTCCAACATGACGATAAATGGTTTACTCTTTTGTCCTCACTGCATTACATTAGACAGAACAGTCCCCCTTTCTTCCAACATGATGTTAAACTCTATTGTTCCCATCATCCTAACTACATGACGCTAAACTGTACAGAAGGTCCGTGATACATCCTACATGACATTAAACTGTACTTTGTCCCTGCTACATGAAACTAAACTGTGCAGCACCAATAGTCCTAACTGCATGACTTTAAACTGCATAGTCCCTTCATATGTCCTACATGACGTTAAACTGTGTATCGTTAAGGTTGTTGTTACCTCTTGTTTCTCACACCGAGTATGACTCACGTGAGCTTAAGGCAAACCTCAACCGTAACACTCTCTTTGGGCCTCTAACCATGTGTAAGTCCCAACAACATTTTCTAAGGTCATTGTCCCCAAGAACAACTTGATCATTAATTAATTCTTTAATTGAACTACACGGACTTTGATCCTTGCCTTCTAGGCTAGGTATGTAGGCAACCTCCCATGGTTCAATCCCAAAACCAATCACTTCACATCGGTTCACCTCCATCTCATACGATATTGATTCGTGAAACCGCCCCAAGAATTAATATCTTTACATTGGTTCACATTCGTCCTTGTTATATGACGTTAAACTATACAACACTTTTTTCCAGTATGACAATAAACTACAATATTATTTGATAACCGCACCTGAGAGGGAACCATTATTTACATTGATTTTTCAATAATGTTTCATTTCAAAGACTGCATGCATACATGGCAATGCCCAAACCTTTTATCTTGGGTTAAACCATCATTGTACTAAATTCCCCTTTCACCCTTCATATGTACGAACCAAATTTGTACAAAGGGTATTTCTAGAAATATGTGGGCTTTATTACCATCCTTATGGGATACGTAGGAACGTTCGAGTGTCCCTCGAATCCAGCCCCAAGTCTTTGGGCCTAAACCCAAATTCCACTTTCAGTCCCTTGGCTGAAAAGTCCCCATGAACACACACACTATGTATTTCTTACAATGGTCCATGATCTATGACCCTAAACTATGATCTATAATCCTTTTGTCCCACACGACGTTAAATTATAGTTTATGAACTACATATGGGTTGATTCTCATCCTTATGGGATACGTAGTGAAGTCCAACATTTCAATTTAGGACCCAGCCACAACATGATTATGGTTAGCATTGATCTGTGTATCTCTATATACATTGAACAATATCCATCTTTATGTGTCATAATCCTAACCTGAAATATTTTTAGATCTTGATAACCCTTTTCATGACTTCTAGTCACAAAAATGTAAAACTTTTGAGAATTATTTTTCCGGACTGTGCAGCACGTGCCCATATGCGGCCTTGCATAAAAAGTCTACATAACAGACTTGTTAGCCAAAGGATATTATTATTTGACTATGCATCCAATTCCCTTAGGCGTCCTTGCGTAATTCAACCCCATAACGGGTTTGTCGGATAGTGCTAACTTCATTCTTGGGAAGAATTCCTCTTTTTCCCTTATTTGTCTTAAATGATAGTATGTAGGGATCCACAAAAATAGCCATCCTTAACATACTTGTCCCATATCCTTTTTCATGATCTGAATGTATTCATGTCTATGGCTTATATTCTCCTTCCCTAAGTTTGGGCCAGACCTTCATAGGAGTGATATTCATCCAGTTCTTCGATAATCTTGTTCAGAAATATCTTCTATATATTCAAGTATCTCTTTCCATACAACAAACTCTATACTTTGGAAGATTTGAATCTCCATAAACATTCACTGGCTTTTAGCACTAGGAAAGTAAATTTCAGAGAGTTCCTTTTCTTGACTATGTAGCACGTGCCAATAGGTGGCCTTGCATAAATAGTCTACATAACATACTTGTTATCCAAAAGATACTATTTTAATTAACTATGTAGCCAATGCCCTTAGGTGGCCCTGCATAATTCAACCCCCTAACAGGTTTGTTAAATAATGGTAACTTCATTATTGGGAACTACTTCTTCTAATTCATTTTATCTATTTTTTATATCATTCCTCAGATTCAAATATTCTTTAGTCATATTTTACATATTTTCCCTCATACTTGAGTATTGTACTATGTTTTTAGATGAGTTGTCAAGGAATTGAGTCAATTCTAATCCATTACGGTCAAAGCTATTTCAACCTTAAACATTATCCTTTTTATGTCTGATGTGCATGACTATAAACTGCCCACAAAAGACAAAGGAACTCTGAATAAAAGTCAAGTTCTACCTCACTAAACATACATTTAGTATGATTTAGGTATCATTGAAGAATTAAAATGTTTGAAGTTTGTAAAGTTATTTACATTAATCCTAGTAAAAATCAAACTATACTTACTAGGCCCATTGGATTAGGTAAAATCTAAAGCATTTAGCATAAGAGAATGCAGGTACAAATGAGTGAAGGTGAAAGTGTTTTTCATTGATGGACAAGAGTTTGAAGGACATCCACAGACTGAAGTCTCTTCTCTTTTTCAAGAATTACAAGAGGCTTTCAACATAACTCTTCATTTGATTTACGGAATCCCGAGCTTCATCAGCAACCACCTGGAATTCATTCATTAAACTGGATACAATAATAGATGCTGTAATACTAGCTCTTCTTGGAACAGTTGTAAAAGGATGTTCTTGAGTGCGGTTTGAGAAAATTTTCTTCTGATCAAACAGGGACTCTGTTTCCGTCCAAGAGACTCGGAAGATGGATACTTGTATTTGATAATGGAGCATTGGAAGTAAAGAGCCATTTGGAGAGATTACTCTTTTCAGATATTGCTCTAATGCCATGTTTGTCTTCTCTCCACCAACTGACAGCGGAAAACATTTCAGCCCATGGGTTTTCCATTTTCATATCTGCAAGAAAATGACATGGAGGAAGAATTTGAATGTTCACACCATTGGTGTTTCTCTTAATGCACAACATAACCTAAATAGAGGATCAGCAGTGCAGATGCATTTCAGGTGTATAGTTCTTTGCATTTGGAACATTGACTCCTTGCAGATGACCATAGCCATACAAAGGCAGATAAGTGATCTGTGGGAAGTCACGATGATATTTCTTCAGATACTTAGCCAAATTAGGAAGAGTTCTATATTTTACAGTATAATAATCATGGCAAATGATGTTCATCATATCATTTATCCACTTGCTAGCCAGTTCATCAACTATTCCGGGTCTAAGAGCCATTGATTCTGCACAAAAGTTGAATAAATTTAATTCTTAAATGGATTGATTTTTCATAAACTTTGTGAAGAAATCCAAAAAAATGGCAAAGGAACTAAGGCTCACAAGTCTAAACTTGGCACGCAAGTGTTCTTGTGCCGCGCTAGTTTTTACGGCGCAATTCTAAACCGCGCAAGTACAAATTCCTAGACAGCAGGGTGGCGGCAAGGAAACAGAGGAAATAAGAGACTTGGGCGGCGAAGATAACTTGCACGGAGAGAGCTCGAGAATTCGGAAGCAGATGCTATGCGTGGCCAAGGATCTTATATTTATAAGCCAGGAGGCCTATCTGCGTGCCTACACCCAGTGCGCTCAAGCCTTGCGAGACTCGAACCTGCGCGCCAAGTGTTGCGTACTGAACACTTGCGCGCCACCATTCCTTTGGATGTCTCCTTTTTCCTCAGAGTCACGTCCTCATTTTCTTTTGGATCCAACTCTGAGGGGGGACTTTTGTTGATGCTCCTTATCGTCAAAGAGTCTAAATATTGGAAAAGGGGAATATCTTAGCTCAAATTGATTCATCCTTTGATGAAAATATCAAAAATCGGCAAAGGGAAGAACAAGGAGAAGATTTCCCATAAGTCGCGCAAGTTTCCTCATAGTGGTGCAAGTCCACTTGCGCGACCTAAGTGATAACCGCCTAGGGTCTTCTCCTGCCTATAAATAGACCCTGTGAGCCCCCCATTCCGGGAGGATTTTTTACAGAAACTCATATTTGAGCTCTCGGCGCCCTCTTCTCTTCTCAAAGCTTCTAGAACACTTCTAAGGTAATTTCTTACATAGAACGGATGATCTAAAGAGGGGGATAAGGACCTAAGTGTTGAAACTCATCAACACTTGTGAGTCTAGGTGGCCAGCCCTTAAGGGAAATGACCACACTTGCACACCACCTTACTCCTTCAATAGAACCTACGCACCCCTCTCCTGGAAGAACCTCAGGAGGATTCTGAAGGCCTTAACCAAAAGTCACTCAAGTATTACCCTATTGGTTGAACACTGCGCATGTACCCAACATGTCGCACTGGTATACCTGCACAGCCAAGACTTTTGCGCCCATGAAGTACCCGCGCGCCTGCCAGGACTTGCGCGCCTGTGCCTTTTTGGGTGCCCTTCTTTCCCATTTTACCCCTCTTAATCCATTCCACATCTCTTATTAAAGATTTAGTCTTCAAGACACTCTTCAAATCCATTTATGGAGTGATTTCTTGATTTGAATTCTTTATCTTAAAGGAATTCTGTGGAATATCCCTCAAAACATAGTGATTTACACATCTTTATGTCACTAAAGATTGAGATTTCATTCATTCAACCTCATTCTTTATGATGAGAGAATCCAATACTGGGCCTCCTTTTCAAGAGTATGTCCTAGTCATAATTACTTTAACCTGGGCCTCCTTTTCATGAGTAATTCCCAGTCATAATTATTTTAACCTGGGCCTCCTTTTCAGGAGTAAGTCCCAGTCATAATTCTTTTAAATCGGCCCTCCTTTTCAGGAGTAAGTCCCAGTCATAATTCCTTTAACCTGGGCCTCCTTTTCAGGAGTAAGTCCCAGTAATAATTCCTTTAACCTGGGCCTCCTTTTCAGGAGTATGTCCCAGTCATAATTCCTTTAACCCGGGCCTCCTTTTTAGGAGTAAGTCCCAGTCATAATTCCTTTATCCTGGGCACCCTTTTCTGGAGTAAGTCCTAGTAATAATTCCTCTAACCTGGGCCTCCTTTTCAGGAGTAAGTCCCAGTGGTAATTCCTTTAACCTGGGCCTCCTTTTCAGGAGTAATTCCCAGTCATAATTCCTTTAACCTGGGCCTCCTTTTCAGGAGTAAGTCCCAGTCATAATTACTTTAACCTCAATCCTAATTTACCCTTGATCTGGGATTTCTTCTCAGGAAGTTAAACATAATCTTAATCTATTTTGGGCAGTCATACATACATAAGTCCCACATCATTTCTTATGATTGCATCTTTCATGGCCCAATTGTCTAATTTTTTACTAATACCTCTTGTTTATCACACCGAGCATGACTCTCATGAGATTAGAGGGTAAAAGTAATTATGACATCCTTCTTTGAGCCATCAATCATAAACATCATACTCGCCACTCAAACTATGTGGGTTCTGATTCCTTTTCCAAAACAAAGGATACGTAGGTAGCCCATCTGCAGGTTCGATCCCAACTCTGAAATAATCCATGTCCTTCTGAATGACAATAAACTTCATGTTCCCCACTGAGTGGCTTTGAAACCAGCATGGTCATCATAATGACCAAGATACTTTTATATAAATATGCCGAAGGATACCATTGACCTAGAATCATTAATAAATACAGATGATTCTCTATTGATGAAGAACCTCGAATACATATAAAAGATTCTCTAAATTCGGTACATATTTTATCATTGATTGTAAGATCTAAAGGAAAGCTCATTTCATGCTTGGTAATGTAATAAGTATTCTCGAACGTAAATTAAATCTATAAAGAGAGTCCTGGAATAGATAATAATTCCCCTAAAAAAGGTGTGATGAGTCCGACCTCCCATCCTCTCGACCAATGCAAATTCCTAAGCCTCATCAGTCCACAAACTAATGAGCGCCTACCTTTGGAAATTAGTTCCAAATGGATGTGGATTCATTGGATGTTTCCAGTTCTACGAAAAAACTCGTTAGAAACCAATTGGATTGTTTGAACCTCCCATCAAGAGGTCATCCCCAAATTCCAAGGGAAACACCCCTCTGGTGTTGTATCCTCAACTGCCTGCAGGTGGCCATGCCCCGCCCCTCTTCTTCTCTACTGATGATCACCTCCATGAACACACATGGATCAAGGTCCCTGATGGGGAGGTAATTCCTGAGGTCGACCTAAACCATCCATATATTCTCCCTAAAGAGCATTAGAGTGGTTCTCATACTACTAGAATGGCCTTACTGGTAACTGTTACTGATGCTGGTGCTGAATTTATCTTCCTTTATCAAACTGGGCATATAAAGCCATTGGGCATAGATCCTGATGATGATAGAAACCCCATAGACAAAACACATTGGTATAATTTCTCTATGATGATTATGGAATAAACTAGTCCTAGAATGCTAGAATGGAAGATACAGATGTAGACTCCCTACTGGTCAAAACCTCAAAGGACCTGGAACTTGAGATTTACCACTAACAACTATACACCATAAAAAACCTGTCAGTTCCCTATAATGGTAATATTACTCAGAGTGCATCCAATAAATTAGATCTTCCTTATTTTCATCCTCTAAATACATTGGAACTATAAAAGGAGTAACTTCATAATGGATCAATGGATAGAGAGACTCCTCAAGATTCCTCACTTGGGCATCCTCATATGGGGAATGATATAAGGAAAAGCGTAGAAGGTCCTTGAACTTGATCCCATGATCCCAAAAATATATACTCACCATCTAAATGGGGAGTAACTCCTTTCTCTTAATAGTTTTCATGGATAATGAAATAAATTTTATCCAGAACACCTTCTTGAATTTGATGAATGAAACACTGGCCTCCTTCCATTCACTAAGGTAAAACATCCAACACTACCGTGAAACTCCTCACATATTACTAACTACCAAGGTGACCCAATACTCCTTTAAGTAATAGATAAAACTAAAAGAGATCACCATAGATTATAAGTAGATCATTTCTTCCGAGTAAAAAATGGTCCACTTTTAATTCCCTAAATTCTATAGCTAAAAATATTACAATATTCGCTTCCACAGATCATCCTCAACTGAATCAACCACTTTATGATCAACTCGGTCAGCTCGCTAAACCTCAACAGACTGAGCATGACATGTATGATGTCCATTAGACGTAGATTAAAAGGTATATAATTTTTTTCAAATCCTAGAAGTATGGATTATTATTTAGATTCATTTTAAATTAAATTATCCATTTTAACCTTACAAAAAAACCAAACTCAAATAGGAACACAATTAATTATGATGAATGTACCTCTCATAGGTCTATAACATGAATACAGGTCCACCTCACTAGATTAAGGGGGTCCCAAAAATATCATTTCCTAGATAGTCTCCTTGGTTCATGTCACTCACCAAGGTAAAATGGGTATGTTTCCATACCAACCAATGAAATCCTTACTATAGATAACTCCAAACTCCATCCCATAACTCAACCATAATCATTGGTACCAAACTTTTATGACCCATTCCATCAAAGATACACCAATAAATAGAGACAGATAATGACCACTGATTCCTACATCGAGTAGGCCTCAGGTTGGATACATGCACAAAGGGCATAAAAATCTCTTCAAATGTGAGTAATTAACCTTTATAATAATGTTGGATCATGAGATAAGATGAATCATCCAACAAAAACTCCAATACATAATATAAATGAAATCTAAAAACCAACCACAATCGATGTATAAATAAAACTAATACAGGTAAAATTCTCTGAATTATATATCCAAAAATGAAGATAATGAAGTGACACAGTGACTGTCCAAAGGCCTAATCCATTATTGTCCAGCATGGTCCATGAGTCCTCCTAGAAACCTAAAATTAGTTTTATATACATAGGGATAACTTATATGTTTACTCAGTAGTAAAACCAAAGTCTCGCATGCACATATTAAAAGAGAATACAAATTAACCCATGAGAAAATAGTAGAACAAAATAGTATCTATATCGGTATACTAAGAAAAAACCCAACATGACTAATTCATTCTCACCAAATAATGTGTCCATGCTTAGTAATATGATGTTTATCATATTGATAAATGGTTCCCCACACCACCTTCCCACCAATTTTCCTATATCACACCCCAACATCACTTGTCCCAATGTTCCAACCTCTCCCAAATAACACATCACATCCTGCTTGTAGAAACCTAGGCCACCGCACCACATATCATAACTTGTGTAGTAGGGTATAATGTACATGAATAAAATTAACCACATCCCCTAATCCAACAATGCATTACCCCCACTATAATCAATATCTCAAATCTCACACAATAAAACATGGGCCATCACTTATCATGACATATCATGTTGATAGTGGCACTTTCAACTTCCATCCATAACAACAAATTCATATTACTAATGCCTGGAAGAGGGATCAAGGAAGAGTTGGTATTTTTTCATCCATCCTCCCACTAATATATTTATAAAACACACCCCATATATATATATGGGAGTAAATAAATTGTGCTCAATATAGACTGGGAGCATAATGAAATCTCATGTAAATACTATATATATATAATATCTACACAAAATTGCATCTTAGGGGTTGACAAAAAGGTACCTGTGAACTCTCAACATATCTTCACTTCTCTTCTACCTATAAATTCATAAAATCCCACAAAAATCAACAAGACGCACCCAATATTCAATTAAATCCAATTTTTAGATTATTAATTGTTAATATATCCCAATGAAAATAACCAGTTAAATAAAAAATTTCCAGGACATTAATTATTATTTAATAGCCCACACTTAAACCTCATAGCATGTAATAATTTAATTTTTCTCTTATGAAGTCAATGTAATATCCAATACTACTTGGGAAATTATAACATCATAGTTAACAATAGGAAACACATCTCAACAACCAAATATACACATCGAATTTCTTTATTTCATCACATTGCAACTTATTTTCCATCTCCATTGTACAACCAAACCTCAACCACCATTGAAATATAGCTACACTAAAACACTGTAAACACCATCACAACCCCACTACACAACTACATCCATCCACTCCCCCCACACTCATGATAATAAGGAAAATTCCCATTCATCACATCAACACATCCATGAAACAACACACAACTAGATCCATAAACATTTTAAAATAGAAACAAAGCATTTTATATATTGGAAATAAGTGCTTTTATTCAATTCCATTTCATTATTTAAGTATTTTATCACACAATCCATATATTTTGGTGCAACCAATTCACTATCAAATCATAAGTGGTTAATGAATTTTTTATGGTCGTGTCATAAAAACTAAAAAACATGGGTATCACATCCCATATATAAAAAATAGGGGCTAAAAATTGACTAATATTTTTATTGACACAATAATATAGAATTATATAATATCAAAATATAAAAAAGATATAAAATCATGAAATACATTCCCCTTACCATTACCAAATTTAATTAACCAATTTATTTATCTTTATTAATTTGGATACAACAATTTACACATTGATAAACATAATAACCCATCCTCACATGATACACATAATAGAGAAATGAAAAAAGTCCAACCTAGATGAAATAAATCTTTACACAAACTTTTACACCAAAAATATGGCATGTGCATACAGGAAAAAACCATCGATAGGGGGAACTAAAACCAACACTAGAAATAGGGCCCTCTGACTCTAGGGGAAAATTATCTAGAATATATTGTCTCGTGAGGAAGTAAGAATGAAATAATGAATAAAATTTATTCAATTTGGAAGGACTAGATATAATACCATAAATATTAGATATGTTTTTAAACTAGACATTAAATTAAAATATCATTAAATCTACTTGGAATAAACATTTAAAAGGTCTGAAAACATTTTACAAGATGGAGATATGATTAATTCCCTTTTAAACTATTTTAAAATTCATTAATTATGTAATTAAAACATTTTTCATTAAAGAAACATTAAAAAGGGGGAAACTTGATATTTCATAAAACATGAGTAACTCATTAAAACGATTCACCATTAGTGATCTACCATTATTTCAAAATGAACTATTGTTGGTGACTCACCATTAGTTCAAAATGAGATACCATTGGTGATTCACTATTGGTTCAAGAAAGATGCACCATTGATGATCAATTTTTTTTAAAAGGAACCACTGTTGATGATCCAATGTTAGGTCAAAATGTTCCACCATTGGTGATCTATCATTACATAAAAATGAGAAACTATTGGTGATCCACCATTATATAAAAATTATCCACCATTAGTGATCCACTTTTAGTTCCAAATGATACACAGTTCATGATCCAACATTAGCTGATAATGATCCATCATTGGTGATCCACCATTAGTTAAAAATTACCCACCATTGGTGATCAAATATTAGATCAAAATGATCCATCATTGGTGATCCACTGTTGGTGATCCACTGCTAGGGTGGTAGTACTAGGTTCTCCTTACAATATTTTACCACTAGGTGGTATCTACATGGTGATATCGCTAGGTGTAACCAACAAGGCTCTACCACTAGATTTTAATGCTAGGTTATCCCACTAGGTTCTACTACTATCCTCGAAACACCTCAAACTTCTCCTAAACACATTAATCACATGATTTCCCACATATTATTGGGTCTTAAGTTCTATGTTGTTGCACTGAAAAAAATAAAATGTTCTCATATACCAAATTTATATCTAATTATTCCAAATATAGAATATATTCTTCAAAATTCAAAAATAACGAATTTGAGTAATTTAAATTAAAATTAAACTGGATATAATGTGGAAATAAATATTTTCAAATAAAATTTTATTTAATATAAAAATATTTTTATATTAAATTCATGTATAAAATTAATTTTCAAAAACCATAATTGGATTATCTTTAATCTAGTGAAACTAATAATATTTTTCATCTCACTAAAATATATTTTTTTACATTTAAAATATTGGACCAAAAAATACAATTTGTAATAACAAATTTTGAATTTTTCAAAACTGATTAAAAAAATCATCCTTTTAACAAAAAAATAAATTTTAATCATAATAAAATTTCGATATTGTAAATTAAAAAACAAAGATTATTTTTTTTCAAATTATAACTCTTTAAATTTAAATTAAATTTTTTAATAAAAACATAAAAGAAAATATTTTAAAAAATCCATTTCATTTTATAATTTAAAAATAACTTAACATTATTAATTAATATAACTCTATAATATCTAACTATCAATTATTTTTAATAAAAGAAAATGATTTATTATAAAATTACCACATTTTTTAAAATATATATAAATAAACTCTTATTATATTATAAATTTAAAACCAATATATTCCTTCATATTCATAATGATAGAATACAAACACTAAATATTTATAGATTTGGATGGATCAAAATTTATATATTTTTATTGATTTTATAAATATATAATCTGAATCCTTGAGTATATCCAATAGTATTTAGGTAATTTCATTATTTGGAATCATGTAAAATAATTAGGAATGGAATTAATAATCAACTTGTATAAAATATATTCCCATGAAATTGATATATCATTTATCCAAGTAAATCCATCACTTATGAATCAAAATCTCACTTATATGATTATTTTACCTTTACAAGGATCAGTATAATTCTTTAAAATTAACAAAATTATTTTTCTGATGAAGCTCAATAATTAAAAGAATAAAATTCCCCCCTTTATCTTTTATTCTGTGATATCTTATTATACAGGGTATCAACTTCTCCATTAGAACCATTTTATGAAGCTCTTACAGAAATATCATCAAAATCTCATGATAGTGTATGAATAAATAAATTAAAAATTTATTGACACTAATAAAATAACCCCTCAAACTTTTATATAACTCAAAAAAATGTTTCTAGTAAATATTTCTATAAAACATATATATGAAATATACAAAGCCTTTTAATTCATCTGTTTAGGTAAAATATTAATTAATGAATACAACAATTAAATGAAACATTTGAAGGAAAAAATAATCTATAACGTATTCATTAAATATTTATAACCTAAATAAAAGAATACCGAAGACCATTGTGATTTGAAAATAAATAATTATCCATACCTCATTAGTTGAAAAAGTATCATTGATAACATACTAGGATTTCATCATATTAATGGTAATTTTAGTGATGATGAACAAAATTTTAGATTTATGGGAGATTACCTGGCTCAAATTCCATATGATAGTCCTGGATGATAGATTAATGGCTACTAAGAGGTAGGGTGAATCTAGTGTTGGAGTCTAATTGAAAACATATTCCATGTATCTCACTTCTTTAATAAACATTACTCCCAATTCTTATAATTACAAGGATCTCTATTAATATGGGAATAAATATGATAATGATATAAAATATAGAGATAAATAATGTAATGAAAACAATACTAAGGATCACAAGGTCTATACACTATTTTAATCAAGTGGTTTTATCCATGGTGTCCAATATTTATAATCCATAATTATGCATAAATATCTTTTTATCAATGATGAACATATAAATGAATGGATAAATAATATGGTTCTTTAGTTTTTCAAGTATGAAAAAACCATTTAAGGGAAATAGACCAGTAATAGGAAACACATTATAGTTTTTTTTCTTCCAATATATTCCATAATTTTCTAAATGCTAAAAAAATTATATGTATTATTATTCATTAAAAAATAATATTTTTGGGTGGAACTCTCTTACTTTGATCCCAGTGTTCTCACATAGTGGGTTGATATTACACAATATTAAGAATAATATATTTTCCATGATATTTGATATCTATATATCTCTATAAAAAATCACGGTCAATTAAAAAATCAGGGATTACCAAGTTTTTATCTATGTGAATGTTTTAATAAATTCTTAGTCAATTTCATTCGATAAGATTAAAAATACTCCCATTTAAAGTCCTTTAATCCACTCTTATGAATATTTAAAATATAATTTTATTTAGTGTATTGTAGCAGCACTGTATCGTACTATAGCAGTGACAACATTGTAGTAATGGCGGTCACTATAGCGGCGACAAGCCACTATAGTAGCGGTAGGGTACTATAGCATTGGAGGGTACCGTGCGAGAATGTAGCAGCATGGGTACTATAAGAGTAATATTCACAGAATGGTCCTTGGGACAAAAAATTGGGCCTTCGGGCCATATAATGGGCTAAATGCCCACTGGGACTTTGGGCAATGTAATGGGTCTCCCTCTATCCAGTTAAAGAGGTCTTTTCATTGATTTAATAATAATTGATGCTTCAACCAAAAAAATATATATTTATTTTTGGATTTACCAAACCATGGAATAATGATATACACTATGGTACAATGTGATAAATCATATTTTAATTAATTCCTTAAAATCTATATCTTCACTATTACTCAAATAACTATATTTTGGATCAAATATCATTGTTTACTAATATAAAAACATAACATGATCCATAGAATCCATACAGATTCCAAAATAATTTTAGTATAATGATTATTATCATGAAATAATTTTTTTATATTTTAATTTCTTATATATTCAAAAAATAACATTATAACATGACATAATAATATTATAGAATAACTCTCTCTCCTTAAATTCTAGCAGTGACATAAAACATACCCAATATAGATCTTATAGTGTTAAATATTCAATTAAAATATATCCCTCCAAATTATATTACAACAAACTATACATAACAAAAAGTACAATATTCTTCCTCAATATTAATAACATGTTCAAATCATGGAATATTGTTGTTCCATGATACTAATTTTGGACTAATTTCATGATTTCTAAAGAATCAATCATGTTGAAACTGATGTATATTATAGTATAAAATATACATAAGACTAATATATAAAATTTCATGAAATTAATGATAGAATAACTATCTGAATAAATCTTTATACATCTATATAGAGTTGTATAAATATCGTTGACATATGTGTATCAGTATCATTTTCTTTTAATGTGATACATAAATTATAATATTCAACCAATACCTTAAAAACGTTATGATGTGATATAAAGACACTAGACCATGATTTTTTATAACATTGTTTTTAGTTCTTGAATTTCATCATGTTTGAAAAATCCAAAAAGAATTAGGGAAATTAAAAAAAGGAATACATGTTCTAATCCTATATTCACGAAAATGACCTATATCAGGAACCTATATACCTTAATTCCATCATTCTTTGTTACTACATCACTATTCTAACAAGACTTCTAACCCTTGCACTTCAAGAATCCATCCACAAATGACATCGGCAACCTTGTTACCTCACTAACAATTATAATTCGTCTAATGCTGTGGGAAAGACATTACCCGGGAGCCTAAACCTCAACCTAGGTTCATGAGGTGGTTTTAAATGTTACCACACATTATAATGTTCAAAAATTTTATTTTCCTGTATAAATTCCACAATTACTCTAATTAAACACATGAAGAGATGAAGTGAAACCCAATTGAGACTACATACCCATATTATAAACCCATATCCTTTAATTTTAAAAAACACACACAACCATGTTGTCCAAAATTTGGAAACTACATTTCTCTTATGATTCTTTATGTATAGAAGGAGAATGTTTTTGACTTTGTTCTCACAATTAAGGGAGGCATGTTGAAGAATATGTGCAGTCAGGGTAGACTAGTTCATAGAGTGATGTTTTGGAACTAGGATGGAATGTGGGAATGTAATTGTGAGTATAAAAATATTTATTGGAAATAACCAAATAATCCATATATTTTATTTCACAAAACAGACACAAAAAACTAGTTTTAAAATATTATTTGAATTTATATTTTTATCATTTTGAAGAAAGAACCATAATAATTCTATAAAACCAATATTGTAAATAAAAATTTATCTTTATAGAAACATTTAAAATATACACTTAAATTATTCTTCTAAAAACACAATTTAATAAATCAACTCTTTAAAGACAATTCCGAACTCACATCAAAGTAGTGGAAAAAAAGGGCGATGTCCCTATATTTTTTTCTTCATAATATAGAAATATGAAATAATAATTTAACCATGTATATCATAAAACAAACATAATAGAAAAAATTATTAAAGGATTCAAATGAAACTACAAAGTGGTTATAAGATATGAAATTTTTTGGGAAATACACAAACATCATTAGAGGAAATCATGGGCGTACTTAGGTTTGAATCAGCTTCCAACCTTGTTGATGGATTTAATTATATAACCATCATGTAGATACCAAATAACCATACAGTTGGATCAGACCTATATATTATACTACATCATATGATATATTTTCCATCTCATAGAGATCATATTGATATATTTCCCACCCCTCAAAAAGATTCTTGAGATACCAAGACGATAATAGAAATGGGATTTGGGGTTGCCAATAAACATACGACATATCAATCATGAATCCATATAAGATAACACATATGTTAATACGAACTATCTAGACTATCTATATGAATCCCCTCTATAAAATATTGAGACTTCTATAAGGATGTGAACATTTTAAAGAAGATCATTGGAAGGTCTTAACTTGTCCATAACATTTAGAACTTGTTACGATTTTACCAGAAACGTTTACTCTTATCGATGCCATTTCAAAGCCCAAGGAAACACCAAACCAATTCTAAAAAGTTCCAAATAAGCATATAAACATGATTTATAAATATTTCATTTGTAACATCCTTTATAAATACATTTATGAACTAAGATACCATTTATGAAGATCAATGTTTTAAATAAGGAATTCCATGAAAATTTTATTTATATATCTTTACACATCTTTGTGCTCACATTTGTGAACATATTGATATTTACATATCACACCTATATATATATATATATGAACATATATAGAAATTAAAAGGGTTAAATGATGGGACACAAATAAAATGACACATAAACCATAAGGATATTCCATGAAATACAATGAAAACATCAAAAATGGAAATAAACATTGTATTCCAAATTTAAACCATAAGTACCATCTCAGATAATTTATTTGATTGATAAAAATCAACTGAAACACAAAAAATTGTTTAAAATACTATTTGAACTATTAAAAACATTATTATTCATATAACATTAATACTATCACATATACAATATAATCCATTTTTCAATCATGATTTCATCCCACGAAGGCATTGAATAAAAAATCATAAATAAAATAATCGTGTGATATTAGTAAAAATTAATTAAAAAATATAAAAGTATCGAAGAGAGTACTCTAGAATGAGATATTATGGAGACACCCACCTCAAAAAATTTTATATGCAACATAAAATTTTATTACTAGAGGAACATGATTTAAGAAACCAACCACACACTATACCATAAAATAAAACAACACACATGAGGTAATACTCCCCCAAGAGTTCTACTAAGAAGCAACCAATATAATAAATGAAAGAAAAATAATTGAATGTTGGAAATGGTTCTTCAATAATGGATCACATATTTAGAGTCCCCAAAAAATTAACGGATAGGGAATCAAAATATGAGGGGAAAGAGGAAGGATTTTGGGATCCCATTCATCAATTCTAGTCATGTGGGTGAAATGGGATCTCAAGTGCGGTTTTAATTTTATGATGGTAGAATATGAAATTAATGTTTAAAAAAACATGAATTAAAATGGAAGGGTTAGATGGTTTACAAAAACATACACCAATTTTCACCCTCTAATTTATATAAATACCTCTCTCACATAGTTTAGACACATATATTTTATACCTTGCACTAACCATATAAAACATGGTTTCTAAATTATATACAGTTTTTCAGGATTTTTGTATCTTTTTAACTATCCATGTGCGAGTCTAATTAAAACTCCATGATACACAAAACCACCACATTATTTTATCTAAATGTAAAATGCTTTGGACTCAACCATTTTACACAAATGTGAAGAAATAATATAAAGAAGAAAATAAACGAGAAAGAATACTGCATTTAGGTAGTTACATGGCTTGTCTAAAACTATGTGGACTAATGGTACCTAGAAAAAAAAAATCTTGAAAACCATAAAGGTCATAAATTCATAGGAATTCAACCCATAATTCAATGAAGATATTAAAAAATCAACAAAACGATAATGTACATCGACCCTTTTGAGATCTGTAATTACAATAGAGTAGTTTCCTGTCAACTAGAACTACCACCAAACCTATATCAAGTACATGATGTATTCCACATATACCTCTTGATAGAGTACATACCATACCCCTCACATGTAAGCAATCCAGAGTTGGTACGATTAGATAATAATCATTCCAATGAAGAATAGTTGACGAGGATCATAGATCATAGAGAAAAAGATATACAAAATAAGAAAATGCCCCTAAAAAAGTGTTGTAGAGAAACCACATGTTTGGAGAAGAAACATGGGAAAAATAAGAGGTGATAAAGTAGAGTTACCCTCATTGGTTAAAGGGTTGGAAAATAAAATTTCAAATGTAAAATATCTAAAATGGGGAATATTATAATGACCCTAACTATTACGAATAAATATCCCCTTATTTTGATTTAAATAAATTTCTTATGGTTATATAAAACCCATGAACTTCTTTTTTTGTTATATACAGTTAGATATAAATGAATAGTAAGTATCATTACCATTTATAATATATCCATTTAATAGTGATCACATGAATTTTATAAATACCGGGTTATAACAAATCCAATTGAAACAAACAATAGATTCGATGACCTCAACCAGTAGGATCACACCCTATAAAGCCTATTTATGGAAGCAATAGATAGAGATAGAATTACTAGGATTTTCCCTAGACACATCCCATCTTAAGAACCAACAACTTAAAAGAGATTTAAATAGTTTATGATAGATGTTCAAGTTCATCAGGATCACAACCCAAACCATGTTCTCCAAATGGCCCTATCAAAGCCCCACCATCGTACACCCTACACTTAAGGTGTATGATGGTGTATTAAAGGGATATGTATCAAGTACCTATAATTATTATTTTTTACATTATTTTGAATATATTAATTAACATATTTTCATCATTTTATTGTTACTTTGTTAATAATTTTTATTTTGATTCAAAAAAGTAAAAATTATATTTATGATTAATAACTGAATTCGATTAATGAATTAATGAAATAATTGTTTTTTTGAAATAATAAAAATATTTTAATATAATATTATCATTAGATAATATTTATCAAATATAAATTATCATATAATTTTTATGATGTCAAATGTAATGTTTATTAGTGTTCGAAAACTGTTATTGTAAAAAACCATCATTTTCAATAAATGTCAGCCATTATTTTAAAAGGGAAAATTCAAATATTTATAAAATTATTCAGATAAAATTAATATTTTTTTTATAATTATAATGTTTAAATTATCCAATTTTAAATTTTTTATAATGTTCCATGATAGTTGAATTTTTGGGTAAAAATGAAATACCATATAAATGTACTTTGTATTTTATGACACCATAATGACCCAAATGTTATATAATAAGTCATATAAATGGTGTATACGACCAAATATATGTTTTAACTTTAAAATTAAATTATTTTATATTTGTTTAATTTATTTTTTAATGCCTTTATGAATCCTCCAAGATATATAATATATTTTATGATTTTAAAAAAATTTATTTAGGAGTGTGACTCACCTCCACATCAATAAGGGTAATATTTTATTAATTTCATCCATTTCAATCATAAAATAACTTATACCAATTCCTTTTGGTAGAGACCATGGGGAAAAACCATGGTACAGTTTTTGGTTTTGAATATTTGATTTTGTAGAGTCCAAAACCTGAATAGTAATGAAATCCCCCTCCTTTTCATTATTTACCCTCCCATTATCCCATTTATCTTCACTCAAACTCCTTGGTGCATATCCAAGATCAACCCCCTACTCCCTATAGTACTCTCATGGTTCCCTATGCTCTCAATAATCCATTTCCAAGCCTTTGGAGTCACATAATGGTGTAAGGGAAACCCATATTCAACTCTTCTCTTATATCATGAAATACATTTATGTATTATCTTTCACTTTTCATTTTTTAACAATGGGATATGATATTTAGTATTCCACTTACTTTCCTTTGTATGTATAAATGATGGGCTCTTCATTTTACTGTCATTAATCCTCCCATGATCCAATATGTACACCTATTACCATGCAGAATTTTTGTAATGATTCTTTTCTCTATTCATATTTCTTCATTACCTTATACCATCATTTTTTTAAATATCTAATGTTGGTATAAGATTTTTCATGTCCCTATTACATTTCATTTGATTTAAAAATTATGAGTGACCCATTCCTCTCTCACTAAGCTTTTTTATAAACATTCATATAATTCCATTATCCTGTCAATACTTCACCATGATTTTTTCATGACAGAACAATTGTGTAGTGAATTCCATACTTATTATTCAATCAATGTTATTCCACTTTATTCACATATACATATTGATTTGGGATTTAATTTTATGAAATATATATTTGTTGATCATGGAATAAATTATGAAGATGAATGAATCCATGTCATGGGATCTATGTGGCACACTTCTGCATGAGAATGAAATCATTATTGTGGGTGTTCCCAGATAGCGATGTATTGTGTAATGTTTTGTATTAAGATATGTCATGTTGAGATAAGGATGTACCTAATTCCGTTATAGGAATGTTTCCACCATGAGGTCATGTGGAATTTATACTTAACCACAATTTATGATTCAATGTTTTAGGTTGTTTCCACATATCCCATGTTATGATTATCATGCTATATCATACCTTTTTATTCATGTTCATTTTATTCTCCATTGATATTTCCATTTTTTAACATGTATCATATTATTCATATTATTAATTGTTTATCCCATTACTGGGATTTATATCTCACCCCATTCTTATGTTTATCTCTAGGATATCCTACGAAGTTTTATGTTTTTTCAGAAGATTATGGTCTTGTCAAGAAGGTTTTCAATAATATTTTACATCCCTTATTATTAGTTGTTATGTAATACACCTAACGCCCAAATACACTATAATTCTTGATATTTTTATTGTATTAAGTGTTATTTTATGTAATAAAACTTGAATTAATTTTTAATAAAGGGGTGGATGTTATATTACCAGTTATGACATCCTTAGAAATAATATTTCTATTGAAGGAATTTTTTTAAAATAAAAAATTCAGACGTACCAAATTTCCTATATAGATTCTTTTATTTAGTGATTTTCAACGTAATCCTTAGATTTATTTATTTTTCCAATTGAATTAATTAATATACACAAATTTCATAAATAATAAATATAAGGAACCGAATTTAAACTATACATTTTCTTGAATTAAATGGATAATTTACATTGAGGATCTTTTCAGGTTTAGAGATTTAGAGAATTAGGTCATAAGATTTACATAAAAACATGAATATTATATGTAGTTAGTCATACTCAGTATCCATTTTTTTTAAAATAAAAACTCTTGAAAAAATACTCATGTATAGTTCTATGTTTTAGACAGCAATACTCTTCCATGATCCCATCCTTGACTGTATGCATCTATATGTCCCATGAAACACATTTCAAAACTTGGGATGATCATAAAAAGCTCAGTAAGGGTTACAAAATATGAAATAAATCACTAGTCCATCAATACATACAAAACATAAACTATTTTACTTACCTCATGAAAACATAAGATTTATGAATAACACATAGTAATCAGAAATCATAAAAGTACTTAAGGCATTCATATCATACTTACATTGTAGATATAAAAACTACATAAGAAGTTACGTTTGAATACCCATCACAGTATATTCCCTCAATAGATTAGGAGAAACAATCACGTTTACCTCCGTCACGTTACCCAATGCATTGGAGAGCTATCTTAGGATCACCTGCCCAAGTTTTATCACTGAACCACTGGTATACGTAAACAATTCCCAAGAACCATAACATATTCATAACACATAAAACAAACATAAAAGAAAGATGATATTTCCACATTTGAATCACAATATATCATTAAAATATATAGACAAAACAATAAATATTTTAATACAAAAATATCAAAAAAGTATATAGTATTTATTTTCTTTTACAAAAACACTATGACTTGTTAAGGAACCCAAAAATCAAATAATACCCACGGAGGCGGAAAAAGGTCGTTGTCCCTGCTTAAGTTAAAAAAACATTCCTTTTTGTCGTTTATTAAAACAAATTGTATAAAAATATTCCATTTGAATGAAATGAAACGTCAAAGGGGTTTATACATTGTATAAAGTAAGGTCGTGTATAAAACAAAATATGCCTCAATGAAAGGAGATTGAGACAAAGTCCATTACCTCATGTCTAACATGACCGTTCATTTATGAATCCCTTGAATAATAAACTAAAGTGAATTTCAACATGCTTAATAACATTTTTAAATTTTATTATTCCTTTTATATCATTTATTACCATGTTATGGACATTATGTAATCAATTAAGTTAATAATGGTTGTTTTGTCAATATTTGGTACTTGAGACAAAAATGAACACGTTATAATTACAAGTTGTCCATGTGGTCAATAGTCCACTATCTATAAAATGATATTCAGGATTTATATTTCATATAAATAATATATATCCAGTATATATATGTATTTATAGTAGAACATAACATTTTGGAGATAAGAAATGAAATACACCGTTCATGGAGACGGTAAGTCGTACGTACGTATAAACGCAACTTTCATTTAGGTTTCGTAATTTAATGTAATTAAAACATAGTGATAAATAATTATAATATAATTATAGAATAATATCATATATAATATCATTAAATCTATCATTTATAAGTACAATATATTGAATTAATGAGTCATATCACTTTGAGGGGGCGGTAGTCCGCACTTCCTTAAATGAAATTATCACGTTTACCCATTATGGAAACCATAAAGGTAGGATATAAATATAAAATATAGAAGCATAAATAAATAAACATAATATATATCATATATAAATATAGTTCCATATTGATGGTCACCATGAGAAATGGTAACAGAATATCAAACAATCTTCATTTTGTGAGGCGTTAGTTTTCCATCCACAGAAATAGTATGTTCTTCACCAATTAGATGGAGGTGTGTGTAAGTGTAGTTTGAGTCCATCTCATAAAAACATCATAGAATATTGAGGATACTGGTTTTGTTATAAAAATAATAATAAAACGAGTTTAGGGGTTAGATAAGTAAAATAAAAGAAAAGAAGTTAAGAGGAACTTTTACCTTTAATTTGGGTAACTCTAGTTGGTTTGAGCCAAAAAGGCTTCTTGAAGCACCTTCTGCCTAAATTAAGGATTCTAGGAGGAGGAGAGGGATCATGATAGATTATTGGGGTAGGGGTGGTATGAGACAAGGATCTTGATTGGTGTGAGGAATGAGTAAGAAGTTAGGGATATTTATAAGGTGGATGAGAGATTCATTAAGAAAATGTGAAAATATTATTTTTTATATAATGATATTCAGTTTATAAAAGTCCAATACTAATTAAAGTCAATGATAAGATAACTCAAGGTCAAAATAAAATCAACCAATACGAATTTGACTAGTTTTGGATGTTATTTTAATATTTTTTATCTAATTTTTTTAAATAATTTATTAATGAGGTAAATACTGCATCATTATTGTGCCATAAATAATTTAATTTATTTGATGTCTAAAAATTACAAAAAAACTACCATGATGTAGGAAATATTTTTATCATTCTAATTAATATTTATAACCGAATATATATAAAACGACACATACTTTATGTACATGGTTAATACTTCAAAATTGAAGCATACTTATTACAACATATAACAAAACCAAGAAAGGACCGCATAGGTATAGTGTCTTTAGAAACTGGGAAACATAAACAACTGGTTCATAAATCATCTACATTTTCTCCCATTTATTTCATCAGATCTATAGTCCCTTTTGGCATATCTTACTTAATAACCTTCTTCCTGACCTAGGGAAAGAAAACATACAAAAGGTTGAGCTCAAATGCTCAGAAAGTGTAAACAAAAGAAATATCAATCACATCATATTCATAAGAAAATATCATTTTGGAAATCTTAAACTGCAAAAGAGATCATAATTTCATAACATGGGATAAATCATAGTAGTGAAATGTAATCCCAATAATCATAACCAAAGACATCATGCATTGTGGTATACAGACATAATCATAGAAAATCATTTCTTAGAAGTCAAGACTCATTGCCCAGACTATCCTAGTGGACAATGTCAATTTCTGAACCGAGTTCACTCCTTGTTTCAGTCTTGTTTCACTAAACCGGTTTAACCAGTCGTTCCATCCATGTCTATCTCATGAGATGTAAATATTTACCCAATGCATTGGAGGGAGATATATGTCCCACCCATCTCATAATGATACCATTCTTATGTGTGCCACAAAATCATAAATCATACTTCATTGCATAACCCATGTAATAAAAATGGGATTCTTAAACTTCATGACATCATAAAACAATTCATATAAGATAAAGGAATTCGTAAAAATAATTCCATCACAACATAATCAAATCAATGTAATAATAGGGATAGAAACAGAACCCTATATTATCTTATATGGAAAATACTATTGATAAAACCCTTGAACTCCATTCTTGAGGAAAATATCCTTTCTACTTCAAAAACATTTTTCCATTCATAACATGTCATACAATTTTATACTAAAAAAAGTTGATTAAACATAAACTTGAAAACTTGTAAAGGAAGCTTCTTGGAAATAATTTTTTAAAAATCCATTCATGCCGTATAAGTTAAAAAAAGATGCTTTTCATACTTTTGTCGGAAAAGTCAAAATGTACCTCGTACGAAAAACGAAAAAATATTCCTTTCATATATTTTACTAAAACCTCACGGAAGGGTAAAATTGGATTTAAAAAATTTTAGGTGGATGTAAATAATATTACATATTGAGGAAACATTAATTTGGATGCTAAAATACACCCCAGTAAATTCCAAAGTAGAAACAATCTCGGATAAAAACGAGATTGTGATATTTCCCTTACCTTAGGTCTAATTTGCTTTGTAAGTGTCAGAACCTCCTGTATAATGATTTAAATAATGTCATTGACTTATTCCTGAATCATACACATTGTTATGATATCATATATGGTCATATTCTTAGCTTCTTATTAGTAATATTTCATTGCTACTTGTTATTCAGGTGTTTATTACTTTTTGTTCTTATGCATGTTTTGTCGCATAAATAATTATTATTCTTTTTATGTTATAGATACCTCATTTCCAGAATGGTATTAGTGTAATATATATCATATTTATTCACTCAATTCATTTATGTAATCATTATGAAATTAAAATCATGTTGAACGAGTCGCATCACATCATGGAGACGGTATTCCGTACGTACGCACGAGCGATGATATCGTTCCCATGATTGTGAAATTGTACTGGAGTGTATGTATAATATTTCAGAACCAATATTACTTTACAATAATCGTATATATTTATTATTTACACCATTATACCCATCCAAGTAAGGTGGTGGTGGAAAATAGATTTCACCACTGCGTGGAGACGGTATTCCGTACGTAAGCACTCGCGATTATTTCGTTTTCCATAGGTTGGATAAATGGTGAAATAGGGTTGTTTCATACTTATAATAACATATAAGTATATGATTGATACTGATGTTATTATTTCATAATGAAACAACTAAAGAAGAAGAAGTGGAAGAAGAAATAAGGTTGAAATAATCAGTAACGGACATTACCTCTTCTGTGAAGCGCCTCTTTGAGACCTCCTTTTAGGGCACTAAAATTGGTCTTTGAAGAAGACCAGGACCTCTAGGATGTTTCTCGAGAATTTTAGAGGAGAAATTGGCAGGGGTTGGCCGAGTATTAAGGCTCAAAGTGGTGTGAGGAAGAGAAGGAGGAGGTTCCCTTTCATAAGGGAGGAGAGGGGCACCTTTGCAAAAAATAAAAATATTATTTTATTATGAAGACATATTCGGTTTCAAAGAGATCCAAATTGATTTATTTCAAATATAAGGTGGGTCTGGGTCGAAATAATCTCATCCAATAGAATTTGGACAAGTATAGTTTACAATTCTAACCTTATCATTTAGATTTAACTTTATGTTAGATAATTTTACTTTTTCCGCGTCTTTTTGTGTTCTTACACTATAAGGTTAATAAACATACTATAACAAGGCAAACGAACCCCAAGTTGTTTATTATTAATATATATAACCTTATCTAAGTCATTTGGCAGAACCTTAGATTTTTAAGAATAATATAAAAAATAATAATATAATATTTTTTTTAAAAAAACTAGTTTATGTCAATTTTGACACTATTTGGTAATTGATTTTTATGAAAATCATAACAGAAATATTAGTTCACAAAAAGTTAATTAAATCAATAATAACATGTCATATTAACATATAAAAGTATTGGAATGAATAAAAAGTCTAAACATACATTTATTTGGGTATTTATAACATCAATTATGTCCATATTTCATTAATAAGATAATTATTGCATCATCATTGTGTCATAAATAAATTAAATTATTTATTGTCCAAAAATTACAAATAAAATACCATTATGTAGGAAATATTTTTATCTTTCTAATGAATATTTTTAGTGGAATTTATATTATGTATAACCCTATAATAAAAATTATTTACTTATTAAACATTGATTTTAACTATTTTAACCCTTCTTTAAATAAATTAATAATAAATGTCCTAATCTAATCCAAGTGGGCCTAAATGGTCATATTTTATTCTTATGGATGTTTTTGGTCGAATTACACTTATCCAATAGAATTAGGACATGTGTAAGGGTAATAATAATTTCATTTTTACCCTTAATTACCCTATTTAATTTTAACCGTGGTAAAAAGGTAAAAAGTTACTATTCACCATACATTATTTTTATCTCATTGAACCATATTTTACTTACTGACATCAACCGTGTCTCTTGGATTATTAAAATTCCACTCACATAAGCTGTAAAATTTAGTTTCATGAAAATTTTTAAATTCTCCTAGGAGGTGGGTAAAAGACGGTGAAAAGTTCAATAAAAATTTTATATATCTAAATTATTATAAAATGAATCCAATAAATTACATTGAACTTATATAGGTATTATGCATAAATTTTGACCTAAAATAAATTTAAATAAAATAAATAAATATTTAAATAAAGAGTCGGTTTTTAAATAGTAACATAGTGTTTTCACTATTCATAAAAAATGGAATGTTTTTAGAAAAAAACCAAAATTTCACCCTAGGATAATTTCGATATTCTGAATCCAAAAATGAAGTCCATTATGAAAAATAAAATTTACAAAATTTCCAAAAGTGGTTATTACTATTCATAACGGCTAGTTTTAATAATATTTTAATAGCATGTCGTTGTTTAGTGAAACTCGGTATTGCGTACGACGCAATCTATCTAGGAAGGTCGCGATTGCATGTAAAGCAAGCCAAGCTAGTGTTGTGTGTAGTGAAAGATTACTTAGATGATTTATATAAAATAAAAACAAAATATTTCTTATAAAAGTCTCGGGTGTTACATTCTACCCCCCTTAAAATGAATTTCACCCTCGAAATTCACCACTTTGTAACAAACAGATGAGGATACCTCTCCCTCGTCATATCCTCAAGATCCCATGTATCTTATTCTAATTGGTGGTTCCTCCATAAATCTTTCACCAAGCGAGAGGTCTTGTTCTGTAGTAATTTTTCGCTACGATCCATAATCTCTATCGGTTGTTCTTCATAAGAAAGATCTTTCTCCACCGGTTAAACTTCTGAGATGAGTACATGTGAAGGATCAGGTATGTAAATTCTCAGGAGAGATACAAGGAACACATTGTGAACTTGGGAGAAATTCGGTAGAAGCGCCAATTTGTAAGCTACCTTGACAACACGATCCAGTAATTCAAAAGGACTGATACACCTAGGGCTCATCTTTCCCTTCTTTCCAAATCTCATTACTCTCTTCCAAGGAGATATTCGTAAGAACACTTTATCACCCACATCAACCTCTAAGTATTTTCTTCGGTTGTCGGCATAAGATTTTTGTCGACTCTGAGATACTCTTTTGTGTTGTTGAATAGATTAGACCTTTTCTTCCATCTCATCAACAAGATCAGGTTCTAATAAATTTCTTTCCCAAACTTCATCCCATCAAGTTGGAGCCCTACATTTCTTTCCATAGAGAGCTTCATAAGGAGCCATCTGAATACTGGAGTGAAAGCTATTATTATAAGAAAATTCCACCAAAGGTAGGTGTTGATACCAACCACATTTGAAATCCATAGAGAAAGCTTGCAACATATTTTCTAGAGTTTGAATTGTCCTCTCAGACTGACCGTCTTTCTGAGGATGATAAGCAGTCCTGAAACTCAACTATGTATCCAGAGTATGCTGAAGACTTCACCAGAACTTCGAGGTAAATCTCAAATCCCGATCAGATATAATTGAAAGTGGAACTCTATGCAATATTACCACTTCCTTTGCATATATACTGGCAAGCTGATCTAGAGAGAAATCATATCTAATAGCGATGAAGTGTGCTGACTTTGTAAGACGATCAAATATGACCCAGATAGCATTTTTCCGTTTGGATGTTTTAATAAGTCCAGTGAAAAAGTCCATAGTGATGTTTTCCCATTTCCATTCTGGTATGGGTAATGGTTGTAACATACCCTTAGACTTCTATCTCTTAGCTTTAACTTGCTGACAAAGCAAGCATCGAGAGACATATTCAGCAACATCCCTTTTCATGCCATCCAACCAGAAGTACTCTTTCAGGTCCCTATACATCTTCGTGCTTCCAGGATGAATAGAGAATGAAGAAATATGAGCCTCGTCCAGCATCTCCTTCTTTAATTTGGGGATGGGAGGAACACAAACCCGATTCCTGAACTTTATTATCCCATCACAATCAAGGTTGAATTCAGGAAAATTTCTCACCTTTTTTTGTAACTCTACATCTTCTATCTGTGCCTCCTTAATCTTTACATGTATAGATGGTTGAACATTTATTTGAGAAATATAATATTTTTCCTTTTCCATTATAATTCCAAGATCCATACATTGTAAATCCATAAATATTGGATCTTTTGTGATCCTCATTATGGATAAGCTAGCATGGGCTTGTCGACTTAATGCATCTGCCACCTTGTTTGCTTTCCCAGGGTGGTAATGAATTTGAGCAGTCGTAATCCTTAATCAGCTCCAACCATCTTCTTTGGCGCATATTCAGCTCCTTTTGTGTGAAAATATACTTTAAACTTTTATGATCAGTATAAATGTCACACCTTTCTTTATAAAGATAATGCCTCCAAAGAATTAATGCAAAGATTACCGCAGATAACTCCAAATCATGAGTTGGGTAATTTTTCTCATTGATTTTCAACTATCGTGAGGCATAAGCTATCACCATATCATTTTTCATAAGAACACACCCCAATACCTTCTTGGATGCATCACTGTAGATCACAAACCTTTCTCCACTACAAGGCATTGTTAGAAAAGGTGCACTGGATAACCTTCTTTTCAACTCCTTGAAATTCTCTTCACATTCCTCCATCCAAACAAACTTAACTCCTTTCTGAGTCAACATGGTGAGTGTATTAGATAATCGTGAAAAATATTTCACAAAACATCGATAATATCCAGCCAAACGAAGAAAACCTTGGATGTCGGTTGCTGTTGTTGGTCTCGACCATCTTTCGATAACATCTATTTTTGTTGTATCCACAGATATCCCCTCTTTTGAGATTATGTGACCCAAATATGCAACTTTTTGAAGCCAATATTCACACTTAGTAAATTTGGCATAAAGCTTCTCCTTTCTCAGGGTCTTCAATACAATTCTCAAGTGATCTTCATGTTCTTACTTTCTCTTTGAATAGACAAGAATATCGTCTATAAAGACTACCACAAACTGATCAAGATAGTCTCTAATGACTCTATTCATTAGATCCATGAAGATATTAGAGGAATTAGTAGTACCAAATGGAAGCACTATAAATTCATAGTGTCCATACCTTGTACGGAAAGATGTCTTTGTTATATCCTCACTTTTGACCCTTAATTGATGATATCCTGAATGAAGATCAATCTTGGAAAAGTATTGAGATCCGTGTAGCTGGTCAAATAAGTCATCAATGCGCGGGAGAGGATATTTGTTCTTGAAACTGATCTTGTTAAGTTCTAGATAATCAATGCAGAGTCTCATTGATCCATCTTTCTTCTTAACAAACAGAACAGGTGCTCCCCAAGGTGATGCAATAGGGCGTATGAATCCCTTATCAAGATTCTTTTGAAGTTGCTTCTTCAATTCTTGCAACTCAATTGGGTCCATTCTATAAGGTGTCTTTGAAATAGGCAAAGCACCCGGTACGAGTACGATTGAAAACTCAACTTCACAATTTGGTGGAAAACCTAGCAATTCCTACAGAAATACATCGTCAAACTCCCGTACAATGGGAATATTCTTAATCGTGAGTTTCTCTCCAACCATTTGAGATAAATAACCTTCATTTAGTGGAATCAAGACCCATAAGATGGAATAAATTTCCACTGGATGGTTATGTTCATCCTTGCATCGATAGCCGATCATAGATTGATCTGGAATATGAAATGTGACTTCCCTTCTTTGGAAATTGATATGAGATCCATATAGAGAAAGCCAATCCATGCCAACAATCACATCAATTTCCACTATAGGAAGGATCACAAGATTTGCAGGAAGCACTTTCCCACAAGCTTCAATCGGAGAAGAAATGGATGTTTATTGATTTAATAAAAAATAAATTAATAAAACTCCTCCCCCTTTGGTTCTCATGCACTAAGAGAAGAGGTAGGAGACCCACTTTCATGACAGATAACCCAAGGCAAAACTGAGGAGATGAGGTGTTGTTGATCCCTGTTTTAGACACCGACTATCACCAGATCAAGGTGAAGTAGGTTTTGGGCATTGTTTTGGACCTGAAGCTTCGGCGTTTCACCACGAGGTAGGTGGATTTACGAGAATTGTGTCTCGACCCTTCATTATGAATTTTTTTATGGTTTTACATCCCTATTAAAATTTCTAGAGATCCCCTAGGGATGGATCTATGGGTTTTTGTGGAAATAAGTGAGTTTCGGGTGGCTCATATGAAATTCCCATTCAGAATTCCTGATCACACATCGTGTAGTGAAGAGTAACACACACCATGTGTTATTCCCATTCTAGGAAGATGATATTTGATGATTGCATGTCATTTAATATGGGTACTCATCGTGTAGTGAGATCAGGCCATGTGGTCAAGGACATGGACATGGTTTCCGTGTAGGGGGCATGGCCATAGGGAAGTACACTGCCAGGTACACAAAAATAGGGTGTTGTGCACGGGCATGGGCTTAGGACACAACCAAATAGTTGGGTATCCAAGACACACTCATTGTTTAGGGTACACGCCATGTAAGGAGGCATGTTCAGTTGTTCATGTATGAGCGAGGACATGCCAAGGAGATCAGATGAGGTCACACGCCATGTGACATGAGGTACACACCATGAGACTTGGATTTTAAGATGAGTTATACCTTTAGGCATTGGGTAGAATCATGTGGCTCGTTGTGAGGTTAGGACCTCATGAGACTTGGATTTTAAGATGAGTATATCTGGATTATTCTAGGATTCCTTACAGTGATGTCACATATCTTGATTAAAAAACCATGTGGATTGAGTTGACTAGTCATGTATAGTCGAGGAGCAGTCAAGATGGAGTTTCTTGTTCTCTCATGTTTAGGTTTCCTCCTTTGGGTTTGGCTTTAGTGAACTACTGCCTTTCAGTTTCTCCCTTTTATTTTGAGTTTTTGGGGCACCTACAGGGTATTTTTATACTCACCCATGCACAGGATCTTCCCGCATATTTTTTTCTTATGAAAACAATAGACCCTTCAACGGAGTGCTAGGAGGACTCGAATCAGGTAGATCTTAAAGATATAGAAATACTGAGGTGTGTGACAATGGTTGCATTTGATATCATTCCCCTCCTTCTGAGTAGGTTGGATGCTTTTTTACTTTTTTTGGTGGGATTATATTTTTCCCTTTTATGCTTACATTAATTTTTTTGTACTCTGATTATGGGATAGATGTATGCATGCATTCTATTTTTAGTTGTTTTTTTATCTCTACGCTATGGAATTAATATGTATGTGTGTACATGCATATGGGTACCATAGGCCAAGGACTCCCATGTGTGTAATATGTCTACTCAGCGCTAGTCTCCAGCCCTTTTCCTATTGAAGTCAGACTTGGGGTAGTAGCGGCTCAGCCTTCCCCTAGCTAGGTGAGCCCTAGTGGGTTGGTTCATGACAGAGAGGTATCAGATAAGGTCCTTCCTTAAGACTAAAGTTATTTTTCTAGTTGTGAGTTTGGTTTGGGATTTATGGTGACAGTGTTGAAGTGTTTCAAGTTCATCTTTTAGGACAGGGACTCCAATGTTGGTGCAGCGGCTGACATATCCGTTCACCAGGACTCTAATAACCTGTTTGTTGACTCCGAACATGTAGAAATTAGTTGTAGGGAAATTTGGGTACATACATCAAATAGGATTGGGTTGTGGGTTCCATGTCCTTGAGTTAGCTCCCCAAATATATTCATTTATCGTAGCACATCTTGATTTTATTTCAGGATGTCATCGCAGCGACATCCAGACAGGGTTCCATGATTGGATTGTGATGATGATCCACCTAGTGATTAGGATTCAATGCATGGGTCGGCACAAGAAGTGGTATCTCTGGGTGGTCTGCCAGTCAAGCCACCACCCATTGAGCAGAAGGTTGTGCCAACAGTTTAGGCTGAGGATTCATGCAAGATGAGTGTGCTACATGAGTTTCAAGGGCAAAGACCACCAGGATACCAAGGTCATCCAAACTCTTAGGTAGTTGATGACTGGATTGAGGTAGTCACGTGTGTTTTTCATGTTGTGAAGACACCACCTGATCAGATGGTGGTCCTAGAGAAAAGTATTTTGTAGGTCTCAACAGGGTGATAGTGGAGTCTAGTGACGCAGAAACATGATGAGATTATGCTCACTTGTATGGAGTTTGAGTGGATCTTTAGGGAAGAGTTTTGTCCATCCACATTGTAATCGGTGCATATCTAGGATCTTTTGTAGCTTCGACAATATAGCATTATCGTGAAAGATTATTCAAATAGGTTCACATACCTTTCATATTACTCCCTTAATATGGTTTCATATCCATTTTTATGAGCAAGAACCTTCGAGTAGGGATAATGTTGGGATATCAGGGCTTCAATTATATCATTGTGCATTCCCACTTATCCTGGAGTGCTTGAGTGAGCCTTGGTTGTGGTGAGAATTCTGAATGAGCGGACTTTGACTGTTGGTGTTAGGCACACAAGAGTTGAGACCTTGATAGCTGGTAGCTGATGGTAGGCCCGGGGATAAGGGCGTGCAAGATGCTTCAGGAGGCAAGGCTAGGATAGAGTTTCTATGGTTTAGGTCTCCCATATCGATCTAGTCATCCATGGGAGAGGCGGTGTTTCACTTTTGATGGACGAGGGAATCTCACATGAGATTTTCTGACCTACCATGATACTAAGAGGGATATGTTCGATGGACCACTCTGGAAAATATAGTGATATGAGCATGGTGTTCCACATGATAGAAGATGTGGTGGAGGAGCCGGGAGATAAGCAATAGATGGAATATGGTTTGATCTGTTGCCACCACCACCCCTAGGTGGTCTGTGTCGGGCTCAGGGAGTTGGAGGATGAGGTTGAGGATAGTTGCAGGTTGTAGAGTCCCATGACCCAGAGGCTCCAAATATCATTAGAGGTATGATCTGTATCCTTTGTACTTTTTTAGTAGTATTTATAGATACAGGTGTGATATACCCTTTTCCTACCACTTCTTGATCGAGGCTTATCTAGGGTGATGCAGGACATCAGTAGATCCCTATGATGGTGATGTTTGATGTAGCTTCAAACCCACAAGGAAGAGGGATGCTTCCCCCACTGAGATGCATTCTTGTGATGCAATACAAAACTGTGTGGATGAGTTATTGTATCCCAAAGTGGATAGTGTCGATGTGTGATAGACAAGTTCCTTTTACTTGTGTGTTCGGGGAAGTTGGTGTATAGGTGTCGGAGTAGGCCATAGTTATGGTAGATAAGAGAATATGGGGAAAGGGTGAGCTTTGAGAAAAAGGGGCTTTTGGCCTAGAGGCTCAAGTGTGGTTTGAGGTATGAAATGTGGCTGTGTTTCCCCGACTGTAGTTGGCACAAAGTTGTGAGCTACTTTTTCCTAACTTTAGCCCCCGTTCAATCCTTAGCAATACCAGTGGAGCCTTTTTGTTCGACCCTTATGCTTGGAGGCTCCATTTGATAGGATCAGAGGTTGTACACTCTTATCGGTAATGTAACCTAACTCTATAGGAAAGATCCTCATGTAGATACTTATCATAGTGTTAGAGAGAGGCCCTATGATGTTTTCCTCAGTTTGGATTAGTTTCCTACCATCCATGCTTAGATGGTTGCTGCTAGTGGATGTGGCAGTGTTTATAAATTTTTGGACATATTTCCTCCTTTGGGTTGGAGTAATCACGGGTTGTGCAAGACGATCTCATGTGTTGGAAGATACAGCCAAACATTTACTAAATGTCTAGTATGACCTATGTAATAGTATTTCTATGAGCTTTCAATTTCCTGATATAGTGATGGAGTTGAGGACGTTTACCCAGGACATACCGCGTTTACCTACCCACTAAGAGTTAGACTTCTGCATAAACTGGAACCCAAGTATTGCCCTGATATTTGCATCAGAATATCGGTAGACTCCTGTGGAGCTTTGTGAGTTGTGGTGAAATTGGAGGTTTGTAGACAAAGGGACTGGTAAGACCTAGTGTGTACACTTGGGCAGCCCTATGTGGTTCATTGGTTCCCTCATGTGCTTGGTGTCATAGATGCATGTGAGACACTTGAGGATGACACAACATGTCTCTAAATGTTGGTTATTACCCCTCCACTTTTTCAGAAAGGTAAGGAGGCATATCTATGAGATTATGTTCACGAGTTCTTATGTGAAAGTATATCCACTGGACGTGTTTATGTATTTTCCAAAGGTGGGGAGAGCATTGGCCTTTCGAGGATTGATGATGACACCAGTCATGTTGTGAGACAAGGAAATGGTACACCCAGAAGAGGGGTGGTTGTTCCAAGTAGAGTGAACTGTTGGGGTTCTGGAAAACATGATTCGAGCTTGCATGTTGGTGTGGTGGAGTTGTCACTCCACCATCGGCATAGCACCGTTTGAGGCCATGTTAGGGAGGTCTTTCAAGTCATCTTTGTACTGGTCAGAGCTAGTGGGAGATAGCATTTCTGGACCTAGAGTTGGTGCTAGCAACAATATTGAGGGTGCAGTTCATCCAAGGGAGGATGAGGAATGCTAGGTTACACCAGTATCTACGTCAGGTTAGTGAGGTGTTATACTACTAGACTCTGTGACTGTATATGGACCAGGTGAATAGTGTTTTCCACCCACCGCAACTGAGGATACACGTGAATGCTTTGTTTCATGATGTTGACCTGGATTTAGTTTGACTTTGGTCGTGGTGTAGATTTTTTGGTACTTGGTTGTGTTTGGAATGTGACCATAGAGGACCCTTCATGGGCTTGTGGTTCCCCTGAGTGCGTTTTTATAGACAGCAAGGGGACCCTCTAGTGAGCTCATTGGCATGGGTGATCCAGTTGAGAGCTAAGTTTTCTCCCTTATTCCAAGGCTATCATTTTTCATGATGAAAATTCTGAAAGTGGGGAGAGTGTTGAAACACTATTTTTTCCGTATAAGACTTTGGAATATTTCTATAAATATTTCTGAATTCATGAACTGAGTCAACCTGAGATTATGAGGCCCTAAGAGCTTCAGAACAATGATATTAAAATATTAAATTTAGTTTATCATGCACACATATCTTTTCAGTAAAAGTGGAAAAACTTTTGATCAGAGCCTTCGATCTGAAATATGAGACCATGGTTGAGTTCAAAATGTGGGTTTTATCATAGGCACGATATAAAATTTGTCATCATTGGATTTCCAATCAGAGGTGACCGTTGGTGGGGTGTTAAATGGAGGTTTATTAATTTAATAAAAAATTAAATTAATAAAACTCCTCCTCCTTTTGATTCTCACACACAGAGAGGAGAGGGAAGAGCCCCCCCCCCTCCTCTCCCTTGTGCGACGGATGACCCAAGGCCAAACTGAGGAGAGGAGGTGTTGTTGATCCCTGTTTTAGACATCGATCGTCACCATATTGAGGTGCAGTAGGTTCCGAGCATCATTTTGGACCCAAAGTTTTAGTGTTTCACCATGAGGTAGGCGGATTTATGATCTTTACATCTTGATCCCCATTCATGCATTTTTATGGTTTTGTAGCCCTATTAAAATGTCTAGAGATCCCCTGGGGGTAGATCAGTAGGTTTTGGTGGAATTTGAGGAGTTTTGGGTGGCTCACAGGGAATTCCTGTTCGGAATTATTGATCACACAATGTGTAGTGAAGAGGATCACATTTCATGTGTTCTTCCTATTCAAGTAACATGATATTTGGGGACTACACACCATGTACTGGGGGTACAAGTCATGTATTGATCCTTGGCCATGTGGCTGAGGATATAGCCAGGGTTTTCGTGTGGGGGGAAATGTTCATGTGGAAGTATATGGCTAGGTACATTGACATAAGGTGTCATACACAGGCATTGGGTGCCAAACACAGGCACGGAATGAGGACATGATCAAGTAGCCGAGTATCCAAGACATGTCGAGTACCGAGGGAACACACCATGTGTGGAGACATGGCCAGTCGATTGTGTATGGGAAAGGACACGCCCAGGAGATATGATAAGGTCACATGTTGTGTGACATGAGGTACATGCCATGTATGTTCCCAAATACACACCGAGTACTGAGAGGGGACACAGCCAGGGGCCAATTCCCAAAGACACATCATGTACTATTGGTACACTATGTTTTCTCCCCTTGGAGGCTTCTCCCCCATGCATCTCGCTCTTCAAGACTCGGGTGGAGGATCGCGAGTAGCCTATCCTGAGTATTTTTCCACATTGGCTATGATGGTGGCCATGGTTTTGATGTTAGAGATGCGGTGTGAGGTGATGTTTGTGGGTTTCTTGTGTTAGTGATGTATAGACCAATATCGGTTGAGTGAGTTCCCTTGGTCTATCCATGTGAGGGTACAGTGTGGTATTACGTCCTCAACACGGGATTGTGATCCCCTTGACAAGATGAGATTGGATAGAGTTGGTGTATCCCTCCAGGAGGCTGGGATGAGATCCTCTATCATATTGACTTCCCTAGGTGGGGTTAGTGGTATCTTCGTGACCAACACTACATGGGTGGTAATCCTCTGTCCAGCAGATTAGCCCAGTAGGGATTGTGGCATTGATTAGCCACTAAATGAGGCTAATATTCATTGTTAATATACTTAATTTTCATGTTATTTGTTATTCATAAACACCATTTTAGTGCATTTTACACTTTGAACACCATTTCACATTATGATTGTAATACCTTCTTAAAATGCACTATTATGTGGTACATTTTTGAACATCATTTAAAGTACCCAATGATTCATCTGATTTTAAGGAATTTAATTTTACATATTTTAATTTGATATTTTTGGAAATTGATCTACACTTAAATATGAACATGTTTGATTCAGGGATCAATGGAGAATTCATGGAGGATGATGGAGATATTTGGCAATGAAAGAAGCAATTCTGGAGAAGGCAGATTGGACACCATCCCACTGATGAGACTTTGGGGCCCATCATACATGCCCAATTAATCCCAAATTTCGTGGGATGATATAAGAAATGTACAGGAACAAATCACTCTTCAGGAGTTAATGCTAATTCGGTCTCCATGTTGGTCATTTAGGCGGCACAAGTTAGAGATAAAATTCTGGGCCAGATTCTGAGGCCCAGAAAAACAGTCCACCATTTTGATCATATCTCGGAATAAACAACTCCAAATGGGCCCAAATTTTACAGGAGGTTAGAATACATCCGGAGATCCATTTTCTTCTTCTATGGCCCACCCTGATTCGGCCATCTAGAAGGTCATCCAAACGTGTCTGTTCGGTGGATGAAATCTGGCTGCCACCTCGGGTCAAATGTGGAAAATTCCAAATTCCACAAACTTTCCACCACCCTAGGCCTACCATACTCAAGTGGGATGACTTGTACTGTTGAAGGCTCGACCCAAGGCTCCCAAAATGCCTATTTAAGGCAGTGGTGGTGAAGGAGTTGAGGATCTTGGATGCTTTGTTCAATTGTAATGTTATGCTGCATTTTTGTTGCCCCAATTTTGTCTTTCACATGTAAGTTGTTCAATTCACTTTAGTTTCTTAATAAAAGTTCTTCTTCTACTCTTATTCTGTTGTTATTAATATCACTTTGATACCGTTGTATCAAGGTGTGAATTTATTCACACCAACCCTTGTGAAATTATTCACACAACGGTGGAGTGATCATTTTATTTTTGTTGTTTTCTTTACTTCTCCATTTCCTCCCTTATGAGTCTACTTTCCGCTTCCATTGAAACCATGGGATCAATGGAGGGCTAACCCACTTATGGGTTGATCCAAGGGAGTATAAAGGGGCTGGATTGGATGTTATTTATCACCTAATTAATGTATAATCACTTCTTTAATTGGGATTTTTATTTGATGATTTTTAAACTCCATCGTCCTTGTTGAATTTAAGGCCACACACTTCAAGTACTAATACGATCCTTTACCTTGAAGTGCTCAAAACTTTGATCCTTAAAGTGTATAGGTGATTAGTATTAGAGGGTGTAGGCATTAAACCAGTAAGTGATGATTTTGTTTTATCTCCTTGAATGAACCCATCTCAAATTTAAGAAATTGAAATCATTAAAAAGAAAATACGTCCAATCCACCCCGAGTGATAACCTAGGATCAACTCATTCTTTTAAATTGAATCCACTTAAATCTTTTAGATATCCTTAAAACCCATCCAAAATCAATCCAATTTGGCCACTTCATATCCAAAAATCCATCCCTTAGGTTGTGTATCTTAGGTATCTTCTTAGGTCTCTGTGGAATCGACAACCCAAGCTACACTACAAGGACCGTTCTACCCTTCTTCTCTTGGGTAAATTTGGGCGTGAAACAAATTTTGGCGCCATTTCCGGGGACCGAGTAAGTACCTTAGATCCAAAAAAAAACCTTATTTCCTCACCTCCATTCTTCTACTCTCACCCAAGATCTCTTATCTTGTCCCTTTCTCGCTTTTTTTTTTTTGGCGCATGACCGCCTACACCCGCGATTTCTCAAACAGACTAGTTAGGGTGGAAAGTCCTAGGATAGGGGAGTCAAGTTCACCTAAGGGATTGTTTAAATCAGATTCAAATATTCTTGAAACCCCAAAGTCAGAACTTGAAACAAGTCCAATGGAGGGTCATCCACAAAATCAAATTGTAAACCCTGGGGGGAATCAAATGGGAAACCAAAACCAAGAAGCTCCAAACTTAGGGAATGTAGTTGATCAAACCATGAACGACTACCTCACTCCAGCTTGGACCAATGCCCCCTCATGCATTAGACACAATTCCATAGGAGACACCAACTACATATTCAAACCCCATGTCCTAAACCACCTTCCAACCTTTCATGGGATGGAGTCAGAAATGCCATACCTTCATGTCAAAGAGTTCAACGACATTGTTGAAACCATGTGTCCCCCACATCAACTAGAATCCGCTAAGATGAGGCTATTTCCTTTTTCATTAAAGGATCGAGCTAAAAATTGGCTAAACAACTTGAGACCTGCATCAATCCACTCTTGGGACCAACTGCAAAGAGAATTCTACAAAAAATACTTCCCTCATCACAAAACAATCGCACTTAAAAAGAGCATCCAAAACTTTTTTGAAAAAGAGGGAGAGTCATTCTATGAAACATGGGAGAGGTTCAAAGACACCCTAAACATGGTTCCACACCATGGGTTTTCCATACCTGAACAAGTGAGAATTTTCTATGAAGGGTTGGGTCCGGGGAACAAACAGTTCATTGACATGATGTGTAATGGAACCTTTAAAAACAAGGCCCCAAATGATGCTTACAAGTATCTCGAAAGTCTGGCTGAACAAAACCAAACTTGGGGAACTTCACCTTATTCTGAAAAGCCACAAAGAACCACTGGAATTCATACACTTAGAGAAGAGGAAAGCCTTAGGGCTAAACTTGCAGCACTCTCTAGGAAGGTTGAAGAGATAGACCTTAGGAAAGTCCATGAAATCCAAAATGTAGACCTTGTTTGCACAATTTGTGACAAACATGACCATAAAACAGACAACTGCCCAACCATTCCATCCATCAAGGATGTTCTTCTAGGAGGACCCCCAGCGGAAGTCAATGCCCTAAACTTTCAAAAGCCTCAATACTAAAACACCTTCAACCCAAGGTATAACGACCACACAGGCTTCCACTGGAAAGATAACCAACAACCTAGCCAACCACAGGGACAAAATTCTTACCCCCATCAGAACTACCAAACCCATAACCAGTTCCAAACCCAACCTATCCAATACCAACAACCACCGGTCCATTTTCAACAAACCATCCCACCTCCAAAATATCCCCCTGGGATAAACCAACCTACTCAAGCACCAACCCAAACTATTCCACAAAGCCTACTAGAACAATTGTGCAAACAAATGGAGAGGATGAACTCAGAAGTATCTTCCCTAAAACAAGAACTTCAAACCATCAAAACTGGAAAGGCACCCATGCCTACTCAGGCGGTGCCGTCCTCAACTTCAAGGGGAGATTCAAGTTGTGCTCAAACAACTCATGAACAACTAAAGGTTGTGACTGTTTTAAGAAGTGGGAAATCAATTGAGAAACCTGAACAACTAATTCAGAACCCACCTGAAGATTCAAACTTGGATGAGAATTCAAGTGAACCACAAGATCAAACTGAGGAAACTGATAACAATGTGAAAGAAACAACTCTTCAACAAACAACCCCACAACCTGCACCATTTCCTCAACTCATGAGGGGGAAAACCAAACCTGAACTGAGTGAAACGTTGAGGGAAATATTTTCACAAGTCAAGTTGAACATACCCCTTCTCGATGCAATCCAAACCATACCTGCCTACTCAAATTACCTTAAGGACTTGTGCACTTTTAAAAGAAAATTTTCACATAAAAACCAAGTCCTTTTGGATGATAATGTGAGTACCACCATTCAAGGGACCATTCCTCCTAAGTTGAAAGACCCAGGTTGCCCTTACATCAATGTTGAACTAGGAGAGAGCAAAGTTGTCAAGGCCTTGTGTGACCTAGGTGCTAGTGTCAATCTCATCCCATATGCTGTGTACTGCCAGTTAGGCCTAGAAGAACTCCAACCCACATCTGTCACACTTCAGCTTGCTGATCGTAGCATTAGGGTTCCCAAGGGGATTTTAAAGGACGTTCTGGTAAAGGTTGAAAACTTCATCTACCCTGCTGATTTCATTTTCCTTGACAACCATCCAAATTTAGGAAATAAGGAACAAACCCCAATCATCCTTGGTCGTCCTTTCCTTGCAACAATCAACTCTGTTATCCGAGTCCGAAATGGGAACATGACCATCACCTTTGGGAACATGAGTCTAGACTTAAACATCTATAATGCAAGCTCACAAATAGGGGATGACGAGGATATTCATGAAGTAAACATGATAGGAAGCATTGATAATGAATCCATGGAACATCAAGGAATATTTGATGAATGTTTAAGTCAGAATGAGATTGATTTCCTTTGTTCACATGAAGGAAGTTTATCTCCTTGGCTCAAATCATTTTCAAATTGCTCCTATAATGATGTCTTAGGACCAACAATCAGTGAAACCTTTCAGGAAAACACATTCATGGAGACAACTCAAACTCCCTTCCCTAACCCAGGTCAATACAATCTTGTGGCTGAAACTTCTACACATGGGGAATCAATTCAATCTGAAAATCTAGGAAACAAATTTGATCTTGATCCAATGCCCCAATATTCTGCTGAAATTCTGAACCAACCAGATCTTAAATTGAAGGAACTTCCTACTTCCCTCAAGTATGCCTTCCTAGGGGAAAATCAAACACATCCTATAGTCATATCTTCTTCTCTTGAAGCCAATCAGGAGGGGATGCTTCTAGATGTCCTTAGGAAACACAAGAAAGCCATTGGTTGGACCCTGTCTGATATTCCTGGGATTAGCCCACTTATTGGAACTCATAGGATTACTCTTGAATCTGAATCCAAACCATGTCGTCAACCTCAGAGGAGACTCAATCCAAATCTTATGGATATGGTAAGGAAAGAACTTCTTAAGTTGTTGAAAGCTGGTATCATCTACCCCATAGCTGAGAGTGAGTGGGTAAGCCCAATTCAAGTTGTCCCAAAGAAAGCTGGAATCACTATGATCACTAATAAGGATGGGGAAATTCTTCCAACTAGGGTGAGTAGTGGCTGGAGAGTCTGTATTGACTATAGGAAGCTCAACTCTTGTACCAAGAAGGACCATTTTCCCTTGCCCTTTATTGATCAAGTCCTCGAGCGAGTGGCGGGTCATCAATTCTATTGCTTCCTAGATGGGTACTCAGGTTACAATCAAATTGAGGTCTCCCTAGAGGATCAAGGGAAGACTACATTCACATGTCCTTTCGGTACCTTTGCCTTTAAATGCATGCCGTTCGGGTTATGCAATGCCCCTGGAACCTTCCAGCGGTGCATGATGGGAATCTTCTCAGATATGGTAGGGGATTTTCTAGAGGTCTTCATGGATGACTTCTCTGTCTTTGGGGATACATTTGAGGGGTGTCTTAGGAATGTGGAGAGAGTTTTTTCAAGATGTGAAGAAAATAATCTGGTCCTAAACTGGGAAAAATGCCATTTCATGGTAAAAGAGGGGTTAGTCCTTGGCCATATAGTCTCGGGTAGGGGAATTGAAGTTGATAAAGCAAAGGTTGACATCATTCTTCACCTTCCATCACCCAGAACTGTTAAGGAAGTGAGGTCCTTCTTAGGACATGCTGGTTTCTATAGAAGATTCATTAAGGACTTTAGTTCAATCTCTCGCCCTCTTTGTGCTCTCCTAGTAAAGGATGCTCCATTTGTTTGGACAGAAAGCTGTGAGGGTTCATTTTCAACCCTTAAATCTTCTCTCACCTCTCCTCCCATTATGAAATCTCCAAACTGGGACCTTCCTTTCGAACTCATGTGTGATGCCAGTGACTTTGCTGTAGGATCTGTGTTAGGACAACGGTGTGATAAAACTCTATATGTCATTTCTTATGCAAGAAAATCCTTAAATGATGCCCAAATCAATTACACCACCACTGAAAAGGAGTTACTTGCTGTTGTGTTTGCCTTAGAGAAATTCAGGTCCTACCTCTTAGGATCACCCATCATTGTATTCACCGACCATTCAGCTCTAAAATATCTCTTCCAAAAACAAGATGCAAAGTCTAGATTGATTAGGTGGGTCCTTCTTCTTCAAGAGTTCGATTTAACCATTAAAGATAAAAAAGGTGTCGAAAATGTTGTAGCTGATCACCTCTCTAGGTTGGAATTCAAGGACAAATCACATCACCTTTCTGTGTCTGATTCATTTCCCGATGAGAACCTCTATTCTGTGAGTGATTGCCCTTGGTATGCTGACATAGCCAACTTCTTAGTTTCAGGGGTCATTCCAAAATTCTTAGGGACCCAAGCTAGAAGAAAATTTCTTTCTGATGTCAAGCATTATGTGTTTGATGATCCATACCTATATAAGTTCTGTCCTGACCAAGTTATTAGGAGGTGTGTGCCAGAATCCGAACAAGAGTCCATCCTAATGTTCTGTCATAGTGAGGCTTGTGGAGGTCACTTTTCCTCTAAGAAAACTTCTGCCAAGGTTCTTCAATGTGGTCTCTTTTGGCCCACCCTCTCAAGGGACTCCTACACATTTTGTCAAAGCTGTCCTAGGTGTCAACAAGTAGGGTCCATCACAAAAAGGAATCAAATGCCTCTCACTCCAATATTAGTGGTTGAAATCTTTGACTGTTGGGGAATTGATTTCATTGGTCCCTTCCCAAACTCTAGGGGATATCTTTACATTCTCTTGGCTGTCGATTATGTCTCAAAATGGGTTGAGGCCATTCCTACAAAATCCAATGACCATCAAACTATGATTAGATTCCTTAAAGAAAACATCTTCTCTAGATTTGGGATTCCTAGGGCTATCATTAGTGATCGTGGAACTCATTTCTGCAATCGCCCATTCTTATCGCTCATGGAGAAGTATGGAATTTCTCATAAAGTGTCCACCGCTTACCACCCACAAACCAATGGTCAAGCTGAGTTAGCCAATCGAGAAATCAAACAAATTCTTGAGAAAACTGTTAATCCATCTAGGAAAGATTGGTCGAGCAAACTCTTAGATGCTCTTTGGGTATATCGAACAGCATTTAAAACTATCCTAGGAGTGTCCCCATATAGGTTGGTTTATGGTAAAGCATGCCATTTTCCAGTGGAGATTGAGCATAAGGCCTTTTGGGCAATCAAAAAAATGAACTTTGACATTTCTTTGGCCGGAATAAAGAGGAAATTGGATCTAAACGAGCTTGAGGAACTTAGGATGGAGGCTTATGAAAATTCAAGGATCAATAAAGCTAGAGTTCAAGCCTACCAGTCTAGGAATCTTAAAACTAAACACATTGAACCAGGGAAACCTATGCTTTTGTATAGTTCTAAACTTCATTTGCACCCAGGAAAGTTGAGGTCTAGATGGTCCGGTCCATACATAGTGCATAAGGTGTACCCCCATGGGGCTGTTGAAATTCAAGATCCCACCAATGGTCAAATATTTAAAGTTAATGGTCATAGAGTCAAACCATTCATAGAACCATTCCAAAAACATGAAGTTGATGAAGACCTGAGTGAAACTACCTTTGATGAAAAAAAAAACAACAATTAATCAATAAGGGGTTTAAGTCGAGCTAACGACGTTAAACAAAGCGCTGCACGGGAGGCAACCCGTGGTTTTTATGTTTCTAATATTTCTGAATCATCTTTATTTTTCAAATAAGATTACTTAATCATTTTTATATTTAAAAAAAATAGACTTTTGACCTGTTCTTCTATTATGAGTATGGATGGGTACGAAAGAGGAGCACCATATTCATCCGTGTCACGTGGTGTGATCCTTGAGTAATACCTTACCCAGAAATTTAAAAAGAAGACAATGTATCATCAGTTTATTTTGTTTTTATTATTCAATGGGTTAAAAAAAATATAATAATATAAAAAAAAAAGTCCACGCCATAGGCCGTGGGGAAAACCCCGTCACAACCGGCGAAGCTGCGGGGACTCGAACCCGGGACCGAAGGGAGACAGGGGCGCGCGCTTACCACTGACCTGCGGCTTCTTGTGCTACCTTATTCTATAATTTTTATATATATTCTTATATTTTACTTCCTTTATTATATAAATATATATATATATATATATTGTTTGTTTTTGTTTGTTTTGTTTTTTTGTTTTGTTTTTTCCTTTTTCCACTAGGGAACTTTGCAAGCGACATGGATATCAAAGGAATAAATTCGAGCGGCAAGAACTTCAAACTTCAACCACCAGGTGACTTCATTCCATAATCCTCATTTTCAATTTCCTTTTTAAATTTTTATTCCCTGCCTCTACTCCTAATTTTTCATTTCTTCAAACACTGGGGACAGTGTTGTTTTAAGTTGGGGGGGAGATAAAATAAAAAAAAATGCTTTTGTGTCAAAAACAAAAATTGAATGATTTGAAGAAAAAAAAAGTAAATGGAAGGAAAAATTCCTTTAACTTTGAACATGGTAATACACATTGCACACTTTGAAACTGTATATCAAATAATTTAGCATGCCCTGATTCTGATTTTAATCCTTGTATAATCTCATGAGCATAGATTTTGGAAAGTGTGGTTGTCCAATGTGATATTTCATCATTTATATTTTCATCCAAATAAAAAAAATGCCACAATGCATGTCCTCTAGACTGTGGGGTACTAATTTGAATTTTTGGGGTCCCATAATAAATAGCATAGGATGTTTTTATTTTTATGAATAATATGAGTACTCAAAAAAAATTATTAAAAAATAAATTATTAAAAAATAAAAAATAAAAAATAAAAATAAAAATTTGCGTGTAGAGCAATGGATTGATAAAATGTGAGGCTTTCGGCACTTGGGGATCGTGACTCCAGAGTTGTCTAGCCCTGAGTTTTTCAATCTATCTCTATTTATGGTAATATGACTTTGTTTTTGATTAAGTTAACTCGAGACGATGCCCGAGTATGTGGGCTTCACTTGGTGCCCTAAGGCCTTTGAGTCTGGGAGTCATCGGCAAAGTCTTGCTACATGGGTTAATTTGATTAATTGCAATCTCAATTACTATAGCAATATTGCAAAAAAAAAAGATGAATGAAGAATACTCATATTAGGATTAAATTTGATTCCACCTAGCGCTTCCATGATTTCCCCCTTGAATGAAAATGAACCCCCATATCTATTGTGTTCACAACACATCATTACACCTAATTGAGTTGGATGAAGTATGATGATGGATTTGATCAAAGGAATGGGCTTGGGATTGGGATCTGCTTATGAAACTATCTCGTATTAAAATATTTTGATGGGTTTCATGATTGTTTGGTATAAGGTTTTTTGGTGATCATTGTGTATTAAAATGTTTTTGGAAAAGGGAATTCGAATTTCATTTTTGATGAGATATATTTTGCTCGGGACTAGCAAAACTCAAGTTGGGGGGTGTGATTAGCCACTAAATGAGGCTAATATTCATTGTTAATATACTTAATTTTCATGTTATTTGTTATTCATAAACACCATTTTAGTGCATTTTACACTTTGAACACCATTTCACATTATGATTGTAATACCTTCTTAAAATGCACTATTATGTGGTACATTTTTTAACATCATTTAAAGTACCCAATGATTCATCTGATTTTAAGGAATTTAATTTTACATATTTTAATTTGATATTTTTTGAAATTGATCTACACTTAAATATGAACATGTTTGATTCAGGGATCAATGGAGAATTCATGGAGGATGATGGAGATATTTGGCAATTAAAGGAAGCAATTCTGGAGAAGGCAGATTGGACACCAGCCCACTGATGAGACTGTGGGGCCCAACATACAGGCCCAATTAATCCCAAATTTAGTGGGATGATATAAGACATGTACAGGAACAAATAACTCTTCATGAGTTAATGCTAATTCGGCCTCCATGTTGGTCATTTAGGCGGCACAAGTTAGAGATAAAATTCTGGGCCAAATTCTTCGGCCCAGAAACACATTCCACCATTTTGATCATATCTCGGAATACACAACTCCAAATGGGCCCAACTTTTACAGGAGGTTAGCAGACATACGGAGATCCATTTTCGTTTTCTATGGCCCACCCTGATTCGGCCATATAGAAGGTCATCCAAACGCGTCTGTTCGGTGGATGAAATCTGGCTTCCACCTCGGGTCAAATGTGGAAAATTCCAAATTCCACAAACTTTCCACCACCCTAGGCCTACCATACTCAAGTGGGATGACTTGTACTGTTGAAGTCTCGAACCAAGGCTCCAAAAATGCCTATTTAAGGCAGTGGTGGTGAAGGAGTTGAGGATCTTGGATGCTTTGTTCAATTATAATGTTATGCTGTATTTTTGTTGCCTCAATTTTGTCTTTCACATGTAAGTTGTTCAATTCACTTTAGTTTCTTAATAAAAGTTCTTCTTCTACTCTTATTATGTTGTTCTTAATATCACTTTGATACCGTTGGATCAAGGTGTGAATTTATTCACACCAACCCTTGTGAAATTATTCACACAACGGTGGAGTGATCATTTTATTTTTGTTGTTTTCTTTACTTCTCCATTTCCTCCCTTATGAGTCTACTTTCCGCTTCCATTGAAACCATGGGATCAATGGAGGGCTAACCCACTTATGGGTTGATCCAAGGGAGTAGCAAGGGGATGTATTGGATGTTATTTATCACCTATTTAATGTATAATCACTTCTTTAATTGGGATTTTTATTTGATGATTTTTAAACTCCATCGTCCTTGTTGAATTTAAGGCCACACACTTCAAGTACTAATACGATCCTTTACCTTGAAGTGTTCAAAACTTTGATACTTCAAGTGTATAGGTGATTAGTATTAGAGGGTGTAGGAATTAAACCAGTAAGTGATGATGTTGTTTTATCTCCTTAAATGAACCCATCTCAAATTTAAGAAATTGAAATCATTAAAAAGAAAATACGTCCAATCCACCCCGAGTGATAACCTAGGATCAACTCATTCTTTTAAATTGAATCCACTTAAATCTTTTAGATATCCTTAAAACCCATCCAAAATAAATCCAAGTTGGCCACTTCATAGCCAAAAATCCATCCCTTAGGTTGTGTATCTTAGGTATCTTCTTAGGTCTCTGTGGAATCGACAACCCAAGCTACACTACAAGGACCGTTCTACCCTTCTTCTCTTGGGTAAATTTGGGCGTGAACCAGGCATCATCAGTTATATGATCCCCTAAACATAGGGAAGTTTCAGTAGGGTTTGTGGCATCATTGTGTATATGATCCCTTTTATAGTATGTGTTTTCAGTGGGGTTTTTGGTGTCTTCTGTTATACAATACCCTACTTAGAAACTTGTTCTGGATGGGTTTTGTGGAATCTTTGTGACCAAAAATACATGGGTGGCGATCTTCTATCTGAGCGATGTGATCTCCAAGGTTCTAGATTGGGTTTGTGGTGTCCCCCAGCAGTCCTAGGTGTGATTTCCTATCTGTGAGATGAGTTCTTCAGTGTTTCCAGTAGGGTTTAATGAGTCCCACATTAGGGGTGTGTGAGATCCCCTATCTGAGTATTGTGATACAATGAGTGACAATGTGACTTCCTTCATAGTGAGACCCTATGATCATGTTCTCACGGATGTATGCCACCTGAGATAGTGAGGATGTACCATCAGCTTAGCGATACCCAGTGAGTGATCTCTCTTGGATGAGTAACATCAATGATCAAAGAGTTTTTCCAATGAGTTTTATCTCTCAGATAAGTACCATCAGGGATGGTAGGGCTCATGGAGTGAGATATCCCGGATGAGTGATACCTTTGAACCTTGAGTAGGATCATGTGGTTGACTATGAGGTTGGGATCTCATGAGACTTGGAGTCTAAGATGAGTATATCTGGATTATTCTAGGATTCCTTTTGGTGATGTGACATATCTTTATTGACACACCATGTGGATTGAGCCAACTAGTCATGTATAACTGAGGAGCGGTTGAGATGGAGTTTCTTTTTCTCTCTCATTTGGGTTTCCTCCTCTAGCTTTGGGTCGATTGGACTATTGTCTTTTAGTTTCTCCCTTTTATTTCAGGTTTTTGGGGTGACTATTGGGTATTTTTATACTCACCCCTACACTGGCTCTATCTTCACATGTCATGTATTATGTAGATGACAGACCTTTCAATGGAGACCAAGGAGGAACCAGAGTAGGCGAGGCTTAAAGATCTAGATAGACTGAGGTGTGTACCAGTGGTTTCATTTGACAGTATTCCCCTCCTTCTGATTAGGTTGGATGCTTTTTCAATTTTTTTGGGCTTGTATTTTATCCTTTTATGCTTTCATCACTTTTGTTGTACTCTGATGGTGGGATAGATGTATGCATGCATTCTATTTTTAGTTGTTTTATTATCTTTACACTATGTCATTGAGATGTATGTATGTACATGCATGTAGGTACCATAGGTTAAGGTCTCTAATGTGTGTGATATGTCTACTTGATGATGGTCGTCAGCCCCTGATCTATTGGAGGCAGACTTGCGGTAGTGGCGACTCAACCTTCCGCTGACCAAGCGGGACCTAGTGGATCAAATCATCACATGTGACATGGATCTTCATGAGTTAATTGATACACAAACCTATGAAAAACATATTTTTAGATGTGTTGAATAGAATTGAACTTTCATGAGAAAAAATAGTGTGGGTGAGGATCTTCATGACAAATAACATCAAAAGTTACTCAACACAATCATTTGAGCAAACAGAGTTTCACTTGCAAAGAGTTGGGAGACACAAAATGACAATATTTGATTCACACGTTTATAATATTGTTTAATATAACGAGATGCACGAGATAGTAACATAGAATTAGTTAAATGAATAGTGAAATTTGTCCCATGTAGCAACTTTATTATTTAATGTGTGAGATTTCCACCTCAAAAGTTTGTAATTTTCATGATTTTTCAATGGATTTTTTCATGTGATATTGTTGAAACATCATAGATCATAGGATTATATTTTTTGTAAATATATTTTTTTAAATTTATCAAAATTATGGATGTATAATATGAGAATTATTTACATTCACTTTTTAAGAATTATGTGATTTAAATGTGATAAAAATTTATGAAAATTGTATGATAATGACATGACCCATTGGGACCCCTCCTAGGCAGTGATAAGCTAAGTGTGTCATCTCATTCCCACCTCCAATAGGTCAAGGACTAGTGAATTTCACTAAGTAGGCATATCACACATGATGGAAGGCCTTATCCTAAGTACATATACACGATGTACACCTCCACACAGGACGTAATAATGAAAAAAGGTAAATAATTCTAACTGAAATATATAAAATACATGTGAAAATGCTAAGATCCACAAAGATAAACCAGTATATAATCCATAATGAAAAGGGGGAAAGATTCACGCCCAATAGAAAAAAAAATGAAAACCAATATAAAAAAATGAAATGAAAAGGTATTCAAAGAAAGTTGGCCCAAACATGAATGTTGCCCACTAATGTCACCTCCCAACACCACTAAGCTCCTCCAACACAGTTTCCACCAAGGTCACTACTATACATCAACTCTGAACAAGACACACTATCTTCGCATCCACTAAAACCACCTCTAAACCCCCACGTCATATGCACAGACACACTACGTGTGGGCACAAATCCCATGAATGGTAAAGTATAAATATAATCAATAGGACATCTTGAAACCATAAACAAAATTAAAAACAACAAATTATCTCAAAACTCTGCTACAAAAATATAACAAGGAGGAATATAAGGAAAATAATACATATTTTCTCTATAACTAAAATTATTAGGAACTAAGAGTAATCTCAATAATCTTATCTCCAACCCACGAAAGCCTGAATCTCATGAGAAACTAGGGATGCTCTAAGTAACAAAAATTCTATTAAGTCTAAAATAGATAGACTATTACATACTACATCTTAAATAGAATCCAAGGTTCTTAGGGAGTTACAATTCTTCAAGGATCTGTTCTTCTCAGCCTTTCTTCCAAGACACCATTAGAATCCATTGGTGGGGGATCACTCTCACTGAGGTGTGTCCATCAATCGAGAGAGTATTGCACTAAACTAGTCTTTTTATTACACTTCCATTTTAGAAAGACATCAGGGACTGAGTAAAAAACCATGATAATCTGAACTACCCAACTAGAAGTTGTGTTGCCTCTATAGAAATGCAATGGAGAACCTGTGCCTCGTCGAATAGCACACAAAAAATGGGTAAAGCACACAACATATGAAAGGGAGATTCAACTTCATATATAAAGCACCCACACCTTTACTAACACATAGCAAGCATATAAAAAACAGGGGTAGAACACAACGGACAGAAGTATCACACAGAAAATGAGAGAGAGAATCTAACTCCATTAGTAATGTGGGGGGATCATGCCTCACCATGCAGTGCATAACTGATGAGGGAGGGTACCTATCCCTCAGTGAATGCTCTGATCATCACGTCCGAACCCCATCATCGACCATACAGATCAAAATCATAAAATTACTCATCTCTCCTCACAAACAGCCTCATATGGTCGAATATACCATTCCATTAGGACCTACATGAAAAAACGATCATGATGGATTATTTATTTGTTTGAAACAGACACCCAATGAAGAAGTTATAGAAAATAGGTTATGTATACAAAGAGGTGTCATGTGGTGGCCTCCAAGTGTGTCATGTAGTGCATTGGGGTAGGCGAACAAATCCTAGGAACATGCATGTCCCTCACACACATGCCTGGTGTATAGGTTCATGAGCCTTGTGCATAGAGATGCATATTGCTCATGTGTGTTGTGGTACGCCCACTTGTATTAGGTCGGGAAAACCTGACCCAACGTGCCCCACCTAGCCAGAACATGCGTGAGCCCAGGCCTAGGCTGGTTGTCCAAGCCTACCTCCCCCACCCCCATCTATCATGTGGTGGATGGGCACAATGTCTGGTCCTAGAGGATCAGATGGTCGGGGGGAAGTACCCTATCCACCCTCATCATCTTATCCTCATGTCGCAACAACTCATGCAGTCGCTTCCTCCAAGTTGATAATCACTGATGTAGCTAACCCACAGTCATCGCTGTTAGTCCCTATTGCAGCCATTCCCCATCGCACTGAGGAATGTCGACACTATCACAACCCCATCCCTCCAAAGATACCCCTCATGGGTTGGCAATGAAGAAAGGGATATAATGACCCTAAGTCCCACCTCCAGTAGGCCCTAGGTTGGCTACTAGCACTAAGCGTTTACAAATCTCATAATATGGAATGCATTACCCTTTTTTAGAAAAATAAGATTGGGAGATAAGATGGATCATCCACAATGAAACTCGAAGACACAATATAAAAAAGAAAGCCAAAATCCATCCCATATACATGTGTAAAATAGAACTAATACAATACAAAACTCTCCAAAGTAAATATCAAAAGTAAAGCTAAGTAGCGACATGACAACTGTCAAGATCCGAGCTAGTAAGGTCTAGTACGGTCCGTGAAATCCTCCTAGAAACCTGAAAATAGTTTATATACATAGGTTGATCATACAAGTATACTCAGTAATAAAATCAAAGTCTCTCATGCACACATGAAAGAGGCATACTAATGCACCCGTGATAAAATAGTAGAACCAAACAACACCTAAGCAGGTATACTAACCATCCCAACCTCACCAAGGCATTCTCACCAAGTAATACGAAACAAGTAATATAATGTAAATAACATCAATGATAGGGTACCCCGCACCACTTTCCCACTGGTATGCCACTCCCGCCCAACGTCGAACTTCTTGGTGCTCCCATCCCTTCTGTATACCACATCGCATCTCACCCACATACACTTGGGCCACAAACCACATCACAACCTACCCGCACACACTTGGGACTCACAACACATCACATCTCATCCTGAAGACACCTCGGAAAACACAACACACCTCGCTCACAAACACCTATGAAAGCACAAACCACCTCGCTCACAAACACCTGGGCTATCACATCCACCATTTAAGACACTAACAGACCTTCTACTATCACATATTTTGCCATACCTACCTCGACTGGAAGACACAGCAGAAAAGAGCGAGTACCCATCCATCGGTACTCCTCACCAGATGTTGGGAAAGACACCCCTAGTGTGATGATGCGGGTGTTCAACACGTGGTTCTCGACATGCGTGGGGTGTGTATAGAAATCACAAGAATTTACAATGTATACATATGTATAGAGGAAATCACACAAGCCCAACCTATGGGTTCTCAAACAAACCACCAAGTCATAACACTGCCAACTTTGATTCTACCTCTAAATGAAATTATTCGGATCAATAGACATCATTTAAGAAGGAAAAGATACTGATAAACCAATTTGGATTCACATTTCCTCCATGTTTAACACCCATTCATTTCATTATTTATCATCATCCAAGTTCAACCACACAACCCGCCAATTAATATTTCATTGACCATTTTCGTCCCATTAACCGAACCAACCCATGTCATCCAAACATTACCAAGAAATTATTTATTCATTCCATCACAACCCAGGAAACTAAGAAACACAGTAACAATCATGGTAAATTAATGCACTTCACATTAAAGACACATTGTTCCACAACCTCTAGATACGGGGTTAAGCTTTCTGCATGTTATCAATGGAAAAACACCCATACCAATCACTACCATACTTCTTCAAATTCATCCCTCCCAAACCACCATACCAACAAAAACAAACCCCCAACTCACAACCACATATAGCAACACATCACACCACAACTAACTTTGCAGCCCTGCTGTATAAATATACCACGCCCAGATTACCATATCAACAAAACCAACCCCCTTTGCACAACCATTCCCATAACCACATCACCACACAAACCAAGGAAAAATATATTTTCAGATATAATAAGGCATCCCTTATTTAATTCCACTTGTTAATTAAGGGGTTATCACATATGATGGAAGATCCTAGGGCATCCATTTATTGGCCGAATATACGTGGTTAACCAACTTTTATATATAAGTGTCCAACAGAACCAAGAAGCATGCAAGATATAAACCATTCTATGCACAAACAAGGACCCCCAATGTCCATGAATTTCAGTGGGTAGTTAGCCCATACAAATCACAATATCAATAATAACAAACAACAATAACAAGCACCACTCTTCCTAGCCCCGTATATTGATCTTAAACTGGTTCAATTATCTTTATTAATCTGAATTCAACTATCTTCACAAAGGAAACATTCATACAACCACCCCTCATGATACAAAAATAAGAGAGATGAAGGAAAACCAACTTGGAAGAAAGTCGATCGGCACTTCCTGGTTTCACCAAAACTGGGGTGCGCATGCAATAGGAAAAACACTAGGGAAACACGATCCAAAAGTTGCAGCACGACCACGTGACTACTATGGGAAGAGGGGTTTGGGGCATCTCATACCAAGATAAAACAAGAGAAATAAGGAAGGAAGAATAAGGGGAAAAGGTATATCAGCCTTCAGATGATCTAAATTGAGTCACGGTTAAGATACGTTTTTTTGATTTTCCATTAAAGGCCGATATGGTCAAGATAACACATTTAGACCAAATAAAATCCCCCAAACCCTAAGGAAAATTAAGATAGGATTTATGGGATTTGAATCAGTCTCAAATTCCTTCAAACAATAACTTTAAATCATTTTATGTCAAAGAAAATGTCAAAAGGGTGAAACTGGAAGAAGCCGAAAACATTATTCATGAGGCACCGTTAGATGAGGCACTACTCACGAGCCACAACTAGGAGAAGAACCACTTGTGATCCACTTTTAGGTGAAGTATCGCATAGAGAGGTACTACCAAATAAAATGTATGCCACCATCAGTGATTCACTACAAGATGAGACACCACTGGATAAGGAACTGTTGGACAAGGCACCATTAGATGAGTGACCGCCAGTGAGTGACCGCCAATGAGTGACCGCCAGCGAGCGACCTCCAGTGAGTGACCTTTAGCGATCCACCACCAGCGAGCCACTACTAAGATGAGCTACCATCAAGGTGATCCGCCGTTGGAAAACTTGGAAAACTAGGATTTTTTTTAATGTGTTGAAATGAGTCACCTAGACCTCCCAAAACACCTCAAACACTAGATTCTCACAAAGTAATGAACTAGAGAGGTCTGGTCCATTACATCAAATACCTCTCAAACTATTATCACCCTTGAGAATTCAAAATCAACCCAGAAAAAAAAGAGGAAGGGTCTGAATGACCATCCCTCGCGATACCTCTCAAAGATCTTGCTACACTTGAAACACCGCTAACAACTAAACACATCGACGTTCAATGATAAACCACCCTATGTTGTTCGAAAGCTGGAGTGTAAACCTCCACATCCAAGAACACCTCCTTTGACATCTACAAACCAGGATTTTTTCAACATAGGTGTTGATGTGCCAACCTGTATGACCACAAAACACACTACACAATCACAATAACCATGTCATCTCAAATGCAAAAATCGGGGAATTCTGTCCTCCATGTCAAGATATTATCCGCTTTGGGTAGCACTGACTCACCCATGTAGGTTTAATCACATCTCAGTTAATGCGTATCGATTAGGAATCAGTTCCTCCCCTTTTTACATGTTAGGAATTTACACACATCACACCACATACATCAAAAATCAAGGAAAAATAGCTCATCTCTTAAATTAGGGTTCAAACATCACATTACAAAGAAAAACAGAGCAAAGAATAACTCAAAACAACTCTGGTTATTGGGCACGCATATGTGTCTCTCGCTCCCAAGTACTTTCCTCCCAGCCACCATGCCTCCACGGTATACGAACCAAAGGAATGATTTATCCATGCAACACATTCTCTCGGTGATCCTGAATCTCTACCGACTGCTCCACAAACGTCGCATCGTCCTTGATATCCAACACTCCTCGGTCTGTGACATGGGATTCATCATGAATATATCGATGAAGCTAAGAGATGTAGAAGACATCATGGATCCTCTCCAACCACGGTGTAAATGCTAACCGGTATTCCACCTCTTCAACTCGCCCCAACACCTCAAAGGGACCAATGAACCTAAGAGAGAGCTTACTACCTCTGCCAAACCTCTTCTTCCAATGTTGAGGAGAAATCTTTAGTAACACTTGGTCCCTAACCTCGAACTCTAAGGGCCTCCTCCTACGATTGGAATAAGAATTATGTAAGTCCTGCACTACTTTCATCCTCTCATGAACAAGCTGAACCTTCTCGGTCATGCTCTACACAACATCAGGACCAAGAACAGTTGTCTCCCCAACCTTCGTCCAACACAATGGAGAATAACACGATCTACCGTACAAATCATTAAATAGAGCCATGAAAATGGAAGAGTGATAGCTATTATTATAAGTAAAATCTACCAAAGTTAGGTGTCATACCAAAGATCCACCAAAGTCCAAGATACACACCCGCAACATATCCTCTGATGCCTGTATAGTCCGCTCTGTCTGCCCATCTTTCTGAGGGTGGAAAGTAGTTCTGAGGCATAACTAGGTGCCAAAATCATGCTGTAGTCCCCTCCAGACTCGTGAGGTAAACCACATGTCTTGATCTGAGACAATGGACCTCAAAACTCCATGAAATTTCACCACTTCATCTATGTACCTCTTTTCCAAGGAATCCACTATGCTCGACTCCTTGATCTCTAAGAAGTGGGTTGATTTCATCAACTGATCCACTATCACCTATATAGCATCACAACCTCTCTAAACCTTAGGTAACCCAATGATGAAATCTATTGAGATGTTATCCCACTTCTACTCGGGAATATCCAAGGGCTGCAACAAACCACCAAAAACATGATGCTCAGCCTTTACCTGCTGGAAAACCAAGCACTTTGATACAAACTCTGCCACTAACTATTTCATCCCGGACCACCAAAACTACATCCTCAAGACATGGTACATCTTAAAAACTCTTGGATGTACCACCAAGGGTGAGCTATGAAACTCACAAAGGACTCCACTATGCATCACCACTGAAACAAACAACTACCCCCAAAACAAAACTCAGTTTCAAACATCCTCTAAACATCCCTCTGGATATCACCATAGCCAACACGATCGTGTATCATCTCTACCTCTGAGTCTCCCCATTGAGACTCATCCACCTGCTGCATTAGTGAAGAAAGAATCATCATCTGAAAAAAAAAATAGTCTTTACCACCATCCAATCTTGCATCTAAGTGCAAGGCTGCCAACACCTCCATCACTCTCCAAGCATCCGTAGACTCCCAAACTACCTCCTTCTATGAATTTTTTCTCAAAGAATTATCCACAACATTACCATTTCCTAAGGTGTAGTAGATCTCAAAATAGTAGTCCGGAAGAAACTCCATCCACTTCTGCTGGTGTAGATTCAGGTCGTGTTGGGAAAAGATATACCTAATGCTCTTATGCCCTAAGAGTAATATGTGTGATGATGACACTTTCTTGGGGTGGTTCGATGAAAATGGTTTAGGCTGTGATCTCGATAAGCTTGAACATCACCCATAAACGGTTTCGGTTATGCTTTAGTTGTTGAATCTAGACTTGTGCTTGGTCATGTTGTGGAAACACCAAGAGTCTTAGTGATAAAACGTTTCTTTAGATGAAGAAAAGACAGAATAAAACAACGAGAAAATAATGAGAAGAATATCTCATAGGACACAATGATTTACATGGTTTGAGAATAATACATATGTCCATGGAGAGGTAGAATTTCACTATGATTGGGGAGCACAAAGACAGAGAGTATCAGAGTTTCACAACACAAAAACCCTAGTTTTAAATGATCTAATAAAGAAGTATTGTGCCACCAACTGCATACTAAGCCCACTATTCTATAGTGAACGATGACTGGAAGTCCACATTGCTACAGTGTTGTGACCAGTCAAGTCCAAGATGCTATAGTGTCCATTAGAAAGAAGTCTGTGAAGCTACAGTATCATTGTCCCCAAAGTTTGATTTGCTACAGTTGTTGTTCCAAAGTTCGCAGTGCTGCTGTGTCGTAGTGCTCTGTTGGTGTCATCCAGTCAATTCTACTATAGTCTGTCAGAGTTGCTACAATATCCCAAAATTTGTAACGGGGGCCTTTAGCATTAGACTCCTGGTGCAGAGGAGTGTTGCCCCCTGCAACTCCAAACAAGCTCACCGCAGAGCTCAACCTGCAAGAGTTAAGATTGAACGTTTAGTATGAGCCACTAGCATTCATCCCAACATCATCCAAACAGATAAAGCTACACCAATCCAATAGGTTAAGGGAAAAAACCCAGTGATGCCATCTCCCTTGGAAGCTCCGATAGACGAGCTTCATAGGGTACAATCCCATTGGTCGAGGCCATCATTTTTTCTGTCTGTGTCAAATGGATTTATCATAACCATTTATATATATTGATCATAATGATAACTATATAACAACTATATTATCAATGGTTATGGTGCTTTAACAGTCTTTTAAATCTGACATGATATAACTTGTAATGGTATATAATTACCAAATTTGTGCATGTGTTTTCTGTAATTTCATTTATTAATAAGACATTTATTCATTTGAAAATAGAATTTCATTTATAAAACATCGGTTCGTTACATTGTGTTTTCATGCAACACCACCTATACCGAAGACCACCCAAGTGATCATTGGTAGATTTAGGATTCTTGGTAAGGATACACCTTGGCTTTAGGAGCAGGATGGAGTTTTACCTGAGAATAGCCATAATAGTGTTCTGGGTGATACTCTATGTCAATGATTGTGTTGAGATTAGAGACCTCCTTATCATGGGCCCAATTTCCTATTATGGAGCTATTTAGTGTAATTGTTGGTAGTGCAGGAGAAAATGGAGATAGGCGACAACCTATAGTTAGTTCCTGTCAAGTACAGGGTGCTGACAGCCAGAGTTGTAGGAGGATGAACGCGGTGGATGATTATTTCCATGCCTCAACGAAGATGGTTCAGAGTATGATTATTGCCCCCTTTTCATAAACCCTTGAATTGGATGGTGAATGAATGATTTATTCATCCTGCACCATATGATCATGAGTTGTAGATTCTGGTAGAACCCCTAACCAGTAAAAGAATTTCCATTGATGGAGACCATCTTTTACTCTCCCCTTCAGGTGAGGTGAGTTTTTCTTTAGTGGTGAAAGAGGTATTTCCTGAGACTCCTTCATTGAAAAGATGAGATCTAGTGGTATCTATCTTAGTATGGACTGAGTACTAGTGCTAGTACTGCACGATGATGCATATTTAGTTTAGTGTGGTGAGGTCCACCCCTAATAGAGATTGAGATCCCCTCATGTGTGGTGAGAGGAGCCCACCCTTGAGAAATTGTAGTCATTTATTCATCATGTAGTAAACACGACTTTATAGACCATGTGCGTGGATGAGAGTTCATTTCTTATGATTGTGGAGGGATGCCTGAATGCTTCTAAAGGGAGACCAATGGATGTTCTTCAATGAGAGACCGACATATGCATCAACATGCATTCTATATATGTTGTTCAATGATTGTTGAGTGGAATGATGAACACCCTTGTGGCGTTTATGAAGCACCAAGATCAAATCCTCCCTGATATTGGTTCAAGGAGGAGCTTTCTTGGCATTCAGGGTATTACCTTGGTCTTTCCATGAGAGTATCATATGTGTAGTAACCTCTTATAAGTGTGAGTTTTGGATTCATAGAGTAGTACTAGTCCCGTGAAATTGAAGTTGTGGCAATTGATGAGATCTTAGTGGGGCAACAACGACGTAGTTTTTGATGCTTCTAGCCAAGGACTCTATGTTCAGATGATGGAGGAGTTACATGAGCACCTAGCTTTAGAGCAGTTGATTCTTTCATGGATATGGAGATGTTGCTCGCCTTTGATCGATGGTGGTGACCTCACACTCTTGACTTGTGTGAGAGAGGCTCACGGTGGTGCTGTCAACTTAGTGATTTTAGGCGACCGAATATTCTCGGGCGATGGACTTGAGGGGTTTTTAGTGGGGAATACGTCAACCACTTCCCCTGGCAGGTAGTGGTTTTCCCTTGATGTTCGTATCAAATATCATAATGAATATCGTGAGTGGAGACCGCCCTTGAAGAGTGCGACCCTCGGTGTTGTATGTCCAACAAATATTTTTGGATGCACCCACCATATGAAAATTCTTTCTCTACGATGGAGGAGGTTTTCTCAACAGGCTATGGTTTTCGATTGCTCTAGTTTGGAAGCTGTTATCCTAGAGTTTGGGGCTGACAGAATAAGGTCATCTGAATGGCCAGGACAACCCGTTTCAGATTGTGGTGGACTGGGCAACCTGATGGGCAGTGGTGTGACATTTTTCAATTTGAGGATATTGGTGCTATTCTTGTTGTGCTCATTGATAACTTTCATGAAAGAGCAATGACAACACAACCAAATTATCTTCACCTGTGGGTGAGAGCCTATTGGATATTGAGACGTGGATGGAGAATTCCCACAAGTATATGTAAAAGGTTTGGAAGGAAATTCCATGTTTCTCTTGATCTACAAGATAGCGATATCAATGTAAGTGTATTTTTGGCAGAAGATGACAGAGAAATTGATGTGGGTATAGTGGAGTGCGCTGCTTTGTAACTCTTTCGGTGTTAGTGTGAAATCTTTGTGAAATGCTCAATGGTGGATTATGGCGTAGATGAGTTGTTCTCATGTAACAACCTTCAAGAATGCTCTTTAAAGGCAGGGAGCGATGCACTCCCACCAATCATAACCTTGTTGATAGACCCCTTTTGAGTCGGGTGTCAATAGTTCATGGTTTCACTCAGTCCCATGAGCTCGCTTAGGGTCAGACCCTTAAAGACGAAAGTAGTCTGTATAGAGGTGGGGTTTTCACACATGGTTGTTTTGTGAGTTTCCTTTTTTATCACTATTGTTCAGAGATTATCACAAGATAGGATGGGGCAGGGGTGAGTTTCCCTTTTAAAAAATTAAAGTGGAATAAATGATTAATTTTCAAACTAATCGATTTTGAAATAATAAAGTGAGAACTCGAATACACGATAGATGATAACTTCGATTCAAATTTATAAAGAATAATATCTAAGTAAGTAAATCACTAAAATGATCAAAACAAAATTATGCAAGTATGAGAGATGATGTCTAATGATGCAATGAAAAAAAAGTAAATAGAAGACAAATGAAATTGATAAGGAGTTCGACTAAATCTCGATGTGATCCCCTACGTCTACACCCCTCGACTTGAGAGGTCAATTGTATAAACCCTTTGGTCCCAATGGTGATCAAGAACCCGTCTGTCACAATTGTGTCTTGTGAGCACCCTCTTGAATGTTGTTGGTCATCAAGTAACTTGTCCCACACTTTTGTGGAGTGTGAACTATTGGTGAATGAAGGTTGAGGAAAGAGAAGTCTTATTTAGACAAACTCTTACAAAGTAGCTCACAAATATCTTAATGGAAGTATGTACAATGGGGGAATAAGGGTGTGATAAAGGTAGAGAGCCTTTAGTGGATTTAGAACTTGGAAGGATCTTGAGAGGAAATGGAAATTCTAGAGCTCCACCTTTGAATTGATCTTCTAAGCACATCGTTGGGAGCAAGTATCACAAGTTGTCGAGATGAATCTTCAAGGATCCAAGAGGGTCCATTTATAGGCTCTAAAATGGATCGAGAAAGTTCTGGAATCACTAGGTACATCAAAATCAGAACGTGATGACATAATGGTCTTTTTGACTATATTAAATGAGTCCCCACTGGACACTGCCCGACGCCACCAGAAACCTAGTAGCCTCCACCAGGTAGTCGGTTTTGGAACTGGGAGAAGATGGAAGACCTCCACCGACTAGCCTCTACTGGCCAGTGGCTAGCCGACAACCTTCAAATAGGACAACTGCACATCTCCTAGAGCCATTGACTAGCCGATGCTCCTCCACTAGGTAATCGGTGGTAGTACTTCACTTTAGGCTTGTTTCTACCTTGTTACTGGGTAACTGGTACATTATAGCGGGTAGCCGGTTCACTTTCCACTACTACTCCTTCAACAAGATCCATCTCTAATTCACTCCAAATACTTCTATGGATCTTCAAAGATGTTTCAAAGACTTGAAGGATGAAGTAGAGACACATCCAATCTTTTATCAAGGCTTTAAAGAACCTTGAAGACACCATGAATTCCACCACATTAAATTCAATAAATAATATTGAAAATCACTTAAATGAAATCATTATATAGATAGTTGAGTGTTTGTGATCATGAAAACACCATGAGAGAGATAGGTACAACAATCTCTCCCTTTTTGATGATCACATATACTTAAGTTAAAAATATAAATTAAGTATAAATAAATAGTGAAATAGAGAGAATAAATTCAAGAGATAAATAAATATTAAATGATCTCAAGAGTTAATGTATAAAAATTCTATTAACAACAATATATAAGAAATTTAAAAGATTTTAAGAACCCCCTTTATAAAGTAACTTTAGCATGAGAGAGAGGAAAATTTTAGCGATTTTTTTAAAAACTACCCCCCCTGTTGTAAAATTTTAAAAAAAAAACTAGAAGCTTTATCCCCATTATCTTTTAAGATATTTTTGCCACTTTGTGATTATAAAAAAAAAGATAAACACCAAAAAAGGGAAAAACAAGAGGAATAATAAAATGTAGAAAGATTTTTAAGTGAAAAAATCAAGGTAGAATTTTGAATAAATCCAAAAGAATTTGAAAAGGAGACAAAAAGAAAAAAAAGGTTTTTAATTTTTTTTTTAATTTCCATAACTCCTCAAATAATATAATTATTATAGAGAGAGGAAATAAAAAAAAGGAAATAAAATAAAAAGAATAATAATTTGAAAAACACTTCTTAACTTCCAAATTCCCCAAATAATATGATCATCATGGATGGAAATTAGAAAATTAAAAAGAAGATAGAAAACAAGTATCAATGGAAAAATGATAAGAGAAAGGATCAAAGGGAAAATATAGATAAAGGAAAAAATCAAAAAATTATTTAAGAGAAGAAAAGAGAGAAAGAAGAAAATAAGGAGAAAAGAAAAGAATAAAATTAAAATTGGTACCTACATTTTCCACGATACATCAAGGAATTGTTTCACCTTCTTTGAGGGATTTCTTCTTTTAAAGAACTTGTAGAAGTTATTCCTTTGAAGTGATATATTTTTTTTTTTGAAAAGATGTCTCCAATTTGACATTTCATCAAAAGACAACTCGAGAGAAAATTTAGAGACAAGTATATATAAACTATTTTTACTCATCATTAATCTTCTTTAAGAGATATAAAAAACAATTTTTTGTGATTAAAAGAATAAATATACATGAGTTTTAAAAAGAAATTTTAATTTTTTTAAAAAAAAATAATTCAAAGATAAATATAAGGAATCAAAGATAAAATTTAAAGATAATAATAAAATAATAAAAAAGAACTTTATTTTGAAAATATGAATTTGAAATTTTGAAAAATTAGAGAAAATAGTTTGAAAAGTAATTTTTAATTAATTTGAATGCGAAAGATATCACTTAAGGAAAATTTTAGAATTAAAGAGATAAAATCCCCCCTAAATGATAACACATGTGAGACAAGGGATCACAACCAAGACAAATAAATAAATAAAGAAGTAAATATAATATTTTAAAAAGATAACTCAAGATAACCATTGGTCAAATGAAGAATATCATAAGTGAATCATTCATAATTCACCTTTAATAAATTCAAAATGATGAAGGGATAGATTTTTGGTGAAAATATGAGTGAGTTGATTTTCCATTGGGACAAAATCCAATAATATATCATCTTTTTGAAAGAGAAATCTTAGGAAATGGTGGTGAAGGTCAATGTGTTTGGTGTGAGAGTGATAAATAGGTTTTTTAGAAATATTGAAGAAATTAGTATTATCCCACTTGATAGGGATATGATTAAATGTTAGCACAAAGTCCAAGAGAGTGTATTGTATCCTTTGAATTTGAGCATAATAACTCCCAGTGGCTATGTATTCCGCTTCGGCTGTAAAAAGTGCAATAAAATTTTGCTTCTTATCACTCCATGAGATGAGATATTTTCGAAGTGGATAGAAAGTTCTACTATTATTTTTCCTATCTAGTTAGCATCCACCAAAATCAGAATCGTAAAAATAAGTTCAATCAAAAGAGGTTCCTTTTGGATAAAATAAATAGAAATTTTTAGAACCTTTTAAATAATGATCTTTTTGACATATTTGAAGTGAGATTCATTTGGATTAGATTGAAAATGAGCACAAAGAAAAATGTTGAACATGATATCAGGTCGGGTCACAGTAAGGTAAAGTAGACTACCAATCATACTTCTATAAAGCTTGTTGTTGATCGTTTTACCAGCTTCATCCAATGTAAGATTACAAGGCGTACTCATGGGAGTGTTAATTTCCTTAGCGTGATTCATTCCAAATTATTTTAGAATTTCATTGGTGTATTTTCTTTGATTTAAAAATATTATGTCAGAATTTTGATAAATTTGAAAACAGAGAAAGAATTTAAGTTTTCCCATAAATATCATCTCAAATTCCCTTTTCATTAAATCCAAAAATTCAAAACAAATTTTTTCATTGGTAGAGTTGAAAATCACACCGTCAACATAAATTTGAAAAAACAAAAGATTGTTTGAGATGTGTTTTAAAAAGATATTTGAATCAGATTTCCCCATTTTAAAACCATTTGAAAGAAGATAGTTTGAAATATGTTCATACCAGGCTTGGGGGACTTTCTTTATGCCATAAATAGCTTTGGTAAGTTTGAAAATAGAATTTCGAAAAAGGGGATTTTAAAAACCAGTTGGTTGTTTCAAAATATCATTTTCGGAAATAAAACCATTTAGAAAAGCACTTTTAATGTCCATTTGAAGATTCTTATGGATTCAAGTCGAGCTACAGGTGCAAAGGTTTCACCATAGTTGATTCATTCTTTTTGGTTATAAACTTTTACAACCAAAAATATTTATTTCTAGTGATATTAATAGATCCTCCTAGTTTATTTTAAAAAAATCCATTTGGAGCTAATAACTTGATGATCATTAGGTCTTTCCATGAGAGTCCATACATCATTTTGAGTGAATTGATTATGTTTCTCTTGTAGATTAAGTGCCCAATTTTCATAGTTAAGGTCATTGTTAAGGTTTTGGGGTTCAAGGTGAGAGACAAAGGCTAGGTGTTCAACCTCATTTAAGACCGATCTATGAGTATGAGTCCTCGCTTGTAAATAACCGATAAAATTTTCAAGGGGATGATCTTTAGATTTTTTGAAAACTTTAGGCATATAATTTGAAGGATATTCTTATTCTTAAATTTCTTTAATTTGAAAACGTTTATTTAAAACATAATTTTCAAAAATATTTTAAGAGGTTTTTATAAATTTTCATAAAAAACAACCTGGATTGATTCTTCCACTGTTTTATTCATTTTGTTAAAGGCGCAATAAGTTTTACTTGAGTTAGAGTACCCAATAAAGATACCTTCATCATATTTAGAATCAAATTTACCAAGATTATCTTTGGTGTTTAAAATAAAACATGTGCAACTAAAAACTTTGAGAAATCGAACCTTATGTTTTTTATTATGGAAAACTCATAAGTGGTTTTCTTTAAAAAATTCATAATGATAAAACAATTAATTATATAATATGTAGTATTCATAGCCTTGACCCAAAAATATTTTAGAAGAGAAAATTCATTTAAGAGTTTTTGTGATTTCTTAGATTGTTCAATTTCACCCCTCTATTACCCTATTTTGTTGAGGGGTTCGAGAAGCAGAAAAAAATGATTATATCATTCAAAAGAAAATAAATCATTAAATTCCTTATTATCGAATTCTATTCCATGATCACTACGAATTGAAATAATTTTAAAACCTTTTTCATTTTCAACCTTTTTTGAAAACGTAATGAAGGCTTTGCAAGTTTCACTTTTATGAGTTAAGAAACTAGCCCTTGTGAATCATGTAAAGACGTCAACAATTATGAGAGTATAGGTTTTCCCTCCTATACTTGCAATTTGATTAGGACCTAAAAGGTTAAGATGTATCATTTTAAGAGATTTTGAAGAAGAAATACAATTTTTAGATTTAAAAGAGGACTTGTGTTGCTTACCATGTTTCCATGATTCATAGACCATGTTATTATTGAAATGCAATTTGGGAAGATCTTGTACTAGTTGGAATCATTTGAGTTTGAAGAAAGAATGAGTGTTGCAATGACCAAGACGTCGGTACCAAAGCCAAGAGTCACTCACTTGTTCATTCAAACATTCAGCGTTTTGTTTAGTAAGAAATTTTAAATTAATTGCATAAACATTTTAAAGTCTTGAAATGGTAAATAAAAGTTTTTCTTTTGAATTAAAAAAATTTCAAAAAACATTTTTCGAAAGAGATTTTAAAAATGTTATCACACAATTGACTAATACATAATAAATTGTGTTTCAAGCCTTTTATGATTAAAACATTTTTAATTAAATTTGAGTTAGAAAAAACTGATAGTACCTTCATCGATTATCTTGCCCCTTGAATTATCACCAAAGGTGACATGAACTCCTTCAGGTTTATTGATTTGATTAAATTTGGGGAGGTCACCAAACATGTGTCTCGAGCAACCAAAATCTTGGCATCACATTTCTTCTTGGGTTTTGCTCAGAAGACACATCTATAAGATTAAACAATTGAAGTTTTTGGTACCCATACAAACTTGGGTCCGCTTACATTAGCCAATAAAGATTTTCAAATCCAAATTTTTTTAGCGGGTTTTCTTTTTGAAAGATCAGAAGAGGGATGGATTGAATTTGGTTTTCCATATTGAGTGTTTTCACAATCACACTCATAGATTTAATGACTAATTCTTTTGCAATAATTATAAATTTTTTCTTGAGAAATAACTTTAACAAAAGAGGTTTCTGGTTTTTTCGAAGAGCTCGCACGATTGGAGTAACCAAAGCTGACCTGGTCTTTTCCAGGTTTTTAAGAACCCCAATTTTTTTAGATTTTCCTCACCTTGGGTGAATTTGAAAATTGATTTTTTTTTCTTTTGATGGTTAATTCAAGTTTATCTATATTCGGTTGATTTTTTACTTTCATGGTGAGATCTTCCTTTTCTTTTAAGAGAAGATCCTTTTTCTTTTTGGAGATTACTGATACATCCAGAAGGCATCATTAAATCCTCTAATAGAATCAAATTAGAAAATTTATATGAAACATGAACTGCACTAACTAAAAAGGCGTATTAAAGTGGAAGTATAAGGTCAATCCCACAGAGAGTGGGGGACACAACAGATGAATTTTAACAAAAGTCAGAAGACCACAATTTCAATTTGATTTCATTAAATTAATGACACAAATTAAATATTTAAAATGAAGGTAGAATTATGGTAAAATGCATAAGAGAGGGAAACCAACATCCATGAGTGGTTTTGCTAAAAATAAATGCCAACTGCACTTGAAAAACAATAATACCAATTGGATGCATAGTCAATCAATTTTATCAATATAAGAAATGACCAATCCCTATCAATATACCCTAGAACCCTAATTCTGCATGACCAGATGAATTAAAATATCAGGACGCATTAGGATCAGATTGCAACAGCAGAAGAATAATTCAATTCAGTGGTTTTGAATTAATTACCTTTATCATGCTAGGTTTCATCTACTACCAAACACACTTGGTCCATGATTTAATAACAGATATGATTAACGTGAATCACAACACAACACCAATTGAATAAAATCATTGTGCAAGTGAAGAAATAAAGAAATCAAATTTTTACACACCTAGTTTAGCCGATTCCGCTCCCCCTATAGGTTTATCCAATCATCGTCGGGTGATCTTCAATGAAAAATAAACCCAAAACCATAGGGGAGAGAATAGATGATGGAGAATTAAGAGAATATAAATGAATAAAACTAAGAATCATCCAACGTTTGCAACAAAATAGAAAACAAAAAAGTAGAAAGAAAAGCCTGTCTATGAACAACTCTAGGTTAGAACCCCAGTAGTAGCCTCCTGGTGGTCGAACCTATATGCCTTGAATAATGCTTGATTCCTTTGGTCGGTTACCTTATTTATAATAATGGAAGTTTTCTTAGGGGTTCCCTAGGTCATAAATAGCGTTAAATGGTTGTTACAGGTTAACCCCAATGAAGTACTGTAAAAGATACGTCATAGATTTTATATCTGGGATTGTCTCGAACATTTCACGACATGTAATTGTTTACACAACGTGTAATGTGCGAGATTCCTCCTTTTTGTGTTTTTTCTATCTCTGTGTCATATATTTTTTTTACATTCCTTGTAAATTTATCACATCGTGTAATATTTACACGATGTGTAATGTGCAGGGCCAACCTCCAAGCCATTTTCTTCACTTCACATAATGTATTATCTTCACACCTTTTATATTTTACACTTTGTGAATTTTATTCAAGACTTGAATCATATATTTCTATCACCGAAAGCCTCATTTCATCCTATATCATTAACTTCAGGCCTTCAGAACATCCTGTGGACATCCTACGTCATGAAAAGTCTTCTTCCGATGAAAAACTTGATCTGTTTGAATCCTTTTTTATCATGGATTCATCTTTATTTTTTGGTATCACATCGAGACGCTTTATGTTCCTCAATTTCCATGTTTTCTTACATATTTCTCCACATGTCATTCCCACCACAAGAATATACAAAACATTAATATCAGGAACGAGTCTTATATTCAATGAATCAACATTCAACTAAAACGCATATAACAATACATGAATATATAGATACAAAATAGAGATATCAATTACCTTTTTCTTCAATGACTTGATTATATTTCTTTTCAAGTTCAAGATATAAAGAATCAAGTTGATGAGAGCGATTTTCAAGTTGATTTCGGGCACATTTTAAGTATTCACAATTTAGGTTATTGGAGGAGTAAATAGAAGAAGTGAGAGGAGAAGAATGAGGAGGAGGAGGAGATGATGATATAGGGAAGGGAGTACTGACTCCGACGTCTTCATCAACATGTCCCATGAGACACTTTAGTCTTGAGTCACTTGACATGGATGATGAAGTAGAGTCCATGGAATCGTCACTTTCACTCCACATAGAGACTTTAAAACCCCATTTTACCTTTCTTCTTTTCTATGACTATTTTTTTATAGATGGGGAACTCTGATTTGATGTGACCTTTCTTTTTACATTCATAGCATGCACATTCGGTTCCATCTTTGGATTTGACTTTTTGGATTGGTTGTTGAAGTTATTTTTTAGAAGTGATTGAACTTGTTCCTAGTAAGAAGAGTGTTGTCAAGAACTTCACCGCCAAATTGTTCATCATTATTAGCTTTGAAGGCAATGGTTTTCTTAACTTATTTGGCTTCATTGACCTCCTTTTATGCTTGGCATTTCATCATATTTTCATATGTCTTTAAGGAGATTTTGAGTTTCTCCACCACTATCTTTTTCACATCTTTGGCTTATTGAATAACCATCACCTTAGGATCCTAGGAGTCTGGTAACACCCATAAGATTTTCTTTACAGGAATTTTTGTAGATAAATCATATCTAAGAGACTTTCTACCATTGTAGATGTTAGTAAATCTTATAAACATGTTTATAATAGATTCATCATAATGCATAGTAAAATTTTCAAAATATTGATGGTATATATCTAATTTAGTGTCCTTGACTTTTTGCTTTCATGTGTTACTTCTAACAATTTCTAGATTCAATAATAAATTTTGCAAGTGGAAACTTGATTAAACTCGTTACAATCAAAACCACAATGCAAGACATTCATAAATTTTCTATTCATTTCAAAATTCTTAATATCTTAAGGGGCCCATTTTTTCAGTTTCTATGGTGGGAACATACTCATGCATAACCATTTTCCATACGGGATAATAATTGATACCAAGGAAAGTTGCCATCTGATTCTTCCAATAAGAGTAATCAGTGCTGTCAAAAATTAGAGAATGCAAATTATAATTAGATTCCATAATAAAAATGAACTTTAAAGTCAATTAAATATTTAATAAATAAAATTTAAAAATTAATACAATTTTTAAAAACAAGGGTTTTTGATAAAAACACCAAGTCTCATTTGATACCAATTATTGGCTGGAGATTATGACACGGGGGGGATTTCCCTTCTAAAAATTTAAAGTGGAATAAAAGATTAATTTCAAAATTAATCGATTTTAAAATAATAAAGTGAGAAATTGAATATGTGATATATGATAATTTCAACCTGAGTTTATAAATAATAATATCAATGTATGTAAAGCGTAAAAACGATCAAATCAAAATTATGAAAGTATGTGAGACAATGTTTAATGATGCAATGCGGAAAAGTAAATAGGATACAAACACAATTGATAAGAATTTTGGCTAAAGATCAATGTGAGCTCCCACGTCTCCACCCCTTGAATTGAGAGTTCAATGATATAAATCATTTGGTCTCAATAGTAACCAAGAACCCGTTTCTCACAATTGTGGCTTGTGAGAGCCCTCCTGAATGTCATCGGTCATCAAGTAAGTCATTCCACACTTTTGTGGAGTGTGAACCATTGGTGAATGAAGGTTGAGGAAGAGAAGTTTTCTTTGAGAAAACCCTTAGAAAGTAGCTCACAAATCTCTAGATAGAAGTATGTATAATGGAGGAATAAGTGATTGTGAGTAAAGTAGAGAGAATTTAGAGGATTTAGAACTTGGAAGGATCTTGAGAGGAAATGGAAATTCTAGAGCTTCACCCTTGAATTGATCTTGAGAGCACATCATTGGGAGAAAGGATCACAAGTTTTCAAGAAGAGTCTTCAAGGAGCCAATGAGGTCCATTTATAGGATCTAAACAGGCTTGTAAAATTTCTAGAATCACCGGGTACATCAAACCTGGAACATGCTGCCATAATGGTCTTTTTGACCACATTAAATGAGTCCTCATTGGACACTGCCCGACGCCACTGGATACCCAGTAGCCTCCACCTGGTAGCCAGTGCGCTGCCTGGAACCGAGGCAAGTTGGAAGACCTCCACCGACCATTTTCTACTGGACAATGGTTGGTCAGTGGCCTTCAGACAGAATAGTTACACATCTCCTAGAGACACCGGTTGGCTAGTGCTCCTCTGCTGGGTTGCCGGTAGTAGTGATTCACTTCAGGCTTGTTGCCACCTTGTCAACGGGTATTCGATACATTGCATCGGGTAGCCAGTGCACTCTGCACTGCTACTCCTTCATCAAGATTGATATCCACTTCACTCCAAATCCTTCTATGGATCTTCTAAGATGTTTCAAAGACTTGAAGGATAAGGAAGACACGTGTCCAAGACTTTATCAAGGTTTTAAAGAACTTTTAATACACTATGAATTCCACCACTTTGAATTCAATAAACAACATTGAAACTCACTTAAATGAAAGTGTTAGATAGATAAGTGAGTGTTTGTGATCATGGAAGCACCATAAGAGTGAGAGAGAAAGAGGTACAATAATCAACCCTTGTTATTTCCTTCTTGAGGGAGAACATGTTTAAAGGTGGGTATGGTGTAGTGACCCGAGTTTTTCCTAGTAAAGACTTAACTCAATTCTAGAGTTCAAGAGTCTTGGGACCTCAATAGGGTTTAAAATGATAAATTTACCCTAGTAGATGACCATATATGGTTTTTTTGAGGGCTTCGTTGATTCTAGGGTGTGGTGTTTACCCCCTAAGCTAAGTCAATATAGAGTTGAGAGAGTTGTAGAGCCTCAAAACTAATATATCAAGTATAATATATTATTTTTAGCCCCTCGTGTGTTTCTGATGAAACACATATATTTCTTTAACAAAGTTTCATATGGAGAAACCAATGGTGTAGTTGCATTTGGAGCAGGGGTGTTACCTTAGGGGAGGTATAAATTTCATTCGCATCAGGGTTTCCAAGTTTGACCCATCGCAAGTGGAAAATTAAACAGATAGATTAATTAAACCAATTAATTTATTAACTAATTGACTAATTAGCTATTAACCCTAAACCCCTTATAAATTCATCATTTACCCCCTTACTAGGGAGAGCTGAAATAAAACCCTAGCTTGAGAGATAAGGAGTGGAAGTGGAGGAGACTGTTGGATAAGATCAGAGGAAATTTGACAAATGTGTTCTTCATCAACGATCAAACCAATCAGAGGAAGGACTCATTATTTCATTTTGGCTATGTTCTTTCTGACAATTCTTTGTCAGATTCATAATCAGTTCCTCATTCTTGAGTTTCGATTCCACATGGATCAGAGCCACTGGCCTTGATTGGCAATGATGCTAAAGTGGGGGGGTGGGGGTTTGTATGCTGGGTGGCTTAGCAAGGATGGTCGTATCATGAGGTGGGTTGGGCGACGCGACAAGCATGCAAAGTGATTGGCAGTGCTATGGTTCAAGGAGGCGTGAGAGGCACTATAGGATGATGACCAAGGAGGAGGTTGGTCATGTCTGTAATGGCTTAGGCCTCTCCGGTCCATTTACTTTGTGATAATCTAGTGTTTGAGGTGTTCTGGGAGGTCAAGGGGACTCATTTCAACACTTTGAAAAAAAATATCAGTTTTCCAAGTTTCCCAACGGTGGCTCACCCTAGCGGTGGTTCGCTAGTAGTGGCTCGCTGGCAGTCGCTCACTGGCGGTGCCTTGCTGGCGGTCGCTCACTGGTGGTTGATCACTGGTGGTGACTTGCTGGTGGTCGCTCGCTAGAGGTGGATCACTGGCAGTCACTCTTTTAAAGGTGTCTCACCTTGTTGTGACTCACTAACGATGGTAGGCGTTTCATCTGGTCGTACCTCGCCAAGTGTTGCATTGTCTAACAGTGGATCGCGAGTGGTGCCTCACCGAGCAGTGCTTCACCTAGTTGTGGCTCATGAGCGATGCCTCACCGAGCGGTGCCTCATTAATAGTGTTTCCATATTCTTCCAGTTTTACCCTTTTGATGTTTTTTTGACGTAAAACACTTTTAAGGAATTGTTTGAAGGGATTTGAGACTGATTCAAAGCCCATAAATCCTAACTTAATTTTCCTAAGGGTCTGAGGGATTTTATTTGGTGAAAAAACGATATCTTGTCCAGATCCACCTTTAATGACAAATCAAAAAGACCTTTCTAAACCATGACTCTGTTTAGAACTTTCGATGGCTGATATACCTTTTCCCCTTTTCTTCCTTCCTGATTTCTCTTTCTTTCTCTTGGTACGAGATGCCCTGAACCCCTCTTCCCGTAGGAGTCACACAGTCGTGCTGTAGCTTTTGGATCATGTTTCCCTAGTGTTTTTCCTACTGCATGTGCACCCAAGTTTAGGTGCAACCAGGAAGTGCCGATCAAATTTCTTCCAAGTAGGTTTTCCTTCATCTCTCTTGTTTGTGTATCATGCGGGGTGGGTGTATGAATGTTTCCTTTGTGAAGATAGTTGAATTCAAATTAATAAGACAATTGAACTGTTTTAAGATCAATATACGGGGGTTGGGAAGAGTGGAGCTTGTTATTGATGTTTGTTATTATTGATATTGTGATTTTTATGGGCTAACTACCCACTGAAAATCATGGATGTTGGGGGTCCTTGTTTGTACACACAATGGTTTATATCTTGCATGATGTTTGGTTCCGTTGGATTCTTATATATAAAAGTTGGTTAACCATGTATATTCGGCTAAAAAATGGATGCCCCGGGATCTTCCAGTTTCTGTGATAACCCCTAAATTAAGAAGTGAAATTAAATAAGGGATGTCTTATTAAATCTGAAAATATGTTTTTCCATGATTTGTGTGTTGATGTGGTTGTGGGCATGGTTGTGCATAGGGGGGTTGGTTTTTTTGATATGATAATCTGGGTATGGTATGTTTATGCAGCAGGGCTGCGAAGTTGGTTGTGGTGTGATGTGTTGCTGGATGTGGTAATGAGTTGGGGGATTGTTTTGGTTGGTATGGTGGTTTGGGAGGGATGACTTTGAAGAAGGATAATCGTGATTGGTATAGGTGTTTCACCATTGATAACATGCGTAAAGCTTCACCCTGTATCTAGAGGTCATGGAATGATATGTATTTAATGTGAAGTGTGTTAATTTACCATGACTGTTACTGTGTTTCTTAGTTTCCTGGGTAGTGATGGAATGGATAAATAATTTCTTGGTAATGTTCAGATGACATGGGTTGGTCTGGTTATTGGAACAGAAATGGTCAATGAAATATTAATTGGTGGGTTGTGTGGTTGAATGTGGATGATGCTAAATAATGAAATGAATTGGTGTTAAATATTGAGGAAATGTGAATCCATATTAGTTTATCATGTTCTTTGACTTCTAAAATGATGGTTGTAGATCCTAATAATTTCATTTAGAGGTAGCAGCAAAGTTGGCAGTGTCTTGATTTGGTGGTCTTTTTGAGAACCCATAGGTTGGGATTGAGTGCTTTCCTCTATATATATGTATACATTGTACATTCTTTTAATTCTTATACACACCTCACCCATGTTGAGAACCATGTTCCGAACACCCGGATCGTCACACGGGGGGTGTCTTTCCCAACATCCAGTGAGGAGTATGGATGGCTGGGTACCCACTCTTTTTCGCTCTCTCTTCCAAGTGAGGTAGGTATGACATAGACTATGATGGATGGAGGTCTGTTAGTGTCTTAGATGGTGGATGTGATGGCCCAGGTGTTTGCGGGTGAGGTGGTTTGTACTTTCCCGGGTGTCTTCGAGATGAGACATGATATGTTGTGAGGCCCAGGTGTGTGTGGATAGGATGTGTTGTGAAGCCCGGGTGTGTGCAGGTGGGATGTGTTGTGAGGCCTAGGTGTGTACAAGCGGGTTGTGATATGGTTTGTGGCCCAAGTGTATATGGGTGGGATGTGATGTGGTATACAGAAGGGATGAGAGCACTAAGACGTTCGACGTTGGGTGAGAGCAGCATACCAATGGGGAAGTGGTGCAGGGTATCCTATCATCGATGTGATTTACATTATATTACTTGCTTTTCATTACTTGGTGAGTGTTCCTTGGTGAGGTTGGGATGGTTAGTATATCTGCTTAGGTGATATTTAGCTTGGTTATTTTCTCACGAGTGCATAAGTATGCCTCTTTCACGTGTTCACGAGAGACTTTCGTTTTCTTACTAAGTATATTTGTATACTCACCCTATGTATATAAATAGTTTTTAGGTTTCCATGAGGATTTCATGGACCGTGTTGGACCTTACTAGCTCGGATCTTGAAAGTTGTTGTGTCGATACTTAGCTTTACTTTTGGTACTTACTTTGGAGACTTCTATATTGTATCAGTTCTATTTTACACATGCATGTGGGATGGATTATGGATTTATTTTTTTTATATTGTGTCTTGGAGTTCCATTGTGGATGATCCATCTTACATCTTGATCTTTTTTTTCTAAAAAAGGGTAATGGCTTCTATATTGTAAGATTTGCACACCCTAGGTACTAGTCACCAACCTGGGGCCTACTGAAGGTGGGACTCGGGGTTCATTACATCCCTTTCTTTATTTCCATCCCAGGAGGGGTATCTTTTGGAGGGAGGGGGTCGTGATATAGTGGTATTATAGGTGATGGTTGAGAGATGTGATGGAGTTTGGAGTTAGGCATATTGAGGATTGCACGAGATGGTATGGAACTAGTTCTAGTTGATCTTGGTTCGTGACATAGGTCAAGGAGGCTGGCTAGGACACAAGATTTTAGGGGGCCCCATGATCCATTACATGAACTTTGAGCTTATTGAACAAATAAGTAAGAAGGACCTTCTTGTAGTGTAGAGACCTAGGAAAGGTACATGTATTATAATGACTTGTGTTCTTGTTTGAATTAGGTTGTTTTGGGAAAGTTGAAATTGATAAAAAAATTAAATGAGTTAAAATGAATATTAAAATGAAATTACGCACTACCGAGCTTAAGAAGTTCTTTGTTTTCCGTAGGAGGGGAATCAACGGGGTTCCTTGAGGAGCAAAGTTGTCGGTGGAAGGTCTTAGGCACCATGACCTTTGAGGTTCTGGCCGATAGGGAGTCGATCTCAACAACTTCCTTTCCGGATTTCTGGTGCTAGTGGTTTTCGTGCTTTTCTCGGGATCTTTGTGCCAGTGTATTTTGGTTGTGGGGTTCATGGTCATCGCCAGAGCTAGTTCCCAGTGGCTACTCGAGCTCAGTTTGGTGGAGGTGGATAGGCTCGACGTTAGCCTTAGCCGCAATTGTCAGTGAGGCCGTTTTAGTAGCATGGGCAGCAGTTTTTTGTTCCACCAAGGGGAGATGGAGCAGGTAGAGGTTGAACTCAGGATGTTCCTTATGTTCAGGGACCAAAACCCAAGCGTGGCCATGGAGGTGGTCATCGAGAGAGGTAGAGGAGTCAGATGTGGTCAGTTTCATACAGCAGAGGCAACAGTTCCAGTGGGGCCATAGATCGTTAGAGGTATGATCAATTTGTTCAATACCCTTGCTTGTGCTTTGTTTGATTCAAGAGCTTCTCACTCCTTTTTTCGCCCACCTATCCCGTGCTCTAGGACTAGGCATAGAGAAACTTCATGTACCCCTGGTGTTGAGTACACCAGTCAGAGGTGAGACCAACTTATTTGATGTGTGCCGAGGGTGTAGACTAAGGATGGGACAACATTAGTCCCGTAGGGACCTCTTTTTGCTATAGATGCAGCCATACAATGTCATTCTCGACATCAAATGGTTGTATTTCGTACATGTTGTTATCGACTACTTCCGGATAAGAGTCGTGTTTTCAGATTTAGATGGACAACGTGTGGCTTTTGTTGGTGAGTGGAGTTGTTAGGTGGGCATTTGGTGTGTGGAGCATCTTCTTTCTTTGTGGGTTGAGCTGTCAGTGGAATCGGTGGACGCTGAGATAGTGGAGGTTCCCAATGTTCTTGGGGAGTTCCTAGACGTTTCCCCTAAGAAGGTTGTGATGTTACCCCCTCAACGTGATGTTCAGTTCGGTATAGACTTGCAGACTGGTGTTTCTCTGATTTCGATGAATCCTTATCGGATGACACCTTCTAAGTTGCGAGAGTTGAAGATTTAGATAGATGATCTAATGAAGAAGAGCTTTATCCGACCCAGTGTGTTGCCATGGGATGCTCCGATGTTGTTTATAAAGGAGGATGGTAGTTTGAGGTTGTGTATAGACTATCAGAGGTTGAATCAAGTGACGGTCAAGAACTTTTACCCTCTTTCAAGGATAGATGATTTTTTCAACCAGCTGAGAGGGGAAAGTTGGTACTCTAAGATTAATCTATGGTCTGGATATCACCATTTAAGGGTGAAGGAGGGTGATATCTCAAAGACTGCCTTCAGATGTAGGTATGGGCACTTTGATTTCATATTCATGTCATTCAGTGTTATGAACAAACTGGCCATGTTCATGGGACTTATGGACTCTGTTTTTCAAGAGTTCTTGGACCGGTTCGTCATCTTGTTCATCGATGTTATCTTGGTCTACTCGAAGTTGGAGGAGGAACATGCCAAGAATCTCATAACTGTCTTTCATGTTCTTCGATGCCACCAACTCTGTGGAAAGTTTCCCAAGTGAAAGTTCTGGACCTGAGAGGTACATTTCCTTAGGTATGTGGTGTCTCAGCGGGGTGTGGAAGTAGACTCGTCAAAGGTCAAAGTAGTTGTTTCTTGGGCAGTACCCAAAAATGTGGCAGATATTCGCAGTTTCCTTGGTCTTGTAGGCTATTATCGAAGGTTCATACCCAAATTCTCTCAAGTTGCAGCCTCATTTATGACCTTAACTAGGAAATACCAAGCTTTGTATAGAGTGATTAGTGTCAGGAAACGCTCGGTTTCCTAAAGGGGAAGTTGGTCAGTGCTCCAGTGCTCTAGTTTCCTGAGGAAGGAGTGATGTTTGAGGTTCTTTGTAACACTTCCCGTATGGGTTTGGGATGCGTGAAGGAAGGTGAATTTGAATATTTTTATTTTTAATAAAATAATGATTGTATTTATCCATTTTTATTATTACTTTATAAATGACTAAATAATGAGTTTGATAAAAATTAGATTCTGATACGATGAAACACAAATTGTATTTTTGGGAAATATATAGTTTCAATACACTTTTTTGATGAATTCAAAAAAGAATTATTTTGATAAAATATTCTCATTAAATAATATTTATTTAAATATAAATGATAATATAATTTTATGAAGTCAAATGTAGTTTTTTATAAGGGCTGGAAAACTGTTATCATTGTGAAAACTCATATTTTTCAATAAATAGATATTTTTGATTTAAAAGTTTAAATGTTCATATTTAGAAAATTAATTTGATAAAATAAATATTATTTTTGAAATTGTCACATCAAAATTAGCTAACTGTGAATTTTTTATAGTTTTCTAAGACAGAAGAATTTTTGAGTAAAAATTAAATACAGTATAAATATACAGTATGTATTATGACATCATAAAAGCCCAAAAGTGATGTAGTAAATGTTATAAAGAGTATCCACGACCAAAATTATGTTTCCCCTTTAAAATAATTTGTTTTTGAAGTTATTTGATTAATTCTATAAACCCTTAATGAATCCTCCAAAATCTATATTATATTTTAAGGTTTTAAAATTAATTCTTTATGAAAATGATTCACTTCCACAACACTAAAGGTGTTATTTTAATGAGTTCAGTTCTTATCGTTATAAAATATTGAAAACTACTCTCTTTGACAAAAATTATAGGTAAAAATCATGAGAATGTTTGTGGTTTTGATTATTTTAGTATAATCTCAAAACCTAAGTTTATAAATTAATAAAAAAAATTCTCCTCTCTTTTGCTATAAAAACTCACTCAACCTCTCATTCCTCTTCACTCAAAACCCTTGAAGCATGAAGTTACTCTGTCTTAAGAAGCTCCTCCCAAGCTTTTAGAATTGCTCTCTCAATGTAAGAGATTGTCTCCACATCTTTATCCAAACTCCTTTATATTAGGCCTTTTGATTTTCAATTATTCATGTTGGGATATGTTTGTACACATTCATCTTATTGTCCATATGATATCCAAGTGATGAAAGACCACTTTCACTCTCATTAAACATTTTCATGAATCTTTATGTACTCCCATTATACTTTTAAAATTATCATGTGATTTTTCATGCCAACATTTGTGTCGTGAATACACATCTTCATTTCCACTCAAATGTATTCACCTTAATGTACTTATCCTTCGTTGATTAGGGACTTCCATATGTGTAACCCACACTCCTTAATCATTGGATTAAAAGTGATGAAAGATATCCTTATGTTGTATGATCTATATGTCACACCTCATGATATGAATGTGATGAGTGAGCTCGAAATTATACAACCCTCCAAAGTATTGGTTAATGTTTGTATCTCATGATATATCATATATGGTGCATGGGAGGTTCCCCTAAGCACATTATGTTATGATGTCTTGGAGGTTAGTCTTGACTTATGTTTATGATGTCATACTTTATGTTTTTGACACATTCTCTTGTTGTTTTTATGTTATCATCTTATATCATGCTTTGATATTCAAGTTTATGATTCTCACCCCCACTTATGTTACCTTGATATGCCTCTTCACTCACATGTATTGTTTTACATTATGTTATGCATTGATTATTCTCTTACTTGAATTTATAACTCACCATTTTCTTATATACATCCTAAGGTTATCTCATGCGATTTTAAAAGAACAATAGAATTTTAAGGACATGTTGTGGAGTTTTTAAATAATATTGTTGTGCTCATGTTTCAAGTTATTATGATATGTACCTAATTTCCCAAAGACAATAGGACTCATGATTTTTGGGGATTGTATTATGTGTACATTTATGTAATAAATCATGAATTAAGGTGTATTAAAATATGGGTTGTCATACACAACTCCAGCTCGATAACTCTTCCTTTGGAGCCTCTGCCCGACTTGCTAAGCTTGAACAATTCCACTGCAAAACATGTCTAGGAAACACCTCGCAAGGTCTGTGGGCCTCAATGTGTACATGTACATGTTTGTGCTACACTGTGGAGGGTCCAACATCCTCAGATAAAACTCCATCCTGAATAAAGGCTCAAAACTCCATCCACGATAAAGTTGTCCCTTTGTGGGTTCGAGAGAAACATCATCCAATAACGGTTAACACTATCATGTTGGGAGCTCAACGCAAGAATCGTCATTTGGTTAGGGAAATCCCAAACTAGATGGAAATGCGAGTCTTAACACTTTAATATATTATTTTTGAGGTTCTTGTTGTAAAGGTGGGTGATATAGACTCAACTTTAACAATACTTTTAGATTACCATTTCATGTATACAGTGAGATATTCATGATGTACACTTACTATTATAGTGTAGATATTTGTTTGTCCACTGTTTAAATGGTAATTTCTATGGATTATTTGTCGTATCAAAAAGTTATAGCAGATCCCAGACAATAATGAGAACCTCGAGATAGTATGACATTAATCTTAAACATATGTCATATGGTTTAGATACATCATACTGAATGGACACAGTAGATGTTTGACTATCAAGTGTTAGAGGCTCATAAGCATTGAGACTTTCTCATGAAGTTCTCACTTGGTGATCTTTAATAATTGAGATCATGAAGACAAACCCGCCAAAAGGAACATTATAAAAACCCAACTCTTTATTTCACACTTAAACATAATTTATTACATCAACTTGCACTTAAGAGAACTCTGAGGATCGAGAGGTCTAATGTCTTGAGAAATTAGAAACATTACATAACAACTTAGAATATAAAATACAACGTCTTTATTAAAAACTTCTTTTACATGACCACACACATTCCTTCGCACTTAGCATTGCATGGGATAACCTGAGGATATGCATAAGAAAAGGATAAGCTAAAAAGCCCAATAAGGGAGTAAACAAAGCATAACATGAAGAATGCAGTACATGTTAGGCAATAAGCATATCAATGGAGCATAAGAGAAACATGAACATAAAGGCATGATATAGCATGATTATCATAACATGGAAATGTGACAACAACATTTAACATAATATTAGCATGGGCCAAGACTCATTGCACATGGAGCATGAGTAAACCCTTATTGCACTTGAATTAGCATGAGTAAACCCTCATTGCACTTGACATATCATAATACTAATCTTTACCCAATGCATTGTAACGCTATCAGGGCGCACTCTTCTTAATCATTTCATTTCATGCATAAGTGTGTCACGTGGATCACATAACATGGATTCATTAAACATTGTCATTTATTCCACAATAAAAGAATGCAGAATTCATACATGAAACTTATAATCAATAAGTAAATGTGCATAAAGGTGAATACTCTTGATAGAGAAATGGGCATGGTATTCACTACACAATGACTTTGGCTTGGAAAATCATGGCGCAATTTCGACAGCATAACAACGTGACATAAGAATTCATAAAAATGGTTGATGAGAGAGAAAGGGGTGTCTCATCATATGTACATGAAATGGATAGTAAGGGGTCATATAGATACATGTCACAACATATGTAATGGAATTTAGATTCATAAAACAAAAGAATTGTTTAAATGTAAATGAGGAGAGTGAAATCCCTTACAGAAATGGATAGTAAGGGGTGTCTCATCATATGTACATGAAATGGATAGTAAGGGGTCATATAGATACATGTCACAACATATGTAATGGAATTTAGATTCATAAAACAAAAGAATTGTTTAAATGTAAATGAGGAGAGTGAAATCTCTTACAGAATTTCAGCATGGTAACAAGTGTACTTGGGAGGCATTAATGAGAGAGAAAGGGGTCTCTCATCATTCAAACATAAGGAGAGAAGTATAGAAGAGGTGTGAAATCATACCCCAACATTTGTAATTAAAAAGACAAGAGTATAGCAACATAAAGAAACTTGGAAAAAATGAGAGGAAGAAATCACTTACGGAATTTCGACATGGTAACGAGTGTACATGGGAGGCATTAATGAGAGAGAAATGAGTCTCTCATCGTGCAAACATAAGGAGGGCAGTATGGAGGAGGTGAAAAATCATACCCCAACATTTGTAATTGAAAATAAAAGGAAATAACAACATAAAAAATATGGACAAAAATAAGAGGAAGAAATCTCTTACAGAATTTCAACATGGTAACAAGTGTACATGGGAGGCATTAATGAGAGAGAAATGGGTCTCTCATCATTCAAACATAAGAAAGGCAGTATAAAGGAGGTTCGAAATCATACCTCAACATTTGTAATTGAAAATAAAAGGGAATAACAACATAAAGAAACATGGACAAAAAATGAGAGAGAAAGAAATCCCTTACTTGGATGTGTGATCCAAAGGCATGGGAGAGGCTTCTTGGGAGCTTGGAGCGCCTTAGGAGGATTCTAGAGAGAGGAGGGCAGAGGTTGGTCGAGCTCCAAATGGTTTGAGTGAAGAGGAATGAGAGATTGAGTGGGTTTATATATGAAAGGAGAGAAAATTCTTTATTATTTAGGTTTTGGACACCACACGTTAAACTAATCAAAACCAAAAATCATCTCATGGTTTTTGCCAAAGTGAAGTGGAAAACATTATTTTATAATGTCAATGGTCAAACTTATTAAAATATTAGGCTTGCTTATGTGGAGGTGAGTCACACTCTCAAGGAAATCACTTTAAAATGTTAAAATGTTTTATAAATTTTAGAGGGTCCACTAAGACTTTGTAAAATAAATCAAACAAACCTAAAATCGCATTATTTTAACGATAAAACATATATTGGTCGAACATCCCATTTATAGTATTTTATTACATCACTATTGGGTCATTATGATGTCATAAAACACATTATATATTTAAATGATATTTAATTTTTACCTAAAAATTTTATTGTCTCAGAAAATTATGAAAAATTTACCGTTGGATAATTTTGACGTCCTGATTCCAAAAATAATATTCATTTTATCTAAATAATTTTCTAAATATGTGAATTTTTACTTTTAAAATAAAAATCGATATTTATCGAAAATTCATGGGTTTTGACAAAAACAGTTTTCAAATCTTAATAAAAATTACAATTGTATTCATAAAAATTATATGATCATTTATATTAAATAAAAAGTAATTTAGTAATAATATTTTATTAAAATATTATTCAATTTTAAAAAGCATTAATTCGTCAAAATAGATTTCTTAATTGAATATTAACTACAAATACTATTTGTGCTTTAAAAACTATTTACAAAGTAACAATAATAAAATGAATTATATTCTTTATTCTATACAAAAATAATACACATAATCATAGTGTCAGGATCATGTTATATAACCCCTTATAACACCCGCATATGACATAAGGATAAGGTGTGCGATGGAACGGACTCTTGGGGTGGCTCGAATAACATCGCTCAGGTGGTAATCTCTATTAACTTCCACTTCTCCCGTAGGCGGTTCTGTTCAAGCTTAACGTGTTGAAGCTCGGCTTGGGCTTGGTCAAAAGCGAAGCCCAGTGACGCTACCTCCTTTTTGAGCTCTGACAAATGGGCTTCGTATGGAGCAATTCTACTGGATGAGGTCATTGCTTCTTTTGTCTAAGTAAATTAGATTTGTTAAAGCCATATATTTATACTAATCATGTGGTCACTGTTCAACGACTATATTAGCAACGGTAACAATTCTTAACGTTATTTTAAAATCTAAAAACATAAAACCAAGGAAGTGCATATGTTATATAACCATTTTACATAATAAGACATTTAATTAAATCAAAAGGAATTTTCATTAATAAAACTTTGGGCCGTTACAATCTTCCCCCCTTAAGAAATTTTGCCTTCAAAATTTCCTTTTCCCGCATTAAAACAGATGTGGGAAACTCTGTCTCATCACTTCCTCTGGTTCTCACGTTACTTCTTCAAACTTGTGGTTTCTCCACAACACTTTCACGAGGGGCATTGTCTTATTTTGTAGAACTTTGTCCCTACGATCTAAGATCTTCACCGGTTTCTCTTTATATGAGAGGTCATTCTCCAATGGTACCACCTCTGGATTAAGTACATACGATGGGTCAGGTATGTACTTCCTCAAAAGTGATGCATGGAATACATCATGTACTTGAGATAGGTTTGGTGGGAGTGCTAGTCGATAGGTCATTGCTCCAATGCGAGCAAGGATCTCAAAAGGGTCGATGTACCTTGGACTAAGCTTTCCCTTCTTTCCAAATCTCATAACTCTCTTCCACGGTGATATGCGGAGAAATACCATGTCTCCAACATCAAACTCTAAGTCTCGTCGACGATTATCAGTATAGCTCTTTTGTCGACTCTGGGCATCTTTAATGTGCTGCTGGATGATCTTAACATTCTCCACCATTTCTTCGACCATTTTTGGACCTAAGAGTTTTCGCTCCCCAACTTTATCCCAATATGTCAGTGTTCTGCACCTCTTCCCATAAAGGGCTTCATAAGGAGCCATTTGGATGCTTGAGTGGAAACTGTTATTGTAAGAGAACTCTAACATAGTAGATGTTGATCACATCCTCATTTGAAGTCCATTGAGCATGCTCTCAACATGTCCCCAAGTGTTTGGATAGTCCGCTCATATTGATCTTCAGTTTGAGGATGATAAGTCGTATTGAAGTTCAGCTCAGTATTTAGAGCATGTTGGAGACTCTTCCAGAACTTAGAAGTGAATCTTGGATCTCGATCGGATACAATAGATAGTGGTACTCCATGCAGCCTTACCACTTCTCTTATATATATTTGTGTCAGTTGATCCAATGAGAAATCCTCCTGAATTGTAATGAAGTGTGCAGTTTTTGTAAGACGATCCACAACAACCCAGATAGCATTATTTCCTTTGGATGTCTTCAGAAGTCCGGTGGCAGAGTCTATGGTGATGTTCTCTCATTTCCATGCTGGTATGGGTAATTGTTGCATCACCCCCTTAGACTTATGCCTCTCAGCCTTCACTTGCTGACATATCAGGCGCTTTGATGTATACTCAGTGATCTCCTTCTTCATGTTATCTCACCAATAATACTCTTAGAGATCTCAATACATCTTTGTGTTTCCTGGGTGAATGGAGAAATTCAATCTATGTGCATCATCCAAAAGTTCATTTTTTTACTTCGGATTTGATAGAACACATGGTCTTGTCTCAAATTTCACAATTCCTTCTTCATTAACATTGAACTTCGAGGATTTCCTTTTTCTGATAGTTTCCACTTTCTTCTTAATTCTCACATCATCCTTTTGATCATCCTTTAACCTTTTCAAAAGAGATGATTGAGCAATCATTTGTGAAAGGATTGATGATGTTCCCTTCTTTAAGATTCTCATGTTCATCTTCATCAAATTTAAGAAGATTGGATCTTTTTCAATTCTCGTCAATGATAAAATCGTTGGGTCCTTTCTACTTAGAGCATATGTCATCTTGTTCGCTTTCCCAGGGTGGTAATGGATTGAGTAGTCATAGTCTTCGATCAGCTCTAACCATCTTCATTGGTGCATGTTCAACTCTTTCAGTGTGAATATATACTTGAGGCTTTTGTGATCCGTATATATTTCACACTTCTCCCCAAAGAGGTAATGTCGCCAAATTTTCAAAGCGAAGATTACTACAGCCAACTCCAGATCATGTGTTGGATATTTTTGCTCATGAACTTTCAATTGTCTTGAAGCATAGGCAATGACTTTGTCATGTTGCATCAACACACAGCTTAGGCCCATCTTTTTCGAAGTATCACAGAATACTACAAAAAATTCTTCACTTGTGGGTAGTGTGAGCACGAGTGCAGTGATAAGCCTCATTTTCAACTCTTTGAAGCTATCTTCACATTCATCACTCCAAGCAAATTTTACTCCCTTTCGAGTTAGCTTGGTAAGATGGTTGGACAATTGTGAGAAATTTCTCACAAATCGGCGATAATATCCAGCTAACCCAAAGAAGTTACGGATATTCGTCACAGATGTTGGCCTCGATCATCCCTCAATTGCAGCTATCTTGGAGGGATCCACAGATATCACATTGTTTGTGATGATATGACCCAAGAATGAGACCTCCTTCAACCAGAACTCGCACTTGATGTACTTTGCATAGAGCTTCTCTTTTTGCAAGGTCTCTAGTACAGTGCTTAGATGCTCATCATGTTTCTCCTTGGTTTTAGAGTATATTATAATATCGTCTATAAAGACTACCACAAATTTGTCGAGGTAATCTCTAAAGACTCTATTCATCAAGTCCATGAAGATTGTTGGAGCGTTAATAAGTCCGAAAGGCATTACTATGAATTCATAGTGCCCATATCTTGTACGAAAAACAGTCTTAATTGATAAAGATAATGTCATGTAGGGTCTGAGTTGTCCGCTTGCTTGTGAAGTCCAAGTGTCTTGTGCTTTGGAGTCGTGAGAGCTCGTTGTGTGTGAAGGTCAGATGCCTCATTTTAGGGCCGAGAGCCCGTTGATATGTTTGTTCTTGTTGCTTGTGATGTGCTCTAGATACAAGACTTGTGGTTGTGGGGGTAAAGAGGCCCAGATGTGACATGGGCATGGGATGGCTAAGTCTGAAGGGTTGTTGTGGTACGTGGGGCAGAGAGGCCCGGTTGTTGTTGCGACAGTTGACGCCTAGAATGGCAAGATGCATAAGTTTATGCATGTGGGTGTCGGGAAGGACACCAGAGATGATGGAATAGATTGAAACCGGGCTTACCCATTGATATGAAAGTGAATGATTGTTGAATCTGTTGTTTGTTTATCTGCTTTACTTTCTCCGCTGCTTGAGGCAAATGGTCTTGCTTACCCTCCTTCTAAAAGAGGCGAAGACGTGCGGGGTATGTCACGTGCTTTCCGTGTTTAGCTTCTCGGGGATAGATAGGTCTATGCTCCTGTTATAGGTGGCAAAGACTCGACGGGTAGTTCACCTATTTATCGTGTTGAGCCCCTTGTGTTTGGTAGCTTAGGATGTTTTCCTAAAATACAAGGAAATATGGAAAGTGGAAATGTTATTAAATAAATGAATAAATGATGTTTAACTCATGGGGTTGGAGCTTGCTGGGATGCAATGTTGAGGTTGTAATTCTGAGGAGTTGTGAACTCGATTTGATTATACGTGGAGGGAATGGATCTTTGTTGAAATGTTAATGGAATGTAATGTGGAAATTGATGGTGGTTAATTAATGTTTACAGAATTAATTAACGTAAAGTGCAACTAATAAAAAGGAATAAGTAATTTAATGTAGCTCTTTAAATGGTTGTGTGCTTATAGGATATCTAGTCTTAACAGTGGCAGCCAGGAGTTTGAGAGACGTTAGTTACAATTGAGTTTAAGACTAGATTATGTTGATAGTGTGGTTGTGAGCTATATTATATCTTGTACTATTTGTGTTTTTATACGCTACTCCACCCTATCGTTTAGGAAAACTAACACCCTGGGGATTATGAGCCCTGAGGGGTGTCTTTCCCAACATCTCGGTGGGAGGATGGATGGTTGTCTCCCCCCCCCCTGACCACACTCTATTCTCTTGTTAGTTACTTGTGCTAGTATGCACGGCGATTAGTTTTTCCCATATATGTGTGTAGAGGACTGTAATGGCTTGTGGTTATTTCACACACATGTATTCTGGATATAGTTTCCTACAGACTACTATATGTATAACGCGTATAGGTTGTGATGGCTTGAAGATCCTTGCTCAGAGTATGGGTTGTAATGGCTTAAGATATAATACCTGGTGTATGATACACGTTATGTGGGTTGTGGTGCCTCCCGAAAACTATCTGGTTACTTTTGGTTGTGTAGTTGTGGTGGTGAGTTGCACGAGGTGCATGTTGTGGTGCTTCGCTCAAGTGTCTGTGGGCCAACCTTTTTGGAGAGAGATGCTCAGAACATGCAATGTTGGGGCAAAGCGGCAAACCAGTGGGGAAGTGGTAGCGGGGTAACCTTGATATTCTTTATTGTACTATATACTCTTGTATGCGATACTTGGTGAGAGTATCCATAATGAGGATGGAAACTTAGCATACCTATTTAAGTGACGAATTATTTTTACTTGTTGTTCACTATGTTTTAGCATGCTTTCTTTACTTTTGCACGAGAGGCTCTGGGGAAGATCCTACTGAGTATACTGGTATACTCACCCTACATTATATAAACTGTTTTTCAGGTAACTTGGAGTGGGTTGGAGATCAGACTGGTTACTACTAGTTTGGGGTTTTACAGGAGCTGTTCGGGCTTCGTGGTCGCTGTCGTTTTACTTTCTTTTAGTACTTGCAATTTTCTCTTTCAGTTGTAGTAGTCTTTGCATGGCATTACATATATATACCTGGGTTTTCTTTTATATTGCAGTCTAAGCAGGAGTTGGTTGGTGTATGTCTTATTTCTCTCCTCTGCATGTGTTCTCTTAGAAGCCAATGTCTCACATTTGTGTGTTTATTATACTCTCAGTGCTAGTCGTCAACCTAGGGCCTACTGGAGGCGGGACTCGGGGGTCATTATCTATCTTCTCACATTGTCGGCCCAAGAGTGGTACACATTGTGGGGAGGGGTCATGACAGTTATCATCAACACTCGATGTAAGTTGTGGATACAATATCGTGACATGGATGATTTCACATGTTGTCTCATCTCCTAGAAGCATGCAAGAAGAAAGTGAAGTGAGGTGTGAATGGGTGATGATTACACTGAATATGTGTAAATTGAAAGAAGGATCATGATCTTTCAAAGGATCTCTTTCGCATATCATTTCCACCCATTTACTCCAGTTTCATTTAAGATTACAAAACAAACAGTGTGGAGAAAACACTTTGTTGCCTTCTAGGTAAGGTTCGCTAAGCAATAAGAACATTAAAGAAAGATTCATCTTTAGTTCTTAAGGCGAACTCTACTACAAAACTGGGTTTATCCAGCGCTACGGCTTTAACACCACTAGCTAAAAATGTTGTTAAAGACCCCCTTTGTCAGCGCTAGAAAAAGCGTTGTTAAAGGGGGTTTTTAATAACGCTTATTTTTAACGATGTTAAAAGGAGTCTTTAAGGGCGCTAAAAACGATGTTAAAGGGGGTCCTTTATCCGCACTTGTAAAAAAATGCTGATAAATCCCCCCTAACAATGCTAGTAAAAAAACGCTGATAAAGGGGGTTTTATCAGTGTTAGTAAAAAACGCTGATAAAAGAAGGTTTTATCAACGCTAGTAAAAAACGTTGATAAATGGGGTCTTTATTAGCATTTTTTTACAAGCACTAATAAAGGGTATATTTCAAAAAAACATTAAAAATAATATATTAATATATAAATATATTTATATTTATATAATATAATATATAATTTTTAAATATGTTTTAAATAAGGTTAAAAAGGCATTTACACTTAATATATAAGATATTTAGTGAAAATGACTTATAAAATAATTAAAAATATTTTTAATTAATAATTTGCTAATTATTATTGAGTAATAGTCATTTAATAACAATTCAAAAATAAAAAAATAAAAAATAATAATAAGTCTAAAATAAGTTTGAAAACATAACTCGAACTTTAAACGATCATAACTTCTGATTCAGGTGTCCATTTGGACTCTACCACATCAAATCAAAGCATGCAACAAACTTTACACCTCGGTGACATTGGGGAACCCCTATCGTGTTTTTTGAGGCCAAAAAAGACTTAAAAAGCCTCAAAACTGAGTTTTTAGTCGAAGTACCTCAATTTTTTAACATTCTATGGAATTTCAACCTCGTTTCAAGGGGTTTTTTTGCCTGTTTTTAGTGGGGACTGAATTTATTCTCAGGGCTTACATTCATATTGATATCATGGTTTTGAAATTTTATCATTTTTCACAATGTAGTTTTATTTATAATTAAAAATATGCATATTTTCTTATATTTACTTGTAATAAATCACTTGTATAAATACATATATCAACATATTTATGTAGAAATGTATTTTTAAATATGTAAAATAAATATTTATTATTCATTTTATTTAAAGTAAAAAATTATTCATTTTATTTACTTTATAAAAATGCATTAATATGTATATATATACCTATACAATTAATGTTTATATATAAACATGTGTCAATAATTAACAAATATATATGTATATGTATATTCTAGTATATGTAAATAAATACATATTCTAAAAATTTATTTAAAACAATATATATAAATAAACAAAAATATCATTAAATAGAAAACAAAACAACATAATGTAGTGGTAAAGGCATTTCATCTTCAAAGGATAGGTGTGGGGTTCGAATCCAAGTAGGTGTAGGAGGCCAGAAATTCACAAAGTGCTGATAAAGGGGTTATGGGGTGAAAAGTGCTGATAAAGGGGGGATGGAGCGTTGTTAAAGGGGTCGGTCTCATAGATCTCCGAAAAAATATAATTTTACCCCCTTTAAGTTAAAATGGTCCTTTAATTGCGCTAAAAACACTGATAAATGGGTGATTTATGAGTGCTTTTTTAGCACTGATAAAGGACTCGTCTATCAACATTTTTCTAGCACTGATAAAAGCCTAGGGCTTTTAACCGCGCTCCGGTAGTCAATGTTTTTTTAGCGATGATAAAGGCATATTCTAATGTTGTTAAAGGCCTCTTTTGTAGTAGTGGAACAAATTGAAAGACAAGGCCAAAAGGTCAATGGCAAGTGTCACGTGAAAGCCACATTCGCAACGTCCTTCAAAGAAAGAGGTATTAAATAGAAGGTTATTTGCTTCGCATATCATGAAATAAATCTATGGAAGATAAACACAATTAACTGAATTGAATAAGCAAGTACTCGCTTCTTCAGAGAATATTCATCATTGTAAGTAATGTTTCAGTTTTACTTCTTGTGTATTACATACAATATGATTATCACATATGTGTGTTGAAATACAGTAACCAAGTATAGAAACATTACTAGAAGTAATGTGTATTCTCCTAGCGGCTGAGAAATGGTAGCTCTGAAGTCAGCGGTGAAAGACACACAACTTCTAAATTGCCAAGTTTAATGATTCTAGTAGAAATTTTATTGAGTATTACAAAAACATTTATATCACATGTCATTTGGACACAAGGAGACATCATTCCAATTCAGGAATGCAAGTTGTTTGTGGTGTCAAATACTCAAGTAATAGTTCAACGATACATGAATCATAAGCAATACGTGATGAATATAAAATGTAAGACTTATATATACTCAGTTGTGGCAAGATAAATCTTTGTCGAGCAAAATTAAAAGTGGACTTCCAGGATATACCCAATATGGCATTTAGACTTAGTGGAGCTAAACACCTTAGGTATTATCGACGTATATACTTAGCTTTGGACAAAAAACCCTTTAAAAATAAAGGTAGGCCACAAAACTTTCAGAATTAGTTCAGCTAGAGAACGTGAACTATTCCAAGGGTAAGTTAGCGGTAAATATACTTCATAAGATTTCTTCAAGTGATTTAAGTGATATGAAAGTTAAGTATGGTATATGCATGGTCAAAATATATAAGATGTTTTGGGCTAGTCTGCCGAAGAATATAATGACCAAACATTCATCGATCAACAAATGTAACATGGAGTAATTCCTAAACACACATTATCTTATCCACATCAGGGCTATGATGTTAATAAGGAGGATCGATGATGAATTGTGCATGTTAACATTGATCAACACAATGTAGCATGGAGTAATTTTTAAACACACATTTCCTTATACACATCAGAGTCATGATGTTAGTAGTGTTGGATTGGTGTAGCCCGATCTGTTCTAGATGATGATTGGGTCGAATGCTTCTGACCCATACTGCGCACCAGGTCGCAACTTCATGGGCCGAGCTCCGCAGTGAGCTCGTTGGGGGTTGCGGGGGATAATGTGTCCCTACTCCTGGGGCTCGGGGGTTGAAGTTCGCCGACCCAAATTTTGGGGCACTATAGCAACTCTGAAACTGTAGCAGAGCTGACCGACCGACATCGACACGGCACTGTGGCAGTGGGGACTTTTGACGTGACTATTGTAGCTCCACGAACTTCCAGTAGCCAACCACTGTAGCACCTTGGACTTGGGTGATCGCGAAGTTGTAGTGATGCGGACTTTCAATCGTCTGTCACTGTAGCACAACAGATTTTCTGTGTGGTTGGTGGAATAGTGTTTCATCTTCTTTATTAGCCCATTTCAGCCTAGGGTTTCTGGTGTGTTAAGAACTCTGGGAGATCTCCTTGTATTTGTGTTCTCGAAAATAGTGACTTCCATTATTTTTCAAGGCATGCATCGCAAATAACGGCGTTATCCCATGACCATATGCCAACTATCATGACTAATGGATATCGTATGAGTTATAGTATGATGGAAATCCATTATGTCATAAGAACATGGGTTTAGATGCAAAGAGTTCGTTAAGAAATAAACAAGCTTGCATCAAGTAAAACACAAAGTGCATCTAAAGTAATTATCCTAAAAGTTTCTTAGGATATTACAGAAATTCCTATGATAGAAAAGTTATAATCAAGTGATAGACTACATTTCTATAAAAGGGTGCACATCTCTACTTGAGATAGTGGGAGGCAGATTGACTTAGATTGAGTCAATGCCAAAGATGCATAACTAGTTGGCATAGTAACGAGTTCCACAAGAGGCATGGAAGAGGAATGTTCCAGAGACACATAACTGTGTAGGAAGGATAAAACCATGGTGATGGTTTCGTATTCACCATGCTCAGTGATCCATTATTCATTGCAAATAATAATTCCTACAAGTAAGCAGTATATGGCAATTAATTGAGATTGAAAAGATCAATTAAAATTCAATAATGGATTCTATGTATCAAACATCAAGGGGCTTATTATTTTGAATATCGCAGTGGATATTCAAATGATATTATACATGAATGATACAAGTATAGTACCAATAAGGCTCGATTGGTTACACCAAACCGTTATGCTTAAATCCATTAGAATTTTACTTATCATAGCTAATTCATATGATCATTTTATTGAGCATTGAATGTCAAGACCAACTTTCGTGGAAGGTGTTTATACGACGCAACCAGAAATGGATGATGACATCATAGAATGCAGGGTGCAAGTTAATGAAATCCAATTATGAATTAAAGTAACTAGATCATAAAATATTCATTAGGAATGAATCTTTGTCATGTGTCAATAAGAGGTTAGTGGGAGCGTCATGGTTTTCTAAGTAAAATATGTTTGGTAACATATGGAAAACAGTTATTGGCCTTATAGTTAGTTAAGACCGTAATGAAAGAATCTCTCCAAAGATTGACTTAAAGTAGCAACCTAAGTTCTAGGGAATAGGATCTACTAAGGTAGATATGACGGTTGATTAGAACTAGTCAACCATACATATACTAACATAGTATTGAAAAATACAAGTTGGAACAATTTGAGAGAGAATTGTTACCAGTGTCACATGACATATATCTCTCCAGGTAGACATGTCTGGGACATGGGAGGAGATTAACGTGGTGAGTTGAATTCCATACGCTTTAGCGATGGATCAATCACGTATGTCATGATATGTACAAGAATTGATATTGTCAAGATATACTTTATAATAGGAAAATATCAGCTATATCCAGGAGAACTGCAAGGGAGGCAGTCAGAACCATCCGATTGTACTTGAGGAAGTACTAGGGATATACATCACATCCGTGATTTTGTTTTGAGGTATTTTTTTGTTTATTTTTGGCCTTGCATTTATCCATGGGTTTTCCCTTTAGTTTTTAGTGAAAAATAGAGATTTTGGGCTTGACAGCAGGTGGTGCGCGGTTGGCGCACGATTTGGGGAAACCGTGCGGCAAATGTTCATTTTAAACAGTGGCGACTGCATGGTTGGCGCACGATTTGACAAATTGGGTGGCTTGTTCCTCTTGAACAGTGAGAGACGCACGGTCGCTGCATGGTTTGGCAAACAGTGCGAGGTAACCGTGCGACCTATCCAGATCATTAAAAATGGTGAATTACCCCTTTTGCCCTCTTCATATTTAACCCCCAAATCACCCTTAATCTGCCCTATTCGAGATTTGTAGCCCTATGAGCTCTCTCTCCTCCTCCTTGGACCTCTTGAGCACCAATCTTTGGGTGGTTTTGGCCCCGGTTCTTCAAGGAATCATCAAGTCTCATTTCCCTCGATTTCTCCCTCGTTCTAGGGTTCTTTTTCCCTCCTTGAGTTCTTGTTTTCCAACAGGTTGTTTGACCAAAAGAGGGTTTGATCTTGTGTTGTTGAGTGAAATCGTGATGGTTGTTGTTCGATCTTGCCATTATAGTGCGGTTGTGGTTTCGCACTAGATTCCGAAAGTTTACAAGTGTGAGGTAGGTGGTCTCATGCTTTTACATTATTAGATGAGTTTGGTTTGCTTGATTGATTGTTTAAATGTGCTTTATGAATTATTTGTGTGGTGTGGAACATGCTTTTGAAAAGGTTTGAGATGCACATGTGATGAAAATGGGCTTTCTAAAGAAAAGTGGTCATGTTTCATGTGAGCTTCATTATGGGGTTTCTGGAATGTGTTTTATACCTTGTGTGAAAGTGTGAAATGTGTTTTCAAAGAGATTTAAAGGTGATGTGTTGAAAGTAGATTTTTCAAGAGAAATGGGTTTTTTGCATGTTGGCTTATTTGTTGTGCACCTTAAATGTGTCTTTGAATTGTGAAAGTGATGTGAAGCATGTTATAAAAAGGTTTTGATGTGAGTATGAATTTGAAAGGGGCTTTACCTATGGAAATGGTTGGATTCCATATGTGTTCTTATTGTGTTTCCAGAAGGGTTTCATAAATTGTACAAGTGGTGCGAAATGTATTTCCAAATGGTCTTGGTGTGCGGGTGAAATGGAAAGTGGTTTTGTTTATGGAAAATGGTGGTTTCCATGTGAATTTTGATCGTTAGATCCTTGTGAAAATGTGAAAGTGGTGATTTCCTTGTGTGCTTATGATGCTTGGAAAGTGTATGTGAAAGTGATGATTTATGCGACATGTGAAATGGAATTTGAGCACAAAGAGAATCTCATGTATCTAGTTGGGCGAACTAGAACTAGTACGCTAGTTCATTCAGAAGTGGTTGAGGCTAGGATTCTTCTAGTAAAATTGATGACACAGCACTAACAAAACATGTGATATGATCGGAGACCACTGGACCTTGGGATGAGATCCCCTCTAGTAGCTCGTGCACGGGAACGTTCTTGGTTTTGGCTTATGATATGGAGACCACTAGACCTTGGGATGTGTTCCCCTCTAGTGGCTCATACACGAGAACGTTGTTGGTAGTTTCGTTGGAGGATTTTGATCACCGAGATATGAGGTTCATAGGGTCTCACTTGTGCTAGTTACCTATAAGGATTGTCCATGGTGCTCTCTTGTGATATGATGCTCATGTGATGTGGTGTTGGTCGCCGCCATACGGTAGACCTTGTGTACATTTTTATTTCAAGCAAGCATATTTGTGAAAAATGTTTCCTTTAAGAAATGTTTCTTGAGAAAGTTTTCCTAAAAATGTTTTTCTTAGAAATGTTTCAAATATTCTTATGGATATGTGCATGTTGATTTGTCTCATAATGTTATAGCATGGAATCTTTATTTTGGGTGGCATCCTACCGGGCTTTGGCTCACACCCTACATACACCACCTTTGGGTGTATGTAGACTTTGTTGTGTATGACCCAGGTAAAGGCAAGATGTATCGTGGTGATGGTGATGGATCTGGTTGCTAGTGTTTCACTTCTTGTAGGTGGTGGTGGTGGTGGCTTGAGGGTAATGACCCTCTTGTTACATGGAGGTTTTTGTGATAGTTTTGTTGTTCTCATTCCGTTGTAGTACTTTTAGTTTTGGTTAAAGTTGTAAAACTTTGAATCTGAAAATTGTTGTGCCTCATTTGGTTGTGGTTATCAGATATCGTGATGCTTATTGTTGTTGGTTGTTTGTGATTATATAAATGTGTGAAATCATTCTCGAAGTGTATTGTTGATACTCAGGCACTAGTTCTCAACCCATGGGGATCAGAAACGCCCTTCAGGCCAAGCCATAGGTCGGGTCGGGTGTCGGTTTGGATGACACCCTGGCTTGGTTTGTGACAATATATGTACCTGGAATGTGGAGAAAAGGGGATATTAGTTTTTGAGGGGACACAAATTAGTCTTCCTTATATCAATGTGATCTAATATTGCAGTTAGGCTAAGGTAATGAGCAAGACAAGCTCATTCAAACGAGTGGTAGACATATCTACAAATACCGAGTACGTTGGGACTTCTGAGACAGCTAAAAAGCAGTGTAAAATACGCAACAATTTATTCCAGTTCTTAGAATCGCACCTAGTAAGTAAAGTATTATCATAATGTAAATTATGATACTCTTAATAGACAATATGTCAAGTTTTGATAATGGACAAAATGGAATATACTCGAGGTTTACATCTCTTGATGAGTTTTGCTCAGGGAGATGAGGTCGCACATAGCAGAATAGTCATGCAGCGAAGACGTGGCAGACCCAACAAATAAAGTCATAACTCATCAAAAACATGATCTTAATCATGTGAGAGCTAACAAGCATAGTTAGCAAGTTGGCTCCAATGCAAGTGGGAGTGTTGTAAAAGTAGGTGCCATAAACCCAACTTTAACAGTACTTTTAGATTATCATTTCATGTATACAGTGAGATGTGCATGATGTACACTTACCATTATAGTGTAGACATTTATGCGTCCACTATTTAAATGGTAATGTTTATAGATTATTTGTCATATCAAATGGTTATAGCAGATCTCATGCTATAATGAGAAGATCGAGATACTATGACATTAATTTTAAACATATGTCATATGGTCTAAATACATCATACTAACTGAACATAGTAGATGTTTGACTGTCAAGTGTTGGGGGCTCATAAGCATTGAGACTTCTTCTCATGGAATTCTCAATTGGTGGTCTCTAGTAGTTGAGAACATGAGGACAGACCCGCCAACATGAACACCACATGTTTTGGGTGTCATTGGATGTTCCTATCTACGGACATGTGTATTGGTCTCCTAACTTGAAATCATTACCAATGTGTGTCATTTGATCGTGTGCTTTGATGCAAGGCAAAAACCATGATAATGAAATCGTGATGAGGTAACTTGTGTTGGGTGCATCATTGGTGGTATAGCATTAGTTGAATGTTCAAGATGGAATTTGTCGCTTCCGAGTTGAGAAAGTAATATATCCCCGACAAGGTTGATCAGGATGATAGTATCGTCATAAATCCATTGTCATGGTAGTCGATGGTAATTTTGTCCATTGTCAACAAATAATAAAGCAAGAAAGGACGATGACACTGATAAGCTAAAATCCGATGTACATATTGTTGTTGTTTGATTAAGGATTTTTAATGATTTATTCGATAATGCACTTGGTATGTGTTGTTTATTGCAAGAATTGGGCTTCCAAAGTTTCAAAGGAGAAAATGCAGAAAAGGAGCAAATTTGCCAATTACACATCGTGAAACCTCTTTACACGACATGTAGTAGAGTTTCACAGCATGATGCAAGTCGTGAAGCAAGTTGTGATAGAAGTCATGGAAAACTTCAAGTGGAGAGCCATTACACGACATGAGTTGTCGATACACGTCGTGAAACCTTTGAACGCAATTCTCGCTCTAAAGGTAAAGCTTGGAAAAAGATGCAAGTCGTGAGTTTCGAATAAACGTTGTGAAAGGAGTTAAATTTACAAATCTCTGACGAGATACACGCGATATGCGCATAGATTCAAAATATGCGGAGAAAATCGTGGATCGGCATTACACGTCGTGTAATATTCCATCTATATATACAGCAGCAGGGCACCATATTTGAAAGGGCTCCAAAGCATACTGTTTTTGTTCTTTCATTCCTCTCTTGTTCCCTACTACTCCCTCTACTCCAAACTCGGAATTTCTTAGTTTCCTTTCATTGTTTTACTTTAATACAAGTGTTGTGGATCAATTTCAAAGTCGCTGACATTATGTTTTACATTGCCAACCTCGTTTCGTTCGTTCTTCGTTTCAAGCCACGACGAACTGTTGGTGCGATTGTTTTCATCCTTGTTTCAAGTAAGTAGTTAATTGAATTATGCTTGATCTACATTGCTTGTTCCTGGTCGCATGTTCGTTAATTGGTTAGCCTAAATCATTGCATGTTTATCAACCATTTAATCTCAATTTTTGTTGGCATGTCAAGCATGATTTCAATTCCTCATTTATCTGCATTTAATTCTACCATGAGTGGCTAAACCACCTAAGGTATGGATCGAGAGTAGGGGTATCTGAACTCAATAAATCTTTAATTCTCAATTTGGTAACCTTAAGGATTAGTAATTAGAATAAATAACAATTATTTATCCAATTCATTCAAACATCCCTGGTCATGGGACATTTGAATGAAGGACCCTATTCTGGTTGAAGTAGGATTAGGCTATGACCAATAGCCTGACACTTTCTGTCTTTAGAAGCTATAAGCTTAATGCATCTAGGTTGTCACTATCTCCAGACCAAGGAATAGTTGTCTCTTAAGTAGAATTAGTTGGTTTGACCATAGTCAACTAGTAACCTCTCCTTGCTTCGCAACCCAAACCTTAGGATCTTACCAAATTAGAATTAAGATCATATTTTCTACAGAACTCTGAAATTGATCTCGATCCCTTCTTTATTCCTGAATTCAAACCTCAACTCTGTAGCAATAGTTTTCTCAAACTAAACCAAATTCGAAGGACTCCTACCCCAAAGGGTTCCAAGCTAAAGGTTTCCATTGCCAGCTCAATTCCTCGTGGGATCGACCTCGGACTATTGATATATTATGTCTCAGTAGTAAGTGGAGTTTGGGAAACAATCAAATCTAATCTGACCGCAAGTCGCACGAATTAAACGACGCGTGCGGGCACGCGTCAGACACAGGTATGTGTCCTGTTTATGAGATATCTATTATATTACACAGTGCGTGTTCGTAGAATGATTGTCGTTGTTATGACTACTTATCTCTTTAGGAGTCATGATGAGTTGTTAGATTCTGCTCTTTGTCTGTGAATAGTATTTACTATTATCGTGATAAGGACTTAGAGGGTCACACACAATAGTGTATTCAAGAATCTGTCATATTCTGATAGGACATAATGGGTCTCACCACTGGAGTTCGAGATTTTTCCAATGATGTACGACCACAAAAAAAAATCATATTATTCAAGTTAAAAATAATTGGCATTGAATTTATTTATTAAATGTATTTACAAGTATTGAAGCAAATACATGGAAAATATTATATAAACGAATATCAGTTTAAAATATTCAAAGTTCATTTAATATTTGCGAGAACAATTAAATAACTCAAGTTTATCACGTAATATATTTAAAATATATTACAAGTATGTGATAAAATATAAATAATATTTATAACAAAGTTTAGTTTGCCATAATTATTATTTATTACTTATTTAGTGGACGTTAAATATACGAAGGTCGGGGGACCCATTCCGAGTATTTGAGCATCTACTATTTATAGGAGGTGAGGTTCTCACAAGCAACTATTCATGGCGAGCACTTGAGAGCTTCTTTCTCCTCCCTCGCTTTTTAGATAGAGAAGCTCTCAATTTAGGTGATTGGATCGAGCGCTCCGTGCATCGAAGGTACGTCGATACGATGATCATTGGAACGTCGAATGCGTCGTCGAATCTCCAAGCTAGCACTTGAAATTCAACGATCGACGCTCCCGTAGATTTTTGAAGTGCGTGTGAACAATCGAGAAAGATTCTGTTTTGGATCTTTCAAGCAACGATCACTGGCGATAAGCAGATGTCGAGCACATCTTTATATTCATCCAGGTATTTATGGTTTATTTTTATGCTTAATCTTCTTCATGCGTGATCCTCGAGCTAAACTGAGGCAGTGCATCACCGGTGATGACATGGTTACGTCAATCGCCAGTGAAAAATATTAAATCTTTGATCCACCGACTTCCGCTGCGAGTCCCGGTACCTTCATTTCTGCAATGCTTGCAGCTCCGCACCAACTCAACCTCGCACCAACTCAACCCGGGGATAAACACCACAACTCGGAATCAACAGAACCCTTGAAAAAAAAATTCTAAGATCATATGTTTGAGTAAATTTAACGTTATATCCTTGGAGAGGTGTTGAGACTAGAGAATTGAGTTATATCTTGGCCGGGAAAAACTCAAGACACTACAGTCACCCTAGTGAGAAGTTTGGTGCACAATTATGTACAATTACTTTTGTTCATTGAACTGGTGAGAAAAATATGTTAGAATTTATGGTAAGAAGTTAGGAGGGAAAAAACAAAAAAATACTACGTGTGAAGTGAGGAAAAAGAACTCTCAAAACAATATTGTCGAACATGATTTTGTGAAGATTATTTCTCAAAAGATTCAAGATTGTTGACCAATCCAAAGAAAAAGATGTATATCGTGGCATCAAATGTTTTTATTTAATTTTTCTTCATCTCTATGTAATGTCTTTTATTATATTGAGATGCACAAGAAAAGTGTATAACACAATTTTGTAATGGTGGTTCAAGAATATTTCCCTACTGTTTGGTTAATCGGGATAAAAAAGATACTCAGACTATGTGTTGTGAAATATGAACCACTGCATACCAAGAATTAGTCAGCATACATCAAGTGGCTAACCTTGTAAAAATCATGTCGTCCCCTCCCCCGCACCCCACCCTTCAAAGAGAAAAAAATAAATAGTAAGTTGAAAACAAATTTCATGATTACATTTTATAAGTCAAATGTAAAATAATTAATTTTTCAAAAATTTGTTAAATATATAAAATCAATGTACATGAACAAACCCAAAACAATAACTTTATTAAGTAATCCCTACAATGTGGGTCTCTCCCTTATCCAGGGTTCCTTCTAGGACATGCCCACTGATTAAGTGGATTTTGTTTGGGTTTTAGGATGTTTTTCTTTATTCACAAATTTTATCCTTCTCCACTTACTGGTTCTGTTGGTTCATTTGGATGGATTTCGTTTCGGTGGAACTCGATTTGGTGATTTTGGTTTGATTTGGGTAAGGTTGTGTTGGTTTCATCCGGGTGGTTCAGGTTCGGTGGTTCTTATCGGTAGAATATGTGAAACTGGACATATTTTGGCACTATGAAAATATCAGCGTAATCACTTTACATGGTTTCGATGTAAAAACCCATTAACCAGAATTTCTGAACGTCGGGATCATTTTTCCGGTTCCAAGTAGTGAACAGAGAGATGTTTCCCCTTTTTCAGGTTCAAAATTTTTTCCCTAAAAGATCAGATCATTCTCCTATTTTTATTACAACTTCTATGGAGGATTCGCAATGCAGAAAGTAAAATTTTGATTTGAGACAGAGTGGCTCGGATAAAAAGATTGAGATGTTGTTGTGAGGAAAAGTTGAGTGTCTAGAAATAATAGCACATTAGGGGAGAAGATTATAAGGATTACATCGAGGCTTGCAGATTGGAAAAGGGGCCGGATTGTCTCAAATGATGGAGATATAAAGAAGGTTGAGCAGAAGTCGCGACGACCATATAATTTACCATAGAGTTCAGACGGGCTTGATGAAATGCAAAGGTTGGAATCTGATCTTGATAAGATGTTGTACAAATGGGAAGCTTATTGACATATTCGTTCCCAAGTGAAGGAAATCGGCAAGGTGATTTGAATACAAATTACTTCCATCAAAAAGCATCTGGGAGGAAAAGGAAACCCAAATCTTGAAATTGTTGAATGATTCTGGAAATTGGGTTACTGGAAATGAAGTTATTGGCAGGATTATTTTGAATTCTTGATGGGTGGATCCTGATTTATTTCAAGGCTTGCTAGATGAAATGAATGGTTATCTTAACCAGCCCCTTTCTAAATTGGAAGTCAGAGAGGCAATTAAAGGTATGAATCCCAACAAGGCACAGGGTCCACATAGCCTACATGCAATTTTTTATCAAAGGTATTGGGGTGTTGTTAAGGCTGATGTTTTGAAACTTAGGAATCAATGTGGAATGGGGAGTCTTATATGTCTGAATTTAATTTTTTGTCATCAGGTTGGAATGTTATCTGGAATTCTAAACTTCCTCATGAGGGTGAAAATTTTTCAGTGGCTGTCTTTGTGGTAACCATCTTCCATCAGGTGATACTCTTTTTCATTGGCATGTTATTGATTCTGATATTTACCACCAAGTATATATTTTTTATGATATAATATACTTATTTAATATATATTTCATTATTTATATACATATGTATTATGTTTTTTGTATCATATTCAAATATTTTGCATTATATTATTTATTTAAAAATTATTACATGTTTTGACAAGTTTTTAAATTTCTGTCCTGCATTATATTTAAAGTTATGCATTTAAAATCTTAAAAAAATGTTTAGGTCAGCCCTTGAACCCGCGGTCCCACAAAAGTAGGGCTAGGGTCAAGCTAGCAAAAGAGACATGACCCACACCGACCATCTCCAACTAAGCATCAAATTGACGTAAAAACACCAATTTGAAGTAAAATCTCCCTCCAACCCAGCGCTAAATCCAGCGTCATTTTGGAGTGGAGCGCTATATTTGGCGCTCAACTGTAGAGAACTGGATCAATGTTTAATTTTTTTAAAATTTTAGTTAATTTTTTTCCCAAATCATTATATTTAATTAAAAATAATAGATATATTCATATCATATTGTTTTTGGAGTTAAAAATAGATAATGGGTTGGAGATGATTTTCCTGTAGATACTTCATTTTAGAGTAACCTTACTCCATTTTGAAGTTTTGGGTTGGAGATGCTCTAAAAGATTATAAACCTAATGGACAAAGAAGCCTGTTCATAGCTCTCTTGATACTGTTCCACAATTTCAATGAAGAACAATAAATGCACAATTACCATAACTTTCACAACAGTTGATATAAATTAATTCTTACAATATTTTGGACATTGAATGAGTCAGAATGAATAGTTATTTAATTTGTGATGCTTCAAACTCAAATCAATTGCTCCATTCAGTCACCAACAAAATGGGTGTTTCGTAAAGTGCAAATGTTTATACAAATAAGGGGATTGATTTACCTGCAATTATTAAATCAAGAGTTTCTGTTTCCTGGGTTACAATTTTGCCTCAGTATTTAATATTGCACACTGGGGAATATGAAGAGAGGAGCGAACCTGCGAGGCAGGAATCAGAGTATAGAGCAACTGCAGGGCCGAGACTCGTGAAGGCCTTCGAACCATCTGTCCCATAAGGGATCTGCGGAGCCATTAGTCCTGCGATGCGACAATAAATCATTCATATTTGAAATAATTGACTCCAAACAGAGTATAGCGAGGAAGGACTTACACAGGAAGTAATGGATCAGCCCTGTTATCGATGTACCTAAGCAGCCTGGAAGATGCAATTCATTAACGTAACAATCTCAAAAGCATCATATATCATCTTGAATTGTAGTTAAGGTAACTTATAAGTGATGTGTGAAGCACAGACAAACTACCCATAATTAGTCTTCATTGCCTTCATATGACACAATTATAATAGGAGTTATTGTGTGACAGTTTTTATGAACGTTGATGTGGACATTTATTATCCCACATTAATTGTATCAAGAGAAGGAGAGGTGGCTCTTATAAATATAACTCCCAAATACCCTCAAAATACAAGCATTAGGTTCAATTTCAACCACCTTAAGTCAAGAGAGTTTGCAATTTTATCTATTCAAAATTGTACAATAACCAGCTTATATGTAGTTATGTGAGATGGAAGTTTGAATTGTGGTGTGTAATGAGAGGGTGCAGTTTCATCCATCTAAAAATTGTATCATGGTAGAACTTTCATTTTGGGATGGAGGATGCAAGTCTATTGAGATATTGAATCACATAAAATTTTGTGTTATTTTTTTCTCATATTTTCTGCTTCCGCAGCCAGTGCTGAACAAACAGACTTACTCCTTGCATATTGCTGAAACATTTTCTGCCTCCTCAAGCTTCCCAAACTCTTCCTACACATTCAGAGAAAAAAACAAAGACTAATAAGTAGATTTAGCGGGCCCGTCTACTCGTATTCAAGCAATCAGTCGTGATACTTTATGCGGGAATAGCAGCAGTTGTCATCAAAGCTATAATTGAACTTCTTCAACATCTACAGTAAGTAGATTTAGTTTGGGAAATTAAGTAATCAATCCTGAACTCAGGTGCTTGTGCAGAAATTATCTCTTTTTATCACCAAACAGTCGCAAATTAACACGAACCGGCACGATTTAGTACCAAATCCCGAGCAATAACACTTAATACATAGGTAATTGTCACCCTTTTCAAACCATCCAAGCACGATGAGAGCTACAGAAACAAGGCACTGAACATTGCCGGCAGCAATTGCTAAGAATGAAGACAATCTCCATTGCAACGACAAATACAACAGTGCGAACTCCATAAGAATTTCAATCCTCCGCCATAGCTCGGTTGGTAAGAAAAAAACATATTTTAACTTAGAAGCTTCTATAAATGGCTAGGGTACTTCGGCCGATATAATCGGAGAAGGCAGCCCTCTCAACGAAATGAAACGCAATCCTCTAAAATCTTTAAACCCTAATCATGAAAACTCAGGGGATTCACCTGTAAGAATTTTAGTTCCTGTTCCGCCCGCTTCAGCTCCGCATGCATCCGATGCCTCCCCCGCGAATCGGCCACCCAAGCCCCCGCCGCCGCTGAGGAAGGAAGCGCATCCCCGGAGTCAACGGAAGAGACAGCGTCGGACTCCCCAATCGCCGCCGGCATCGCCCAATCTCACGCAGCTTGGACTTCCCGGCCACTGGAATTCTAGAACATCCAAAAATAACTGGAAAAAAATCCACCAGCAGAAGATCACCCCGACGAAATCCGCACCAGTGAAGCTCGGAAGAAAACAGGGAAAATGAAGATCTGAGCGCGTCAACGGATGCAGAGGGCGGCCGGTTGTGTGCCGGCACTGATCCAAACCTCACGGGATCAACGAATGCATGATGAGAAGTGGACTTTTATTCATTCCAGTTCAGTGCATGCTGCATTCTTGCGTGAATCCTGCGCCCCCAGCTCCAAAGATTGAAATAATCTTTTTTTATTTTAACGTTCAAAAATATGAATTTTATCAAGTATTCTTGTTACCGCTCATCTAGATGGGAGGGAGAAAGGGGGAATCTTCCTCCATGCAGTGAAAATTCAGTAAAAAAACAACCCTAAAAAAGCGAGGTTAAAGACCTTTTTATCACCCTAAAAAACATACATAAGACTGAAAAAAAAAATTAAAAATATTTAGGTACTCTTATAAACTAATCCAGGTCAACCTCGAACCAGTCGTCCAAACCGGCTCGCGACAAGGTTCGAGAGGCACTCGTGATCATCCCAAACTGACACCTAACGTCAAACATCAAACATGACTCGGTTGAGAACAATTTACCTCATAAACAACAGATAAATAAAATAGAATAAACAAAACTAAAACTTGCAGTGGAAAAGAAACGGACAATTGAACCGATAAAAGTAAACACGAAACATACCTCAATGCGACTTTGTGGGTCACCATCATCCACTAAACCAATGTTGCTCCATGGGGATTGAGACTGGGCTATAAGTTGCACCAGAAGCTAAAAACAAAGATATTGATGTAGACATGAGTATTAAAACTTAGTAGGTGTGCCCGAATAAACTATTTTTCATGTCTTGCCTTTATAGATAATCCAAATCATGCTAGCTTCAAGATAAGACATGTAAAATCAGGGTTGTGTACTCTTTAGAGGAAAACAAGCAACAACCTTTCATTAAAAAAAACTACTTTCTATTATATTTTTAAAAAAAGTTTTCAAAACATGAGAGACCTTTCAGGAAATTCCTTATAAAAAAATAACCAGTGCTAAAACAAGTGTCTCGATATGAAATCAAAACTGAGAAGTTGATTTATAAAGAAATTATAAAAAAGTGGATGGTATCGTACATGTAACACTACAACATAAATCGCCTTTAGCGGCGGTTTACAAAACCGCCGCTAAATCTTTTCGTAAAATGTTTTAGCGGCGGTTTATTAAAAACCTCCGTGAAACCCATTTAATTTTTTACAGTGGCGACACTCCCCCACCCCCACCTGAGTCAACCCTCTTCCCCAACACCCGCGACGCTTCTCCCCCGACGAGCCCCAACCCTAGCTTCGCTCCCCTCCCGTGCCGCCGGTGACCTCGCCGCTCGTCGTTGCTGGCCCCCCTTCCCCCCCGACACCCGCGACGCCGCCTTCTCCCCCGACCCCGTCGAGTTCCTACCCTAGGTCGGCTCCCCTCCCCTACCGCCAGTGGTTTGCATAGTCATAGGTATTGTTTTTCATATTTTTTGGAGCCTTCAGTGCATAGGGTTATATAAATATGCAACCCTTTTGTGTGTATAAACATGTCTTGGAAGAGGTTAGTATTCATTCATGATTCATATATATCCACCTTTGTTGGTTTGGATTTGGACACCAATTCTGTTTAATTAGGAACATAGATTGCACCACCAAGTGATGACTTGGGTCAAGGGGATGGGTTTCTAATCATGATTTTGGGTTATTAATTTGGTCCTACTTAGATTCGGGATACACTAGTTTAGTTAAATAGCCCCCAGAGGGGAAGTTTTAGTGTATTTTATGGATGTGTGATTTCATGATCTAGATGTGTGCTATAGTGTGAGTTTTTTTCACTGGTTATATTTATCTTATTCACTGGTTTTTAGCTTCACTTTTATTTTATATAAAATGTTAGATAACTTGTTTTTATTATAGTATCATGTGTAGGAAGTCTTTGGTTGACTGTCTATTGGGTGTACATACTCACACCCCGCATATGCATCTTGGTGCATATGAAGTTTGACATGGTATAGGTAAAGGGAAGACCTCTTAATTCTATAGAGGAGCACCTTGATTTTGTGGTTATTGGTGATAGAGGTATGATATTAGAGATAGTAGTGGTTTGTAGCTTGGTGTAGTGCCATGTTTGGCTCCCTATTCTACCTTTTTAAGTCTTTTGTCTTATAGACTTATTTGATGATATTTTTGTTTATTGTATCTCTGATTATTATTATTATTTTATATTATTATAGTTTGGTTTTCCTTTCTCATGCATCATATTTATATTTTACCATTAGAGTTATTCCACTGAAGGTTATGTATTTTAAGGGTAAATCATCCCCCAGTAATATTCTTAACCCTAGGTGTTTATTTCCAACCTTTAGTATTTATGGGATGGACCTAAGGTTAGTGGCATTCCAATATTATCTAAGGTGATTGGTTGGGGTTGTGATATTACAAATGATATCAGTTTGGTATGATCTATTAGTTAGGAAGTTAGGTATGGATATAAGATGTTTTAGGACTTGAAATATAGGGTATAAAAAGGTATATATAACCTCTTTATACTAATATTCAAGTTACCTAGGTGGTCTGAGTATTAAAAGTGTTTTAAAACACTTCTAGGAGTGTTTTCTCCTCATCATCATGGGTTTAGCCAATGAGAGTTGTGTATCAACATTATTAAAGAGACTTGCCACCATAAATTCATCACTCACATGATATTTCATGGGTTGTTACTTTGAAAATTTTCCATTTTGATCTTGCTTGTGTATTATTGCACACTGTAAAACCTTTAACTAAAGTGTTGGGTGGTGACTAAGTAATGATTTTAATAACATCGACCATGGTTATAGAAAAAAAATACCACTGGTTAGAAGACCTATAAATTAGAAGGAGTGTGATACTAGGAATGTGGTTCCACCTAAACCATAAGTAAATTAGTAACTATTAATAAGAATAGTGAAATATTTTTGGGTAGTGGAAAATAAAAAATTGGAATGAGGAACCATATTATATGGATCAATCATTGGAATTTCAAAGGAAAATCCTGCGAATATTATAGGGTGACTTGGGTCCTGAAGATTCAAAGTCATGGCTAGGTTGGATAAATAGGATCTTAGATTTTCTTGGAACTATAGATGGGACTAAATTAAATATAGTAGTGTGCATACTCAAAGGACTATCATGAAAATGGGGAGACTAAGTCATCTATGTTAAGGTTGATCAATACCTTACCTCGAATGGATTTGAGGATTTTTTTAACAAAAAATTCTACCTACATACCTTTCAAGTATTAAGAAAAATGTATTTTTTTTATCTTAATCATAGAAACATCTCAGGTATGTAATATAGAGCCCAATTTACTTACCTTCCTCACTTTGTACTAGAAGTGGCATCTAGTTAATCTCTCAAATCATGTGTGTTTGAGTTGGTTCTGTGACTTAAGAATCACTCTAAGGTTTTCAGGTTTTTTATTGATAATTTCATTGAGATTGAGAATAACTTGATGGTAGAAAAGGTGTACATTATAGGGAATATTAGTGGAAGGAACACCTTTTTCCACATGAGCATAGGTGGAAACTCCGACAATGGAAATAAGTATAGAAGGAAAAATTATCCCTAGGGTAGAAAAGAACCAGATAACCAATCCACAAGGTCAGTTTACTTTTATCCACTTCAAAATAATTAGTTGGGTTAATTCCAATATGTCTCTTTGGATCACTTAAAAAGGGAATGTATGATAGTCCTTTGAGAATTTCACAACTATGGCCAAATATGATATCTCAAATGTTTCTATACTTATCCTCTGAATTCAAAATGAGGCAATGGTTTTAATCTAACTCAATCCTCTCATGATCAACTAGGATGACATCATCAGATTATTTTTCATCCACAAAATTGATTTATTTATAGTGATTCCAAGAACAACCCCAACATCCCAGCAAACCCTATCTCAGCATGGGGGTAGGAATTATCAAGGAGGGGCTGAATGATAAATATTTAGGGATAATAGAGATATATAAAATTAATAATGGGTTCCCTTAATAGTGCGAGGTACTATTAGTATTGATTTAACCATAATGCATGTATTGCTTAACACTAGTGTTTCCTACGCTTTTATTAATTATCACGTGAAAAATAAAATAAGGTTATCTGTGTTAGGATGGTATGTCTGAGTACGATATACTCTATTATACCAAATGTAGGATCAAAATAATAATGAGATTCTCAGATACAAGAGGGGGTGAATTGTACCTTTTAAAAATTCCTTTGGAAATTTTAAAGATGGTTATGTTTAACAAGGTTAAACAAGATAATTCACAAGACCTCTATAAGTTCTAATCGCTTGCTAAATTCTAGAAAAGTGATTCTGGAAATGGAACTTAACTAAAGTTTACAAAGATGAAGATTCTACCTTAAAGTGTATAGAATCTAACTATATCAGAGTACAAGTAAGGAAGTATAAGAAAGTTATACTTTCCTTATCAATACAAAATGCAGCGGAAAAACTTGTAACAAAACAAGTAACAAACAATAACTCTTTTGACCCAAAGAAAAGGGTATCCAACAACCCTGGATAAGAGTTCCCTTGATTTATACTTTCAAAAAAGTCTGTCTTACCCACACCAGGGTAAGCCCTCGATATGAAGATCGGAGTCTGTCTTGCTATCCTCACAAGCCCTCAACTATCAGGTAGTCAACACCTTTATCTTCCTCAGTAAGGAATCCCTCAACCTCAAGGTGTAGGAACCTCTATCTTCCTATCCCTGGAAGCCCTCGATTGTACACATCAACAATCGGAGTCGCACGAAGCAAATCTGCACAAGGAAATGTTTGAACAAGCTATTCAAACTTTTTTTACGAAGCTTGAGAGTTGATAAGAGCCTCTCTCTCTAGAAATCACTTCAACAACATGTAGACACAAATGCCAAAGTTCAGTGTTAAAGTTGTGTTGTGAAGTCGTGAGCTCTTTTCAAATGAGCTTCTATTTATAGGCGCGACTGTAACGGTCGACTCCCTCCTCCAATGATCATATTTTTCCTTAAATTTCAGAGGGACCAGTACACGTGTCACTCAAACAACGGTTAGTTGATAACTGAAGGCACACCATCATTTTATAAACAAACAAGTGAAAGCATAACTAAAACTGATATTCGGAATGGAGAAAAAGAAATTTCGGAATGATGAAAGTTAAAGTTCAGAGTCTAACCAGAAAATGAATTTGGAGTCTATAATACAAGGATATTCGGATTCTGTTTTTCTAAGGAATTCATAATGAGAATTTGTAATCAGAATTCTTCATCAGAATTCGTAATGAGAATTCATAATCATAATTCATCATCAGAATTCGTAATGAGAATTCGTAATCATAATTCATCATCAGAATTCGTAATGAGAATTCATAATCATAATTAATCATCAGAAATCGTAATGAGAATTCGTAATCAGAATTCATCATCAGAATTCGTGATGATAATTCATAATCAGAATTCATCATCAGAATTCATAATGAGAATTCGTAATCAGAATTCATCATCAAAATTCGTAATGAGAATTCGTAATCAGAATTCATCATTATAATTCGTAGTTATAACTTTATATAAGTTCGTAATCAGAATTCAGAGTTGAACTTCATAAAAGTTCGTAACGGGGAATTTAGAGTAGAACTTCATAAAAGTTCGTAACAGGAATTCAGATCCTAAAACAGAATGCTTCATATCTAAGTATTATACGATTATGAGGTTTTAAATATGAATCCGATTTTTATACTTAAGAAAAAAAATATTGATATGAATAATGAAAACAAGGTAGGGGTAAATTTCCTTTGGGAAGGAAATTTTCCTTATGGAGATAAAATAGGGGTAAAATGAGATTTGTCTTAAGATAAGGTGTTTGTGATTTTCAAAACAAGAGGAATGATCAAGTCATAAGGAAACCTTGATGACTTATCAATCTCACCCTTAAATGAAGGAATGTAAAAGTCATAAGGAAAACCTTATTGACTCAACAATCTCCCCCTTTTTGGAAAGCACAAACATCCTTACGAAAAAGAATACAAGGACTTAGAAAAAAAATTCCAGACTTTTAAATTAAAGCTTATCTCCCTTTGTTCATGGATAATTGTGAATACGACTAACTCCCCCTTAGGTTTTGGAACTCCAAGGATCGTATTCTAGATTTATGGAATGAGGAAATCTTCGTAATGATCACTCCCCCTTACTTAGTGATGATCTTCTTATACTTAGAAGTCTTCTCCTTTAGATTTTTCATCTCTCTTTTATAATTCTTTTTCCTTTATCCCTCTTTGTGATTTTCAAAAAGAGTTTGAGGGAATGGAAAATAAATATGGTACCTGTATTATTAGTAAAGACATATAAACAAGACAAGCATGGACAATTTCATTATGATTGGAAATATTAGTACGCAGAAAAATTGCAACAAAAGATCAGAGTGGTTTATTTTTTTTCTTTTTCCTTGGGCATTAGCATCTTGATAATTGTCTTCAGCTTCTTCATCTCTTTGTGGTCCTCTTCTACTTGCTTCTCCAAGGCTGTGATCTTTTCTTCTTGAGCCTTCAAGACCTCTGCTTGATCCTTCATGGCCTCTTTCTGAGCCTTTAGCAATTCATCTTGCTTCACAAGTTTTTATTGCATCTCACTCCGAAGATCATTCTCTGTTTTCAGACTTTGAACAATATAGCTCAACTTCCCATTCAGATCTTTTACATCCTGAATCCGAGTATTTTGTTCTAATCTTAGCTTTTCCTAAAAACCGTTTGAAAGACCCTTGATCTTGGAATCTTCGGTATCAAAATCCTCTTTTGCTTCCTCTTGAAATTCATTAAGCTTTGCCATATTCTATATGATCTTCTTTGTCCAAGTGGTCATTTTCTTACAAGACTTCCTGTGAGCTTCGTATCCTATAAGAAAAGTTTTGAAATCTGATTCTATCTTTACACACTGGTCCATCACTATGAACACTAAATCCGACTTCTGGTTGAGAGTATGTTGGAGCATCTGGCATCTATAATCTATGTTTTTAAAAGTCAAAATGGAACCGAATAGCTTTTTCAAAGACTACTCCAAAAAATCATGACCAAGTGAAGATGACTCTGAATCTGAGACATTACTGGGTGAGAGTGGTTTTTCAAGCTCAACAAGCTTCCTTTTTTAATTTCCTGCAACTTCCTTCCTCTTCACTGTAGATTTTCTTTGAGAATCAACAACCAATTGATTACCCTTATCAATCTTCGTTATGACTTGCTCATCTGGTGATTCATGCTCACTTTCGGAAAGTTGTATAATTTTGTCCTCATACACTTTCTATTTTTCAGCTCTGGCTTCAACTTCCTCAGGATAGATAAAGTCATAATTATGACTCTCTTCTTCAGATAGCTTGTTTACCTCTTCTTCATCTCCTTTATCATCACCTGCTGGTGTAGCCAATTTTGAAGATCCGGCTTGAGAAGTCCGGATTAAAAATTTCTCTAAAGCACTTTCCCTTTCCTGATATTCTTCAACCTGCTTGATTACATCATCAGAACTACCACTCATCTCAACTTGTTGAACTTCTTTTGCAACTTCCTTCTCTTCCAAAACTTTCTCTTGTGATTTTTACGGAGTAAAGAAAATTTTCCCCGGAGTCTTAGGTAATTGTTCCATAAGGAAAGATTTCGGAACTGGGATGTTCTCAGATGCAATTTCAGCATCCCTCAGAAGGGATTGACAAATCTCGGCCCCTGTCATCTTCTTCTTCTGCTTTTTCTCCTTTGCTTTCTTCTCTAGCTTATCATCAGCTTTTTCTTTTAAGGTCTTAGCCTCAGCAAGGTCCAAGCCAAACTATGGCTCCCCTTATTTCCTCTTTTCCTTAACTTCCCTCCACTTTGCAACTACTTTGTATGGATAAGCTTTTTTTCTTCTTCGTTTTAGGAGGTGCGGATTGGACTTCCTTTGATTTTGGGGTTTTATCTTCAGCTTGCACTTCATTCAACTTCCTCTTCTTACCGACCTTGTTTGAGGGTTCAGCCTTTTCCACATTTTCCAGAATGGGTTCTGCCTCCTCCTCTGGAAAATCATAAAATTATCCTCTCTTTGGAAAAATCAACTTTCACCCTCTTTAAGGTGTCATCACTAATCAGCATCACCTTGCAATTTCTTGTCTTGGAGCTACATGAGATTTTGAAGGATTCTAGGCACCAAACTATTAACTTAGAAAGTAATGCCGGATACATAATTATCTGAGATCTAAGATTTCCATTCTTGATGTTCTAAATCGTAATGAGGATATGTCTCATGAGATTCACTTTTCTTAGATTTACCAAAAAATCTAGAATATACATGTCACTCTTCTTAAGGGTATATTTATCACCCTTCCTTGGTACGATAAACCCTTGTACACAAAGCTGTAGAATCTGATTGTTGGTTGAAAGATGAGCAATCTTATTTGCAGTCTTGATATCAGAAAGACCAAGGCACTCCATAGCCATTTCCTTAACAAAACTACCCTGAACTTCTGGCAACTTATGAGAGCAAAATTCTGCCTCTCCTTCATAGGGTATTCCAACCAGTCTAGCCACCTTGGTATAGGATAAAGCATACGTCTTCCCATATATTTTGAAGGAGAACTTCTCCCTTCCATCTTCCTTGAAAAAACTGGATGAATTATAAAACTCTATGAGAAAGTCCGGATACACCACATCTTGAGCTTGAGTTTTAGAAATGGATACATCTTCCCATCCATTGAGTTTGATGTTCTTGGTAATTAGAGAATCATACTTATTGAAAAAGTTTGGGTGAACCAACCTCTCCCTATATATCTACCATTACAAGATCAGCTTGACTGAAGACATATCCTGAGAAAGGGCTTCTGCAGACATTCAGACTGGGAACTTTTGAAGAATTCGGAACGGGCTTAAGAACTGAGGCAGAGCTTCGAGACGCGAGAGCTTGAAAACCGATGTGGGACACCATCGGGGGTTCCCTTTATATAGGCGATGGAGGTGACCTTTCATCTTAAAAAACCAATCTAACGGTTGGGAAACTCTCTAATCTGATCTGACGGTTGAAAACATACCCGTAAGGAAATCTTGAATCCGATCTTTTGAGGTTTTAAGAAGAACATTTGGATTTAAGGAGAAAAAAAAAACGAATCTGAGAAATTTTAAAAACAAAGGAAACTACCAACAAGTAAAAGTGACTACGGAAACTTAAGTAAGGAAATCATACCTTTCAGATTATCTATGAAGTTTATTCGTAATAGGTGATATTCTTCTTGAATAAAATTTGACTATGAAAAACTCACTACGAAAAACTTACTATGAAAAACTTACTACGAAAAACTCACTACAAAAAACATAAAATCTAAAAGTTTTATTGAAAATATTTTGAGAACAAAACTTGATTACAAAAATATTCATTACGAAAATTCCCATTACGAAAATTTCCATTGGGAAAATTTCCATTACGACAATTTTCAGTACTAAAATTTGCATTACGAAAATTTCTATTACAAAAATTTCCATTAAGAAAATTTCCATTATGAAAATTTCCATTACAAAAATTTCAAAAACCAACTAAGAAAAATTTTATTACTTAATTTTTTTGGAAAACTAACTACTAAAACATTAATTATAAATTTTTTAAAAAACTAGCTACAAAAACTTTCATTACGAAAATTTAAAAAACTAACTAGAAAAACTTTAATGACATGTGTACTCCTCCTATGAAAAGGAGTTTATTACTATAAGAAGATTGGTTGAATAGATAGTTAATGGAGGAATATTACCTCATGGTTATCATTCCTAACTTCTGTTTAATGTATTGAAATCTATCGAAGGGTAAAGATTTTGTGAAAATATCAGCAAATTGATCTTGTGTTCCGATAAATTGAAGAATGATATCTCCTTTTTGTGTGTGATCCCTAAGAAAGTGATGCCTAATGTCTATGTGCTTTGCAAGAGAGTGATGTGCATGGTTTTTACTAAGGGAAATGGCACTTGTGTTATCACACAAAATTTGAGTCTTAGTAAAACTCAAGCCATAGTCTCTGAGTGTGTGTTTCATCCACAATACTTAAGCATAAAAACTTCCAGCTGCTACATATTCAGCTTCAGCAGTGGAGAGTGATACAAAATGTTGATTCTTTCAAGACCAAGAAACTATTGAATCTCCTAGGAAATGACAAGTTTTGAATGTGCTCTTTCTATCCATTCTACATCCACCAAAGTCAGCATCCGGAAAACTCTTTAAAACAAAATCATTTCCAAAAGTGTAAAATAGTCCTAAATTCATGGTTCCCTTTAAGTAGCGAAAAATTCTTTTCACTGCCTTTAAATGAGATTCCTTAGGATTGGATTGACATCTTTCACATAAGCATACTGAAAAAATTAAGTCTGGATGACTAGCTGTCAAGTAAAGTAGACTTCCTATCATACCTCTAAAAGATGTTTGATCTACTGGTTTCCCAGCTTCATCAAGATCAAGTGTGTTTGAGGTATCGATGGGAGTACTTATACTCTTAGTGTTGTCATATCCATACTTTTTAAGAAGATATTTAATATACTTATGTTGGGATATATAGATTCCTTATGGTTTTTGAGAAATTTGAAAACCAAGGAAAAATGTTAACTCGCCCATCATACTCATTTCAAACTCATATTTCATTAGATCCGCAAAGGAATCGGTTAAATATTATTAAGTTGCACCAAATATAATGTCACCAACATAAATTTGAACAATCAATTTTTTTTCTTATCTTTCTTTATAAAAAGGGTTGGATATGTATTTCCCTTATCATTGTTATTTTGAAGCAAAAATCCTATAAGTCTATCATACCAAGCTCATGGGGATTGTTTAAGGCCATACAAAGCTTTGGTAAGTCTAAAAAAATGATCAGGATGTTTTGTATCTTCAAAGACAACATAACCATTAAGAAAATCACATTTCATATCCATTTGAAAATGTTTGAAATTAAAGAATGCTGCAAAGGAAAGTAAAATATGAATAGATTCAAGTCTAGCTACTGGAGCAAAGGTTTCTTCATAGTTTATTCCTTCTTGTTGATTATAGCCTTTAGCAACTAATCTAGATTTATTTATTACTATAATTCCATTTTCATCACACTTATTTCTAAATACCCATTTTACTCCAATTATAGAAGCTTCCTTAGGTCTTTCAACCAAGGTCCAGACTTTATTCCTTTCGAATTCATTTAGTTCATCTTGCATGGCTTTAATCCAATCATCATCACCTAAAGCTTCATCAGTGCTTTTTGGTTCCAATTAGGAAAGGAATGCTAGATTCTCTACTTCATTTCTTAAGGAACTTCTAGTCCTTACGTGTTGATTGACATCACCAATGATACTATCACTAAGATGATTCTTTAGAAATGACTGATTTGGGTTTTGTAAAACCTGTTCATCAACATAGGGCAGGAAATCTTCTGGGGTAAATGTTTCAAAAGTATCTTCTTGGTCATTTTCCTTATCAGAAGGATCTTCTATCATAGGTTGATAATCAGTTTTTGAAAACACATCTGAGGATGTAGGTTGGGGTTGTTTAAAAACAAAGGGATCAGTTTCATCAAATTTAACACGTATTGTCTCTTCAACAATACAAGTGTTTTTATTGAAAACTCTATAAGCCTTAGAAGTTGTGGAGCAGCCTAAGAAAATTCATTCATCAGATTTTAGTGCGAATTTATGAAGATTATCTTTATTATTCAGAATGAATACCTTGCAACCAAAAACCTTAAAGTAGGAAAGTCTAGGTTTTCTACCATTCCATAACTCATAAAGAGTTTTATTAAGAAACGGTCTAATAAAAACTCGATTTATAGTATAACAAGCAGTACTTACAACTTCAGCCCAAAAATGTTTGGAAACAGAATACTCACTCAACATGGTTCTAGTTATCTCTTGAAGAATTATATTTCTTCTTTCAACAACACCATTCTGTTGAGGTGTTCTGGGTGCTGAGAAGTTGTGAGTAATACCTTTTCTACTACAAAAGGTTTCAAAATCAGAATTTTGAAATTCTCCTCCATGATCACTATGAATAGTTTTCAATGGAAGGTTTTTCTCATTTTTAACTTGGGCTCTAAAGATTTTGAAATAAGATAAGGCTTCAAACTTCTTTGCTAGAAAATAGACCAACTTAAATCTAGTGTAATCATTAACTAAGACAAATACATAATACTTGCCCCTAATGCTTCCAGTTTGTGTTGGACCAAAAAGATCCATATGCACTAGCTGTAATGAATCAGTAGTTGAGACTTCAACGACTGATTTAAAACTTGATTTATGTTTCTTTCCATATTGATAAGGTTCACAGACTTTTTAAGAATCAAATCTAAGATCCGGTATATCCTTAAATAAATATTTCTTAGAAAGTTTGCATAAGTTCCCAAGGTTACAATGTCCTAACCTTCTATGCCACAACCAAGAATGATCTTCTATTGCACTAAGGCAAGGTAAGTCTTGGCTCCCAAGGTCTTCTAAGTTTAGAGTGTAAACATTCTCTTGCCTATTGGAAGAAAGAATAAACACTTCCTTGGAATTGTGTACTAAGCACTTATCATTCTTAAAATTCACAAGGTAGCCTTCATCACATAATTGGATTATGCTGATGAGGTTGTTCTTGAGACCCTTAACAAATAAAACATTTGAAATCAAAGTTTTTCCAAGAAGAACGATGTTACCTATACCAATAATTTCTCCCTGAGCATTATCTCCGAAAGTTACTTTTCCTCATTTCGTCTTGATAATCTTTTCGAAATAGTTTTTGTTACCAGTCATATGCCGGGAACATCCACTATCCATGTACCATGTATTTCTGTTGGTACATTCCCTATTTTCCTAAAAATAAGAAAAATTTAGATTTTCGGAATCCAGACTTGCTTGGATCCGAAAATATCAGAAAGTAAAATTTTGTGAACCCACATCTTCTTTGAAAAATAAGCTTTATGGAATCCTAAAGACTGGGTTTTGTTTAGAGAACAATTATTTGCCCAATGAACACCACATTGACACTTAGTGTAGAATGTGGCACTTTGAGGAAAAAAGTAATTGTTGCTAAAAATCAGTTTAGAACTTGTGTAACCAAAACCAGAAGTATTTCTTTGAGGTCGGATTTGTGAATACATTTTATCAAAATTTTCCTTTCCTAGGGTAAAGTTTGAAAAACACTTCCTTTAGGAGAATATTTCGGATTTGAGTTTTATAACTAAGTTCTTGTCTTCAAAAAATTTTGAACTAGAGCTAGGATCGAAAATTTTTTTCTTAGAAATTACATTCTCTAGATCTTTAGAAAGTTTATTTTTCTCAGAACTTACTTCCTCAAGATTTTTTGTAATACTTTCAAAATCAACATTTTTCTTATCAAGATCTTTAGAAAGATCTGATATTTCCTTATTAAGAATAGTATTCCTAGAATTTTCCTTATCAAGTTTTTTCATGAGTTTTGAATTCTCATTCTCAAGGAGTTTAGAAAATCTAGAAACTTCTTCATAAGTGGGTAAAGTATTATCTTCATTAGAAAAAGGCTCTTCATCCAAAGACTTATAATATTTACTATCATTATCATTTAAGGAAACGTTGGTCATTGATTCAGCATTGTGTACCTTATCCATCAAGCAATGATTATCAATAGGTAGCCTGGCTAGAAGACCAAGATTCATAATCTGAAGATTCATCTGAAGAATCTCCACCACTGAAACTCCATGTGTCATTGGCCTTCAACAATTTCTTAGCTTTGGACTTGTAATACTTCTTTCTATTTTTCTCAGAATGCCTTTCCTTTCTTTCTTTTCTCTTAATCATAGGGCAGTAGGTCTTATGTGTCCAGCTCTCTTGCATTCATAGCATGTAACTTCAGAATCTTTCTTGTATTTCCTTTCCTTCTTATTATATTTGGATTGAAAGTTCCTCCGTCCAGCTATCTTGTTTATCCTTCGAGCAAGATTCACTAATTCATTTTTTGAGGATTCACTTCCACTAGATTCAGAATGGATAACAACTTTCTTAGATCTGGATCTAGTAACTCTCTCAAGAGTCTTGGATTTCATATGATTGGAAGTATTAATAAAAGATACACTTCCATTTCCATTCTTCTTCTTCACAATATCAACATCTCTCTTCATTCTAGTCTCATGCTGAAGAATAGTTCCAAAAATCTCATCAAGGGTAATTTGAGTGACCTTTCTATTCTCATCAATTATAGTCCTTTTAGATTCCCACTCATTTGGCATGATGTCGATGATCTTGTCAACAAGGGATTCATCATCCAATCCTTTTTCACCCATTGATTGTAAACTATTCATAATAGTCATGAATCTCTATTTCACTTTGCATATGGGTTCACCATAAAGAAAACTAAAACCATGATATTCAGCTCTAAGCACAGATCTTCTGGTCTCAATTACTTTGGAAGTTCCAAAGTGAGTTACTTCTAGTTTCTTCCATATAGAATTTGCTGCTTCACAAGATGAAATTTGGCTATATATATTTCTAGTCATTGAACAAAGTAAAGTATTGCGTACCTTATAATTGAGTTGATATTCATGCTTTTCTTGATTTGTAAAGGCACTTACTTCATTATCAGGAATTCTATATCCACCGGTAAGCATAACAAAATTTTCAACTCCAGTGTTGATAATGAAAGTCTTCATGCGATCTCTCCAATATTCGTAATCATTACCGTCAAAGATAGGTGGTCTGGTCGGATTAAGATTGTCTATGGAACCAACATTGATTCCTGCCATCTTTAAGAAAAGTCTTTCCACAAAAACTTGTTAGTAGAAAAAGTTTGTAAATAAGGAAAATATTCTAAGCAAGGAAATATAGAGTAAAAGTATCTCTACAAAAAGTGAATCCGAACTATGAGTCCGAAAAATAGATTCCAAAAAAAATATGAATCTGGAAGTGAATCCGAAAGTTCTATTCCGAGAACTAATTCTATTCTAAATCTAATTGTGAGATTAATTCAGATTGAACCAAATGCTCTGATACCAATTGTTAGGATGGTATTTCTAAGTATGATATACTCTATTATACCAAACGTAGGATCAAAATAAGAATGAGATTATCAGATACAAGATGGGGGGGGGGGTGAATTGTACCTTTTAAAAATTCCTTTGGAACTTTTAAAGATGGTTATGTTTAAAAAGGTTAAAAAAGATAATTTACAAGACCTCTATAAGTTCCAATCAATTTCTAAATTCCAGAAAAGTGATTCTGGAAATGGAACTTAACTAAAGTTTACAAAGATGAAGATTATACCTTAAAGCATATAGAATCTAACTATATCAGAGTACAAGTAAGGAAGTATAAGAAAGTTATACTTTCCTTATCAATACAAAATGCATCGGAAAAACTTTTAACAAAACAAGAAACAAACAATAACTCTTTTGACCCAAAGAGAAGGGTATTCAACAACCCTGGATAAGAGGTCCCTTGATTTATACTTTCAAGAAAGTTTATCTTACCCACACCAGGGCAAGCCCTCGATATGAAGATGGGAGTCTGTCTTGCTATCCCTGCAAGCCCTCAACTATCAGGTAGTCGGCACCCCTATCTTCCTCAGCAAGGAATCCATCAACTTCAAGGTGTTGGAACCTCTGTCTTCCTATCCCCGTAATCCCTTGATTGTACACAACAACAATCAGAGTCGCACGAAGAAAATCTGCACAAGGAAAAGTTTGAACAAGCTGTACAAACTTTCTACACGAAGCTTGAGAGTTGATAAGATCCTCTCTCTCTAGAAATCAATTTAACAACATGTAGACACAGATTTCAAAGTTCAGTGTTAAAGTTGTGTTGTGAAGTCGTGAGATCTTTTCAAATGAGCTCCTATTTATAGGCGTGACTGTAATGGTCGACTCCCTCCTCCAACGGTCATATTTTTTCTTGAATTTCAGAGGGACCTGTACATGTGTCATTCAGACAATAGTTAGTTGATAACTGAAGGCACGACATCGTTTTATAAACAAACAAGTGAAAGCATAACTAAAACTGATATTCGGAATGTAGAAAAAGAAAGTTCAAAATGATGAAAGTTAAAGTTCGGAGTCTAACCAGAAAATGAATTCGGAGTCTATAATACAAGGATATTCAGATTCTATTTTTCTAAGGAATTTGTAATGAGAATTCGTAATCATAATTCTTCATCATAATTCGTAATGATAATTAGTAATCAAAATTCATCATCAGAATTCATAATGAGAATTCGTAATTAGAATTCATCATCAGAATTCATAATAATAATTCGTAATCAGAATTCATCATCAGAAATCGAAATGAGAATTCTTAATCAGAATTCATCATCAGAATTCATCATCAGAATTCATAATGAGAATTCGTAATCAGAATTCATTATCATAATTTGTAATGACAATTCTTAATTATAATTCATCATCAGAATTCGTAATGAGAATTCATAATCAGAATTCATCATCAGAATTCGTAGTTAGAACTTTATATAAGTTCGTAATCAGAATTTAGAGTTGAACTTCATAAAAGTTCATAATAGGGAATTCAGAGTAGAACTTCATAAAATTTTGTAACAGGAATTCGGATCCTAAAACAGAATGCTTCATATCTAAGTATTATACAATTCCTAGGTTTTATATGTGAATCTTATTTTTATAATTAAGAAAAAAATATTGATATGAACAATGAAAACAAGGTAGGGGTAAATTTTCTTTGGGAAGGAAATTTTCCTTATGGAGATAAAATAGGGGTAAAATGAGATTTTCCTTAAGATAAGGTATTTGTGATTTTCAAAATAAGAGGAATGATCAAGTCATAAGGAAACCTTGATGAATTATCAATCTCACCCTTATATTAAGGAATGGAAAAGTCATAAGAAAAACCTTATTGACTCAACAATCTGTAGAAATTATGCATCATTTCATTGGTAGAATGTTTGAACTTTCAACATGGATACTGCTAACTTCCCTCCTTTTTTTAGTTCTTTTTTATGATGAACCTTTCATAAAATTTTGAAATTTAGATTCCAAGACCTCTTACTTTCCCTATGTGAAATATTCTTAGGAGGTTTTTTTCTTACAATATTATTTCACTTTTTCCTAAGGATGCTTTTTATTTATTCACTAACTTATGCGGCCTTATTTTCTTATTCGATTAATATATAGGTTGATATGAACATGGACCAATCCTATGAATACTAATTCTTCATACATCAGACACATTTTCAAAATTTCCAATTATTTTTTATGTATACATGTTTCTCTTAACCTATGGATGTTTCTTCTCCATATCTGGATTTCTATCCCTTAGAATTGGATTCCTTTCTAATTTTTCATTTAATGGTCTATACTAATAATCTAATTCACCATAAATGAATTTGTCGCAACACCAACATTGATCTACAACCCATGATCATCTTATTTCATTTGAATAATGACATTAGGTATTGTTTATAACTTGTTTAGATTTTTAAGGGCAACCAACTTCCTTAATTTTCTTATCCACATTAGCTAAGGTGGAATATTCCATCAAACATTTCAAAATCCATACTTGTACATAATTTTTTTCCTACCCACTCCCTTCATAAAAAGAGATTTACAAACATTATTATGAGATGGTATGGATGGTACCTATTCCTTATTAGTGGTCTAATTCTACTAAATTTAGTGGTTGATATCCCTTGTTATCAACCAGATTCAATATGACATCATTGATTCTCTTAGTTAAGGCTTGGAAACCTCTTTTTATTCTAGAATAATCCATTTTTTATGTAATTCTAGATTCAACAAGTGACTTTACTTCAACATGAAACTTCTAGATCAAGTTTTGAAGAAAAAAAGTGGTTTCTTAACACCACTTGTTGAGTCATGATCAACCATGACATGTTTTGATCATATTTTATATCAAATGAGACTTGAAATAATTATTACATAAATTATTTCATGAATTTCTTAGATTTAATCAGATCTTCCTTTAACTGAATAACATGTACTTTATTAGCACATCCACCCCATGGATCATATCTCCCCCTAAATATTGGGCCACTTCAAACAATGGTTATAATTATTTAATTTAATGGGAGAGGGGAACCTCCAACTTTCTTAAGTTGAGTAATGTGGTTGGAATTTGTTCACTCACCCTAATATCCCAATTTAATTCTAATCATTTGTGGTGGTACTACTTTAGATGACACCACTAGTGGGTGATTTACCATATGTATTGATATTGAAAAAACTTATGTAACATATTTATATATTTTTTCAACTAGTATATATGAATCTATTTCCCTATTTAGTAATAGTTATGTGTTTTAATTTTTTTTAATATTGTGTAGGCACATTGTGATATTTATAAGATGTCCATGTCCTAAATGTAAATTTAGAAGATGGTTAAAGAGAGATGAAGTTTATGAATATTTAATATTGAAGCAATTCTCTGGTTAATAATTGCATTGGATTTGGCATGGAGAATAGAACGTTACATAAATGTTGAGCACTGATGTCAATCCACAGAATGACCTCCCAACTTCATCGAAAATGGAAAATGAAATGAAAAACCTTATAAATGATGCATTCAGCACTGCAAGAGACCACCATCAATATCAAAACATATCAGAACAACGAGATGAGGGTGCTACAAATAGTAATGAGACAAGTGATGTTTTTGAGACTGTAACACAACCAGATCAAGATTGTAACATATCATTGGATCCTCCTCTTGATTCTATGGAGCCAAATGTAAGAGAAAACTTCACTGAGGAAAATTCATTTCATGATTTAGTTGACAATGGAAATAAAGAGTTGTATAGTGGGTGTTTGAAATATTCAAAGCTTTCTTTTCTGATGAAGTTGTACCATATCAAATGTCCATGTGAAATTACAAATAAGGTAATGTCCATGATATTGGAATTGATTCATGATGCATTTCCTGAAGCAAAAATCCCTGAGTCTTTTTATGATATGAAAAAAGTTGTTAATAGGATTGGTCTGAATTATACAAAAATACATGCGTGTCCCAATGATTGTATGCTTTATTGGGGAGAGGATTAAAGTAGAGAGAATTGAAAAAAATGTTCTTCTTCTAGATGGCAGTCAAAGGGTGATTTTGGAAACATGAATCAACATAATTTCATGGAGAAGAAGAAAAGGAACACACCTGTGAAGGTTTTGTGTTACTTTCCTTTGAAGCCTCGATTGCAAAGATTATTCATGTCATCAAAAACTGCCAAACACATGAAGTGGCATTCTGTAGATAATAACAATGATGGGTTAATGAGACATCCACAAGATTCACAATCATGAAAGATATTTGATTTATTACATCCATATTTCTCAGCTGATCTAAGGAATACTCGATTGGGATTGACTGCTGATGGATTCAACCCATTCGGGACTTTGAGTACCAGTTATAGCATTTGGCCAGTTGTTTTGATCCATTAAAATCTGCCTCCGTGGATGTGTATGCAACAAACATCTTTTATCATTTCTATGATTATTCCTAGAAAAAATGCCTGGAAATGATATTGATGTATACTTGCAGCCTTTGATTGATGAATTGCAGGATTTATGGAGCAACGGTGTTGAGAAATTTGATGCTTCTTCTAAAACAATGTTCAAAATGCATGCTAATTTAATGTGGACAATTAGTGGCTTCCCTGGGCTTTGAAATTTATCTGGTTGGAACACTTACACAGGTTTGGATTGTCCCGTTTGTAACTTTTATTTTGATCCCAAATGGCTACCTCATAGTAGAAAATGGTGCTTCTTGTGCCATCAAAGATTTCTTGATGCATCTCATAGATTTTGGATGAATAGATCAAAATTTAATGGTTTCATTGATCGTAGACCACCTCCAAAGTTGTTAAATGGTTCTGAAATATTGATACAACTTGAAAATGTTGAAAAATAATTTGATAAGGTTCATCATTTGAATGATAGCAGAAAACGGGTCTGAAGTGCATCGTTAAGTGAAATCAGAACGCAACAATGGAATAAAAAAAGTATATTCTTCAAACTTCCATATTGGGAATTTAAATTATTGCGGCATAATCTCGATGTTATGCATATTGAGAAGAATGTCTATGACAATTTGATTTTCACATTACTTAATGATCATGGAAAGTCGAAGGATCATCTCAATGCTTGCAAAGACTTAAAAGTAATGAACATAAAACGTGATCTCTGGCCAGATGAGAATGAAAAGTATGCTCCAACAATTTTTCAATGAAAAATAGGGATAAAGATACATTCCTTCAAATTTGAAAGAATGTGAAGGTATCTAATCCATACCCGAAGATTCTCAGAGGGAGATTGCTTCTCTACGAACCACAGTTCAAGACCAGGGGGCTCAGATATCCTCTTTGCAGAAAGTGATGACTGATATATATTAGCAGATGAGAAGATATTTCCCTGGTGGTAGTGCATCGACTGGTGGTAAGCAGGTAAATCACAAAAAATCAAAATAATTTAGTTTTTGAACTTTTATTGGTTTAAAGTTTAAATATAAATATGCAACAATATTTAATTTTCAATATAATGTTCTTACAGGTGACAGTAGGAAGTGGAGATGGAGGTGGAGAGGGTGATGATACGTGTTCATCATCAGACCGTAAGTAGTTGTATTGTTTATGTGTTGGAAAAATATGGGAAAATTTGGTTTGTATATGTATAATGTGTGGCACATAGTTTCCTTTTATGCATTTTATTGATTTCTAATGTTTCCTTTCATGTCTTGATTTCTCAAGTGTGGTATGCACCATATATGTCGATTATTTATTGTGATGATTCATTTTTTATGACTCATTTTTTATGAGTATTTTTTCCATAGAATTTTAGGACTGAAAGGGCCAAAGATTTTATGCATTTAGAGTATGGTTCTATGTTTATTATGGAGTGTTTGACTCACTTTACGAGCTTTTAGGTTTTGTGCATATTTGTCTTATGGATGATCCATCTAGGGTGATATGATTCGAGTTCAGGCACAATCATGTTTTTTGATCATAGGTGAATGTATTTTAGTTGTCCACCATATCAAAAATAAATCAGGTTCTTATTACATAACATAACTTGAGGTAAGGTTTGGGCACAAAGCAGGGTAGTGTAGTTTGTTGACCCAATGGAAAAGTGTTTGGTGGAAGGAAGTGAAACTTTGTGACCTATCATTAAGGGAATAATTTATAGAGAATTGGTGTTGGTAATTATATTTTCCATCATTGGTGTGGGAGGCAAGGATACATGGGGAGACTGTGTGATAGTAATCAAGTTGAGTGTTGAGATTACAATAGGATGAGCCATATACAGGATTTTTGTAGATCTTTTCCTATAGTATACAGTGAATGAGTGTCTTCAATAATTCCACATTTAGGAGTGGGGAAATCAGCTTCATGTTAGGAATGGAGATATTTTTTGGCCAATCAATCAGTTCGAAGCGGTGGTCATGGTCAAAGCATCCAGACACAAGACTTACATCACTAGCATAGAGGACCTGATCAAGGTATCTAGGCTATATATTAGGGCCATAGATCAGTATAATTGTATAATGTGAGACTAATATGTGAGGAACAGAGTGTTGGACCTTATGTAGTGAGAGGTACTATTTTGGTAGCTTCCACTTTAGTATTTTTTTTGATATAGGTGCTTCTCATTCCATCATATTTGTGCATGTTGTGGAGATCCTTGGGCTCAACATTCAGTTTTCCTATGAAGTGATGACACTCAAAACTTTGTTGGGTATTTTATTAGAGAATTTATGTTAGTGTAGGGAGTGTACCATGATATAAGTGGGTGTCACCTCGTATGGGACCTCGTTTTCCTCGAGATGATGGTTTTGACATTATTCTTGGGATGAAATGGTAGTTCTCCTACTATACTTACATTGATTGTTATAGCCAAAGGGTGTCATTCACATCAACATAGGGTGGGTTTTTTATTCACAAGGGTGAATAGGATGTTTGAAAAATATGAGATGGACTTGAGCATCATGGTTTGGGTGTGATGATAGACTAAATTACTTGATTATATCTAGAGCATAATGAAGGCATTGGAAAAATTTACATGCCAACAAGGCTCATAGAATCTAAACCCGGTCATAGGAATCCCTATTTTAGAGTTACCAAACAATCCATTTCCTACGTTCTCATAATAGAGGTAGAGGCAAGATGATGTTGAATAATTAATAATGATACAATCACACAAAATTAACTTCATAACATAAGTGAATACAAGAGTTTATGTTTGTAGTTTCTCTTTGTGAATTTTTGATTTATATTACTAAAGGATGTGATTTCTTCTTATACATGGAATATCTTTTTATTCTCTATATATATTACTAATTTTATTTTTTCCAATATAAATATTCATATATGTGCTTATTTTCTAGTATACATTACTAGTTTTCACTTATATAGAAAGTAATTGTGACATGACTACTGTATGTACCATTTTCCACTATGCATTACTAGTACTCACTTTTATAAATTATGAATATCATACACAATTAATCATATATTACAAGTGGGATGTATGTTTATATGAATTGTTATGTCAGGGTTGGAACTAGTATGGATGGAATAGGTTGAACCTAGGCTTGACATTGTTATCATGAAATATGACAGGCATTCTTGTTTATAATTTTGTTTAAAGGTTTTATGGCCATGTGATATGTTTATCTGCATTCCTTTACTAAAATATGCATTTTATTGTGCTTAGTTAAGCATATCTTTTCATATTGAATAGTATGTATTCTGTTAGACTACTCGTATTCCTGGAATGGTTTGTTTTTTAGGGAACTAATGTAGGGGATGCATAACTGCTATTTTTTTCCCGAATCAGCTTTTAGCGGTGGTTTTAACTACCACTAAATGAAACTGGTAAAATTTTAGTGGCGGTTTTAACCACCACTAAATATAGATACTTTTCTCGTAGCAGAGGTTAAAACCACCGCTACAGTGTCCCACCATCTTCATGTATTCCATGGAGGTTTTGATTATTTTAGCGGCACTTTTCTGGTGAGGGGGGTGTTTTTTATTCACGGCGGTTATAACTGCTACAAATAAAAGAGATCCACTGGCTATAAAACTGCCGCTAAAATAACATGAACCGCCGCAAAATGAGTCAACTATGAAGATTAATTTAAACCGCCGTGAAACGGATATAACCGCCGCTAATAGTTTCCCGACACGTAATTTAGCGGCGGTTTCCTAAAACCACCGCCAAAGCATATAACGACAGTTTAAACTACCGCTAAACCCATGATTTTTGGTAGTGTAAAGTAGGTATCATTAGAGAAAACACCATGGACAATCCCTAAGTAGATGACTTAGTGGGGACCTAGGATGCTTGTACTCTCAGTGATCTACCGTGGATGTGAAGGTCTGTCTCCTGCTCAATCCAACCAATATTCATTGTCGTAGATTTTTTAGTGTTGTATTGTAATCTTGCTAGGTAAGACAGATCATGCCTAACACATTTGTCCTAGTCTTCCCACCTAAATACCCAGGATTCTCATATATCCTACCTAAATAGAAGTGAGTTTTATTAAACCAGTATATACATACATATCATACAATTGCACAAAAATTACAATCCACTTTCACACCTTCAATCTCTCTCCTTAAGCGCAACCCCTTTTTGAGTCACACACACCAAACACAAGTCTATTCACTGGAACATCTCTCAAATCACACATTTATCACACACACTACATTTCCAAATCAGGAGTCATGCCTTAAGAGGGGTTTTAAATTTTTATAAAACAAGTCAAAGTGTCAATCTGGTCTCAACATTTTATGAAAGCACATTACATTTCAAAACAAGCTTAAAAACATATTCTAACATGAATAATCCATGTTGGAAGTTTAGGTAAATTATGTAAACAAATGAAAAACCATTTCCAAGATCCGTAATCAATTTTCATAGCATATATATACCATATAATAATAAAACACACACTTTTAAAACACATAATCAATCAAAGAATTTAAACCAAAAGCTCGGACATAGGGAACCTACCTCAAAAAAGCTGCTTTTAGTGATGATAATCTGAATCCACCCTAAAGAGGTCCACAAAAGCAAAAGTGACCCTCATTTTCACTCACACACATATGCACCAATATATATATATATATATCTGTGTGTGTGTGTGTTACCCATATATGTGTGTGTAAGTCACCTTCACAAACGATAGTCCAAAGCTACACCAAGGAGGTCCAATGCATACAAGAAAAATACAAAAAAACTCAAAAATCACAAACTCCCTAAATAAAAATCGACCAAAGTTGAAAAGCGGAAGAAAACTTACCTGAAATTGATGGTGGACCCACTGACTTCAATGAAAATGGATAAAACTAACCTTAAATGAGCCCCATGAACCCTAAGAACCAAGAATAAACAAATAGAATACCCAAAACCGGGTTAGGGATTAGATGGGTCATGTGAACCCCATATAAAAGGAGGAAAAACATGAAGAATATGGAAGAGGAAGAGAGTAGAGGAGAAGGAATTCTTACCATTGACGATTGCACCAAGAAACATGAGGTGAAACAGCTGAAATCTAAGGGAGGAGGGTGGGGGGGGGGGGGGGTGCACACAACTAGGGGAGGGGGGTCGCATGGGCGTGGAAGAGGGGGGAGAAGAAAATAACCCTTTAAGGGTTTTAATAATAATAATAATAATAATAATAATGATAATAATAATAATAAGAAGATATTTTTTATCAGCTAGCATGGTTTGGACGCACGGATGGACAAACCGTGAGCCAACCGTGTGACCTGCTCTAGGCCTCTAGACACCCTACACTAGTAGGATGCATGGTTAAGGAAACCATGCACCAATAGTGCGGTCGGCTCTGCTAAAAACTACATATGCACTGACACAGTTTGCACATGGTTTCTACTAACCGTGTGCCAACCGCGTGCTCATGCCAAAAAACACAAAAATTAAAGTTTAAAACCCAATTCAGACCGAAACTCAAAAAAATGGCTAAATATAATTAAAAAATTAAATATAATTAATAAGTTATGGTCGGGGTGTGACAATTCTCCCTACCATGACACTTTCTTCCCCTAGAAAGTCCCAAAATACTTGACTATTCAAGACATGAACAAGCCAATACCCAAAGTAAAACCTCAACCACAAGAAGACCTAGAATTAAAAACTCACTTTCCACCCAAAAATCTAAAACTCCAAGACCCCAAGAATATGGTAAGACCATCCTCAAGGAACCTGCTCGACATCCAAGGAAACAAGTAACGAGATCCAAAAACTTGAACCACCAAATGAAAGAACCAACAATGAGGAACTCACATCTCCAAACATAACAGATGAGGAACACCTCGACCCCCAACATAGAAATCACCAAAGAAACCCATCATGGTCTGTTTGGGATCTCCATGAGCATCCATCACAAAACCTATTACCCAGGATAACCAACCAGTACTACGATTGGGGTCGGGAGAGACAGTAACAAGGGATTTCCCCATCATGAATGCCTTAAAGACCAAATTTTCTACAAGATCATCCTATGGTGGTCTCCCCACCATATTAGGACTCTAGTCAAACACTAATTTCCCAAGTCAAAACAACTCAAAAATATATAAAAAATCTCTAACACTAGTGTGACCTCTTAACTTCCCGAATCACACCCGACTAGTTTAAGAGAAGACATCAGCAAGACTCGTAGTGGGTCTCCCCATCATTAAGGAACTGACTAATAAGGAAGTTTCACTAAGAGGAGTGCTCGGTAGACTACCATCCAATACAAAAAGGTCTCAACCAAGGAAACTCAAACCAAACATCAAATCAGACCACGATTAATAATTTCCCAAGATAGAGCATCTCCAAATAGGCGCCACCCGAAACCAAAACCACTCTATAAGAAGGCTAACCATTCAAAAATTCCCATCCACACGGCACAACTACAAAGATATCAAAATAGATGAGTCCAAAAAAACTAACAAAAGAAGGGGGGGGGTCCCAAAAATAGACAATCACATATGGGAGAACTTAAATAGCTTCCTCTACAACATCAGAGACAATAGGTTGGGTCAACATCCACCACACCTGGTAGCTTCTTTACTACGTGAAAAGCTTCACTCTGAGGCCTATGACTGGATCCTTGATGTCTTGAAGCATCTACTTCCCCATAATCAGAAGCTAATGTTCTTCAACTGAAACTACCTCTTTCAGTAGTGCGACTTACAGAACCCCCTTCAGGTGACCCAAACGACCATGCCAAATATAACATATTCTTACAAGACAACTACGAACGAGGTATTCTCCTATTTCTCAGTCGATGAAGGTAGATGACCACCCAAAAAGACCTGGGTGTGATCCAATGTCTGGAAAGGATCTGGCTCCACTACTCAATTCAGAGTCAGGGTAGAGTCGTCAATGAGAATACCCAGAGAAACACTTATTCAAAATTTCCTCAAAGACTCTAACCACCAAAATTTTGACTCACTCAACCTCTAAATTATGAACAACACTGATTCCCAAAACTGACCTTCACTTAGAAAACTAAGGAAGGTACCACAGAGACCAACCATCCACTATTTTTACTGAGAATCTTCTGGGGAATACTCTAAAAACAAGAAATATGAAACCAAATCAAATCACATCATAAACCAAAACTACACATCTCAATTACAAATCAAAACCCAACTCAAATCACCATTCTGACCACATTTTTAATATTTCAAAACCAAAATCCCATGAAATAAGAATCCAAACACGAAAAGAAAACACTAAAAAATACTCACTCAATTTTGAAAACATTGAAATCCCCTTTTTTGAAAACCATTTTTAGAAAATATCACTACTACAAAATTGGCATTTAATAGTGCCGGTATTTATCAGTGCTATAAAAAAGCACTAATAAATGACATCTTTATCAGCACTAAAGAAAGAACTGATAAATTTAACCTTTTATTAGTGTTTTTTTAACACCGATAAAAGGAACCTTTATCAACACTTTATTTTTAGCGCTGATAAAGGGAACCCTTTATCAACGTTTTTAGAACTGATAAAGATAGATTTTATCAATTCTAAAAAAGCACTGATAATGGTCTGAATAAAAAAAATAAAAAAAATAAAAAATAAAAAATCAGTTTATTAAAAAAATATTACAAATTTTATTAATTAAAGAATTATTGATAAAAATGAATAAATTGATTATACATTATTAAATATTAAACATTTTATTAATTAGATAATTATGATAATTAATGTTAATAAATTTTATATATTAAATATATAGATATATATTAATGTATATAAGTATGATTTATATATTAAAAAATATTTATGCGCTTTACATTAAATAGCCATATATTTAGTGAATAATGGTTTATAATTAAAAATTAATGTGAATTAAAATTACTGACTAATTGCATATATAATGTAATGGATATATATATATATATAATTTAATGTGTCATTTGATTTTTCAATTTAACATAGATCAAATGTGTGTTATATTGATTTCACATATATGCAATTAATGCATTTTTATATAAAATGTACACACACAAAACTTATCCATTTTTTCAATATTGTTAAAGTGTACTTATTTTTAATTTATTCAATTTCACTCATTTTTATCATTTATGCTTGCATGCATGTAAAATAAGATATAAATATTATTTGTCAAAAATATTTCTATATTTATAAATAAATAATTATAAAATTATAATTAATAGATTTAAAAAGGAATATATTTACTATATTTATATTTATATATATTTATTAAGTATATATATATTTATAGTTTTTTTATTTATAATTATAATTATAAATCCTTTATCAGCGCTTAAGTAATAAGCGCTCATAAAGTAGGTCTTTATTAGAGCTTTTATCGCGTTGATAAAGATGAGGCTTTATCAGCGCTAAAAAAGCATTAATAAAGACGTTCCTTTATCGATGTTAAAAAAGCACTGATAAATATTCCTTTTATCAGCGCTTATTACTTAAGCACTGATAAAAGTATCCCGTTCTATTTAAAAAGCCCTAACCATTTACGAACCTATCACGATATCTCAAGCAATCTGTGGAATCCACCCACTTTCGGTGATCCTCCCCAGTTAATCGAAGCTTGAATCACACCACTCGACTTCCCCCAATTGCTCGAACATCATCGAACATCTGATATTCGGTTGTAGTTAGGGTTTCAAAAGAGGTTTTTCTTTAACCTAGTGAGGTAGGCCTTGCGATATTCTTTGTGTATTTTTCATTTCATTTTCGATTTCTTATTCAAAGATGTCATGAGTTATTTGTGGTATGGTCCTTTATGCTATTTTTATTTTAGATTTTGAACAGAATGATTTTTTTATGATCTATTTTTTGATTGACTATCGATTTAGATATCCTATTTTGGTCTTTTTAAATTGTTGTTTTGAATAAATTTTCTTTTTTGTCTATATCTATACCCCATCTTTCTCCACAAAATTAATTTTTTTTCTTATTTTAAAATCTTATAGAATCACCTCTAGTGAATTCATTCTCATTGTTAGCTATGAAATAATTGTTTCACAACCCCAATTCATTGTAAACTATTCATATGAAAATCTTGAATATTTCCACCACATCTGATTTATTTTTTATAAACATCACATTAGTCATTATGGTAAAGTCATCAATAAATGTGATGAAGTAAAGATCAGCTTGAGTGGAATTGTGTATCATGGTTCCAAAAAAAAATGTTTCAACTAAAGATGATTATTGGAATAAATTTCCATGCTTTTATGACTGCCTTTAATGATTTTCCATTTTGGATTGTCTCACAAATCAACCCCCTTCAGGTTTTGAGATGAGACAAGTCTCTCAACACATCTCAATTTTAATTTTGTCACAAAATTATTTTAAAAATATTACCCAACCTTTTATGACATCATTTTTTTTATCAATTGAACCCAGATAGCTGGAATGGTTGGAGTCTCTATTCAGAAAGATATTCCCACTAGTCCTCTCACATGGGTTAACAATCATTCCATATTTTATCCTATTTAATAGGAATGTTTTCTTTCTAAATAAAACCTCATTACAATAATCACATATCTAAATTAACCTCAAAATAATTGTGTTTAAGTCCATCAAAAAACAAAAAATCTTCTAACTTCAAAATTAGTATGAGGTTGTATTTATTTTACTATGTTGTGATATTCTACTGTAAGGGTTACATTGTTTTCTATCAATTTAAGTTTATTTCATAAAGATATATATATAATTACAATAGTTTGGGGAGGGGGAGAAATACAATGAAAATCCTACTCTATACCAATAGAGAATAACTCGGCGAGACTCAAACCCAAGACCCCACTGAGACCCCATAGAGCCGCTACCAACCAAGATAGACCATAGGGGAATATATATATATATATATATATATATATATGCGTGTGTGTGTAAATATATATATTTCTATCTATTTATATGTTTTTTAGAACTTATAATGTAAGAATGATTTTATAATTATTTATTCACAATTTATGGTTCAAGATTTCCAAATTAGGAAGTGATTTTATTTATTTTCATTAAAAATTATGTTTAAATGTGATTTTGTTTTGTAATTATGTGTATTATAAATTCCATTATATATATATGTTTAAATGTGTATGGGATAGATGTTAAAAGGGTTGGTGTGTTTTTATCCCTTGTTTGTGATATATCTTGTTGATGTGTATTATTTCATTATGCCAAGTTCTTTATAGACCTCCCTAGAATGTTAAGGATGGGTTAGTGTGTATTTGATATCCTCCCTAGAATCCTTTAGATGGGTATATATGATGTGACAACCTCCTTAGAATCTTTGGGATGGGTCAGCGTGGCGATATGACATCCTAAGAGTCTTGAGATGTTTTCAAATATTTGATATACCATTAATTTTAAATGTAATAATTCCTTAGGTTGCTATATCACTTGTTCCAAAAAATAGAATGGAATTGATCAAATTATATATATTATAAATTATTGCAATTTGTTTCTTGCGACTCATCCCCCATCTCTTTTATAGACAATCGTCATCCTCATCACCTTCATCTCCTGAACAACCATTATTGAAATTTTTTCTTGAAACTCATCCCCCATCTCTTTTATGTTTATTGTAATACTATGAGCATTATTCATCCCATGGATGACTAATTCTCAGAGTAGTACAATCAATATATGTTCACGTCTACAAGAGATGAAGGATGTGTCGAACAACAAAAGGAAATAATAAATGTCCAGAAGATGAGGTGATGTGGATGAGTTGTCTATAACTTTCACCTTTGAATTAATTCATAGGATAACACATTCTATATTGGATTAATTATTTTCTTAAATCCAATTACCCATTTTCTTCAACATACTGAAATTCTTTGAAACAATCAAATGTTGAGTTTCCTTTATTAGAATTGTCTATAACTGTCACCTTTGATAATGAATATCTTATGTGTATTTATTTATATATTGTAAAAAATTAATCTTTTATGAACCCAATAGGATGTATATGAATATAAAATTAAAGCACTCTAATAGTTTGAGAAATGAGTATGAAGATGGAGTTAAAGAGTTTATCAAGTTTGCAGGAGAGCATACAAACGACCCTTCTAAAATCCTCTGTCCATGTTTACATAATTGTTATTCAAGAAAAATTAGTCCAGAAGAGTTGGAAGAAAATTTGATTTGTCACAGAATAGATCAAAGATATAAATGTTGGACTAAACATGGGGAAAAACTAAATGTGGACACTGATTGGGATGATACTGCAGTTTATAAATCATTTGATATGAATACCATTATAAATGATGATAGAGATCACATAGAAGAAATACAAATGGAAATTAAAGACGACCTTCATGATTATCCAATGTTTTTTGAGGAGTTAAATAGATATTCTAAGAAACCATTGTATACCAATTGTACTAAATACACAACATTGTCAGATGTATTGAAGTTATATAATTTGAAAGCTGGTAGCGGATGGAGTGACACCAGCTTTACAGAACTACTTGGTCTCCTGAATGATATACTACCGGAATAAAATTAACTACCATGCTAAACATATGACACTAAAATAATGTTATGTTCAATGGGAATGATATCTAAAAAATACATGATTGTCCAAATGATTGCATATTGTTTTGCAAGGACTATGAATCACTCATAAAATTTCCTAAGTGTGGCGCAGATTGATACAAGAAAAATGAATCAAGTCCTTCAAAATATATATGGTAATTTCCTATCATTACAAGGTTTATAATACTATATGGATGTTAGGAAACTTCAAGACAATTAACATTTCATGAAGATACAAGAATTAAAGATGATAACCTACATCATCCAATAGATTCTCCTCTATGTAAGAAAATTGATTATGAGTTTCCTGAATTTGGAAATGAGTTGAGAAACTTTTGTCTTGCATTATTTATAGATGGAATAAATCCTTTTGGTGTATATAGTATTAATCATAGTACATGACCAGTAATACTGGTAAATTATAACTTGTCATCATTGTTATGCATGAAGTGAAAATACATTATGTTTTCTCTGCTTATATTTGGACCAAAGAAACTAGGTAATGACATTGATGTCTATTTGGATCCATTGATCAAAGATCTGGAATTGATGTGGGATACATGTGTTATAATGTATGATGCTCATAGAAGTGAAGAATTCACATTAAGGGCCATATTTTATAGAATGATAAATTACTTCCCCGCTTATGGAAATTTATCAGGCTATAACATTAAAGGAATTTTGGGGTGTCCCATTTGTGAAAAACGCACGTACTTAGTTTAGTTGAAACATTCCTCGAAGACTGTGTTTTTAGGACATCAGAAATTTTTACCTCGATGACATAAATACCAATCCTGGACGACAACATTCAATGGGAATATCGAACAAGGTACACCACTATCTCCAGTAACGGGTGATCAATTATATAATAAAGTAAAAAATATTGACACTTTTTTCAGTAAACCATTTTGGAAAAACCTTACAAAATCAGGTTGGAAGAAGAGATCAATTTTCTTTGAATTATTGTATTGGAATTTTTTTTATGTTAGAAATCTTCTTGATGTCATGCATGTAGAAAAAATGTATTTGATAGTGTTATTGGAACATTACTAAATGTTCCTAGCAAAACAAAAGATGGAATCAAGGCTAGGTTGGACTTGATTGAAATGACGATAAGGGAAGAGTTGGAACCGATGAAGGCTAAAAGGTAGACTTTTCTTCCTCCAACAACTTACACTCTATCCAGATAGGAAAAATTGCAATTTTTAATTTTCCTTAATAGTGTAAAATTTCCACATGGGTATTCATCAAATATCAAGATTGTCATGTCAATGACTAATTTAAATTTATAAAGACTAAAATCACATGACTGTCATGTTTTGATGCAATATTTAACGTCTTTTTCTTTCCATTGCATTCTGCCTAAAACTGTATGAAATATATTAACAAAAATTTACTTCTTTTTAAAATCCATGTGTAGTAAAGTTGTAGACCCGATGAAGTTTCCCATCATGAATAAGGATATTACAGTCATATTATATGAATTAAAGATGTTCTTCTCACCATCATTCTTTGATATAATGGTCCACCTGATAGTTCACTTAGTTAAAGAGGTTCAACTATGTGGTCCTATCCATTATAGATGGATATACCCAATTGAATGATATATAAAGATTTTGAATGGGTATGTCAAGAATCGAAGTTGGCTATAAGGTTGTATTTCAAAACAATATATTGTTGAAGAATTTATTGAATTCTGTACCGATTACCTATCAGATGTTGAAAACATCAGTCTCCCAAAGTCCCATCATAGTGAATGCCTTCTAGGAAAAGGAATTTTCAGAAGATATGTTGTTACAATTACCTTTACAGAGCTAGAGAAAGTGAACCTTTAAATATTACATAACAGTGAAGATGTTTATTCATACATTGAAACCCACAAATAAATTCTTAGAGATTTGAATCCATCAAAGACTGAAGGATGGATATCAAATAAACATAATAAACAATTTATAGGATAGTTCAGAGATCATATTTATAAGGATTTATATAAAAATCCAAATTCAATTATTGAACGAATTCAATGGTTAGCCGATGAACTGAATGAAAATGTTATATATTACACTTTTTTTGTAATCAATGGTTATACATTCTATAAAAAAGAATACAATGACTTTAGTACAATGAAAAATAGTGGTGTTACACTTGTGGCTGAATCAATCCACATATCTGGTTCTAAGGATAGAAATCCAATTTATGCAAATATGTCATATTTTGGCATTATCGAACAAATATACGAGTTAAATTATACAACATTTCAAGTGATTCTTTTCTGTTGCAAATGGTTTGAAAATATCAAGGAGTGAAAGTTGATGAAATGGGATTTGTGAAGGTGAATTTCAGTGTGGAAGGGAAAAAAGATGATTCAGTCATAATGGAATAACAATAAGTGCAAGTATTTTATGTCTCTAATCCAAAAAACAAGAATTGGTCTATTGTCCTACTGGAGACTAAAAAAAATGTCGAGTTAGTTGAAAATTCAATCAAGAATGACACTTTCATTGGGAAATCACAATTAGTTCATGCCACTCCCAATGTAGAAAATGTTTTGTATATTAGAGGGGACCACAAAGAGTGGATTTGGATTCTTTATAGAGGAACCAAATCCTTTAAACCTTTATAAAAAAGAAAAAGAGTTCAATGAGAAGGTAAACATATTTTTTAATATATTATATTTTTTATCATAATATTATATGTTTTATACCACATTAATATAATCTAAATTAAATGTTTGACTACTCATATAGACAATATCTTCTACACATGATGTTGTTACCAATCCCTCGAAAGAATAAACAATAATGAAGAAAACCCTTTGAAAAAATGTCAAGGTAATGTTATGATATACTTTATCTATTTTACTAAAAAATTATATAATGAAATATTGATTTAATTTTCATTATTCCTTGAAAAGTTCATTTAATTTAGAAAATTTTTGTCCATGTGTCATGCCTTTGCAAGAAGAGTAATGACGCCGTCTCTACTCAATCATAAATGTAATCTTGATGTTTTCAAAATAAAATCATTGTAAATAAAATCAATATATTATTTCATATTTATATTTAATTTTTTTCTTTTTATTATTACTCACATAATAAGTTTTTTCTTATATAGGTGGAACTAGTGGAAAAATGGTCTTGTACATCAACATTTTAACGTTAATTCTTCAAAAACAATGTTAAAAGTCACTTTTTGGCATCGTTTTTTCAAAAAAAATAATGTAAAAAATCAAATTAAAGTTGTATATAATTTCTCAATATTCAATTTTATAGGTCTTGGAGCTAAAATGGACTTATAGATAAAAAGTTATGGATATCAGAAGTTGAAAATTATAAGACTTGTTTTTTAACGTCGGGTTTTTCAGTAACCAATGTTAAACATCACTTTTTGGAATCAGTTTTTCAAATAATCAATATTAAAAATAATATCCAATTTGTATATAATTTCTAAATATTCTATTTAATAGGTCGTGGAGCTAAAATTGACTTAATGATCAAAATTTATGGATGTTGGAATTTGAAAATTATAAGACTTGATTTTTAACGTCGTTTTTTTAGTAACTGACGTTAAAGTTCACTTTTTTGGAATATTTTTTTAAATAACTAACATTAAACATAACATACAAGTTTTATATAATTTTTAAATGTTCTATTTTATAGGTCATGGAGCTAAAACAAACTTACGAATCAAAATTTATGGATGTCAGAAGTTGAAAATTATAAGGCTTGATTTTTAACATCGGTTTTTTTCAATAATCGATGTAAAAAGTCACTTTTTGGAGGCATTTTTTAAAATAAAAAACATTAAAAATAAAATCAAAGTTGTAGATAATTTCTCAATATTTGATTTGATTAGTTGTGGAGCTAAAATGGACTTACAGATCAAAAGTTATGGACGTCAGAAATTGAACATTATTAGACTTGATTTTTAACGTTGGTTTTTTCAGTAACTGATGTTAAAATTCACTTTTTGGCATCGGTTTTTCAAATAACTGACATTAAAAGTCACTTTTTGGCATCATATTTTCAATAAATGATGTTTAAAACCCCAAAATGAGAATATTTTTAACATTAGTTATATATTTACTCGACATTAAAAGTAAATTTCAAATATGTGGGTTCGATATTTCAATTTTTTCACAACACACGTTTCTATTTTCAAAATCCCACCTAAATTTTAATTCATCACCACCATAAATATTTCAATTTAGAATATATACATTCTCATTCTCTTTCTTTTAACATTTTCTACATATTCTATATAATCAAAATTTCAATAATTCTTCAATCGACGATTTATACAGGGTTTGTATTCTCATCATTTAATTTTATTATTATTATTTTCCTTATCAATAAAAATATTAATAATTTTTTTTATGATTATGAATAATTATTCTGATGAAGATAAAAAATATAAAAAATCTACATTATATTCATCGGTTGAGGTGCGAAATTCTTTATCAATCACCATTTTCATTACCGCGTGATTTCTTCCTTAAAAAGAAGTGAAATAACAAAAAAACAACATATCGATTCAAAGGAAAAAAATAAAATAATTAAAATTAAGTTGAATCTTTATGTTTATCCTTTTTTGGTCATTTGGAGTTTAATTATTGGTTCTTGTTTCTCATATTTTTATTAAAGCGAGTTGTATCTATTGAAACATAAAGAGGTACAACTTACAACGACCATAACTTTTGACCTATAAGTCTATTTTAGCTCCATGAATAGTCAAATCAAAGCCTATGAAACCTACTATATTAAAATATTAAGAGTTTAAATGTTTTAAAATCAATTTTTTTTCCAAAACTGACATGAAAAATATATTTTTTTTGAAAACGTACATTTCACATTGGTTTTTATCAAAAACCAACTTTAAAAACCATGTTGAATCGAAATTTAGACATCAGTTTTCTAAAAAACCATTGTTTAAAGGTCAATATTTTACTTTTTAATTTTTTTTATAAAAACCAATGATGAAGACTGATGATTCCTAACTTTCAACATCAGTTTATATGAAACCAATGTCGAAGACCCCTAGGGGTCGAGTTTAGATGCTAGTTTATAAAAACCAACATTAAAAATTTAATTTTTAACATTTCCTTTATAGACGTTGGTTAAAAAATAACATAAAAATGTAAAAAAATGGCGTGGATTTTTTTTCCACCAGTTTGGATTATTTTGTTTGAGTTGGGGCGGGTTTTCAATCTTTCATGCCTTTCTACACCAAAACTTCCACAAAATTCTTCTCCCTCAAAACCTTTTAACTCCTACATTGTTGCATTTATCGCTTTATTTCAAGTTCTCTCTACTGCCTTTGAAAGAAAAGAAAAAACGTTGTCTCAGCTCAATCACAGAGGTAATCTTGATGTATGCACAGTAAAATCATTATCAATAGAATTAATATATTGTTTCATATTTATGTTTAATTAATTTCCTTTTAGTATTGGTCAAATAATAATTGTTTTCTTATATAGTTGGATTCTTTTATTCAAGTTGGGGTGGTCTTCCCATCTTTCATGCCTTTCTGCATCAAAACTTCTACATACTTCTTATCCCTAAAAAACTTTTCACCCCTGTAGTGTTGCATTTATCACATTCTTTCAAATTCTCTCCACTACCTTTGCAAGAAGAGCAACCAAATTGTCTTGACTCAATAATAGAGGTAATCTTGATGTTTGCACAATAAAATCATTGTCCATATAATTAATGTATTGTTTCATATTTATATTTAATTTATTTATTTTTAGTATTACTTACATAATAATTGTTTTCTTATACTAGTGGATTCTTTTGTTCAAGTTGGGGTGCTCTGTCTATATTTCATTCCTTTATGCACCAAAACTTCTACAAACTTCTTCTCCCTCAAAACCTTTCACCCCTACAGTGATGACATTTATCACTTTTCAATAAGTTCCCTCCACTGCCTTTGAAAAACGATCAGTGACGATGCCTCTACTCAATTACAGAGGTAATCTTGATGTTTTCACAGTAAAATAATTGTCCATAGAATTAATGTATTATTTCATATTTATGTTAATTTATTTATTTTTAGTATTACTCACATAATAATTGTTTTCTTATACATGTATATTATTTTGTTTGATTTGGGGTGGTCTTTCCATATTTCATGCCTTTCTACACCAAAAATTCCACATAATTCTTCTCCCTCAAAACCTTTCACCCCTATAGTGTTGGCATTTATCACTTTCCTTCAAGTTCCTTCCACCGCTCAATCACAGAGCTAATATTGATATTTTCATAGTATAATCATTATCTATAGAATTAATGTGTTATTTCATATTTATATTTAATTTATTTATTTTTAGTATTACTCATAATAATTGTTTTCTTATATAGGTGGATTCTTTTTTTCAAGTTGATATGGTTTGTTCGAAGCTGATCATGTAGTGTTGGCAGTTCGACAAAGAAAGTTAATAGAAATCATGGTAACATTGATATTTAGGATTTTTTTGAGACTTTGGGATGTGTAGGAATCAACCAAACCTCAATCTGACACATGATGTGACTGGTATGACTCTAAGTACTTCTTTCTATTTAAAATTGACATTACTTTTAGTAAAAAAGATAACTGACACAATGTGTATGTTATCATTTTAAAATATACATTTGACTTTAAAAAGTGTCACTCAATGAAAAATAATAAAACACACTCATATTTTCTTGATAATTTAGGGTATTTATTCATAAATCATTTGTGATGTGTAGGAATTAGTCTCACATCAAACAGATATATGATGTGATCCATATGAGTCAAAGTGCATGTTTCAAGTTTAAAATGACATTTTAGTAAAAAATACAAGTGACATACTCAAAACCAAGACAAAAAATCCATATTATTTTTATAATTTAGTAAAATAATCCACAAGTTATTTGGAATATGTAGGAATTAGCCACACCTCAATCCAATGCACAGTGTGACTGATATGACTCTAAGTGCATCTTTATTTAAAATTGACATCAATTTTAGTAAAAAAAAAACCAACCTTCTCAAAACCAACAAAACAAATTCATATTGTTTTGATACTTTAAGAAAACAATCCATAAGTTATTTGAGATGTACATGAATCAGCTGCACCTCGATCCGACGTATGGTGTGACCGGTATGACTCCAAGTGCGTGTTTTTATTTAAAATTGACATCAATTTTAGTAAAAAAGACAAATAACCTACTCAAAACCAATAAAAAACATTAAAATTGTTTAAATAATTTAGTTCAATGATCCATAAGTCATTTTTGATGTATATTAATCAACTACACCTCAATATGATGCACAATGTGATCGATATGAGTCAAAGTGCATGTTTCAATTTTAAAATGATATTTTAGTAAAAAAGACAAGTGACGTACTCAAAACCAATAAAAAACATTCATATTATTTTTATACTTTAGTAAAATAATATGTAATTAATTTGGGACATGTATGAATCATCCACATCTCAATCCGACACATGGTGCAATCGGTATGACTCAAAGTGTGTCTCTTTATTTAAATTTCTCATCAATTTTAGTAAAATGAACAATTGTCCTACTCAAAATTGAGAAAACATATTTGGATTGTTTTAATACTTTAAAAAAATGACCCATAATTCATTTGAGGTGTTTTGGAATCAATCACACCTCAATCCAATACACTATGTGCCTGGTATGACTCAAAGTGTCCGTTATCAGTTTAAAATCGACATTTTAGTTCAAAAAGTGTCACTCACTAAAAAAAATTAAACACACTCATATTTTCTTGATAATTTATGATAATAATTCATAAGTAATTTGTGAAGTGTAGAAATCTATTTCATTTCAAACCGATACATGATGTGATCAAAATGAGCCAAAAGTACATGTTTCTAGTTTAAAATGACATTTTAGTAAAAAATACAACTGACGTACTCAAAACTGATAAAACACATTCAGACTATTTTGATACTTCAGGAAAACAATACAAAAGTCATTTGAGATATTTTGGAATCATCTCCACCTCAATTCAATGCATGGTGTGATCTTTATGACTCTAAGTGCATCTTTTTATTTAAAATTGACATCAATTTTAGTAAAACTAACACTTTATATTAATTTATTTCTTTATATTATTACTAACATAAAAATTATTTTCTTATATAGGTGTGTTATTTTGTTCGAGAAAGGGTGGTTTGTTCAGTAATAGCATGAGTCAGGTTAGGATTAAAAGACAAAGGAACATTGATGTTTTTTAATGTATGTAATAATTTGTATTTATGTAATTGTATAAACTAATGTTTGAAATGTATATAATATAGTGTTTTTTTCTTTTGTTTGTGTTTTAAATTTCATTATATTTAAATCTTGTATTGGGATTTTTTTTGATATCTGGTGTGTCTGGTGTTGCGGTGTTCTATTACATCATACTACAGTATGACCCTTTATAAGTGCTTTTAAAAGCACTAATAAAGGACACGTTTATCAGCACTAATAAAGGTCTACTTTATTAGCGCTTATATGAGCATTGATAAAAGGTCCTATATCAGTGCCTTTATAAGCACATATAAAGGTATACTTTATCGGTGCTTCTATAAGCACTGATAAAAAACCCTTTATCAGCAGTAATAAAATACCAGGGCTTTTAACCTCACTCATGTAGTCAGCTCTTTTCTAGCACTGATAAAGGCCATTTCTAGCACTGTTAAAGGCCAATTTTGTAGTAGTGAATAAAAAGACTTAAAAACCAAACACTTACCATTGGTATTCCATAAAGTCTCACACACAAACACACACACATATCCCTACCATCTCAAGCACACCTTCATACATACAACTAACTATCCACTTGCACATGTGTACATCTATATATGTGATCATTCATAGGAATACCAAGGGTCAATTCAAAACATTTTTTCCACTACCAAAACAAAACATCCAACCTATATTTAAAGTTCCCAACCAATTTTCAAAGGTGCCTCTTATTACTAAAGAAAAACAATTCCAAATTCCAAAGCAAATTCCATTTCCCATTTCACAAAACTTTTCCAAAATCTCAAAATGTTTTCCAAATCCATTTTTTATTTACTTTTCATAAAAATTTTCAAAGACCCAAACATAGTTCCCAAAAAACTTTCCATTTTCAAAACAACCTATTTCATCTTCAAAGAATATGATGTACTCATTTTGAAATCTAATTTCAATAAACCAATTATCATTTTAAAACCCAAGGGAAACACCCCAAATATAACTCAAACCGCGAATAAGAACAAACATAAGAAACCCAATACTCATAAAAAAAATCCCAATATATGAGAGGAACAACCACTACACATGGCTTGGCCGTACAATTTATCAAGCCGTGCACCAACTGGGTGAGCACATCAAAGGTCACAAGAGGCAGTTTCATGGTTTGTCCATGATTTTTCATACCATGCACAACAACCATGAACCCTCTGAATATTTCCCATAATAACCACCAAATCCTTGAGACCAACTGGAGATGATCAAACAAAATTCAAAGACCTTGAAAACACTCAATATACGATATCATATTTTGAGATAAAACCACCTCGGACCACCCTAGAAAATCAAGAATTCTTCCGACTAGGTGGTGATCAAGTACCTACCCACAACTAACCACTTTAATTCCAACAATCCTAGCCCCCAACTACCAGACATACCTAAATAACAAGATATAATTTTCCCTGATACCATTTTATCACAAACCAACCCAGTTCAACCCCAAACCGGTCACTTAAGATGGCCCACGACAAGGCTCGATAGGCATTCCTGATCCTCCCAGGCTGACAAACAATTCAGAGAATCAAGCATAACTCAATTGGGAATGATTTAGCCCATAAATAACAGATAAATACAACATAATAAGAAAAAAATAAAAATGATAGTGAAAAAGAAATAGGTAATTGAACTGATAAAAGTAAACACTAGACATACCTCCACATTACCTTGTGGGTCACCATCATCCACTGAATCAATGTCTCTCCATGGTGATCGAGGCTGAGTTAGAAGCTGCACCAAAAGCAAAAAAACAAAGATATAAGTATAAAAATGAGTATTAAAACTCAGTAGGTGTACCCAAATAAACTACTTCCTATGCCTTACCTTAAAAAAATCTACATCATGCTAGTTTGAAAATAAGACATATTAAATTAGTTTTTTCTACTCTTTTAAGGAAAATAAGTAACAAGATTCCATTTTAAGAAAAACTATTTTCTATTATATTTTCAAATTTTTTTTTCAAAATATAAAATACATTTTAGGAAATTTATTATTAAAAAAACAACTATTTCTAAAACAAGTTTCACAGTATGAAAGAAAAATAGAGAAGTTAATTCATAAAGAAATTAGAAAAATGTGGAAGGTATGTAAAACAGGTATCATGAGAGCAAGAACCATGGGATTTCTTTAAGTATCTAGGTTAGTGGGGGCCTAAGATCCCTATATTCTCAATGATTGACCAAGGACACAAAGGTCCATCTCCTGATCAAGCGAACCAATCCCCATTGTTATAGTTTAGTTAGTGTTGTATCGTAATCCTGCTAGGTGGGGCAGGTTATGACTAACATACTTTTCCTAGTCTACCCACATAGATACCTAGGATTCCCATGTACCCTACCTAAATAGAGGTGAGTTTATTAAACTGTCATATACGTGCATATCATAAAATTTCACAAAAACAAAAATCCAAATTCACACCTCTAATCTCCCTCCTTAAGCCCAACCACTTTTTGAGTCACACAAACCAAACACTAGTCTATTCACCGACACATCCACCAAATCACACATTTATCACACACACTATATTTTAAAATCAAGGGGCATGCCTTAAGAGGGTTTTTTCATTTTTATAAAACAATTCTAAGTGACAATCGGTGCTTAACATTTTATGAAATCACATTACATTTCTAAACAAGGTTAGAAACATATTTTAACATGAATAATCCATGTTGTAATCTTAGATAAATTATGTAAACAAATGAAAAACCATTTCCAAGACCCACAACTAATTTTTTATAACATATATATTCCACATAATAATAAAAACAAACTTTTAAAAAACACAAGAAATCAAGGAATTTAAACTAAAGGCTCGAACATAGGGAACCTACCTTAAAACACATTGCTTTTGATGATGACAATTCGAATCCACCCCAAAGAGGTCCATATAAGAAAAATATACCCTCCTTTTACACTTACATACATATGAACCTATATATATATAAATACCCCTAGATATAATGTATACATTCCCCTCTCTATGATGGAATATGTATAAAGAGGATATATATATATGTCTTACCCATGTATATGTTTGTAAATCACGTTCATGAATAGAAGCCCAAAGCTACTATATGAAGGTACAAGGTATAATATAAAAATACCAGAAACTAAAAAATAAAAAAAAACCCGAAATAAAAATTAACCAAAGTTGAAAAATGAAAGAAACCGTACCCAAAACCGATGAAGAACCCACTAACTTCAACAATAGTGGCTAAAACTGACCTTAACTGATCCCCATAAACCCTAAGAACCAATAGTCAAAAAATAGAGTACCCAAAACCAAGTTAGGGTTGGGATGGGTCATACACACCCCATAGAAAATGTTGAAAAACAAGAAGAATATGGAATAAGAAGAGAGCGTAGGAGGATGAATGATTATCAGTGACAATCACACTAAGAAATGGGAGGTGAAATGGATGAAATTGAAGGGAGGAGGGAGTGTTCATGCAGATGGGAGAGGGAGGGGGGGGGGGGTTCTAGGTAATGCAACCATGAAAGAGGGAAGGGGGAGAAAAAATAACCCTTTAATGGTTTTAATAATAATAATAATAATAATAATAATAATAGTAATAGTAAATTTTTTTTTTCTAGCTTGCACAGTTTTACCAAACAACTAGCCAAACCACGCACCAACCATACAACCTGATATGGGCCTTTGGACACCCCACATGGGCAGGGCACACAGTTAAGGAAACCGTACATCGGCCGTGAAGTTGACTCTACTAAAAACTGCAAATGCACCTACACGATTTTCACATAGTTTATACTAACTGTGTTTCAAACGTGCGCCCGTCCTGAAAAACCCAAAAATTAAAATTTTAAAACCAGTCCAACTCGAAAATTAAAAATGAGTGTAAATATAATTTAATACTTAAATATAATTAATAAGTCTGGGTTGAGGTATGACACCCCCCGTCACCACTCACGACCCTTTGTCACTACTCACCCCAAACCCTCCCTCCTGCTCATGCATGATGCCCACCCACACCCCACTCTGTCACTGCTCGCACCCCCACTTTATCAGCACTACCCCACCTCCCTTCTTAATCTTTCATGCTTGGATTTGAACCCGGGACCTCTATGTGCAAAGAAAGCGACATTATCACTGTTATATCTCATATTTTTCTATATTTTATGACATATATATATATATATTTACATAAATTTTTATATCCATATATTTATATATTTATATATAATTATTTTGAAATATATTTATAAAATATATGTTTGTGTGTGTGTGTTTATAGACACACAGACACATATGTCTTTGTGTATTTATAATATATATATATATATATTTAAATATATTATATATTAATATTAATTTACTCATATTATAATATATATAAATATCTAAATATATATATATGTGTTTATCAATACACACATATTTATATATAAAAATTATACATACATTTGTGTAGGTGTATTTTTTTAAAGATCAACCAATAAAAAAACCTCAAGCAGGTACAAAATCATTTGAAGCAAGATAAAGAATAGAACCAGGAAAACCAAAAAACCAAAAAGAATGACACTCGGGATTCCAAATAGAGGCAAAAAGATGCATAACTTGAATACCCAATCTCTTAAAAAAATGAAAATTAGAAAAATGAGAAACCAGAAGACGACGACATGATCTCATCCAGGAAAGGGCCAATTGAGTAAAGCAATCACTCCTTAAAAAGAATGGCAGGAATAAAAACTTGATAATAATATTCAATGATAACTCTATCTTAGTGTTGAGACGTCGACCATTCCAATGATTTTATAAGGTAAATAAAATAGATAAATTTTTATTCTAAATAAAATCAATAATAAATGTTCATTTACATATGGTTTATATATTTAAAAATATATTTTACATGTAAAAATGTTTAAATATTTATTTATGAAATTATTTTTTTGTGTAAATATATACAAATATGTATATATATTTATATTTTAAGTTATAAATAATATTTAAATATGAAAAAAATTAAAATTTCAACACCATAATATCCATATGAGTGTAATCTTGGAGAATAAATTTAGTATCCACTAAAAAAAGATAAGAAAACTCTCTTAAACAAAACTAAAACTACATAGAATGTTAAAAAATAGGGCATCTCAACTAAAAGATCAGTTTTGGAGGTCTTTCAAGACTTTATTGATTGAGAAAAAACCAAGGCCCAAGTTTCCTAATTTAAGCGGCATAGATCTCCTTGTAATCATCGATTTGACATCTCATGGAACCCAAATAGACACTCAGATCCAATTTTGTAGTCATTTTAACTTCAATCTATTTTTTAAACTTTTCATAAGGTCATAATTAATTTATTAAATTTTTATCCTGAAATTGTTTTTAAATGTCTATTATTTGATACTAATTAGTGAATTATTAATTAATAATAATGTTAAATTATTTTATAATCCATTTTCACTAAATATATTATATATTAAGTGTAAATACATATTCATTATTAAATAAATCATATTTAAGGAAATATTATATATATATATATATAATTTTACCAGCACTAAGAAAAGAACTGATAATAACCCTTTTTATCGGGGCTAAAAAAAGAAATGATAAAGACCATCTTTTTTATCAGTGCTTAAAAAAAGTGACGATAAAGAGAGACCTCTATCAATGCTAAAAAAAGTGTTGATAAATGTGACATTTTATTATAACTATTTTAGTATTGATAAAGGTACTCTTTATCAATAATTTTAGCCATCACTGATAAAAGTGTAATGCTGAATAAGCACAATTCTATAATAGTGTTCCGTAGCTGGGATAATCTGAGTGCACCCTAACTCAAAAAATATAGCATGAACATCCTTATTCCTTTTTCAAAATAAATCTAAAGGAAATCATTTGGGATTTTTTATATTAAAGACATAAGCTTTTAATAAAGTTATTTTTTATTGTTTAATGAACCTTACATGGGTGGTTTCTATAAACCAAGTCTATAATAACATAGGAATTGGGAAAAAATAGTAACATTAACATTAATCCTTGATCATGGGAAAATAAAGCTTCATTATTGTATCAATGCAATTTTTAATTTTATACCAAACATATAAGGTCCATCATGCTCACTAAATCCAAACATCATCAGATAAAATTTTATAGTTAAAAATTTGATCATGATATTTACTCTAAATAATCCAAGTCTGAATACACACAAACTAAAAAATATCTTCTTGAAAGTGTTGTTTTCAAGAAGAGAGGGGGGATGGGGAGAAACAATGAATCATAGATGTAATAATATCATGGATCTATGGTCAAATAAAGGTAGAAATGTAACTAAACAAAATTTTTTGGATATTTATTTTTATATCTCTTTTAAAAAAATTAATAAAAATTACTATCTACAAAATGTTTTCGAAAGAGAGCCTCTTTTGACGGAAGATAATTATTATAAAATCACCACAAAAAGTCCTCAACTCTTAGTAGAAGATTAAATTTCAAGATAATGTTCCAGAAAAAAATTAAAGAAATACCACGATAAGAAATGGTTAAGCACTAACTAAACTAAACAATGTAAAATCCATCCTTGAAAAAATTCTATAAATGGGTATCAAGAGTTAGAATAAACCTTAGAGTAATGAAAAGGATGATATATTTATATATTTCACTAAAAAATGAAAAAATACTCTCATAATTCTTTTCATAAGCCATAATCATAATATGACCACTAACTAACAAGACTTTACTCCCAATAAGACATAGATTAGTAAGAATAAATATTTGATTACTTATCATCCATGCGTTAGACTACACTTTCACTTATGAATTGTTTCCAATGCGCTAGAAAATACCTTCAATGATCCAAGACTTAAACCTCTATATTATAGCATATAAATATTTTTCAGGGTCTAAACTAGGTTGAAAACACTTCATTGTTTGGATAATATTTAGATTTTATGACCTTTTATTGAAACCTAGGTTATTCAAGAGAAGAATGATGGTTGAAGCTATTGTATGTGCACTTAAATGGGGTATATCATACATTATGAAATACCTAGATTGTATGCAATGATATCCATGAGATATATATCATAGAATATTATGCGCTTGAATCATAAATGAGCCTTATAAAACCTCTACCACATATATAATATAATATGACAGGCAATATGATTCACATGCATGGGATGAATTCATTTTCCATGTACCTATTGTATGGTTTCCTTTGGTTTTTAATCCATGATATGGATTAGTTAATGCATGGAAAAAATTTCATTAAAGTGTTTAATAAAGAGCACTCCAATAACATGTAATGAATGGGAGTTAGTGCCTGATATAACTTATACATCTGATGCTTTTCATTAAATAAAGAGCATTGGGATGACTATAAAATTATATGAGATCGATACAATTGAATTAGTTTTATGTACACGAGCTTATAAAAACCTCTCTTCTTCCTTGATCATCATTTACCACTATGGTGGAGGTGTTAAGACCCCTTTGAGAATTAAGGGTCTTCAAGAAGTGTGTTGGGATCTATTGGCTGGTGTAATCCCCTTGGTGGAAGTAGGTTGTTGTATCTTCTTTGGTGATCCTTATCAACTATAATTTATCATATAAATAAGAAGGGGGTTGCTACATATGCTTTACATAAATGTTTTTTCTTATATATTTCCAAGAACATTGATTATTAAAGATATATCAGGCATTTTTTGGGTTAGTTTTTACTACCAATGATCATTATATGATCCCATAAAACCTATTAGTGGTATCGTTACCTTGTTCTTGAAGGATTAAATCTATTAAATCTAATGGTTTTTAATGAAATTTGTATCGTTAAGCATATTTATTAATATCATATAATATGATATGTTGTATTATTCTGTTTTGATATACTATATCATATAATAGATATATATTATAAATTATGATATAGCATAAACTCTATATTTTGTTCAGTATCGTAGGTTACAATATGAGATATCTTAATGTGTGATACAAATAGGGTTTATGAAGAAACAAAGTATCATAAAAAAATATGAAATCTATTATATCATATAATATGATGGGCATTATACGATATCACCAATCATAAATAACAATAGGATATGTGTAAAACCCCAATCTTATTTTTGAGGTGCGGGCCTATTTAATTTATGACAAGCCATATGTTTTTATTTGGTTTATTCATGATAGTGTTGGTTATAGGGAGTTGAAGTGGTTCTTGAGGTGTTTTGAGCATTAGAAGTGGCATGGAAGTGGGTTCAAAAGGATTAAGGGGAGCTTGAAGCTGATGGGCCTTTGTAGGTCACCACATCATGCCCAGGAAGTGGACACACCATGGTGACAACCTGGGGAGTTCTAGTGGGATCCTTGGGGTCTGAAACAAGGACCTCCATGCCATTTTGGACGAGACTGGGATATTTGGATAGAACAAGGGGTGATCCACATTACAGTCCATGTTTTGGTGCTCAGGGAGGGTGTCATGACTGAAACAATTAGTGAGAACCACATCATGGTGCTCACTGAATCATGTTGTAATCATTTTTTCATATACAATGATAAGATACATACTATGGTGAAGGGGTGTGGTGCCTTGTAAACCAGCGAGGGACACCTCGCTGTGGTGTCCTCTAGTCCTTGTGGTGACTCAGATAAATGGATGGGAACCACGTCGTGGTCCCTGCACACAATACCATAGTGTATCTTGTCTGTCCCTTCTAAAAAGTGTGAATTTTATATTCCAACCCCACTCAAATTAAAGCGATTTGGAGCCTCTTTTATTCTCCCATGCTTGACCAACGACCTTACATGATTTCCATCCTCCTTCTCTAAGCTATTGGTGATTTCTCTCTTGATTCTTGGTGGAATCAATCACCATTCATTGTGATAGCATGTTTTAAGTAAGGCTAACACTCTATATATAATATTTCTTATTTTATTTCTCCATCTATTTGTCTCATGTCATTTATGTATATTTGTACCCTTGTTCAGGGTGTTCATCTTATTCTTAAATTTCCACCATTTGAGCTCAAATCATAGGTCAGTATGTGACAAGTAGATGTGTACAAGCATAAGGTAGGTGGTATTGAAGCTATCCCTTAATGTTTTATTGTTTTCCTTATGTGTTTGTTTCGACATAACATGTGATTAACCACTTAAAAATATAATTACATGTTTTATAACCCTAATCATCAAAATTGAATCTTTCCATGGGCTGCGAATAGTTTGATATTGAGTGTAGAATAAAAATTTGGCCACCACTTGAGGTGCACCTAACTTTTGAATTTTACATGTAAATTAAGAGGTGACCTTAAGGGTTCCATGGACTTATGCTAATAATCATGCATGTCTTTGGAGATTTCTAGTACATACTCTAGGATCTCGTGGACCTTCTTATTATACAATCCCCTAAATAATTAAATTAAATGAGTTGATAAATTAATTGAATGTTGAATTTGAATTCCTTAGATGTTTTCCTTAGATTCAGATTTGATAACTTTATAGATGGAATTTCATGACACCATCCCTCTAAAGGAACCCCTCCTAGGTCAGAAATGAATGAAGATAGATAATGACCCCCGACTCATTCCTTTAGTAGGCCTCAAGTTGGAAAATAACACCGAGAGTATAAAAATCTTACATATGGAATACATTACACTCAATAGAAAAAGTAGGATCAAGATATAGGATATCAACCATCAAGAAACTCCATGACATGATATAAAAGAAAGGGATCCAAAACCATCCCACAATGCATGTGTAAAGTAAAAAAATACAAGAGTCTCCAAATAAATATCTAAAATAAATCCTAAGGTAGCGAATCAACAAAAAATCTAATGTATGGGATAATAATGTCCAAAACGATTCAAAAAGTCCTCTTAAAAACCCAAAAAAATAGCTTATATATATGTGGTGTGAGCATAATATGTATACTCAATTGGATTGTACCCAAGGTCTCTCATAAACATGTGAAAAGATTATACTAATGCACTAGTGTACAAATAATAGAACCAACATGCACCTAAGCAGGTCAATTAACCAATATCATTCTCACTATAGAACACTCACCAAATAACACATCCAAGTATGGTAACATAATATACTAATATTGATAAACAGGGTACCCCACACTGCTTTCCCATTGATTTTTTTGATCTCATTCCCCAACATTGTACGTCTTGGTGCTCTCATCCCTTCAATAGAATCTTTCCCAAAGATACCTAAGAAACTAAATCATTCTAAGCACCCTGTGTGCAACTGGATATCACATCTCACCCGAAGACACTTGGGAAACCACATCATACCAAGCACCTCACATACAACTATCCATCACATCCACAACCCTCTATAACTACTGCCATATATCCATGATGGTAATGTATCATGAATATAAAAGATATCAACCCCATACCCCTCTCTTACCATGAAAAACCCACACCATGAACCACCTCATTAATCTCATCAATCCAACCATAATCTCACTATATCTGCAAGCCATCATAGATTGTGTGTAATAACCTCACCTAGAAGATAGATCGAGAAAGAGGGCATTTCCAAATATATGTCCTCACCATCTTGAATGTTGGTAAAAATACCCCCCCAAAACATTTGGGTGTTGGAACATAGTTCTCGATGTGGGTGGATTTTTATATAAATCAGAATACTATGTATAATAGTTTCACACACAATCCCATCCTATGGGTTTATAATAAGTATTCCATCACAACTCACAACATCACAAAAAAACTTCACAACCTCCACCACTTTCACTACCACCTATAAATTCATTACACCACTCAATCAAGCCACAAACCACAAGACATATTCCTTATTTACCTTTAAAGTTAATCTATTTACATATTTTCTAATTACCAACCATCTTACTTTATCAATCCCATTCATTTGATGTTTTAAAAAAACCATTTTAACCACACTTCCCATTTTAGTTCAACAGGTCATTATCTATTCTAACCCATGTCGTTTTGGTTTTGTCGTTAACATTTAAACCCATCACTAATGGGAAACTAGTACAACACAACACAACACAAACAACATGTATCCCTCATATCAATAATACCCACATTTCAACCACCACATATCACTACCACATATCATCTCAACCACATGTCATCAAAACTACACATCCTAATGACTTCCCATCACCACCACCACATATGAAAACCACTTCTAATCACATCCACTATAATGAATTGATTATTTATGAATAAAATTCCCTTTCTTTTAATGTCTTATAGATATAGAAAACACATGAACTCATTTTTTTTATTATTGGGTTTAAATTACCATTAAGTATAATTACCATTGATAATATAGTCATTGAAGAGTGATCACATGATTGATATAAATATAAGGTTTAAAAAAAATAATTTTGACACAGACAAAGGAGAGGATGACCTCATCCAGTAGACTCAGGCCATACAAATCTCATTTGTCGGATCTCAGAAAGAAGGTAGTTTTACTGGAATTTTCTCTTAACCAAGACTAAGCTGACCTTCAACATGTTAATCTTGAACGGAATCACCTATGGGAGAAGTTCAAATTAATAGAGATTACCACCCGAGTGATTTTATCTGAGCCACCCCAAGAGTCTATCACCATCGCACACCTTACCCTTAGGTCTTATGTAGGCGTTATAAGGGGTTATGTAATAAGGTATTAGTTACTTATTTTATAATTTATTTTTATAAATAAAAGTCTTATTCCATCAATTCCTTTATAGGAATAGTCTTTCTTAAAAAAATGATGAATTTGATAAATTGTTTTTTCAGGTAAAAATGGTACTTTTGAGAAATATATACATTATTATATTAAACTAAGGTTTTTGTTAATAATATTATAAAAACAATTCTTATAAATAATTATTATATCAGTTCCTTATCTATAAATGATTAGGTAATCAATTTCATAAGAGTTATATTTTTATATGATAAAATAGAAAGTGTATATTTTAAGGAATTAATTATTTTTTTAAATAATTAATATTTTAATAAAATATTATTATAAAATTACTTTTATTAATAATAAATGATTATATAATTTTTATGAAGTCAAATGTAATTTTTTTAAGGTTTGAAAACTGTTTTTGTCAAAACCTGTGAATTTTCAATAAATGTCAGTTTTCATTTTAAAAGTGAAAATTCACATATTTAGAAAATTATTTAGATAAAATTAATATTATTTTTGGAATCAGGATGTCTAAATTATCCAATGGTTAATTTTTCATAATTTTCTGAGACAGTCTAATTTTTGGGTAAAAATTGAATACCATATAAATAAAATATGTGTTTTATGACATCATAATGACCCCAAAATGATGTAATGAATACTATAATTGGTATCATCAGACCAATATATGTTTTAACATTAAAATAATGTGATTTTATGTTTGTTTTACTTATTTTATAAAGCCTTAGTTAATCCTCCAAAATGTATAATATATTTTAGGATTTTAAATTCATTTCCTTGAGAGTGTGGCTCATCTCCACATAAGAAAGAAAAATATTTTAATATTTTCGACCATTTTACTTATAAAATAATTTCTTCCAATACTATTTGAAAAAAAAAATGGTCAAAAACCATGATAAGGTTTGTGGTTTTGAATATTTAATTATATAGATTCCAAAACCTAAGTTTGTGAAATATTAAAGAATTCCCCTCTCATTTCCTATATAAACCCACACAAGCTCCCACTTATCTTCACTAAAAATACTTTTATAATGTACTTGCTCTTACATACCCTCTATATAATCCTCCCAAGTTTCCCCAATCTCTTAATAAGCCCCTCTTCAAGATTTTGAAGTCACACACTCAAGTAAGGGATCTTCCACCCTCCTCTTTTATCAGGCATTCTTTTCATGTTATGTATTTTAATATCTTTTATTCCTATTTTGGGATATGTTATTAAATATCCTAATTACTTACCATTTTATTTATAAATTATGATATTCCTTTTCACTCTCATTTATTCCTCTTATGAACCCTTACGTGCACCCGTTACCATACCGAATTTTCGTAAGGGATTCCTTCTTTTCTCATTTTTTTTATCAAAGTTTCTTTATGTTGTAATACCATTTTAATTTCAATTAAAAAATGTTGGGGTATGATTTAACACCTCAATCATACTTACCTACTCATGTTTTAATGATGATATACCACTTTCTCTCTCATTAATTATTTTCGTATACACCCGTTACCATGCCGAAATTCTGTTAGGAATTTCTCTCTTCTTATTTCCATTCAAGTATTTATATCATATTATGCATCTAAATTACATTTCATATGTTGGGATATTATGTTACATTATATCCTTACTATATATTATATATATAAATTATTAGAGACCCCTTTATCTCTCATCAACCCAGCTTATGAATTTTCATATGATGATGTCATGCTGCTGAAATTGCACCACGATTTTCCAAGCCAAAATCATCGTGTAGTGAATACCATACCCATTTATCTATATAGGGTATTCACCTTTATGAAAATATAGTTATTGAATGGTACTTACATTTATGTATTACACATTCCTTAATCATGGAAGAAACTTATGTTGTTGAATTATTGCATGTTATATGATCCATGCGGCACACTTATGCATGAAATGAAATGTTTATGAATGGTGCACCCTAATAGTTATCCAATGCATTGGGTAATATTTAGTATCACGATACGCCATGTGAAATGAGGGTTTAATCATTATAATACATGTACAATGAGGGTTTAATCATTATAATTCATGTGCAATGAGGGTTTACTCATGCTAATCCATGTGCAATGATCCTTGGCTCATGCTAATATCATGTTGTATGATGTTCCCACATTTCCATGTTATGATAATCATGCTATATCATGCCTTTATGTTCATTTTTCTCTTATGATCCATTGATATTATTATTTCCTAACATTTATTGTATTCTTCATGTTATGAATTGTTTACTCCCTTACCGGGCTTTATAGCTCACCAATTTCTTATGTATGTCCTCAGGTTATCCCATGCAGTGTTAAGTATAAAGGAATGAGTTGGTCATGTCAAATAAGTTTGAAATAAATATGTTGTATTTCACATTTTAAGTTGTTATGTAATGTTTCTAATTTCCTAATACACTAGACCTCTCGATCCTCAGAGTTGTCTTAAGTACAATTTTATGCACTAAATCATGTTTAAGTGTGTAATAAAGAGTAGGGTTGTTATATCCATTGTGCAACACATACACTACACAACACAACCACCACACAACACAACCACTACATAACACAACTATCGCACAACACATCCACCACAACAAAACCACCACACAACACAACCACTGCACAACACATTTTATTTTTTAACCAAGGGATTATATCATATTTAATTCAATATTTTTAAGGGAATTCTCACAAAAAATGAGGTTCCATGGGAAACCATTTAATTATTCAGGTATACATTATTATCTAATTTCATATGTGGTGAGTCAAATAAACAAGAACAATATGGTTTCCCAATTAGATAACCAAAATAATAAAAACCAATCACAATATAAACCAAAACTATAAAGATTAGAAAGCATTCTCAAACATATAGGAAAAATCATAAGAATAAGTAAACTCATTCAATTAATTCCCTTCCCCTTAAATTTAAATTTAACCAATTAATTATCTTCATTAAGATAGTGTATAGTATCTCCCTAAATGAAGAAAAAACCATGATATCCCCACATGTACACCTAAAAGAGGAAAGACAAAGGATACCCTACCTCGATTGAATCTTCAAATAGAAACACACAAAACAAAGTATCAACCACTAACAATATCAAAAGAACCACCACTAGATTCCTATGAACATAAAGACTCTATAAAAATCCACCCAAAATAGGGAAGAAAACCTCCATAAAGAACTACCAGATTGAAGATAAAGACAAATAAAGAATAAAGGGGAAGAGAGTTTTACCTTGACTCAAACGAATCCAATCCAAAAAATCCAAAATGAACCAAGGGGTTTGAAACACCAAGGGAGGAAACTGGAGAAGGGAAGGGTGAGTAGGGGTAGAACAAGAGTAGAGAAAAGTTTTGAATATTGAAACAAGGGGGCGATCGACCTTTTATTTATAAACAAAGCCTTCTGAACTCTACTACAGTGTTATGAACACTCAAAATTCCTATGGTGGGCCGAGTCAATGCAGGATATAAACCCTTCATGTGAGATCTTCTTTTTTCCTCTCATTTTAGAAATGTGATTTGATCGCCGCCACAACCTCGACCATAGTGTGGTAACATTCATGGTGGTTGTTCAGTATTATTCCATGGCCAAATTCCATGCCCTAGCACCCATCAACATCCAGTTTTACACTCAATACACCTAATACCATGACATGGTGAGCCTCTTCTACCCATTTCAGATAGAAAATTCCACAAGGTTCCATAGCCTCATTGGGTGTTTCAAGGCTACCCGCAGTGCACATATAGGACAACAATCCAACATTCCCAGTACAAACCTTCCCTAGGGTGTGGTTTTCTATCCTGTTACACATAGTAGCACACCCAAACCAAAAAACCATCTAAAATGTCTTTCTAAGACATTTCACAAGTTGTGGTGCCCCCCAAAAGGCCAAAACACCACCTCAAACTTCTAGAACACCACTAAAATCTCCCAAAACACCTCCATGACTAGATAAAAATACAAAGTAAAGTATGATAAGGTTCAATTCATTACATCAAATACCTCTCAAACAATTCCCATTCTCAAGAATCAAGACTGAACTCGAAATATAGAAAAGAAGGGAAGAGTCCGAACAACCATCCCGTGAGATACCTCTCATGGATCCCATTACAACCAAAACAATTCCACCATCTCACACCAACCTTTAGACACATACTTTCTACACAACCATCCATACCTTATTTTCAACCTCCACATAGCCCAAGCGAACTACTACCACAAACATTACACAACACTACCCTAAGTGCACAAATAAAGAAATTACACCCTCAATATCAAGATATTGTCCACTTTGGGAAGTACTAACTCACTTGCACAATTTTAAAGCATGTCATAATATAATATGTCTTGATTAGGAAAGGGTCTCCCCTCTTCATATACTTAAATCTTTAATGCACATTATCAGCAAGAAAAAAGCACACCTCATAAACCAACAAGATTCAAACATCATATCATCAATGCTAAAAAATAAAGTAAAAAATCAAAATAGATCAGGGTATTAGGAACTTATTTGTATCTCAACATCCCTAGTACTCTCCTCCAAGACATTATTCCTCTATAGGACATGAACCAAAGGAATAGTTCATCCATTAAACTCTTTATCCCTATGATCTTGGATCTCCACTGGTCGCTCCAAGAACATCACATCATCCTTGATATCAACTCTACCTAGTCAATTAAATGGTGGTAATTATGAAGATATTGATAGATCTGAGATATATAGAAGACATTATGGATCCTATACATTCATGGTGGAAGTTCTAACTGATATTTCACCATGCTAATACACTCCAACACCTCAAAATTTCCAACAAACTAGGGTGAGAACTTGATTCTTGACCAAACCTCTATTACATGAGATAAGAAGAGACCTTTAATAAAACATGTTATCCCAATATAAAATTCAAGGGTATCATTCTTTGATTGGAATAATATTTCTAATGGTTATGTGTCACCTTCATGCTCTCATGAACTACCCGAACCTTCTCTGTCATGCTTTACACTACATCGGGATTGAGAAATGATGACTCCCCAAACTCATCCCATGAAGAATGAAATGAACTCCTATAAAATGTCTAGAATGAGGATATAATAATGGATGAGTGGTAGCTTTTTTTTATAAGAGAACTTGACCAAAGGAAAGTGATTTGACCAAGATCCTCCAAACACCAAAATGCAATCCTGTAATATATTCTTTAGCTTCTGGATGGTCCGCTCTATCTATCTATCATTATGAGGGTGGAAAGAAGTGTTGAGGAATAAATGAGTGACAAAATTATTCTAAAATACTCTATATAATCATGAGGTAAAATGAACATCCTGATTCGAGATAATAGAACTTGAAAATCTATATAGTTACACAACCTTATCCACATACCTCCTTACAAAAAACCCTAGGTGTCTGACTCCATGATTTCTAAGAAGTGATCCAAATTCATCATCTGATCCATGATTACCAAGATTACATCATATCCTACCTATTCTTGGGGTAATACTATGACAAATTCCATTGAGACTCCATCCCACTCCCACTTAGGAACATCCAAGGGTTGCAACAAAATTTTAGAAACATGATATTCTACCTTCACCTACTAGTTGACCAAACATTGACCCACAAACTCTACCATCACTCATTTCATCCCAGGAAAAAAAAAAATAATCCTTAGACCCCAATACATCTTAGATACGTCTAGTGTCACCGCTAAAGGTGATATGTGAAACTCACAAAGGATACCATCGTACATCACCAATAGAATAAGAAATATACCCTAAAACAAAACACAATTTTTACCATCATATGACCATCTATTTGGAGTATCACTATAGCTAACTCAATCACACATAACCTCTACCTTTGAGTCTCCCCAATAAGACTCTTATACTTACCGCATCACAGAATACTACACTATCATTTGAAACAATAAACCTCATTCATAAACCACTCCTATATCTATATATAGGGATTCTGAATCCTTAATCACTCTCTAAGCATCCCTAAACTATTGAACAAAATCCTTTCATGAATTTATTCTCAGTGTGTCTGCCACAAAATTTCACTTTCTCAAGGTGCATGAGATCTCAAAGTCTTAGTCCTAAAGAAACTCCTTCCACCTTCATTGTCGTAAATTTAGTCCATGATGAGAGAAGATATATCTCAAGCTCTTATGATAAGTAATGACCATAAAACACTCTCAAATGAGGTAATTTCACCACAACTTTAGTTAAAAAACAACTACTAATATCTCTAGATCATGGGTATCATAATTATGCTTATGGGTATGTAACTACCTATACCCAAAATAGATCACCTAATTCTACAACATCAATATGTATACTAAGGCCATATGGGAAGCTTCATAAAAAACCTCAAACATCACCCCTTCTTTTAGCAAATGAAGCACTGGATAATTGATCAACCTCCCCTTCAGGTATTCAAACACTATCTCAAACTGATTAGTTCCAGATAAAAGCATGATATTTCCTATTCATATCTATTAATGGGGCCATGATCCATGATAAATTAGACACAAACCTCTGGTAATCGCCTATGATATCATGTAAATTGTGAACCTATGTCACATTATTAGGTTATTCCCAAGAAATATATACCTCAATATTTCATAGGTCTATGACCACACCCTACCGGGACACCACATGACCAAGTAAATGAACCCATTGAGTCCAAAACTTACACTTATAATACTTTTCATAGAGTCAGTGGCATCAAATTACTCTAAAGATAGCTCTAATATGATATGCATGCTCCCATATAACTTTGAGTAGATTAATATTTCATCAAGGAACATGACTATGAACTGGTCTAATAATTTTTGAAACACAGAGTTTATGAGTCCCATGAACACAAATGGTGCATTTGTGACATTGAACAACATAACCATGAACTCAAACTGCCCATACCCGCACTAAAAGTCACTCTTCAAGATATCTTCCTATTACACCCTTAGCTAGTGATATCCAAACCACAGATTGATCTTAGAGAACCAAATAGATCCTATCAACTAGTTAAAAATATCCTTGATCCTTAGAATGAGGTAATGATTATTTATTTTCACATGATTCATCCTTTAGTAGTCTATAAATAGTCTCAGACTACCATTTTCATTATTAGAAAATAACATCGGATCACCCCACAAATACACACTAGGTCAGATGAAAAAAATTCTGTATCGGATCATATATATGAATCCTAAAATCCTATATCTTAGAAGGTTCCATCTTATAAGGATACATCAAAATTGGAGAAGCACTTTGTTGTAATTTTATCCCAAACTCGATATCACGTCGAGGGATAGTGTCACGACCTTCTCAGAAAAAAATATATAAATTAATTAATGAATATGGGAGCCTCTTCTATTCTAGTTCCCACTGATTTCACTAAAAAATCCTCCTTCAAGTAAAGAAGGGGATCTACACATTTACTACCCATCCGACAACCCTGTTTACTAATGAAAGCCACACGTTGACCATCCACATCTAAGAATATGACCTTTCCCTAAAAGAAATCAATAATAAAACACATGCAATACAACCAATAAATACTAAGAATGAAATTTTAAAACTATATCATAATCAAAAAAATATCCCCACATGACTTATACTACCCTATCACTAGTCTACACCCTTAAAACATATAAAAAATCTGGTCTGGCCTCCAACTAGTGTAGTCAACACCGGGGGAGCATAAAGTGTCTCTATATTTAGCCCTAAAGAACATAATAAAGTGGGTGAAACAAAGGAGTGAGAGGATCCTAAATAAAAAAAGTCACAAACATAGGTAAATAAAAAACTATTCATACCTTGGACAATTTCTATCCCCTCTGGTGCTGGCACCTCCACAACATTCAACTTTCTACACCTAGCACCCTTAATTTGTAGTGAACAAACACCTTCATGACCACACTCATTTTGGGGTTGTTGAAGATGAGGAATATCCTTAGGTCATCCCCTACCTACCCCATTTTCTCTTGGTGGAGTATAGGTCTGCTTTCCCTACTGCTGAAACTGCCCCACTAGTGGACACTACTAAGGTTGATTCTAAACCTAACCACATCTACAATGTTGAGCTCTGAGCACCATTAGAAACTGATTTTTATGATGACCATTAACCCAATATACATAACACATTGGTTGAAATTCCCATGGGGTATCATTATTTCCCAATGAGTGAAATAAAAATATAGAATTTATAAAAACTCAACTATGATACTCATTTAATTAAAATGTAGTTAAGATCTAGGCCAAGATCGATCCACATAGATGGTGAATTAGTTTGATTTGGTTTTAAAAATATTTAATTTTATTATATTTAAGAAAGGGATGAGAAAATATGGGTTTTATTGATTTTACAAAAGCATACTGAAAACAAAGTAGATTGATTGATTGGTTTGAAAATAATTTTGAGAAAATGAAAGAAGAAATCAAAGCACAATAGATTGATTGGTTTTTGATCAGATTTAAAGAGTGTTCCAGGGTTTTTTAATTTCAAGGTTTAAGTGTAATTGGATTTTATAAAATAATTTTATTAATTCATGATTGGTGTTGGAGTCGAGATGAGGGATATCCAATGGTCATGGTTTCCCCTTCTTGAAGCGGAAATCCCCTATTTCCCTTTGTCTGACAATTTTGAGTTTTTATGTATCAAGTTTGTCTTAATAACTATGTTTAAACCTAATTTCCTATAAATTATATAATGGAAATGACTCCTTTAGGGTTTTCAGTTGTGCAATTTTAAGATTCCGTTTTGATTAAATTATCAATTTTCATGATAAAAGAAAAAGAAAGGGATTGGAAATTGATTGAATAATTGCAAAAAACCAAATAAATGAATGAATAAAAAGAAATAAATCCAATGAAAACTTCCCAATTATATTAAAAAACCCTAACATAAGGCATGTTTACCCCATCATCCTAGTGATAAGAGGATTAAATGGAAGGAGAAAAGAAAATGAATGCATAATGAAAACAGAGATGAACTCACGGAGGGCCCTGCACAACAGAACTTCTTACTCAAAACTTTGGTCTTCCCAATCTCCCTATATCCACATGATATATCTCCATTTACAGGCTCTAGTATTAATTAATTTCATAAATTAATGGTCAAAAAGTGGTATGGGGTGGGTCCTATGTCATAGATCTTGTAAAAAATTAAAGATATGTTGAATCTGGGTGTTTGAATCCCATCCCAAAAATTTACACATGGTATAAATTATTACACCACGTGGAAATTTTCATGTTGATTTTATTCACTTCAGGACATGTCCCTATTTTCACGACTTGCACTAGTACATGATGTTTGATGATTACATGATATATAATGTCATTTTTATACTCCAAAAGGCTCATTTTTCCTTGGTTATTTAGTCTCATGCCTTATAAATACTCCATGGCCATCCTCAAAAATCTGATGTTGCACTGCTTCACTTTGCTTACGACATGAAGTTTCATTTTTCTGCTTTTTCATATCTTTTTCTTCCATTTCCAAATATCCATTGTATACTACCATAAAAAAAGACATATCAAATCATACAAAAAATTGGAAAGATTCATCAATTAAATATTGAAATTAATACATTAAAACACCATAAAATACATACATGATATATAGATATAACTGGTCTAAAGCCTTTAGGAAAAGAATAGAACCCATTAGACTTGGAAGGATAAAAAATAAGCTACTTAGGTCGACTCCCCACAAATTAAAACATCAATGTCTATGAAACCTGATATCTACTACCAGCAACCCTACTTCTTAAGGAACCTTATTGGTTCCCCTCTCATGATAACCCTCCTTATGAGTGCATATGCTTGATCACCTATACCTTCTCCTATACATTTAAATACATTGGAAACATAAAAGGAGTTAATACATACTGGATATAAGGGAAGAGTGACTCCTCAATACACCGTGCATGAGACTCATCATAAAGGAAATGATCAAGGGAAAAAATATAAAAGATCTTTGTACTTGATCCCATGCTCTTGCACAAACATACTCTCCTGCTAAAGATAAAGAAGCTCCTACCTCTTTACTGTCTTCATGATCAATGATAGTAACTCTACTCAAAAAATCCTATGGAAGTCTACCCAAGAAACATATGACTCCTTCCACTCTAAGAGATACAACATCCACCACTGACGCGCTGTACATATCATCTGACTAACTACTAATAGAACCTGGTACTCTTCCTGAGATCAAATTAGAATGAAGGTGATCTCTATCTCCTCCAACTAGTGCTCTATATCATAGTTATAGAAACCACTCTCATACTTTTCAATTTTTTTTTGCAAAAGGAACATAATGTCCTCTACCACTAATTATCCTCCTATATTGGGTCAACCCTCCAGTGATTGACTGGGTATGCCTAACGAACCTCACTAGCCTAAACCATAATTGGACAATGTCCATGAGATATAACTAATATAAAAACAAATATTTAGTAATACCTCTAGTATATAATTTTATTAAGGTTTTTTAAATTAATTTATTTTAAATTTTCCCAAAGATCACCCAATTCATATAAGAAAACAAATAATCACGATTCATGTACCTATCCTAGGTCTCAACCCTACAAGCGGTACAACCTCACTTGGTTAATTAGTAGACTCATATTCCTTACATTAGATCACAGGGGCCCTAAAATCCCATGTCCTAGCCGGTATTCCCTGGACCGTGTCACACACAAAGGTCAACTAACACTATTTCCCTACCAACCTATTCAATCCTTATCATTACTAACTCCAAACTTTATTCTATCTCTTAACCAAAATCTTTGATACCACTCTTTCATGACCCTATCACCCAAAAGGTACCCATCCCAATCCTATAATGAATGAAGAGAGCTAACAACCCTCAAGTCCCACCATTAACCCAATATACATAACACATTGGTTGAAATTCCCATGGGGCATCATTATTTCTCAATGAGTGAAATAAAAATATAGAATTTATAAAAACTCAACTATGATACTCATTTAATTAAAATGTAGTTAAGATCTAGGCCAAGATCGATCCACATAGATGGTGAATTAGTTTGATTTGGTTTTAAAAATATTTAATTTTATTATATTTAAGAAAGGGATGAGAAAATATGGGTTTTATTGATTTTAAAAAAGCATAATAAAAACAAAGTAGATTGATTGATTGGTTTGAAAATAATTTTGAGAAAATGAAAGAAGAAATCAAAGCACAATAGATTGATTGGTTTATGACCAAATTTAAAGAGTGTTCCAGGGTTTTTTAATTTCAAGGTTTAAGTGTAATTGAATTTTATAAAATAATTTTATTAATTCATGATTGGTTTTGGAGTCGAGATGAGGGATATCCAATGGTCATGGTTTCCCCTTCTTGAAGTGGAAATCCCCTATTTCCCTTTGTCTGACAATTTTGGGTTTTTCTGTATCAAGTTTGTCTTAATAACTATGTTTAAACCTAATTTCATATATACATATACATATTTATAATATAATTAAATTATAATTATTATGTCATATATATCATATAAGTTCCCTAAAACCATCCATAATAAATTCCATGTAAAGTGTGAACAAATCACATCACTTTGAGGAGGTGGTAGTCAACACGTCCACAAACAAAGCTATCATATTTACAAAAAATTAAAAGAATAAAGGTATGTTTTATATAATAATTACAAAATAATAAATAATAAATAAATATAATATATATATCATATAAAAATAGATATTCCATCATAATTATCATCCATGAGAGGTGGTAAAGGAAAAACGAACAACATCATTTCGCGAGGTGGTAGTCCTTCGTACACATGAACAACAAGTTCATTTCCCATTAGATAGAAGTGTGTGTAAGTGTAGGTCTAAAAATTATAATAAAAACATCCCAATATATTTATTATACTTAGGTTATTATATAATCATGGAATTATAATAGTTGAGGGGGTGTATAATGAAAATAAAAAAAGGAGCTCGAGGAAGGATGCTACCTCTTCTTTGGGTAACTTCTATTGGTTTGCACCAAAGGGATTCCTTGGTTGGATTTTTTCCCAAATAGAGGATTCTAGGATTAATTTAGGAGAGTTGTTATGATATTTTTGTATCTTTATTCTAATCAAAATGGATTTAGAGGTGTGAATAAGTGGTAGGGGTGAGTGCCTTTTTATAGAGGAGGAGGAGTGACATTATTGTAAATTTTAGAAAAGGGATTTAAAACCACAATTCAACCATGTAAAGTGGCTCCAATAATGGTCAAAATATAATATAATGGAGTATAGGGTCTAAATATGAACATCCAATTGTTTTTTCGAAAGTTTCTAGGTCATTTAGGCCTTAATTTTATGGTTTAGTCCTTTGTTAAGTTAATTTTTCTCTTAATTGCTATAATCAATTTTAATCAATTTCACTAATATTTTTGGTAAAAAACAAAGTTGACCTTATTATAAATTATAAATTATTCATATTAAAAATATGGAATCCATTTTTACAAACTCTAAACACACAAGTGGTAAAAATTAATTTAAAATTAATCCCGATGACATGTCGTGACAATGGGTTTTGAAGCAAAAATGTTTAAAATTTTGAAATGTTTTTATATCCAATTTTAATGTGAAATTTGTTTAAATGACCTAAATTGGATTAATTTATGTAAAATTAATATAATTATACTTTAAAAAATTAAAATATAATTTTACTATGTAAATTAATTAGACAGAAAATCAGTTTTGAATTAAAATTCCGTATTTTTTACTATTCATCTAAAAATGAAGTTTTTCAGAAAAAATATAAAAATTCACCCTGAGATAATTTTGAAACTATTATTTAAAAAATTATGTTTATTTTATAAAATTAAATTTATAAAGGTGTCTAAAATTAATTTTATTATTGTTCACAGAAGGACATAAAAAGCAGATCATTTGAGAAAATACTATTTTCAAACATATAAAGAATTCACAAAAAATTACACATTTCATTATCAATATTTTTTATTTATATAAAAAAATTATAACTAATATTTAATAGGTAGTTATAAATATTCATATTACTATTTCTAACGTCTATGTTATAACTATCTTGTTTAAATAATTATAATAATAATTGTTGTTTTATAGAAACTCAGTGTTGCATGTAGCACATACCAAGTCAGTGTTGCATGCAGAGTAAGATTAACTTATTGTAGCGTACAAAGAAATATTAAATTCGTGTATCATTAAATTAAATACATCAAATTAAAATTAATTTATTTGAAAAAATGGTCATAAAAACTTTTGGTGTTACAACTAAGGTTAAACTCAGGTTTATGTCTCATATCAGATGATAGGGGTTCTAGTATACAGAGTTTCAATTGAAAGGTATAGAGGAAAAAAACCTTTAATTTCCAATTGTAATCACCATTTAACGACATCCATTTTAATTTAAGTCTTTAAATTTCATTGAGTTTGTTATATAAAAATTTATAACATGGTCCATTTAGATGTGCCGCTATTGCCAATTTATAAGAGCCATACTCCTTATAAATTGAAATTGGAACATAATTTAACTATAACCTGACCTTTAAATCTAGTATTAGGATGTAACGGGTTTATAGATCTCATAGCTCTAGAACCTACAATATGGTATAATTGGCTAATTAAGGTTTCATCACCAATCTATGCGGAAAAACACAATTTAGATTGATGTAGGCACTTTAATTAATCCAATTATATTATCCCTATAATAAATGTTAGCACATTTCAATATATAATAATCAATTCACTAACTACATGTAATAGGAAAATTCACACATAAAACAGAAGTGGGATGACAAGATATATGGAATATCAGTCCTAATGTGCCTATTGTGATGCATGCAATGCAAATTCCTTACCTTAATAGTAAAATGACCAAGTTTGTATCAATAACATGAACAATAAGAATATCAAAAAGTGTCTACATCACCCAATGGTGAAATCGTATCAACTGTAGCTGGCACAAGCCAAAACAACAATAAACCACCCTAGGAAATTTGGGTTTCCCCTATATGTGGGTTAAACAATCCCATTCACATGCTCATTACCAAATTCCATTACATCATAATCTCCTATCTAATACCCAAATAGTAATAAAAAAACAAAAAAAATAATCTTTGATACCAATTTGTAACATCTTGACCAGGAGTCCACTTAACCCGGGGCCCCGATACGATTCGTCACATGGCCTCAAGCGTGCCTCCTCATATTCCAGAGGCTACTAAATAGTAGCAAGGGTATATGGTGGTAAATGAATAATAAAAAATGTTGAATAAATAAATTCCAGCCAACTTAGGTTTCTAAAGGACACCTAGATGGATCTACCTGCTTTGTTATAGGCCAGTGTAAGAGTATGATCAGTAACCATATATATATATATATATAATTAATAGTATCTATATATAGTTATATACCGTATACATGTTTATGCACTAAGTACGCGAGGACATAAGTAGGCATATACATGGATATTAGGTACTATCTGGACCCATGGTGTAACTTATACATCCATAACTTGTCTAATGAGCGATATCTCTAATAAGAGGGTACAATTCCATAATCTGATAATGAATGTGAGATGTTGTGCACAACACTTGAGATAAGTGGGGTGAGACTTCATGCCCAACACCCAGAAACAATAGTACGTGGAACATCACACCCATCATCTAGATATAAGTATAACAATCAGAGACACCATGATCAACACCTGATACAAGGGATATTGAAACTTCATGCTCAACAAGTCCCTTAACCATCATTCTAAATCCCATGTAAAAGGAATAATAATAATAACCATGAGGTATCACCTCTAATGCATTTATAACCAACAAGACCAATACAACCAAGGGGCTTTCAAACCAAATAATCTATCTATATAAATCATGCATCACTTGGCTTAGTATTTCCACCCATTATCAATCATTTTATTAGTGAATTTAATTAATTAATCAAGGAAAACCATATTGGATCTAATATGTTTAATTATAAGGAAATAAAAATCCATTTAAAAGTTAATAAAAACAATTAGATGGTGTTTTTACATTTGATAAATTATATAAAAGAAAGAAATTTGAGCTGGCACCCCCAAAGGGGTGGAAATCGTAGAGTTATAAATCCTCCAACAAGCTATATGGGTCAACAAGAGTATAATAACATGCTTAATTTGATTTAAAAAAGGAAGAATACATTTTAAGGAAATGTGTGATAGTGGCCGACGTGCGACATAATGATAGAGCTATGAAAACAATGCGAATTTTAGAGAAAATAACTAGAATACCTACCTTAGGGCCATATACTACTCCTCTTCCAATATCGACTTCAAATTTTAATTAGAATGGAAGAAATTGGATAAACGATCCAACACACTAAAAATAGGGTGAATGAGTTCACACCATAATAGCTTAATAGATGGGAAGAGAAATAAAGAAAGGAAACAAGAGGATTCAAGTGTTTATTGATGTGGATCCAATGCTTCTGATGGCATTTGATCTAGAGTCTGGATAAAGGAGTTATTAAAACACCTAAGTGAGAAGAAGGAAGAAACCAAAAGAGAAGGGAGGAAGCTCTATTTGTTGGAAATGGGAGAAAGAAAGTAGAGGGGTGATATTTAAGTTCATTAATGGAAGCATGGTCTTTTCACCTAAAAATCCATGGATCATAGAGTTTGGCCACATGGTTGGCCAAACTGTGTGCCAAACGTGCACCAGGAACTTCTTAAGGATCAACCCTACATGGGCTAGGTACATGGTTTGGATAACCATGCACAACCAGTGCAAAAATCATATATAACAAGGTCTGATTTTTTTTGAACAGGTATGCACCTCAGATCTCACAGTTTTAGATAACCATGCTCCCCCTTATCCCTTCTAAAATTCCCTACATGATTAAGAGAAACCATGAAAGCTGGGTGGCATGGTTTCAATAACTGTGTGGCCCATTCTATTTCACAGAATTTTGGGGTCCTGGGCTCTGAACAAGCCCCATACACCCTCTGGACCTCCATGACTTTATTAAGTACCATTAAAAGGGATAAACTAAGGAATTTAAACCCAAAAACAATGATCTATACCTTTAATAAAATCCAGTTCATTACAACACTAACCTAATCAAGATAAATTAATCACTTAATTTAAATCAAAATAAAATTCAAATTATTTGTATGCTTTTATAGCTTTTATATTATTGTGATGTTGTGACTGTACGGGATGAATGCCCTGCTAACAATTTTGGCTGTTTGGGGATATGTTTTCACTAGTTTGATATGTGTTACGAAGATCTTATTGTGTGGTTATTATAACATAACCCTAAACTATAAATTTAATAACCACTTATATTTGGATAAAGTAATGGTTTCACCTGGATTTATGTCTTGAGTTATAACGCCCCTAAAATAAAGTGAAATGTTATAAAATATTCTTTTTTAAATATGTAAAATGGTCTTTGATGTATTTTCATGTGTGACTGTGTTTTTAGGGTGGTGATTTGTGATTTCGATGTGGTGTGGGGTGATGTATGGTTTTTTTGTACATGATTTTTAGGGCGGTGAGACAATGGTTTGTTTGGTCATGCTTTTGGGGCGGTAAGGTGATGGTTTATTTGGATATGCTTTTGTGGAGGTGAGGTGATGGTTTTTTTGGTTGTGAATTTAGGGTGGTGAGGTGATGGTTCATTTGGCCATGCTTTTGGGGTGGCTAGGTGTTTATTTGTTTTTCCATGATCTTAGGGTGGTGAGGTGATGGCATAATGGGGATGATGAAATGCTTTTGATGTGTGGTTGCATTGTGCTAGATCACTAAGTAATTATGGAATAATTGGTTAATAATTCTTAAAATGGATGGGGTTTAGTTTGGTTAATGGTATGAAAATGATTAATGAAAAAATAAATGATAAGTTGTGTGGTTAAATGTGGTTATTGATAAATAATGAAATGAATGGACTAGATAATGTAATTGGTTGGTGGTGTAAGATGTGGCTTGTGGTTTGTGTAGTGTTATTAATTTAGAGGTGGAAGCAAAAGTGGGTATGTTGTGAGTTGGTTAGTGTTTTTTTGTGAAACCATTGGTTTGGATTGTGTGTGGCTATATATATATACTTTTATATTCCTTGTGATTTCAATATACACCCACCCACATCAAGAACTTTGTGTAGACACCCATATTTTCATACTAAGGGTGTTTTTATCAACATCTCAATGATGAGGATAAATGTCTGGATCCATGCTCTTTCCTGGTCCCTCTTCTAGGAAAGTAGATATGCATAGGTTGTAATGGATGGAGGTCTGTTAGTTCACTAGGTGATGACCTAGGTGTCTTTGGGAGGGATTTGACATGACCGTGCTGTGGGGTGGTGGCCTAGGTGTCTTCAGGCCGAATGTGATATGACCATACTATGGGGAAGATTATGGTGGGGGTCATTCATGGTAGGAGGAGGGAATGAGTTTTATTTCCTTCATGTTCACGATACCTTACTACTCTGGTTATGGTTGTGATGTGATGGTCTAAGTGTTTGTGAGTGAGATGAAATGTGACCATGATGTGGGGCGGTGGCCCAAGTGTCTGTGGGCATGATGTGATGTGATAGTGCCTTGTGGAGATGATATATGTTATTCTAAAGAGATGGGAGTGCTTTTATGTACAACATTGGGGTGTGAGAGTGTAAAATCATTGGAAAATCAATGTGAGATACCCTTTATCAACATGCTTCTTATTATGTTACTATACTTGGTCTTCATTATTTGGTGAGCATTCCTTAGTGAGGTTGGGATGGATAGTTGACCTATTTAGGTGTTGTTGGTTTTGTTGTGTACTCTTGGGTGCATTATTATGCTTCTTTCACATGTACATAAGAGACTTTAGTTTTCTTATTGAGTATACTTGTATTCTCACCCTATATATGTAAACTTATTTTCAGGTTTCTAGGAGGATTACATGGATCGTTCTAGACAATACTAGCTTAGAACTTTTTGGATAGTTGTGGTGTCACTTCTTTATCTTGGTTTTTGGGTATTTACTTTTGGTGACTTTTTTCTATATTATTTTTATTTATGCATGTATTAAAAGATGTTTTTGGTTTATTTTTTATATTATGTCCTGGAGTTTCTTGTGGATGATTCATCTTATCTCCCAATCCTATATTATTATATATGGTAATACCTCCATTTTCATGACATTTTTATACCCTTAGTGCTAGTTTCTATCCCAAGGCCTACTGGAGGTGGTACTTGGGTGTCATTATCTCCCTCCCTAAATTACAGTATCATTGGTGGGTGGGGGTCATGATAGAGTGGTATTAGAGGCTGATGGTTGAGAGATAAGATAGAGTTTGGAGTTAGGAATAATGAATATTTCATAGGTTGGTATGGAAATAGTGCTATTTGACCATGGTGCATGACATATTATAGGGAGAATGGATATGTCATGAGATTTTAAGGCTTCCTATGATCCAGTGCATGGGCTCTGAGCTTATTGAATGAACTAGAGATGTGGAACTATTTTCAGGGTAGAGACCTAAGAGAGGTACATGCATTATGATAACTTGTGTTCCTATTTGATTTGGTTTGTTTTGGTAAGGTTAAAATGAATAAATTGAATTAAAACGAATCTAAATAAAAGTATATACTATTGGGATTAGGAAAATATTGTTTTCTTTTCATCTATGGATCCTAGACATCATCTGTGTGTAGCTCAGGCATTTGAGGTTTAGCAGGATGATCTGTTTGATCACTACAGGGTTGGTCTAATAGAGGAGGATAAGTCTTGGAAGAGAGAATTTCATGATTTTTAGTGGTAGGATTTGGGGAAGTATGCGGGAAGTGTTTTGAATGTGGATATAGAGAGCTAATGGGAGGATCTAGAGATCATTTTTAGTTTGATTTGGGCCCTAGTGGGATACTGGGTCCCTTTAGCAGTTAGTCAGATGTGGGGATCTATGTGTTATTGGTGGAAACTATATCTGGGTGAGAATAAGAAGGAATATGTTTCATGGGTTGACTTTCAGAAATAATTTCATGCAAAGTTCCTTTTGTCGACTATAAAGGTAGTAAAGGGGTAGAACCTTATTTCTCTTCAATAAGAGAGTATATCAATGCAGGATTTGGGAATCAAGTTCAAGGACCTTATATTCTTTTCACCATATCTTTTTTTTGGATGAGGAGTCTCGTGTGAGATGACTTGAGGAGGCACTCTATCCTTCTATCTAGAATGAAATTACTCCTATTATGTTTCCAATGTATTTGGAGGTTCAGAAGAAGGATGAGGTTATTTAGAATATTCAATCATCAGAAGGTTTACCATGAGATGGGAATATACAATTTTCCTTAAAGATAATGGTTGTTAGAAGCAGGTATCAGGCACCATGACCTTCAAGGTTTTGACCAGTGATAAGTTGACCTCAGCAGCTTCCCTTCCATCCTTCTAGGGCCAATGGTTTCTGTTCTTTTCTTAGGGATATCAAGCTAGTGTTTTTTCTCTGTGGGGTTCATATACATCCCCAAAATTAGTTCTTGGTGTTTCTTTGATCTTAGTTTGGTGGGGATATATAGGTTCAACGCCATTTTCAGTAGTAGTTACCAGTTAGACTCTTTCAATAGTAGGGGTAGTACACTTATGCTCTGTTGAGGGTAGATGAAGTGGGAAGAGGCTGCCCTTAGAATATTCCTCATGTTTAGGGACCTTGACCTGAGTGTGGTCATGGTGGTAGTCATCAATAGAGGGTTAGAGGAGCTGGGAATGGTTAATTTCACTCAGTGAAGGCAGCAGCGTTAGAGGGGCCATAGATCGTCTGAGGTATGGTCAATTTTTCATGTACCCTTGTTTTTTACTTATTTCATTTATTTTCTTCACACTCCTTTGTTTCAACCACTCTATTCCATGCTCTGATACTATACATAGAGAGGCTTCCCGTGCCCCTAGTGTCGACTACACCATTCAGAGGCTAGACCAGCTTGTTTGATGTGTTCTAGGAGTGTAAACTAATGATGGGGACACATCGGTATCATAGGGATATTTTCTTGAAACATATTAATCTATAAAATTTAATCCTAGGTATTTATTGGTTTATTCTATATGTGCTATTATCAACTACTTCTGGAGGAGAGTCGTGTTCTCAGATGTGGATGTCCAACATGCAGTTTTCATTGGTGAGTAGGGTTTCCAAGTGGGAAATTGGCATATGAATCCCCTAATTTATTTGATGTCTTATTTGTTAGTGAAATTAGTGGATGATGGGATGGTGGGGGTCCCTAGGTTCATTGGGGATTTTCTACCCAAGGAGGCTATGACATTACCCATTCGACACAATGTTGAGTTTGGGATAAACTTACTACCCGATGCTTCTATGATTTTAATGGATCCTTATCAAATGGAACCTTATGAGTTATTGGAGTCAATGATTTAGATATATGATCTGATTCCAAAGGGTTTTATCTGTCCTGGTGTGTCATTGGGAACCTTTTATAATTCATTGAGTGCATTGAAGTTGAGGAATATCACTATAAAGGTGTTTTGACTGTATTAATTGAAATCTTGGAGAGACTTTCTTGAAACCACTAGATACCTAGTATCCTCTATCAAGTAAACGATGGAATACCTGGGGATCCTTGTTTCTGGAACACCATATAATGGTTTCTTATACCAATTCAATGTATTTATGTTGAAAAGGTGTTAAAAAAATATAATTTGTAATAATTCAAGATAAAATTGTTTCTAATTTCACATGGAATAAATCTCTCTAAAAAGACATGTATGATACATTGGTGGAGATTATTATGGTGATTAGAACACCATATGGTTAAGTTACAAATCTATCACATATTCTATACCACATAATAGATATGATATTTTCAAAACATACATAATGGTAGAAAATTATTAGGTAAATCAATGAGAACTACATAGTAAGAAGGAATGCCTATCCAATTATACTTGATAAAGTACAAGGGACATGTACCTAGTACCTAGAAAATAAGGAACATTAGATATAAGGGGACACAAACTAGTCTTCTTATAGACTAGTAAGATCAAATATCACTATTAGGATAATGTAATGAGAGAGAGAATCATATTAAATCCGATGGTTTATATATTTAAAAATACTCACTATGTTACATATTCAATGCATCTAAAGAAGTAGTATAAAATATGTAGTAGTTTTTTTGAGTTATTGGAATCATACCAAAGGTATTAAAAAATATGTTAAGATTATGATAGAGGACTAATGGTATATGATCAGGTTCATCCTATCTTGATGGTTTTTACTTAGGGGGTAAATTTGTAGATAACATAATATATATATAGGAAAACATGGTAGGCCCAATGACTAAATCCATTACTCAGCATATCCATGATCTTATCATGTGAGAGATAATAGATCGATTGTTATAAAGTTGGATCTAGTTCAATTGGGAGTGTTGTGAAGTTGGATTCCATTGAACCAACTTGAGTAGTAGTTTTCAATTACCGCATCAAGTATACAGATAGTTATTAATGATGTATATTTAACAAAATAATATTGATACTTATACATCCACTATTTAACATGGTAATGTACTTAGATAATTTTTCATATAAAAAGGTTATAGAAGTTCCAAACTATAACAAGAACCTTGAGATACTATGACAATAATCATAAACATATTCCCTAAGGTCTAGATACATCATACTGAATGGATATGGATGGTGTATGACAATCAGGAGTTGGGGGTTCATAAGTATTGAGATTTTTTCCCACGAATCTTTTACTTAGTGATCTCAAGTAAAATGAGATTATTAGGATTGAACTGCTAATATAAATACCACATGTTTTATGTGTCATTGGTTGTTTATATTTAAAATAATGTGTATTGGTATCTTTACTTGAGATCATTATCAATGTGTATAATTTGATCACATTCTTTGATGCCAGATAAAAACCATGAAATTTATATTATTATGAGGTAACTTACATTGGGTGCATCATTGGTGCTATGACATTGATTGAGTGATCAAGATAGAATTTTTTACTTCTAAAAATGAAGATATATCTCAATCCTAGATGACTATAATGGTAATATATTTACTAAATACATGGATATATAAGAAGAGGGTAAATCTATCCATTAAGGACATAAAACAATAAATCAATAAAGTATAATGACACAAATTATGTGTATTACCTTATGAGATATCATGAGATAAATAGATTATATTAAATTATGTGTGTTTATAAGAGATTTTCATTTATATGACTAAAACTTATTTCCTTAGGGTACATGATGTGCTGCTAGATACTTCTCTTGGTTTGTGGGTATGACTCACTACTATAGGGAAAAGGGTCTAAAGGGCCACACACAAAGTGTACTGAGAATCATAGTTAGTTCTACTGAATTAGAGTTGATGTGATGACCCAATATCCCTAGGCCATGAACATAGTCATCTAACCCCATGGGTCTCCTATAATACCTTGGTTTCATTTATATCATACTAATATATAGTATTTTAGTGTGATTTTTTCTCACTCACACTCATCCTGGGAAACTTCCCAAGAGGTCACCCATCCTAACACTACTCTGGGCCAAGACTTTCTTAACCATGGAGTTATAATCAGGTAGGATTCTGAAAAGAAAGTTGAACCTCATTAACATGGGAAGTAACATTTATTATTTTTAAGTATCACTTTTCCAGGGGTGTTACACCACCCTAAAGCACAATGCCCTCATTATGGACCCCACACCTTAAACCTAGGTAGTTCTACTACACATACGATTGGGTATTGGATCTGATACCATTTGTAATGAACCAACCTCCCATTCCATGAACCTAGTCATATGACCCCATGTGTCTCCTATAATACCTTTGTTTCCTTTTCAGTACACCACAAGCTATTACCCATCAATTCCACCTATAAGACTAATGATTTTACCGATAATCCAACACATGTTCTTTAATTGTGTTTTTTCCTCAATCATATACACCATGGGAAACTTACTAGGAATTAATTTGTTCTAAAAATTCTCCAGCACAAGCCTTGATTAATTGAGTTTTTTTTCTAATTATACAGGACCCTAAAAATAAAGGTACAACTTATTAAATTCAATATTCTATCAGTTATTAGATTCCTTTGTGTTTGTTTTTGTGGATGATATCCTTATTTATTTCATATTAGAGAAGTATCATATTGATAATTTTAACATCATCCTTAGAATATTGAAAGAGAATCATCTATATGGAAAGCTACCTAAATGTCAGTTTTGGATTCAAGAGGTGGAATTTCAAGGTCATGTGATTTTTGATAATGTTAACTTAGTAGATCCTGAGAATATTTAAGAAATGATGTATTGAAAGCATCCTAGAAATGTGTTTAAGATCCAAGTTTTCTTGGGATTATCTAGGTATTACATGTACTTTGTTTAGGAATTCTCTAACATTTCATCTTTAATGATAGAGTTAACCCATAATGGTGTGAAGTTTTTTTAGATTGATTAGTTCCAGAGATCTTGTGAGGAGTTGAAAGTGAGATTCACTTTAGCTCCAATATTGATCCTTCCCAAGTTGAGTTTGGGTTATGATTTCTACTACGACACTTCAGGTATGGTTTTGAGTTTTATTTTGATTCAGGGGAGACAAGTGGTTGATTATGGAACTCATAAATTTTCCCCTTATGATAATAACTATCTATTTCATGATCTTACATTTGTAGAAGTGATGAATGATCTTAAGAATTGGTTACACTATCTCTTTAGGGAGTGATTTATAGTGTGTTCATACCATAAAATCCTAAAGTATACCTTTAATAAAAGGGAAATAATATGGAGATAAATACATTAGGTGGAGTAACTTTAGACCTTTGATTTTTGATATTTCATATACCCTTGAAAAATGAAACATTGTCATAGACTCTTTGAGTAGAAAATTTTAGACTCTAACTGTGAAGGAATCAATGGAAGAGTGGTTCTTGATGACCATATTTTCTGAGATTCACTTGGATGAAGGGAGAAATGAAGGGAATGTATTCCAAGATTATTCTTGGGTAGGATCATCTATGTATGATCAGATTTTACTTGGATATGCTGAGGATGTGGAGTGTTAGTGCTTTAGAAAAAATCGTCATGGTTGGGTGACCTTAGGTGAGTGGTCTCGATCTCCAAATAGGGATTTGTGCTTCTGAGTTAGGATGGTTGTTTCAATTGAATTGAGCTATAAATCGATATATAATGGAAACCGATCAAGTTGTTTCATGTGATATTGAGATACCAAGATGTATCATGACTTGAGCCTTTATTACTTGTGGTTGTGAATGTGATGATCAATTACAGATTTTGTGTCTTGGTACCTTACATGTTAGGGAATTATATAAGAACATCAGATTCTGACTAGTTTGTTGCAACATTTACCCATTAAAGTATGGAAATGGGATGATATATCTATATACTTCATGATTTTTATACCTCGAACTCGTAGTTGTAAGGATTCGATATAGGTGATTATTGATCAACTCATGAAATCAGTGCATTTACTACCAGTTAATGTGTTAATAAAGGTAAAAGAACTTGGGAATTTATATGTGTGGGGGATTTTTAGTATCCATTGTATTCCATATATTATCATTTCAAATAGGTAACCTTACTTTAAATCTTAGTTTTGGTGTATATTGTAGACAACAATGGGTTTTTAGTTAGATTTGGGAACAACTTATCATCCCCAGATAGATGGCCAGTCTTAGGAAGCCATCTAGATTCTTAAATACATTCTTCGGACATGTATTCTTTACTTCATTGGATCTTGTATGAAGCATCTAAATTTAATGGAGTTTTCTTATAAAAATAATTATCAGGATTCAACCAGGATAACTTCATTTGAGGTATTGTATGGGAGTCCTTTTATATCACCTATTTATTAAAAATATGTTAGAGAATGATCCTTTGTTGGACTGAACAAATTTTAGGAGATGATGGATATAGTGAAATTGATTATGAAAATGTTAGGGACAACTCAAAGTATCCAAAAATCATATATTGATCTATATCTTCATTATTTGAATTTTTATGTGGGTAATTGAGTCTTCCTTAGAGTTTCAGATCAGTTGGGGTATATATGTTTGGGGAGGTAGGGTAAGTTAGAACTGTATTATATTGGAAAATTTGAGATTGTAGATTGACTCAAGTTAGTGTCTTATCTATTATACTTAAATAAACCTTTGAATCATATCAATAATGTATTCCATGTTTTCCAACTAAATAAGTATCAACCAGACCCATACCATGTGATCGAGTGGGGGGGGGGGAATATTGAGATTGAAACTAAAATCATATTGATTAAAACTATTATTTATATAGTTTAATGAAAGTATAAGGTACCACAAGGAAATATGAACTGTTGGTTTGTGTGATATGGTGATTTTGTAGGGATAAGTATGAGACATGGGATCACGAGGCCTTGATAATATAGTAACAACCTTATCTATTTTCAGCTTTGTGATCCTGATCCTTTCTAGGGAAGAAAATTTTTATGCTAGGGATAATTGTGATGCCCTATAGGTCATAGGTATGTTTAATTTTTTAATGGTTTATCTCTTTTGTGGTTATATAGGTTTCTAAGAGTTGAGGTTTGGAAATTTTGAGTTTTGGGGAAAATATGATAGGTGTATTGTTTAGGTGCATAGTTTGTTTAACCAAGCGGTAACCATGAGATATGGATCTATTTGTTTTAGTGATGATTTTAAAGGTTTGAGAATAGTTTTTCTAACCATGAAATTCTCTAGGAAAAACCATGCGGGTGTTTGAGTTTGGGTTTATAGGTTTTTACATGACTTGATCATGGTTTGTCAAACCATGTAGCTATTTCTAGGAAACCATGCAAATTGGGTTTCAAGGGGTAGTGGCTATCATATGGTTAACACAAACTTCATCTAACCATACGGACTAACCATGTGATCCGATCTGAACTTCTTAAAATTTAAAATTACCCAAAATCCATTAGTCATTTTTAACTCTAATCCTGTTTTAATTACTCATTTTCTCGACCACCCCCTCTATGATTCTATAATGGACTCTCACCTTGATTACTTGGTGATCCTTGATCATTTTGGGAGGATCTCTTCAAGGTATGTTCCATTTTACTCTTATTTTCTTCTATTTTCTCTAGATATTCCCTTAATATCTCTTCCCTTTATCTCATTAAAATCTGTATGGGATGTTATAGATAGATATATATGGTTTTATGGGTAAATAAAAGAGTTTATATTAGATCTAGGATTTTGAGGACCCAATATATTCATTTACTATCATCAATTTTAGAGGAAGCGTCATTCTTGAGGTAAGTGTCTCAATCCTATGGTCTATCCCTTAGCAATCTTTAGGTTCTTATTCTATCCTTTGGGTTTGATTATGAAATTGAATATTGATATATGCTTTTATCTTTGGTGGCAAATGGAAAAAGTTTTCAAAGTGTTTATTATTTGATAATTGAATCTTATGCACATGATGTGTTTTCTAAAATTCATCAAAGATGGATTTTAAATGGTAATGGTTTTTCAATAATGGGAGATATGATGCATCACTATAGAAAATGTTTTTATGAAAATGTGGTAATGGAAATAAAATGTATTTTCCTTATAATTTTTTTTGAAACATGTATTTTTCTTCTTAAAACATAATGATGATATGGAACATTGGGATACCTTAGGGCATGGGGAAAAACTAAACATATGGATCCCTAGTGAAGTAATATATCACTAGGGGTGGTTCCCATGATGACATGGTTTCTAGTGGATATCCTTTCCAGGGAACGAAGGTTACCAAAATTTTGAAATCACTTAAGAAAGATAGTGTCTCATTGAGTGTATTTTTTGTGTACACCCTCATGTCATGGATTACCTTTTTTGGTTATTTGAGATTACATTACATGTATATTTATTTTATATGCTTATTTTCCCACTTTATATTGAAATTTATGCTTGAAAACTATTTTATTTATCTTATTATACCCCATGGATATATGTTATGTCATATTATATTGTTTATTTAATATGCCATATTTTTGAAAATAAAACCATAAGATGATTTTATATAAGAAAATGATTTATTTTGAAAATATCTTAGAAATATATTTTCATAAAATAACTAACAGATGCATGTGCATAGAAATTAAATAAATAATTTGGTGAAATCCCACCAATCTTTAATGATCACACCCTAACTTTTTCTTTGGAAATATTTAGCCTTAGTTTTATAGGAAACAGGTAAAGGGAAGAGCGTCATGTTGAGGAAAACTCTCTCTTTATTCATGTTTCTTTCTGATGAGTTGGGTTGGTGGTGGCATACAATCACAAGGATATGGATCCATGGGTTTCTTTGGGTTCCATAGTGGCCGTCTTTCAGTTTTTCATTTAGACCTTGTTTTTCTCTATAGTAAAATGTTATCTTTTTGGTTTGGTTGTTTTGACATATGATATATTTTTTATATTTGTTATGATACTATTTTTTTAAACTTATCATATGTTTTATGAGGGTGAAATCATTCCCAATATTCATTGTATGTTACCCTAATTCTTATCACTAGATCAGGGCGATCAGTAATATACCTCAGTCCTTATGGAGAGCCAATTTGAGTAACATTATGCATTGAACTGGGTTGTTTTCTTACTATTTAGAACATAGTGGGCCTCATGGATGGGGTCATGTAATGTTAGAGTTTAAACAATTTAAAGAATATAAATAAATTCAATACTATTCAAGTTTAAAATAATAAGTTTTGAATTTATTTACTCACTGAATTCAAAAGTTATTAAGTGAATATAGATTAGATATTTTTCAAATGAATATTATTATTATTTAAGGTTTGTTAAGTATTTAATGGTATAAGGGTGTAAAATTTCAAATAACATAGGTTTGATGTGACAATTATTTTAAAACATATAAATAAAATTTATGACACAATTACTAAGTATTTTTGTGTCATTTTGGTTTTATTTAGAAGGTTTAACTTATAAGAGTGCCCAAGTGTAATTTCTGAGAGTCTAAAACTATCTATATAATCCATGAGAATACCAAATTTGAGGGACTATTAATTCTATTGAATTTGAGATATTTTATTTCTTATTTACCAAATTCTATAATGATAAATAGGATATCCAATCACTCTAATCAAAGTTCTTCATTTAATAATAAAGATACAGTGCTCCAAGGATCGAGTAAACATCAAAATCATATTCATTTATCTATTCTAGAACCCAAATATTGATGATATACACACCAATAGGATCTTGAATAATGTTTATATGATCTATAGGGATCTAACCTTGGTTCCTCAAATGAATATCACCAAAAATGATTAAAACACGGGTTCGATTAAAATAGAATGAGGTAAAATTTCAATTTCAATTTTTTTGTGGTTAATTAAATCACACAAGATCCTTGGGTTGGTATTAGGTGTTTCTCTTCCATAAAACCATTATAAAATTGATCATAGTGATTTTTTTAATTTACCATTATTTATAACTTCTGCTACCACTCAGTACAAACACCATTCCCTTATCTAGGTAGCCCATGTGTAAACCCCACTCAACTCTATATTGTCACCCATTTCATGATAAATATGTTCTTAGCATAAGATGATAAACTAAATCATACAACCTCATTAAATGACCTTAAAATTTACACCTTTAACAATATGATATTTTATTCCTATTAATTAAAACATGTAGGATACCTCCTTGCAGTTCAAACCCAAAATCCAAACCACTTATGTCCTTCCTCACTGGGCTATATTCCCTATGATCCTTAACATTCCATCATTTAGGCCATTTTCCCAATGAAATCACGGATTGTAGGGTTATATTCCTTCTAGATATTTCTAGATATTCTTATTTGGGTTATATTCCTCTAGAATCATACTCATTAGACCATACTTCCGATGAGATGATATTATGCTCAGCGATCTACAATCCCACTAGTCAAACCATCCATATGCCTCACAGGTACATATTTCCCATGAACCAAATGTATCCTCATTGGGCCATATTCCCCCTAAGTTTATTTATAATGGTATTATGATGCATAAGTCCCACACCAACTATTATTAGGAACCCTTTTCCTATTAGTCAAAAGGTCCTTGACACACGACCCTAAAAGGTAAAATATTTCCCATTAAGTGGCACCAAACTACATGAGTTATAATTACTTTCATAAGGATTGGTATAAATCCTTTTTTATAATCCCAATACAAAAACCGTGAATATTTACCACCTCCTCAAATGATGATAAACTCTAGAGTTCCATACTATATGTTTAAAAAAATTCAGAATCACTAATAAATAAAGGAAATACAGAGAGGGTATGATACATAAAGATGGTTCCATAAATGGAGAACCTATGATACATATATATTATAACATTGATAGAGAAACTCTAGTATATATATATGTTCACATCAATACATGCCTATGATCAATTTTTATCATAATGTACACTCGTCACATGTTAGAATTTGGGAAAGAATTAACAAATATGAATTAGATATATAAGAGATTTATAAAGTGGGAAATATTTATCCTTCAAAAATTTAGGGTGAGCCTGAACTCCTATCCTATTAGCCAACACCCATTACATAGTTTCACTAGAAAAGTCCTAGTGACCACCTACTTTTGGAAATAGGCCTACACCAACTCAAAACACTATGGTTGAGTAATGATGAAGTTTCTTTCAGAAATAAAAATAGTGAACCTGACATAAATGTTATGTGATAGCCAAATAAACAATTTACCAAAGGTATCAATCATTTTGTTTCCCAAACATGGATGATTCTATCAGAAAAAAATAGTGAACTTGATTTGAATCCTTCTAACTATGGAAATTATTGGTAAAATATCTTTTTATTTATGATACTGCATTGGTGGTTTTTCTTATTTATGGTGTTCATGTGTTAGAGAAATGACTATTGATATCTCCCTTTAATCAAAAGATATGTAATATTTATTAGTAAAATGTTCATATGTCTTAGTTGATGAAAAGGATGTGAACCTAGTGACCAGACAAATGTTTTTTCTAACACAATGCATTTAGAAATAAGTAAAAAAATACATCGGTGATAGAGAACCACTAAAACACTACCATCCTAACCCTGGAGGTTTCATCCAAGAACATCCTAGCACCGAAGCCCCACATCTCACCGCATTGGAGGAAAGCTGTGATAATCCAATAGAACCTATAACCACCTCTAACCAATTTAGGAACATCTCCCCATAGTGTAGAAATAATTACCTATATTATATTAGGAATTCATACCAAGAGGTTAACTACAACCTCACCATTTCACCAAAGTCACCCAAGAGGGATCCTACTACTAGCCATCACTACCGATAATTTCATTTAGACCTAATTATTTGGGACTCTGGTGAGGAAGTTACCCTTGGGATCCCAACCTCAACCACATAAGATGAGGCACCTCGAAGGAGGTCACTCTAGGAACATTAGACTCACCAATACCAGGTGTAGGAATATATTCCTACCCATGATAAAGAAATCCATCAGTACACTCTGGTAGAAGAGAAGGCCCATATCCTTTCTCAAACTAGAAAAGTCCACCGATGCACTATGGAAGTATCAGGTGGATCTTGTAGGCATATTATTACATTAACATGGGACTAGGATCATATTCCTACACCTACATATGAAGTTCATCTACATATCCCAATAAATACTAGAGGAAAAGAATGGGAACATATTCCCATTTTAACTAATAAATGAACACATATTCCTATTATTATTATAGAAGGTCACTGACATATCTTGGTGGAAATGGATATAAAAACTTATATTCCTACCCTCATCCTACATAGCTATCATCATATCATAACATTAGTATAATAAGATGATTATTGACATATCCTACCAATTTATAGGGGGAAATACCATATCCTTTCTATTACAAATGTTAAAGATCATCGACATATCCCAATAGTTATTTGAGAGAAAATTCATATCCTCACTCCTAGTCAGGAGGACCAACAACATATCTCAATAGATATATATGAGTGGGATCATATCCATACATTTATTAAGGAGGTATTTTGATATATTCTATAAGATTATCAGAGGTAGACACACATTTATGCACCCCTTCATGCTGAGGAAGATCAAAAACATGCCTCAATGGCTATAAAAAGGTGGAAATATATTTCCACCTAGCTCAAGGAGACTAATCGGTGTGTTTCAATAGCTAGAAAAGGACCAACCCATATTATTTTACAAAATCAAGATTCTAATTGGATATACATGATAACGATTTCATGAGATCCACCAAGGAAGGCTCCTTCTTAGGAAGGTCATTTGTGTATCCCACAGATGACATACAAAAAGGATATTCAACAAAAGGTAACTGAAAACCCAAGAGTAGGACCATATCCCTACATTGATCAATGTTTCTATCCTCAAGGCCCTACAACACCTATCTATAGTGGACTGAGAGTCAACTGAATCATCACCATAAAGTGATTTAAGCTTCATCTATAGAGGTAATCCTCATGATATTCTAGTTAGTAGTTTTGGAGGACCTCCCTAGAACACATTCCATGAAAGTCCTCCCCATGGAATAAAGAATACTGATCATGGGATCCCTTACTATGATGCCTACTATGAAATTTATCCTCATAGTGAGAAGATCAATAAGAAATAAGGTCTTCCCCTTTCCAACCCATTAACATGTAACTATGAATGTTCTTCCCATAATTACATTTCATCATGATAAGGAGTTACTTCCCTTATTGAATCTCTTATAAGAAAACCTTCCTACCAATTGGAATTTGAAGGACTAAGGTTGGTTATACCCAAAACCTTAACACCCACCTCTAAGATTTCATCTTTATCAACATATAGTTTGGGGTTATGATCATTGTCGGTTCCTCCATTACACTACACATACTTTATTATGATCAAAGGGACTTCATGAAACCCTCACCTTTCTAATAAATCATTCGGAAAATAACTACAATGGTAAGATCAATTGAAAGAGTTTTTTCCAAGAGATTAATTAGAAGACATGGACATGTGGGGAAAATTGTCCAATAAAATATCTCTATCATGTTCTAACCCATTTTTACTCCCCAATATAAAATAATGGGAGTGTTAAAAGATAATTTCATTCATTTCTTATGAAAAATTATATAGGAAACTCTTTATTAGATAAAATCCAAGAATCTTCCATATAATAAGTACATTAATCATATTGAGGTGATAAAAAAGATTTGTCACTAGATTTAATTTTATATTTTTTCATTAGATTAGAGCTAGATATTGGAGAAACACTAGAAGAACCTATGACATGTTTGTCTCCATATTTTGAAGGTACTTCAACAAGTAAATTTTAATTTCCCATGGAATGTGTGTATCCAGAGATGATGTGTGTATGAAACATTGAACTTTAATCTCTTACCAGCTCAATAGAGTCCCCTAAATAAGACACCATGCAAGGTCATTGAATCCTCAATAACACATAGTGGTGGTGGTGGATGAATCAAGCCAAACCTAGCTCATAGGCCCAAGGTTATTTTTACCCTATCCACCTCTTCCAAGGAAGTTAATTTTTTCAAGACTAGTTGTGACCTCCAAAAACCATTACTCAAACCATTCATTCTATTTTGTGACACACCCCTATCATTTAGGGAACACTAAATAAGTTTTATTGAGAATTATATAAGGATAACCATCTATACGTCTCTTCCAAGGGAACACCAAGTGGAAATGATTAAACCTAGTATAAGCCACAAGCCAAAGTGATACACTAATAGAGAGAATACAAAGAATAATCTAAATTTTTATCTTAATATGGGAAAATGGATGAATACCTACCATATTATTCTAAGGGAAATGCATATTTGATCATAAATACCCAATATTTATATGTGAATGTCAATAGTGCTAATATTGTAGAGGGTATATGCTGAGATATAGAATCAAAGGGACATGATAAAGGATAAATTTACCATGACTAGATCTGTACCAAAACATATGATGAAGGTTTATACACTGCATATTAAAGGTAAACTTAGAACTTAGAAGCTCTAAATTTTCATTTACATCTCACTCATCATGCTTCATCCAATGATAAAGGGAAGGGAATGTCTATATCCTACTTTCTACCTTAATAGGTTGAATTTATCTCCACTAAAGAATAGCTGGTGTAATATTAATCCAAGATAAAGGATCTAAAATATCTCAATAACGTGTTACTCAGGGGGAATATTCCCACTAAGTATAATTTTCAAGTAGTGGATAATGTTTTTCATCCCAAAGATACCCTTCAATAAGAAGAGTTTACCTAGCCTGCATGAATAGAATCTAATCATCAAGTTGTCTCTAGATACCAACAATTAGTTTATTTGATCATAATGATTGATAATAACTAATATTTTCCTCAATTTCAAAAAACATTTACCTTATCTCAAAAAATTCACCCTAGTCTAACTAAAATTGGATATTAGTAACTGATATACGAAGGGTGACCACATTAAGCTTCACCTACTACCTATGTTTAGGGATCAAATTAAAGAATATTTCTTATAGATATCCTCAAATTCATCAAGTATCTTTCCACTCAAATGGAATCCATTGAGGGAAAATGTTCCCTAGTATAGTTTGAGAAGAAATCATATCATGTATGGGTGGAATCTAATCCCTCTTAACCCAACTTCAAGAATCCCAAATTCCCAATATTCAATGTAATAAATGATTTGGAATAGAACTTGACACATTTTGTGCCCCATTGCAGCCATATAAGGGGTAAACTTGATTAGTAGGAGCTATTAAAAATTAGATATTTAATGAAAAACATATAGGGGAAATAATTCATATGGTACAAGAATTTTCCATCCAGATATATTTCAAGTTCGGAAGACCTTCTTCTATTGTTCCTTTACCAATTTAGATCTATACTATGAAAGATGAAATTACCTGACCTCTCAAATTGTAAGTAATGTGAAATTGATAGGGTCTTAGACTTCATCTCTAGATGGGAGTGTTTGAAAACAATTGTTCAATATGCAGCTGAGAGGACCAGTTTGGGATATTCTTAAAACTGAGAGGGGGGGGGGGTGAATCATTGTTGTGGACTTTTTAAACCAATTGTAACTTTTTTTTTATATCGGTACCTCTTAGACCTGTTAGGATCTTGATTCTATTATTATCCTTTCCCTATCACATGAAAGTATATGAAAGCAGTAACGATATAACATGATATTTTTACAAGGTTCACTACTAAACAAGAGAAGCTATGTCCTTATCATGTTTGGAAATAATCCCAACCACACAACCACTAGAAAATAATCATTTTTTGGTTACAACGAGTAGGATATACCCTTACACTTGTATGGAACTTTGAAAAAAATCCAATAGTGCATGTTTTATAGCTCTTGGATAGATATTTATACTACCTCCCAAGACAGTATTATCCTTATTAAAGGTTTGTAACACCAACAAAGTCTTAAACCCATTGGATGTCAAAGTACTGCTCAGTTCTTCCGCTCTTCACCTATTACTTACGTAAAAACATGTAAGTAACTCTTCTTACTTATTCACAACATAAAACCTGATAGCTTCATAATATTCTTCTATTTCCAGTCACAATAATATGAATTCATTATATACTGATGAACATAATTTTCTATGACCCAAATTATAATAAACTAATATCAATTTGTTCAGTCACTTCCTCTTCCCCCTTTGATCTGTGACACACAAAGATATGAAATAGTCTATAGCAGTGTATCAATCTCTATTTCTTTTTCAATGCAAAACAAACTACACTGAATCATCTTCTTCTAATAGTTTTAGAACAAAAAAATTTCCTTTTAATTATTAAAAGAATGAATATAATCTCAACATAGCATCATCACAATTAATATAGCATGAATAACTAAATATAAATTGGCCACTCTCTTTCTTATTCTCTGACACATAATAATATGGAAAAGTGCAATAGTGTCTTGATCTCTATTTATTATTTACAAATAATAACAAGGGTTTAAACACCTATTGTGTATATACAATATTTATACTTCACGAACTATCCTCGTGAACTTCTCCCGTGAACTCTTCCCGTAAACTATGGTTGCAAACTATCCCCACGAACTTCCTTGCACCATATGGCACAAGTGCTTCACAAAAAAACTTCTCTTTAATGAATTTAGTTTTCTTCACAGACTGAAAATGTCCTGCATACCTTTTATGCTTAGTGGACGATCCCTGCTTCCTCCACGAACTATCTTTTGTTGTGTACTGCGAGTGCTTTGCAGACAGCTTCTTCCTCTGTGGATTGTCCCTATTTCTATGAATCATCTCTACTTCCATGGACTATTTCCTCTTATGTAGAATGGCTCAATTTTTTTATATCATATTCTCCTCTACACACTTCCTCTGTTTCCATGAACTAATGATTCTTCCACGGACTACTGATGCTTCATGGACAACCTCTGCTTTGTGAACCGCCTTCGTTCTTCGAACTCCTCTTGCTCTGCGGACTAACTCCACTCCACCAAGAATCCTTATCTTTTGAAGAATTTATTCCCTAATAACTATTCCAGAATTATCCAAATTCTTCCTCTAGTGATGATATTTTTTATAGAATTATCTCTTTCTTAATGATGGGATTATGGGTCCTTATATATGCAAATAGATTCGAAAATACTGATAATCTGATTTACCAAAATTTTAAATGTGGTACGACCTTCATCGTGGACTATTCTCCTTCCATGAACCACTTGAATTCCATATACTAAAATCCTACCATGAAACATGATCCTCCCATGAACCATTTCCCTTACACGGTCCACATACTGCCTTTCTTCCTTAGCGAAGAATGATTCCATCCATGAATGGATCACCACCTCCATTCCGTAAATGAACCATTTTCATGAACTAAAATCCTCCCAAAAACTTTAAGTATTACCATGAACCATTTTAATTCTTCAAATTGTTTCCCCTACATGGTCCGCATACCATGCTTCACGGTCTGCATAGTAGCGCTATGCAGAATCCTTCCTTTTCTGATTTTCATTCGCCACTCTGCATACCTCCTATGTGTTCTGTGAAATTTTCTTTGTGGTATATGAACTATATTACATGGAAATACTTCCTTTTCCAAGGAAAAAATTCCCAATTTTTAGGCTAAAAAATTTGGAAAACACTAGGAAACAATGCAACCTTAAAAATCTCCTTCGACAAGAACACTCATGCTGCTTTAATATTATTTAGATTTTTCAATAATTAGATAATTTCATCATGAACCTTATCTATTGTGATATATAGTATTTGATCTATCATATTTATAATAATTATATTTTATGAGAAAAGTATTGAAACTTACCTTCCTTCCAGCATCATCTTTATTTCCAATCAAAACTGAAACCGATTGGAAGCTCCTTTTCTCCCCCTTTACTTCATAATAATTGCATCACAAGTTCTCCAAATAAATTATGATATTTGTGAAATAAAAATTATCAAAGCATCATTATATTCTACTAGGAGAATTATTCAACCATGATATTCAATTTCATCTAATGAATCCATAACAATTCTTCAGGCATCACTTTGAAACTCAAAGTCTTCAAACAATTCACATGTTTCTTGAAATATAAAGACTTGAGAAAATTATCCAATATCCATTAACATTGGATTTGCTTCATCATATTGAATGCAATGATATATTTTTATCTCATTTAACACCATTGATAACCATTTTCTAATAAATAAAACCCATACAAAAAGTGGAATCTTCAGCAGCTCCCATAGAAGAAACTGGTGGATATTTTTATAAAAGATATCAAGGATGAGTTGTAGACACTTTTAATATCTATAAAGTGTCTAGGTTGATTCTAGGAGTTTTTAGTTGCAAAAAAATTCCCAAAGTATTCCATTTAGTATACTAAATGGACATTTTAGACTACACTTACTACTTAGGGAAATAGTTCTAATAAAGCACAGATGACAAATATCATTCTTAAACTAGCACCAATAACTACTTTGACACCTATACAAGATTAGTTCAACCTAGTAACTCCCATAGAGTGATAAAAAGAGTAAAAACACCCTGATTGAGTGGAAAGGAAAGAATAATTCCACTCATGATATGAGGACCAAAGAAATAAAAACTACTCCTTTTGAAAAGAGTAGGTTTTTGGTTACTTTATCAAAACTTTGGAAAATAATCTTTTAAATATTCCCAAGGCTAGAAAATCCAATTAGACTGGACTTAGTGATTACCCTAAATATGTCCCTTTCCACCAGATGTTGGGCCACAACATTCAATATTTCTTCATATTTAATGAAATTATCCAAAAAATATTAATTATGGATAGGTGACACTAGGTAAAACTTCGATGTAGGTGGCCTATGATTCTAATATTCAACTAGTGGAAGAAAAAGACTAGAAGGTGGTCCTAGCCAGGAGTGAATAAAAGTTCAATGATTGGATGACTCAAATGATAATCGATCGATATCAATATATCCTTAGTGCATATACAAATAAACTATTCATGGCCCCAATTCCCACTCCATCTTCTAAATATATTCCTTCAACTCCATAATAGGGATATAAGTGTAATAAATGGAAGAAAAATCATGTCTAAGAGGAAGAAACTTGAAAAAATCCTAAACTAGTTCAGACCCTCATGGATTTTATACCCCCATCATCATAAGAACCGAAACGATCCCATAAAATGGTCTTATGGGAACAACACAATCAAAAGTAACCCTCATCAGATAAATAATCAGATTACTGTACTATTAATTACATTAACATGGAATATCCACTCTTCGATGAAGAATATGTATGTGAACCCAAGTTCCCCTCTCAAAAATAGGGAGTAGGAGGAAGATTCCATAGAATCTGAGGGAACTGTGAAATTCATGGCCATAGAATATCTCAAAATTCAATCCACACCTATAATGAGGAAAAATATTCATCCAAAACTCAAAGTTAGGCACTTCAATAAGCCTATAAGGAACATTGAGATATCCTTTAATCCCCTAGGAGTCTCTCAAACATAATTATCCTAGGATATCATTAAATGTTTTTTTAGAAAAAACATGGCTCCACAAACATGTGGAAGTACCTTCACTATATCACAAATTATTGAATTACCTTATCAATGGAGTATTTGGAGTTATATGAAATGATAGTGACCCTTAGATTATTTTTATTCCCAATATATTGAGGCAGTCTTCTATAAAAAATAAGGGAAAAACTGATGATAAAAAAAACATTCAATTTTCTGCTCACAATAGTTTGGGAAATACAACAGCAAGCCCCTGTAGTATATTTATTAAGGATTATGTGTTGTACATCAAATAGATTTAGGAAATGATCCAAAATTTAGGAAGCCACTAGGATTCAAAAACTATGCTCTTTTATTATTTTCATAGTGATAACTATTCCAGCTGAGGAATTTTTTTCATATGATGATCACGATATATCTGGGAAAAATGAAACTATATATGAAAATGCATTAGTTAAAAATTATCTATATTTTCCTTCAAGAAATGATGATAATCTTTTATCATAATTGGGATTAAAATACATATCTATATCATAGTAAGAGACTGGAAATATCCTCATTTAGTATTCTAAAAATCAATATGTCGACACATCTTATACCCCAAATGATAGTTAGGGGGAAGGAGAAGAAACCCAAGATTCTATGAAAAGTGATTCCACTACATCGACACCATCAAAATTTATAGACACCTCCTCATTATCAATAGGAGATGAATATATCTACACACAAAAATTTGGATACAAAAATCCCCATTCATCTTTCAGTATTATAAATTTTGAGGTAGTTAAATAGGAAGATATGATCTCGTAGATATCCCTTGAGCATTTTAGGAAAGTATCTCTACAAAAATCAATGATCTCAAAAAGGTGAATCTTAATAAAAATGAGGATATGTGTCCCATACTCATGTATTTAGAAATAGACCTCTAGTAACATGAAGATTATATTTCCTTTCTAAAATGAAATCCAGATATGCTCACCTAGAACAATTCCAAAATTATATGATTTAATTACTTGGTGTCCATCCATAACCAAGGCTTTACAAATAACCACCATAACTATATAAAACCCAAAAGAATAATACATAAAACCCTTGTTTCTAGAGTATAGGATAATATTGAAAAACTCATCAAATGTGACTTAATCTGGTAAGTTTAATATTCGAAGTGGTTAGAAAAAAATATCCCTATCAAAAAGAAGAATAGTTAGATCCGAGTCTACATCAACTTTATGGATCTCTATAGGCATTTATTGAAAGTTGACTTCCCAATACTAATCATGGATGAATTATTTGGATGAATTATTTGAAGCTCACTCCTTCATGGATGAATCCTCTGGATACAACTAGATTTGAATGAACCTATAAGATAAGGAGGCCTTTAATTTTAAGGAACTACATGGGGTATATTACTATCAGGTAACACCCTTCATATTAAAGAAAACTAACACTATATATTAGTGTTCTATGAATCATATCTCAAAGTCCTTCTTGGGAGAAACCATCGAATGCTATATGGATGACCTTTTAGTCAAATCATGGTAGCGCTGTGATCATTTTATTGTTATTGAATTATTATTTAGAAAAATTTATAAACAAATTTTAAAAATGAATTCATTGAAGTGTGATTTCAGGGTAACATTAGGATTTTTTTGGATTCATAGTATTCCATAAAAAAATAAATAGTAACCCTAATAATTCTAAGGTAATTCTTAATATAACTCTACCCAAAAAACATCCAGGAGTTTAGGGGTCTTAAAGAAAATATTTCCTATATAAAGTTCTTCATCTCCCATCTCACTAGTAAATGCCTACCCTTGAATGGATTAATGAAAAAATGTTTTTCTTATCAGTGGGATGATGAATTCCAGAGAGCCTTCAAGAACCTCATGTAGTACCTATTCAACATGATATTCTTGATTCCAGCTCTTAAATAAAATTTAATCATCCTATATAAGGAAACCAAAAATTTTTCACTTTCAACTCTCTTGGATTAGAATAATTATGTGGGAAAATAAAATATTTTATACTTTCTCAGCTGAATGATGATGGAAATTGAGACTTTATATTATAATATTGAGAAGAAATATTTGGAATTTATCCCTATTCCACAAAAATATGAGGCAATATCTATATAATAATGAGATTAATTTGGTTTCTAACGTCGATCAAATCAAATATATCCTTAGCCACCCAATATTGACCAAATGTATGGCATGATGGGAAGTCATTTTAAATAATTATAATATCCAATACATGTCTTAAAAGGCATTAAAGAGACAAGAACAAATGAAATTTATCATAGCACATATTACCCCTAATACCATTCGACTAAGTTTGGATCTTCCTAATGAGGTGGGTTTCTCTATAAAGGATACATCTCATGCACGAGAGATATAATTTTATAGTACTTCTTGAATCCTAAAATACTCAAGAATGGAAAGCCCAAATGATAACCAATTTGGAATGGGAATTGTGTTAATTTCTAAAACCATGGTAATATTTCCCTATTCTTTCCTTTTTTAAAAGGATTCACTAATAATGAGGTGGATTATTAATCCCTCATCACGGGTTCAGAGATATTTCTATAAATACCAGTGGCTAAACTCAACAATAAAGTTGGATTGGAGCTGGTAATCAAGAAAATCAATAATAAGTATGACATCAAGAAGGTATGTCCACCTATAGAATTTGAATGTATCTCCACTAAAGAAAAACTATTATTTTATTAATCCAAGATAGAAGATCTAAAATAGCTCAATATTGAGTTAATCAGGGGAAATATTCCCACTAAGTATAATTTTCAAGAAGAGGTGAATGTTTTTCCTCCCATAGATCCTCTTTAACAAGAGGGGGTTTCCCAAACTATAAGAATATATTCTAATTATAATCCTCACTCTAAATCCCAAGAACTGGTTTATTTGAGCCTGATGATTGAGAATAACAAATATTTTACTCCATTATGATATTCGCTTCCTAAATTTTAGGAAATTACCCTAGTTCATCTAAAACATGAAGTCAGCAGTCAATATACGTAGGGTTACCACATAAATCTTCACTTGATACCTTCATTTAGGGATCATCTTAAACAATATTTCCTCTAGATCTCCTCAACTCCACCAATTATATTTCCACTCAAATGGAAGCCATCTAGGGGAAACACACCCTAGTATAGCCTGTAAGGAAACCATATCTTGAATGGGTGGATGCCACTCCTACTACAACTAACATTGTAAATCACACATTACCAATATTCAATTTCATAAGGGATTTGGAAGATCACTTGACACATTTTGTGTCCTGGTGTTCCTCTCTAATGGGAACACTTGACCAACAGGAGGTAGTGAAACTCAAATATTATTTTAAAACCCAGAGGGGAAATAATTCATCTAGTATAACCCTACATTGGTAAGTGACATATTCTAGTGTGTAAGCATGATATATGGAATAATTTAGTCATTTTCTCAGTGAATATTTTGATTTTGGATGCATGTCACCACTTGAAGGAGCTCTACAAAGCACTTGTCATGGCTCTTTAGAGCCCCAAAGAGTTCAAGGATAAATTCATGATAAATAGGGTGTATTATGCATAGATAGACTAAGTGGAATGAAAAAAATCTACCACTTTCATAGAGAAAGATCTGGATATTACATTACATAGGCACATCAAACCCCTGTACATTTTTGACAAGATTTACAGTGTTAAAATTCATCAAGATTTGATTGAAAATAGTTCTAGGATAAATATTATCCTAGTTTAGACCCTCTGATTCGTGGGTTATGGTGAGTAAGTTCTATATTCATAAAAATTGGACATTAATGGGTATGAAAATAGAAAAAAATCCTCATGAAAGGATCAAAATAAAATCCCAATATAGGGATCTCTTTTTTATTCTGAATGGTCGATTGTTATGAGATTGAATTTAATGTTCTGTCGGTAATACTACAACTATATAGGAATGAAAAAATATCGTTCTCATATCATAAATTCCTAAAGTACCCTATAAATATATAAGTTGGAGTGATATGTGGTGATAATTTTCCTTTGGGTCTTGTTATTCCCAATATATTGAGCCGTGCTTCTACAAAATAAAATGAAAAAAATAATTAATAAAAGATGGTATTTAGATTAATACTCCCAAATTTTTTAGAATTACTCTAATAATCCCATAAAGCATGATTAGTGAGGATTATGCGTTTCTCATCAAATATATTGTGTAAATTAACCCAAATTTAGAAATCCCTAGGATTTAAAAACACTATCTTCCCCTATTTTCCTGGTGAAAACTATTTTGGATGAGTAGAGTTTTTTATAAGATGATCATGGTATATCTAAGAACAATAACACCATAGATGAAAATTCACCAGTTAAAAATGATCCCACTTTATATTAAAGACATGAGGATATGGTTTAATTATTATTTTAATTGAAATATACCTCTACATCATAGGAAATGACTTTAAATTCCATCATGTCATCACTTGAAACTCAAGATTTTATCACCTCTTCTACCCCTGATGTTAGCATGGGGAAGGAGAAGAATCCCAAGATTATTCTAATAGAGGTTTAACTAAATATACACTATTAAAATATAGATACACCAATTTCTTATTCATAGGATATGAAGATATACCCACAAAATATTTTTGATACAAAAAGTCCCCTTCATATTCCATTCCCAACAACATTAATGTAGAGGAAGAGGAGGAAGATAATCTTAAAGATTCCCCTCCAGAATTTGAGGAAGGTGTATCTACCACATTTTATGATATTATCTAGTTGAATCTTGGTACAAAATATGGTCTATAACCCACACTCACAAGTGTATTCATGAACCTCAAGGAATCAGAATAATATATTTCCTTCCTAAAATGTCATCAAGATGTGTTCACCTAATTTCTAGAATTGAATCCTAAGGTGTTCACCCATTACCTAGGATTTCTAGATGACCAACGTATATATAAACAAGCATAAATAAGAATTAATCCAACTATTTCCACTAAAGTAGAAGGTGATATTGAAAAACTTATCAAATTTGGATTGATCTGATATGTTTAATATCCAAAGTGGTTAACAAACATCATCCATATTAAGAAGAATAATGGTCAGATCTAAGTCTCCTTGACTTAAGGGTCCTCTATAACCATTACTTGAAAGATGAATCCTCAGTCTTGATTAGGGAATTAATGATTGATGTGATGAATATTTTTTAATCCCTCACATGAATGGTTTCTTTGGGTACAAAAAGATTCTAATGGCCCCATAGGAAAAGAGGCCATTGCTTTTAGGTGCCCCTAGGGGTGTATTTCTATCGGGTAATTCCCTTCATCCTAAACAATGATGGCACCACATAATAACACAATGTGTATCATATCTTAAATTACTTATTGGGGAATGCCATGGAATTCTATTTTTATGACCAGATAGTCAAATCCTAGTAGTGATGTGGTCATTTTGATGATCTTGAAGTAGTATTTAGAAATTTTTTGGAAACAAAACATAAAAATTAATCCCTTAAAGTGTACATTCAAGGTAACATTAGGAAAATATATTAGCTTCATGGTATATCATTACAACATCAAGGTTGACCCCAAGAAGACTAAATAAATTCTTAATATTCCTCTACCTAAAACCCTCAAGGAATTGGGGGGACTTTAGGGAAATATTACCTACATCAGGTTATTCATCACCAATATCACTGGTAAACACATTCCAATAACCATATTAATGAAAAATGGGATTACTACTAGTGGAATGAGGAATTATAGATATATTTTTATGACCTAAAGTAATACCTCCTCAAACCCCTAGTACTGATGCCACATATTTAAGTAAAGCTACTCATCCTATATGTGACAAACCTAGAGTGTTCACTTGGTGCACTATTTCTTCATAAGAACAGTGTGGGGAAATAAAATAGTCTATAATATATAATATCAATTATTTTGAACAATGAGGAACAATATTATAACATTAAAAATAAATATTTGGCATTGATCCTTATAGCATAAAAGCTAAAACACAATCTCCAATATCATGTGATTCATTTGGTCACTCGTATTTATCTAGTCAAATAAATCCTTAGTCTCCCAATATTGATTGATCATATGGAATGATGAGAGACCATCTTTCAATATTTTGACAATCAATTCATGCATCAAAAATAATTCAAGGGAAAAGAACTAGTGAAATTTATTATTGAACATCCTACCCCTTAGAGCATGAAATTAAGTATGAATCTTCAAGATGAGAAGGTTTTATTTGTATAGGATACATCTCATGCATTAAATATATACTTTGGCAGTGCTTCTCAAAGATAGATAGTCATGAGAATGGAAATCCTAGATGATAACTGGTTTGGCGTGGGAATTGTGTTCATTTACCCAATAAAAGCAGTCTTTCTATATTCCTTACTATGGTTATAAGGATATACTAATGATGAGACAAAGTATCAAGCCCTCATCACGAGATTGGATCAAGATCTAAAAATACTAGCAGATCACCTCAATATTAATGGCGAATCAGAGTTGGTAATCAAGAAAATAAATGGTAGTTATTCCATAAAAATGGAGGAAATGATCCCTCTACATGATTATGTTTGATAAATGATGGAAAATTTTCCTTCTGAACAAACTTTGACCCACATTCCATGTTCATAAAATGCTAGTAAGGATGACTCGGATAATGATACTACCAAAATGTAAAACCCAAACCAGGATGGGATGGTTATCCAAATCACATATTTTAGGATGGTCTCCCAATTAATCAATAGAAATGTAAGGTAGATCAATGAAATCATTGTTACCCCTAGATAGGATGAGCCTATATCCTCATCAACTGATGCTACCAATGAATGGATATCCCTAATAATAGATTATATCTGAGATAGAATCCTTCCATTAGATTAGTCTAGGAGTGAGTATATTATTCATCAAATAGTGAACTTCACCCTCTATTATGACCTAAATTCTCAAAGGGTCCTTTAAAAATGGAGTTTTGATGGAATTATCCATAAATAGATTGAGGGAACAGATTCCCTCACTATAATGAAATAATTTCATTCTAGTTCTTATGGTTATCTATCACACCCAAGTTCTTCATTAAGGTACTTATTTTTCTTTTATTTTTATCCTAACACCCCCCTAATTTCCTTCTAATCCCCCAAGAAATTTGGTGTCTTTTGGAGAAGTTTTTAGGGGAGAAAAGAGGGTGCACGATTTAGGTGCACAGTTCCAAACCGTGTACACAAACCATGCAGCCCTGTCCAGGTCATAAAAAAATGGTTAAATGACTTATTTTTCGTCATGGGATTTATTTAAATTCATCCCTTCCTCCTCATATTCGAACCTAATATCCATGGAATCCATCTAAGTCAGCCAAACCCTCATTGTAACCCCATTTTTTAGGGGGATTTGGTGGAGGAACTTCACTCAATCTCAAGTAAGTGATTCTTCATCATAGTTACTTCCCTTTCCATGAAGTTTCTCCTCATTTTATTGAAGTAAAAATTTCCATAGGTTATGTTTTTGAACCTAGGGTTTAACCTTGGGTTTTATTGGTCTATTCTTGTGGTTTTAGGCTTGATCTAGGTCCCTCTTGGCGCGGCAGTGGTGCAATTTGATTTTCACACCAAGAATCAAGGGTTTTCATTAATTTGGTAGGTGATTCCATGTTTATGAAATATTTGTGTCTTATCATGCTGTGTTTTTCATATTTTTAGGTTTATATTATTTTATTATTGCTGCAAAATTAGTTTTAGTGGTGTTTGTGTTGAAAATGAATTTTAAATGCCAATTTCATGTGAAATTGGGAGTTTTTCATAGAATGGTTTTATTGTTTTATTTGGGGCTACACTATAAATACTTAATTGATTTTATTGAACTTTAATAGGTATTAAAATAATGTTTTTAATGTTTATACCCTTTGTTTTTTTCTATGAAAATGGGTTTTAATGGTGTTTGTGGAACATGTGAACTTTAAGTGCCATGTTTGTGTGAAAATGGAGGTTTTATAAAGTTATCATTTCTTAATTCACATGAAGCTACCCTAAAATTGATTTTTTGGTTTCATTGAAATTTATTGGGATTAATTTTTTTGTTTTGGTAACTTATAAGTGTGAACATAGTGTACAAAGTGGGATTTTCAAGGAGTTTTGGGTGAAAAACAATGCGGGATTTTGAGAAATTGTTTCATTAAAAATCAAAGTGTTTTGTTGTGTGTTTTAAGTGTTTTGAAATATGTATATCTACTGTAATTATTGTATGTGAATATTTTTGGTGTTTTATATAAAAAATGGATTTGATTATCATGCTGAAATTGTCTGATCACAAAGGGGGAAACCCGAGTACCTAGGTGGGGCAGATATGTACCAGTATGGCTAGTGGACCGGATGAGTTTTGTTCCTACTTCACATAGAATTTGAATAAATAAAACTATAAATAAATTATATAGATGATTATTTGGGAACACTAGGTTATGTGTATGTTTACTACCAGTGGATCGTGCATGAGAATGGATTTTACTATGGTTACTCTACACCAAGGTATGAGGTACATGAGGCCCGAGACTATCTAGTGCCTAGGGGTGTTCCTGATTTTGTTGCTCATTGGATTTGTGGTATTTGCCCTTGTATTTGGGTGTGTTTATAAGTATATTAAATTATCTAACATTACCATTTAAATTTTTTAACATTCTGAAAGTTTTAGTTTGGAAACCTTTTTCAATTGAAAATTGCATTTCTTGGAATTTTTCACCGCTTTTCTTTGCATATTAAAACTGCTTGATTTTTCACCTTGTATTGCATGAAATTTGGAATAATTGGGTGGTATCCTATTGGGATTAGGATAAAACCCCACTTACACCCCTTGTGTGTAAGTAGACTTTATTTTTCTTGACTCTGGTAAAGGAAAGGCTTTGGGTGATGGTGGTTCAGGGTGTTAGTTCCCATCCTTGGGGCGAAGTTATAGAGACGGCTTGTGGGTGATGAACTCTTGTCGTGTGGAGTCCTTGGGGATGTTTTTATGCTATTTATTTGTGTATTTGGACCTTTTTTTATTACTTTTAAACTTATGTATTCAGTTATGAATTTTTGTTTAAACCTTGTTTGGTATGAATTTTTCAGATTCAGTTTATCAAATGTTTTTGATGTTTTATGTATACATATTCGTGTAAATCATTCCCAAACCAAGATAAATGATACTCGGACACTTGTACTAGCTCGTGGGGATAGGGAAAACCCTTCAGGCCTTGCCACGGTCCAGGATTGGTGCTGGTATTGGTGGAGACCAAATTTAGTTTGTGACAAAATGGTATCAGAGGAGGTTCATGTTTTTGGGTTATATTACTATTTTGGGATGAGTTGGGATCAACAGGAGCTAGGAATGTCGGGGTTTGGGGTTTTGGTCCTGAGTAGGGTGTCTGGACCGCACCTCTCATCGAAGACCTTAAGTCACTAGGGGATGTTAGAATTTTCTGATTGACTTCACTTCTAGGTGAGATGTGTGGGCTGTAGACCACACATAGACAACGGGTGAGGGTGGCATAGTTGTTTCTTTTATTACTAAAATGTGTTTAAATTATTTATATTGGATGTACTTGATTAAAATTTTCAGAATTATGGTATTAAATATTGTTTTTGTGACTGTTTCCTTTTGTAGAAACATGCCTCCCCAGAAAGCTCCCATGCGCCCATGGGAGGAAGTCAGAGAGAGTTCTCCCACACCAATTGATCAGAGGCTAGTCGAGGTCGTGGTCCAAGCTTTCCAGGCTCTAGGATAGGGACCAGATCTTATTTCATCTCCCGTTAGAGAGGATGATACTGGTCCTAAAAAGGACAAGGCCCAGGAGTACTTAAAAAATAAGCCTCATAACTTCCATGGAAGCATAGAACCCCAGGAAGCATAAGAATGATTCAAAAAGATAGAGCGCATGTTCAATTTTCTGGATACACCTGAGGATCTTAGGCTGAAGTGTGTATCCTTTCTATTGTAGGGTCCTAGCCGCAGGTGGTGAGAATCAGTTCTTCAGACTAGAAAGAATGAGTAGATGCATTAGGGAGGCTTCAAGGCTATCTTCAATGAACAATACTTCCCTGAGGTGTTGGCTTAGGCTAGGTCACGAGAGTTCATGGAACTTGTTTAGGGGAATCTATCTATGATGGAGTATGCCAACTGTTTCGCTGAGTTGGTTCGGTATGATCTTGAAATTGTCTCTAATGAGCAAGTGAAGACCCAGAGGTTTGAGAAAGGCTTGTGACCAGAGATACACTCCCAGGTGTTCTTGTTCAAGATGAGGACCTATGCTGAGGTTGTTGACCGGGTGTGCATAGTAGAGATTGATCTAAAAGGTAGGGATGGTTTCTCTGGATCAGTATCAGTAGTGGGTAGTAGAATCTCCTCAGAGAAGAAAAGGAAGTGGGAGGAACAGGTGAATAAAGGAGGTGTCAGTTCAGGCCACTCTTCTAGGTAGTTTTCATCTACGGATTCTGATGCGAGATCGGTCGTGTGCCACCAGTGTGGGAATCCTTGGGATGTATGACCGGAATTCCCACTTCCTCCAAAGCCTTGTTACCAGTGTGGAGGCATTGAGAATTTATAGTACTTCTATGGGGTGGAACGTCTACTTCTGAGTGGGGCAGGGTCAATAGATTGAAGAGGAGTTCCAATATAGTCTGAGCCGTCGATGACTGGGGGATATAGATCTAGTGGCCATGGTGGTAGATATGGGTCATATTCTGGGAAAAGTCAGTTTAGGGAACAACCACAGACTAGCGGTCATCCTCAGGTAGACACAGAACATCTCCATGTGGTGGATCAGACACCAACATGATTAGAGGCGGGACCGTCGACTATTCGAGGTACCGTTTTTATCGCATCTTCTATAGATGATGCTCTTTTTGATACTTGTGCCTCTATTTTATTCATTTCTATCTGTTTTGTGGACACACTAAATTTTCCTACTGATTTTCTATATTTTACGATGGATTTGGTGACACTGTTGGGAAAGAAGAAGGAGTAGGTTATAGGTGCCCATCATGTGCGCTTTCCATGTCAGGGGTTGAGACAGAGTGGGAACTCTTAGTCTTAGATATGAAACTTTTTAACATAAAAATTTGCATGGATTGGATAGTACACTTTCAATCACACATTGATTGCTATGGGAGGAAAGTCAGTTTCACGGCACTTGATGGGAGTTGTCGGGTTTTTTCGGGGAGAATGGGATCCTCGGTCGGGTCGTGTAGGACCTCCAATCCTAGAGTTTGGAAGTCTTAACTTCTAGTTATCATAAATCACTATAGAGGATGAGGGTATTTACCCAAAAGGTACACTACCTAATGTGGTTAATGAGTTTTTGAAGGTACCATATGATTTTTCTGGTTTTCCCCCAGAACGGGATGTGGAGTTTTTGATTGATCTGGCACCGGGAACACAACCGATATATCTTCCCTCATATCGCATGGCCCCTACCAAGATGAGGGAATTAAAGATACATATAGATGAATTAGAATCCAAAGGATTCATTTTCCCAAGCATATCTCCTTGATATTCTCTTGTGTTGTTCACGAAAAAGGCTAATGGATCCCTTTGATTTTGCATTGACTACCAGAATCTGAATAAGGTAACAATTAAGAACAAATAACCTTTGCCCAGAATAAATGATTTGTTTGATCAGTTGAAGGTGGAAAATTGGTTCTCAAAAATAAACTTTCATTTGGGATACCATCAACTCAGGGTGGATTTAGATATTCTAAAGATAGCCTTCTGAAGTATGTACGACCACTTTGAGTATTTGGTCATGCCCTTTGGATTGACCAATGCTCTAGCAGTCTTTATGGAACTCATGAATAGGGTGTCCCATCAGTATCTCGATTCCTTTGTTGTGGTGTTTTTGGATGAAATCATAGTATACTCTGGCTCTGAGGAGGAACACGAACATCACTTGGGGATCATCTTGGGCACTTTGCAGGATCACCGCCTCTATGAAAAGTGGTCAAAGTGAACTTTTTAGATCAAGGAAGTTAAATTTATGGGGCATGTGATCTCTAAGTAGGGGGTTTCAGTGGACCCCAATAAGATCAGTGTGGTCATGTCATGGGAGCAATCAAAGAATATGTTCGAGATTAGTATTTTCCTTGGACTGGTTGGTTATTACAAGTCGTTCATCTGTGATTTCTCTCGACTTTCTTCACCAATGATTGCACTCACCTGGAATGGGGTGAAGTTTGTATGGGGCCCAGAATGTTAGGCATTGTTTGAGGAGCCAAATTAGTGGTTGACTACCACTCCTGTGCTGATTTTTCTAAAGACTGGAAAGGGGTGTGTGGTGTATTGCGATGCTTCAGGTATGGGTGTTGGGTGCGTGCTTATATAGGATGATCACGTGGTGGAGTATGGCTCTCGCTAACTCCGAACACACGAAAATAATTACCCGACCCATGAATTATAGTTGGCAGTGGAGATGCATGATTTGAAGGCCTGGAATCACTATCTCTTTGGGGAGAAGTTCATGGTCTACTCTAATCACAAAAGCTTCGCCTATATCTTCTCACAGAAGGACCTCAACTTGAGGTAGCGTCGTTGGATTGAGTACTTGCAGAGGTTCGACTTTGACATTATCTATAACCCAGGCAAAGGAAATGTGGTGGTTGACACCTTGAGCAGAAGAGTTCCAGTGTAGGCTTTAAGGAAGTCCAGTGATGAGTGGGCTTTGATGGGACTCTTTTATCATATGCATGTGGAGACGAAGGAGCAAAATGGGGGTGCGTTCTTGGTGAGATTTCAGTCGACTCCCTCTCAGTTGGAGTTGATTCAGCGATAACAACCCAATGATGAGATTTTTCAGTAGTCGAGGTAGTTTCTTCATGGTGGGGTGATGTCTTCTAATTGGTTGTCATCTCCAGAGGTCATCCTATGCTTCAAGGGATGTTAAATAGTGTTTTCATCTCTGTGGAAGGTGGTGATGGAGGATAGCCACTAGTCTCAGTGGTCTATCCATCTAGGTGATACCAAGATGTATTATGATGTGCAAAGATAGTTTTGGTGGCTAGGTATGTGACGGGACATAGTAGACTTTGTGTCGAGGTGCGACACATGCCAGTAGGTGAAAGTAGAGCATAAAAGACCCTCCAGTTTTCTCCAGCCATTACCCATTACTACCTGGAAGTGGGATGAGGTTGCCATGGAATTTATTGTTGGATTAACTCATACACCTTGGGGTAAGAATTCCATTTGGGCGGTGATTGATCATCTGACCAAATCATCCCACTTTATTCCGATAAAAGATATAGCTAAAGTGGATAAGTTGTGCCGTTTGTATCTTCAGAAGGCGGTGAGAATCCATGGCGTACCATCAACATTTGTCTCAGATAGAGAATCCCATTTCACTTCTCGGTTTTGGGAAGGACTTTAGAAGTCCTTGGGGTCTTAGATTAAGATGATCATGACATACCATCCTCAAACGGATGGTCTGTCAGAATGGGAGAACTAGATTCTGGAGGACATGCTTTGTGAATGTGTTTTGGACTTTGGAGGTTCTTAGGATAGACATTTGGGATTGGTTGAATTTTCCTATAATAAAAGTTACCAATCCTTGATTATAATGGCTCCTTTTTAGGTGCTCTATGGTCTACCATGTTGGTCCCCCTATGTTGGGATGAGGTAGGTGAGACTTCACTGTTGGGGTTGAGCCTTATACAGGAAAATTCTGAGAAGGTCAAGTTGATCGAGCAACATTTGTTGACAGCTCAGAGTTTTCATAAATATTATGCTGACTAGAGGTGTTGAGACTTAGAGTTTTCAATGGGTGATAGTGTATTCTTGAAAGTGGCCCCTCGTTTGGGCCATCGTCGACTGGGGAAGCAAGGGAAGTTGACACCGCGATTTGTCGACCCTTTTGAAATCACAGAGTGTATTGGAAAGGTGGATTATAGGTTAGCCTTAACTTCTTAGTTGAAATCTATCAATTATGTCTTCCATGTCTCCCAATTTAATAAATACAACTCGGATCTGTCCCATGTGCTGAGTTGGGAAGAACTTGAGATAGAGCCTGACTTGTCAGTTTTTGAGCGGTCGGTGCAAATAGTGGACTCCCAAGATAAGGTGCATCGAGGGAAGTATATTTCATTAGTATAGGTTTATTAGAATCATGTTAGTGATACACATGAGACTTGGGAGCATAATTCATGGGTTGAGGAAGAGTACCCATTCTTTTTTTCTGATCAAACCTCTAGTCGAATTTCCAGGACGTAAATTTTTCATGGTGGGGAGAATTATCACACCCAAGTTCTTCATTAAGTTACTTATTTTTCTTTTATTTTTATCCTAACATCCCCCTAAGTCTCCCCTAATACCACATGAAAATTTGTGGCTTTTGGAGAAGTTTTGAGGGGAGAAAAGAGGGTGCACGGTTTAGGTGCACAGTTCCATACCGTGCACACAAACCATGCAGCCATGTCCAGGTCATAAAAAAATAATTAAATGACTTATTTTACCTCTATATATTTATCCAAATTCTTCCCTTCCTCCTACTATTTTAACCTAATAGCCATGGAAGCCCTCCAAGTCATCCAAATCCTCACTGGAACCTCATTTTGAGGGGGGATTAGTGGAGGAACTACACTCAATCTCAAGTAATTGATTCCTCCACATAGTTCCTCCCCTTTCCAAGAAGTTTCTTCTCATTTTCTTGAATTACCAAATGTCCATGGGTAGGTTTTAGAACATAGGGTTTAAAATTGGGTTTTCTTGGTCTATTCTTGTGGTTTTAGGCTTGATCTAGGTCCCTCTTGGTGCGACAGTGGTGCGATTTGATTTTCGCACAAAGAATCAAGGGTTTTCATTAATTTGGTAGGTGATTCCATGTTTATGAAATCTTTGTGTATTAGAATACTGTATTTATAATATTTTAAAGTTTATATAATTTTATTATTGCTGAAAAAATTAGTTTTAGTGGTGTTTGTATTTCAAATGAATTTTAAATTCCAATTTCATGTGAAATTAGGGGTTTTTCATATTAATGTTTTATTGGTTTATTTGGTGATTCCATATAAATACTTAATTGATTTTATTAAACTTTAATAGGGCTTCCAATCATGTTTTTAATGTTTATCCCCTTTGTTTGTTTCTGCGAAAATGGGTTTTAATGGTGTTTGTGGAACATGTGAACTTTAAGTGTCATGTTTGTGTGGAAATAGAGGTTTTACAAAGTCATCATTTCTTGGTTCACATGGGGCTGCCCTAAAATTGATTTGTTGGTTTAATTGAAATTTATTGGGATTAATTTTATATTTTGGTAACTTAAAAGTGTGCACATAGTGTACAAAGTGGTGTTTTTAAGGCATTTAGGGTGCAAAACAATGCAGGATTTTGAAAAATTGTTTCATTAAAAATCAAAGTGTTTTGTTGTGTGTTTTAAGTGGTTTAAAATGTGTATAGATAATTTAATGATTTTATGTGACTGGTTGTGATGTTTTATATTAAAAATGGATTTATTTAGCACGATGAATTTTTTTGAGCACAAAGAGAGAAGCCTGGGTACCTCGGTGGGGCGGGTATGTAATAGTACGGCTAGTGGACCAGATGGGTTTTGTCCATATTTCACTTAGCATTTGGATAAAAAAACTCCAACTAAACTATATGGATGATGATTGAGGACCAATATGTTATTTTTATGTTCCCTACTAGTGGCTCGTGCATGAGAACAAATTTTACTATGGTTACTCTACACCGAGGTACGAGGTACAAAGGGCCCGAGACTATCTAGTGCCTAGGGGTGTTCATGATTTTGTTGCTCATTGGATTTGTGGTATTTTCCCTTGTATTTGTGTGTGTTTAGAAGTATATTATAGTATATAAAATGAACATTTAAATGTGTTAAAATTCTGAAAGTTTTATATTTGAAATTGTTTTCAATTGAAAGTTTCATTTCTTGGAATTTGTCACCGCTTTTCTTTGCATATTAAAACTGCTTGATTTTTCACCTTTTATTGCATGAACATTGGAATAATTGGGTAGTATCATATTGGGATTATAATAAAAACCTAATTAAACCCCTTGGGTGTCATTAGAATTTATTTTTCTTGACTTAGGTTAAGGAAAGGCTTTGGGTGATGGCAGTTCGGAGTGTTAGTTCCCATCCTTGGGGCAGAGTTGTGGAGATGGCTTGTGGGTGTTGAACCCTTGTCATGTGGAGTCCTTGGGGATGTTTTGATGATGTTTATTTTTGTATTTAGACCTTTTGTATTGATTTTTAACTTATGTATTCAGTTCGATATTTTTTTTAAACCTTGTTTAGTATGAATTTTTCAGATTCAGATTATCAAATGTTTTTTATGTTTAATGTATACATATTTGGGTAAATCAATCCCAAACCAAGATAAATAATACCTGGGCACTTGTGCCAGCCTGTGGGGATAGGGAATGCCCTTAGATCCTTGCCATGGGTCGGTTTTGGTGCTGATATTGGTGGGGACCAGATTTAGTTTGTGACATTCTCAAACATATGAGACCAATTTCTCTCATTAAATCAAAAATCTTGGTTAGTTTTGGCCATAAATAACTCATGATTTATAATAATTCACTAGAAGGTTCCATGATTTCTAGGTACATTCCAATTCCATCCATCAGTTCCTACAGTTTCTGCACACCACTAAATAATCCTGGCCTTATCTATATAGGGAATTAATTTTAGGGAAACATATTTACCTGAATACAGTTCAGATATTCAATTTCATGCTTACTAATTTTGAATTTTTCTCTAAATAGGTAGATACAATACCCCTCAAATAATTCAATTCAAAGGTTATCATCAACTTTGTGAAGTCTAATATCATTACCAGATTTGGTGTCCCTCACACTATATTGATCGAAAATGGAACTAAATTACACACTTTTGAGATGAAATGAATAACCCAATAGTACAATATATAATCCAAACATTCACCCCACTATCATGTGGTGGAGAATAGTCATTAGAGGCCTTCAATAAAACCGTATCAAACATTCTTCATAAAATTATTGATAGGGATAAGAAGTCATGACTGGAAAAGATGATGCATGATTTGTGGTTTTATAACACCATAACCTACATTGATACACAAGTGACCCCATATATAATTATGTAGGGGATAGATGACATCTTATACATTGAATTAAAGCTATCCACACTTCTTGTATCTATCGATAATTAGCCTTTTGAAGATGAAAAGTTCCAGAAATTTCTGGATGAGTTATAAAGGCTTGATGAGAAAAGTTTCCACTCACTATATAAACTTGATATCCATCTAAATCGAGTTATATGTAATTTCAATAATAATTTTTTTCTATTTTTTTACTCCTAGGAGAGATAATATTGTTAATTATAACTATTATGATATTAGGGAAGAAGCCTACAAATCTCAAACAAAAGTGGGAGGGACCTTATGAGATACACTAGGTATACTACAATAGAACTTACTTATTGCCCACCATGGAATGGGAGTGAATCACACTATACATCAATTCCATATTTATTAAGAAATATTTTTCATAATTTCACGCTAATTCATCAACATCCCTTAAACATGATGTTAAAATGTGTGGTGCAATTCTAATTTGTATGACCTTAAAATACATAGAACCATGGTTTGTGTTACAAGACATTAAACTACATGACACCCACATCTTGGTCAAATAATGTTAAACTATATGATAATAGTGTTAATAACATGACTTTAAACTAAAAAACTTCTTTTATGTCCTCACTGTAAGACTTTAAACTGCATAATCACTGTTTATCCTGAAATTCCCTAAACTGCTTTGAGTGGTTCACTCAGTGAGGCCCAACTCTTATATATATATATATATGAGATTGATCTGTATAAATATAAATAATATTTCTAGAATATATTCCTTTTATTTTATTCTTATCATTTATTATGTGTCTTCCCCAAATAGAACCTATGCTACAAAATATGAATAAAAATATGCCAAGAGACTTTATTTTATTTTAGGGTTTGAGTTTTTCCTCCATATCGAGATTCCTGTTGCATGGTTTTTCCATTTTTTTAACTTTCACCAAAATAAATGTATAATTCCTCTACATGAGATCCTAATCCACATGGGGGATTAATTAACAAGAACTATGTGTGTCATGATTAATTCTACTTCAGTATATACAGTGAGACCTAAATATTATATTCTGGGCCTAATCATAAATTCCTATTACGGTTTACCCCTTTCCCCATGTATATGATCTAGATCTGTGTGGGATTATTTGATGTACATTTTATCCTGACTTTCTAATTTTCATCAAGGACACCATTACCTTATTGGTCATCATCAAAAAACCTTAAATTTTATGATAGTTCCCTCTTTGTATGATGTTAAACTACATGATTCATATATTTACCTAGTAGGATCTCTTGTGCAAATTGGATAATATTCCAATCACATCTTATTTATCACATAGAGAATAACTCATTTGATCTTATAGTATTCAGTTTCTTATCATGATTAACACAATTAATAAACCTCATATTTTAAACTTGGGTGGTAATTTTTTCTTTGTTTAATGAAATTAAATTTTACAATGTTTAGTCCATCTTGAAAGACATTAAGATTCTTAAAGTGTCATACTTTGTATAAGCCCCATTCTATAACATGAGATCCATATTTGTTCAAGAGTTCATTGATACAAAGACCCCAATCTGTGTAAGATTCCCCTACCTATAAGGACTAAAAGAAACTTGATTTCTATTATTTTAAGATATGTAGTGATATCTGGATAATCAGACCTAGATAAAAACTCAATCCCAAATATACCCTCTTCTCTGTCTTGGTGATGAAACCTTCTTTTGATTTATGTTGAGTTCCTTTCTATTTCTTACCATTGAGATGGGTTGACCATATTTTAAGAGTTGTGAATGACTTGATTCCTATTACTATAGGATATATAGTGATTCTAGGATTTCCTATCCAAGGCGCAACCATAAATTTCATCAAAGGAAAAAAATTATCCATTTTTTTACCTTAGTGTTCAAGCCTCCCCATCCACATCGATCTTCCTAAATAGCCTTACATGAAGGTGAAAACCTATCTATTCTACCTACACATGAGATCAATATTTAAAAAAAGGGATGATAATAAATAAATATGTCTTTATTCATACTACTTTAGGATATAGTGAAATTAAAATATCTTATCCAATTCCCAACCATAAATTCCATTTAAAACCCTCACTTTATCCTAGTTTTTATACCCCTTAATTCACATTGGGTTTCCCTTTATATTTTTAACACTAAGGAAAAGAAATCTAATTTTTCACATGATCTATATTGGTATAGATATCCCATATGAATGTCCTCTTCATATGACCTTAAACTAAAAAATAATTAACTATTTTTCACATAACGTTAAACCATATAACATATTGTCCATCCTGTAAGACATTAAACTTTTTAAAGTTTCTATCCAAGCATGATTTTATTATCTTAAATGAGAATTAGATCCATGTAATAACTTCAAAAACACAAGAATTCCCATATGCGGTTCTATGGTGAAATGAAAATACCTCACTCTTATGTATGATCTTGATCTATGTAGGAGCCTTCAATAAGGGGTTATTTAGAAACCTACACTAACAAAGAGTTATTCCATCCTAATTTTTGACTCATCTCCATTCATTTTGGGTCTTTCCCAATTGAAACTTACACCATTACTTGATAAGAACTATGCTAGGGAACCCACACATTGAATCTCTCTCCTTGTATTTGAGCTAGATCGGTACAGGGATAACCTATAAGAACTAAATGTGGCTTGATTCCTATTCATTTAGGATATGCAATGACACTATAATAACTAATATGAGGCCCAACCATAAATTACACTCAAACCTTTACCTATCTTGATTTTTACTATGAGTTTTCTCACCCCTCATTTGGTGACTAGAAAAAGCAATTGAATTTTGTATGTGAACTATCCAAATGAAAGGATTCTAGAATATAATTATATATCTGTAAACCCATGATATGATAAATTTTACTCTCTTTATAATAGTTTCATATGAGTCCTTATCACTTGACCTGAAACTACATGAAATATGGTCATCATCACAAACTGTATAACATCTGAGTCCTTCTTGCATGACATTAAACTATAAGATATATAGTCTTTATCACATGAACTTAAATTATAGAACATCTGAGTCTTTTTTGCATGATGTTAAACTACACAACATATGGTCCATACCATATGACCATAAACTACTCATAGTGATATATTTTTTATTGATCGACTATATTATATGAGATCTAGATCCATGAAAGAGAACATGACATATGAAACCCTACATCGGGATAAAATGATCCTTTTATCCCTAAAATTCATGGTGTTTAGGTCCCCCACATTCATAGTTGACCATACCTTGGTGAAACTCCTTGAATGAAACTATAGGGTTCCTTGAGTTTCCAATCCTATACTAGGATATAAAGTTCCCCTCCCCTGCATTTGATATTGATTGGTGCAAGGGATATTTTTCATATAATAACTTCTTGTGGTTTGATTCCAATTATTTTAGGATATGTAGTGATGTATAGAAAAAATATTCTAGACTCAACCATGAGTCATTATTCATCTTCATCACTATATAAGGGATTATAAATCTTATTCCTAGTTATCTCAGGTCTAGAATATGCGACCACCTTCCCTAAACATCTAATTTCCATAAATTAAACTTCAGGCCATGAGTATATCATATTTCCATAAATATTCCAAAAATATTGGTAATGAGTGAATGCAAATCCAAATAAACTTTGAAGTTATCCAGTTAGGTTCCAAGTATCACTGAGAAGGGGAGTGGGTGAATCAGTGATATCATTTTCTTTCATGTTTACTTACTTATGAAACAACCTTCACCTACTATTAAATATTTATTTCCATAATGAAAACAATTCAAGCACACATCCATTAGAACACAAGAATTTACAAAGTTCACCACTCAAAAAGAGTAGCTATGTCCTTCGTATGGTTTGGAAATAATCCAATACCACAAAATCCACTAGAAAACAATCCTTTAATGAAGAATAAAATGAGTAGGATGTTCCCTTACACTATTATAGCATGATGAAAATAATCCAATACTGTGTGTGATTATTCTATCACAAAATGTGCAAATCAATATTTTGGTTCTTCTTGATCAGCTTCCAAAAATTTGATATTTCAAAACAATTCTTCTCTTTTCTACCTAGAAGCTGGTAGAAACTTCCATGAGTCATTTGCAAACTATCCTAATTCCTCTAAAAACTGTTTGCATCCTTTGTAAACTAAGTTTCACCGCATAGTTAAAGTGCTTCACAAACCACCTCTTCTTATGTGGACTATCTCTACTCTGCATACCACCAATGCTCTGTATACTGCATCCACATACCACTTCCATGTACTGCCTCTGCGTACTGCTTCCACATATTTCCTCTAAATGCCATATCTTCTTCTACAAAATTACTTCTTCTTTGGACTGCTTCTTTCTATTTTGCGAACCATTTCTTCTTCTGTGGACAACTTCAACCTTCATTGAATTTTTCCTCCGCGGACACTTCCAGACTTAGAAAAATAATTCCTCAGAGTGAAGATGTTATATTATGAAAATTGATCTCAGTTAATGATATTATTATGGTCCATTATATATGAAAATAAATCCACAAATCTTTCTAATCTGATTTACTCAAATTTTCAATGTGGTGAAGTCTTTACTGCGTACCATGCGTATTCGGTGAACTGTTCTCCCTATGCGGTCAGCGTACCGCCTTTCTTCCTTTGTGGTGGCCAAAATCACTACCTCTATTTCATGAATGATATCCTTTTCTATGAACCTAAATCCTTACACAAACTGTGATCCTCCCCGTGAACCATTTTCATCCCACAAACCATTTACCCCATGCGGTCCGCATACTGTGCTTCGCAGTCCGCATAACGCTGCTATGTGGAATCCTTTGCCAATTTTCCTTCACCACTATACATACCTTGTATGCATTTCGTGAACTGTACTACATGGAAATCCTTACTTTTCTAAAAACAAAACTTCTGATTTTGAGGCCCAAAAAATTGGAAAACACTAGGAAACAACACAACCTTAAAAATATGCTTCGGCAAGAACACCCATGATACTTTTCTATCATATGGCTTATTCGAAAATCAACTACTTTCATCAAAAACCTTATCTGTTGTGATATATAGTTTTTGATTGATCACTTTTGGCATTATCAGATTTTTTGAAGAAATTATTGAAACTTTCCTATCTTCCAACACCATCTTTCTTTCCAATCAAACTAGAAAAAGATTAGAAGCACCTTTAATCCTACTTTCCTTCATAAGGCTGGTATCAAAAGTTCTCTAAAAAACATATTATATCTGTGAAATAAAAATTATAAAATCATCATATAATTTTCCAAGACTTTTACAAAGTGAATTGATTTATCATTTTTGAAAAAAAAGACAACACTCTTAAAAAAACCCTTTTTACTTCCAAAAACATCTCTAGCCAAGATGGTCCTAAAAATATTTCTCTTTGGATTTTGTTTTCAACCAAGATTCATAAATCACTGAACTTTTTAACCACAATAAATGGATTACTTATCAACAATTCGAAGCCTATGCAAGCTAACTCATTGTAGGAAATAATAATTATTGGCAGAAAAACCATGATGTCCAAAAGTAGTGACTATGAACTCTCTTTAGATCTTCTTCCTTAACCTTATTTACTTCTTCAATGTTCTTTCATAGCTTTATTCCTCATCCACTTCTCCACTTCTTCAAAAATCCTAGAATTCAAAAATTTTGTTTCCTATAACCACTTCAAAAAACTGTTAGAATAGTTCACACACTTACATGATGGATTCACAACTTAACCAAAACACCCCCTTTATGCATGCATCCATAAGGATAGATTTATGAAACAATTACCCCTTGAAAATACTATCCAAAGGTAAGATGAGATAAGGGATATAAAAACATAACTTAAACTTGATGAGAAAGAGGTTGAATGCCCATGTTCAACCTCAATTTATAGAATGGTTCCTTTGGTAAAGGTTTTGTGAATATGTCAGCAACTTGTTCCGAAGTAGGAACATACTCTAGCTTCAATTCATTCTTCTCCACATCCTATTTGATGAAGTGGTACTTTATGTTAATATTTTTGAATGATAATGTTGTACCAGCAACTATGTAAGATTTATTTCACTTTTATTATCACATCCTAGGAGCAAGGGTAACTTTACTTCAATAAGTAAGTCTTCCAACTAAGTTTTAATCCACATAAGTTGGGTAGTATCTTGACTGGAAGCAACATAATTAGATTCATCTATGATAAGATTTAATGAATTATATTTATTTGTATGCCAATTAAAACAAATTTTCCCTAGAAAGAAAACTCCACTAGATGTGGATCTTTTATCATCAACATTTCCTACCCAATCTGCATCTGAATACCCAAAAAGTCAATATTTTCTAAGATATCATACCTGATTCCAAGATTTCTTATGTCTTTGATATATCTGAGAATTATTTTCCAGCAATTAAATGTGATTCTTCAGGAGAGCTTTGAAATCTTGCATATAAGGTAACAATATAAACAATGTCAGGTCTTGACACAATTATATATAATAAACATCTAATCAGATTACAAAAATATTTCTGATCAACTTATTTTCCTTCACCATCTTCAGAAAACTTGGTTCCCATTGAAATTGATGTGGAAATTTATTTTTAATTTTCCATGCCAAACTTCTTAAGAAGTTTTTTAGCATACTTTTCTTGAGAAAGAAAAATATGTTTCTTATTTTATTAAATTTGTAACCCAAGAAAGTATTTCATTTCTCCCAGCATGGACATCTCAAACAACTTCTTCACCTCTTCATCAAATCTTTTACAATATCCTTTATCTTTTCTAGCAAAGATAATTTCAACAACATAAACAATTCTGATGAGAGAAAAATACCAAATTTCTTTGATATAATGAATTCTATCAACTCTTCCTTTCTTCAAAGTCATATTCCTTAAGAAAGTATCTTATTTGGAATACCATGCTCTCAGAGATTATTTTAACCCATACAAGGCTTTATTCATCTTACACACATAAATTTTATCTTTACCAACAAAAAATCCACGAGGTTGATCAATGTAAACTTATTCATCAAGACTCCCATTCAGAAATGTGTACTTTAAATCCATTTGATTTTTTTTAACTCGTTGTGAAATAGTAATAAGAAAGATTCTGATTATTTTTTTACCTTTCCACTAGAGCAAAAGTCTCATAAAAATCAGCACCTTCAATTTGTGAGTAACTTTTGCAGACTAATATTTCCTTATTCCTCATCACTTCTCCTTCTTCATTCATCTTGTTTTGGAAAACCCATTTTGTACCAATAACAGTCTTGTTATTTGGATTGGGTATGAGTTCCTAAGTACAAATCTTTTCTACGTGATCAAGCTCTTGATTCATATACTGAATCCATTCTAGATGCTCAAAAGATTCATCCACACCATTCGAATCAACTTTTGAATATAAATAAGTGTGTGTAATAACTTTTGAAGTTAGTCTAGTTTGAACCTTCTGATTTTGATCACCAATAATGTTCTAAAACCCCTATTGATTCCTCAACCAAGGATGATCTATTTGAGTTTCATCATAATCACTTGAAATAGCTGATTCTGATTCTTTTTTTTGAGTAGAATTACCACTATCGTAATCATTATCATAATTGTTAGAAAAACATTCCTTATCCTACTCATCTTCCATATCAGCATAAGTCTTCTTTTCTTTATCAACATTTTTAAAAACTTTCACATCAGAAAAATCAACAATTATTCTAGTTTCCTTATTAAAACATATATATCCTCTTCCTTCTAGAGAATATCTAAGAAATATTTCACCTTCACCTCGTTGCTCAAACTTTCCAAGGTTTCCACCTTTCTTCTTTATGATGCATGAACTCCTAAAAACTATTAATTGTTATAAACTTGTATTTTTTTCATAAAAAATTTCATATAGAGTCATATATTAACTTTTCATATAGAAAAATCAGTTTTGAATATGCACAACAGTATTCATGGATTGTCTCCAATAGTAATGAGAGAGACCATGTTCAAGCAATATAGTTTCCCCATTTCCACGAGACTTCTATTATTTATTTCAACAAACCCATTTTGTTGAGGTGTGTATGGTGAAATAAACTCATACTGAATTATATGTTTCTTAAGATAACTTTCAAATTCTTCATTCTCATATTCACCACCATTTTCAGTTCTCAGCTTCTTCACTGAATACTCACATTCCTTCTCAGCTTTCGTCCTGAAACTTTTAAACATTTTCAGAGCATATGACTTATGTCTCATGTACATAACATAAGTAATGCAAGTAAAGTCATCAATGAATTTGATTTAGTACTTATCTCCATTGGTTGATTGTTTTCTCATTATCCCAAAGATATCATAATGAATAAGTTCCAGGGGTTGTTTTGAGAAAATTCCAACTTTCTTATGCATTTAGTTTATAATTTTTACTTTCTAAAAAATAGTGCAACACCAATATTTTTTTCTTGAAATATTAGGAATATATGAGACACTATCTTGATTTGATAACTTTCTCACGTTTCTTTGAAACATGTGTCCTATCCTTTTATTACACAATTTATTTTCTTCCACCATACCAATGTAACAAGAGTTTTGTATTTAACCAACTTGGAACAAGTTACCTTTTGTATGTTGACCTATTGTAACTATCTTTCCATATTCCTCACTTTTGAAAACAAACCCATATTTTCTGAAGATAAATTTGTTACCTTCATCACAAATTTTTTAAATACTCAGTATGTTATGTTTCAACCCATCAACGTATAACATTTTCCTAGATTTCATATTTTCTTTCCCAATGATGGCTGATCCAACATCTTTGATCCTCAATGTTTCATCATTTCCAAATGTCAACATTTCTTCTTTGAAGTATTTTACATTATTCAAAAACTTTAAGTCTCTTTTCATATGAGAAGAACAACCACTATCATTAATCCAAGGTCTTTATCCTTTTATACCTTTCAAAGTAGTTTAAAAAATGAGAGCTTTTTCTTCTTCCTTTTCTTTATTCACCTATGAATTCTGAGAATTGTTAAGAAACTTTTGTTACGCTGGTAACAAAACAAGACAACCTTTAGAAATATGTCCAGGTTATTCACATATTTCATAAATAGTTTCTAGTGGTTTGAATATATTATCAATTTTCACACCAACCTTCTCATATTTCTTTTGAACCTCCTTTTTAGACTTTTTCTTTTGAGAGGATTGACTCCCCATCAAATCTTGTCTTCCATAACCTATAGAATAATAGTAATGTTTTTTTGAACCAACATATATTTTTAGTATATCCGAATCCACCTCAATACCAGTACTAGCCATAGAAATAATATTTCCCTTTTAAACTTCAATACTGACTGAAGTTGTAAAAATTATTCTCAGCAACCTTCTTAACGGAACATTTTTTACCATTAACCTTTATATTATCAAATGTAACTTTCTTCTTCAACATAGATTTCTTACCAAAATTATCAGAAAAAAAAGTAATAGAAGTTTTTCCAGAATTAGGATTTTTAGAAACTTCTAATCTTTTAGCATTGTTAATTTTGTCCACATACATACCTTTCTCAGCTTTATCCTTCTTAGAACTTACTCCAAATTTCTTATCAACATTTTACGGTAAATTTTGTTGATCCTTATTATATTCATTTTACTATAACTTCCTCCAAATTCTTAGATAGAGTTTCTAAAACTTGTATTCCTTTATTTAGCTTTAGAAAGTTTTTATTGGAAAAATTCCAACTCTTCTTCCTTTACCTTCAGTTTTACTTTTAGATGTTCATTATGATTCTTTTTATCCTCAATAGCATTCTTCAAATCATCAATTTATTTTACTAGATTTAATTTCCCATCAATAAAAATTTATTGACTGTTTAATGAGGAGTTATCATTTATAAACTTCCTATTTTCCTTCTCAAGCCTTCTAATATTTTTTAGATTTTATTTCAATTCTTCATTCAGATGATATTCAAGTTGAGTTTTTTAATCGTCAAAAATATTGCTCCCAAAATATTCATTATTTACTGTTGTAATAAAGGTATTCTCTCTAGATTTCTTAGAAAAATATTTTTCAGATTCAACTTCACTATCTTCTTCTTATTCATGTTTAGACAAAAAAATTATTCTTTTGGATTTGAAGAACTTTTTTTCTTTCCCTCTGGAAGAATATTTTTATTTATCACCTTGTTTCTTCCATGACCTTGTTGTCATTCTTTATTCTTTATCATTGTCTTAATCTTTCTTTCTTTAAGGAAAATTATCTGAAAAGTGCCTAATGAATCCACATTCTAAACACTTCAAGGGAATTTTACCTATATATTTACCTATACCTCTTCTCAAATTTTTAGGAAATAAGTATAAAATTTCATCAAGATTTTTACATATCTCATTTTCAGAGTCAGAGTTAGTAAAATCATCTTTCTCAAGAGACTTATTAAACTTTTATTTCTTGGAAGCTTTGAAAGACTTCTCTCTATAATTTTTTTCTCTTTATAATATTCTATCTCCTCATTTCATAAGTGATGAGAATGATATGAAATTCATCCATAGATAATGTTTTAGGGTCTCTATATTATAATGAAGAATCTTTAATATAAAACTTGTCATGTAGAATTCTTAATCTCTTCTCAACAATTATAGAATCCTCCAACTTTTCACCAAGACATCTGATAGTACTAAAAATGTCATTTACCCTGGTAATGAAGTCCCCAATATATTTAAACTCACCCATTTTCAAATCTTTATAATTCAACCTCCATATTTGTAGTTCTTCCTTCTTCACTTTCATATTTCCCTCATAGATGTTTTTTAGCTTATCCCAGATACCTTTAGTTGTGGAAACATATTTTACTCTTAAGAAATAACTTTCATAAAGTGATGAGAGTGATATATTTTTATCTCTCCCATAATTCTCAAGATTATTCTTATCAATATGTGTAAGATGAACCTTGAAATTAATAGGAGGAAATCCATTCGTTGTAGCTTCAAGAACTTTATACATGAGAGATATAAGTTAAGGAATCATTCTATCTTTCCAGATATTATCATTCTTTCCATCAAATATCAGAATCCCATTACTATTAATTTAATTAAGATTCTCCATCAAAACTTATCTTCAAAACATCATCAAAGAATAAACGAAGGGAACCTTCTGCTCTGATACCAATTTAAGTTACCCAGTTTGGATCCAAGTATCACTAAGAGGGGGAGGGGGTGAATCAGTGATATATTTTTATTTTATCTTTCCTTACTTATGAAACAACATTCACCTCCTATTAAATATTTCTTTCCCTGTTGAACACAATTTCTTTTACATAACCATAAGAACACTATAATTTTTAAGTTTCACTAATCAACAAGAGTAACTAAATCCTTGGTATGGTTTGAAAATAATCCAATAACAAAAAATCCACTAGAAAAAAAATAATTTTATGTGGAATACAATGATTAGGATGTTCCCTTACACTCTTGTAGCACTATGAAAATAATCCAATAGTGCATGTGTTTATTCTATCTCAAAATGATGCAAATCAATATTTTGGTACTTCTTGATTAGCTTTCAAAAATTTGATATTTCAAAACAATTATTCTCTTTGCTACCCAGAATCTAGTAAGAACTTCCTTGAGTCTTTCAAGAACTATCATGCTTCCTCCGTGAACTAACTGTATCCTCCACAAACTGAGTTTCACTATATAGAGTGAGTGCTTTGCGAACCACCTCTTCTTCCTCAGACTATCTATTCTATATGTACTACGGATACTCAGTATACTACCTTTGTGTACCACTTCCACATACTACCTCCACATACTATTTCCACATATCACCTCTATACAATTCCTCTTCTTTTTCAGAATTACTTCTTCTATGAATGCTTCTTCCTATTCCATGAACCATTTCTTCTTCCATGGAAAACTTTGTACTTTGTGGATTTTTTCCTCTATAAACACTTCCAGACTTAGCCAAATTATTCCTTGGAGTGAATATGTTATCTTATGAAAATTTCCCTCACTTAATGATGTAATTAGGAGCCATTATATAGGAAAATAAATCCAAAAATATTTTTAATCAGATTTACCCAATTTTTCAATGTGGTATAGTCTTCATTATGTACTGTGCGCATCCTGTGAACCATTTTCCCTATGCGGTCAGTGTACCACCTTTCTTCCTTCGCAATGGCCAAAATCACCACCTCCATTCCACAAACAAAATCCTTCACTATTAACCTCAAGCCTTATGTGAACTGTGATCCTGCACGAGAACCCTTTTTGTTCGGTGAACTGTTTACCAAACGTAGTCTGCGTACCATGTTTCATAGTTCACATAGCGCTGCTATGAAAAATCATTCCTTTGCCTATTTTCCTTCACCATTCCGTGTACCTCCTATGCATTCTTTGAACTATACTATAGATAAATCCCTCATTTTTTTAAAACAAAAATACCAATTTTGAGGCCCAAAAAATTGGAAAACACTAGGAAATGACGTAGACTTACAAATCTGCTTCGACAAGAACACCCATGCTACTTTTATATCATATTTATTATTTAGAAATAAAATAATTTCATCATGAAAATTATCTTTTTTGACATATAATCTTTGATCGATAACCTTTAGCATTGTATAATTGTCTGAGGAAAGTATTGAAGCTTTCCTATCTTCCAACAACATCTTTATTTCCAATAAAACTAGAAAATGATTGGAAACACATTTAATCCTCCTTTCCTTCATAATTCTTTTATCATAAGTTCTCCAAACAACTTATAATATTTTTTAAATACAAATAATCAAAGCATCATCTAATTTTCCAAGGCTTTTACAAAGTGAATTGATTTACCCTTTTTTATTACAAAGGACGACACTCTTAAAAAAAACTGTTCTTACTTCCAAAAAAATATCCATCCAACTTGGTCCCAACACACTTTTGTTTGGATATTCATACATTCCTCTAATATAGAGTTTCATATGCACCCACAATATGGACTTATAACTAGAAGAATGTTTTTTTCCTAAGGAGAAGGTCTTATAATATCTATATGCCCCCAAAAAATCATAGAGGAACCTTCCATTAAAATGTGGTTAGTGGTCATTCCTTATGTACTTATCCCATATAATCATTCCTGATACAAAATAATTGAGTCAAAATTTACAATTTCATCATTCCTTATTCAAAATATTTTTGGTATTCTTAGCCTTTGATCTATATTTAGGTTTTCATTTTCACTTTGATGGTCCATACATACCTTAAAATATTTTCACACCACCAAGATAGTCTATGAAAACATTAGGCCCTTCATTAACATCTAGTTTTACCATGATATTTTTATATGTATTATCTCACCCTTTGGTATAAGAATCATGAACTTAAATTGCATGCACCTTGGTTAAATCTACACGTCCTTAAACTATACTTTTCCACTGGTCTAGACTGTATGACCTTAAATTATAGGTGAAATACACATAAAAATTTTCAAGTTAAAAACCTGTAAAGGGAATCCAAAGTAAAATTCATGTATTTTCTCACTAATACTACCAATTTCATGGTTTAGGAAAAAATTAGGGCATAAATAAAAAGGAATAAAAATCATAGGGCTCACTATATGGCTCCAGTAAAAGTCTAACTATGCTCTCTAGACCAACCGGTCCAAGAAAAAGTCAGTGAAATTTTATGTGATATCTCTCCACCTTGAATTCATGTTCCATACAGAGTGACATAACTTCTAAGGTACATGTACCCTCATTTAATATTCATTTACTTCATAAACTTACTTTATTTTTCACGTTTTTGAATCCTCATAGATCTTCGATGACTATTGGTAATGAGTACATATGATTCCAAAGAACACTTTTGTTTAGATATGAATATACACCCTAAAATGGATTTACATATGCACCCCTAATATGAACTACCAACCACAATCATGTTCTTATCCTATGGAGAAGGTCCCCTAATTTCCATATGTCTTTATGCCATTGTAGTAAAACCCATTATTTGAATATGGCCAGTGTTAATCCCAGAAAAAGATATCCCATATGATCTCCCTTGATTAAAACTTCTTAAGTTATGATTTATACAACCCGTAATCTAATATTAAAGTGGATTTTATACCCTATATGTTACACATTCTTGCATTATACTCACTTTCAAAGTATAGATACAATATCTCATCCATAGATTTTGAGTGGTCCTCATCATGAGAACTTAAACCACATGAAACAATGGTCAAAGATTTATGAATAAATTTAATACCCACTATTTTTGGGATAGTATATTTTAGTTATTGGCCCTCCATTCACATCATGTTTTCCCTCTATTTTCTATGAAGACTTCCCTACTCATTTTCATAAAGCTATACAATCTTAAAATTTAGTAGTGTTTGGTCAAAATTGTTTGACCTAAAACATACACTCTTATTGGTCTATGAACTATGATTTTAGACTACATGTACTATCCCTTGAGGTTGTCTATATATAAAATTATGGTCTCTCTATTCACATTAGATCTTTCCTCACCCATTTATCTATGTAGACTTCTTAATTTTTTTTAAAGCTATACAACATTAAACTACATTGATATATGGTCAAAGATATCCAAACATAAACATTATCTCTATTTGTCAGATTATTAAGACCATAAAATGCATGAACCTACTTATGGGATGATCTATGATACTAGAAAAGGGTAATCTATTCACATTAGGGTTTTATTTCTATTTCATGATACATCATCTCACCCTTTGGTAAAAATTGTATAAAATAAAACATCATCATCCATTAGTCCAAATTGGATGACCAAAAACCACCTATGGAAAGAGACAAAAAATATTAAAAGTTGAAAACATGATAAGCAAAGCTTGGTCAAAATTTAGGTCTTAGCTCTCTAAGTATGTATCTAGTGTAACCTAGACAAAATCAACCACTTGAAGAAAAAAGGGGATAAAAATTCTCAGGACGAAAACCCAGAAAGGATAGCTTGAGAAAAATATGAGTCCCAACCTTCTAGGTGTCCTCTATCCAAGGATTAGGAAAATGTTAGGGTTTAATAATAAGAGACATAAATCTTGTATGTTATAACATATTAACTTATAAAAAGTAAAACCATTATCAATAGTCCCCTAAACCTAGAAAAAAATTAGAGGTCTCCTCTATTATTGATATATAAGTTCAAACATTCATAAAAAAATTCAAAAAAGTGTAATCGTATGGTGATTGAACCCTCTTGAATATTAGATTCATCATTCCAATTTCCCCTTTCATGATATTTATCACATTGATTCATATAATCCACATCTAAATGGAACAAATCTAGTGTTATAGTGACAGTTATATTCCTATACTCATCCATGTGACATGCCCAGGAGGACATAATACACATCAAAATGGACCAACTCTATATCTATACCTATCCATGACCCATGTTTTAGAGTAAATAATCCATAGAAAAATCAACCAAATATAGTGTTATAATGATGGTTCTATTCCTATACCAATATGAAATCCATTCCTAAGAGAAAATCATCCACTAATAAATGAACCTACTGTAGTGTTATGGTGATTGTGTTATGCCAATACCCATATGTGAGTAATTCCTAAGAGGAAATATTTTTGATTCAAATGTCTAGGAATCATGATTGGCCTAATAAATTCCATTAATTGTGAAAATGTATTCAAGTTATCTTGATATTTCTTTTCAGAGTTTTATAGATTATTGTGAATTTATAATCATAGTGAAACAAGAGTCGAATTATATATAAGTGGTTGAGAATAAATTTTTTTAATGATCATGGAAAAGATAGAGAAGCATAAAAAATAGGAGTTTATCCTTATAGTAATGAATTATTAGAAAATTATCTCCACATAGGCTTGGATTTTGGTGATTTATTCTTTATATTTATCAATATTATGTTAAAGTTTATCCATATATACAACCTTACATCCTTTTCAAGATAAAGCCTTTCCACCATGATAACAAAAACATTCCTCCACTTGGCTTGGGATTCTTCAAGAATCCTGTGGCATTATACTGGTCTTGTATTGGAATCATATAGCTCTTATTAAATAAGTATCACCTAAATGGATTATTTTTATTCTTGATGTGGATTATCTATTGTTTCCTTAGTATAATGTGACTCCTCTTAGGACACTTTATCCTAGAGATTAGCAGATCATACTGATAATCTTGACATAATAATAATATAACAACCTTTCTATTTATTACACATTAATAATTGATTTATTACATAAGAATAAAATTAATACAAACTAGATGATCAATAAGTCTAGTGTATTTGAGAATTAGGTACATTACATAACATCTTAAAACATGAAATATATTTCCTTTATTGAAATACTTCTTAACATGTTCATAATATTCCTTCATACTCTAAACTACATGGGATATCCTTGGGAAAATCATAATAAAGGGGTGAGATATAAATCCCATT